>OX453052.1:0-2400000 GCA_949699805.1 Tromatobia lineatoria
GAACCTAAAGAACCTAAAGAAACCTAAAGAACCTAAAGAACCTAAAGAACCTAAAGAACCTAAAGAACCTAAAGAACCTAAAGAACCTAAAGAACCTAAAGAACCTAAAGAACCTAAAGAACCTAAAGAACCTAAAGAACCTAAAGAACCTAAAGAACCTAAAGAACCTAAAGAACCTAAAGAACCTAAAGAACCTAAAGAACCTAAAGAACCTAAAGAACCTAAAGAACCTAAAGAACCTAAAGAACCTAAAGAACCTAAAGAACCTAAAGAACCTAAAGAACCTAAAGAACCTAAAGAACCTAAAGAACCTAAAGAACCTAAAGAACCTAAAGAACCTAAAGAACCTAAAGAACCTAAAGAACCTAAAGAACCTAAAGAACCTAAAGAACCTAAAGAACCTAAAGAACCTAAAGAACCTAAAGAACCTAAAGAACCTAAAGAACCTAAAGAACCTAAAGAACCTAAAGAACCTAAAGAACCTAAAGAACCTAAAGAACCTAAAGAACCTAAAGAACCTAAAGAACCTAAAGAACCTAAAGAACCTAAAGAACCTAAAGAACCTAAAGAACCTAAAGAACCTAAAGAACCTAAAGAACCTAAAGAACCTAAAGAACCTAAAGAACCTAAAGAACCTAAAGAACCTAAAGAACCTAAAGAACCTAAAGAACCTAAAGAACCTAAAGAACCTAAAGAACCTAAAGAACCTAAAGAACCTAAAGAACCTAAAGAACCTAAAGAACCTAAAGAACCTAAAGAACCTAAAGAACCTAAAGAACCTAAAGAACCTAAAGAACCTAAAGAACCTAAAGAACCTAAAGAACCTAAAGAACCTAAAGAACCTAAAGAACCTAAAGAACCTAAAGAACCTAAAGAACCTAAAGAACCTAAAGAACCTAAAGAACCTAAAGAACCTAAAGAACCTAAAGAACCTAAAGAACCTAAAGAACCTAAAGAACCTAAAGAACCTAAAGAACCTAAAGAACCTAAAGAACCTAAAGAACCTAAAGAACCTAAAGAACCTAAAGAACCTAAAGAACCTAAAGAGAAAAATCAACATGGCGGTAAAATGATCTCCTTGCAACCTTTCTTTGGGTTTAACTTTTTGGGGAACCTACAGACTTTCAGACTCTTTAGGTTACAATTTTTGCCGAACCTACAGACTCTTCAGGTTACAATTGCTGGCCTACGTAAAGACTCTTTAAGTTACAATTTTTGCAGAACCTGAAGACTCTTTAGGTTCTTTTGGTTCTTTAGGTTACAATCTTCGCAGAATCTAAAGACTCTTTAGGTTCTTTTGGTTCTTTAGGTTACAATTTTCGCAGAACCTAAAGACTCTTTAGGTTACAATTTTTGCAGAACCTGAAGACTCTTTAGGTTACAATTTTCGCAGAACCTAAAGACTCTTTAGGTTACAATTTTTGCAGAACCTGAAGACTCTTTAGGTTCTTTTGGTTCTTTAGGTTACAATCTTCGCAGAATCTAAAGACTCTTTAGGTTCTTTTGGTTCTTTAGGTTACAATTTTCGCAGAACCTAAAGACTCTTTAGGTTACAATTTTTGCAGAACCTGAAGACTCTTTAGGTTACAATTTTTGCAGAACCTGAAGACTCTTTAGGTTCTTTTGGTTCTTTAGGTTACAATCTTCGCAGAATCTAAAGACTCTTTAGGTTCTTTTGGTTCTTTAGGTTACAATTTTCGCAGAACCTAAAGACTCTTTAGGTTACAATGTTTGCAGAACCTGAAGACTCTTTAGGTTCTTTAGGTTACAATGTTTGCGGTACCTAAAACTCTTTAGGTTCTTTTGGTTCTTTAGGTTACCATTTTTGCAGAAACTAAAACTCTTTAGGTTCTTTTGGTTCTTTAGGTTACCATTTTGGCAGAACCTAAAACTCTTTAGGTTCTTTTGGTTCTTTAGGTTACAATCTTCGCAGAACTTAAGGACTCTTTAGGTTCTTTTGGTTCTTTAGGTTACAATCTTCGCAGAACTTAAGGACTCTTTAGGTTCTTTTGGTTCTTTAGGTTACAATTTTCGCAGAACCTAAAGACTCTTTAGGTTACAATGTTTGCAGAACCTGAAGACTCTTTAGGTTCTTTTGGTTCTTTAGGTTACAATCTTCGCAGAATCTAAAGACTCTTTAGGTTCTTTTGGTTCTTTAGGTTACAATTTTCGTAGAACCTAAAGACTCTTTAGGTTCTTTTGGTTCTTTAGGTTACAATTTTCGTAGAACCTAAAGACTCTTTAGGTTCTTTTGGTTCTTTAGGTTACAATCTTCGCAGAATCTAAAGACTCTTTAGGTTCTTTTGGTTCTTTAGGTTACAATTTTCGTAGAACCTAAAGACTCTTTAGGTTACAATGTTTGCAGAACCTGAAGACTCTTTAGGTTCTTTAGGTTACAATTTTCGCAGAACCCAAAGACTCTTTAGGTTACAATGTTTGCAGAACCTTAAGACTCTTTAGGTTACAATTTTCGCAGAACCTGAAGACTCTTTAGGTTACAATTTTTGCAGAACCTAAAGACTCTTTAGGTTACAATGTTTGCCGAACCTAAGGAGTCTTTAGGTTCGAGCATTTTTTGAATTTTTTAAATGTTTTAAATTACCAAAATGGTCATGGAATTTTGAAGGAACCGTTTCAGGTTGGCCATGGAATTAAGAGTGAGTCGAACCAAATTGGCCATGGAATTTATAGGAGTCGTTTCAAGTTCCCCATGTAGTATATACTAGGATGTTATTTTCGCTCGCGCTCGCTTGCAGACACCATCGGACTCGCAGTGTGCGCTCTCTCGCACCTCCGACCGCTGACTGGCGTCGTCGCACTCAGTCGTCTCCCGAATCACCTCGCCCGACCGCCGAGCCGCTACCCCCTCTCCGCTGCGATCGAGCGCGCACGCCCAGTGATTCGACAATGTTCTACGAACTTTAGGTTCTTCAGTTTACTAGTCGTTTCGTCGGTGAACCTAGGTTTTTTTGTTTTCATCCTTTGTAATTTTTTCCGCCGCGTCTTTTGGTACTAATAGTTTTTCCGTAACTTCAGAATGTTCGGAAATATAGGTTATATAACCCAAAGAATCTTTCGATTCGAGCATTTTTTAATTTTTCGAAATTTTCGAATTTCTCAAAAATTTTCATACTTAAAAATTCTTTAAATTTATTTTCAATTTTCAAATTTTTCAATATTTTCCAATTTTTAATATATTTTCAAATTCTTTTTTATATATTTCCAAATTTTTTTCGAATTTATTCAAATTTTTTCAAAATTTTCAAATTTTGATTCAGGTAGGCCATAGAATTAAGAGCGAGTCGTACCAAATTGGCCGTGGAATTTATAGGAGTCGTTTCAAGTTCGCCGTGTAGTATATACTAGGATGTTATTTTCGCTCGCGCTCGCTCGCACCGTGCGCTCTCTCGCACCTCCGTCCGCTGACTGGCGTTGTCACACTCACTCGTCTCCCGAGGCACCTCACTGCGGCCGCTGAGCCGCTACCCCCTCTCCGCTGCGATCGAGCGCGCACGCCCAGTGACGCACGCGGCGGTCTACGCGTCTCGCGTCGTCGCCGATTT
Organism: Tromatobia lineatoria; assembly: GCA_949699805.1. Classification (NCBI taxonomy): domain Eukaryota; kingdom Metazoa; phylum Arthropoda; class Insecta; order Hymenoptera; family Ichneumonidae; genus Tromatobia; species Tromatobia lineatoria. Next base: position 3,564 of record OX453052.1, read on the forward strand.
CGCGCGTGGTTGGTCCGTTGGTGACAGTGAAACCAAAAACCAAGACTTTTCCACTCGTCCTATATTTTTCTTCTGTGTGCATTAAGCAGAAATAGAAATATCCGTGGAATTATAATTTTTTTCAGGTTTGATAAAAATGTGTCCTTTCAACAACAAAAAATCTCTTTAACGTGCAGTAAAAGCTATCTAAAAAATATTTTCAAACAATGTTCTTGCGAGGGGGAACACAGATATTGTTTCATTAGTATCTCGAAATGATCGGTCGTCGACAAAAACTGTTAAGTGTTGTTGTCGGTGAAAAATAATGTTTTCGTCAAAAGACGATAAGTACTCACTGCAGTGTTGGCACTGTGCAATGGGTACTTGTCAACGTTTAGTCAACTCTTTGACTCTCGATCTAAAGATGCCTATCGAAAGGACAATTGGAACAAGAGGAACATGATGATATGTATTTACTTTCAAAATCCAAACCATCTGAGGTTTATCCATCTGATAAATAATTTTGTTTATTATTAATAGCTATGAAACGATTGTTATGTACAGAATGCGACATTGTAGCGTTGGCAACCGGAATAGCAGTCCGATTTTTTAGACTTAACATGTCCGCGCGCAGATTACAATACACGCGATATTCATGAAAAAAATCATGTACAACGATCGTCGATTAATGACGGAATGATTTTTCCACCATCACTCGACCATTTCGTCGCGACGTCGTTACGTTTATTTGTCGACACGAACAAGGAAGAGTGGACGAGACACCGATAAAAAGATAGTATTTTGATCTGTGTTGTTAAGTGCTCATTTCTCGACGGTTTACGAGTTGACTAAACTTGCACTCGTGTTTGTATAAATTATTACGCAATCGAATAAAACACGTTCGACTGATTTTTCTTTTTTTTTTTTTCCTTCACTTTTATACAATTCTAGTTACTGACTAATTCAATTTGCCTATACTTTTTGCGCATATTGCTGACGGAGTCTTTGAATAGCACGGGATCGAGCCTCATGTTGGAACGTAACAGCGGCATGTATCCAAACACAGCGACGAAAGTGTTCATGCAGCTTTGCCGCTGGATGAAATGATCCGGATCGGTCCATGGAGACCTGGAAATACACAAAACTAAAATTAGAGAACGTCGGTAGATAAATTAATACAAATAAATAATTAAACAAAGATCCTCTTTGTAAGATTTCTTTTTCAATAAAGTTGTATTGTAATTGTCGTCGAGACATTTATCTGCATAAGGCAAAGAGAGGTAATTTTCATTGCAATGATTTGCATAAAAATTACAATGTCCGTCGAGATTGTGTATTGTGAAGATTGTGTTATCCAAAAAAAATGGTGTACTCTAGAGGAAAAAAGTTTTGTCAACTTCAAGTGAGAGAAATTTAAACGTACCTGATGCCCGCTCCTGTAGTTTCTTTGTAGAGTTTTCGTTGAGTGACTTTAATCGGTGGCCTTCGCGTCACATGGCTAACCAAAAAGTTCATGAGAATGTCCTCGCAATTTTGCGACTGCTCGACAGTTTTGTGCAGCGTCGAGCTCAGCAGCTCTGTATACAGTGTATTGTAATATCGGTGATAGAATGCAGCACCCGTGAGTACAATACTGTAATCGTTTGTCCATTTACTCGTGTAACCCCAGGATCGCTACAAAATGTTAATATTTCAACATTTGGAACATTATTCAGTAATCCGCTAGTGTTTATTACATTCTATTCTGCCGATAACTCAGATATTCCTTGGGTATTTGTGAAAAAAAAAAAAAGAAAAAAATAACATATACGGTCTCATATGATTTCTATACTTTTGAGTCGTCCCAATAATGAGATCTTGCTGGATAGCCGACAATCCGATCGGGAAATGATTGCCAAACGGCGAAAGCAAAATCAATCTCATCGGTGTTTAGTGTAGCATCTTCATCCAACGACAATATGGCACTTGTTTTGATGAGCGGATGAGGATAGAAGCGTTGCGAAATCCCGGTCACTGTGATGACATGGATCGTCGCCTTTATTCCTTGCCAGCGAGGTCTTCTCGGCAGTGGAAGGTCAGAATTCCACATCAAGATTATCTGTCAAGTTATAACATTGATTTAGCAATTTTTAAAGAGAGCTACCATTTATAAGACTATACGATTTGACAAATTTTCAAAAAAATAACACACCCATTTATTTTTATTTTTATTTCATTATTACTTTCAAGTATTTAGAAAAAATCCCTTTTTCCCAAACTATCAGAGTATTTATTTAGCATTTGAAAAATTCTATCGAGTCATAACACCGACCTTCCTGAACCAATTATTCAAGACATTTAATGAGTTGTCATTTGTTTTTAACCAAGTACTGGTTGTTTTGTTTTTTGTGTGTGTGTTTTTTTTTTTCCCCAATTTGGTGGCAAAAAAGAAACAAAAAATGGTTTGTTCCTCTAGGATTTACAGATTCACGAAGTGGAGATGAGGTCATTCGAGGCTGACGTTGATGAGGAGGTTTACCTTATCTAAATATTTGCTCTTGGAGATACTGCGTAGCAGACGATACAAAACTGCCGTAGATCCCAGCTGTGAGTAGATAATTGCTGTAAAGGCGTTGCCCGGGTCGTTGGTCGAAAAGGGTAACTCCTGTCGGCTGTCGGAGAATTGAGGCAGAATCGCTAGGGCACCGGGACTCGTATTCCATACGAGACCATCCCGCGCTCCGTCCCATGAAAGACGTTCGTGTACGTTCTACCGGATGTATACATAAAAATTATTTCAAACCTACGACTCTTCGGTAATAAACTAAAGGGTTGTAGGACTATTTTCAAATTTTACGGTTTATACATATTTTTGTACCCTTATAGCAAAAGTGACTGCGCGTTGCGAGACTGACCATTTCATCCTATTTTCTATATTTCCTCTTTTTCGTAAAGGACTACTGATTTTTACCGATTACAAGCTTTCTTTGTCTAAATATTGCTCTTCATTAAATTCGAAAACAATTCTATCAACTTGAAAGCTTTTCCGACAATTAAATCTTTAAGATTAGGAAAATTTAAAAAGTGTCGGTTGTGAATGAAAAAAAAAAATGAAAAAAAAAACAAGACATTTTCGAGTTGAAGAAAATCATTGCTAGTTATCAATTGTTACCTCGAAAACGGTGAATATAATTTTCTCAATCGATGAAAAATAGCGCTCCCAGAGGAACTGTGTTTGCTGGCGAAGCTTGAGAATTTTTGTATTTGACACAGATCTTACGATGTCTGGAATCTGAAGCAATAATCGCTCATCCGTAAATATAACAGCTTGAGTCCAGTCGATTCGCTCGTGAAACGGTAGAGCCCATCCGTTGCTCAGTATAACTGGTATGCAGCCGGCTCTAAGAGCCTCCAAAAATCTAAAGCTGCCCAGTCTACGTCCTCGTGGTACGAGACAGAACGTTGCGTTCATCAACAAAATCTCGTAGTCATACCTGAAAATAGATTTTGAAAAATCATCAATTACAGGAATTGAGTTTTTAAAGTTTATCCTCGAAAATAATGTTTCGCAAGAGATAAATCTAACTGATAAACTTCTTCACAAGTTGCTTGCAAATACAATAAAGATAATCTTACATATCGTATTCCTGGTTATCCTGTTGGCAGTGTTCATCCTGGAGTTCCCGCCACGCTTTTCCATGCCGACAAGTGGTAACAAAGACAAGGTCCTTTCCATTATGAAGATGATAAAGGGCGTTTCTCGTTTCCGATCCAATTCCGTGAACGTATCTTTTGCCCTTGAAGGCAGCGACGTATTTCTTGTTGCTCGGGAAATTGTTTTCCTGCGCTTGTCCAATTTCGCCTCCACGTTCGGGATGTTGCTTCCCAAAAAGCGGTATAGAGACGTCAAAGTCTGGCCTGAGTCTGAAGATGGACATGCTTGCTTTAGCGAGCATCGCATAGCCCGTGTCGAAAGCCAATGACTCCTCCGCATAATCCGGCCATGTTCCCGAATAGAGATTGAAGATGAGATGATTTCTTCCGTTGTTCCAGTGCGTTAAACGCGACAATTTAGCAGGTAAATTGTGGACGAACTCTGTTGATAAGGGATCGCGATCGAGAGTATCGAGCCCGAGAACAAAAATACAAGCGCGAGCTGGATCCGATGTATAATAACGTGACTCGGTGATGACGTTCAAGATCTTCTGATAAAGGGGACTTATCGTGTCTTGGACTGGATAAACGTAAACCGTAAAGCCTTGCTTGCATCTTGTAAAGTCGAAGCAACTTTCCATACGGCATTCTCTTCGAGGTTGTCTCACCGGTGTAATACCATTGGAAGTTCGCAGATCTTTGTCGTAGAATTCTTCGGTCAGGCTCAAAAACGACGGCAATTTTTCATGGCCCAACTGCCTCATCGCTCCGGTTTTGTTGCTTTTTAATCTGTACCCACCGAAGTAACAGTAGCCAAGAAACGCGCATGTTACAAATAACAGTAAATAACGTTTTTTGGCTTGCATTTTGTTCCGGTGGATTATATAGCGACCGCTCGATTATCACGTACTTCAAACATTCTTCTTCTTCCTATTATTATATAAAATCTCATTCTTCAGTCGTAGCATTGCAATCGGCGCTATGGATGATTGCAACAGTCGTTATACCGGTTATTTATACGTATGGCAATTTGACGACACTAGAATACGATTGGATCCATTTTTTTTGTGCTTCTGAAACAAACATAAATTCAACGATTACCAAAAAAATTACAACACTAAAATATAAGTTAGATAAGAGCGATTTGGCTTGTTTTTTTTTTTTTAACAATGCTATCCTGATTATCGATCGATCGATTCATTCTAAATAACATAAATGGAATATTCTACCAGAGTTATTTCCATCCTTTTTGTTTCTTCGTCGAACAAACAAAACTATTTGTGTAGCTAATTTTTTCCCTCAAATGCTTTGAAACATGTATTTATTTATTTATTGACTATCTTTATTCATATTCAAAATGTACATCGATTGCTTCTGACCCATTGTAGTCTTGTACAAATATACGCATACCTACTCGATGAGAGATAACTGGCATTCGTAGGAATTCAATTTATCGATGTATCAATTTAAATCAATATGTATGTGTGCTTGGAAAAAATGTAACGCTTATTTTTGCTGAACGGCGCAAATAAAATGCAACTGAACTGAAATGAATCAATATCATTCTCATAATCTCCATTGTCTTTTTTTAATGGTCCCTTCTAAAGCTATAATATCATTTGCGCTACATTATCCAGGTTTTCTCTATGACATAGCGCAAATATATAATTTCTAAAAGTAGTATAATAATTTATCATTCCCATTAATTTTTTTTCTATTCAAATCTAATACATCTTTGCTACTATCGTCTTTCCCAATGTGACCTGTCGTCCGATAAATTGCTCAATTATAAAAACTAATTGATATACCGGATATCTGTATCTTTATAAAAAATATTTTCCTCGTATGTGAACTTGAAAAATGTTGAAAACAAATGCATTACGATGAATAGGAGATTTTGTCTCTGGACCGACAATCAAGCGGGACAATTAATCGCCATGCACTATTGTGCGTCAATAAACATCGGCATTCTCCGATAATGTATCGAAGGTGATAACAAGTGTTTTAATGGAGAGCTATCCCGACAAGCAGTTGTCAAATGCACTGGCGAAATGTCGAAACGATAAGATATATTATGGGACTTGGGGAAGCGTTGGCCGACTTTGGAAATTTCCCGATAAGCGAATACGAGGATAAACTACTTACGATTCAGCAGCAGCAGCAGCAGCAGCAGCAGCGGCGGCGAGGAGGAGGAGAAGGAGGATGATCGCGTTCGTAAAACTTAAACTCGAATGATGTATGATGCATCTTACGAGAGTAGCGTAAACACAAACTGTTGCGACTTATCGGGCTCGTATCGCGTATGGATCCAACGTATCATCTTGATTCACCGGATGTATTTATATGGATGTATTTATTTCCGTATTTTGTTGTTGTTCTTTTGTTGTTTTTCATCTACGAAGTAAGATGTGAGGATTATAGGTTAGTTCTCGGAGTGCTAACACACTTGGCAGATCTCGCCGGTGTAAATCGAGGCAAGCACATTGTCCCCTCCGCCCGCCCCCCCCCGCCCCTCCCCGCCTTCGCCACCCACGACCTGACTCTATTTCCTTGAATTATCTCCGGAAAATCCGCTGAGAAACGCCCACTAGCACTCGTACTGCGAAATCATTTGAGCTTTTTATCAAATATAATAATATTTGCCTGAAAAAGTCAGCACAATGATGTTGGAATGATGAGATTAAAAAATCGTTCCATCGGTGTAGCATCGGCTGCTACACGTACACATTGCCACGGAGCACGATACTGACATCGCTCGGACGATGGACTCGACGCTGACGAGTGTCCCGGGTCCCCCTTGGCCCCGTATCCTCGACGCGGCGGCAGACGGCACGCCCGGAGCCACTACTCCCACACATCTCAAACTTGAAACCACATCTGCGCCGCCGCTACCGCAGGGATCTGCTCACTGAGCTCTATTTTATCGGCGCCTGTACCCACCGACCGACCGACGATGCTTGTCGTCCTTACTGCTATACCTATTTACAACCAAATAGTTCTTATTCCACTCGAAACGCTCTTTTATTTTCATACTTTGTCAGATTCAATTTTGTACGATACTCGCCGGAAAACAGCTCTCTCTCTCACTATCATACCACTGGAATATTGCCGAAAGATTCTTAAAATATTCGTTTGCAATAATGCAATATTGCACCGAAAATTTGTAAAAGATATTCGAAGGATGTTTGAAATTTCGGAAGAATCTTGCGATATCCACTCAGAGTTGCAAATATCAAATTTAAATATAATAATGTGAGTCGAACCTGGGCAAAAAAAGATAGTACAGCCTGAACCTCATTGACATTCATTTTGAAAAAAGATTTCGTCTCGTTTCTGATTTCCACGTCCATGAATCAAACTTGTATTGTAATTTAATTGAATACGGAAAAAATAAAGAATCAATACCGCAGTGACTCTCCGTCTACTGTCACATGCCCTTTGGCTTGTCTATAAACGTGCGCCAGTGACAAGACGGCCGATGTTGCCGATAGTTAAGAAGAATAAAAATAAGATAAACTGGCCGCGTTACGTGCGCGGTCGGATGATGTGTGGCGGCGGTTGTCTCCCCGAACGTACAATAATTGCTAACGCATCTTCGAGATTCCGTACTTATGTTAGTAAGGATTCTTTTATGTTTAACAATTTATATTGGAAATCTACGAAACAAAATTTGCTTTTAAAACATTGCACGTAATATGTATATATCGACGATAATTTAACTATAATGTAGAGTTGCCAGGAGGATCGACTATATTTTATAGTTATAGCAAATATAATTATAGTAGCAATTATCGCGAAATGATTCAACGTTTGTTTTCGATAACTATAAAACATTGCAAACCTTCCTATATGCGTTTTATCATGTGAAATCGTTGTGTCAAAGATATGGATTTCTCTTAGTGATATTCGTATCTTATTGTGAAGATAAATTAGAAACTAATGTCTATACACTTTGTCGAAAAAAATATTTAAAGTATTTCAGCAAAACATTTGTATAATATTTTCAAAACAATTGCCCGCAAACAATTTTTCGAAAAATCGAAAGCGTTTCGATAATTTTTCTCAATCTTGTTTTTCGAAATAATCTTGCACTTGAGTTATCAATCGATTTTGTATACGAATTGTAGGGATAATATTGAATTGGAGGAGAAGCGCAGGGTCCGAAGATAGAAGCCATAGGCAAAGGACGCGTGCGTGTCAGATAGAAATCAGAGAATATTGTAATCACAGCGAGTGGACTGTAATGACAAAGCGTACTTGTATCGATTTGTCTCGAGGATTTGGTGCACTAACAAGGAGGCATGTGGAAATGAAACGTTAGTCGTCCCGGAACTTGTACGGTGGTAGTAGTAGTAGTAGTCATCGTCGACGTCTAGAATTTTTTCCTTTCAAATGACTACTACCGTTTTCGGTCACCATTCTGATTTCATTAATCATGGACGAAATCGACCAAGTGTCTGGCAAACTGTCGTCCAAGTTTATAACGAATTCTCGTCTCAATCTACTATACATGGACTCAAGTATACGTCTCAAGCAAAGACGACTTTCGGGAGGTAAAATTTTGGTTATTCATAAATTGGTTTTAAGACGGAAAAAAGAAACACCAAATTCCACGAGATCCCGATAAAATCGGAAAACAACATAGCCCCGCATTCGCGTTCAATAATTTCTCCAGCTACACTCGTGTCCGGAAAATGTATATTTTTTAGCTATCTCGTTAGAAGATAAATGAATAATTTTCTAGATCCATCGGAGCAGTCGAGAAATAATTTTTCCGACCTGTTGTTGTTTTCGTTGCTGATTATCGCGATCTCGAAAATACGATCCCTCTGATCTGGATCTATGATCTGGACGCCCAGCACATACGGTCAACGGGGCTCTATACACTTTTGTGCATCATAATAAGGATAATTGTCGAAAATTTCAGATGTCTCTGGGTCGTGATAGTGTCACTTTCAATTATAGCATCGTGTCAATTGGCAAACAAATTTTACGAAAGACACGAATCAGCGAACATGCGAACATTGGTGATAAGTAATCAGTATCCAAGTTGGAAACTCGAATTGCCGGCGATAACAATTTGCCACTCTAACATAGCAACGCGTCATCGAGTCGCTGCGATCGTCGACAAAAAACGACTGTAACGACACAACGCCTCGCAATTTATTTACCAAATAACGGGTATATGACGCGCGAGGGATAAAAAAAAATTGTATTCAACTTATTACAGATCGTTGCCTTTCGGTACGACAGTCTCCGACTTTTACAACAGCTTGAAGTACATATCAATCGCTATCTTTCCATCGAACCGATTCGAAAAGCAATTGCTTGTACTCGACAAGGTTCTTGCTATAAATCATTTATCGTTGGAAGAATTGTTCGATCTTATCAGCCCAAAGTGCAGCGATTTCCTCGTCATGTGTCAGTTTGAAGGAAAAGTCGTAAATTGCAAAGATTTGATATCACGTAGTGTTACGCCTTCTGGAATTTGTTGCTCCTTTAATTACGCTCATCTTGCTGATCAACACAGGTATTTCGAAGATGGATTATTCTTTCATTCAACGGTTATTCGATAAAATTAAGGAGGATCGGTAACGACTTTCCGAGTCAAATCAGTGCTTAATATTGGTAAACAACTTGCAAAAGTTCAATGCTTTAAATACGAATAGTTGAGGGTGATTTGTATTAAATCATGTACATTTGAGCCGGAAAAAAAAATGATTATTTTGGATTTTCATAAAGATGAGCAGATTACCTTACCGCATTATTGACTGACTTTTTTTTTTATCGTTTTCAAAGACTACGCTTTTTTTCGTTCAGACTAAAAACAACGAGTATTACAACTGTAAACCTTGTTTTCAGTATTTAACATGTAAATTAAATTCCCTTCTGTTATCTGCAGCCCTTGACATTTATTTATCGGTCACATTCACATGTAATCATGAAAAATATGGTTTGTCGATTTAAAAAATATTCTCTACTTACTTTGTGATATATGTTTATGTTATCACTGTTATCGCTTAGTTTGGTAACTGCAGTTGAAATTAATAAGAATCCCGGGTATTAATAAGCAGAGCGCGCTTCGCTTGTCCTCCGTTGTTGAGCCAACTCGACCAACTGCAAGTATCAGCGACGTTAACGAGAAATGTTTAAATAGAAAAAAAAATATCTCCTTGAACCTTGACCAACAGGACCTCTTCTCGCTCTTAACCGCACACGCAATCGTCTCACTTTTTTCTTACTTACATAGCTCGTTGAAATCTATACCATTGACGATAGGTATTCGTTGAGCAATCATTGCATGAATTATTAGAAGAATCTTTCTTTGTGGTAAGGTAATGCGGTTTCAACGTTCCAAGGCTTCATTTCTTCGCTTACTGGTTTGATAGAAAATAGAGCTTTGAAAATAAAAATTGTTCGTTTTCCGGAGGATCAATCGATGTATTGTTTTTACGATGATACATATGAGACGACATTGATATAACTGAAAGTACAATGAAGAACCGGTTCTTACTACGCTCCATATTTCCTCTTTTATCCAAGTAAATAAGAGATTAAAGGTAAGGTAAGAAGGAATCAAGTATGGAGGTGGTTGAAATGTAGAAATCAGTAAGATCCGTACCTAACTGGAATGAGAAAATTAGAGAACTATAGGTAAGTGGTTAAATTGAAGAACTGGATAAGTTTACACAACATGGTGGGAGTGACCGAAAATATGAAAACTAGTGATTTTTAATGTGAAATTAATGAAAAATATTGGTGCGGACTTGATGACAGCAACTGCTTCTCTGATAACAAGTATTGAGAAATCAAAGATTTATATTTAATATTTTTTCAGGTGGAACACTTCGAACAACGATAAATACAGCGTTAACTTTGGAGGGAGATTTATTCTTTCCTTTTTGATAAAGTCATCTGGGCCAGAGGATCGAGTTTCATCGATGATGTTCGGGGACGGTGTAAAAGTAATAGTTCACGAGCGCAACACTTATCCAGGCCCGACAGCTTTGGAATTTGTAGCAGCTACCGGCCACGAAACTGTCGCTAGACTTTACGGTCGGCGCTTGACCGCCAGTCTCGAAGTTATGAGGTTATCGCCAATCGACAGAGATTGCAACAAAGAATCGATATCCGAAAACTATCTATATCGGGCTGATAATTGCTACGTAAAATGCCGGGAAAGGGCTTTTCTTCGTCTCTGTGGTTGTCTACCATTTTTCTCATCAGAGATCGAATTTGGTCAGGCTATTTGCAATATCTCTCATGTATCCTGTTTGGCCCGGGTCAAGCAGAAAGCTTATTCCCTTACGTTAAGAGACCCCACCTGCAATTGTCTCCCCGACTGCGAAAACACTATGTATTCTTTGGTAACCACGACTTTGCCTTTTAACGCACCGCAATTTAATCCCTCCAAGTTCTAGTAAGTTTGCCAGATTTTCCTGAAAATTTTGTATCGATTTAATACCACATACAAATTTTCCAGACATCATTCTCATATTTCCACAGCAAAAAAGCCATGGCTACACCCAACGCAACGGCAATACATATCACATATTCCGAACAGTCTGCAATGCTACAACGACGCGAGCTTGTCCTTTCGTGGATCAACCTCGTGTGTAAGTTCAACTCTAAATACATGTCCCAAAAGCTCTTACGAAAAATAAAGGATTTTTTAAAAATCTATTATTCTTTTGCGAATTCGCATGGAACGATATAGCAAAATTTTACCTTTTTTCACTAAAATTGGAACAACAGTTTTGCCAACAACAAAAACTAAATATTACAGTATAATGAAACTAAAAATAACATTATGTTGATACTTCTAGAAAAAAAAAAAAAAAAAAATTGTTTTACTTTTTTTTCCTTCGTGATTGTCGAAAAATATACTCAATCCGAAATTGATTTTAGCCTCCTTAGGCGGAGTTTTCAGCTTGTTCCTCGGCTGCAGTTTTATTTCGATAATCGAAATAATCTACTTTTTTTTCATCTACCTCATATGGAAATTGAAAAGTCAGCGACAGACAAGGAGGTCAAATGCAACGTTCCCTTGATTTTTGAGGGTCGAGAGAGAGAGAGAGAGAGAGAGAGAGAGAGAGAGAGAGAGAGAAATATATTTTCTACGAAATCAGCGATAAACTATTGATTTAAAATATCAAAAACAGCGCAAAGTTGTCGTGTGGTCGACACAGACGTACCACACTGTGATGCATAAAAATAATGTATCAACCTTACAAATAACATAATACAATTAAACATACGCAATTCTTCTAATAATTAAACGAATTATTCCTCCGCAATCTTTGTATCCTCGTATTGATCGGATTCCGCAGCTTCAGAGTCATCATCCACCTCGGAGTACTCTGAACTTTCGTCTTCATCTTTTTCCGCATTTGACGAATCAGTTCCATCATTATCTTTGGATTTTTTCTCGCTAGTTGTTTCACTATCGCCATCATAAATTGTCAAACCGACCGACTTCTTCCTTCTATTCTTCTTTCTATTTCTCGTGTCTGTCTTAATTTGCAAACGATTGCCTCTCACCTCTGGCCACTCACGCTCTTTTCTGAGATATTCACTGGCTAATTGAACGCTCCCAAGATTCAGTATGGCTCTCCTGAAATTTTTTTAAAATCCCCTTTGTACATCATTTCTGGTTCTCCTTTCGTTGAACGTTATTTGGGTCACTTGGTTTTTATTCAACGAAACATAAAATAAACAACTCCAATAGAGTACTTAAAAACTCTAGATTGCCAAATTCTTTGAATGTTGATACATTTTTCTGATAAAATTTAGTTATTTGAAAATATTGAAGTAACTAAATCGTATTGTACGGTTGCCCAATTTCTCGCACATTTTTCTTCTATTTGGAGAGACTTGAGAAAATTTTACACAACGTCGCATTGATCGTACAAGTTTAGAGGTTGTCGTTTGTTTATTATTTTTCAACGAGTCTTAAGATTGGACAAATAAAATATCGACATACCGATTTGTGCCATTCTGTGCCTTGAGCAAAACCAATGATACGCATCCTGGAAATGCTTGCTTAATTTCCTGTGCCTTAGTTCCAGGCTTTATGTTGGAAATGTGGAGTCTAATAAAAATAAAAAAAATTGCAAAACTGGTTAACCCTATACAACATTCTGTCGCTCGAATAAGACAAAAAAATCCTTCAAATTCTCTATTACATAGTCAATTGAACTGTAGTCCGTGTGCATTAGCTAGTCAATTTTTAATCACGCTTTGACGCATTTTGATGGTTTAGCCGACTGTTCCAAAGACTGACTGTAAATTTGACTAGTTAATGCCTTGATGGATAAAAAAAAAAAAATTCAAAAATATATATTTTTATTGATAATTGGAACTGCGTGATTTTACTCTTTTGTTATTATCCATGATTTGAAGTAGAAGTTTAATTTAGTGTAATTATATTTTAACAACTTTTGTTCATTGGAATATCAAAAATAAGTGATTAAGAAGACAATTGGAATGGGAGAAATGTACTGGGTAATGTTGGCTCGGTGGTTAGCGCTTTTACTCAATACCACAATAATCCAGGTTTGAATGCCAGTGATGACCGTCTATTTTCTCTGATAGTTTGTCGGACCATCCATTATACTACAGACACGCATACCTTCCGTAGTACTCCATTGGGACTGTTACGGATGGGTGAAAGAAAATAAAAATGTCTTACGTTTTGGTAACCTTTGCTTCGGGCTTTGGCTTAGGAACCCTGATTTTCTTTTCTCTCTTTTTTTTTTCCTCCGGTGGATTGACCTTGGGTGGGCGCGCAATAATGTGTTTACCATCTACGATAACTTTTTTTATGTTCTTCAGATTCGTCATCTTGTCCTCGATGGTTGGAAAAAGTACGTGACAATATCTGGCGGATTGCCGAGGCATTTTGACTTTGAAATCGCCCAAGAACAGTTGTCTCACTTCTTGGGCGCTTTTTATTGTGCGTGGCAATCGAACGTACAAAGTTTTCTCCAAATCCTCTGTAATTTGTTGCGGCGTGCGTCGCTTCATTTTTATTATCTGAAAAGATGATAAATTAATATTTTGCCTGGAAAAAAAGATAATATAATAATAACATTGTTGCTCCTTGTAAGACGTTCCAACGGCCTCTCGTGTGTTTGTATATACGGTGTGCTGCTATTTCGTTGAAAACTTAAATTTATTATGTGCATCAGTTTATAAAAGTTGAGAAACTACTGACCCTTTTAATATGTTGTCAGCGGAGATAAATTGATTACCGTTGGCGGCTATAAATTTATAAGTTTTGAAATTATTGGAATACGAAGAACCGAACACGTGCGCGCTGACTATACGAATGGGAATCACCACGGAGGATAGAAGAAGCTCGAAGAAGCCGCTATGCTTTCGGAACCCGTTGACGATGACGATAAACAACCCCCCTCCTCGGATCACGTCGAATGACGGGTGTGTACCGTCACTTTACCATTCTCTTGACGCATGCGTCACTTTAATATGTCGCTTTTCATGTGGTTTATTTTTTTCTTTAACCTCGTAGGTGTAGAATCAGAGATGTACGCGAGGAGAAATCGGTTGAATTTAATCTTGCTCCAAGACGCGAACATTCCAAAGACTCTCGAAACCCTAGGGGTAATGTACCAGACGATGGTAGGTCGTACCGTCATTGCTTTTTATGTGGATGCATGAAAAATTAAAAATATAAAATTAGCCAGAAAAATTGTCGGACAATGTTGGCCTATCATCGTCGGAGATTAGTAGGGAGATTGCCAATGAGACAGGAATGTCTTTTAACACCCTGATTGAGTTGAACCACCTTAGACTTGACATCTAGCGACATCGTCCGGGAAATTACTTAATTACTTGCACCGCTCAAGTAAATAAAAATTTCCGTTACCTTTCTTATTGTTATGAGAACTAATATGAGTCAACGTCTGGGCCAAAAATGGTATTTCCATTGATTAGAAATTCAAAAAGACATTTAACAAAATTTCGTATAATTGATCTTAAAAATTATCAAGTGAAGAAAAAAACGCAACTGAACTCAACGCAATAAACAGACTGTTCTCGCCGCCAATGGTACAATTTCATCCATTGAAAAGTTGTCAATATTGGTTGAACGTGATTTTAAACAACGGCAATATGTACAACGACTCGACTGAGTGCAATTGAAAAGGAATACGTATAATGGATTCCGTTTATTCGGTTTACGACGCGATCTCATCACCGAAAGTTGATATCGGAAAATATTTTGACCAGTATCATCAAGTGGTCAGCGCGGAACTTTTCAAGCCATCGCAAAATAATGGAGAGTGTTCAGTATCAAATTTCATGCCGTCTTCGTTGGAGGAAGAAGAGTTGGATTTGCTGGCCAAATACTGCAGGTACTGTAGAAATATTCCTTACCTCACAATTGTCTGTAATCAAAAATATCTAATAATTTTTCATTACAGTCTTGACAAATTGACAGTACCGGGAGAACTCGGTAAATATGAAAATGCCCAGTTCATAAGAAGAGGACCTTGGTCAATGGAAAGCACCGAAATACCCAAGGGAACTGGGCTAGCGACCCTATCCAAACTCGAGGATACATATAAAACTCAAAATCTTGAAAATATCAAGAGTTTACGAAAATATATGGGTGAAATACAGATAGTTAGTAGTTAACTAAATACTATTTCAAGAGAACCACCGTTCTTCTTAATGCTTCAATTCCCAATTTTTCTACATATTTTTTCATGTGGAATATTGTTTCAGAGTTTCACATAAAATTTCAATTTTATCCGCAAAAAAGGGAATCTCTCTTTTTTCAATGAATATACCGATCGTGCCATGGATTATCGAAGAGAGTTTGTACTTTTCCCTTTGGTTGTGGAAAAATTGTAACATCGCACAATGTATTCCTGAGAGAAATTCCATGAGAATCGTTCACATAACATTCAGTCAGCCAAAAACAAAAAACTTGAAAAAAAGTCGAAAAATCAGTTTTAGTAATTATAATAGATACACCAAACTTTAATTTTTTTGAAATTTTTTCGGCCAAACTATTCCATGCTTTCCATTTTTCATTTGACTTATAATACCACGGAGATGATTAATCGTATCAACATCTCTAGAAAGTGATAATGTACGTTTGTTCATGGGCCACAAGAAAAAAAATTCATTCAGAATGAATTGTGTAATTTCGGAGATTATTTTACGGCAAAACCAATGAAAATATATTTTTTTCTTCCGGAAAGGATTTTCCGCATTGGCATCGAAAAAGTTGTAAATTCTGTTAGTGAATGCTCAATTTTTAGTTTGTTTTTTTTTTCATGGGACTCTGAAGTTCACGAGTTATAGCGGTTTACAATATTTCGAATGAAAAAATATCGAACAACAGCAAGCGATGGGATAGGTGCTCTTCTTAAAAGAGGCGCTGTCCAGATTACATCGAGTGAACGTATTACACTTACGCCGAAAGCTCTCGTTCGATGGGCAAAACAGAATTTACATTATATACAATGAATTTTTCTTTTTCGTTTGATTGAATACAGCTTCTAAAGTTAAGACGTATAATTAAACGAAAGTATGTTTAAAAACAGATAAATATATGTTTTAACGGAAAATCCAAGTTGCGGTGTTTTTGCTTGTGGCCGAAAAGACACAATATCATATCCAGAAATTAGTCCTACGTGAGGTGATATCGTGAGGTAGAGCACGCGCGCAGGTACAACTAAATCAACATTTAAGAAAATACCGTTAATGTGGCAAGTTACAAACTCTTGTCAATAATTGGTGGAATGACGCATACACGCATAAGGTTGAGCTCCTTTTTACAGAATATCGGGATGAAGCCAAGAAATAATTATTCCTCCTTTGTATTTATTTAGAGATTTGAGAAATCAGAGTCTGATGGACCAATAGCGATACCAGGCAAGGACATCACTATTTATATAAGAGTCTATGAACCTTTTATCGCACGACCTTCGTCCTCAAGCGGAAGAAGAATAGTGATGTCGAGTGTAATTGCTATATTGGGCTCGCAGACACTGGACAAAGTTCGAGATCTTATAGAGTGTGTTTCGGATCTTTCGGTTTCAAAGGAAGTGAGCGAAAATCCAGATGCACCCAGTGAACCTGCCGCCAAGGTTTATCATAATTTATCTTTATCATGAATTCACCAGTAGAAAAGACTTTTGACAAAACATTCATCGGCCAAACAATCTTAAATCAATGTTAATCCGTTGAAACGGATGTGTTTGTTAATTTGGTGCTTTTTCCAATTCCAGGACATTTACAAATCGGGATTTTTCTACATCGAAGGCACGTTCTATAACGATTATCGGGATAAACGCAACAGGGATAATAGTCGGATAATAAGAGAATGGGCAGAAGCTCATAATTTGGGTCCTTTCACGACCGCAGCAATGGAAGATGTTCGTATCGATTCACTTTCTCTGAGATTCGGTTATCCGTGGGTCTATCAACATCAAGGAAATTGCGAGCATCTTATAGTCTTCAGCGATGCTAGGTATCATTTTTATGACCCTTTGTAGAATCTCGAAAAATCCACATGAAAATTAAGATATCCAAGCCGCATTATATATTTATCATATACTCTCTAGGGTGTGCCAAAAGATAACCAACTTTTTTTTGCTCTCCACCCAAAATATCGTAGAATATGTCTCAATAAAGATCCTTTATTAAGACATATTCCAAATGTGAAAAGCGGAGCTCATAATTCTAATTCCAAGAGGTCCATTATCGTGTTTAAAGTTTTTCCCTCTGAATAACACAGAAAAGTGATTTTTTTTACATTCTTTATCCCTGCAATATAGATCATGTATAATATATATGAAGCAATATAAAACGTATAGAATTTCTTGGGGCTATATATAGCTTATATAAATTATACATCTCGGGTATACTCGATTTCTCTTTTATCTGAATTATATTTTGTGCTTCAGGTTGGTGAGCGTCGACGATGAATTGTCCATATCCGCTTATCCAAGAATTCACCGCCTGAAACAACGTCGATCTCGTTGCTGCATGATGTGCGGTTTGTTTGCCGTCCGTTGGGTCACGACTGACAGCAACAGAATACCACACAATCCTTGTTATCTCTGCGGTGTATGTTTTAAATCGTACAATTACCTCGATGGAAAAAAGATCGGTAACTTTAAAGCGTATCGGTATCCGCACTATCCCGAACTTGAGCGAGACCTGGACCCACCAGCTAAAACTTCAAAATCCACGTAGCTCTAAGAAAATTACAATGACACATGAAAAATTCATTGTTTCATTCCCATGTTGTCATTGATCTTTGCGTGTTTTCTTCTCGATCGTGATATTAGTTTTATTAAATTATCTCTTGCACTCTTGAGATTAGGATCTATCTCTAGTGCCTTTTCGTACAACGCTTGAGCCTCTTTGTGTCTGTTCCATCTATGATATAAGACGCCTGGAAGAACATTTTTTTTTTTTTTTTTTTTTCGTCATTAATTATCCGAAAGAAGAATAAAGTAAAATTTTCTTCCACCAAATGTTGTTTTTAAAACATAAGGTAGAAGAACCAAAGTCATAAGAATCATTCGAGTTGTTGTACCTAAATTGGTAAGAATTATCGGGTTCTTGGGATCTTTCGAAATTGCTTCTTTAAATTCCATTTCCGCTTCTTCAAATTGTTCTTCTTTGCCGAGTATGTTGGCGATATTGAAATGAATCGTTGCATCTTCAGGAATAAATTTTAAAGCCGTTCTAGCGACCGTCAATGCTTCTTTCGTTTTTCCTAAAGAGGAAGCGAAACTCTAATGTGAAAACGATTATTTAAGCGCCAGTGCGGGGGGGAAATAAAATTATATAATGAGTATGTATATTACTCAACCCATATCATCGAGTAAGCGAACCCAGTTGACCCAGGCTCTTCGGTGATTGGCTTTCTGAGCAATAGCGTTTTGCCAGGCTTTCAGTGCTTTCTCATTTTCCTTGACTTCTAGAAACTATCGAGCGCATTCATAAACCTTGGGTCCATTGTTCGTTATTTGGTGCAATTTATTGGTACACCGAATAATTATTTTCTCGTTGTTAAGTGAAGCAACGAAAAACCAACTAAATTCTGGCGCAAATATTCTCGCGTCGCATAATGTTATTTCAAAAAAAATTTATCATATTAATGTGAAGCTCACCAAAACGCCAAGATTATAGTGACAGTCAGGACAGAGAGGTCTGTGAAATAGAGCGGTTTCGTAGCTTTTCTCAGATTCGTTGTACTTGTTCAAAGCCGACAATACTATCCCCAGATTCATCCACGCTGTAGCAAAATCGTCCCTGTAATAAGTTCATTTTCCAACAACGTGACAATATACTCGTCATAAAAAAAAAAGGAAAACATCGATGTAAGTATAGCCGAGAAAAATAAATAAAATACTTGTTGTGAAGAAGACACGAGAAACAACTTTCATTGATCTTTGACGAAATCTTATATTGAAATCTAATGAAATGCTCGTTAAAAAATGTTTGTTTGCTGAAATTTTAGAAAACTCAGTCTTCCGATGGTAATAACAAGAATAAGTGCATGGTATTTTCCGGCGCCGATTCCTATACATTCACTCGTGTTGGAATTGTATGGATAATCGTTGGATAACTGATGTACTCACTGTAACTCTAGAGCCCTTTTTAATAGTTTTTCAGCTTCTTTATAATTTCCTTGATCTTTCATCAAATTACCGAGATTGTTCATTGCTTGGGCGTAATCTGGATTAAGCCTAAATTGAAAATGACATTGTTAAGAATTTTCATAATTTGAAGAAAAAAAAATTCAACATTTTGAGGGAGAATTAATTTACCGTAAAGCTTCTTTGTATTCAAATTCGGCGAGCGTAGTGTTTCCCGAATCAGCTGCGTTCTTAGCTATATTGTAGTGAACTTTGGCATTGAGAGGACAGACATCGAGTGCCGAATTAAAAAGTGATTTTTCGTGCCTCCACTGATCGCTTCTTATCCACGATCGAGTAAAGTACAAAGCTATCAATGCCATGTACATGAACCAATGTGTTTTTGATGTTGGAAATCGAGTAACGAGATTTTGGAAGCCAATTGCAATGAGCAAACAATATCCCGCAGATGGAAGATACAAAGTTCTCTCTGCCAGTACAAAACCAACGTTGAAGAATATATTGCTGGCTGGTAAAAAGGGAACGATCAGAAGAGACAAACTCATTGTGACGTATCTGTAATGACATTTAAAAGACAATTTTCTATCCCTAGTACATATTGGATAATTTTATTTTACACAAATCAATTGAAGAGACTAGTGGCTAAAACAGCCTGATTATGTTACTTTCAATATCTTTTGTAGATATTAATGCAAATATATAAATATATATTCTATATAAAATGATACTATAAATAACGACGATACCTTACATTCTCGGTTTTCCGTCCGGAAAATGCATAAGCAATTAACCCTCCAATGACAATCCACATTCCAAAAACGGAAATTATTCTTAGATCGTAATTCTGGATAAGCGGTACGCAACCCATGGACCAATCGAAGCATAACCATTCTGGACAAATCAGCACCCAAGCGTTTAAGCAGTAAATGTAATTGTAATTTATTATACGATACAGGAAATTATCAACGAACGAAGCTGGATTATCCACAGGCTGAAAAGTCGGCGTTGTAAACCCCATGATACTGAATCTCAACAAGATAAACACTACACCAGCGGCGCATAGCGTAAATAAACGAGCGATCAAACTATATTTTTTCATCCAGTGATTTTTCAAGTCACTTTGCAGCTTTCGTGGTTTCTTTATTCCGGCTAAATTAACTTTGTTGATTATTATCAGATCATATAGGACGCAAATACCCTGAAATTTAATATGACTCAATTAACTTGAAATTTTCATTCATTTTTCGGATAATGTAATCGTTTAATCTACAGTGAAAAAAATATTTATCAAACAAAATCAATGCTAGAAACAAGTATTATAATGACAAATATGGTTCTATCATTTAATTTGCATCGACACTTTCTATATTGAAATAAATTTTTTTAATTAAAATAAACTTGTCCTTTAATTATGCTTTCTGAGAAAAATCTAACAAACGAGTACTTACAATAGCGGTGATTCCAATTTCTTTGCACATTATCGCTGCGGCTGTGCAAGCTATGCAGCCAAGCATAAACAGACTTTTGGATAATTTTTTTTTGGCGTATATACAACGACTGTACGATATAATTGATATCCACACAAAGAAGGTGCACAATACATCGGCTCTACCGACGATCCCCGATACCTGAATACAGCTATGTTTATAAGGATAATATAGAGACTCGATTGTACTTGGAGAGGAGACGTCGAAGAAAATAATAAGCTTTTCCATAGACCTTGACGTATTTGTAAAAATTTACTCGATAAATATATACAAGTCATAATTTACTTCTATCTAGTACAAAAGAATTTGAAAAATGTCATTCGAAAGCTTATTTAAAACTAAAACTGATATTTTAATAAGTAGTTAATATTTTTGTTTGCAAATAAGTTTACTTGAAACTCTGCGTTCTACGGGTTTGTTAAATCTATACAACTGGTAAATGACACTTACGGCTTCTGTATGACAAGGATGAACGGCGAATAATAAAGCGGCGTAAAAAGCTATTCCATCGGCTTTTCCATCGAGTACTATCTTGTATAAAAAAAAAGTCAATACGGACACTATTGTGTGTAGCCCTATATTGACTAAATGAAAATCCATCGGATCCAGATCTCCTCTGAGCCAGTACTGAAACCTGATCCGTGCGATATTCATACATTTTTATATGGTACTGCAGTTTAGAGAAACAAATTGGTCTTCTATCTTTCTATTTACGAATGGTTTTTGAGATTTTTGAGAAGACATTTTTTGTTTTTTTTTTTTGCTTCCCGCCCCGATAGTTTATTTACCGGAATGTTAGGACGGTAAGAGGTCTGTAAGATCTATGACTCTGTTTGTGCGAGAGTTTCGTGCCCCAAAAATCATTGGTGAAGAGGTTCAACGGATTAGTATTTTTCACATCGGCATTGTTTACGATCGCCACCGAGTCGTCGAAGACAAATTGACCGTCATACGAGTTTGAATAGCACAGAGACGCGAAACCGATCATCAGAAGCGCTAGCGGCAAAGGAACACCTGAAAATTAAAGAATTCACTCTACTCGATAGAAAAACCCGAGCAACATATAAATTAGGTGGTTAAAGTTTTTTTACCTGGTAATGATGTTCTTCTTTTAGGTGACATTTTCATTACATCAGTAATGTCAGGGGATATTACTATCTCTTGTATAATTGAGAATAATTTATCAAAATGCCAGTACATGGGGTGTAAATCCCGTTGTCAATCGAGTAGATGACATACCGGAGGAACATCGAACATATGTAGACGCGTTCGTCCAGGGAACCGGCTAGTGAGATTGGAGCGCTGTTGTGTGTCCGCAGCACTTGTATCGCTTCGTTATAGTTGTGACGTTGAACTCGGCGGTGCCAGGCCAGAATCAAAAGGAGAGTAGTCCACGTGATCATCGCGACCTACCAATTTTCTATAAACTCTTCGGGCTTATACATTATATGCGGACAATACTCGAATAATATAATGTATTCTCAATATGACTGTGACTATATTCGCCACTATTATTGGGTTTGTAACGAAAGCGACAGGTGGTAATTGGAAAATTTAGTTGCGGTATGTAGTATATGCCGCGTGTGCTTGCCAATTCAACAATTCGCCAACGCAACCTCGCACTTTTTTCCTTTCATTCATCGCCGCTCTTTTCGACCCTTCGTCATATTACAGGACTCTATTTTTCCTTCGGTCTTTCGATATAATCTTCTTTTGATGTGCCATATTTGTTTTTTACAAAGAAAAACGCCACAAAACGCCACAGCCCTTCAATTTGACTATCGAGACAGCGAGAAAAGTCAGCGAGGACACGATGAACACGGCTAAACGGTTCAGGTGCGCTTTGCGCGTCAATCCGTCCCCAATCCGACAAACGTTTTTGCGACGCCGAATAATTGTAGTAATTTTCATTGCTTTCCATCAGCAGCTACCTTGTGTCGAGTTAGGCTGTGATAATGCGCCCGAGTACAGATAAGATATCCGCCACCCTATAGTTACTCACAATTATAGGGTTGGATAAATCCGCGAGGAATATATAGGGAAGAAAAAATTTTATAATCCAAAAACTGGGCGCTTGAATTCACACAAAATTATCGTTGGAAATTGAAAAGCAACGTCAACTTATGCGCCACACTAACTCGTAAAACGTGGGTGACGCACAGCTTTTCCTCTTACTTGAATTTTATAATTGCAGAAGTGGCGATAAACGCGCACGCGTTTACGTAACTGTATTTGGCGGCGTATTTGAATAACCAATTTCTTTAACGGGCCACGGACTTAGGTGAAAACATAGAGAAATATCGTCGAAATATCCGCGCCTTACATGAAGATATAACAACACAAATATAAAACGAGTTATCGAAATATCGCCTAAACGGTGTTATACGTATGTGATCGGCTAAAGTTAACTTTAGGACAGAGAGGGGATGAAATATATTGGCGATCGTATGTAACGGGGATTTAGGCGGCTTTTGAGTTGATGACCGATTGTAGATTGAAAAACATTTTTTTGTTCCAACTCGACGAAGAAAAGGGAAAAGAGGAAAAAGAAATAAGAAAAAAAAGAAAAAAAGAAGAAAAAACGAGGGTGCTCTTTGACCGTTATGGTGGTAGAGGCGCTCGCAAGCGTGTGTCGACTGTCAGCTGTTAGCGATGAGTGAGAGCGAGTATAATTCAATCGTGATATGTCAAATTAGAAGTAAAGTTTGGTAGTAGTGGGGGGTGGTGGTCGCCGCATGTGCCAAGTGACGGAAGCTTTTGTTACTTACTCGTACGATCGCGAATCGCGACGTTTAAACTCTATTAAAAAACATGGCTCCGACGATGTTGAAGAAGATGACTCGATGAAAATGAAGTGAAAAAAAGCTGTGGGCCGCATCGAATTACGTGTACGGATTACGTGCACTGGTCATTGTCCGTGAGTACCTAGCCAAAGTCGATGTTGGCCACTTGGACTTAACCTCCTTATTCTTTTCGTTGAAATTTCCACTTGCAGCGGTGCGATAAGTCAAACAAAAAAAGTAATCATGGACGATATTGTAATTCACGATTTTGACGATGACATTACCATGGAATCGTCCACCGACAGTCTCAACTCACAATTTCAAAAAGAGTATGGCTATGAAAAACTTCTTCCCTATGCCGAGGAACTCGATGACGAAGCTAGGAGCCTTTTAGCCGAAATCAAGGGCCAACTCGGTCGGGCTACGATGCTTCGACAACTTCATCCCGGATGTGTTTTGTGGACTTACAAACTTCGCAGGTGAATTTTTCCATTCTTTCCTCGTCTCCGCTATTATTGCTTTTTCATACAAGACATTTCATTTCCAACATTCCTCCTCCATATATATTACACCGAATAATGCTAAAATCATATGCATATATTGTTTCCAACTAATTTTCCATCAAACGAACCATTTTATCAACCGGCGACAAAAGTATTTTCATACGTTTCATCAAATTTATAGTCCGATTTCTCATATTCTATTTCCCCCCCCCCCCTAATATTTGATCTATAATGTTAATATTTTACATTCCACAGATTTATGAAGGTTTACAGTTTGAAATTCAGTAAAGACGATCACATTACATTCATCAAATTGATGTACGAACTGGTGACGATACCAAACCTCGAGCCGTATTTGATTACCGTTTTTGGTGCAACGCTAAACAAGTTACTCGAGTATGTATGATTATCGGTTAAAATGAGGATAACATTTTCTATTATGGGTAATAATAAAAAACGATAAACCGATTAACGATGCTTTAAATATTTTTTTAGTAAATCAGAATTAATCTCACCGGAAGAACTGGAACTCGACTGGAAACCTTTATACAATTTGGTAAAAAGGGTGACTAATATCGGGCAGTCTGCACACGGAATATACAGATTTTTCGCGTCTCTCGGATTGACTCTTCGAACCATGATCCTGTCGGCAAAGATTTATTTTCCCGTAAGTCATTGCACACAATTTTTGAGCTCTGTGAAACTCGACGCCAGCCAAATTATAAGTTTCATTTTAGAATGATCCATCTTTAGATGGTTCGGTAAACACAACGAGTATTTATATTGCACATATTTTTACATTGACTTTTGGGTGTTGAAATTTTGGTCAGGTAACAGCTACCCAGGAAATCTTGGATGAATTGAGACCCAATTTATGTCCTCTCGATCCGAATACGATGACAAAGACTGTCGAGTTGTTGGAATGGTTTTTACCGGTTAAACTATTGCCAAAAGATCATAATCTCGGATTTAAATTATGGTTCGACGAGTTTATGAAACTATGGGAGGTCTGCCACAATGCGCCTCAATGGGAACACAACATGATGCGGCTGATGGCGAGATTGGCGTGTCATAATATCGGATATATCGATTGGGAGCCTCACATCCCGTTGATGTTCACCAGATTCGTTCGATGCTTGAATCTCCCGGTTTTTTACAAGCAAATTCACGGTGGGAAGCCCCATAAAATCGAGATTCATCCTATCGCCGTCTGGATTGTGTCAGTTTTGGTAAATTAAAGCGCTCGATGTGTTGAATAAATCAACGGATAAGCCCCGATTTATTATGAATGGAAATAAAAGAAAATATATATCCACAGGGTAACGGCTCCAGCAGTCAAAGCTACATGGAGAAATTCTTGGCGACCATAGAAACGTATCTTCACCAAGCTAATTTTGGTCCCTGGGTACCAAAACTCAGGGATGTCCTCAACAAACTTGTATATTTCTTTATTCATCGCTTGCACACGTGAGTAACCGTTATTTGAATAATATAACAAAAGGTTAAAAAAAAAAAAAAACTGGCAAACAAATGAAAAACTAATGAAACAGTAAGGAAATAAATAATTGAGGTAAAATGAGAAAAAGAGTTTTCAAATGTGGTAAATTAATTTTGACGTGTTGTGCAGTGAACGTTACGGGGACAGCACTTGGGAACTTCCGACACCGGAAACGCACAAGCTCACGGATGATGACATAGACGCTTTCGTAAAATCGGTAATTCCGGTCGCGATGACTGCTATGTTTAGCAAAATGGGGCTTTCCGACGCTTGTAACGCTCTTCGACATCTCGCAACTATAAGGCCTAATTTGGTGATTCCCGATGTCCTCGAGCGTATGTACAGTACATTGGATTCGTTGACAGAACCGCACAAATTAACTGCAGCTATGTCGGGCATGGCAGCCGTAGCAAGGCCTATGGTTCAGGGTTCAAGAAACATCAACAAAGGTTACATTTTATTGTTGTGTTATTGTTTTATCGTGATGGTTGAGGGAAAATTGATTTTAGAATAAAAATGAAAAATAGAGGCTCCGATTGAAGAAAATGATAATATGTATAAATGAAAATGACTTGTCCAGGTTACGAGTATACAGAGGGCCCTTCGCACGTGGTACCTCTTCTCTTCTCTTTTCTCCCGGGAATCGACGCAAACGACGCGAGCAAATGTTTCGTCACATGTCGTTTAATTTCAATCTACGCAATGTTGGTCCCAATCGTGGACACGTCAAGATGCACAGCGGAAATGGACGAAGAGGAGAGACTCGTGAGCGAGTCGACATCGCGTTTCGAGGACTTTGTCATTCAGTTTTTCGACAGAATATTCTCCCTCATAGAGTCGAGTACCCTAGAATTTCTGACACACGAGAACCGCGCGGCTGGCGGTGGAAAGAGCAAGCTCGAATCGATGGCAGAGGGCGCTGTAGCCAGTGTTTGTTCCGTGCTTCTTCTTCAAATGAGCGACTCCATTTTTCAATCAGCGCTTCATAAATTACGCTCGTTCGTCACCGAACGAGTTTTAGAGACTACAGTTTCTGGCCAATTGGCTGCGATTGTTTGCGGTGCATTTTCCCGAATAAATGGCCGCGAAACTTTACGGACGTTGTTGCCGGGACTTTCGGACACAATTATCGAGCTCGTTGGCGACGGTGACGAAGTTTTGAAGGACGAAAATTTGGACAAAAGGCTCCTTTACGCGATGCTTTTGTTGTCAAATGTCGTAGCCACACCTGGAGACCATCTTCTGCCGCACATGGACACTTTGATAAACGTTCTCGACAAAGTTTTGCGTCTTAAATCTCGCGAGGGAATCCAAATTGCCGGTCGATTGCTTCAAGCCGTTTGTCACGCCTTGTCCAGCGTATTAGCCGCCAGTTTTCTCTCCAACGGTCGTGACTACAATGATCCCGAATATCCGTACTTCAGAGAATGGGGACAAGGCGCCGAAATTTCTGATCTTCAAATTAATTGGTATACTCCTGGGGAAAAGGAAATCGCAACTCTACAATCCCTTTTTTCGCGATACGTTACACCGGAAATTCTGAAAATTCAACAGTACACCAATAAGAAAATTTCACTGACCCGGTGAGCTTTGTATTTCCTTTGTGTTTTCTTTTTTAATTCGTCATTTGTTGACATTTTTCTTGGTGTCGAAATCATTGAAATCTCATTAGATTGTACGAAAACATTATTACCGTTGTTATAGGTCGGAACTTGTCACGAGCCTGACTATCATCGCCAGTATTCTCGAAGGGTGCGAAAACTTTTTCCCCGTTTCGCCCGATGAAAAGATCGATCCAAACGATCCAACAACAGCGTGGACGTCGTTTCTTCCAACTATCGGAATCAAGGGTGAAATTCGAATGCCCGATGGAAGCAACGTTCGCACCTACATGTCGAATCTTATGAGCAATCTTCAAGAAATTATTCTGAGCGATTCCGAGGACGACACAAAAAGCTTATTCGAGCTAGTTCGGGTACGTTCATTTATGTTGGATCGTTTTACTTGACCATTCCAAAAATTCTCCCCCGCCAACACCATATTTTTTTTTTTTTTTTTTTTTTTTCTAAAAACCATCATCAGCTTTAAAGCGATTTATTTCTCATTTCATCTCATTTTTCTCATGTATGGATATAATATATAAAATAGAGATTTTGACAATCAAATTGTCATTTGTCGATATATATTGAACCTGTAGCGATATTTCAGATTTGGAATACACTACTTTTGGGAAAAGCTCGTCTGTATGATCATTTCGAAGCTCGATGCCGGAACTTCAAAATGGCTAAAGAGACTCTGAAAGACAAGCTTATGAAGAGGAAGGGTCATTTAGGTGGTGTTTACATACTTCAGCGTGTGGAGCTTCATCAGGAGCGTCGTACGCAAACACGCTACCATAGATTAACGGAAAATCACAAGCTCATTATTCTCGAATTGCTCAAATTGGCTACCAGTAGATATGCCGATGTACGAACCAAAGCTCAGGACGTTCTTGTCGGAGGATTTTTCTACTTCCCATTTTCATACACGGTAATCGGTCCGCAATTGCTGAAAATATTGGCAATGGATCCTGATGAAAATCACGAAGCGCACAAGGTACTGATGCAAACAATTGAACTGAAAATATGCATTATCGAAAGTTTAGTTTATTTTTTATTTTTTTATCCAAGTCGAGTATACTTTCGTTTACTTGATATATATTTAGTGTATAATAGATAGAGAAAGCACCATTGAGAGAATCGGTACCAAACACGTTTTTGTTTTCGGTATTTAAAGAAAATTTTGGTTCGTCAAATGTTGTTGAAAAATGCCTCGAGTTGTTATGAATAACGGGGAAATTTTCTCAACAGGGTCTTCTCTATCTTCTTCTTGGGCGTCGGTCGGATCCACTGATGACTGTGCGTGATTGGGAGTTTCTGCGGGCCCTTTGGCCCGCGATTATTCGGTCGAAACCCTCGGAAAAGCTGTCGGTGATTCGTCTGAAGGAAAGTCTCGTCGACACGGTAAACAGGCACTTTCCGATGACAGCAATAACGATGCACGTCCCAGATCGCTGCGTTACAACCGCGTCCGCTTTGTGGAATTATTCTCCGAGACCAGAAGTATCTCAGCCGAATGACGAGGAAATTCGGCAAGGAATACAAGCGCTTGAAAAACTTGGCCAATCGAATGGCGAATTTTATGACGGGCTTGTCAACGATTTGCTGCGTGCAATATTGGAAGAAAATCCACATTGGCGACATCGCTCCATGGCAATGAGCTTTATCAGAGATTTAGTACACCCAGATCGCGCGTATCCGGTTAAAGTTATTAGATATTTCGTTAATGCGCTTGTCCATGAATCTCTCGAAGAACGAAAAATCGCCGCAAAAACTGTCCTCAATATGCTGACGCAACAAAAACGGAAACACCTCAAGGTAAACGAAATACATTTATTATAATCTTTAGTTTAAAATTTAAATTTTTCATACGATCCTCATTCAATGATTTCGCAATTTCGTGTAGAATCGTTTTTTTTTTCTTTTCCCCTTACTACCAACAACCTCTTAATGATTTTTTACAATGGCAAAAAAAAAACCCATTAGAGGAAGAAAAATCGTTTTCCGCTGAGCGTACGGTTTGATATAAAATAGTATAGCTCGACGCGACAGTGTTGTTTTGAATAAGAGGTTGAAAATCCAATTTTTCATCGATATCAAAGTTATAACATTAAGGTGGGATGTAATTAATGTGAACCTTGGTCGTTGCTCAAAGGTGGAGGTAAACTTGGTGGATCTTCGGGCAACGGAGCATCCCCGATTGGTGAAAAGTGAAAAATGGTATCCGGGCGTGCGTTTGGACAATGTTTGGCTCCAGTACAACTATGAAAAACGTCCTCAAACCGAGGAGCAATGGAACGAGAGGAGATTCGTGCATCAGCCATACGTAGGCTACTACACGTGGCCAAAAAAGCTCGAGGTTTACGCTCCGTCTTGGCAACAACCTGATCTCGATCCGAAAACCCGGAAATTAACTAATCACGAGATGGAAATCAATAATTTTTTTTCCGATCCTCAAAACGTCGAAAAGCTCATTAAATACCACAGCCTCGAAGAGCGCAAGGGAAAAGACAAGTTTAACACAATTCGAGCCCAATTATTCAAAGGCCTCTTTAGAAATCACGGTAATGTTCATGTTAAACACTTTTTGCCTCATCTTAAGCGACTCGTGGTGGAAAGTCAAGAGAGCAGTCAACGTTGCGCCGCTGAAATAACGTCGGGTCTTATAAGAGGCACAAAACATTGGCCCTTCCATATGGTTGACGATATGTGGAAGGAACTTACGCCAATAATACGAACAGCGTTGAACAATTTGACCGTAGAAACGGTCTGTGATTGGGGAGTTTGTTTCACATTAGCGCAGGAACGAAGAGATCCAAATAGGCAATATTGGCTGCTTGAATGTTTGCTCGAAGAACCTCCATTGGGTGATTCTACGACCTCCTTCGTCGAGTGTGGCAGATTGTACCTTTTGCAGACTGCACTCAGTCAACAATCCTGGAGAGTCGCTCAACTGATGGAGCGACTTTTGAATCGCGTACAAGAAAGATTACTCAGCAATCCATTTCAAAATGTTCGCGGTCGTTTGGGCTCCTTGCTTTCCACCGTTTATGCGGTTGATCTCCGTTTTCCTGAGGCTGAACACGATCGCTTGTCACCCAGAGGTCATGATCTGCTGCAGAGAGTCATGCCGCAGTTGAAACAACTTGGGGAAGATCCTTCGCGAGCAGTCGCCACCTCAAGCGACAACTCTTTTCTCTCTCGGGTTTGTAATTCTCTCATTATTTCATATGAAAACTAATTCAATTTAGGCAATAGTCTATTTTTTCCATTCTCATCAAAAGTTATTTCACATCATTATTATTATTATTATTATTATTATTATTATTACTATTACTGTTGTTGTAGAAAAAAGATATAGTTTTCGGATTCTTCGAAATTCGATTTTACGAATAAATTATTTGTGTAGGTTGGGGAGGTTGCACTTGAGGCACAAAGCACGGAAAATTCGGCTAAAGTTACACATAACGAACAGACTGTAAGGCTTTTTAAAACGATCTGTAAATGGGTTATGGGCAGCGCTTGTCGACTTCTTTATGGATCACGTCCTGGATTCTACCAACTCTTCTCTATAGCTTGTCAGCTGGAGAATTCCGAGAGTGACGAGGAATTGAGCAAAATTTGCTCGTCGACTCTGGCTGTTCTTGCACAGACGTTGACGCTCCCCGAAAATATGGATGTCGCTCTTGAGAGCGTGAAGAACGTTTCCCAAGGTACTTCTTGGTCAGCTAGAGCTGCTTGTCTCAGCTTCTTGGAAGTTTTCGTCTTTTGCAATATGGGAGTAGTACTGAGCAGGCCTTCGTGGGTTAATTCCGTTCAGGATATAGTTCTCCGACTCTTGGAGGATGAACGACTTGAAGTTCGAGAAAAAGCTGGCCACGTTCTTGGAGGATTATTGCACTGCACTTTCATACAGGAACAGCAACTTTTACTGGTAACATCCCTTTTTTCACGAGATATATTGCTTATTTCACACATTAAAGTGAATCATTGACACGTCTATTTTTTCTTCGTTTCATAACTTACTTATTTGATTATTTTATATTCGTTTTAACAATATCTTGTTTATATTTCACATAATAGGACACTTTTAAAGAAAAATCGAAGCGAAAAATAAAGAAACGTGACGATCTTCGATTGCGCCACGCAGGTGTGCTAGGCCTGTGTGCCTTTATACGAGCCCATCCTTACGACGTGCCCAAGTACGTGCCTTCGGTATTCGAACATCTGGGCCTGCATCTCAACGATCCCCAGCCTATTCCAGTACGTATACCTCAATTGAATCTTTCTTTTGCCAGCTTATCCACTTTTCCCCATCTATCGTTACCCTAAAATCCCGTTTTTTCCTCTTTCTCTTCACAAGCTGCTTCACTGCTCCTCTTTTCCCTACATCTATTGAGCCAATTTTAATTTTCTTTACATCCGCTAGCGCGTCTTCACTCGATCTACCCCACCTACGAACCTGTACACTATTCCCGTCGAATATTGAATAACTTGCTTGATTTATTTCCAGACAACAATAAGAAAAACACTGGGTGACTTCAAGCGCACTCATTACGATGGTTGGACAGGTCATGCACTGCGATTTACCGAACAACAACTGACAATATTGCAGGATTTGACCGTTCCGCCGTCTTACTACGCATAAGAAAGACGAGGATGAGAAAAATCTTTTTTTTTTTTTTTTTTTCAAAACGTTACACGGCATTACGAAAAAAAACCAAAAAAATAAATGAAAAAGAAACAAGACTTAATATCGTGTGACGTTAATTGCAATTTTCATAAAAAATGTATCATTTCCACGGTACGAGAATTGGAAATTAGAATTGAGCTAAAATATAAATCTTGACGTGATGTGGACGGTTCACCAGAACTATATCATTACAAATATATATGTATATGTAATACTTATAATGATATAATTCTGATAAATCGCGCACATCACGTTGCGATTATATATATATATATATATGAAGGAAAGCGAATATACGGTGTGATGACCGCAATGGTGCCTCTGGTATTCATGAATAATCTATAACTCTTGTAAAATGCTCTGACGGGTGTATGATAAATTGCAGGTGTTATGTCGGAAATAAATGCACTTTTGCGACTATTTCTTAATATAAACTGTATCATGCTTTTTCTTTTCGATACCTCATAGGGTAACCTGTGTCTCCTGAGTATAATTATCTGATTTATTTGTCAGTGTGAGGCTTATACACGCGGTATATCCGAAGCTTTTCATTTACTTTGCCTCGTGTCACAATGATGTATCGGTGAATATGAATTTCTTCATGCAACCAACCAACATCCGTGGTGAAGGAATATCAACCAGAAAGATGAAAAATAATAATAATAATCATAATATGTGAAAATATTGAACAAACGGGTAAAAAAATTTTTTAACAAATTTTTCACACGTTTCCCTTATTGAATTTTTTTTCGACATCGTTATCATTATTTTTTAAATAACTCTACGTAAATGAAAAAAATATTTGCGTACTATGACACAAGTAATTTCATGGCGATAAAACTCTGAATTTCGTAAAAGTAGCCTCTAAATATTTGACTCTTTGAAATTTACCTTTTAAAAGAATAGTTTGTCAATTTATTTTTTTACACATGTATTAATAATTTGTCGGTGTTACGTGAGAAGAGTGCATTACATACTGAAATTGGAGTGGCAAAAAATTTTTTCACGCTCTAAAAATCATGAATGTTGATATGGCTCAACTAAGTTTGACCGAGCCCCGAGCGGCCAATGTGAAAAAAGTATGGACTTGCAGACCATCGACAAAGCCATTGGTAAATTATATTATTTTTCGCGGTTCTCTGGCGAGTAACTGGGTATAAAACGAAAGCGAAGCATGCGAGGTCAAAAAATTACAAAGGCAGGGTTTTATTCGTCCGGACGCGTAGTTTCACGTATGTAGACGAAAGAGAAAAAAAAATTACTCATAAGGATTAGAGAAGGTGCCACGACCTCCATGACTTTTTTATCTACCGCTGGAGCCCAAGCACGAGCGAGCTCCGTGTCCGCTCGCCAACTGCTTGCCCATATTCGTCATGGGCTTTTTTCTCAAAAGACTTTGCCATTCCGTTTCTTTGGCTATCTCATTTTTCTATACTCTGGCATGTATGTCTATTACGTATTTATCTACATATTTATATTTGAAAAAGTTGCTTGCCTCTTTTTATTTGTTTCCTTTAGTGCATCAAGCCCCAAACAGTTGCGATCATTCTGATACTGTTTTCAAAGTTTTAGATAAACTAAATTTCAGCGATTTTTATTATGATGTTACAAATCTTGTCACGTAAACGCTTGAGTCAATTTCGATAAAAAAGAAAAGTTTTTTTAATTTTCGTATTCATAATACTTGATTTTTCAATCATCCTTATTTGAAAAGTACAAGATGCAGGCAATTAAAATTTCTTTGATGCTGATAATAATTAAAAATGACAAAACATCTCAACGAGATAATGTATTTTAGTTTGCTCAAGAGCTTCGGCTCATCTGCTGAAAATGAAATATATCAATTGAAACAACACCAAGGTTTTCCGTAAAAAGGTAATTGGGGCATAGTGATGGCGACTCTCGGTGATTTTGTTCTAAAACGATAGTGCCCAAAAAATGCCCCTACACTGAAGATAAAAAATGTTGACGACCCCTTTGGGAGGAGTAGGAGAAACATTCGTCGGTGTATCAAAGAAACGTTTTAGCGACATAATTATATGGTGCTCTATCATCGACTCAAGAAGGCTTTACACGTGGAAAACCGAAAGTACGAAAAATAAGGGTTACCAGGGTTCCTGGTAACCCTCAACGGGATCGGCGATACGAGAAGAGACTACTCGGCTCGCATTGCAAACGCGCGAAACGCCGACTGCCAATAACAGCCGCAAGGTTAACGCGTCCAAACATTACTCTCTCTCCCTCTCAATCCCGTGCGCATATTCTCACTCCGGGAACCGGCGTACCGACGTATTCGAGCATTGGGGTGCAGTTTACCTTCATTTACATCAAAGTCCTTCACACTCTCTAGTCGTTGCTCTGCTGTACCTATACATAGAAGAGAGGCCAGACCTCGCCGGGGTGTAAACTCCAATCAGGAAAGAGATAAATTGCCGGACTTCCCTTCAGGGTCACCGATTATTCCTTCACAAGTCGCGTTCGCTTTTTTTTTGGAACGCTCGGCATTTCTCATTTATCCGCAATGCTCGTGATTTGACCAATTATTCAAGCCCTTTTCGAAGACGATGTTGCAATGTCGTTACTATTTTTTCTATTACACGCGAATTATGGACCAAGTGCCTGTTTAACCTCGGAATTTTACGACCTACCACTTTTTAAAACTTTAGACGATCGGTGAATCATCCAAAACGCTTCGCCCGATTACAAATATGGATACGAAAAATGTTGTCTGGAACGACGGAAAAATAAAAAAATCACGACAATTAAGGCAATATCAGTAAGATTTGGTTGAAAATACAGGTTGATTTCCAACACGTTTTTACGAGTGTCAGACGAACAAGGCAAAGTTTTAGTTTTTTGTTTTTTGTTTTTTGTTTTGCTCATTGAATATATCAATTAACACGCAAAAGAGATTAGGCCGTGGTTTGGCCCAATACGGTTCCAGTGTTTACAGGAAACTTGGAATATCGTTGAGTCGTGTATGCAAGTTTATCGTCCACGTTGGCGAAAAAATTACAGGCTACCTACCTTTAACATGTGCGTGCGCGCGCGCGTGCTTTGCACTGAGTCTTTCGGTCGTTTGGAACGTCGTAGCCTGGGCTGGCTGTCGCTGAATAATCAGCGTCTTCTATTATTTATGAGCTGTTTATTTTACAAAGGGTTAACGAACACGCTTTATATTTGCGGATAAGTTGTGTCTTAGACCCAATAATGGCTACGCGACGTGCAGAGACTCGGACTAATTTGCTTTACGCGCCGCAGCCTTCGGAACGACGCCGACATTCGAAAAATCTTTTATCGTTATGTTATTGGGGCCCCAAGTTTTTGAACTCGCATTGCCTCAAGCAGTTGCATACCCATTACTATTCAATGGAGAAGGAGGCGCGTCAAGTGATCTAATCATATCAGTAATGTAGAGTCATAGTAGTCAAACTTCCGATTAGTTTTATTAGTTTTAACGTTTTTAGTATTAATTTTCCATTTTTTCGTATTATCATTGTTATCGCGTGGTAAATGTTTCTTTAACTTTTTTATCAGGAAACTTTGCTGCTGGAGCAAAAAATTTTTTCCATCAAGTGTTAGTTCTTAATAATCATATATTTCATAGATATTCAGATGCGGTGTTGACCGTTTTGAAAAATGTAATTTCGAGAATGAAGCAACAAAAGAAAAAAAACAATTTGAGAATGTAGGCGCTTTGTATTGCAGTTTTCCGCTAGAATAGCCAGCGATTAGTTTTTTTTTTTTTTTTTTTTTTTTCGAATTTTTGTAAAAACCTGGTCACAAATGTGGCAAAAAGCGATAATCCTTTTTTTTCGTTTGTAAATTCATTTTTGTTTGTTAATTCACTTGGTGATGCTGGAAAATGATATTGCGGCTTCTCCCATGCTTAGAGAATTACTCCTTCGATCATCTATTACAATAAGAGCGAGGAATTTATCCCATCTGCAACGCATCCATAGTATTTCTATACAAGCCTCGTTGTATATAAATGCAACAACATAATTCCTTTCGTGGTTTTGATCGAATTAGTCTGTAGATTATTCTGTACGAGGTAATCGATGAGGATCACATAATAGGATTCCGCGCGCGTGAAACTAATTATATAGTTCGCGGCTACGCATAATAAATAATAATAATTTGCACAATAAGAGAGTGGCAACGGAATGGAGAGAGTGTGAGTGTGTGTGTGTGTGTGTGTACATTCGGGCAATAAGTAGAAAGCAGCCGCGTCGATTAGCATATACATCGGAAGAATATGCGCCCGAGGTGCTGGGGAATATTAGCGGTCAGCTATGACTGTGTCGGTAATTGAACAAAAAAATTGGAACTCTTGCGACTTTCACGGACACAGGCGGAGATCGATCGATCCAGCGGACTCTCACTGTATCCGCATTTTCATTATTCTTTTTTGTTTCTTAAGCTAGTCGGACCGAGGATAAGATCTCCGATTGAGAGAATAGGTATAATAGTTATGTACGCGTGTTTATATCGATGTGCCCGAATGAAATCTGACGTGAAGGCGAATTTTTAATGGCACCTCTACTTACACAAAGTACCCGGAGAATCCGTGTTACGATATATTCACGGGGCCTCCTCATACGTCGTCAAGGTAAAAAGAAAGGTTAACACGTTAGGTAACGCGGCTGACCGGTTATTATTATGCGACTGCCTATGTTCTCGGCTGTGTGTCGATGCGTATACATATTTTTGAGCGACTCGGCGGAGGCGGCCTCTCCTCGCAGCGGATATCAAAGGAAAGTCATTGAACGGGAGCAGAAACGCTCTTACGCCTTCTCGTCATCGTCTCCGGTCGGTTGGAAAATGACAATGGGATTCTAGCGGTTTACCCTAGTAGCATCGTTATCGTTATCGTTGTCGTTGTCGTTATCGCATCGCCTTCCAAACATTGAAGTTCACTGTCGCGGATTTATTCAACACCGCGCGTTCCGCGTACACTGTTATCAAATCACCACAACGAATGTTATTAATTTACCATTGGGCCCATCCGATTTTTAGTTCTTTTTTTAACAACACTCTACAACACTCACTTCTGTTGTATCTTTAGAGCTCTTGTATCAACTTTCAAGGGCTGCACTCAAATATAAAATAACATTTATAAATATATTCAAGTGTCATAATAGAAATACAAAAAATCGGAAACAACACCGTCTTGGGAGGTTTTCAATGAAAATTTATGTTTTATCGATAAAATAAATAGCAATTTCGTGCTCAGAGGGCTAAAATACATCGGTCTCGCGTCTGTAATTTTTTGAAAAAACTACAGACGATTACTATTGGTGAAATTATTATTTTTTCATTGTTTCCGTTGTGAATCTTTAAACTCTGTTAATGCATCTTTGCTAGGTACATTAGGAATAGATTCTTCGAAGAAGAAATTCTATTTCAGAGAGAAAAATTGGTTAATTTGCGTGTTGGTGCATCGAAACAAAATTTCCAGGAAATCCACAAATCGAAATCCAATTATCCGGAAAGTAACGAGTGGGCTGGCGCATTGGGAATACAGGCCCATGATTAAGCAGACAATTATCCCCCGAGGATCTCAAGATTCTTATCCCGAACTCGCCAAACTTATGTAAGAACGTTGTTGCCACGTTAAATAAACGAACATACTCGGTATAATAGTACATACGCAGCTGCGTTGTTAATGGGCGCTACAGCGTGACACTCCATACCCACTGATGATAAATTAGCCAGGTACAGGGGGCGAAGCGTAACTAAATGATTCTCGCAGTTTCCTTCTCTTTTGGGCGCGCTTTCGATTTCGCTGCTGCCAACAATATAACGCTTCTCTCGATAAGCACCATTCTGAGAACGGTGGGCGGCTTTAGAATTAATTTAATTGTCTCGGTAATAACCCTCTCAAAGTACTCGTTATAACCTCACTGGTAATTATACTTTGAATAACATTAAAAGTAGTCCAAGCTTATGACGCGACGATAAAGTTCAAACTTTTGACGGTAAAAAAAAAAAAATATCATAAAGCGGATTGATTGCGAAAAAAGTCAATTACTCTAAATAAATGGAAAAAAGTGCAATCATTTCTGTAAGCTGTAATTAATTGTATGAATTGTTATTATTCATTCGATGCCGTCACCAGAGTCATCGTCATCACTTGAGTAATTTTCAACGATAGTAATAGCAAAATAAACAACAAGAAAAATCGTCTTTCAAGATTAATCGCATCTTCCATTATAATGAAATTTTTTATGTACATTATGTTGGAGAAAAGAAAATTTTATGTCGGAATCATTTTATGTGCCAGAAATTCGAGAAAATCTACATTTTAACTCCGGCCAGTGAGACACCGCAGCACCCCATTCCTTTGAGACAATGATTTTCAGGGAAAAAAGATTATTTTTCCAACAAAATTGACCGACGATGATTATTGTAGAGAACCGTGGAAGCGCTCCATGTTCCTAGTGTGGAGTCGCTATGGAAACTCGGAGATGTACAAATCCTTCGCAAAATAGTCACCAACGTAGTTACGACTGCTGTCGTGACCTCTCTCGTCAGATTCGCTACCGCGACATACCGACAATGGCGATAAGAAGAACCCTGCACATGTTTGAAATCTCTGTGGCCAGCCACCGCAATATCGCGAATACCTTTACGGGACTGCATAAATTTTGAAACCTGTGCTAATGCATTTAAGACAATGCGGTTGGAAACGGCATTCTTCGTTACGAATAACTTTTCTCAACCTTAAAAAACTCGATATCATAGAAAAAAAAAGTTTTTCATATTATTTGTATTTTGGTTATTTGGTTCTTGTGTAGGTCACGTTGAATGATTGGTCCTTCTCGAGGAGTGTTGTGGTGTAGGTATAGTGCGAAGGTGGATGTGAATTTCCATGGTATTGCGGAGGCGGTGAACGGCGATTTGGCGTTCGCGGGGACGTGGTGGTGGTGGCGGTGGTGGTGGTGGTGGAATCTCGGGCCCCCGGTTAGCGCTCAACACTCCCTTCTTTGTTGGTTGAACGCTGCGGCCTCCCTAGAAAGGTGACTATGCCATCAAGACAGGAGGTATTGAGCACGCCTCGGTTGTATCCAGTCACCTTTCTCTCCTCGTGACCGTAGCATATGTTCGCGGCCGTCAATGGCGCACTCGCGGCTTTGAACGACGTTAAACATAGGCTTCGAGCTAATACCGTAAAACCGGGTGGACCAAATAAAAATCCACTAAAACTCGATTCGTTAATCGTGCTCGCGATCGTTTTCCTTTTATTCTATATTGAATCGTTAATGAAAAAGGAAATAAGAAGAAAAAGTAATTTTTTTTTTTTTAGTTCAAACAAAACAACGACAACAAAGGTGAATTGTCAACGAATTATAAATATTAGAATAAAGTAAACAGAAGAACCGGGTATATTTAAAAAACGTGCAATTTTTTCCACGCGGATATATGTATTTGTAGAGTCTCGGTCTACACCATATCAAGATTTTCACTTCTGTCATCTCGATAAACATCACGCGGTCTCGAGTTTCTCCATCTCGCAATTACCGACACCGTTAACGTTTGTACGTGCGAGAGTTACATTCAAGATTGACGCGAGTGTGACGAGCAACAAGCGGCTCGAACATCATTATTTCACATTTATTAATTGATATATTTTTTTTGTTGAAATAAACGAGAAGCGTTCGAAAGATAAATCGAGACTGCGAAATCGACGAGCAACCGGCGGACAAGATGCTCTCCATGAGCAGCCTGTTGCTGCTGCTGCTAGCTGTCGGCTCTGCAGTCGGTGAGTTATAAACACTACTTTCCAGTTATAATACACTTTTTCACCCACATATCAATTTTGTTTTTGTTAAATATTTGAAAGATCAGACAAAAATGTAGGTAAAATTATAAATAGTAAATTATAAAGGTGTCGGATGGCGTTTCCCGTTAGAGGGATGAAGTCAACGCGTTGTAATCACCGCGTTGATGTGTGGAACAAGCCACATGCTCGATCTCGAAAATGTCACTTTACGTAATATAACACGGACCTGCTCTATTGGATAACCGGTATCACATGGGAATCAAGTAAATTATTCCTTAAGCAGGAGACCGTGCTTCAGGCTTCCCCCGAAGGCGTCATATAAATTTTCCCAACTTAGAAAGGCTATTCCATAAAAGAAATTAAATCGAAAAACAACAACGCAAGAAAAAATATTGGATAGGCCTTTTTAAATGGTTGTAGAAAAGAGTTGGAATAAATCCTTCTTAAAAATTAACAGGAAAAAAAATGGTAAAAAGCAGATAAATTTTGTGGTTTTTAAATGTGCAGAGATTGAAACTTCCATCTTTTTGTTAGTAGCATTGATTTTGGTTAATGTGCGTTTTTTTTTTGAAATTTTTTTTCTAGCCACTTGAAAATAATGTTTGAGCTAAGAAAAACATGATTATCCAATTGCATACGTTTTCGTATACAACTCTACTATTGGCTTAAAATGTAAATGTAATTGGATTAAAGTGTGTGTGTGTGTGTGTTTTTCTCATATTTTGATAAATATAAAAAAAAATTCTTACCGTATTTAAGCTCAGCAACTTTTATTTGGTGAATAATGTTGAGAGGGGCAATTGTGAGGTGAAAAGGCAATTTGTGTTTCAAGCTACCAATTTACGAAATTGGTAGCTTAAAATAGTGGATCGGGACGGAGATAGAATAGAAGAATAGGGTTTCGGTTGGGTACAGCGCCATGTAAAGTCATTTGGTGGTGGTTCGAAGCTTGGCTCGCGCGCGACATAACGACAATGTCTCAAAGCCCACAGGTTTAGTCGGTAGACAAGTGGGCGCATAACGACGCCGGAGATCAGGGTTGTGACATTTCGTACCATCGACGTGTCATATTCAATGGGTCTCCTTAATGGCGTATACGCATTCACGCGATCCTCAGTGATCAAGTCTATTTGCGCACTGTCACATCCATAACGTGGCACTGGCAGATGCCAAATTACTTTGTACAGTCGTCTATTATTGCTATTTATTATTACACACGGTCTATCAGAGAGTGATGAAAACGTCATAGTAACGACAGAGATATTATTATTTAATATTGAATGATGGTATGACGCATTCACTGGGAATTCAATGTATCGAGATAAATTACACAGAAGTACATGCCGAATATTTTGCAATTTCATTTTTTAAAGATAAACTCAACCAAATCTCTGTCAATTCTCCCAGCGGCAATTTTATTATATTTAAAAATCTTAAGATTTTGTGCGATTATAATGTATTCGAGTCAGAGGTCAAACGTCTTTTCGGCTCAAAACAACACTCGGTGTTTATGGCACATCGCGAAAACGTCTCTTTGAAATAAAGCCGTACGACTTTATTGCATTACGATATGCAAATAGGGGTATGAAATGCAGTGTTGAATTCGGAGCATAGTCGAAGATAAAATTAATTTCCGATATGAATATCGGTACGTTAATATGAAACTCGATTGTCCTCTCTCCTCGGGGTGAGAGCGAATTCTTGTAAAGTCGCGGCGCGGTAACAGCTATAGTCGAGCTCGCTCGCTCGCTCGCTCAACGAGGACGAACTTTCGTTCTCGAACTCTCAAGGCGACTCGGACTTGGTGTGCATTACTTTATTCACCTATACGCCTGAATCACAACAGACGAAAGGAAATATTTATCTCGATGTATTTATCGTCCCCGGACATATCTATTTTTACGGTTAAACAGTCGATAACACAAGGCAGATGTAATGCAATGCGTGCGGTCCTTGAGATCGTTGTTGATCGTTTCCGGGCAAAAGTTGTCGTGAAAACTAAAACCAAAAGGTAAAAACACCAAAAAATTTTGAGATGAATTTTCAACTTTTTGGCGAATTAAAAAAAAATACCATTTCAATGAATAACAATTTCATTACATGCCAAATCAACCAAACAAAAATGTTACCAAGCAACGATTCTAATCCAAATAAAAGATTTATGAAAAAAAAAAACTCTTCTACAATTCTATCGAATGGTACAAAACTATAATTTTCCAAACTTACAAATCTACCGCTGGATGTCGCTCGTTTTTTGTAAGGTTATTATTAACTTTTCTTAGTTGAAAAATAGCGGTTATAATTTCAAGCGATCGGATGTTCTGAGGAAAAGTATAAGTAAAAGCGTCTAATCGTGATCGTAACGGATAATATTACAGCACACTCTCTATAGTAGTGTACGCGGTAATTAGGATAATATGATACGACAAAAACTAGTAGCAATGGAGATACATAAATTTATGGTACATCGGATTAGGGATTTGTACACGGTAATGTAACGGTGGAGGTATACGAGAGTGTGTATGCGAGTGTGAGCTATCGAGAGATCCATTTCTCGAGAGCTCGTGCAGCTCTGCGGCCCGGGCGCGACATACCAAACGCCTCGAGGCATTGTATTTACGGATATCATATAGGTATGGACTGTCACTGCAAGACACAGCCTTTTTCTCAATCCTCAAGGGGCTCCCTCTTCTTCGTCCGTTGCCGACAATGGAAACTATAACTTTTTCCACATCTCCCTGCGATCGTATCCGAGTCTGAGCGCAATATACATGACGCAGCCGTCTCACTCGATACTTCCTATCGAGGCTGCTCTTTTAATTATTTCTTCAACGGTGTTATTGTTCCAGTCGAGGGAACAATTTTACGTACTCAGAGAGAGAGAGAGAGAGAGAGAAAAACGTGGCAAGTGGCAGATAGCGATGATGAAGTTTCCGGAAACGTTGCGACTTATCGAAGGAAAATCTCCCGTAGACAAGCGCAGCTGGCGGCAAGTCCATCCTTCATATAGACTCGTATAAATGTTGCTTAGGTTCGTTTGTAACTCTGCTGCGGTTCCTTTGTCTGCATAAAAAAATCTTCCGCTATTTTATTCGGTACACGATAACTAATTGTGAAATTTTACTGAAACGCAACACCACCAGATCTCAACTCTACCAGAAGCAGGAGCAATCTATACCCTTGAACTACTCTGCAACAACGAAAAGTTGGTCCTACGCTTGAAAACTATAAAATCTCACCCTCACAACTTGAAGAATTTCATCGAAAAAATGAGAAATTGATCCGGATTTGCTTTGTTTTTACCTCTATTTTTTTTTCAATCTCTTTTGTAGGAAAATGCTTTTTTCTCTTGACGTAAAAAATTTGCATAGACAAAGCAGATGTAAGGTACAACGATAATTATTTATCCATGTTCCGGTATTTTTTTTTACGGCCAAGTATAAATAGCTTGGAATATGGCTTTCAAGTGCAAGGATAGATAGCCAATTATTACGAGGGCCGTTCGCAAATGCACTTGAAGCACTCATATTTACATAGCTTATGTTGTGTACATGAATGTGCGTGCGCATTATCGTCTTTTTCCTCCTTCACGTTTGTCTTTCCATTATAGCATCTTCCCGCATCGAGCAAGGATTTCTCCAAGAGGACTTTTGCCCGTACCTTTGCCTATATAACGCTTTACGTATGGTACATTCCTCCCTCGCAATTTCCAGTGGGAGTTTTATTGCGCTCAACCCGCTATGACTCTTGGCGTTTATTCTCGTCGAAGCATTCACGTCCCAGTCTCGTCTTTATACGCGGGCGGGCGGGCGGGCGGGCTCGGACATCAACAACTATCATTACGTACAGTTGGTGCTCTTTTTACTTTTTAGCTTTTTATTTCGATCGAATAATATTAACAATTCAATCATTTTTCATAACAACGATGAATTATGTTTAAGCTTTTCGAAAAGTGTAGAGATATATAGGTATAGTGCAAAAATGTTGTTTTTTCCGAAAGCAATTATGATGCCGCGCATATTTTCAATATAATAAGAATATAATGCTTTTTCGAAAATAATGTTGTCCCGATAAAACAAGCAGGATAATAAACTATCAATTTTGTCATTAATTGTTTCCCGTCTACAAAGTCGGTGCTGGATTGAAATCATCATGAGAATACACAATAATTATTGTGAAAAATGTTGTTGTGTCGATAATATTCGGGGCAAAATGAAGGAAAAAGGCTATCTAAAGGGTTTTAGGTAAATTTTCACAAATTCTGCTGGTATTAAAAAAGAAGAAGAAAAAATTTTTAAATTGGATGTAAGTTTATGATGCTGTACGAGAAGTTGTACTGTACGCCGAGGCGCGTATAAGAAGACATCGTGTTACAGCACCGCGATGCTGGTA
This sequence comes from Tromatobia lineatoria, assembly GCA_949699805.1. NCBI lineage: Eukaryota > Metazoa > Arthropoda > Insecta > Hymenoptera > Ichneumonidae > Tromatobia > Tromatobia lineatoria. Next base: position 47,563 of record OX453052.1, read on the forward strand.
TAACTTGGCTCAGCCAAGTCCGTAAATTCATCTTCTTTCCGTTGACTCGGCAAACGCGCCGAGTCAAGGTATACCCCAAGCGGAGATAGGAATCCTCGCGGCAAAGGTCACCCACACCGCGTGTGCGCCAGACGAACCGCGGCGATCCTCTGCGGAAGATCTTCTGCCTTTCTCAAGCCACATATACCGCGATATATGCTCTATGGCGAATCCACCAAAGACACCAAACGACGCCAAATTAGGTATTCTAAAATTGCAATTTCTTTCCACACTCTCTCGCACACTACGATCTATCACAAGGAAGAGATATGTCACTTCGCAACCCTATGTCATCAATTGATGCCTTACCTCGTCCTCCTCTATTTTCTTTCGCACCTCAACCAAACAGTTGACACTTATTCTCCTTGCTATATTTTTCAATCGTTTTTGCTGCTTATAAGTGTCTCCCGGTGTCTATGGCGATGGCACTCACACCCACGTCTCTTTATCTTATACCAGGCGGTCGTGTATATACCCTATCTACTTGTTCTCCAGTTTCTTTTTTTACATTGAAATAGAGTTCAACGGTCTTATTCTAGATAGTTGTTCGAGAATGTTTCTCGTCTGCGCTACGATCTACAAGTCAACTAACAACAAAAATTTTAATTTAAGATATTTCGAGAATACCGATTGATACATTTTCGAAATTCAATCCAACAATATTTAAACAATAATAAGTCATTGATAATTGGATCCAAACTGCCAATATTTGCACTGATGCAATTTCTTTTTAGCTCAAATATTACTGGAAACTTTATGCACCAGCTGATAAATCAAATTTAATATGAAGCAAAACACGTCGGGTAAGCCCCCTTTATTTTTGACCGTCTTGAATTTACACCACGATTCCAAATGTCTGAGATAAGTGAACATGACCAAAAAAAAATCGCATTTTCTGAGACATTGGATAACAATGTGATTGAATTATAAGATGTGACGAATTATGGATCAAATTTCAGACAGTCGAAAAAAATGGCCTACTTAACGTGTTTTATGTAGCATACGAGTGTAGTAAAATTGTATATTCTTATAATAATTTATTTCAATTTTCTTGGAGTGTAGTATAGTAAAAAGTGATGTAATTTTATATTTGATTTGCTTACTAAATATAACTAAGTAGTTTTTGTAAAAAAAAAAGGCTTTCTTCAAAAGTAATCCAAAATTACACTATATATGTTTTTAACGTTATAAGCTACATTCGATAATTTCACTTGGAATAACATTTTTTCTTGAGGAACCATTTATTGGCGAAATTTTTGTGTTTGCATTTAATCTATCAGCCCGCTGAGGTTGGAATAAATCTCCCTCTTTTTTATAGTTATATTACTCGATGGAGGATGAGCAGTCACGCGAGTCGTATGTTGGACCGAGGATAATAGGTTTCGTCGCGGCCAAGTTAGTTCGAGTGCTGGTAGACATATACGTGACTTACTCGGCCCGAGAATCTCGTCTCGCTGGACTCTCGATGGCGTAGGTCAGAAATGTTTCTTCATGGAGCCTTATCGCCCACGTACCCCATAGAATATACTCCTCGAGAGCTCGGAATAATAGCAAAAAGATCTCTCGTCGTGCGGCATAATGATATAATGCACAGCGACTTCACCAACCACTTATAAGACCAGACCGCACGATGATATATACATAGCGGAATTCGCAGGATGAAAATAGCATCAAGTATGATTAAATTGCAATAAATAATAGTGATGGAAAAGCTTTCACGAATCTACATTGCCGAGTCGTGCTTTAATCTCGCTTCATTACAACCCCCGAAAAATCCTCACGGGTCTAAAAATTGGGACAAGTACGATACACGCGCGTGGCAATTTTGCCCCAAAAATAAGCCGGATTGTTGAAACCCCCCGGCCCTAGCAATTAGAGGTTAAAGTATTTTTCCATTTATACGTGCAAAAAGTTTTCACATTAAGAGGGTTCATGGTTAATTAGATAAATGTATCAAAATGGTAATATAATAATAATAATGAAAATTAAGAGAAAATCATATCGTTGATTCAACGATTTCACATGATAAAAAGCATATCGAAAGGTTTGCAATGTTTTATAATTCAAGTGATAATAATATACGTTCGATAAACGTTACTGGCAAGTGTATTGATATAACAAACAATTTGAAACTATTGGAATAAATAATTGCTACTATAATAATACATTTGCTATAACCATGAAATATAGTCGTTGAAGTTATACATTATACTTGGATTATCGTCGGACTAACTACTTATTTAAAATAAAATTCTATCCGGTATATATAGGTAGCTACATAAATTGTGGATACTTATGCGTGTGTTGGCAGTGTCGTGTGTATGCGAGGCGTGAAGTGGGGCGCGTGCCATCTCTAGCGGATCTAAAGAACCGCAAAATAACCGAAGAGTGACCGCTCGTTGTCCAACAAAAAATGACTCGAATTCGCTCGCAGTAGCAACCGAGCGAGCCTCAGGTGACAATAAAGTGTCCCAAAATGAATTCAATAGTCCATTCCAGGTTACTATTCGGTATACCATCCGGTTTTTACAAAGAACTTTCGAATAACAAAAAAAAACAACTTTTAACAAACAGTCGGTCACTTCTGCGTTACTTTGAGGCTTGATTTTGGTTAAAACATTGGTCTCTTTTTATTTACAATCGGGTTCTTTTTTGTTCCAAAGCAACTGGAAAGAAAACATTGTATAACGACAGTTACCTACCTGTATATCACCGTAAAGCAACCGTAAAATGACGGTTGCTCGAATCCGGTAGGAATACAAACTTAAATAAGTTCTGAAAAACGAAATATTTACACGAAAATATTTTTGTTAAAGCCATAGCTTACAGCATTGGTTTTAGTCCCAATCGTAATATTTTAAGGTAGTTGATGAGCGGTAATCAGTGTACTGGGAAAATCAGTGCTGAATTTTCAATAGAATTTCTACAAATTTTTGATAATTCTATCGACGGTTCTCAAGAGTGCGGCTCGCGCATTAGCGCGTCTTCTTCTCGATATATCCACAGACTTAACATACAACAGACTTGATATAGAACTTGATATAGAAAGAGAATAAAGAACTGTCTCTTGTAGTTTATTGTCTTTATTATAGGCATTATAAGTATAGATAAGTCTCGGAATTCTGTCTAGAAATGTTTTGAGAGTTGCAGAGAGCTGCATCTTGGCAATGTACCTTACAGCAAAAGTTTTCTCGTTCAGTAGTCAAAACCAATTGGCGCTAATGACAGTGCCATTAGGATTACTACTTGTATAGAGCTCGCTGGCACTTACTCAACCGCACGCGCGCAGTTGGAAAATTGCTCGTCGACTGTGGGAGCAAATAATATTTCTCGTTGGGCTCAAACGATGGAAGAAATACGTACCTTTTACGTGATTTTGTGCGTCTACGTCCAGTAATTTTATTCCAATTAGCTTCTGCGTAATACGATTTTCCGTGGATATTACAATACTTATGAATGACTAAGACTTGTAAAAATAAATAAAAAACGCATGATTTGAATGATTTACTTTGAGAAAAAAAAAAAGAAAAATTTCCTCGCCACAATATTGTGTTAAACATCGTTTTGCAGCTGGTGGCGAGTTTAAATTTCCACACGGATGAAACGATGTTACCTGTAATAAATGCGCTCAAGTATAATTTGCATGTGAATATGCACGATGAGTTATAAAATTAAGTGATTTAACCAGCCGGTGGAGCTTGAGGTGTTTATGATTAACTTATAAAAAAAAAATGCCTATTATGTGACAAGTGTAAATTGCTAACTTGCTCAAACAATATGGGTTAAAGGATAATTTGCATATGAATCCACCTTAAGCCATCTTGTTGAATCAATTTGTAAATTGGGCCATTAAAGTGGCGTGTGACACCGAATGTGCGTTCATCATTTATGCGCGCAATGATCGAGAGGAAAATCAGAGCCTAGCGGCGGCGGCGGCCTGCAAAGCGTTCGTGACATCATGTATAGAATCATTGCCCTCGCTGTACCGATAAAACGTCATGTCGGTCTCATCACTTTGGCTGGTGTTATGAACTACAATCGGCATAGTATTTGTGTGAAATTTACATTCCTGAAAATATTAAGTGTAAATATATCTCCGGTATGGGTAAGGAGAATACTCTTATACAGAAAATATCGTAAATGTAAGTCAGTTTAATTTTTTTGTTTTTTCTATATCGTACTTTATTTCAAACGTTCATTTGTAGCAGAGTAGGTAAAAAATATTGCTTTGATATTCTATTCAGGGTTAAACGTGAATAATTAAATATGCTCACGATAAATTTCAAATGTGCCATCAAATTTCTCGATTGCTCTCTCAATCGATTGACCGGTCCAACTCTAATCGGTAAACATCTCCAGGGAATCAGACGACAAGCCCAATTAATAATGTGGCCGCCTACAATCGCAAAGTAACCAATTTATTAGAGAGAAAAAAGCGCACGTTTTTTCAGCGTTTTCATATATTGTCAATAGATCAAGTGGATATATTTCAGTTTTTTTTATGTTAATCTAAACGTCATCGCAGTTTTTTTTAAGGTGACATGTTCACTACGTTATAATTATGTGCAGAGTCCGAGTTGACCCATTATGGCTATCAATTATGTATTTAAGTTGTTCGACATTTGATCGAATCTAGGGTCCAAGGTCAACACTCAGCGCATGTCAATCCAACGCGGCACGAGAATTATTATTTTTATTTATTCTTCGAACCACATTTCCATACCCACTGAAACAATACACGAATAATGAAAAGAAAAAAAAAAAAAAAAAAAAATATATAGAAAGAGCCGTCGAGGATGGTGGAAGTCGTATCCAGTTTCACCGGTTTTGTCCAAGTTTCTGTCGCCCCGGAGCAGTGACGCACAAGGCGCCAACGAAATCATATCAATTCGATTTAGCGCTATCGGCATTAGCGAGAGAAAAAAAGTGGAATGCGAAGGGGGCAAGAGCCTCTGAGGAATTTAGAGCTGCAAAATATAATAATCAAGCAGAAGTTGGCAAGAAACATTACTGAAACCTGCATTTTTACTGGGTCGTTCGAATTAAGAGGGTTCAGAGGTATCCTCAAGTCAAATGAGAAAGATAATTGACAACTTTTCTCCATTAAGAAAAAAAAAAAAAACATTTATATTTATATCGTAGCAGGAAAATAAAATTTGTGAGTAAATATTTGACGTCGTAGAGACCGATATTTTGGCAATTAGGTATATAATTACGCGCTTAATCATTCAAACTTTCGTAAAGTAATTTGTCAAACGCACAAAGATCAATATCGCTAACATGCAATGTTCCGCCGACATTGCTTTTGATTTATCTTATATGCTACGGTTTATCTTCTCATCCGATTACTTTTCCGAACCTAATGGAAATTGTCGCTCTAAAAACATTCTTGAACTTGAATATTGAATTCCATTCACCATATTTCAATAAGAACGTCTTTGAATTTGAAAGGTGCATAATCAAGTCGGTTATTGCAAATCGATTTTTCGCTGGAATGGACTTTGATGAATACCCCGTTGGATGTTTTTCTTTTCCCCACAAGATTTTGAAAGTAAAGTTTTGAAAAACTTGTATATTCACTTATGCATTATGTTAGATTTTGAAGCTTATATCGGAATGTACAACTGTGTTGAAAGAGAGACGCGAGAGGATAGAAAAGGCAGAGCCATTCATGAGCCACGAAATATGTGCGTGGCACAAGATCCGAAGTCAAACGAGTATTTCACTAAAGCGTATTCTCTTATGTAGAATATCCGAGGAATTTCACGTGGCAAGGTCGACAAAGTTGCTGTCGACGTCCTCTTCCCGGCGCCTGTCCTTTGCATTTGGGCTGCGGTGAGCCTTCTTGAGGCCGCCGCGTACAACTTACAGGCGTAGTTGATTTCCTACGCTGCAGTTGAACCCGGACCTCCTTCGAGGCTGCCGCTGCCTCACAATCCCCTGCTCAAGGACATGTGAATGGTACACGAAAGTAGGAAGCTAAGGAGCGCCTGTTCCACATCGAGCAACGAGCTCGAAAAACACGCCAATTTTCACCGTTCTTACACCACTGTACATATTGAATATACGAAATTTCACGTGACAACGTTGAAAATGTTTCGGTGAGAAAATAAAAGGGCCGGCTCGAGAGGTATGAATGAATGGCCGATATATCGCTTGTGGGAAAAAAAAAAGGCGGGACCAATTGCCAAGGGCCAAGGGTGTACACGTTTTGTTTATTTGCCGAGTAGGTTTTGATACCGCGGGGTTCGTTGGGGCCGAATGTATCCGTGTAACGTCTACTTATCGATGATATTCCATGAACTCTCACGAAGTTGCTTTCCCCGCATATTCCCTAGCAGCGTTGAATAAATACGTCACCATCGATATAGTAATAGATGCAAGAGTGCGCGCGCACTTTCAGAACAATCTCTCGGACTGGTTGATAGGGCACACGCGGCACACGGCTACTATTATCCTCTTACACGAGCACCATGCGCAAGAGATTCATGCATGAATCACGTGGTGGATGCGAAAAAGGGCCGAGAGTTCCTTTCGCGTAACAACAACGAGGTGATGGCACGTTGTTAGCCATGTTTGAGCGGTGCGCGCGACAGGTACGACTGTAATAACGCGGGCGAGCCGACACGAAACCTTGATCGAGCCGTGGGATCGATCGCTCCAACGCTCTCACCGCAACATCACTGCAATCTTAGACCGTATCTATAATCGCTATTGGGTGTAGTGTACGCACTCTCCGGTAACACTCCTCACTACCTTATTAATCTTATACCATCAAGGACATTATTATATCGGGTGTATTTCAAAATGAACATAACATTTTTATTCTACCGAGGCTTTTTCAATTATCTCGATAAATTATATCTTTCTCAAGTATTTTCTCATTCATCGATATCCCGTTTTCATGCGAGTTGCAGCATCTTCAGATCTATTTTTGAGGTGACTCGGTCCACTCCTTGATATACCACAAGACGTAAAACGAATGCAAAACGAGGACCGATCTTTTATTCGTATTTTTCTTACGTACGGAATGATTTAGGTGAACGAAAGGAACAAGACAATATGCGCGCGGCCGCGTTCCTGAAATATCGCTCCTGTAGCTTAGGACGAATATTTGTGTTGTCGTTGAAATAGCATTGCGTCGAGTGCCCGAGGACGGATGAGTGTTTTAAATAAAAAAAGATCGATCGGTTTTTCAGTCGATTTATCGTACATTAAACGTAAAACGACCGATCGAGTATAAAATAATATCGGTTGTTTTGCTATCGTTTCATCGTAAGATTTCTGCACAAAATAACGTAGTTGGTTTTTTAGTCGTTTATCGCAGTTGTACGATACCGGCTGGGCACCGGTGTCGTTACATTCGGTCGCACGTAACTCTTATTTCCGACGCAACGCAGTCCCTACCGGCATTCCACGTTTTTCTTTTTCTCTATGATTTCTGATTGTTAAAAAATTCTACGGTATCCGCACAATTGAACTTTTTGCCCAGTGCGTATAACACCTGGGCCGAATCTACCGGTAAAAGCTATATAATAAATGCGGCTCAAAGTAATGTATTCGCGTACCTACATATATTTGAATGCGCTTCACGCACAGATGCAGAGAAGGGTGTGTGTGTGTGGGTGGGTGGGTGACCAGACAAGAAGCAGGAGCGCATACAATTACACGAACCTCGTAAGCAGTCAAAGTGAATTCACGAGCATGACTATACATATACAACCGCAAATACATATGCAAATGCGAGGGGATAGAGAGAGACTCTGGTGAATATCCGTGGAGTTTCCGTGGGCGCGCGCGAGTTGCTTATTCCCAAGTAGATAAATATATCGGAGGTTGGAGTAGCGCTACAGAAGGTGTCCTGCGGAGGGTGCCGACGCCTAGCGTTCTCTTTGCTGCGAACTTGGCGCACCGAGGAATTGCGCGATAAGCCGCGCGCACGGTAAACGTAGACGCCTCCCTCGACTTTACTCGGGGCTCTTATACATATATCGTTACTCAGACTAGTGTACCAACGTCGTGGGCCTTGACTCGTTTACCGCACCTTTCTCTGGTGCAACACGAGAAAGAAACCTGCCCCACTATCCGATATCTTCGAAAGACGCCGCGCGTTCTTACGATTGTTCCAACGATTGTACATTTAACGAACGCAAAATGTAGATATCGAAGACGGCAAACGTGCCGCGGCGTTTTCCGGGTTTACGCATGGTCATCGCAATCCTCTAATGGAACTCCATTTTTCACTACAATCGCGATAGCTTGGAAAAATGTTTTCTCCGTTATATAGAATAAAGATCATTTGCTATTTTTAGATCGCTATCCGTTATCGAGTTATCAACAATAAACTGTTACGAAACCATAATATCATAATATTTGAGCGAAAAATAAACACGTTTATTAATTATTGTCAGGTAACAACCGACCTACTTTCCATAAACGTCGTGATCGTTCGTTTATGGAATCGAAAGTTATAATTACATGTCAGAGGAGATTGTTTCACACGATTCCAAATTCTGGGCAATTGGAATGATCAATCGTATCCACGGAAATGATAAATTTATTATGAATTTTCGAGTGCGCGACACTCATGAGACAGTCTTATACAGACATACCGCGTCGTTGCCATTTTTCTTCTTGTTGTTGTTGTTGTTGAATCTTATAAAACATTCCAACTCTATGCTATTTTATCGTCTCCGCTAAAACGACAATTATCCCAAATACTAGTTCCTCCGCGCCTCACAAGCGCAATCCGCTAGTGGCTATCTGCATATTTAGAAGCTTATCTGCAGCTTTAGAATCCTGTGTTAAATGCACGTATATGAGAATAGAATAATTCGAGAAATCACTTATGCAGTATCTGTCAACAAAATTACACTGAGAGTAAGGATCGATTAAATCTATTGATTCATTTATTTGAAACAATAAAATTGCTTCCTAATCGTCATTTTGTCAAGACGTTGAAATATTTGATAGAATTTATATTATGAAAACAAATTTACATTATTGTTCGAAATAAATGAGCCTTCGAATGTCAGCAACAGCACAATTTTATCGAGTCAAGTACTATAAATCATATAAATTCAATTGTATTTTTTTCTCAGTTGTCCTTTAATTCAAGTGCATATAATTAACCATCGTTGTCTCCCCCCTCCCGGCCCCGGATTCTCGCGTCAACAGTTTAAATTTTTTGTTTTGTTTGTTATTCGTTGACGCAGAAGCGAGACTCGCAGACTATAGAAATATGAATGTGGACGATATGGACGTTGGCACGTCACGCTTTGGGCTTTTGATATTTGTGTCAAGTCGAAATCGTGTCCTAACGCGAAGATCGTGGGATCGGAAGAAAATGCATTCTCGGCTCGAATGGCAACGCTCGCCGTCGGTTCTCCTCAACCGTCGTCTTGGCTAAATCCAGCAGTACCGAGAGAAACATTCCGACCTATCTTATTAAATGTAGTAGAGGCCGGTCGTGAGTGGGAGTTCCCAGAAATACAGCTGTCTTACGAAGCATTGTGCACAGTGCACACGTAATCTTCGACGAGTCCGAGTAACTGTAAAAGCTCGGTTTCCTTTCCATACCGTATTTTGTGGAGTCCACTCTAGTACCAACTTGACGAAACCCGATGAAAGTTCACGAACCGTTAAAGTTCCATCACGATCAAACGGACACGTGGTTTTAACTAAATATCCTTAAAAAGATCGTTGCGCAACTTCTCGCCGTACATGGCATGCTCGCAACTGCACGCGATACATTTGCGTGTGACGATTTTACAAAGAAAAACAATGGGTCATTTTTCAAAATATATATTTTCAATTTTGCAAAATGATAATTTATCGTTCGATATCAAATGTAAAGAAAGTTTTTGCTCAACGAATTCGAATAACTCTGACTAACTTGGAAAACTTAGCTATTCCTGGATGTTTCGAGGCTATGAGTTCTTGTCCGGTTTTAAGGCACCATGTTACAATATAAAGTTACGTGTAGTATTATTATTATTTGCTAGAGAGCTTGGTTTGTATTACAGCGTAGATAGCGGTGTTGGTCTAGCGGCGCCTCGATGACGACAGTAGGTTGCGTCTGTGGCGAGACCTTGAGATTCACCATCATCAGGGAATTGACACCGCTTTCGAGACCGGAGGTATCTCCTCTAATAAGATGTCGTCGTTGACGATTATCATGCCAAAGTCACAATAGTTCCGATGTGTCATTAATCATTCGGCAATGATTAAGTGAGGGAATTTAATTTTCATAATCTGGATAAAAACAGATGAAAGTACCGGTAAAACACGAGTCAATCGACCGAAAACGTTCTTCTAACGAGAACGAAAAATTGAGTAATTGGTGAGGCAGACCCTTGCTAATTACTAAATTTTACATTAAAACCTTACCCAGCCTCGCATATCAATGGAAAATAATTGTCAAGTTTTGTAAAGACACAAAGTGTAAATATCCAACTCCAAGCTGTCAGGACAAACGAGCGACTAAATTTTAGTATTCGGTGTCTAATTTTATTCATCGAAGCGGGTTATCTGATTTGGTGAGAATATATTATCTTGACTTGTAGCTCTAGGACGAAGCTGGTTAACAAATTTGATATGTTAATCCGTTTAAAAGTGCATTCCGGTTTGAGTGCAGGAATTTTTATTTCAGAAACCTATGCGGAATTGATAAAGGTATGATTTTGATTGTGTAAACATGTAGTTTTTTTAAAATTGAAAACTCAATGAATAATTGGTTACGGTAAATCGAGTTTCTATTGCACATAAAATCCCTACACTAGAACCAGAATAGATTCTTGGCTCGATAAAATATCCAACGGTAAAATTTGTTTACCATTTCAGTTTGAAGGCTACTACTGCTATTCTTACTGTATGTCTCACAAAATTTGCACAATTATAGTATCTGATGTGTACTTGTTGAGTTTTACTAGTGGAATTTTTCAAAAAAAGCCTATCACAAATACATTTTTCTTCCTTATGATTTACTTCAGGTGACGGAGTCCCTTCAAAGTCAGCGTGTCTAAGGTCGATTTTTTAAATATAGTTTTTGTATTGATGACAAGATGAATAAATTCAACAAATGAATAAATAATAACACGGGGCATGAAGCAAAAAAATTTTAATGCATGTGCGTGATTGGTCTGCCGGCCAATCACAGCACGAATAAAACGATGAAAATGACTGCAAGATTTTTTAAATACCTCGAGCCACACATATATTTCAGAAGAAGATTTAAGATGGAATAGTTTAAGAATGTCTGAAAGAGAGTTATATGCAAAAAATTAAAGCTCAACTCATTGTCAATCCGTTGACAATTGTTTTTGTAAATTGTAAATATTTTATGGGGATTTTGCAACTAAATAAGTACACGGATATAAATATTAAAGAATAGAATAATCGGGTTTTAATATTGGTCAATGGTGTGTCGTGAGGGCTATGAAATAGGTAGCTACATAGATTCTTTAACAATATGTTGGCCGAGATTTGAGACTCGAGATAGATGGAAATAAGGACAAGTTAGGAAAGAGGTACTATAAACAGACAAAGATTTTAATCGATGTTACGCTAGGTCTCAACGGTACTTGCGGAGAAAATTTCGTTAGCCTAGCTCGAGTTCGATACTGTAAGTACACCGAGTGACCTCGGCCACCCATTTCGCCGGCCTGACATTAATTACCCTACACTCGGAGTGTACACACAATTATGTAAAAAATTATTGCACAATTCTGTATGGCTCGAAAGTTGAGCGAACCGTGTTATGTAGTTGAACGGAATTAATCTTATGTACCATAACCCAAGTATGATAAAAACTTGTCTACTTTTTTTTTTTCTACCATTACTCGACAAAAAAACCTCGACGCCTTCCGATAATCCATGGGCATGTTCAAAGAGGTCCTGTCGATCAAATTATTTATATTAAGAATAAAAATTCGTATGTAGATATTCAGAACTAGCCGAAATAGCTCATTCATAAGAACAATTTCGAGATGTACACGCACTTGACTTTTATTCTCGTCTATGTGTTGATTGGTGAATAATAAATGACAATAAAAAGATCTCGCAACACGGCTTCATTCAAGTTGCGTCGTTGAATAACTATATGTAAATAAAACAAAAACCCCCGCCGCAACTTCTCTTTTTTAGGGTATGCCAGTTATCTTGAAGTTTTCCGACGCATCCGCAACGTACTCTTCATTGCTAAAAGGCTTACTTTATCTCCATTATCTCCTTATCTTATAACTTATATGACGATTATATTATATGACGTTTGAGTCAATGTAAATTCAGGTGATGCTACTGCCTCGAGGAAGGTAGTACGTATTATACGTTGGTATATTGCGCAGAGACATCGGTGCATCGGTAAATTTAAATAATGCCCTCTCCCCGAGGCTACCGAGAACAAACGGGTACGTGCACCTCGAGCCGTAAAAAACAACAACAACAACAAAGTATTGACACACACACATATGCACGCGAGAATACGGACAAATTGTTGTGTAGATAAAATCGTAGACGCCGAAGGGCATTGGGCAACAGAGGATTCGCCACTGTTTAACTCACAGGTGCAATATACGTTTGTGCATTCGGTAATAGACTAGGCGTATGAAATCGCCTTCAGCAGCATCCGTTCGTTTTGTGATAAGAAACGTTAAATTAGCCTGCATCGGGGATTAGCGTCGCTCGTTGCGCCATTAGAATGGAGTTATTACAAGTTTATTGAGAAACAGTATTTTATTTGTCGGCCGGCGATCGAGTTGCGTCATTTGCCCGCAGTTCTTTAAATTGATACAAAAGTCAAGCGGATACGTCCAACGAATTATTTTTTTTGTCAATTTCCCATTATTTCGATATTAGTATTTGGATATCGTCGTCGTCGTCGTTTACCAAATCCGATCCTGGTTATTTCGATTGAAGCGGCTCTAGCAGAATGAAAATTTGGATAGCACATAACAGGCTGTTCCCTACACAAGATCCGCTTGAGTCATATTTTAGTCATACCCAAGATCTATTTAAGCTCTATCTCAGTCCTATCTAGCCCCCAATTAAATTTGGGTTCTATTCAAGGCTTATCTGCATCCCACCTGAGGCATTGTTGCACAAGGTGCATTTTAACTCTACGTACAGCCTGAAAATGTACTTGAAAATATTTTCAATTACAGAATAGCGTTACAGTTGTCGCACGATGATTAAAGGTTAGCGGCACACATCACCAAGAAATCGAAATATTCGTAATAAATACGTACCGCCGACATGAATTCTCGTTGTATCGAGATAATTATTTTCCTGTGACGCATAACTCGCTAAGCAGATGTTAATACTCAATGAATCATCATCGTACAGTATAACGTACATTTCTGCAAATATACGAAGGTGGCTTTTTTTTTCCTTCTAATAAGGTATAAATAATAAAGAGTTATTGATATATATTTCGTTATTATTGCATGTCAATGATAAAAATGTAACGATTCGACAGAGACAATAAGAGAGCTTTCACACGGCCCCGGATGACGCCCGGGCTTTCCGATCTCTCTGTTTTCTACATTCCGTTGATACCGCGCGTCTGCGGCCTCTATTTAGTAGGTATCTTGGCGCGCTCGAAACACCGCATCGGCCCTGACGTTATCCTTTCATCATGAGAATCGAGAATAGGCAAATAATAGGCAAACGATACTACTCAGAGGATGCCTTCAACGCGGGTTAGTTAATAAAGTCACGCGATGCATCGATGCATCACACAATAATAGCCAAGGCTCGGAAAATTTCTTTTTCTCTCTTGTCCCAGCTTTCATATCAACCTGCCGCGTTCCCAGAGCAACACTGAAATCTATTTTCATTCATTTATTTATTTATTTATGTATTTATTCGGGTCACGAACCCGTCGATGATAAACCAGCGAGATACAGAGAGAACCTCGCATATTCTGTAACATACGACTGGAAGTTGCGATATTGCTATTAATATCCACTCGAATTGGCAATCCGAATAACCCATTATATAACACCCCAGCGATTCTCTCCTTTATGCAAAAAAAAGACATCACTCGAATTCTCACGAGATCCAAACAACTCACCGAACGATTTGCCCTTAACCAGGTCGAAAGCATCCAGCCAACATCAACATATTCGTAAACATAAATTCCCCACTCGCGCTATATACCAACAACTTGAAATGTTGAACAAGGACGAATACGTGCGTAAAAATCTAATCGGTAGACATAAACATATCGCTCGACGTTTGATAAGACATTGTGTACTACGAGAAGCTCGTATAGATATTAGATACTCGAAGATCCAAGTGACAGTGAGCAGCAGCGAGTCCTTTGACTGTTGCCGCGTGCCACGCGGTCGTCGAGCGATATTCCCCGTCGGGAATTTCGATTTCCGAACGCTTGAGCCTCAGTGTGCGTCCAACTATATATTATTTCCCACATATACCTTCGTATCACATGAGAACAAACTTTTAATAAATATCAGCGCTTGACGCTCGGGACATCTTTACACTCAACACTCGCGTCCGTTTGCGAAAAGCAGCAAAGTGGAATGGAATTATCGAAAAGCTAGTCGTATCGCAAATGACGTTACAATTTTACTGATAAAAGTCGTTCCGTCGATTTTTCCCAATGTCCGAACCACTTGTAATTATAATTCATTTATAATGATTCACCACAAAACGATACGTACGGGGTAATATCTTGTATGTTTGGAAATTTGTCAATCGTTGCTACATATTTATCAAATAAAAGACTGAATGTGTTGTAGAACTTGGATAAATTTGAGACTTCCGGGTTATAACATTACTAACGCATAAAGTGTGAAAAAAATCAATATTACGATAGAGCAATTTCGTATTATAAATGTTGCAACCCTAATCAATCAATCATACTGTATAATAATAATAATAATAACAATGACTTAGCGTAATATTTTGTTTGTACCTAAAGATGAAACAACTATACCATTTCGAGGCACCAAGTTTCATGATTATTGTTATTATATATATATATATGATATAGAGAGGCAATAACTGTCATGAGAATAATGTCGATTGATGAAGGTGTTGGGTGTTGTAACTGTCGATAAAGAGAGTGAAAAAAAGTAGTGTGATTTTGAAAAGCCTGGAGAAATATTGGTAGAGAGAAGCGGAGAATAGGTAAGGTACGTATGAACTGTACACGGAACGCCTTCAGCAGCCGCGCGTTCAAACTGTCCGAGATTATGCAAGCCATGCTCCAGTTTCAAAGCCCTGGCTTCGATATTCCGACTCACTTTCACTCATTCACTCGAGGGGCCTGACTCTTTTATCCCGGGGCCTATCATTCCATCTCGCTCTTTCATTCGCATGACTTTCACTTGTACGACTCGGTAAGTATCCTTGCTTCCTTCGGCTCGGATTACCCTCCCCCGCCAAGTCGCGCGTGCTCACCACACTCGAGTAGCTTGGCAGTTTCAGTTACGTACACATATCTATGTACAGACGCACATATCACAAGTTCCTCTTCCTACAATTTATCCATACACGTACCTCGTGTCCTACAAGAATTACCGAGCTATCCCCCCGCCTTCCCAATTCGACGCATCCGCACACCTAACAATCTCGACAAACTAACTTCCTTATACGACATTTTATATACAATTTTTTCATCATCATAAGAATTATTTTAAAAATTCATATCCATTTCCAACAATCGTTTTTTTTTAACCCGACAATGAACCAATTGTTAATACACAAATCGAACACCGCTTTCAGCCGTCACGGAAACCGCAAATGAATATATACTTTCGGAAGAAAACAAAATTACCAAAACATCTGGTTATTTATTATAAAATGTTATAGTCAAGAATCTTTTCACATTTTAATTTAAATAGGATGTTGACCGTTTTGAAAAACGTATAGGAAGATATTTAACAAAAAATTGTTGAAACGAATATGTCGAGAATTTCGATATATTATTTTGTCTATATTATGTATACAATATCGTGGGTGATTTCTCATCTTTTCAAGCACGGCGAATACACATATCCAAACTATTTAATTATTTAACTTTGTTTATTTTATCGGCAATTTTTTTTATAAAAAATTAACCTGTTTATTGAAACCCTGAAACGTTCAAAACATCTTCCTCTTAAATTATGCGACAGCTTTGTGACTCTTGGAAATTTTGTCAAACGTTAGTCGCTAATTGAACTTGACATTTCATTTAGGCCATAAGAATGTAACAAGAAATGTGAGAATGATTTTTCCATAATTAATTCCGTAGTATAGTATACCTTAAGATTGATTTACATTTACTCAAGTAGAATTTGTCCAATTGTGTTTTTATTATTCATAATTGGTTAACTGAACTTCAATATTGATAATAATAATAATAATGATAATAAATTCATCAATGAAATGGTGTTGGACGAATTTGTTTTTTGTCTGAAATAAAAAAAAAATTAAAAAAAATTCAGTAACTCTCTATGAAACTCAAGCTATCCATAAATCTCTATGGCCATGATAGTGCAATTGACGGAATGGCCTGGAATCGGATCGAAATTGGCAATCTTTGAAGGCAACTATAGAGTAGCGTGGTACAAGAACTCCTACAACCACGTGTGTTGGTTGTAGAAGTGCACACAAGTGCGACTGCGAGCGACTGTTTAATAGTGTAAATCGATTAAGAGCTCTAACGTAACAGCATCCGCGGACACGTCTGTCAATCATGACACGGGTTCGAGCTTTCTCATTTTTATTCTATTCTCGACAAAGCCATCTCTCGGAGAATGTTAATCGAATTTTGGTTTCGTCATATAAAGGAAGTTCCGTGAAGCCATATTAAGTTGATTAACACAGTCTTTTTGCTTTTCTCGTTTCTTATTTTCTAATCCATTGGTCGCCCAAGAAAGTGAAAATATACCGTTTCTTATGGAAGAATGTTGGTTTGAAATGTTCGGAAAATAAGTTAAGCTGAAAAAATGATTTTCTCTTAATGTTTTGTGATTGTCATCGGATACAAAGAGCACAGCCCTATTGAATCAAGTAGGACAGTCTATACGCATATAGTAATAAGGAAATGTGTAGCGAAATGTGAAGCTCAAATGTGTGCGACCTTCATACGAGATTGTTCCAAGAGGCAAATCGCTCAGCAGAGAAATCAATCTCATTTCGTACATTCTTTTCCTGTCATTAGGACAGGCAGTGAAAGGAAATGAAATATTCTATGTATATGCTGTTTGAAGATAAGATCTGTGAGAAAGACGCTCGTGACCTTTTGCCCTCTCGTACAGAGTTCTTTGTCTGGTCATTGAATCTTACTTACTTGAGCTTTTCGTCATGACACTAGAGTTTGACGTGGCTCGAGACCCGATTGTAATTTTTTTATCCAATCGGAATTGAATCGACATTCCTTCGATATTCAACAATGCCACGTACAGTTAACCTCGAAAGTTAACGTTACTCTCCCCCTCTCTCACCGGTCTTGATTCGACTTGTACCAAGGATTTTAATTTTTCCAATGCTAACGCGTTCATGACTTTGAATATCGCGGCAACTACAAGCATTTACTCTCATTACCGCGATTATTTATTAATTATGCATAACCGAGGAGTTGCGCGTGCCATGAATTGTTGTTGAATCAATCGAAGAATTATTCAATTTTTATGCGCTGACAATATGCGTAACAATACAAGCTCAAGCAAGTTATTTTTTTGCTTGTTACAAAGCTTCCTCTATGATGAAGCCAAAATCGATCAACATACTTTGTCATAACTTTGTAAAAATCTGAACAAATATAATGAGGAATAAATTTACAAGATCCAAAGTCCTTGCAGACTTTCATTAACCACCAATAATTGTTCGCGTAATTTATAATTGTTCCCTCCGTGTAAATTGAATAGTACAGGCTACTGTCATATATGAGAAGAAGATATATTCTGTAATAGAGGTGCGGATAAATGTGTATACATTGTTAATGTAATTAATAGAGGGAAGGTAAGGTGGATCCGAGGAGGTGGCAGATCCGTTAGTTTCGTTGCTCGTTAGTCCCCCGGTGTAGAGGTAACGCGATAACTACTTGCGTATGGTACGTTATGCGCGCCGAGTGTGGGTTCTGCTTTTATAACTCTCACACATATCGTCGAGTCGCATGCTCAACTCATAGGCTGGGAAATAGCGCAACTTCGTCTCAGCCGATCTCCGCCGCTTTATATGCTATATAGCCGCACATACATATCCATAGACCAGACGCGATTACACTTCTCTGGTCTTTTCAACATTTTTCTCAAGAGACACTTATCAATCGTGATTACCGGGTCTTTCTCAGCACCTACATTCCCCCGCCCTTTCCCACTCTCTTTCTCTCTCACTTTCAATTTCACTCAACCAACATTCGAATCAATAAGACATATTGATTTATCTTATTTCAAGTATCGCGTCTATTGAATCTCAAGTGACATTTCAATATTTAATTAACTCTATTAATTATCTACAGTTAAATGTTCATTTGAATACTCATTTGCATCGTCATTTGAGCCTAAAGATCCTTTTTAAATTCAATTTTGAGTTCTTATTTGATTCGATATTAAATTTTATCGTCAATAATTGATATTTGACTCGAGTCGTAAGATGCAACTCAGTTTTGTAGCATGGCTTGGACGCATGGGCGTTTATCATCGATACATCCGCGGACGGGGTTTAAACAAAATATAGATATCAAGTTTTATCACTCAATTTCATATTTAAAAAAAACGATAATATTCATTCGATGATTATTATTTTCTTAATCCAATGATGCAGCATTGATTCACCGGACACATTCTTCATTTGTATTAAATTTAGTCGAAAGTTTGAAGAATTATTTCGTCTAATTACGTTACGTTAGATGAAAATCCGTCGGTGATTTTCTTACGAAGCATAATACGAAACAAGTCCGATCGACCCGATCAAAAGCACTGCCCAATGAACAAAATAAGCTATTGCTTGGACAGAATCGAGGTTAAAAAAATGAAATATAACAAGATGCGAAAACACACATTATCGGAAATTTGTACATACCATCAGGATATTATTTTTACGTAACCGTGTTCGTAACTGTATTCATATATCAAGAGCATATTGTGAAAATTGTTGGAAGCGTTTTCCGAAAAAAATGTTGACTGATTTCAGTGGCACATTGTAGAGTATAAGGGGGTAAAATACGGCGTGAAAGATGGCGCGATCGTCAAGTCGACGGAGCGGGCGAAGGATGAGAGGCGGAGTTTGGCTACAAAGTACGTGTATCAGGAGGTAGTGTAGTAGTTAGGGAAACTATAAATGACACAATAACTGGCGAAACAGAAACGTGCCGTTGCCCGACGACGAACGAATAGTCGATCTCGAATTTGCGGTTTCGACCTCTCTCATTCAGCCACTCTACGTACGTACTTGTATTTTACTTGAACACCACGCTATATTATGCGGCGTATATAACCCGGTTTGATCGGCGTTGCTCTTACCGAGAGTAACGGCTCCCGCCTTCTCCTTAACTCCCGTCCAGTCATTATTTTCTTTTCTTCCTTTAACCTTTCGCGCTGCTATCGTGAATCGAGCGCTCGCTACAGACGCAGTACCCCCCCTCCCCCCGTCTCCTATCTATATAATTGCTATACCCACACCATCCATTATATCCACTGCTCTTTATTCCGCAAGCACATTTATATACCGACATGAAAATACTTTGTCCAACTACCATTTTTCATTCATTTCATTCACACTCGAAACACAAAGTATTTACCCCGTTTCGATATTCCTTTATGGCAAAAACAACAACGTTAAAATGATTAATTCATTCTACCGTGCATGGAAAAATGTTTTTACTCAATTCCACTTGATTATTATTATTAATTGTTATATCAAATTGGAAAAAAAAAACTTGAAATAAAGATATTAGAATAATAATTGAAAATAAATGAATTAATTTACATCGGTAGAGTAAAAAGGTAAGAGTACGTTCGTCATTCGAGTTTGAAAAAGGCCACTTCGAACTCTGCTTAATTTCTAATGACCGACGGCTGTAAGCTGCTTCCCGGTCTAGCGGTAAATAGAGAGTAAAGTAGTTAAAGAGTCGGGCAATATAGTTGAACGCCTTTCTTTGGCTTGGCTAATTCACATATACTCGTAATAACATATGTAGCGGACGACGTACTTTACGCACACGAAAGTCGTTACGTTTTCCAAACACGTTTTCAACTATCCTCGATCGAACGATGAGCGGCATACGTCCTACTGACCTCGACTAGTCAGTACGGGACAACTGGTATACGTACGTACGTGGGAAAAATGACATAAGACAAGTGAAAGACAAAGAGAATTTGACGTTGCAAAGATATGTTGAAAAATAATTCGAGCCGCATTCTCCGACAGGAAGTTGTGAATTATAAAATCACAAATAGAGGAAAATCTTACCCTATGAATTTTTCGAAAAATTCAAATTACGCTGACACGAAAAGTGCAAAAACAAAAAGAATTTTTGTGGTAACAAAGGTTCCTTCGAGGGATGCAAAATTGATCATCACCCCTTGATAAGGTCGCGCCTACGTTAAATCGCATCCTGTACACATAAACGGAATATTGCGCGGAAATTTATGCGTACCTATACTCGAGCGTTTTTACTATGTTGTAAATGGGTGTGTTCTAATGACATGTATATTTGTCCGCGCAAACGGCATATATCAACGCGCAAGGTCGACCAAAAATCCGGTTACTTTCTGTGCGCAGTTGTGCAATCCGCTGCATTTGCCTCCGTGCATTTCAATGCGCACGAGAAACCGCTTTGCCAATGAAAGGGACAGCAGAAACCGTATATATGTACATCTACCAGCGTTCGCACTCGCTCGCTTATAGGCTCTACTGAACGCACAAACTGAGCGTACACAGAACGCTTTATATATATATATATACACCTATATCAATAGTCTTTGACACGTGCTACTGCGGCTCCCGATTTCCCTTCCGTCACAAACTCCGCCCAATGTCCGACAGTCTTGGAGTCGACGGCGTTCATATCGATAACAACAGTTCTTGATATTCATTCCGGTGGATCTTATGATTATCATTCCACTGACGTTACCTATTAATATCAATACAAACTGCTCTCTATTCTGGCCAACATATACAGCGAAATGAATTACGAGATTACGAGCACTTGTTGACCGCGCACGTAATCGAATTTATATACGCAAAGGTGTATGAACCTATTTTCGAATGCCACTTCATTGACGCACTCAACTTTGTATATTTTGTCTCGAGCTGAGATGCTTAAAACCTTTCCCAATTACCTACTGTAGGATAGTAATATGTAAGTAGAGACAAAGCGGAGCATAATTTACTTCAATAATACGACTATAATTTTGGCAAATTCATTGGAGAAAATGGTTTTACTACTAGAACTTACCAGCCATAAGATTCCATTCCATTCTGTCGGTACGCGCGAGATGTAGCAAAATGAGAATCAAGGCTTATCGATATACTTTATTAAAATGTACTTTATTTAGTAAAATGACCAAATATAAATTGTCTCGAAATATTTTTCATCGTTCCGCATGATAAAAAATACAAAAGTCAAATGGAGAGACAGATCCTATGCACAGTGAGGTATGCTTTGAAATACGAAAGCTATTTGAATATTCCCGAAGCACGCGAGATTAAATCGTATCTGCTAGTATTTTCTTTGTTTCTGGCTGATTCTTGATTATTGGATCGCGGTGCCCGGAGTACATCGGTACAAATTATAGTAGCTTAGCACATGTATGTCCTCGAGATGCAATCACATCTGGCACAGCGCTTGGCATACGAAATTAATTTGTAACTTTCAAGACTTAACCGCCAATCAAATGAACGCGTTCGCGCTACGAACCTATACGAAAAACGTAAAAGTTATAAGTCCTAAGTACCTAGGGCGTAAAACTATTGACCGTGCAGCGTTTCGACTGCTCATTGGATAATTGGATAACGTTCGATCTTACAATGAAGATATAGACTTGCGGTAAATTTCTTTTCGTAAGTAAGCAGTGTGCAAACGTGATGTCAATGGCCTGCCCGTTTTTTTTTTGTGCGCGAAAGAACGACGTAAAATCTAAGAAAACAGTGGCCGGGTTTTTGCGTGAATTTTCCGGTTTAACGAACAGTCTATTTTACCAGATGGTACATGAATACATATATTCCAAGGGGGAAGGGTGATGTAAGCGAAAAGAATACCGTCTTGAAGATATTCCCCCGAACGATAAACCCTCGAAAAATAATTTTCCGTTCGCTCTTGAAAAGTTGGGAAATAACGCCATAGGACACAAGGCATTCAATCACGATACGTATCGTGACTTTGGTTCTTTCTCCGCTATGATTTTTTCCCATTTAAGCCGACATTACCCGGGTTCATCAGATAGGTATCCGATCAACTTCTTCCGATATACTTTTATCGGGTACATTATTTATTAGGCCGGATTTGTCCTTCGGCTCGTGCGTCAAAGTATATTTCTTTAAGTATATCTGAAGTTTCTTTCGTTTCATATATTAAACTATATTCTATTTGTTGTATTATTTTATTTGCAGAATGCGTCCGTAATACTCCCCGCAGTGCGCGCGCCAGCAGAAACGAGGCATCTCTGGAGTTTGAGTGTCCGGAGGAATTTGGATATTACCCCCACCCACGCGATTGCACGCAGTACTACGTATGTGTTTTCGGCGGTGCACTTTTGGAATCATGTACCGGAGGCCTCATGTACAGGTACTTTAACCAAATATCACTCACAACTAGCCATCGACAATAACAAGTTATTCAAACGAGAATAATTTCTTATGACAAATAAAATAAATAAACTTTATTGAAATTAAAATTTCGACGAGAAATTCATTATTTTTAAACACACACATTGTTATTTTAAATAATTGTAAGTAGCGTAAAAGAGTTGGCAGAAGGTATCTTTTGCGTATATCCTTTTTCCATTTATATTTACGGTTTATTGGGATAATAAATGAAAAAGATGCGAGGCGTTTGAATATCATGACACTAAGTCTCAGCCCACACAGTAAAATCACGAGCAACTACCGTAACCAGCTAGAGTGAAAATCAACGATCTACTTGGCTCTGAGTGGGGCGCGAGCGATCGATCGCCTACGTCAAATCCCGATTGTCTCCGGTATATTCCAGTCTCAAGCCATTGAGACTTTGTATTCCGCTCGACGCTGGAGCTTCGTATCTCTGTGCGACGCCCGTGGCTCACACGATTTTACTGACCACTCGCCGGTTATTTTCTCATAAAGTCGCAATCAAAGCTATCGACGAATTTGCAGAAAATAAAGTTACGACGAGATTAAACGCTTGTAAAGTACAGAATACAGTGACTACGCTTTGGATATGAGCCACCCGATATTTTAATGTTCTTAAAAAATATTTCCATTTTGCCGGTTTTTTTATTTTTTTTTCCAGAAAACGAGGATGTCGCATTTTTCGAGATAAACCGTTTATACTTTAATAGATAAATATTCTACAATATAATGCTTATATTTTAATTGATAATCCGTGCTTATATTTTTTTTTGATTGCTGATATCTCAATAATCCTAAGGCGTATTGAAACGTTAAAAATGAAAAAAATCTTATTTTTATACGTACTGTTTTCATAATTGTTTTCTCAATTTTTTACATTGCGTAAAATTCGATTATAGTCTTTTGTCTTTCTTTTAATCTAAGCTTTTAAAGCAAGGACCTTCGTGTATTGATTTGATTTTTTTGTATATTCTACTTGCCCTAAAGATACTCAGGGTCGTTGATGTGCAAATCGCGCAAAGAACATGTTAAAAAACTATACAACCAGTGCGAACAAAATAATTTTTTTGCCAACAAGCCGCTAAATAATTTACGTATTAACCGTTGAGAACTTTGGTTTTATTGAATTTTAAATTCTCAAAAGGATGAACTTTATCGGGTCAACTTCAGCAAAAACCAGCATGCTTTTATAAAGCTTCCCCTGTGGGGAAGTAAAAAGCTAAAATAATGTGGAAGCAATGTGCAACGTTCTACTTTTCATCCTTTGTTCTATCTTGCACTGAACCGTTACAAAAGTGTATGCAGAAGGACTAGGCACCAGATGTAGATTACTACATCGAGATACGAGATACGCAATTTCATTGTACTTTTTCTTTGTTTTTCAACAAATCGCGGGCAAAAAAGTGTATTAATATCTTGCAAATTTACAACAACAGAGCTTCTCTTAATGCCTTAACAAATTAATTAAGTTCGAACGATCCTATTTGTTCCTAACTATCGAAGATGTTAAATTTCTTTGCCACCTTCCACTGAGCCACAGCAGATTTTTATTAGGAAAGTTATTTAATCAACACATTTGTCTTCTCCCTTGAATTGGTGAGCTCGACAACTCCAGTTCACGTTGACTACATTATGGGAGAAATGTCTTTCGAAATATCATATAAATTTCCTATATCTACGCTAAGCCAGATATCAAATAGCAAAGCGCTTAGAACGTAGAGAATCGAAAGTGAAGGATGACATATGCTATCCTGTGTATACATGTTATATATAAGCCGATTCATAGTGCACAATACAATCAAGCATTGGAGACCTCTTGGAAAGAAGAAGACGAATAATATATATATATACGAGTGTTACTTGTACGGAGTGACTAGGACTGTCGGAGGTTCGCACAGGTTCCCACCTATTGTTTGCATTACGCGAGATATAGAAAATTCGTGAGATCTCTCTGAGGGACGTTTTGTGCCTGCTGAGGATCTAGTAGCTTTGCAGACAGTGCTACCAAAGAAGGCGAAAGGAAAAGACCGCAGCGGATTCGTGCGAACGTTATTCAGTGTGTGTTTTTTTTGCATTCCTTTTCACTTCTGCATCTCCACGATGTACCCTATATCGAGTCTCGAAATCCAAACTCACTGGATCATCATTATTTCTATCGTCTGCTTCAAATACCACGCCAACAATTAAGTTTTCCTTCAGTTTGATATGGACAGACTTATTAGCCTTAGAAGGAGCGGATATGAACGTTATTTGAAAAAAAGAAAATATTGAGGTGAATGTATAGGGCAAATGGAAATGGTAATCGAGTATTGTCAACTATCAGGACGAGAAGTAGTCTTTCAACTGGGTCGATGTGGCCAAATTGATCAACCAACCCGACAATCATGCTGGCCAGACTGATTTTTTTGCCTAACCAGTTGAATTGTTACACATGAAATCCGTAAACCAACCGTAAGTTGTAAAACAACTTCTAGGGGGACAGCACGCGTGCGCATATAGCATAAAACGGCGCACACACGTTTTGCCGTAATGTCCTTAATGGTAAATGCAATCCAATTAAGGATCGAACGTGTGATGCTATCCCAGACTGCGACACGAAATACGTTGAATATACGTTGACATATGCAAGCGGATCGTGTTCCTCCGCAATTTAGTAGATATATAACGTAGCAATCGTACGCAACAAGCGCAACTTGAGATAGACGAATTGTTTCGAGTTTTTCGTATCAGGAATTCAAATTACATAAAAGATATATCACACTGAGGTATTTTTTGCTACGGTAACTTTTTCTCGGAGAAATCGTAGATTTAAAAGAATCGTTGACATTTCTCAATTGAGCACAATTTTATTTTCGACATATGGTTCATTTTTTGTTTGTTCTTTCTTGCCCAGCTATCGCGTGAAGATCGATATTTTTCAAATCTACAAAAACGAATAAAGCTTGAATCGAACGGCATGAATAATGGCGCGAATATCCATTCGACCGTAGCTCAATGGCCATACTTGTTTTCTCAACGCCCACTGTCTGTCCGATGGAACAAAAACAATCTTAAAATATCAGGGTAATGACCGAAAAATGAATACCGCGAGACAACGAGATAGATTTTGAGAACGGAAATAGTAAAAAAAACAAAAAAAAATTTCAACCGATTTAGTTACATTGGTATTTTCCGAAACTTTTGCATATTTTCTGGTTCCAATGAATATCCGATATCTTTCCATTGAAATATCATAGCAATTTGTATCATTTCTAATAATTTATTCTGGAATTTATCAGCTGCGTCTAAGAAATGTCTCACTTTTATCCACTGAAATATCATATTAATTCACCTTATTCCAATGATAAAAGAACAATTACTTTTAATCTTGTTTCCCGAAAGAATCTTGAGATATTCTGTTTTATGTTGGTACAGCCATGAACTGCAGACCTGCGACTGGCCACGTAACGTGGGATGCCTCGCTGGAGGCAGTATCGCCAAGGAGACCGAGGAAGACGATCCGTTGCTCGAAAGGTGAGATACAAAGGATAATTACAGTACTATTAGATAATTCCCAAGCGTGGGAGGTTACCCGCAATGTACCCGGCTCGCTATCTTGGGAATCCCGAAATCGAGGATCGAGGAATTATATTGCCGCGCATTAATTAGAAAAAAAAAAAAAAAAAAAAAAAAACGATAATAATAAAAATAAGAATAATAATGATTGCAAGCAAGTGCATATCGCCCGATATGCTTGCATTGTGCTATATAATTGTACGCGCTCATCGCGGGCTGTTACGCATCAGTAATCACTTGGTACTGAGAGTACAAACGCCGTTGCACCGATATTATAATAGCAAATGGTTATTACTCGGTGATCCCGCTCGGCGCCCATTGGAATTAGCCAACTTCACTCGTGACTTTACCACCGAAAGAAAATAAATACACCGCACTCTGTCTGACAATATTATCTATTATTGTCAGCGGTAGCGGCAACACCAACACCCCACCCCACCCCACCCCAACGCGCACCCCCATCTTCATAGCTTCCCTCAGCCCGATGTTAATTGAAAGTCCTATGGAATATTTCTCTGCAACCGCTGCTCTTATCTACAGTTACTTATCTTGCATCAGGAATAATTGCTCTTTCATTAGTATTAGAAACATCAGACACGGCTTTACTTCATCGTTATTTTGCGCGTCATTGTCTTTGGGAGATTCTCCGCTTGTTTGCACCTCAAATCTTTTTTAATTATCCTTTCAAGCACATTCACTATCGAAAACCATTTACTTGGCGGAAACAAATAAATTAAACACACAAGTTTTATAAAAGTGTTCTCAAGTGGACACTTGAAAAAAGTCATAAGCTAAATAACGTTATATACGATACACTTCTTTAAAGGTGTTTATACGAATTATAATAATTATAATTAGTATATAAATATATATATATATATAGTATATAAAAATAATTATAATGAAATAATAATAATAAAAGAAATCGTATCATGATACGCGATTTATTTCTAAAATTATATTGGTCACTTGGAGCTCTGATTGCGAGTATGATTTTACGAATGGTAAAAATGCCTTAAAAATGTCAATGAATATCGTTTTCGTGTCATGTGTTTTTGTTGTTGTTGCTATTTTTCCATCTGCTTCGCTATGGATCGTTTGTATCTCGAGCTCTCGAAAGGATGTTGTTTGGTGCTAACGCGTGTGACACAACTGCGAATGGGGGAAGAGCGCGGGTGGCTGCCAGCCAGTCATCGTAGTCACAGTCCAAGTCCCGTTGAGCAATATTCTCCGTACCGGTAGAGTTGAGCAAGCGCGTAGTGAGCGCGCCGCCGCCGGGTACTCATTATAACGTGTATTGTGTACACGGCCCAATCGTACCGAGTATTGTACAGTTTCTCAAGACATTTCACTGGAGGCCCGTGGCTCCGCTGTTGCTCGGCTGTTCCGGTCGTGTTCCGCCAAGCCACGACCATCGAAAAACTTACCTTATCGAAATATCGTTAATATTTCCCTAATATTAACGATAATAATTATCGGAAGATCAATCGCATTATTGTGGATGTTGGTGAAAGAAAAAGAAATTACGATGACGCATGCTCGCGCGTAACAATTTCAGCCTGCTATGTCCGAGTGGCTTATCTATTAACACACGATCATCGAGAATTTATTACCAATATTAATATTATCTTCTTTGCGTTAAAAAGCCGCTGCAAGTTGAAGCAAGAAGAACTTTGATTCCCGACGATAATATTAAAAGTTGCGTATCATTTTTTTCTAACAATACATATATATTCGAAGAAAAAAAAAAAAAAAAAAATGTCTCATATTGATTTATAAACAAGCGATATTTTGTAAATAATCGTACTTCAAGTACACTGGGATTCATAAAACCATTACATAAAAGTTTGATTTTTGGTTTAGTTAGAATAACGAGATTAAACAGCGTATGATCGGGGATCGGGGAAGAAATCAACTGGATCACTTATGATAAACTAGAATGAATGCGGAGATTGTATATATCATTCACGAGATGAGAATGAAATGGAACAAGCACGTGGTATATATTTAGACAGGGTGTTGAAAATGATCCACGCTCTTATTTCGTTTCATTAGAGCTGGAGTAGCGGTTTACCAGCGATTAGGACATAATCATGCAAGTCTGAATGACTTCTGGGGTAATCTCAGTAGACATCAAGACACGATCTTCTGGTGTTGCCGGAAACGCTTACCGAGTCATGAGGAAGCCCAATTATACCTTCACTATCTCGGGTTTCAGCGTTTTAGTATTCAGGCTAACGACTCCCAGAATGCACCTTTGAACCCACTACCAAATGCAGCCCGATCTTGTGAGAGGTGCTCCAGCTATTTTCTCTTTCGCTTTTCCACTTCCCTTTCTCTTTCGCTTCATTATTAAACCCTTACCGCGTACTTACAAATTAGATAATCCCGAGTATTATCCAAAACACGCTGCTCGCTCCGTTAACCCAATTATTTCTTCTTCTCAAACTATTAATTTTAACGCGACAATTTTTATTACTCCATGCGTATTATTACAAGCTCTGTCGAATTACCGTGCGCTCTTAGTTGGCTTGAATTTCTCAACTTAGTGTTTCCGGAACATTATTGATTTATATAGAGTCAGCGAACTTGACGATACCTCAAGTATCGTATAGATATAGGTTTGTTAAGAAATATCAGCAATTACTATAACTAGCTAAACAAGATATTCCTGCTCTTTACGAAAATGCCGATTTTTTTTGGTGAGAACTAAAAAAATCCAAGGTCAACCACAGGAAGGAAATTTTTTGTTTTTTTTTACTCTTGCATGTACGGCGAGCTTCGTTTCCGTAAAAAGTATTTTTTATTCGAGATTCTCGTGTCTGAATACATAAAACGGTCCAAAACATCGTGTTAAGTGATTAAGAAAAATTTTCCGGATGTACGAAAATGCATAGGGTTTTGCAAAATTCGATCTAGCAACAATAAAATTTTCACGTAAGCAAAGTAATGTTCGTTCGAAACAAGCTTGCAAAGTTGTAACTCGGACATTGGTTTGTCATTTTTTTTTCGCTATTTACAAAGCTTCCGCTATAAGGGAGACAATATCATCGAGTATAACCCACTTTCTTATAAAATAATTAAGAACAATGTACAAAAAGGTGTTTTTTTTTTTTTTTTTTTTTTTTTTTTTTCCCCAAGTTTCTCCCGTTTTCTCCACAGAATCTTTGCGATAATAACAAAAATTGGTTACTCGCAAATCAATTCAATTGCCACAACTTGATACAAATTAATGATACAAGTCTATCTAGTTTCTCCCAAGACATTAATTGAATACAAGTAAACGTGTATTTCGTTCTTTGTTAACCGTCTTAGAGCCGCCAAAGTAGAATCAATCCAACTGCAACATCACCACCAGCAGCAGCAGCAGCAGCAGCAGAGGACGGAGAGCAGACAGCAACATCAGCGTCAGCCAGTCTCGAGGCAACAACAACAACGAGTCACTGTAACTTCTTCCTCTCCGCCTGTGTCTCAAATAACCGAGAGACAGTCCCGCCAGCGGCAGCCACAACAACAACAACAACGAGAGCACCATCAGAGAACTTATCAGGAAGAGGAGTACGAGCCGGCAACGGAAATCGAGAGCGATCGCCAACAGCGAGTTTATCGTGGCCAACCTTCAACGATCGGCCAGGTTCAGCGTGACCGCGACGGTCTTCGGCGTAACGTAATATCCGTAAGTCATCCAATAACATCGGCATCATCGGTCTTGTAAATCCCTTTCGAGAAATAAAATATTGAGTAAGGTGCGTTTTGCAGTTATGATTTCTCAATACCAATTGCCAGTGATTATGTGTAAATTTTCCGAATGTCCGTCAGAAAATAAAATAAAAAGGTTTTGATATAAAAGTTTACAGATGACGTTGTTGGATTATTATTATTATGAGAAAATGATGAAAAAATGCACCATTACGATTATTTGTGAAAAGAATGAAGGATTTACAACTCTGATAATCATCATCATTGACGCGAGGGCTCGCTTTGACGCGTAGTCAGCACATTGCTTCTTCGAAAGAAAATAATATTGTAAATCAGGGAGCAGGAAGGCCCGACCGTTCCGACAACGGGCGACAAAACGATTTCCA
The DNA here is from genome assembly GCA_949699805.1 of Tromatobia lineatoria. Taxonomy (NCBI): domain Eukaryota; kingdom Metazoa; phylum Arthropoda; class Insecta; order Hymenoptera; family Ichneumonidae; genus Tromatobia; species Tromatobia lineatoria. The sequence continues at coordinate 78,021 of OX453052.1, forward strand.
AGATCTGAACCCAACACCGGATCCCGTTCCTCGCCGCTCGTTGAAGAGAATTCAGCCGGCTTCCACCGACCGAATCACAACTGATTATCATCAACTTAGTTATTCGAGTGCTCCGCAAGAACGCGAGTTCGACGAAGGGCTCGAGGGAGCAGTCAACGTCTTCATGGCCGCGGATAAAGATAGCACAACCGTGACCAACATCGCACTCGCAACTTCGCTTCTTCGCCAGTCACAAATCTCCAATTCAGCCGAGAGTACCTCATCCAAAAATGTGGAGAAGCAATCTCCGCAATCGCCGCAATCGCCGCAATCTCCGACTTCCACTTTAAATCCACTCGATAATGAAGACGAGAGAACCGTAGTCACTGTGACTACGAGCAGTCGCTCGATTCTTCAACAGCCAAGATCCAAAGTCGCGACTTCGTATTCGTCGATCGCGGCTCAAGGCAACGAAGAATTTGAGAAAAACGAGATTTCCGTGACGGCCCCGTCGGTATCTAATACATTGAGCGAAGAAGCAAATTCCGAGGACGAATCCGAAGAAAATAGCCGCTTTTCTCGGCCACCCACCTCCCGTTACATTTTTCAACAGCAACAATTGACAAACGAGTTTGTCGTTGGTCCATCTTCTCCCAGTTGGCTTCGTTCGACGGAGGAAGTCGAGAGGAACGAAATTTCCGTGACTCCTGGTGTAGCGGGTCGTGGATTTATGGTCAAACGTTTACGATCCGATCATCAAGATGACAAAGTCATTGCCGTGACTCCGGCTTATTCGCGCCAGCGTTCGACAACTCGGCAAGTTGGTCAACACGAACGAGGAGAGTCCAGGATTCTTCGAGTGTCCGTCAATCCACCGTCGCCTCGTCAACGATCGAGAAACAATCTCATTCCCTCGCCTTTTCAGCCACAAACAACGGAAAACTCGACAGAGTTTTCTCAATATCGTCAAGCATCCGCGGCGATGTCCTTACCACGGAAAAACTTGTTTGCAGATCCGGGAAACCGAAAATACTATATAGCTTCGGTCCCACCACGTTCTTCAGCTTCTAACGAGGAAAATACGGAGGTTTTCGCGACTCATCTTCGGCGCGGTTTGAACGATGATTTTAAGACTCGCGGAACATCAGCCAATTTCTCTGACAAAAAGTACTACATTCCTTCTGTCCAGCAAAGACGTTTTCCGGAAGATTCAGAACGTAACGCTTTCACTGGCATTCCGGAAACCACAAAATCTTCCCTTAAAAATGTCACGAAATCTCCGGCTATTCCATCGACACTCAAGACTATATCTGCAGATGAGATATCGGCAAATTCCGTTACGAAAATCACAACGGAAATAAAGACGAAGAAGGAAGAGGAGAAGGGAAGCGACAGCGGCGAGGAAACAACGAAAAATGTGGCTTCCGTTGGAACGACATCGTCACGTCCAAGTTCCGGGCTGACCGGCAATCCGAACGAGCCCGAGGCCAACGAAATTTCAACTTCTAACGCTGCAGTTACGAATCGACAACGTCCTGCTGTCTTCAGAGGTCAAGCGCGGCATAAGATGCACGATGGAAACAGGAGGAGCTCGACATCCGTAAGTCCACAACTCTCAAGCAACTGTGACTGTCTTCGTAACATCGGCCCTCTGACTTCCCCGACGACATTCACTGGAAAGACCTCTCGATCATGAAAACATATTCCACGTATCCATTTTATACACATCCTGCTGTACATATATATATATATCTATATATATATATGAATATTTATATATATATACATCTATAGATATTTTCTCTACGAGCTGTATGTGGCAATTAGCATAAGCGTCGCTTATGTCATCTTCCAAGGCCCGGTGACGTCAAACCGGGCTTATCTTACCGTAAGACCACGAAACATGGAAAAGTGGATGATAAAACAAAATATAAAACTACCCAAAAAACAGTTCAAAGCTGAAAAACGGAAAAATGGAAAGGCACGAAAGAAAAGATTTAGATGAAAAAAGCCTCGAGTTCTTCGACAACTACGCGTTCCCGTTCACGTGAAAAAAAAAAAACAAAACCCAGCTATGAACTTGCGTCGAGAGAATCGTCCAAAAAAAGTACTCTTTGAAAATCCGTGAACGTGTAATACGCAATTACTAGACGAAACCGTTAATCAAGAGTCAGAGCAAAATCTTTGGATTTTCTTGATCCAATGGTTCACGGAGCTCAGTTTGACACGGGAATGACAACGAGACGGTCTTGACGCGTGGACCGACGATATCTAAGCTTCAGTAGAAACTCACATATTGATTATCCTACACTGCAAAGAAAAAAAAAAAAAAATTACCCCAAATTTAATGTAGAATACCGCAAGTTTTTATGCATAAGCTGGTTTACGAAATTTCATCTATAAGTCGATGGAAAATTAATGTACTAAACGTCGAAAAGAACTTGAATATTTATCATGTACCTTGGATTTTTATAATGTGGCTTTAATTTTACATCCTAATTGTATCTTGATTTACCAGTTACTGGATAAAAAATTGCAAATACTTTTTAACAGTGTAATATTTACCGCGCCATTAGTTGTCTTCTGTACTTATCACGCCTTCTCATGCTTGCACTCTTCTTTCTTCCGTAGATTTATCTTGTACACCATAAAGTCTTTCCTTTATGGTATAACCTTCAGTGAAATTCCATAACTAAACAATTTTATTGTTACTTCATTTCCAGGAGCGGGAAAAGGACAGCGTCATTAACTCTCGCGGACAGACCGAAACCCATTACAGGTTAGTACACTTTGTTGTCAACTCTCGCAATTGTTATTATATATACGTCATTTCATGTGCAATAATAATGCTTCGGGGCTGTGATTTCTTAACTCATTATGGGATATCCAATTGAGACATATAAAGCGGGTGGTAACGGTGTTTGATTATTTATGACAAATTCTCAGGACTATCTCGTCGGAATCTCCGAGAATTGCGAAAACCACAGCATCCACCGCGGCACCAATTTCGAAAGCTTACTACAGCGATGCTGATCAGAGTTATCCATACTACACAATCTACGACGATGACGTATCGATATACAAGGACGATGGTGAGTTTGGATTTACTGGTATCGATATGTCATTTATATTCATTGTAAACATCACAGACGAATTTTCATTTTGCGTCTTTTGCCGGGGGAAAAAATAAGTTTACACACATGCCGATGAGTCCACATAAATTGAGTAATTTGAGAATTTAAGTTATTTTAATTTTTAAGTAAATTCATTTTACGACTATAAATACTAAATAATTTTCAAAAATCCTTCTCATCTTTACAAGTTAACGACGAAAAATATATTCTTTCGGAAATTTATCCAAGAGTTGGAACTTTGTATAAATTATTGGCGAAAACAATCTGTTTAAGATTATGGTCAGTACACGGTGAACAGATCCGCGCACATTCCGCAACAGCGACATCAACAACAGCAGCAACAGCCGCAACCCAACCACCACCAACACCAACAGCAGAACGTGCGCATTGCCGAGGTCATTCCGAATTCGAATCAGTATAATCAGAAGCCGAAAAAAGTTTCCGATTCCAACAAATACAATTTCAATCCTGAGGTCACGATTGCCGATTACGACATTTATGATAGCGAAGTACGTCCTTTTTTCTTTCAATCCATCAATTCTTTTTTCACTAAGTCAAAAAAACACACACACACACACACAATTCAATGTATATTTCAAAATATGGTAAAAATTCCAAGTTGATCCAAAGATTATATATATTATAATCATATAGAAAAATAATATATCCTTTCGTATACACTTTTTGCACGAAGTTTACGTCTATCGTGGCATTTATCTTATGAAGATACTTTTTTTTACTCTACCTATTTTTTATACCAACTTTTATTTTTCAATTTATTTGTGTGCAGCCTTTGAAGAACGCATTCAGAATTTCCAACGGGCAGCAACCGCTGAGGTAAGTTAGAGGAATTAGTCAGGCTTTTAATTTGGGATGGTCAGCTCAGCTGTGCTAACTGTTGTCGATCAAACTGAAGATTTGTTCTAATCGAGCCCAGTCGCCGCTCGCTTACACGACAATGTCAATGACCTTCAATAACAAACGGGATTTATGCTGGGTTGATTTTTATGCCACAGGACGAACGGACTCAGTCATCCAGTGGTTCATGTTACTACGCCCAACGCTATTATCGACACTTACGTTCCACTGACGACCACCACCCAGCCACCACCCACCACCACCACCACCACCACCACCACCACCACTGCTCGTCCTTATACCGCAACTCTTCAAACGTCAGTACCGCACCACATTTACTAAAACGCCACCTTTTATTTCTTTTCAGACACACACACACACACACGCACACACACACAGCCACACGGGCGATGTATTTTGCTTCAAGTCACTGGAAAAAAAGGTTAATCGAAATATATGCGAATAATCCAAATCTGAGCGGCTTTCTGCACTGGGAGAAGCTTATTAAATAATTTTGTGTTTAAACTTAAGTTGCGGCATGATTTAATATTTTTCGACAATCAGCTATTGAGTTAAATGTTATCATTGATTTTTTATGATTTTTTTTTAAGAAGAAGACTGAGAAAATTAAACTGCAATAAAATTTGCTTTAGGACAAACCGGGAAAAAATATCATTGGGTATTATTGAAATAAATTGTAGTTGTATTTGATTTCACTTTCAGCTTTTCGGATCAAGTAAAATTTCTCAAGCTTGATTCAATAGCATTGATGAACATTTAACATTTATTCAAGCAAAAATAATTTGAAAGTCTCTATTGTTACCGAAGAATTTTCTTTTAACTCGATAATAAAAACGTTCATATCATCCAAAGAATAATAATATTGCTTGACAAAAAATGTCGCCACTTGACAGTTCTGAAATAAACTAGAAAAAATTGTTACTCACTGAGACTAAACGGAATAAGGATACCAATGTCCTAATTATTTCAAAATTACCGTTTGACTTGTAACAATAAAACATTTGAGTAGCGAAAAAAATTTCTTGGATGAAGATGAAAATTCTATGTAACGTGCCCATTTTAGATACAATGATTTTTTTCGAGATTTGCAAAACGCATCGTTGCCCATGAAATTTCTTGTGCCCATTGTCAATGAGTCACGATCGATTAGTACTTAGCGCCCGATCGATTTCGCTTCGACCGAGACCCAATTTTCCAATATCCATTGGGTTTGGCCAGTTTGGGTGCTTGTCGCGCGATACGAGATCGAGCGGAATCGACAAGCTCGGTGGCACTCTACCTGCTTTCACTCGTCCCGATATGCGAACGAACGCGAACGCGAACGCGAACGCGCACGCGTTCGCTTTCGTTTCCCAGCCGGAAGCGATTTACAAGCGCCTTTTATACAGCCTCGACATTTTATTCTATATTTTCTTTCATTTTTTTCTTTCTACAGCCGAGGCCGACCACAAGTTAACCGAGGCACTGCACCACCGTAAGTTATTGCTCTACTCTCCGATAGAATACCACATACGCTACATTTTACGTCTAATTAAAAATCCATATTTCTTGACCCGTTTGATTTTCCTCGTGTGTTTGGTATAATGTTGTTCCCGATCAAAAAGGGTCTCATCATTTTTTCAGATTATCTTAACCCCTCGTGAAAAAACCACACAGACACACACACAAAAACAACCGAAAAACTATGATTGAAAATATAACTTTAAGCATGATCCGATGATGGGATCTCAATATTAAATTTTTTTTTCCAAGGTTCTAGTTTTCTTTATGTCGGAATTGGAATTATTAAATTTTTTACAGATTATAACTTTCCGAAAAATCAACTCTATTAAGGTTTGGGATTTGTTTACTGTTAAAAATTCTCGATTTTCATATCAATTTCACTGATGGGTGAGAAAAATTTGACATAGTTGAGATCACCTTGGATCGGGAGCAAAAACATACTAAAAAATCATCAAAATCGAATGAGCCAAGGGACACGGGTTAATTTAACGCGAAATGCCCGATACATCCGAAATACGTGTGTACGAATTCGTGTGTGTGTGTGTGTGGGAATCGAGACGTTGTATGCGCTAACTAGTAATTCCTCTTAATTCCGACATCAGTGCAACGTACGCTCGTGTTTTTGCTTCGAGGCTTAGTAAAATACGCGATACAGCGAAATCTGCCGTTACATTGTAGACGAGAACGTCGATTATCACTTGTATCCCGTCTGTCTTATCATTCATCGATTACTCTTGTATTCGTATCCACAATGCAAGACACACACGGTGGAAATATTGTGCAACCTGAGAGCAATTAAACTCTATGTTATACTGTGTCAGTCGATAATTAAGGCCCTATCGGTACATCCTATTGAGAAATTTATCATCAATCTGAATAATTGGTTCACCAAACGCTTCGGAAATCTGTAGTACAAGCAAAAGAAACAAATGGTATTCATACAGATAAAGAGTGATTAAGGACCAGGCATTTTATGCATTACTCGCCATTGTATTTCTTGAACATAATTTTTTTATTAGCTGCCAATCTTGATATGAAATTTTTACTCCACCATAAACATTACACAAGATCTTCTATGATGCTCTAGGATAAACTCGCAAACGAAAAAAAAACCATCATCATTGGGTATATGAAAAATATTGATCTAAAATAATAACAATAATGTCAACAAATGATCAATGATGTAGCAATGATAAAAATAATTTACCCAACTTTTTGAAAAATCATATCAATCTTGGATGCCTTAAAAATTGCTCAAAGAATAATTTATATTTGTTGAGTTTATATATCAATTGGAGGAAAAAAAAAAAAAAAATTAACGGTAGATAATGAAAAATATTCTTTAAAAGTTCAAATGTGCATGTTCGTGCACCGTCAATAGAATGGCTGTCTATAGAAATATAAAAATATTGTGCAACTCATTCCCGTAAGCGCCTTGTTTAATTATTTTGCAAAGCATGTAACGAGTTAATGATTAAGACCGAACGAAGAGTCGCAATAGTTAACGAAGCATGAATCACCAGTGAATTATTGTATATGCGTGAGTTGACGTGCTTCAGGCGATCGCGTCCAACCCTCAAGCCCTCGACTGCCATAGTATCCAAGGCCCAGGAATTCGTCGACATCTACAGGCATCCAGCTGTGAGGCCCCCGCCCATTTATCCCACTCCAACCGTCGACAAGCCTGCAGCTAAATGTCGCAAGGACGTTTGCTTACTTCCGGACTGCAGCTGTGGTGGCACCGATATTCCCGGTAAGATCCTACACATTTTTTTAACCCCCCTCCCCACCATATTACAATTTTACCATTCATTATTATAACCAATATTGCAATTGACTTGGATTTGACAATTTTCTCTCAATTATTCTTGACGAAAAGCAAAACTTATACTTGTTCAAGCCAAAAGCCTTTCGAATATATTTTCAATTGCATATTGCTTATTCCTGATCGTCTTTAATAACGACGTATTTCTGATAGAAATTCGGTGCAATATTAGCATGAAATTGCATTTTTTAATTTACTTTCTTCATAACTGTGAATAATTTTTATAATTACTCTAATGTTTCCGTACAATGAATTTATAGTTAGTTGAACGAAAAAGGATACCGAATATATTTTATCTAACAAGTATCTGATAAAGACGTATCCCAAATAGAAATTTGGTGCAACGATCAGAATGAAATTAGCCTACGGCTTTGCATGGAGTGAAAACTTTCCTCTTGGACGATATTCGATAAAAGTAAAAAGTGTAGACTAATTTATCGGATATTACTGGGTTAAGCAGCGTATACCACGATCGTCTTCATACCTATTGAGCCACGTATTGAAGGTATTCCCGCGTCGTGATGAATATGAGACCTTTTACCGTACAGAGAAAGCAATATTATTACGCGTCCAACTTTTTCTCATGAGATAATCTTTTTTTTTTTTTTTTTTTTTTTTTACTTTTCGAGAGCAATACAAAGTCACATTTTTCGATTTTTCGTTGTTGTTGTTGTAGTACCGATACTAAACTCACTTGGGTGAAAGTTTTGAAAAGTTCATTTTCAATTACGAATTTCCCAGAACATAGAAAGAAAAATCCTCCCCAAAAAGTAAATCACACACTGTTCAACATATTTAATGCAGTATTCTATTACGTTCAAAGGAAACTTTTTAAAAATATAAGTTGGTACATGAAATTTTTGCTATAAAATTGGGATATAACATTACCCTATGTTCTATTGAATCCTATTAAAATTAGAAAATTTTACACAAAAATTAAATACTATATTTGTGCATTAAATTTAATATATCAGCTGTTTAATTAAATGCCCAGTAATGTGGATTAACTTGATATTTTCACAGTGTATGTATCCGAAGTAATGAAATTATAAATTTCATTCGAGATTTGAAAAGGCCCCGCAAGTACTCGTTGCTATTACCTTAAATTTTTTTACTAAGAACGGAAGGCCCGAACAGGATTGTTATACAATACTCGGCAACGACTGCGGCTAGGTGACAAGCACACGTTAATTGGACAGGTGCCACATTCCTCTTTTTTCTTCCACCTTCTAACACGTATTACAACGAATTATTGATTTTAATCGAGCGTTAAGGAATCACCCGATAAACATCGCGAATCACAAAATTTCATTTATCTATTATTCGGTCTATCCCGTCTGAAAGATTGCCTCTATTTTTCACAGGAAAAATCACTTGATATATAGAATGTAGTTTCATGATTAATTTTTAGTTCTCCCGTAAATAAACATCGGTGAGTTATTCTCTTCCTACATCATACTAGTCCAACTGGGATCGCGGGTAAAAAGATAAATTTAATTACCTTGTTCGAAAATATAACTGAGCTAGCATAAAAAGTACAAAAAGTGTTGATAATTGGACGCTTTTTTTAAACCAACCTTACCGGGAACAAAATATATTTTTTTATTTTATCAAGACGAATCTAGAAAAAACGCGCTCGCTCCACTTGTAAACATGGTGCTTGGATGTCTATATGATACGTGATTCTATATGACTCCATTGCGGCTTTGGTGTTTCGATATAATCGACTTTTGATATAGGTACCATGTTTTTTTTCTTACGTGAAAAAAAGTATTCTATTCGAGAACTGGGAAAATTAGAGAGTGCGCTAAATGTCCGAAGTTGGCCTTACGACAAAGCCATCGATGACCAATAAGAATGTTTGAAAGCTTCTGATATGTCTTTTTTAAGTTAGGGTATAGGAAAAACCGTTGAAAACACAGAAATATATTTTTAAATGAAATAAGAGGTTAATTAAAAAACGCGGTCGAGTTTTTCAAGAAAAAATATAGAATAGAAAAATAGATCTGAGCTAGTGAGTTAGCGGTAATTTGTCTCTCGAACGAAGCAATGGGAGACAAAAAGATAGCGAGAAGTATCGAGCGCGCAGGTAGGTACCGCCGTCACAGGCCCGTCCAACCATTATGCAATATGCCTTCCGAATCGAACACCAAATGTTGATTTCAATGATCGAATTTATCAACCGCGCAGCTGCTTCGGTTAGCATGCCCCGCATTCGGACTTTCACCGACACTCTAATGTTACATACGCATTACGCTCGGCGCTCGTTCGAAAGTGAAACAAATCCACTCGCTGCCGCTCCCCGTTACTCACCGCACGCACCTCCAATCCCCAGTCGTTTAATTTCTTTTTTAACACCGGCCACTTGTCCTCCAATACAATCCTTCCTCTTGTAATACAGTATGCAATGTACATATTGTCTTCATGGTACGTGACAACTCCGTGTGTGCATGACCACGACAAGTCAAAGTCACGGATGAAATCAATCGATTCAAGATCAACCGGAAGCACAATTTCTATAAACTATGAAGTTTACCCATTCGATTATACGTCGACCATAATACTGCGGGTCACGACTAAAAAGTATTATTTCATTTAGATGGAAACTGCTGGTTTTTTTTTCATTTTTTCGTTAATTACGAAGAGGGCTTTTTGATATTCAAATGAATTTTTCGAATATATAATAATCTCATCAGCCATAGCAAGCGGAAGGTTACTTTTTTCTGAGATATTCAATTGAGTTTACTTGAGCTTGTTGATATACAACCATCGGCAAGTCAGAAGAATAGACGTAAGGGTTTTCCGTTGTTTCTCTGTGGCTGCATGGCGAATGCGGCACCCAGTGGAGCCAAGTCGGCTGCGGACGCATTCGAGCTGTGGCCTCGCTTACCTCAGCAGTGATAACCTCAGTGAGATACGCGGTTGTAGGTGTAGCGGTACAAGTAAGGGGTGGGAAGCCCGATTGAAGCTATACCATGGAAAGCTATAAATGGAAAATGTAGAAAAAAAAAACAGTCAAGAAGGCACCGTTCTTCAAATACGAATATTAGCATTTTTCTACCAATTGCTTTCTCTTTCACAATGACTTGGACGCTTTTTCATGCTTGAAATGCTGTCTACCCAAATCTTAATAGCATTAAAAGTCAATTGTACTTTTGAACATATATTTATAGGTAATAGGTATTTGTTATTAAGATATAAAACTAGATTTTTGGAGCCTCTTCGACGTTTTCGCTCTATTTCACTTGGTTGAACTTTCGATCGCTCGGGGCACTACCTATATTTTCTACGGAAACTGTTTTCACATCGGATCTCTATCATGAACTGGCAAGCTTTTATTTTGCGACAGATAATTCAATAACAAAAACAACGACCGTACTATTTTTGTTACTCGTCAAGACCGAATCGGCTTCAATATGGAGAAATTAGGCGCATTACATATCGGTTATAAGCTCAAGGTATATATTTCGTGGATTTGTTAAAAAAAAGTAGTGGTACGGGATACTTGTGCCTACGTGAAATCGGACTCCCGACGGGTGTTGTAAAGTCGCGGCACTCGCACTCGTCTTCTCTCGTGCTACAAAGAGCACTCGGCGGCGGCTTCGCCTCGTGTCGATGCAGCACTCGGTCCGACTCGTGCAGCCACTTTCCAAACTTCGCCGAAAGTCCGCTTTCACGCACTAGTATCGCAAAGTACGTTTTTTTATTTCCATCATTATTCGTTATGAAAACGAAGAAAGAAAAAAATGAAAATATCCGTACAAATAAATTCAAGGCGGAATTTTAAGTTAGCACCGAACCGCGCGCGCCTTATGTATCGTTCACTCCAATGATTCGAATAACTATATTCGAATCACTATATAATCAGGTGGGATCCCGGTTGAAAAGACACCGCAGATCGTTTTACTGACGTTCGACGACGCGGTTAACGACCTTAACAAACAGCTGTACGAAGACTTGTTCGAAAGAGGTCGAAAAAATCCGAATGGATGTCCAATCAGTGCTACTTTCTACGTATCTCACGAGTGGACCGACTATAGTCAGGTTCAAAATTTATACGCCGATGGACACGAGCTCGCTTCTCACACAATATCGTAAGTCGATCTCAAGTGACCGATGGAGATCGATAAAAGGAGCCAGAGCACGTACTGCTTTCAACACATTTTATCTTATCGGTTGTCATTACAGGAATTCATCGGGTCTTGATTATAGCAACAAAAAAAGGACTTGAATCTCCGTTTGCTTTTTATTCATTGCTCAACATTAACTTGCACGCAAAAAATTTTCAATTCCGAATATATGAAAATACATTTTCGTGGATACATAAATTACAGAAATACCAGTATACGCTTTTCACCATTCATCGACATATACAAACGCCAAATAGATATGAGCGATTCCGACGAAAATCAGCCACCGAATTTCTTTCTTCCCGAAAAGAATTTCAAACAATCGGTTCTCGTTATGGGAAAAACTTCATTAAGTTTTAATACAATAATTTTTTTAATATTTCATTTAAACGGCTCCATCCTCGGACCTGGTATGATTGTACAGTCTTGGACATTTCTACAGAATGAAATTATGTGAAATTTTATCGTCTACAACATATAAATTAACACAAATCTATTTGGTACATTTTAGCGTTAATGAATTTGAAAAAAAAAAAAAAATCCTATTGACCATTTTTTTCGGAAAATTTAAATAAATTTCAACTAGAACGTCCCATGTATATCTGCATTTATTTTTATGTATGTCGGCCAGAAAAATTTCCGAAATTAAAAAAATCATGAGATTTCGATTTTATGGTATTGAAAATTCGTCAAGTTTTTATGACACCGAAATCCGATTTTTTCGAATTTTTTAAAGAAAGAATAAATTTTGGTGAGTGAATTTCAGTGGAATTGGTTTGTTAAATTTATCATTGCTAAAACATATTTTCTTGTATATATACTCTTTGTTTGTGGAGATCCGGTCATCTTTTTTCATGTGCTTCTTAGGCACGTCTGTCACTGTGTCCGTTTATCTTCTTGGGGGTGTCGATATTCAGTCCTCTTGATACATAACTGTGCATATATCAGCGGAAATAATTGGAATAAAAATGTATCAGTAATCCAGTTGAGATTCAATGACTATGAATAATTTATTCGGAAGCTTCGAGATTGTTAATTAATTTCTTCTTGGAGAAAAATATGTACTTTGAGAACATGGATTTAAAAAAAAAGCTCGTTATTCTTGCAGTTATCGTTTATTCATATTATTCGAATTCCTCATGATAAATATCTTCGGTTCCTTTGTTCTATGGTGTGATTTTTGTATTGTTTTTTTTTTTCTGTTTCTACATTCGGCCATTATTTTAATAAAAGTGAGCTATGCAAAAAAGGTATGAAAACTCGATTGAGTAGCTCGTTGAATCGAACGATAGTAAATGCAAATTAATTCAACCGTTACCACCATTGTTGGGCGTTGCCAAGAATTCTGCGAGAACAAAGCAAACTGCGTTTATCTTATGCAAAATCAGCGCACTTGGTATAATAAACCTGACGAACTATGACCCAAACGCGATTAAAACAAAAAGTCGAGTCTGTCGTCAGGCGCATATTGCCCAAGTGTGTTTATTCATTACTAATGCTGAAAACTAACAAGACTTTTATCTTTTTTCCTTTTCTTCTTCTTTCTATCTCACAATCACCTTCATTGTCATATTCTACACTCCGTACACGATAAATATATATAATAATCGTAACTGATTCCCCTCGCGTTGAATCGTGACACGCAAACCTACATAACGATCTGCATATTGATTTTTTCCATCGTCGCGCCAACCCGATACAAAACAATCAAACACAAAAAAAAAATGAAAAACAAAAAAACGAACACGACAAAAATTCCTTGATTCTCAAAAATTCCATTGTTTCTCGACTTTCCCTTCCCTCGTCCCAATAAACAGGTGACTACCTGCCGGAGGAGATACCGCAAATCGTGCTCTTAACGTTCGACGATTCCGTTAACGATCTGAACAAGCAACTGTACGCCGATCTGTTTGAGAAGGGACGTAAAAACCCGAACGGCTGTCCCATCTCCGCAACGTTCTACGTGTCTCATGAGTGGACCGACTACAGTCAAGTACAGAATCTGTACGCAACCGGTCACGAAATTGCCTCCCACACAGTTTCGTAAGTACCGACTCGCGAAATTTACCAGCATTTTCGATCGATCTAGATAACGGTAAAATCATTTATTTTTCGTCAAGCCAAATTCTCGCGCGATTTCATATTCTCTGAAATTCGGATGAAAAATAATGATTCAGACGCTTCGCGATAGACAATTGGCGAATTATTTCATAAGAGAGGTTTGGCAGATTTTTTCAAATAATACCTTCGGGCCAATACTCTTAACGTACTTGGCGTCGAGACGCTACCGCGACTTTTGCAATATGTGTTGGATTTCGACAACGACTAATCCCCCATAACCGAAGGTAAATCTCGATAAAGCGCGTTCGTTTTTTCATTTTTATCTTCCCAAGGTAAATTCTTTAATAATTTTTCTTGTAAGAATCATTTTAATGCATTTTAATGCGGCTATGATTTTCTTCATGTTCTGCGCAGAAACTAATATGCTATTGGCTGAGCTCCATCGTCAACTTATATCTATCATATTCCAATCATCGTATGTGCTTATTCTATCATTGCCACAATTTCATTAAGAATTTTGCCGCATACGCTCTTCGTGCTCGTGCTCCGAGATCTCGCGTCAAAAATTCACGTATTATACAGTTAATATTATATCACTCAACGGTTAGGCATCGTCGATAATGTTATTTGCATCCGCCTCTAGTTATCGCAAGTCCGTTGGGAATTTCCATAGCGAAACGAATCGCTCCTACACGGAAATAAAGTATGTTTTATTATATATACGAGATATAGAACTTTTTGGTCGAAACGATTGCCCCCATAGCAAGTTATATCTGAGAGATATATCCCGAGAAAACATATCTCAGAAATAAAGAAATTTTTGCCGCAATATATACACGTATATAAATTATATATCCTCAAGTATACTTTATTTCCATGGAGGATTTCACAGCAGGCGGCATTCTCTTAACGGTGTCTAAGAACAATAATGGCCACTCTCAATCAATATATTAACACGGAAAAAATGTACATGACATTACGTTGAGGCCATGTCCAATCGTTGTAAGGCAATCGAACGAATAATTTACAATAATACATTTAAAAATAAAACAGTCACAGTTTCGGTGAGCAATTTTCGGCAAGGAAATGGTCTCGTGAAATAGCTGGACAACGTGAGATTCTCGCCGCTTATGGTGGAGTTAAATTGGAAGACGTCAGAGGAATGAGAGCGCCTTTCCTGTCGGTTGGCGGTAACAACATGTTCAAGATGCTTTGGGACACAAACTTCACGTACGATTCTTCAATGCCGATCTACGAGAATCGTCCTCCAAGCTGGCCGTACACTTTGGATTACAAACTCTTCCATGATTGCATGATTCCGCCGTGCCCAACAAGATCTTACCCAGGACTTTGGGAAGTACCGATGGTCATGTGGCAGGACCTTAATGGAGGTAGATGTTCCATGGGAGACGCTTGCAGCAACCCTCCAACCCCCGATGGTGTCTACAAAATGCTCATCAAGAACTTCGAAAGACATTACACCACCAACAGGTCACTAAAGCTTAACTCAAGGATATTCAATTCCATTCAAGTTAAATTTTAATTTTAATAACCACTAGTCGCATTTACAACACTCTCTAATATCTAATAATGGGCATACACTGTCATTGTTTTTTTTTCTTCTTTCTATCGAAAAAACAATAATAGTAGTGAAACAAAAATAGAATATTAAATATATAACGAATATAGAACAAACATTTATTCATGATTATCCGCGATCTGTCAACAAAAACTGCGCGATAAACTGTTAGACGAAGCTTCTTCCTTCTATTTTATCTTCCGATTGTAGATTTTGTTTATTCAACGGTTACTTATTTATTTTTCTCTCACAGAGCACCTTTCGGTCTTTTCTATCACGCCGCATGGTTCACTCAGCCCCATCACAAAGAAGGTTTCATCTCCTTCCTGGACACGATCGTTGCCATGGATGACGTTTGGATCGTTACCAACTGGCAGGCTCTTCAGTGGATCAGGAACCCCACGCCTCTCCAAGCTCTCGACAGATTCGAGCCCTTTGGCTGCAATTATCAGGTAAGGATTATTCGCGCTATTGATATTGTTTTCAACAAAAATTTTCGCCATTAATTAAATCGCCGCTCAATCTTTTAAAATCAAGCCGTCATAATCTATGTGGCATATTCCTTTTATGTTTTTCATCCACTTTTCATATGTTCGCCAATATTCAATATATCGTTGAAACATACGAAATATATTCATTTCGATACTCGGCGAATATACATAAAAAATATATTTTTGTATATTACGACGTATGAGTAGCTTAAAATGTACATTGAAACATGAGGCAAAATACGTCAAGTCGACTAATTTTTCGATATCAGAGTTCTGATAATCCTCAAAAATGTTGTAATACTATAGAGGAAAAGTAGCAAGTCGATTTGGAAAGATCGAATCCGATTTGATGCTGATGTATTTTTTGTTTTTCCGTCGCTTACACAGGACAGGCCGAAGAAGTGCAATAACGCGAAGGTGTGCAATCTGTGGCACAAAAGTGGCGTAAGATACATGAAGACATGCCAAGCTTGTCCAGACATCTACCCATGGACGGGCAAGACTGGAATCCGCAGCAGTCGCATCGATAACGAAGTTGAGAATTGAGAGGGTGCAGCCGGAGGCCATAATCCGACTGATCATCATAACCACAAATAAACCCACCAGCAATTTTTAATTAAAGAATTAACGATTCTTAAGGTTCCGATGATAAATGGATTGCCGCACTATCTTTTATATAATTGCGTATTTTTGCGTCGGCCATCAGGTGTAGTCCCCGATCAAACATTGCAAAAGTTGTTTTTTTTTTTTTTTTTTCTATACAAGACACACGAATCACATTTGCGGATTTTTCTTCATACTATATAACTTCTTGAAGAGTTTCGGTTGCCACTTAGCTATCTTGTATTCATCAGATTTCTTTCAAATTTCTCCCCAACAAGACTACTTTATTTATTCATGAGAACGATATTTTGATAAACGGATCCGTCAACGTAGGAGTTGGCAAAAATATTTTTATGTTTCATTCGGCAATACAATTGTTATTTTGTATCAAACATACGAATTAACATCATTAACGTTAAGGGCCATTTTAATAATTTACTCTTGAAATTATTCCGTCTTTATTATCGATTTCTATCCATATTTTTAAGGGACTTCACCAAGACTGTCGACGATTTTCCCGATCGAACGATATTCTATCGTATGTATAGGCCGAACGCGTTAATATTTTGGCAACGTCGCCGCTGCTTTCCTTCGTCGAAATCGAGAATCCGAGCGATGAAAAATTAGCTCTATTGTAAAAAAGTGGCTCCGGCTTAATTTCATGCAATGCAAGCCTGAAATTTAGAAAACATGCTTTCGCCAAGATTAAAATGAATACTGAACTTTTATACTTAAAGGAAACTGATAATCGCTGAGGCTGTACTTGTAGGTTATGTGCATCTCCATCCATATTTTCCGCAATTCAATGAGAAAATCGATATATATATATATATATATATATATATATATATATATATATATACACGCACGTGTATATTGGAAGAAGACCAATAATCAAAAGTATTGGAAATGCTCGTGAAAATCAAAATATTTACAGATTCGCGTTATATTAACGGAGAATATGTTGATATATTGAAAATCGCCTCTCGGATCTCTCGAAGTTGGAAAGGCTCTGTCTTTGACGTATTCGGCAAAGTTAATTAATAGATAAATTGTTTTTTTAAATCAAATTAAGGATCATGATGTGTATAAAGTCGAGTGTGAAGTAAGGTATTATTATTAGCCGGACACGAGGGGTCATTTTGCATATGCGAGCGACATGAATCATCGTGTCCAGGGCTCCGAGGTGTATGGGGCCACACAGTAAGTGGATTAAGTTTTTTAGCGATCGAATTGTCTATGTATTACGATATTGCGTTTTTTCACGAATCCGATTCGCTAAACAAGCGTAATATCTTTATTATATCCTAGAATCTAGTAAAAAACTTAAAGCCTCGAATAAATATCTTGAAGTTTTCGCTATAAAATATCGTCGTTGTGGTATTTTTTTTATTTCACCGTTTCACTTACTTTTCCCCCTTTTTGCTTTTTCTCATAATTTTTTTTTCCTTCCGGATACTTGGAATGATTTCCAGAGGAAAGAAGAAAAGAGCTCTCAACAGAGAGCCAGTAAAATTCCGGAAACGTGGAAAATAGAAAATTGTTACGTTTGTGGAAATTCAAGAAACCCGGTAGCGTCGTCTCGATGTAAATAAGCACGTTATAGAAGAATTAGCGAGACGCTATTGGTAATTGTACACGAAATTTTTTTGCCCGAAACTCCAGTTTTCAGATGACCCTCGGGGACCGATTGTACGTCAACCCAATTTCAACTAGTTGGCTTGTGCGAAAAACCAAGCCATAACGAAGCACATTTCAACCATCATATACTTTCAAGCAATTGGAAGGTATTGTTGCGGTTACGGGTTAATTTTTTGCACAAAACCAACCGGTAGGAATTCCGTTGATATTCGCTTGTACAACGAAAATCCTACCGAAATTCGACTCGACATAACACGAAAACATCTTAAAATATAAAAAAATACTAATGAACAAAGTTGTTGTATTTTGTTACACCGCAAGCATATCTATTATGACGCTCTGTTTAAGAAATTTGCTGTAAAAAGAAATATATCGCAATTCAAGTAACACCAACATTTCCCATAAAAAGGTTATTCGAGGATGTGGAGAGGTGCTGATTGCAGGCACTCCTGTCAGTCGCTTCAAAACGTGACAGCCCAAAAAAATATATTTTTTTTTTCCCCGTTGCATCATGTTAGAAAAATTATCTATGCGTTATTGGCATCCGTATACCGATCATGCATATAGATCCTAAACGACGTTATTGACACACACACACTGCACTGCCTATCGGAATAATATACCTGTGATTGTACGAAAAATTCTCTATTTCCGGTGGACTTGTGTATTTTTCTTTCTTTAACCTTTGTTTCCCTTCGTAATACTTATTATTGGCAGTGATTGGCCCGCGAATGAGATAACTTAAAATGAAATAGAATCTGCGGTCAACGGAATTAACTACAGAATGCCAATTGTTCGTTAGCGGCTAATAATCATATCTTTTATTCACCAAGCAGAAATGATTATTACGAACGATTTCATGGATCGTCGGCGACCAATCAATTGTCGTTAGTGGCATTGGTTACAACAACATATCAGCGCACTATTGTAATATCATTCGATGCCTATTTGTATAGGTGACAGATTGTAAATCACGATTTATCGGGGGCAATGAGCGAGAATGACGAGGGTACGATACGCACTTGAAGAACGAGAAACCTAATAATCAAGATATTTTTGATGGACCGAGAATTTTATATATTTAGATATTTAATCGGTATGGAAAAGATGTATTGTTTTTCACGTGAAAATTCGATGAAAATATGGTAAATAAAAAGCGAATGAATCACAAGTTTCAAGACTCGATGTATGTGACGACAAATTAAATGAAATTCACCTTTATTCACTGAAATACGAAATGCATTAACGGTATAGAATGGAAATAGATAAATCCGCCGGGACCCTTGACTCGAGTCTGTAGAAACTAAAAAATGATTTTTAATCATGACGAAATTGCAATGTCGAACGCTCATTTCCATGTCGATTGAAAATGTCAACGACTTCGCCAACCGAACGATAATCGTGATTTTTCAAGCAATTCGTCGTTAACACATTAAGATCGAAACATGTTTTGGGATCGTATCGGAAGATTCCATTTCTCGTTGTATAGTCGAAGCTATTTCGCGTGTGTCGCTGCTCTTCGATGATGTACGAAAATCTTGTATCAATGTGGATGAATTGAGTGTGGATTAATTATTCGAGACAATCTAATAAGCAATGATGAAGCGATGGATTTTGTTTTTATACATTGGAATATTCTTGTCGCTGAACTTTGGTGAGATACAGAAGTCGAAAGCGAAGGAAACCAATACGGACCACGACGACCTAAATAACAACAGTGACGAAATTGGTAATTATCCTTAAAAAGACCAAATGGAAGACGAAACAAATGAATTTACCATTGGATAATTAAATTCAGATGATCGAGAGTCGGTCCTGAATGGCACCTCTACGGAAATGGACATTTATCGCCGATCAGAACGCAGAGACAATTTCGAGAAGCATGGCTACCGCCGAATGTCGAAGGTCTTTGACGAGCTGAGTAAAATAAGAAACGCGCTACCAATTTTTGCTCAACACTTGGACAGTATAGATGAGGACGTGCGAAATTTGTCCCGTGGATATGTCGATTTCGGATTAGACATAATGGAAATGAAGAACATGGTGAAAGGGATCAAGTTAGTGAGCGAAATGACATGGGTCAACGTTTCTGCAGCACGGACGGATCTCGATCTAGTACACCGGAAACTGTCGTCCTTGCTCTATAAGAATATGACTCTTGTAAAAAAGTTTAGTGATGAACGGTACATAATCGATCGCGTAATTTATAGGACTTGGGATGAAATAGTTTTCGTAAGAGAGAACGTCGTGAAATTTAGTAAATTTTCTCAAGACATGTTGAGAACGTTAATAGGCAAGTTAGCCGAAATCGGGTGGAGAATAGGAACTGATCTCGCGACAATTCACACCGCGATAAACAACACCACTGCTATCATCTCTAATATCGATACCTTACTTATGGTAAATGAGAGTACTTTAAAAAACACAATGATAACCTCCAAGTATCTGTTGGAAATGTCAACATTTATAAATTCGAGGATCGATGAAATGAATTCAAAATTTAAAAATGGACCACCAGCCCGGATGGAAGCCGACATCGCGAACATCAGTGATATCCTTTTCAAAATCGAGCCCACCATTTTCGCAATAAAAAACATCATGATTACGATAATGGGAACTACGGCAAAAACTGAAATGAATTTAATGGACATGTCAACATCCATGAGCGGACAGTTCAATATGTTATGGTCAACGATTACGAATTGCTCGCACACGATATACACAAAAGTGGAAAACGTCAGTGATATTCTGTGTAAGCTAAATCCTGTGGTTATGGAAATCAACGACGACGTGAATGTCGTCGTTGACCAGTTGGCAATAACCACCGAGCATCTTAGGAACATCTCAAGATCCACAGATTGGAAGTTAAGTGTGATAAGTACGAATTTACAAAAGGATTCTCGCAATGTTAAGAGAAATATGAAAAAACTCAATGAGATTGCGTTAGAGACGCGTCGCGTGGTCTCGCTAATTAGTAAAAACGTTAGGAATATCAGCAATTTTTCTAGAACGATAAACACTCAGGGTCGGTTGATTAAAATTGTATATTATAAAATTAGCAACATGACGGACAATATTACGGAAGATCGTCGTAAGCTCGAAGAAATGTCGTCGTCGCTTAATGTTGTCTCTAAATATGTCGACCTTATCAATCGAGCAGACCGTAAATCACCCAACAACAAGACGAAATTCTTTCCGGAGAGAATAAGACAGATAGATAAGAAAGTCACTCGTATTATCTCCAATATCAGACAAATGTATTATCATGTCAAAGACATTAATGGCACAATTTATGGAATAAATGGTCAGCTGGAATCCATAAAAGAGTTCATCGGAGAGACGTGCGGCTCAACTTCAGGATCACAAACTGCCGACGGTAGGATCCTCAACTGCACTAAAGAACGATCTACGAAATTATATGCAAAAAATAAATTACTCCGATTAACGTTCATATGAAAATGCTATATTTTTATCTCAAAAGTCCGCAAGAAGCAAGTTTCGCTTCGTGTATCCAAACATTTTTTTTTTTTTTTCATTGACAAGCTCAATGCAAAATCCGAATTCATTGTCCGCTAAGAGACATGGAAAAATGCGATTAGCCACGGACTTCCCCCATATACTGTAGCAATCTAAAAAAAGGTCGGCAGAATGTGTTTTGCACACCAGTTCAAGAATCAGCGATTTTCCATGTCCTATAATTTTCTGGAAAATTGCCTTACATTGCCTTACATATGTTTCGAACTGATAATCACATTCCAAAAAGACCTTCCCACAAAAACATTCGCTAAAACACTCGGCATATGTGAGGATTGGAAACTTTTAACCCCCACTGGGTTAATATTGTGGCTCGCGGCTCGCAATCGCGCCACGTACGTACAACACGCTGGGTGGTACGTTATTCTATGCCCACCTACCTACTGGCTTATCGCTCCTCTCTATTTTTTCTCTCTCTTAATTCTCAACATCTCCAAGAATATCTGTAAAAAAATAACTTATTACAGATTTTCTTGAATATTGTAATCGGAATTTTTTTCATTAATCTGTCAGTGGAGATTGATTTTGTACAAAATTTCTTTATACGCTTTGAAATCCTATAAAAGCTTATGTGCTTTAAAACTCCGTCATGGTCGTGGCACAAAAATTTTTACGCCCATAATACTACCAATCATTTACTCATCACGATATAACAAAAATCATAACGTTCGTTAATAGATCCTGGAAATGATGAAAAAATTCAGTGTCATATCTGTCTGGTAACTTGTCTTCCGGCAATCGTCGTATCTACATTCGAAGATATTAGAACAATGATATTCGACGAAGTTAATAGCCTTATATGGATCGTGCGATTTCTCCGTGAAATTCTTATGGAAGCTGCTTACGCATTTATTCAGCAAGGTACGCGATTAATTTTTACTTTCCAAAGGATTATTTTTTCTCAAGGTGTCTTTTTTATTTAGTGATAGGATTGAATATACGCGTATCCTCGGAGAAGGCTCGTTCATCAACACCGAGTGTCTTGCCTCCTGGGCAAGAGATTTCGGAACGTCCAACGTCCAGTTCTCTCAAAGATCGAATACCGGATAGCTTGATTAAAGAACTGGAACACTATCTTTTAATTCCACTCGTGTCGAAGAATCATTCCGTATTAAGTTCAACAAAGATAGAAAGTAACGAAATTTTAGTGATCGATAAAACTACGGAAACAAGCGAAACTTCGGAAGTGGCGTTGAGAATTCTATCCCATAATGAAACTAGAAATATTGGAAAGCAATTGTCTGGTAATAAGTCCACGAAGAAGGAATTAAAGAAGAACAAACAACGGAAAAAGGCAAAGAAGAAGAAACAGAAAAAGAAGAGAGGTAAGGAGAAGGAAAAAAAGAAAAATTCTAGTGTTCGCACTTTAAGAAGAAGTTGAACTTTGCAAATTGCTTCCTCATTATTTTTGTTTTTTCATACGAAGCTACCTCTATACGGGGGAGTACGTTGATCGATTTTCGCTTCCTCATAGCGAAAGCTTTGTAAAAGAAGAACAAAAAAAACATAATCAGAGAGCAATTTGCAAAGTTCAACCTTACAGCTTTATTTTTTATCAAAGTTAAATTATCGACAAATTCGAAGCACATGAAAAATTTCAACGAAACGACTGTGTATCGCTACTATCTTGTGTTTTGTTGAAGTTAACGAAACAACATCCCGGTAATTGTGCCATTAATTTGGGACGTATTTTTTATTTGTCGATCAAGACTACACTTTTTAAATGATTATTATTTTTTCGCAATTGTGAAATAGAATCCATTTTTTCTACCGAAAACGGATTATCTCTTGTTCCTTTTATTTGAAAACAGACATCACGATACATCGAAAGTCTATTGTATTTGCTGAAAACTGAAACAAGAAGGTAGTTACGTACAGTCACAAGATCGTATAAGCATGCAAATATCATGTTTAGCCGTGAGAAGGGATAAATAAAAGGAAAAGAGTGCGAGCGAAGCGAGAACGTTGCTGCTAGCGGTAGATTGAACTCCAGTATCCTCCTATGAATTATCATTCAATTTAGTACTTATAATCAAGTATAATCAATTATAATCAAGTTTAGTAGTTAATCCTCCGAGTTTCAATTTTTATTCTTTGTCTCGTATAGTGAAACTGTTATTGGAAAGACAAATGATGTTGAAGTTTCAGAGGGAATGTCGATGCAAACTATGGATCCGTTTGAGTTGGAAAAAATGGTTGAGAAGCATATAACCAATGAGTTGCAAAGGGTATTGCTTCCCGGTAAGGCTTCGATCGTATTCTCGTGGGATTTTTCGTATGATTTAACTGATTTCGTCGTCTAAGTTTCATATTTCGTTCATCATGCCGGAAGACCGGAACAGCGACTCCGGGGTGGGCGACCTGGAAAACATCACCGCGCAATATGGAAACCTTGGATCAATGTAATATCCGGATTTTCTTTAATTCCTTCATCCATTGGCCATGCGTCTTTGATACACCCTTTATTTTTTAAACGTACAATAGTCCACCTTGTATGCCTCTGAATTCGTCAATTTTTCAGATACCCAATTTATCAGCATCTGAAGTACAGAAAAATAATGGATCGTCGTATAGTTCGTCCTACACTGACAACAGAGGCAATATCTGGAACGTCAATATAAATAGAAAAAACGAACCAATTAGCCTTTCAGTATCGGACGTTGATGTCTCGAAGATATTTGATGGAGAAGGCGAGAATCAAGACAAACACGAGGAATCAGAACAAGTGGAGAAAGCTATACCACCGGGTGAGGCTTCAATCATATATGTGTGGAATTTTTGTTTCGTCATGTAACTCATTTTGTCGTGTAAATTTCAGGTTTTTTAAATCGTATCGGAACGAAACGAAAAGCTATACCGAAACCTTCGATTAATGTAACTTCGGGATTTCCTTCATTTGCTCCATCGGTCGGATATGCACATCCAATATACCGCTTCCTTTTTAACCTCAGTGGTCTAACTGGACTACTTGGAATGCCTCGAAATTCTCAGACTTTTAATGTGCCTGATTTATTGGCATCTGAACTAGATAAAAATAATGGATCATACAGTTCGTCCCACACCGACGGCAAAGGTATCACTTGGAACGTCAATGTACATGTAAAAAACGAAACGATTGGCTCTTCACTATCGGAAGATCAAGAGGAGGAAGAAGAAGAAACTGATCATAGAGAAAAAGAAGAAAATGAAAAAACGTAAGGAACTAGAAATTGCGAAGAAGAGGAGCGAGAGGAGCGAGAGAAAAGGCGAAAAACAGGAGGGCGTCATTTAACAGTTATCGAGAGAGGAAAAGAGCAACGACGAGACCAATGGAGTCCGCGGAGCATCGGTAGTCATAAACCATTACTTCGGTCACCAAAATTTCTCAACGTTTATCGATAA
Organism: Tromatobia lineatoria; assembly: GCA_949699805.1. Lineage (NCBI taxonomy): Eukaryota > Metazoa > Arthropoda > Insecta > Hymenoptera > Ichneumonidae > Tromatobia > Tromatobia lineatoria. The sequence goes on from OX453052.1 coordinate 102,761, forward strand.
ATCAAAAAATAAATGCCCTTCACGTACTCAATTCCAATTCCGAAACAAAATCGTGAATATTGTTTGAATAAAATATTATATTGTGCGCCGAAAATATATGATTGAGACAAATATGAGGTTTGGTGGCTGAGCGAAGCGAGGACTGCAATCCTCCTACGAGCCGAAATCGCTAAATTCGGCCCACCTTACACACAATACTTTTTGTAACAAGTCCATTAAATAATATAACACGAATAGTATGTTTATTAAAATATTATCATCATCGAACACGCTATTGAGTTCTTCGTAACGAACATCACCGCTTAGCTTTCTTTCTCTCTCTTTTCCGGTCGCAAGAACTCGTACAGAGAAACAAGCTGCATGAAAAATATATCCTTTAGAATTGAAGTGGCGAGAGAAAAATATGCTTGAAAATTCTCGATACCGAATACTCGTGACAATTCGATTTTCACAATTTCAACGAAAATATCAATAAATTGAGCACCACTGTTCGGCGGCAAATGTCAGTCAAGAGATCGTATTTTTAGAATATATCTCTGCCTCTAATTCACCCTTGTGGTGTTTTAATCTGATCGGTACGTCAATTAACGACGGTCGATACAACAGTTTCTGAGGAGGTTGATATTTGAGGACATTGGTACTAGACCTCCTCTTCAGTGACTTGACAACCGTACCGGGACATCGGTAAAATTGGTAGCTGTCGGTAAGGCGTCATCGAAGCAACCTTTACCATCAATAGTTCTGCCTCACCGAATCTTTCTAACCATGATAAGTCACGCAACATCGGATTACAATAATATCATACGTTGCATTCCTGTCGGTATACAATTGTAAGGGGAGCTCACTATTATCAACGGTTGTTATTACGGCAGCTTCTTGTGAAATGACGAATTAATCAGAGGGATTGATATTTCTTAATAACATTTAGCTGATTGCGGAGATGAAATGTCGATGATCGATTCAACCTTTTTGAGCTCCGGAGTAATATGTTGTGAGGGACCCTGTCTAAAAATTCCGCATCTTCGATCCTTTCGTGTATGTCAAAAATTATTTTCCGCATATATACTACTCACCTGACATTGATCTAACCATATACACGAGGGACTTTTCACTCATATTAATTGAATACATAACATCATCCAATTTTGAGAAGCAGACGTGATATTTGAAATATTCATTACTCATGATAAAAAAAAATCTAGGTAATCTTGCGATGTGCAGGATTACGAAGCTCACTCGACAGACTGTCATAACGCGCGTTCGCGCGACAGCTAAAGATGAGCAGCGAGGTGAGGTACGAACGTTTTTCAATAATTGGCGAAAAAACCGATTTTAACATCGATTTATGAGCCAAAAAGTTGCTCCTCATCGGCTCAACATGTGCGCAAGCTTCTATATTTTGATAAACCATACGCGTAGATTTTGGAGTTATTTAAAATTATCACGGATTGGGGGGTAGGAAAATAATTTTATACCGGCTATATAGTTAGATAAATAACTTATGTATTTCAAGCTATATCTAAGATGGAATGTAGATTTTTTACATGGTTCTGAATAATATTATGGTACATTCGGAGATCGCTTCAAGATTTTCTCATAAAATTCAACGTTTTCGCAAATCGTCAACGCATTAACGTACCCCCAACGGTAACAGCAACGCGCTTAAGCTTATTAATTATATCTCGTATACTTTCGTCGTGCGTCACTGAAAACAAAACTTTACACCGACTATAAAGTACCTCTACAACGAAAGTACTTTTGTGAACGTGACAAAAACGCGCGCGAGCCAGTCGCAAAAAAAAATAAAAATAAAAAATAAAAATGTATCACGAAAGGAATAAAGTAATCAAAAAATTCTCAATTGTTTTTAACCAAACTGGCATGTTTGATGAGAAAAAACATTTTGAGAAATTCTTAAGTTGTGTAATTAATACAAAGAAAGAAAAAAAAAATGGAATTGAGCTTCATGCGCGGCGTTAATTTTACCGTTCACTTACTTTAATAAAAAAAAAATAACGCGATTAACGTCGTGAGAAAATCGAAGAAATTCATCGTGAGCGCAATCACGACGTTACTGTATGTTTTCTCCAATGAAAAATGAATGTTTATACGAGAATGTCTCAGCCGATATATCCGCGACTTTTTCTCCCAAAATCTTATTAATTAAAAATAGATCTTTGCGATTCGAAAAATATATTTCATTCTTATATGTTTATCGATTTATATAATCTATCTGTTTATATAAACATGTACATTTTATCGGCGCACGGAGACTCCAAGTCGTCTCATTTATCATACATATATAATATATAAACTCGTGTATTCCGTACCAAAAACTTATATCTACCTATATAATTATCTAAATTTCGTTGGCACGAGTGTTTTGAAGAATGTACAGCGTTCCGTTGCGACGCTTCGCGTTCTTAAAATTTATCGTCAAGATCATTGCTGCAGTGTTATCGTACTATAATACAACCTTTTTCACCGTTTTGGGAAAAATATCCTTGCGATAAACAATAAAATCAAGATTTCAAATTTTCTTTGCAGCAACAATTTCGAGTCATAGTTGCGCGAAGTGCGGCAGCAGAAAAATTTTCATGGTTGGCTTGAAAAATCCCATCTGTTTGTCAACAGATCTCATCGAAACTCACAAATGCCGTGGCAGGCATTTTGTCAAAGTCTTTGCCATCCCACCTGATACGCAAAACCTTGGCAAAATAATATATCCTCTTTGAAGGAAAAAATAAAATAAAATAAACAAATAAAAAATGTAGATTCATCAAAAGGTAAGACTTGGTCATGGGTCTTGAAAAAAAAAATTAAAACTCAAAGTCTGTTTCGATAAATGGGGATAAAGGGCAATGTTTAGCGAGCAGGAAATTTCTCAAAATCGTTGGAATGGAAAGAGTAATACAAAATTGCCACACGACACAATTCTGAGAAAGTAAGAGCGCTTAAAAAAAAAAACAAAAATGAATCCGACAGTTGAACGAAAAATAATAATAATAATATGGCTTAAATTGCTTCCGATATTTATCCGTTAGTCGATAAATTTCGGTGGAGAAAAAAGAAAAAAAAAGAAAAGAAAGCTATCATTGGTACAAGTACTCGGTAAATTGACTCGTTATTCATATAGATTGCACCCCGAGCTGTGTGTCAACGCTCACAGCGCCTCTACCCGGTGTTTTTGACTAGAACGCAGAGATTCCACCTAACCCATAACGTATCACGTATCGTTTATGATACGTGAAAAATCGTCTCCGCTTTCCCGGTCACAGCAGCAAAAAAAAAAGAAAACAAACTTACAAGAGGATAATCTCCGCGTGAATCGCGAGCTCCGATCACCGTGCCTCAAAGTCCGTTTGGAAAAAGAAAGTCTAACGACAAAATTCTCATACTACGAGTGTTTGGATCTCGCAATGTGTAGAAAGAACGAGACTTTATCGTCACACTCGTGTCCACACATGTTGCAAGTGTATGGATCTTTGTATCCATGGTATCCCATGTGTACGGTATACATGACAACGTTACCAAAAGCAATTTCACAGTATTGGCAGGTGAACTCGTTGCTCATGCCAACACCGCCAAAGTTCCTTTCCGGCGAAGTTTCCTTGCACGATTCGTGGATGGGGGCGCTGCTCTCACTGACGACACGCGACGCTTCGATATCTTCCGTCTCCTTTTCCTCCGGCTCATCATCGCTTTCCTCTTGAATGACCCTTCTGTCGAGTTTCACAGCTCTGCCTTTGCGTCTGCTCGTCCCCGAAGTTTTCGGCGAATTTCCATTGGAACCCAAGTTATTAGTCTCAATCCTGTCCTGGACTATGTAGTTTACGCCATTTGTTTTGTCGTTATCGTTATCGTTATCGTTATCGTTATCGTTGTCGTTGTTGTTATTGTTGCTGTTGTTGTTGTTGTTGTTGTTTGCGACAACTTCAGGCTTGCTAAGATCCAGAGGAGTTACTTTTCCATCGACGGACGCTTGAGGTTGAAGCGGCGCTTTTGTCGATGGGCTGATGGACCTTGGTTGGTTAGTGACGCCGCCTTCGCTAGAGGGCGAAGTAACATGATTGAATTTGCCAGGGTTCGAATTATGGAAACCATTGATAGATACCAGCTCCTGTGGGTAATCGGGGGTCGTCATTCTCTCGTTGGCCATGGCTTTCGCGTATTCAACGAAGATATTGGTCTTAAGGTGCTCCAATTGCTTCTCGGTAGCTTCATCCGGTATCGGATACTGATTGGCAAGCGGGAAATTTGTGAATATTTGATTGTACGGAAATCCGATGACGCCTTGATTGACGCCGCTTGTCAGAGCGTGGATCGCGCTCATTGGATTAACGGGCATGTGATGACCGACCGGGGATAGTTGAGACGGAATGGCCAGTTGTCCTTGAAGCTGTCCAGAACTTTGCAGAGTTCCGTTAATCGACTGGGAATTTTCCTCTTGTCCTTTTTGTCCTGGGTTCGATGATTTTTGTTTGGGTCCTCTTCGGGTTCCATAGACGTCAATGATCGGCAACGGATTTGGCGAACCGTCTGCGTTCAGAACCATCGCTGGCTGATGCGAATACTTTCGCAGATGCAACTTGAGGGAATGGCAGTATTTTGTCGCGTAAGAACAGTTGGCACATCTGTATTGATAGACATTTGAATGAGACTTGAGATGACTGTTGAGCATCGATTTGTTGACGCACGAGTATGAACACTTGTCGCACTTGAAGGGTTTTGAGCCAAAGTGATTGCGCAAATGGTACTCGAGATGATGTTTATACTCGGTTACGAAGGGACATTTCGGGCAAGTTAAAAGCTTTTCCGCCTTTATGTGACCACGGCTGTGCTCCCAGAACTCGAGCTTCGTTATCGCCACAAAATTACATTGCTTGCATCGAAACTTCTTCACTTTGCCCTGAGAATTAACCCGGGGAACTCGCAGACCCGGTTCGTCAGCTTCTTCGGATTCCTGCTCCGAGCGCTCGCCCTGCGATGGAGAGGCTCGGTTTGCCTCATCCATTACCGTAATTCCGTTTATCGAGTGCTGCTGGTGCCGCTGCAGCTGCCGCTGCTCCTGCTCCTCCTCGTGACGGTCCTCGTTTTCAAGACCTGTCAGCAACGACTTTGAGAAATCCGGTGTCTCGCAGTTTTCCGCGTAGTGAGCTGCGAGATGTTCACTGAACTGCGTTCTGGGAAAATGGAAAAACAAAAACACCAATATTTAATGCATCAATTGGGAAACAATGTTAATATTGTAATGCAAAATTTTTTATTAAAACATACCTGTTTAATATTGTGCACGAGCAAATAGGACATTGTAAAGTGTCATGAGTGACCTCGGACTGCTCGCAACCAGGTTTCATGCTATTGGAGACGGCATCCATAGCCGAATGCTCGTTCTCTTGATGCTCCGACATCTCGTTCATTGCATCGAGTCTTCCATAATCAAGCGTGGTACCGCAATTTTTGTAGATACTCCGTGGACTGTAGTCAAAGTTTTCGCACTGCATGGCATTTGAATCCTGTGACGATGCGCTTCCCGGTGACAGGCTGCAATTTGCGGTCGACGAAGAACGTCGGCTTCTCGGCGAAGCCGAATTGCTTGTATAGTGACCCGGTGATACTCCGGAATCATTATTTTTGTCTTCGTGATGCTCAACTGGCTCCTCCTTCTGTAAATATATCGATACCAATTGTTAATTGAGAAGTTACAACATTTCAAATACGTTATCATGACCTCTCCAATTTTTATTGGGTCAGTAATTTTGATGATTTTAATTATCATAACATGGGTAGTTTTCGGTTTAGAGAAGCAGCCATTTTGTTACTTTCATGTTGGAAGCTGAAGGGCGAGATAACGATAAAATACGGGATGGGAAGTACACGTGGGGGCTGGAGAAGAAAGGGACAGTATGGCGTATACCCCATAGCTTTGATTCGAGAGAGAGAGAGAGGGAGACGGAGGGAGACGGAGACACGAGAGCGTAGGATTTGATGCGAGGGTGCGCATAGTAGTAGGGAGTCGCGATTACTCACCACTATTCTATCGGTGATAGCACTCCAAGCAGGCGTGGTTGGCGAATGGAGGGGCAGACTTTGCTCCTCCATGATGCTCGGTTGCTGGATTTGCTGCTGCTGCTGCTGCTGCTGCTGCTGCCCCTGCTGCTCCTGAAGCTCAAGTTGCTGGTTAGGCGCTAGGACCAGTGCCGAATCGGCGTCCCAATTGCCTCGCATTTTACCCTAGAAAATTAAATCAATTTCACAAATTAATACAATTGTTTTTCGCCAGAAAACTCGTGATGATTATACTTTTTGCCGAAAAAAAACAATTCAACTGGAAGAATAGGTCAGAAAAAAACAAAACATGAATATTGAATTGTCTTTGAAAAAAAAAACAATTCATTTTAAATATTTTTTCTTTTTTTCTCATCCCCTTTTAATAAATTGAATAATAGATTCTTTTTTCAAGGACAACAATTTTATTCTATATCCATTGATATAAAACGAAAGGATAATATCGTTTTTTGACGATTGGTTTGCGGAATAAAATTAATTTTAAGAATGTCCGAATTCTGTCTCTTCGATATATAAGTATTTGCAGATTTATTTTTCTGTTTTTTTTCTTTTCGCTATTTCTCAGACAATGCAATGTGCTCCGGTTTATCTGTGGCCATGTATATTGTCATACTTCCGAAGTTCGAATGACAGAACAATTTCTCTTGCTCAAAGAAATGCAGCATAAAGCTCGAGCTTTCTAGCCGTCTGGTCTGGCAAAAGGTCCAAGGACACATCTGCGCGACAGCAAAAAAAAGGGTTTTTGTTCGAAATTCGTGAAAAAGGAGATGAACCTTCCAAAGTATTTTCCATACAGTGCAAGGATTCCCTACACCGTTCACTTTCTATCGTCCTCGAAATGTTGAGCTATGCATTCTTTTTTTTTTCACCCTTTTGAATACGAGACTGAATGCAAAAACTCCGTTATAGAACATTCGAAGCTCTAAAACTAAATTCACAATTCATCCTTTACCGCTAGAAATAATATATCCTTTTTTGGTATGCTTAATATTTGAATAATAAAAATGATTGAAATTTCATTGAAAAAGAAAAGCTAAATAATTGCGTTTCTCGGAAATAGTTTTATCTTTATGTGATTTTTCGTCAACCTAAAGTTAAAGAATTACCGCAAATGAGTGAGTAAGTAGACAAAAATTAAATGTACGAAAGGCCCGACGTGGTTTTTAAAAGGGGATTAGCTGTGAAAGAAAATTGGAGCAACGCTGGCGATGTAAATTTTGAATTGCTGTTCATTTCTGTAGAGCAATTGACAAAAGGGGTTTGTAAAACTAGGGAAATTCGTGGAAAAGGGGTTGTCCAGAGGCGAGCGGTAGAAAGAGGGACCGCAGGTCGCGCAAATACTCGGTAAGGCCCCAAACTCTTTGGGGTCAATACTGCATCGTGAGCCCTTACAGCCCCCTCTCCCCCTACCACCTTCCTTTGGATTGATTTATTCAAGTGGAGCAAAGCTGTGCCATTGTCCATTATTTTCCAGGCCTTGAGTTCAGGCCTGGAAAACTTTCTTACTTCTCTATCTTCGAAACGGGTTTTCTTTAGCTTTTGACTCCAAAGTCGTAAATAATCGCTTGTCGTCTCTCCGACGGATTCGCAAAAGAATAAAGATGACAAGTTCTAGACGAGGAAAACAAACAACCCTTAATGGCTCGACACGTATATAGGATTAGTGGGTTATGAAAATTGCGGATTCTCGAAAAGGGATATAAAAGCTTTAAAAGTTAATTTATTAGACAACCCACTTAACTTCCTACCTTTCACTATTTATTTAAACTGAGAGACAATAAAACCTGGAAAATGAATTCGGCAGTAACAATATTCCTGTTGAATAAGTCAAACGTTCCAAATCATTCCAACATGTTTTCAAACATATACTTTTTTCTCTCAAACTTTTTTTTCTTAACAATAAATTTTTTTTTTTTAATTAATCGATTCTATTTTGCGTTAATACGAAGGAAATTCTGACCTATGGTTTTTGTCGAGAAGATGATAAATAGAAGATAATGTTATTCGATACATTTTACTATAAGAAACGAGTCCAAAACAACGACGACGACGACAACAACAACAACAACAAAAGTATGAAATTCTTAGTGCGCGAGTGCGTCGAAAACATCGCAAAACGTCGTAAAACAAGAGGCGTACAAAAAGCGAACAAACAGAAAGTTCGCCGAGTGTGTTAGAGCCGAAGGTAGTAATAGTAAATAGGAAGAAAGACGAAAAAAAAGCCTCACGCTATCAGGCGTGACTCGAAAATATCTCTTGGGTCTCCGTGATAGCAAACAAAGAAGGAACGATGACGAGACTGAAACGCGAAGAATGAGCAACGCTGGCAAACGAAGGAAAGAAATTCAAAAATAATATTCGCTCTCCTTCTATGACGATTAAAGTCTATCGAACGAACGTGTTGAGTTTAATATTTGCCATTAATTGATAAATTACTTTTTCGTTGAAGGATTAAAGAAAAATTGAGTTAAAACTCTGTTGAAAAAAACATATCCGAGTAGCGATAACTATATAACAATTTCAATACTTGGAATGAAACAGCAGCAACGGTATGATCCAAAAAACGTATTGACATTGATTTTTTTTGTTTTTCTCTCAGCCAAAAACTGTAACTGATAAGAGAATTTTCCTGATTAATTGAACTTTGCGAAATTAACGAATTTAACTAGAACCAACGATAAGACATTTGATGTTTTATCTTGATCTATAAATGTGATAATTGAGTAATGAGAAAATGGAATGGATGAAAAATGAAAAATGTAAAATGAAAAATAGAAGCTTGCCATTGTTTTTGGTCCGATGTTGAGTCTCACGAGAATGAGAATTGTCGTGCACCGTGGCTTCCCTTCTCGATTAACCGATCGATCGCTTTCAGTCTTGGAAACATCCGCACTTTATCCCCCATCCCCCCTCCTTCTTTCCAGTCCTCCCAATATCTCCTACCACGGTAATAGCTCAACTTTCTCCCCCTTTCTACTCCGGATTCTACGGCCATTGCATTTTTCCTATTTTTCTTCGTATCGATGCTCATACGACTAAATTGCTGATAAATTATTAACCTAATTTCCAACACAATATTTCGATGTCTTCTGTGCTATTGAAAGATTGAAATCAATTACAATTTACAAGATGATTCTCTCTATTAATTTTCTATCTTCAATTAAATTTTTATTTCCTATAATTCGATATCTCATTAACCCTTTAACGCGAGAGGTCAATGGAGGGATAAATGGCCGAGCCATTGAGTGGCTTGGCGGTCCACAATTCATTGAACTAATTGTAATGCTTTACGGAGATAATACTCGATACTTTTTTTTTCTTACAAGCATTTACTACTTTGTGCCATTAATTTTAATGAAATTGTTATTGTCTTTGGCGACATTAAGGCTATTGTTTTTCTGACGATTCTCCAACGACTTTCTTGGATCCATGTGAAAGAGGCACTTTCTTCGTACTTGTTTTTCTCAAGACTATGTACGTAGCACAAAGCCCGAGAACTCGAAACATTTTCAAACTTTCAAAGCTAAACAACAACACTGAAAAAAAAAGACATTGATTGGCCTGACTAAGCTTACTCAGGCATTTCACTCGAATGAGACAGTTTGAATTATAGTTTTTCGAAAACCCATTTTTTCATTCATTCTCAAAAGCGCTAAATTGCCCTCTCGTGATTGTTACTAAATTTAACTGATTTTCCAAATGCCCCGAAAATTCCTTTTCCTTAAGCTCGGTCGTTAATTAATTATAATTTCTTGGCAATGCTCACGATAATTTCACGAAGCGATGAACTTGAGCGTACAAGTCCACTATATACGCACAAATTACGCGTCTCTTGCGCTCCTGCCCAAGAGGTCCTTATTCTAAGAAACAATTCACCAAATATGAAAGAAAGAAATTGAATTTCTGCGCCATCTAGTTACCCCATATTTCTATATTATGGACGAACAACTCTCAAGAAACAAAAGTAATGGTTAACGGAAAAAAAAAATTTAATTTCGTATCATCAATATTGTCGTAATTATCTTTGATTATTTGAAAATATTAATTAAGCAAACTTAGCAAAAATATTATCGATTACTATTAAGATGCTGTCACTCGATAGTTACGACGGTCATAACAATATTTTCAAATGCACACATCGTTTGATTTACAAAAAAAAACGGGTAAATAATCAGTGACCAAGTTTATAGTAAAATATAATTTATCGTGAATGCCTATTAATTGACGGACTTTAATACAATTATAAAGATAGTTATGATGATTGTTAATTAACGGTTGTCACTGATATAGAATGTAGTAAGGATTATTATTTAGTGAAAATTATATGAAAAAAAAAAAAAAAAATAGTGAATAAAATTCCCTTGACTGTGGGTTAAATATAGATTGATAGAAATAAAAAATAAATGAATGTTTGCGAATGAGTTACCTCTCAGCCGAACGTGTTGATCGGTAAGTCCTGCGGTTCCGTGATCGAAAATGGTTGTGTCGTACTTTGATAAAGGGTTCGCTGATCGATGTCTAATCAATATAGTACTGGTAACCGATTATCGTAGCACTGAATAGTATAATCACTCACTGATATACCGTGGTAGCGGTATATCTAATGTAATACAATTAAACCTACGAACACAAAATCACAAATCGTCCCGTCGCACGATGAATTATCCGCGTTATTAAAAACTCGAAAACTCGATAGAGTTGTCATCGAGAGTTATATGGGGGAGGGGAGGGGCGGGAAAAAAAAAAATAATATCGTTAATCAACTGAAGATTAGGATATTTTAGTATGCGAACATCGAGCAAAGTATCACCCGTTCGCGCTACTCGATTGCTCGTGCTCGACTGACAATCCAACTTGCAAGTTACACTGTAGGGATAGCCCGCCGGCTTGTTTGTGGATTGCCGAAGGGGGCAGCTACCCCTACCCTTTCCACAACACAAGGGCCAATCGCTGCACTCCGATTGACAGAATTCATAGATGCTTTTGGCAATCGGTCTCTCGGCGCCCCCTCTCCACTCCGATTCTCTCTTCGACGATGTACACCCTCCCCCACCTCATCGCCCCGACCCTTCCAGCCACTTCCAAGTGGTTGCCGTTCGTGCTACCGCACGCGCTTTTCTCTTCCTATACTTTCATCCTATTTTATCCTTTCCTCTCCTCTCCTATCAATGTATCGCCGCTTTCGTTTGACGCTTATTCTTGCACACGCTATCGTTTTTTTATTTCTCCTCCTTTTATCAGTCACTACCTCACCACACATCGATAATACTCCTAAAAAGCTTAAACTCCCAACTATTAATTTACGCACCAATCAACAACACACACTGTTGAAAATATTTTTCAAAACCAAGTGGAATGTAGAATTTGAAAATTCTACCTACCTATTGAGCAATTTAATATTAAAATTTCCTATTATACCCCACTCGTATTCGTAATTTCATAAATCACATGATGAATTGATTGTCCGATAAGGTGAATAAGGTGACATTTTTATAACATTCTCTATCATTTTTTTATCTATCTGTTTCTCAAACAGACATTAGTACCATTGTAAAAATCATAATATCGCACAAGTCTATAAGTGTCAACTGGCAGATCGTACTTCGGCTGTAAACTCACACTCGTCAGAAAAAATTTAAACGCACACTGTCGTACACTGACAAAGAAATGTAATCGAAAATAAATGAATTGTCAAATTGAATCAATTCTGCAGTACACTTTGTATACCGAAGTCAAATTGTACTGTAGGACGATTTTTTTTTCTTGGTATGCATTCTTATTCAAAGTTCAATATCGAATAGGAAAGTTTTTTCCAGACTGCCGTTATCTCGTTTTCATCTGAAAGCCCATCAGCGACCGACGACGATAACAAATGTCTTCGGTCCGATTATTCTTCCGTGTGGCAATATTCTTTAGAAAAAAGTTTTGTTTCAATCTGAAATAACATGTGAAAACTGATGTACGTAACTTGAAAATTGTTATCCATTCGAGGATAAGGAAAAAAAAAAATCATGTCACATACTTGGTCAGCCGGTTTTTTTTCTCTTCATTGCGTACATTTTTTATCCAGAGGATAATATCGAAAAGGTGAGTTTTTCCGAATGTCCGATTTTCTCGATTTTTTCTGAAAGCAATGCGAGCGAACACTGACCCGCGCACCTTTCGAAGCCCGCGCGCCATGCGCATCTAGCGTTTTTTCTCGGTCTTGTGGCGGCGAGGAACTCTCGAGTTCGCTCTTGGTAAGGCGACGCGATCACATCCCTCAACTCCCTTCCGAAAACACCCGCCCCATACGGACCCCTTGACTCGCACGCGACTCACCCTCCTTCCCATCTTTCTCTCTTTTCCTCGTCTCGCTCTCCCTTAGCGCTCACTTGATTCGTTCGTCCCCTACTCAACCCGAGTTCCGTCTACTACAAAATTCCGGGTATACCTCCCGCGACATATCGTATTGAGAATGAATGAAAGAGACTCCTATCCGGAACTTTGACACTGGAATACACTATCGCTCTGTCGCCATTTCTTTTATCCAATTTCCCCAGCGCGTTTTTAATCAGCAATATTTTGTAAACTCTTGACATTAGTACATTTATACCAATAGTTCGCTATATTTAGTCAAAGTTGGGCAATAGAAAAAAAACCCTCCGACTAATATATATAGGGGAGTGCGGTGGAAAGTGGGCCACCCGATCGGGAAAAAATATGCGGGGCAAAGTGGGCCACTCCCATAAAAAAAAAATTTTAAATACGCTTCTACAAATCAATTTAATGAGCAAACGAAGAAAGAAACTTCAAAAGATGTAAACTTTGCCAAATATCACCTAACATTTTTCATTTTCGAAGCAATCTAAAATTGTAAGTAGGTGATATAGGTAATATCTTTCTTATTCACAAAAATCACACGAATAATTACATAAACTTGGAAGATTATTGTAATTTTCCAATACTTGGCGTCGCGGCGCTACCGCGTCTCTTGATTACATTACATCATACATTTCCGAATTTGGGGAAGCGGCCCACGTTGGCCCGAAATTTGTTTTTTTTTTTCGCCGACGTTCAAAATCGCCTATTGGAATTGAGTTTCTGGGTGAAAAGCAGCAACAATACACTTCGAGTTTCGCGATAAAGTCATTTTTTTCTTAGGTGGCCCACTTTGCCCCGCACGGCCCTATGTATTGTTTATTATCCACATTTTGGGAAAATTCATTTATCGTAAATTACAATTTAATAAAATCATATTATTCCAAAATTCGTCATAATAATGGACTGAAATAAAAAGTCATATATTTCAATAGAACCATTTTTCTGCTACCAAATATAAATGTTTAATATATAAAAAACTTGAGGTACATCAAATTAATCACTATGAGAATAAATACTCGTATTACCGCGTATGTTGCATTCCTGCGAGAAATCAATTTTATCGACAGTAGTAACTTACACGTACGCTTTTGACTGAAATATCGTCTGATAAATTCAAATTCAATAACTTCTATTAATCGACGATTACTCTCGAATTTTTTCGATGATGCCGATTTTTTTGGAATTATATCTCATCAAAAATATCTCGGGAAGCCTACTTTTTTTGTCGTATTTATGTTCATTTTCTTGACTACTCAGCTGGTGCTCCAATCTTCAAAGTTGGGATCGCGACAAGACGATCTTCAACTACAATATAATAAACAATTAACACTCAAAATTCACAATCGTCGATGCACAAAGAGTATCTTGATTTACCGTGTAATTCATATAATTCCATGTGAGATCGAAAGAATAACTCTAAAGAAGGCAAAACAATATTTTCTTGTTTCAATGTTATATGGAATTGTACGAGTAAGAACAAGTGAATTAATTCAAAGATACTTGTTATTGGCAACGATTTATTTTTTCAGTGATATCCATTTTTTCTGATACAGAGTTGCAATTATTCATGCAACTCTGTAAACTCAATACGCTCCCAGGGACCAACTTGTCTCGGTTAACCAATTATTGTTGTTGGTCCGACAAAGATGTTGGTTGTGTCGTCTAATTCGTTGGTTACCAACTTTTCGATTTGTCGACTTGACCAACAGACTTGCCGCCTCGACCAATGGATTCCATTTCGTAACCATCAAGTAATTTTCGTCTCAACCGCAAGTTTATCTCGTGGATCTCAATTCAGTCAATCGATTATTTCTTTTCAGTGCTCAATAATAGAATGTCTTACTTTGTTAAGTTTTTATCTTATTGTCTCGGTGGATGAAAGCTAAAAACAAGAATAAAATTTGAAAACCCCTTAATACGGTTATTCCTTATTTGTATATTGTATTGCGGAATTGCTTGAAAAACTAAATTGTGATGGTATCCTAATTTATGTGGAATATCCTCCATCTGATTGTAAATTTATTTTCACCAATATATGGATATAACTTGTGTAGAATAAATTGATAGTTTGAAAATATCAATAAATCGTTTTGCCACTGTGCTCGGTAAAGAAAGGTCAAACAACTGCATCATTGAGTTTGAAAGGACGAAAGAGATGAGAGAGATCTGTCGTTGAGTTATGTGAAAACGGTAAACTCTTAATCCGCCCATTTTTTAATAGCAAAAGAAAGAGAGACGGAAAAACGGCACGGTTACGAGACGTTTGACGCTTGGGTCTGTGACTGAGAGACGCGCGCACACTCACTAGCTTACTAATCCGCTATATTTACAAACGACTGCGCGCCTCACCGTAGTTACCATGAAATTTTCTTCAACTCCGTAACCCTTTCGGCCCTAAAGCTGCTTGTATTCCACTCAGCTAGAAATATTCCACAGAGCAAAACTGCTGTCGTCTATTGAACATTCGCACTTGAGTTTGCAGGTAGCACGTCCTACAGTAATAAATCCTGCATTTAACCCTTTCCGAGTATACGAACCGAGTGCTCAAAGTAGGAAAAAACAAAACGCTCTCTCCATCAAAAAATCCCAAAGTCTTAACCCTTTCTTCGCCTCGGTTCGACCGTGCGATTTAATCTCTCCTTGCCGTGTCCAGTTTTCTTTTCGTGCCACTTTTATCCCTTTGGAGAATCTGGCAACAGTTTACGATGGTTTTACCGTTGAATTTCGAACGAGTGACGGCGTAACTCACCAACTGTAAGAATTCTACGGTAATTCTACACCAAGTCAACCTTTCCCTTGTATATTTTCCTTGTTTTCATACTCACAGCAGCCTCTACAAAAAATATTATCTTATAACTCTTAAACTCCCTCCTTTCGTTTATTCAATTTATAAATAATTTAACACGAATAACCCTTCTTTATGGTAGTTGAAGCACGCTCGTAATAAAATGTACTAATCTTTTTTCTTACACAAAAAAAAAAACAAAGTTTTTTCCATGAAAATCTTCAGAAACATTTATTTTTAATACATTCTCTTCTTATTACTATTTTTTTGTCGCATCTCAAAGCAAATTATGCGATATAATTTTCTTGTTTGTAAATTTTTCAACCGATATATTTTCAATATTCCCGAATATCATATATATATTGAATTCTTTTTAAAATGAACAAACATACAATTTCTGGATAAGCCGGAGCTTACAATTGAATCAATAAATTCCGATTGAGTCTTTTTTTTTTTAATATTATTACATTACATTATAATGCTAACTCGGGTGGTCAGTTGAGAAAATTATTTCTAGTATGTTGACAGATTAAAAATGGAATTTCTTTTATTTTGTTTTGATAAAAATAAAGCTCTCGAGGAGGAGGAGGAGGAGGAGGAAGGAGAAAAAGATGGATTGTTAACCCTGTTCGCCCTGAGGAGGCAGTTGGAGGTAGGTAATCTGGAGTTTAGTCGTAAGAGAAGGCTCAACAGAGCTTGCAACGACTTTTCATGCTGTGGAGTGGCAGAGGCGGCGAGAAGAGTTTACGATGGTTTTACAGTTAAATTGCGAACGAGTGGCAGCGTAACCGACTAACTGTAAGACTTCTGCACCTCTGTCTTGATCCCACTCCGTTGTATTTTCTCGCATAATCCTCGTTTCTTTCTCTTTCCTTCAACTTTTCACCGCTTCTCAAATCTGTGGCAGGAACCCATGCAGCAGCACACTCCTCAGGGTTGAAAAACCCCTTTGCATCTTTATTACGGTGCCTCGGGATATTGCTTCCGGCATCGTTACCATTTTCGAGTTCTAGTTGTCGTAAATATTACGATTTTCTTCTTAATTTATACGTAAACAAAGCGTGCTCTTGTACTATTGTACACAATATATACAAGACGTTTTCGATGTCCGTGAAAAATGGTGCGAAGCTTCTCTTTCTTTCTGAACCACTTTAAAGCTCTAAATAACACAATTCGGTTACTCTGCATATCATCCGATGTCACCGAGTTTCGAGAAATGTTCTCAAACCGAATTAACCGTTTTAACCCTAACTCCATTAATTTTCGGAATTCAAGGGCAAAGATACAATGAATATTTGATTCCAAGTCGGTACTATTTTTATTTCAATAAACACGGCTTTCGTGAATTTCTATGTGAACTCGCAAGAATAGAGAAGCCGAAGCGAATTTCTTAACATTTTCGTAACTGTAAACTTTTTTTTTTTTTTTTTTTTTTTTTTTTTTTTTTTTTTTTCCCAAATGTTTTATTGTCGAGCGGTATGAAAAACTCATAGATTTTTTTTTCATTTCAATGGATTTCCGGATGCTTTCGAATTTCCGACATATATGTTGCGTAAACGTTTTTTATGTTTTTCGAAGAATCGTCCAGTCCTGAAAATCAAAGAATTTATCAACAATTATCTATTAGAAAGCTAAATTATTTTAAATCCCATCGAAAGAATATGTGGATTTGCAGGATGAAGTGTATTTTGAATTCTTCAAGTCAAATGAAAATATTATTATGTATCGAGTATCTACGGAAATTGATTTTTTTCCTATTTGAATATTTTCAAATAATGCAAATTCTCATAATGCGATTCGTGTAAAGGTTTCACAATTTGGGGATCAATTAATCTCACGTGAATCATCTTTTTTGGGATTTCCCAATTCCTTTGACAAGGTTAATAAATTGGATTATAACTTTATATCCTGGTAATAAAAGTAGTGGCTCTTTACAGGTGATTTGACTTTGGGCTTTCTGAGAATTTTGAGTGGACGAAACCCTTTAGTAAAAATGTGTAATAAAGTTGAAATTCTTTTGTAGTGACGAAGCGACACGTAGATGACACGTAGTACGGAGTGGAGTATTACGAGAGGTATGTCTCCATTTCCATTTTTACCTCTGAGTAGACTCGGTACTCGGCGGTGCACGCATTATTGCCCTACTCCGGTAAACAATGGGGCGCAGGTTGCGCCGTGAGACACTTTCCTGGAAGTCAAACCATTGTCCCAATTCATTGGCCATGTTGAAAACGGGACCGGCCATAATTGGATTTTCCTATTCGGGCAATAAAAAAACCGCAAGAGATGTTGGCAGACGCGCGACCCTGGAAAAACAAGGCTTCCACACTACTTCCAGGTATAACTTCATTACATTCAATATCACTTTTTTTTCCTATTTCTATTTCCACAATTATTATATTCTTATTCCATTCGTGTAAAGAAAACTATTATTAATTTTTCAAACTCGAATTATATTTTCTATGGTTAAAAATGAGCGTGACCAATGAAATTTTCAGGCGAAATTTTATAAAACTGGAGGCTCATTTTATCTTCAACAACAAAATCCAACGATATTTTGTTGTTGTTGTTGTTGTTATAAATGTTACAAATTGAAATATACGTAATTGAAGTACCGTTACAGATATTCAGTGATATGACATTTTTTGTACGATATTTTCCATGCGAAAGAATAAATACATAAAAGATACTTTCCCGCGTGAAACCGCAAATCCTGCTACAGGTATGGCAACTCTATTTTAAGCACGACTATTCGGCGCACTGTATAACCAACTTCTAAGTTGGATTTTACCAAGTGTAATTATCAACACTAATGATCTTAGGTATAAAGTTCGATAAGCCTATACATCGTTTCTCGATAAATTCAATACCAACAATCCCTGAGCAACTTTTCATTGGTCCACTTTTTACAACACTTGCCGGCCGCAATAGTAGATATTCTACTGGGATTACAATTTAATTTAATGTTTATTGAATGGAAGGCAATTCTAGCAACCCTTTTTGCATACATTTTCCAAGAATCTTCATAAGCTTCGTATTTCAATGGGTCAGGGTCACCCAAGTTCTCAAGATTCTCGTATTTTCCGTTTTTATCTGAAATAATAAACTTTATGACGACTTGACTTCCATGAGAAAAGAAAGTAAATTATCCTTATAGGGATTTTATGCAAGAATAATTCAAAAGTAGAAATCAGTGGTTTGACTAATTGCCTAAATTGAAATATTATTTTTTGGATCACTATATATGCAGTACATCGAGAATAATTATGATACATTACTCACAGTCATTGCAAAAGAATTTGAGAAATTTGAAATGTCCGAAAAATAATGATTAATAGAATACGCCGCGTAACATTGAAAGTAACATAGATTGAAAACACATACTATTAACCAATTCAGATTGTACATCAATTTCAGTACACTATGGATCAACTAATGAGCTACTTTAATAACGAATTTAGTATATGAATTTTAGGCTATACTCGTGCGGTAAATTTTCCATACCCGTTTCTGTAAGCGAGCTTCCACCACGTGTGCAGTCATTTTACATAAAATATATTTATCAGTCATGAGCATCCCTTGGCAGTGGACATGTCTTACGCAATATAGAGGGCAATTCGAGCTGACCATCATCGCCGCGGATTGGATTTATTTATTTTTTCTTTATTCACCAGATTGGAGATGGAGTAGTCATCTTTTTTTTTAACTCATCAATCCAAATTTTCATGTACTTGCGTCACTGAAATATGAGAACAAAATTTTTCTTTTGATTTTTTCGAATGTTCATATTTTTTCAGAATATCGATAATATCGAAATATATTGTATACGAATCTTCTTTGTTTTTAAATGACAATTAATAGACGAAAAATCTATAATACTATATACGACAACGAATATTTTAAATCTAATTGGGCAGTCGTGTCGATGATTGTTATTTTAATTTGCAAATTACTTGAAATTTTATATAATTACTTTTTGCTGAGTTACCTGCGAAATATGTTTGTTATGCGAGTGTGTAAATCAGTGCGAAAATCTGAAAAGATATAGGCTGAAAGGCTGATGAATGAAGGAAGAAGAAGAAGAAGAAGAAGAAGAGGAAAGGTCAAGTCGCGCGATGTCGTTGAGTTTTGACGGCGTGTAATCGAAAAAGCCGTAAATTTGAAAATTGAAGATGATCTAATACCGAAAATCCGGTGAGTGAGGCGCGTCAAAGTTTTATAGGAGTTTGTCCGTACAGTGGACACTATTCGAAAGGGTCACTTTGCCATTTCTGGAGTATACGCTTTACCATTTGTGACAAACGAATAAGAAAGTGGCGAGTGGTCTCCAACGGTCAAGAGGCCGCTGAAACAAAACACGCCCCCTAAGCCAATCCCGGCACCCTACCGCACGACCAGGATTATTTTATGTATTATTGGCCGCAATAACGCAAAACTGCCATAACTGCCAGTGACCGAGACTGCGGGAACGTGACGAAACGGCAACCCCATCCAACCCAACTCAACCCAACAACTCCCTACCTCACTATACCCGCTTTGCTCAACATTTTCCACCTCTCCATCTCTCTCTCTCTCTCTCTCTCTCTCTCTCTCTTCTTGTACCTTCTCCACGCTTCTTTCACGTTATTCTCGAAACAATCCATTGTCACTTCAATTCTAGTTCGATCCTCCTTTTCACTGTCGACTCATCCAGTGCTTAGGCTATCTTAGCTTAATCCTTCAAGTTTTTAGCATCAATCAATAATAATTGTTGAAAAATAGGAACCCCAGCGAGTTATTGATGTCAAATTGTATACCTCCACCTCCGATATTATTTTCAACGGACTCCGTGGATTCTGATAATGGGCCGGTTTGCAATTTTATTTTCATTAAATAAATCCCGAATTCTTATTATTCCCAAAAATTTGCGAGTTGCATTGTTAAAAACTCGTTTTTAAAGAAATTTAAATTTGTGTTTCAGATCTTAAATCATTTTTGGGCGTATGTATCGGTAACGGAAAAATTGTATATTTTAACTTGGAAAATATAATTTTTGTAACGCATCCACGAGAAGTGTCAGTTTAGAAACCGTATCGAAAATACTGCGCGCATGCGCACATCAGGCTGCTTTTTTTCCTTTCCTTTCGTGCATTTATTACAAAAAATAGTACGTACGATACTTGTACGTGAAATCGATCTCCCAACGGCGGTTGTAACTTTCGAACCTCCGCCGAAAGTCCGCTTTCACGCACTAGTATCGCAAAGTACTATTCGCAATTGCATTATATTGTCGTTCAGGGATTTTTCTTAGTACATCTGTATTTGTGTGGATTCGAAATTTAACGTTATATATACCTATTTTGTGAAATTACCATGAAAATTGAAGTTAATATTGAGGAAATATAATTTGAAAAATGTCATATGTAAAAATAATCATCAACAATTGATATGTTGAAGGAAAAAAAGAAAAAACATTCGGCCGAATGTTCAAAACAATGAGAGTGAATAATAACGGTGGTGATAATTTACAAAACTCAGTAGAAAATACAGTGACCATAAAGTTCAAAGTTTAATGCTAATTATTCATGTCGTTATTGAGATGCGCAATCGACACTTTCTACGATTTTTCGTAAACCACAGGCGTGGGGTAATTAGTTGTATATATACTTTGGTAGCCTAATTACCGTTCGGTATGCGGAGCGTATTTTAGCACCCGAGGAAAGAGTTTTAACGGTTATCCGATGACTCTACAAAGAGCTTGGCCACACGATAGCAAAGGTATTTTAGAAACGATTGGCGTTAAGGTACTCCTCGCCTCTATTGTCTGACATCCCATAAGTTGGAGCGAAATCGAGGACAGAATTACCAACTGTTTTCCAAGAAATAACAATCTCAAAAAAAATCAATTATACGAAAGATGCTAAAGACATTACTTTGGCATAATAATAATTGGAAAATGTTATTAACAAATTACTGAAATCAATAATTGTGCAACAAATTGCCCGACAACCTCACTTTTTTCGTTGTTATGAAAATGATTTGTTTATTTTTCTGAATACGTGTGGATTTTTTTACAATTTTATCTGACGTTTGAAAATGGCCGTTTTTCCAAGTGTAAAATTGAAAATCAGCTAAAAATCTGAAAAAATACATACGTATTTAGAAAAATAAACAAATGTTTTACATAAAAAAACAAAAGTTAGGTTGCCGGGTAATTTGTTGCGCTATTATTTATTTAAGTAATTTGTCAATAACATTTTTTAATTATTATTATGCTAAAATAACCTTTTCGGCATTTTCTATACACTCGATTTTTTTCAGATTTATATCTCATCGAGAATTGTTCGTAAATTTTGTTTAATTCTCTCTCGAACTTATTCGCGCCCTCAGACCGTACAGGAGGACTACCTGCTCAATAGTATATACAATAACATACGCGGCTGACGCAATTAAAAATTCTTTAACCCTTTGACTCGTGTCTTTGGTAATTTGATACAATGAAAATAGTTACGATTTTCATTAGAGATTGAAACATCCTTTCCTTATGCTCGGCAACTCAGCTGCAATGTAAAACCCCCCCGCCCCCGAGATTCCGTAGATTCGATTGGCATTTGTTCGCTATTTTCATGCCATCACTTGGATTGGTACCTTGGATAATACCAAAGTATTACCAGTCCAAGAACGATTGCTCTTTGAAAATAGGAAATAATCCTTAGCGAGTGCGATTCCCCGTTCTCCCCTACATGAAAAATAAG
Source organism: Tromatobia lineatoria (assembly GCA_949699805.1). Lineage (NCBI taxonomy): Eukaryota > Metazoa > Arthropoda > Insecta > Hymenoptera > Ichneumonidae > Tromatobia > Tromatobia lineatoria. Next base: position 124,712 of record OX453052.1, read on the forward strand.
ATCCGACAGAAGTTTTTCGTAAAAGCCTCGAAAAACTGCGCCTGGTGTTCCTGAAATGGAAAAATATTTTTCCATCCAATTTTCGAGTGTCTGTTGTTGGCGGGGGAGGGTTGTTGGTCGGAAGGTCGGAAAAAGGGTTTGCCAACAGCTGTTTAAACGCCACCCCTGGCCGTCACACCCACTCATCCTACCGTGTACTCACCAGTTCGCCAGGTACCCTTTTCCATCCATACTATACATATCCACATGTACAATATACATATATATATAGATATACAAATCGTGTATACTCGACTTTCGTCATTCCATCGCCCACGCATTTCGTACTTTCAAAGAATTTTTTTTCACTTCATTCATAACCCAGAGCAGCGGTTCCATCAGAACCATGGGCTGAAATTGATGAATACAATTGTCCAAAATGGTGCATATATGAGACAATTGTGAAGAGGGATTGATTGTACGTGTCGTACCTTATTGCAGCCTCACGGCATCCGATTATCTGCTCTTCTTCTTTTTCGGCGAATGGTTAACATATATGGGGCATTCCAAGCCAAATGAACAAATCGTGGAATCCGCCTTAATTATCAGTATATTCCATATATTATATAGCGAAATACCAACGACTATTTTCCAGATTACCTCCAAAATTTCTTTGATAGCGATAAAAAAAAATTGTTAATTACTCAAAAGTGTATACGTTTTTAAGTTCTTGTGGTCAAAATTCATTATCGATTAACGATCTTCTTCAGAATTCACAAAATATTAATTTATCGTTTAAAACGTTTATCTTTCAACTTCAAAATGGAATTTAAAAAAAAAACCCAAAGGTTATGTATAAAAATTGATCAACGGCAATTGCTGAGATTTATTTGAAAAAAAAAAATCCCACAAAATGCGGAAGTAAAAATTTCAATAAACATAGAATACCGCATATATAGAGCTTTTATATATTTGGGTATTGGGCGTCGATCCGTATGTCGACGAGAAACGAGAAAGAAGGAATTCGGGGGATTGGAGGTTGAATGGTTGTTGGATGAAACGGGGCACGTGCCTATATAGAGAGAGGGCTTCCTCAGCGGCGTCGGCGTCGGCGTCGGCGGCCGCTCTTCTGCCAACCATCGCGAATAAATAGAATAGACGAACTCCGAAACGAAGCCACTCACCCCTTTCACCGATTCTATCATACCCCTTTCGCTACGTGATCCTTCATTTGCTCTGTTTTTCTTTCTTTTTCTGCTAGCCGTTAGCCTTCCGACAGAATACTTTTGTACCGTACCATGAGATTTCGGGTAAACAAAACGGTTGTGCATATAACGATGGTATGGAATTTCCATTTTCCCCAGGAAAAAGACCACAAATAAAACAATTTTCTCATCGGTAAAACCAATTATTCAATTGTCACTCAAATGTTACGGAACATGAAAATACTCGTAACTTTTTCCGAATTCTTACCGTAAAAACCGTTAAAAAATCGTACAATATTCACGCGTGGAAAAATAAATTTTACCGTGTTAAATAGCACTCTGAGTCTTGATAGTATCGACTAGTATAAATGTGACATTTTTGTAAAATGAAAATAGTTTTATTATCAATAACTTATATTATATATAATTGTCCGTATTAGTCGCGTAGGTATATGTTTATTGTGGAATGATGTGCCACTTGACCGAACGTTTCGGTATTTACGAAAACAGAGAAAGACAAGACAAGACTTTTTTGTTTCCCGCCGTCGCCGAGTGAGCGACAAGTGGGGTATCTTTGACCTTTGCTTCTGTGTATAAAATGCGCAACGCCCATGGTTTTTCTACTTATAAACACTTCGGTTCTAGCGTTTTACACGTCGCACCACGATAAGTGTATAACGCTCAACTTGTATCCTTCTCTTTATTTCATTAGACACGCTCATTTATTATTTCTAGTTGCTGTTAAAAACACACACACACACACATTTTTGATTTTTTCACATCCCACGAGACGACTTTTGCTTACGGATTCTACACGTTTACCTATAACAATAATGTTTTTCATAATTTTACATGAAATCGGCGACAATCATCATTAACGATATTTCAAAAGAAATATATAACTGGGCATCCTTAAGTTTTTTAGGAATTGGAATATTTTTTCGTTTCCCAGTACCAAGTTTTTTCTACACCTTATATCGTAAATCACACCAATTCGCGCAATTGAACTTTTCTCACATCGTAGAATTCGCAACTTTGAATAACGTAGAAAAGTGTCGTGACAGTTGAAATTGTTATTTTCTAGGCGGCCGAGTTTTTCAATTTTCTACAACGACATTTATCTCAGATTTGGAAAAGTCTAATAGATGTCTCGAATAAATACCGACAACAACGAAAAAATCGTTTATTTTGTCCCCCACCGAAAAAAAGTCCGTTTTCCCAAAATTCCACCATGCATATAGCATCAGTAGCGGGAACAGAAGCAGGAGTATGAGACACCGGTCCGAGGGTCCAGCGATCTCCGTTTCTTTTCTATAGAAAAAAAAAGAGGGAAAAAATACATACGGTCCGATCACGCGGGATATTTTCGGTGGCCGGCCGTTGTCCGTGTTCGGATGCTGGGGATGCTGAGGACGCGCAGGCTGCACGCGGTTACCGCTCGCAAATGGCAACCCCCTCATCCGTCGACGGTATGTATTTATATACATATATATGTATATATATATATATATATATACGTATAGAAAGAGAGAAGGACGACGCGCGAGCCAAGGACAAACAACTGACAGCTGACCCACGCTCGTGCGGAGCTGACCCATACTTATGGTTCATCTGCTGACACCACCCCTGTACTTCCTACTGGCTATAGTAGCACACATACCGCTTTCACCATAGACACACACACGCACAGACACGTGCTTGGACATGTGTATACCTATAAACTTTGTAGCTGCTATCCCATTGCTTTTGAGCTCAGATTTTTTTTTCACAATTCTTCTTGAAATATTACGAGAAATAATGGAATTTATTTTAGGTGACAATAACACAAATTGTAGAGAAATTATTATTAATATTTTTTTTTCTATTCTGGCCATAAATAATTCTCGAATTGTTTCAATTTTTTAAATTAAGTAGCGACGCTGTCATGCGCTTGTTTTTTCACCGCAATAAGCGTCATTTTAAAACGCTTCATGGTCAATTACGTTGAGTTCAAGGACGTGAGGTATGAGGAGGATGAAAATGAATTTTTGATAAAGATGTTGAAGAAAAAAAAAAAATGGTCACGAGTTGAGAATACGATAGTCCACAGGCCCCTCTGATTTTCGGCCAACGATATGTGTACATTCGCACGAGCGAATGCACGAGCCCCTCGCGCACGCGTGCCCCCCTTTTCTCAGGGTTCACTCCGATTTCCTTGTTGTCTCATGTCCTATAGCGAGCTATGGTGTATTTTCGTTCTGGCCGAGCCCTCGTCTAGCTACATCGACGATATTCCTCCCTACCACCTCGCGACATCGCCTCTAAAAGCACCCTCGGTATATATAGCACTACGTTGGTAATGCTCAACGAAAAAAACTTTCCGGATGATTCTTGGTCGTTTCCTTGAGCACCATCTCACCACACGACCAGAAGCAACGACACTCTTTTCCTACAATATTTTGCCTCGCTCTCTTCCCTCTTCCTTCGCACTGTCCGATCTTGCGACCCTAGACACTTTTTCCTTCTTGCCGTCTCCTGGGGGCTGTTTTTTTTACTCCCTCCATCTCCTTCCCCGCGATCCTCCTCTCTTTTTCAGCTTTCTCTCTCCCAGTAACCACCACCCTCTTACAGCGTTACTTCCGTCATCCTAAAATAGCCTTTTGTTGGCGTCGATTCTTCTAAAAAGATATTTCTCCATAAGTCTTGACGATGGAATTCATATTTTTTATTCCCTTCCTGGCGCCGCTCTTTCTGCCTCCAATTTGTCTCAAAAAACTGTTAACACGTCCTACTTTTTTTTGCTTATTTCGTTTTCCCTCGACTTGTGAATCAGGTGTGTTTAGGGTGCGATCAGCCAACACACATCATACTTACATTAGGGTGATACTTTTTTTTCTTTCTCTTTCTCTGTCACTCGAAACTATTATTGTGTCATCGTATTTTTTTTTGCCCACTTGTGGATCAGGTGCGTTTGGGGTACGATTGATTTTTTTTTTCCATTTTTTTTAAATCCGCCACGCGTATACGAGGCTCTCTTTGCCCTTGGTAGCGCCCCGCACCAACTATTCCAGTGACCCCACGAAGTGTTTTTTTTTTTTCTTTCGTTCTTCATTCCCCTCCCTTTTCATTGAACCCTCGTCTCGAAGCGCCGGTCGTTTTTCCGGAGCGCGTGGCGCGCTTATAATAAACACACACCGGGAGTCAGAGTGGATAGTTAGAGGCTGTCAAATGTATATAGAAGGAGGAGAAAGGTCTGGCCGAGGAAACTCCTGTGGAGATTCCACGGGTGCTTCGCGATGCGGCTTCTCGATCGCCATCAGGCTCAACCGTAAACAACTCTCGTGAGTATCCTCGTCGCTGTGCTTGTGCCGCAGCATAAGTTGCGCCCGCAACAAATCCTCAGCCGCCACTAACGACCACAACAGACGCCGTTCGGACTATAATGAATGAGACTAATGTACTTGAGTGACTAACAATATGAAGAAAAAAAAAATGTCGCTTAACGCAAACAATTACTTATGGACTAAAACAGATAACAAATCGTTTCGTTTTAACATTCGGGTTATCTTATCGTTGTCCCGGTGTTAGTCTGGAAAAATATTTAATGAATCGGTGAGAAATTTTCACGAAATTGTGACTCACTTTTCCTGACTTTCGAGGAATCTCTGCGTTTTTCGAAGAAAAAAAAAGATTATATACGTTGTGATGTTACTCAAAATACTTTTTAGTTTACTCTAAGAATAGTCAACTCGTTGCACTTAATAACAATATTTTACTCCGATAGTTAAATAAAAAAGTAGAACTTTGCACATTGCTTCCTCGTGTAAAATTTGAAGACAGCTGTAAAGAGGATATTTTAAAATTTCAATTTTTAACAAATCTACCTCTATAAGGAAAACATTTATGATTTATTTTGGCTTCCTCATAGAGGTAGATTTGTTGAAAAATATCCTCTTCACAGCTGGCTTCAAATTTTATATGAGGAAGCGATGTGCAAACTTCTACTTTGCATATTTTTTATTCTCTTTACCTATCCATATTGCGTGCAGCTATGAAGTGCCGTTCAAACACCCTTACATCGCATTTCGATTAAGTACAAATTTTTATCCCACTCTCTTAACTTTTGCGGAAATTATGAGCGAAAATGTAAATTTATTAAAAAATTAAAACTGCCATAAAGTCCGAACGTCTTTACCGATCAGCACCAAATTACGTACGTAGCAGGGCTTTATGGTATTTTTCCAGTGTAGGAAATTTCGGTTCATATGTTGAAATTCGACGTGATTTAGAGAATTTTTTTTTTTTTTTTTTTCGTTCCATCGTGCCGTTCGTGAGTTATGAACAATTGAATTTTCGGTGCCTGGAACACACACACACATTTTCTAGACGTTTTAGGCGATTCTGAGTATGTTAACGCAAAAATCTCGAAAAAAAAATTTTTCACGAATACAAAGATTCCTCGATCAGGAAGCAAAAAGTATCAATCAAACGCGGTAGCATTGAAAATATAATAAATATATATGTCTTGTCTTATATGAACAAATAATGTTGACATTATAACCTCGAATAACATACTCATATTTACAAGAAGATAAATTAGATAATATTTCCTATAGCTAATAATGATGAAGGATTTAGTAAAAAAAAAAAAAAAATAATAAAAATTTGTTTACATTTGCATCGTGCTTACGGGAAAAAAAAATACGATTGATATCACAATGCATGAAGAAAATATTGATGTGACAAGTTTGAAGGAAATGCATAAAAATGAGTATTACGAAGTGTATTGGTAAGGATTCGCAGTCGGGGCTCTTCTGTAGTGAGATATTAGCCGTTAGATGGCAAGCACCGGGAATTCGCGAGGATTCCTTCTCGCAAGCGGTCGAATCACTTCTCGTTGCTTTATATACCGGTGAATGGAGTCCGAGCGTTACTCAGGGAGTATTCGGACGCGGCGCTATGCGGTCCCTTGTAAAAGACACCCATGGCCTTGGTTCACCCATTACCGACACTCACAACTCCAATGAGATATTCGTTAGGTGTTTACTTCTCGTCCGTTGGTTCACCCCAAAAATAGAACGGACCATCCGAGCTCCCATATTTTTCATATCATTAATATTACCATCAAAAATATATATTTCAATTTTATTATTATATACTATTATTATTATATATATTTTATATATGATGTATTAATTTTCCTCTTTAATGCAAATCCAATTTGAAAATTGCCATTTATTTTCTCACTAATTAAATTTGAATCTATCGCCGAATTTTTTTTATAGAATATTGAATTGAATTTTCGCAACATGGGGAGAAAACTAAAATTATTGTAAATTTTTATGGTACTGTCTAAAAGAGCCTTTGAAAACTATTGACATGAAGAATAAAGAAATTTTTACGACTTTATTTATTTCATAATCATACGAATAAGCAAACGACCGACATTGGCAGAAAAAAAAATGGAGTCTACATAATTGAAAGTCGAAAGGAGCAAAACGAATTCGAAATAAAAATCTCTTCAAATGCTTTAGAATTGATTCGTTATGGATGGAAATTTCACAGCTTGACCATAAAATCGTGTCGCGGAAGCGGCAAAGTATCGCGCTGCGTTTCTCGAAGCGCAGATGGACCAATCGGACGCGCCACAATATTTGCCAGATCGACAGCTCCGGTTTTTAAACACATTTTTTCAATTATGTCGGAAAACTGACTTACCATAAATATTAATACGGTAAGTGTGGAATTTTTACAAATCTACTATTATCGCTTGCTCATAAAGAAAGCTCTGTTTTCGTGAAAATTTTGTTTTTCGCCATTTTCATGTGTGTGTGTGGGTGTGTGTGGGTGGCACGCTTGCGAAATTCGGACCGCTGTACCTCAAAAACGGCTCTGACGATTGAGCTGTGAAATTTGGCACGCTGGAAGAGGAGCAGTGCCCCTTCCTATGTATATTATTTGAAAACATATTCAGATTTGATAAACCTTGAAATTTTTTGAAAAATAAGCTAATGATGTAGATAATTTTGGAAAAATAGAGAATCGAAGAAAGTGGATCGAACGAATTATAGATGAGAATCGCTACATAGTTATTGAGAGTTGGCTGTAGCCTCGAATTTTTTGGACACATTCTCTTGATATTTACTGGTAAAAGTTAGTGGTGCCCCCTCCGAACTCGTTTGAGGGTGACCCTCTCGATTTTCGAAAAGCGGCATTAGAGAAGCGCGTAAATGGAGCCCGTTTGCCCGTAACGGTCGGTACATAATATCTGGCGGCCGTTGGTCATCGCGCTTGGTACAAGGTTTGGTGGGAGCAGCGATATATAGCGCATTATATCGAGGGACGAGAATCGGTTATTGGTCCGAGTGAGAATTAGAGAAACGCGCGGTGTAGTAGGTTTCCCTGGGCGCGGCAACCTGATAAATAAGGGGGTCACGCTGCCACTAGAGGGGTCACCTATTGAACAATACAGGGAGCACGGCCTTTGCACCCAGGGGTTAATATGCGGGCAACTAAACATTGCCACTGGACAATACAAGATTTATAGGTCGACGCATACGCGACCATTGTCCAGCTTTCGAGACCCTGAAACTCTAAGGATTTCGACAATTTCTATCGAAAAACCGACCCCTGGATGCCATTTCATCGACAGAAATCGCAACGTGCTCAAGCAACGCGTTCGCCTTCGTTCCTGCTCTCTCTCCCTTTCATTGGCGAGCTCGCGACACGAACGAGCCGCGCGCTTACACCGGATTTACGAAAATTATTCGACACTCGGGCGGCTGCGCATCTCTATTGTCCGAACTACGCAACCAAGCCAATCGCCCAATCCCTTTTCCTAACTACAACCTTCACTCATCTACCGGCTAATGACAAGCCGCTCCTTATATTTCCCTCCAAATTGCATCCTGCGATCAAAACTCAATGTGACAAAGTCTAATGTTGGCTCATAATATGTGCCGATATATACCGAGCTTTTTCTCCACGAGGAAGCTCCGATTATTCCAATTATTTTTACGTCACTCGCTTCTCACGCACTCGTCAAGTGAACCATTCTGTACGATACGCCGCGGAAAAACCTTTCCTCCCACATCGTATCGCATTTATAGCACTCGCCTTTCGTTAATGCTGCAAACGCACACGCCTCACGCACCGTCTCACTGACAATTACAATTACAATTAACGCCATTTTGTTGTTAAAAGTACAACCGTCTTATGTACCATTGTTGACCCTCAACGGTCTTGTTTTTCGTATGACAATCGACATTTCTGCATCATCAAAAATTAACTTTGTCAAAGTGTAGCGCCGCCGCCACATTACTTCGGAGAGGAAAATCTCCACGAACTTTTTTCTTACTTTTTCAATTTTCCGATGGCGGATATTTTTGAAAAAAAAAAAAAAATACTGTGAAATTAAGACGATCTCTTTGGAAATTGAACACTTTGTCACGCTATATCTTTTTAGTTTCAACTCAGAGAGCAAAACGTGTAGGAAATCGTCTTTCTTTTCTCATTTTGAAATGCCATTTATTGAGTAACAATAATAATAATAATACTAATAATACTCTTGCTAGAGGTCGTTATTTGTACTTTTATCTTTGTCTACGTTTCCTGAATATTGACTAAAGGCAAAAATGCCGAAGGACGTTTTTTTTTAAATACTCTTGATTCTTAAATTGTTTTGCATTTAATATAAACGGCGGTTCCTGTAATATTGTTTCGAAAAATCTGAATCAATTCACATCGAGGGGCCTTTAAAGATATTTTATCATATAACCAATTATGGGGCAAATCGGAGTGGGTCGAAAAAAAAGTCGCTGGATGGACGGATAATGTGGTTAAAAAAAGCAATTTTTTAACGTTCCATAAAAGGGTTAAACACAAAAAATAGGACGCGAATCGGAGCGTCAACGGATTTAATATCGCTTAAGATCTTTCCAAATTTTTACATTCATTCGCGCGTGAAAATCGGATTTTATCCGTTTTACCGGTCTATCTTTTTTTCATTTATATTCCCTCATTTTTTCTACGGCGTGTGCGTATATAGGTATATATATGAGTATGTTGCCCGTGGGCGAGGAGAGCAGCGGCGAGTCTCTCGGAGAGGCGGAGCATAGAGTGGAAAAGCAGAAAACTCGTCGGTGAGCGCACCCCTGTCGCAGGCCACCCTGTCTCGAGCCCTCGTACCCCCTAAGCCACTACGAGAGAGAGAGAGAGCGCGCGAGAGAGAGCGCGCGAGCCGTCTCGCTTGGTCTCGACATCCTCCATGGCACGCGTTAATTCTGGCCACTTTTCAAACGTCGAAAACGTTTCGCTCGCTATATATAGGGTTTCTCGAATTTTTTCTTCATTCCCCTTAAGCGGCAACTGCGTTTCCTTCCTCCTCCTCGTCTTCTTCTATTTTTCGGTCCGTCCACCTTGACCCCGCGTACCACACCGTCGACACCCGATATACGTTTGGTTCCTCATCCGAGTCCGATGCACTACATCTACAGCACTACGTCCATTGACTAGCACGAGTCGCGACTTCCGTTGCACATTTCTTCTACCGCTCCTCCACTGGACAAAGAAAGTCGGGCTGAACCTTCACCTTTTTTTCTCATTTTTCTCATTTTTCTCATTTTTCTCATATACTCAACGTCCTCGACATGCGGATATTCGAAAAAAAAAAAAATTTCTCACATTTTCATCGAGTACTTCCCGGCGGGTTATCAAGATCCAGTTGTAATAAATACTATACTATTTCTTACGAGGACACGTGAAACGTTGATGCAAGGTGGAACTTGGCGGATAATCATTACCTAATTATTATCCATTGTTCGCTATTCCGAATCTAAAGTTAGAAAATACGTCGGTGAGATTCAAAATAGCGTATGCTGAAATTGCGAATTTCAAACAAAATAAACCTCCGAATGTAGAATGGCCATTATTATAGAATTCGCTAGTTCAACCATTCGCTATTTCGACCCCCATAACTATGTATTATAAAAAATTATTTTAAACTATATCTTGAGTAATTATATAATCAATATTTCCTTGATATCTGAACTTTTTCGCAATAAGCAAATTTTAATTTGGTACATCGTGTCACTCCAAACTTATGGACAATTGAATTTTAATATCATGGACATGAGAAATTTACGAGAAATGTGAAATCTAATGAACGGTGGAAGTTGCTTATGGGTACAAACATTGCGAAGCATATTTTCAACCATTAAAAATTACGGAAAAAATACCAAACTGCTCTATCGATCTTATGGAAATTGAATACCAAACGATTCAGCTGAGTCGTCAAACTTTTATGAATGTTCGACATTCATAAAAGTCTTAAAAACAAAATTAGCTCATGAAGAATCATTTAGCGAGATATCGTTAATTTTCACGAAACTTAGACGACGCGCGTTTTTTTTTTTTAAAAAAAGCTTGCAACAGCCAATTTTTCTAAAAGACCTTTCTCGATGTTTCAGAGCATTCCGAGTGTCTTTAATATAAATATTATTTGGAACTTTGTATTATCATTTGTTAAATTATATAAGGTAGAAAAATTAAGTTTGTTTTTATGTTAACAGTAAAAGATGTAAGTTCAATTTCTTTTAATTGTATAGGAAAATTCATTCACTCCAAGAGATGATGTATGCATTCGGAAGTCTATTGCAGCTTATGGCTTGTGAATCGCATTTAAGCTTATTACCGGAAAAAGCCATTTTTTTTCATTGTGTCTGTATCGTTGGTTGGAGAGCCCTTCGAATCCGCAATTTTGGCGAATCATCGACATCGGTATAGTTCTCGAAGCTCCGGCAAATCGGTTTCGAATGGAATAATATGGCTTACACGCACGACAATAGACGTTTTGGGCCCATTAGGAATGCACTTTAATACAGTGCTAGGCCGTGGCTTGCACAATAGCGCGCCCGGTGATTGTCCGGAGAATGAAAAAAGGGAAGTTGGCGAACAAAAAAATAAATCCCTCGACGCAACTCCAAATCGTATACATACATTTGGGCCGGCTCTCTGTCTCTCTATCGAACCACCAGCAAATCGATACAACACAATACACCAAAAAACTATATTTTCGACACACTGTCGTCTTCAAATACCTTTTTTACTTTTTTTATTTTCTTATATTTTTTTTTGAACAATAAGAATTTTCTTGCATTTAAAAAGAATGTAAATTTTCAAAAATATATGACGAGCGTTTTTTCTTCATATATACATACATATATATATGACGAAACGTTATTCGTGTTTTCGTTGTACATACTAAAATAGAAGAAAAAGTTTTGTGCAATTTGATAAAAAGGTCTATGAAAAATTTGCATACAAAGGCTTATTGTTGAAATTAGTGAAAAAAAAAAATGTCTTCCGTTTTTCTTTTAATACCGAACACGAGGATGTGTAAAACAAACGAGGTGTGAAAAGGTAAAAGTGGGCGCATGCGCGGTAACGTGGCTGCGGAATTTTCAACAGACGTGATGTACGCACGATATAGGCATCGTCGAATGGGGGAGTGTACTGTATTTAAAATCATTCGGAAACTATCTATCTACTTTGTCACTGTCAAGCTGTTTCGGGAAGCTGTGGAGGACCATCTCTTTCTTCAACGCTATTCGAGTTTGTATAGCGCCCGATCATTCTGCAAATACCGTCGATTCATCCATACCAAGTTCTTTCGGATTAGCGTCGCTTGCCGTTGGCGTATGGCGGAAAAATTGTGTGCAATATTTTATTCGTATTATTAGGTTTTGTATACTCGCGCTGCAAAAACTCAATGGACAGAAATTTCCGGAGAAGAAAAATCACTGTATTCAATTGAAACGTATCTCTATGAGAAACCGATTACGGTTTTCTCATCAGGACAATCAGTCACATCAGGTCCTCGTTACTCGACTTGTTAAGAACTATCAAGCTCATTGGTTCAACGATTCCAGCTGATAGGGCGCATACAGGCACTTTTCGATTCTTGAATTTCTTTTGCAAATTTATACATAGGAGGAGGCCGTTGTGGTCCATCGGTCTACAAAATTTCAGCATGATCGTTCAAGCCATCCTTGAGATATAGTGATTCGAATTTTTGCAACTCTGCCCCACCTCCACCATCCATTCCAACATATTTTCTCAACTGTATCTTTGATATTTTAGGCCATTTTGACTAATCCAACATAAGAAACAGGTAATTTTCTTTTTTTTTCCACAAAAACAAAGCTTTCTGTATGAAGAAGCAAAAAAGCAAAGTTTACTCTAAACTTGAAAAAAAAATGTATGCGAAGGTCTTGAAGGATCCACGGAAATGAAAAGAATGTTCAGTCGTTAAAAAAACTGTTATTCCAAATGTAAATTGTTATATAATTTGTAGGTTGCACAATTTTTTTGCGGTTTGACATATAAATCATTTTGCTTCCTCATAGAGAAGTCTTTGTTTTCATGAAATTTTTTTTTCTTTCGACATTTTCGCGTCAGGACACTTTGATACACGAAATCAGGAAAAATTTTAAAGGAGACATTTCCAACCAAGTTGCTTCCGGTATTATTTTTTTGATTGTTTTACGAAGCTTCCTCCGCGGGAGGTAGCCAAAATCGAATGACATACCTGATCATAGAGGTAGCTTTCGAAAAAAAACCAAAAATAATGAGAAAGTTCTATTTGGCAGGTTTTTCGTGAAATGTAACACCAATGACGAGTACAAATGGATTCTAAAATCTCAAGGTAAAATTTTCTTAAAAATTTGGTGATTGTGGGAAATATAAAAAATTCTTGGAAAAATATAGTTGCCTCGACGGAAAATTGTTCATGTAATGGACAACATGTTGAAAGTAGGGTGAAAAGTATACAAGTTGATAGTCGCGAGCCGAAACACCGAGGCCATTCTGTGAAATATTTAGAGGGGCTCGGATCGAGGACTCTCAGTTGAACCCTTTGAATATCTCCGAGGATCCGGATTTGAAAGTGTTGCGGGAGATTACACGAGGCGTTGAAAAGTGACAAAGTGCGCGGAGGGGTTTGGCTGTCTATGGTCGAAGCGCGCTTTTGATTTCCAACCACGTTAGCCACGCCTTTGGTATCCAATGCGCCGAATCAACCTGTCGACGGATTATTAAAGGATAGGGGAGTTTTTATAAGCGCTGCACCAGCTCGCCGCCGCCGTACTACAAACACACACGTCTTTTTTTCAGATCCGGCAACGATACCCCCTTAACCCGCAGTACTAAACCGAGGGGCGAGCGTTTCGACCTGTTGTGTTGGAAGGGGAGTTTTTTTTACCAGCTTTTTATATATCCTTCCGGGGCGCCAATAGCTAACAGTGCTTACCTGCAGCAACTTTTTTTTCTCCTTTTTTTTCCAGCTCATGAGGTTGGAAAAAAATCGCCCCGATTAGAGCACAAGTTGTTACCCACTACCTGCGCAGGCTCACAATGCCCGACGAATCTACCTTTTTTTTTTCTACTATCTCTCGCTTTTTTTCCTCCAATGAAAACAAAACAAAAAAATAAACCATGTCGCTGAGGTTTGTAGTATGATATCGAAAACTCTTTTTATATACACCATTGATAAGATCGATGTAAAAATTGACGATTCCAAAATTAATTCATAAAAATTTTCCACTTGATCACTCAATTAAGTGGCACGTTGAGAAATTTTTTAATTTTCCCGTCATTGGCATAAAAATTGCCAGATTCCCGATCAACGGAAAATTGCGTGCAAAATTTAGAGTATTCATCCTCGGAATTTACATTCGGCAGTAACTCATTGTGGGGGGTTTGTACATTGTTGTGTAATTGCATTGAAAAAAGCCGAAAAAAATAGAGCGGATATAAAGAAAAATTCTACAATTTCAGCTATCCAACTTGAAAACATCTGCAAAAAATCAAATAATCATCGTATCCTAATTTGCTCCAAAGCTCAAATAATTACGAAGGTGTAAAAGACGTCATAACCATTCCGTTATTTAAAAAAATTATAACCATTTAGTGCACTTTAGGTCATAATTATAAAACAAAACATTATATTTTTGTTTGGTTAACACATAATAACGATGTAGTGATGATAACGATGTATAGAATTCTGAATTCTCAAAAAAGAATATTGAACGTAAAGATTTAAAGGATAATCAAAGAATAATTTGAAACGAGAAAATTTTCCAATGATAATAGATATTTTGATAATATACAGAGGAAATAATGCGCCGTTAACTTGATTAGGTTGAAAGTACTGCGCGCAAAGTACTTTGCGGCGTGTACGAAGCTCGAAACGCTGTTATTAGGTTTCTCTCATCGTATTGTTATTTATCCTTTTTTTTTTATTGTTCTTTGAAACAAAACAATTTACTGGATTTCTTTATTTTCCGCTGAGAGGCCAGTGGAATGCGGAGAGAAAATGCGAGGAAACTTATTTTTTCACGAGAGCTTAAGATTTCTTTCGTTTATCGTTTTCGACCATTAACATTTTTTGTTTTGTTTTTTTCAAATCTGGTGAAAGTTAAAGCTGAAGGCTCTAAACTTTTTTTGCATTAAGGTCTTTTTATTTATAAGTCGTCAAGGCGGAGGATTAAGTAAATCTCGCGAGCCGAACGATTTTACAGCGACGCGGAGAAAGGGTTAGTCGTGAGCGGAAAATAAAGGGTTGAAAAAGACGCCAGGTAAGCGCGCGCGCGCGCGCGCGCTAATCTTGACGGTTTTTCGGCATTCTTTTTTCACCGCACCTTTTTTTGTCGACCGAACAATCCTTGAGGACAACAACTATGTGTCGCAATGGAACGCCTGCGAAATCTGCTGTGGGTACTATATTAACCTTTTCGCGCTGGAGCCGGGCTTTATCCGTACTGTACCGTATAGTCGCACCCTTTTACCGTTTTATTGGCCGAGATTAGGCCAAGTAAAAACAGTTAAATACAACTCTATGCCGTCTTCGGAGTTCACTCAATCCTTTTTTCCAAAAAACAAGTAAATCAACCACATCCGTACTTCATCGCGGTTACATATTTTCTCTCGTGCTACGAAATATTATCCAAATATTTACACGTAATGGTACGTACCTTCTTCTCTTCTCTTTTCAGAATATATCAACCACATTTTTTAAATCTTTTATTGTCATTATTATTATCGCTATCATCACCATCATCATCATTATGAGGTTATCTAGTATATTTTTTTCATATTGTTAAACGTCATTTTTGTTGCTGTAAAGTACGCTGTAAAGAATATCTGAAAAATTCATATACCGTACAGTAATTTTGACTAACCCCATGTAGAGAATTAAATTTTTAATATATAGGAAAGAAAATAAAAACTGAATGTACGCGTGATATAATTAAAGTTTTATAGGAATATATTTCCAGTAGGACAAGCATTTTGACTTGAGATATTATATTTTTATCAAAAGTAGCAATGACGGAACAAAAAAAAATTGGAAAATTGAGTTTTTGGGCTGTTTTCCGATTAAATCATTGTGGGTGGACAAGACAAAGGGCAGAGCTTGATGATGCGAAAGGGTGATGATACGGCGCCCCATTACTATATACGCATTACGCCTCTATTCCATTCTTGAAAGTCGCTCTGCTTTGCTGAATCAGAAGATTGAGACTCCGCGCCTTCGCCTCTTCTATACGACTACAACGTGCCGTAATGGAAATTCTAAAAATGGTTGCCAAATACGTTTCTAAGCTGATATGTAATTTCCTCTATTCGATCAGTGACTTAACTAAATACAATTATCATTTGTTATATTGTTATTTTATAACAAACATTTCCATCAAAACGTATAAAACCAATTAAAAAAATCGTTTCATATGGAGTCGTAAAAATTATTAGTTCCATTGAAAAATCATCTACAGTGACATAATACCGAAAACTAATAAAACTTGTGTGACACTCAGTTACTCTGTCGATATGGAAAATCTCTTCCGAAATACTTTAGTACTTTCATCGCCTTTTTTTTCTTTTGCAGTTTCCGACGAGCGGATTTTTGTGTAACTAAGTAACGTGGCAAATGGTGAGAAAACTAACTTATCGACCGAGAGTAAGGGCAATTATTCTTCAACTTACATCTTTACTGTAAGTCATAAATTGAAATATTACCAATGCATTAGGTGTAAAAAAATTTTCCCATTATGCACTTTTAATCCTTCAGAGGTATTGATAAATTCGAGAAAAAAAATGTCCTTCTGTATTTACAAGGGTACAAAAAGTATGTGTGTGTTGAAATAATTGTTGCTTTTTTTATAAAGAAGAATGATAAAAAGTATTTTCAAGTAATAGGAAGTCTGGCTAGTCATATGAGTTGTTGATTGAGTAAAAGTTGTTGAATTGATCCGGTACTTAATGGCTTATATGAAGATAGAAAAACGAAAGGGAATAGCGATAAGTCCGGGGTTAAAAAGTCGCCTCGCTCCCAAGTTGTCAAATAGAAAACGGTGGCGCACGTGGATTATTGAGGCGACACGGAGTGATTAACGGCGCGAATAACGGCCGCTTGGACAATTCCGACACGCTGTGTAGAGTTAAAGGGGCGTCGAAATTTGGCAGGCACATGACCGACATCAGCACGCCCTGATGCCTTCACTCAATAATCCTCCTCAATGCTCTATGTACATGACGCATTTTTATCGACACTCGTGTTGTATTATTTCTATGCGCTTTCTCAATGTGGACATAAATCAGCGAATTGCGACACGAATTGACAAATCGAAAGCAGCGCGCTTTCGGAAAAGGAATCTCAGGAAAATAAATTGAAGTAACATTATGAATGTGTAAGTAAACAATATATTTATTGTTATCGTTATCGCTAAGGCACTTGTTACCGATATAAAAATGTACGTCATAAATGATCGCCCATGAGCATATTTAAATACTGGTATTACACAACTAATTGCTTCTCGTAATGATTTACTATAGTGCATATGCATAATCTCGGATGTTATGTATGAGAGGCTTATGACATCCGGGGAAGCTTCGCGATAACTGTTGTCGCGTCGTTTTATTATTACTTTTAAGAGATACCTTTATATTTCAAAGTACAAAGACGGGGATAAGTTCCGCATGTCGAGTACCAAATAAAAAGTCACATATCGTTCGAAATTTATAAATAATAAAAAACGGAAAAAAAAACCGAACGATCTAAGGCACTCGCAACAAGTTCCCCGAACTTAAACTACATTCGGTTTGGATTGAAAAAGCAAGATATAGTATTTTTGTATTCTTAAGGAGAAACGTTAATGTATAATTAAAGCGATAAACAATACGAATTGATGATGCACGTGAAGAAGAGAAGAAGCGATTGCCGGCGGCATGAGTGACCACGAGGCTCGCTATTCCTCGGGGTTTATTTGTATTGCAATGGTTGTTTGCGCCGTCGGTTATTATCTTCCTCCGAGGATCTCTCGAAAATAACAACATAAATACGTGATACGAAAGCGCATATACGCGTCGCTCGTCATTTATCTACGAAGTTAAGACATGTTCTCGTTCGATCGAACATCAGGTCTGCGTTATACGAGAGAGCATAACGAGATGCTCGACGATACGACACGAGGGCTGGCATGTAAACGGAAAAGATTCTTTCCTTCGTTAATGGCCTCGTCCCGGCTTTTCCCCAATAATCTCATGGAAAAACTGGGAGAGCCTATTGCAACATTGCATTTACAATAATAATCTTAATCGCGGATTCAAATATTTTATAGTCAACAATTGAAGGTTTCGTATTAACATGTTCGAGAGTCAGGGACCTGCGAATATTCGATTTACCATCACGATAATTCGCCCTTATTCAGACGGCTTTTATAAATTTCTACAATATCCAATACGATCCTTCCAACACAATTTCAATTATTTTCTACAAAACATAAAAACCGATGATATCTTAATCTCCTTGCGCTACGAACGAATCCAAGTGAATCAGCAAAGGTCTTGCTTATAAAAAATATCAATCTCATTTATAAAACGGCACGAAATCACTTCGTAACAGGACGCGAGTGTAAATGAATAAAAAAATCTTCCGCGTGACATCGATCGTCTAACGATGCCATCGCAATACTCTATTCTTCGTGTCTCGTTCTTTTTTTATACCTTTTCTCTTTTGTTTTCTTTAAATGACCCAGACGATCCACTGGACTCTTCGGCACATTTACAAAGCTGCCACTTAAATTAACAACGCACATACGCATAATATCAACTCTACCGAATTCAAATTTCGGTATCGACTATGCTACAACATCATTATTCTTAATTTAAAAAAGAAAAACAATACAATACACCTTTCAAAGGGCAGCCCCATAACTGCCGTGGCTTCCCCATAAGAAGGAAACCCGGTTTCCGATTTATATTCTATAAATATTATATACTCGGCACGTTAAACTCGCACATAATATAACTGTGTCTGTGGGTCTGTGTGTATGTATAGTATAAAACGTATCGGAATTTGTTAATCTAATGGGGGGGGGGGGGGGGCGGTGTTTGTCGTTTAACCGATAACTTCGAATATTCGTAACAGTTATAAACTTTATATATAAAAAAAATATATATATATTTATGTATATGAATATATGAATATATTTACTTTATATTCACTCGACCTCCCAATGCACGATTCAAGGATCCTCAACATGCCTCCTTATTCTTAAGAATTACGAAGCCTTTTCACGCAGTCAAATCATTGTTCATTTTCCAAAATCATTACTACAAATTTTCGACACTTTACTTCAATATTCTTTCGAGGATAACTTCTATAGCAGAATAATGCAGCGTTTGTAGTCATTTAAACACAATAAAATCGATCAACGTTAATATCTGAAATTTGTTTTCATTTATAAAGCCCAACTAGGGCTTTTTAAAGAATAAATAGCATCATTGCTCCGCTTGTAACGAAACATTCAATTAATTGGAAGATGCTTCATTACTTCACCGATTAGCCTTTCATTGATAATAATTTTGCAAAAGCTCCAACCATTTGTCTTACTGATGCTTGGTTAGGATGGGCTTTTGACTATTCGACGGCTAGTGACATTGATAAATGCTGTGAATTAATCGAGCCTGTGCTCATAAACAAAATAAGCTATGTATCGTCATAATCAGACTGAGTTTTTTTTCCAATTCAATAAAACACATGCTGTGCTACCCTAGCTAATATTTATAACTGCCAATATAAAGCACAAAAAATTGTAAAAACGCTTTGAGAAAAATCAGCAGTACAATTTGACTGGTGAAAAACTTGCTATTCTCCTTAAATGTTTCTTTAACGATTACCATATGTTTACAATAAGACACTTCGTATGGACGGTTGGTTGCTTCTACAGATGACGACGCGAAAGGTCGTCTTTTTCGTTCGATTGCAAATATCAAGGCACTTCGTTTCAGCAGTTTTCTGTTTGTTTTTTTTTCGTTTTTGTCGAATCGTACAGCGATACGGTTAAAAACGTTTGTACTCGCGAGAATTCTACTGCTATTTTACGTTTTGTTTCTTCGTAGACGCTTCTGACGACTATATACGTTTCACAAAAAAAAATGTCGCGGCATCTGTTATCAAAAGCACGGCTCGGAACGCGCTTTTAACGAACCACAAACGATCCTACCTATTAATTGCACTTTTTGTTCAGTTTAGCGACAACAATGTCGCTTCTCTAAATGTTCGATCTTAAGCTTGCAGTCCAACGCCGTGCTTCCGCTACGCGAGATCGGTGAATCTGATACGTCATGATACCAGACTTGAGCTCTATTCAATACTAATTAATACGCGTCACCCATATGGTGGCACAAGGTTTATGATTCGTTCATTGAACAGAGTATTTTTCGACTCTCTGCACTCAAGGAAATGCTGCGATGTAAAATGCAATCTCTTGGCCGATTTATGCAAAAGATACCGCCAAAAGAAGCTTCCGTTAATTTTTTTACTTACATTTGAACAAAACTGAATAAATTAACTTTACCGGTACAGATCAAAATAATTTATCGAGTGCGTCTTTTTCCGTTGTCTTATCAAATTTCCTTTCAAATAATTCCGAGACAATAAAATAAATTTTAAATTCATTTTATTCTAATCTGTCTCATAAATCTAAAAGTTGAATAAATTCGGACAAAAACTTTTGTTTTTTCACGGTAAATAATTTCGATCTGAACGAGTTGAGAAAATTGCCCAAAAAATACTTACGAGGCACGAACATTTTTCAATTCTCCGCTGCTTTTTTTCTTAGAAATTTAGCAGGATCCCAATCAATAAGGTTTTTAATCAACGCCATTTGCAAAAAAAACTTTGTCACTGACTTTGATGTTTGTCACTGATCACGTTATCAATCAGAAAAAATTGTGGTATTGGATTTCACATCGCGCTTCCCTCCCTTTCTCCCTTTCTCTCGCCCCCGATACAAAAGCAGACCGACGAGTCATTTACGTGCTTTGGATATTATTGTCAGATGATATACCGTAGAGCTGCGGTTCGATTTTTAAATCTTCGACGCTTATTTTACTTCCATGCGTCGATTGGATAATAGAACATAGAAAAGCTATGTACACATTGCCGAAGGTATAAATTATACGATAATAAAAAAATTACGTTAAGCACGTCGTGGCCTCGAGTTTTCGAAACGTTTAACAAATATTTGTTCATACTCGATGAAAGAAAAAAAAATATCTTAAAAATGTATGTAAATAATACATATATATATATAGAATGTAAGTATTCTTGCATAAAATATATGATGAACATACATTTCACTTGAAAAAAAAAAAAAAAAAAAAAAAAAGTATTCTTAAATTTTTTTAGATTCTGCGTGAAAAAATCTAAAAAAATTCAAGTACACGTAAAAGTGTAGAGAAGATAAATTTAATAAGTCTACGTGTTCGGCATTTTACATGAATGTCGGCGACCCGAATTTATGAGAAATATCGTTAAATGATTGTAAACTTCTGTTGTTATTATTAAGACTGGAGGCGACGACGTAATCGATAAAATTTTAAGCGCTAACTTCGATGAGTTCCGGCATATTCTACAGCCACGTTAGGACGTTTGCGGGTTTGCTGGTGTTGGGATTAATGAGCGATTGCACGTCGTCGAGGATGTCACTGCTAAATTCTTCGCCCAACTAAAAATCAAGAAAAATACTTTAATCATCGGTTTATTTCGGTTTCTCGATTTTCAAGTAATGGATATAGATAGGAAAATGCGAGGAGCAGTTGATACCTGGAGGGAAGGCACGAGATCGTCAGTCGAATCGATATTATCGCTGAGCGTTGATATGTCAGGTGTTTCCATTGGAGCTCCACCTTCTGAAAACAGAAAACAGAAAACAGCATTTTTTACTTATTTTCTGTTATCAATTATTATGGCCGCTTTGTTGGTGGATTTTTGCAGCGTCTCGGTAATCGCAAGAGTAAATAAAAAAAATTGGCTCACCGCTCGTCCCGTCCATATTGTCGTCAATATTCGCGAGGAAATCCTCCGGCGTGTGAGGCAGCGAATATGCAGAACCCAGACCCAAACCGCTATCGGCACTCTCTTGACGCGCGTGCTGCTCATTCATACCTGACAAGAATGGATCCATTGCCACGTCAGTCGTACTTTGTCGTAGCATCAGTTCTTGCTGCAAATTTCAAAGCCGAATAAAGTGGTACATAATTTTAAAGCATTACGCAAACTTTTATTGGAAATTGCGCGGTAAATCTTTTTGCAAAGTCAACGTCTCATATTACGGCACCATTTATTTACGGTGAAATTCAATTGTTTTGTGAGTTACAATATATATAATGTAGCTCTGGAATTTGGCAAAGTTATAATCGTCATAAAGTTATAAAGTCATAATCGAATATCGATGGAAATTTTCTGACATTACACTGTAATGAGATTTGGCAATTATCACAACTGCATAATGAACACGAATAAGGAAAAAAAAAAGTTTTTACTCCACGATATGGAGTAGAATGTCATGAAGCTTGAGAGAAGAATAAAATGAATTTAATTGTAACCTGTCGCATGATTTCCTGTTGCCGTTGCTTGAGACGTTCGCGCTCCATCTGCAGCGACTGTAGACGCAATTTTTGTTGGCAGACTTGAATAGTTTGGTTGCTCTGGATGCCACCGCCGCCCGGTTGTTGAAGCCAGTTCTGTGGAAGCATCGCACCGGATGTCGGAGCTCTTTGGAGATGCGTCGCTGCAAATAATGAGTTGTTCGGTTATATAATCTTATCGGGGCATGAACTCGATCCCTAGAGATCCTTATCTATAACCATTCGACTCACTATCATCGTTTACGTGCTACCTGAGACACTAACTTCTCCTCTACACAAGAATCCACTTACTGCGCACAGTTTAGCTTCGATTTACCGTTAACTATCAAAACTGATCAAAGCCACACTTCTCCCTCTCTCTGCCTTCTTTTACTTTCACTCTAGTATTTTCTGAACAATACAAAATTCGCGATAAGGTTTCAATACATTTATTTGCTCCAAGTTCAAACTTTTTTCCATTGTTTCGCATTCTAGCAAATGGAAAATTTTAAATCGTTTTAACTTGACAATGATTACTATGATTTTTCAAATTTCCTCTATTTTTACATAACTTATAGGAGAAACCAACGTTTGACTTAATGTTGAATTTTAATCTCATATTATATAATTTCGATAAAGATTACCAGTTATATTTTGTGCAAAGTATTATTAACCTTTGAATAGATCAGATTAGAATTTGGAAAAATGTTTCTTACAAGAGCGATACAACATTTTAATACAGTGTACAGTATAGAAATTAATTGAAAAAATTGGTTATATCATTCTGTTACCTTTTAATTGACTTGAAATGATTTTCACAAAATATCCTAAAATATTAATTACAAAATGTGCTAAAATTTGTCAAAATTATCAACATGAAACCGAGGCATTTCTCGCAGGTTGGGCGACAATAACTCTTCAAACCTCGTTCAGCTGGCGCTGCGACATTTGAAATAATAATAATAATAATGATAAATAAAAATTAAAAAAGGACCTTGAAACCGCTAAATTTGAATAATTTTGTAGCCCACATGCAAGATGATGTGAAAAAATAATACATACCAAATGATTGATGAAATAATAAAAGACAGTGAGTTGGAAAGTAAAGGTTGATTAAAGCTCTGTAGAAAATAGAAAGAAAGTGCTGAATGATCGATAATTGATGTTTAACTGGTATACTTACGAATTCTAGGGTCAAACCAAGAGGTCGTGCGAGTCTGATGATTGATAAAATAAATCTCTCCTTCGGTGGTTCTAGCCTGTTCCCATCCATCGGGCAGGGGTCCTAGGGTGCTGGATGCCCCAGTTGAAGTTTTCCCACTCTCAACCGCAGCAGCGACAGCAGCGACACTGGCAGCCGCGGCGGTTTTTCTTGGATCCTCCCATGTCGTTGATCTGGTCAAGTGACTGAAACAAACGACATACGAAATTTTAAAAATACGTAATAAAAAGAGTGAATCGTTTTGCCCTCCGTCCCGCTTATCTTGGAGCAAAGATGGAGGTGAGAAGGGGAGAGAGAGAGAGCGCTCAAGTAATGACGACGCTCGCGTCCAAACGGCACCACCCCACGCAAAAGTCAACGGCGCCGAGTAGGACGCGTGTATACATGATCGCGTTATCCCAATATAGTATAGGGTGAGCCGAAAATAGTTTCCATTCAAAACGTCGGTGCGATAGAACGCAGAGAAGCGAAGAAGAAGGAGGAGGAGGAGGAGGATAAAACGCCTACTCATCCCGCGAAACGCAAGGAGCGAATACTATATTTTCACTAGCGTAATGCACAAAGCAACCTTTTCGAACGGGTGGTTAACGTTTGCCAGGAATTATTTGTGCCGTCGGTTTCGCTCTGATAGCGCATAGGATTAGAAACGTGTTCCGAATACGACCGAGATATAAGTTGTTTTGGACTCCTGAGTGGAGCAGTGCGTCAGCAACGGCATCACCATGAGCCGCTACCAAGTAACACCACGACCAGCATCATAACCAGTGGAAGCATCAGAGGCAACATCATCACCAACTACCAACAGACGATGATGTCACCTTACGGTTTTTCATCCACATATATTCTTCATCTTATATTCTCCACTTCGGCTCCGCAGCTAACCGTACCGACGAATACCAATTTCACATTTATCTTTATATAAACCCATGTCCTACAGTTAACTTTCGGACATGAGATATCTTACAGATAACATTCTCACGGACACATGTAACACATTCGAATAACTCCGAATTTTTCCGTACCAACGGAAAAATCCTTACTCGGCTAGTTCTTGGCCAAGTATAAAAAGAATATTAATATACGCATACGCCTCTGCATATGTATATATACTATAAAGCCATCGTCAAAATATATAAAAGATGACATTAGTGTGTACGTTTTTATGCCACAAAGCCGCAGAGTAAAATCAGCGATAAATGACAAATGTTTACAAAAAAATGCAGCGGCACAACTCGCACGTTGCACGGTAGCCAACTCCTGGAATAATATTTATCTAAAAAACATATAAATAATTCCAAATTGTTAAAATAAGCTTTCAAAACACTATTTAAACATGATATAGGATCATCAATTACATAATATATACTGGACCCTCCTTAAAATAGGATGTTTTGAGTTTGTAAGGAATGGTTGGGAGACAAGTTTTTACAGATTAATTAACTGGCTTTAAATTTTTTCAGATGAATTGAAATACTTTATTACTTGAGAAGGTATGTGAGTGGCAATTGTGGTGATGCCGTTTTAGCTATTCAGCAGGCATGTTTTATCTTTTGCAGTCGATGCCACTTTCGGTATGTTATTTTAACATGAAATAGAAAAACATTAGATTTTTGTAATGTTGTAGATAAAGAAAAAAAGTGTAATCTATCGGTGTTATTTTTGAGAGAGAATTATTTATCGGACGTCGGGAATGTCATACATAATGTGGGAGTACTCTTTGGTACGTGGAAGAGCCGGTGCGCCGTTCGTGCTTCCACCTTACACATCATTCGCTTTAACCCCAAATGCGTACTGGTGAAATTAGACAAGGCGCAGTTCGCACGGAGTGATACTCTTCGTGTCGTCTACGGAACTTCGACGCTTCCACGGTTGACGAAAATAGCAACTAATGGCTGCTGATTGCCGTTCGTGGCCTCTTTCGCTCTCACGAGACAGTCCTCGGGGTCTCATCGCGCACCTCTTCTTCATCGCCGCCGCTATTCTTCACTTTTCACAACCGGGCTGACTGTGTTATTTTTCAGGTCGAGGACAAGCTCCGCGAACTTTGGGCCCAATAAATCCATAACCAAACCCCAATTGCAGCCCTAGAAACGGCTCACTTGACATTTTTATTTTTGCAAACAAGTCCAATTCCCAGAAACGATCTATACTCGATTCGTCCTATCGATCATTTCTTTTATTTTGCCATAAATACAAATATTAATATCGCTACTGATTTTCGCTTGTGGCATTTTAATTTAATTTGGATAAATAAATAGAGAAAGAATTTCCTTAAGATATCAGCGACAACGTAGTCTCTACAAAGAACCATCTCTATACACCATGTTTTTCACAAGCGTTTAAGTTAAGCACGGCGAGGTTGTACTTGGGACGAACTCGACGATGCAAAATTGAAAAGGGCTAGCCCTTCCACAAGACAGATCTCAACAGACAGAGAAAAAATTATTCCAAGTTCCTCGACGAGCATAGTGGCTCGAAAGCGCTGGGTAGGGCGCTACCCGCGCATCTATCTTGAGAAGGCAGAGTTTTCGCGAGAGACTCCAGGGCCAATAACAACACGAATTCTCCAACGTCGAAAATGATGATGATGATTATTACGATGATGATATAATAATAATGGTAATGGTAATGGTAATGATAATGATGGTGATTATGATGATGAGGAAGAAGAAGGAGAAGACAAAGACGAAGAATCGATAGTACAAAGTACGGGGCGCCCGTGGAGCATTAAAAGCTACAGAAGCGTGTAGAGAAGCCGCGTGGCCACGTCGTCGTCAACGTCGACGTCGTCGTTGTCGTTGTTGTCGTCTCGAGAGCGGCGACCGAACGCCGACGCTGCGAGGCGCTTGCCGCACCGCTGTATGTCCCGCGCAGCACGCTCTCTTAGCCGTTACAAAAGGATAGAAAAAAAAAAACGAAAAATAACAGAGACGGAACAGAACACTACGCGGTCAGCCAGCCCAGAAACTCACGTCGATCTGGCAGAGTTCCAAGCCATGTTGCTTGTGGCCCTCAGAGGAGCCAAGTAAATACATCCCAAGTCGAGGGACGAAAGGAGAGAACCGCCGCTCTACGACAGAGACGAACAAGACAACGACAACGACGATAACGCGGGTTTCGCGCTATGGGTCTACGAGCACAGGGGCTCTCAGCATCACTATTACTAGTACCAACAGAAGCATCACCAGCAGCATCATGATCATCATCATCAGCAGCAGCAGCAGCAACGTGAACGTCAACGTAGAGGAGCCTGGCGACGAAGGCGCAACGCCGCGCTGTACGAGACTACGATGTATTTTTACTCGGGACATCACGGCGCCGAACAACTCGTAAATAGACATTCGCATGCACG
This sequence comes from Tromatobia lineatoria, assembly GCA_949699805.1. Classification (NCBI taxonomy): domain Eukaryota; kingdom Metazoa; phylum Arthropoda; class Insecta; order Hymenoptera; family Ichneumonidae; genus Tromatobia; species Tromatobia lineatoria. Next base: position 151,416 of record OX453052.1, read on the forward strand.
CTTCTTCTCCTTCTTCTCCTTCTTCTTCGGCTTCATCTTCGTCTTAATCTTCATCTTCTTTTCTCTTCTGCCTCCTCTACTTCTCTTTCACTTTCGTTTCATATATTACTACTTCTTATATTTCCTCTTCTCCTTCTTCATCTTTTGCTACTGTTTCTTCTTCTTCACCCTCACCTTGGCCGCACTTCCACTTTCTTATGGTTTACTTATTTCCTCAGACCCCGACATTGGCGCAACCGTACGATCGATTCCTCGGATTTGATATTTGCTCGCTAGCTTTCGATGGCCGTCCAAATGTCGTGGTTTGATGATTTTGTCGTCTTTGCTTTCAAAATCTGTGCTTGTTTTATTGGCAAAACACCGATAGACAATGTTCCACTGTTCCAATTGATCATTTTCGTACCGAATTTTAGAGTTGTGAAAAATAGATGCAGTTTGCATATTAAAACGAAAGATTTTTTTGCGAAGTCATTCCGAATGAAATGTATATTTGTCCGACAGACAAAACCTCGGACACTTTTTTCCGGGACTTAGAAAAATGGGTGAAACAAATATAGATTTTTCGCCCGTGTGTATATTGTCGCCGTCCCGATTGAATAATTTATTCGACAGTGTTCCAGCAATTGGTAAAAATGAATGCAAATGAAATATCGAGCTACAATTAAATTTTTTTTCATAGGCACGTTATAGGCTTAAAATGTACATAGATATTCCGCTGTTCCATTTAGGACATTTCTACCTAAAAATGTGACAAATCATCGAAAATGAATATAAGTTGGCGTCGGATCGCTACCGTGACTCTTGATGGAACGCAAATGGCTAAGAATGGAGAAAAAAAACAAAGCCGTCTATATCGGCCAGTTTTGTCGTAAGAGCCCCTGCCCCTGTGCAAATGCAATACCGTAGTGCATTGGAATGAGTACAACAACTGCGGACAACACTTCGTGTAGAAAAGGGAAGGGCACACGTACAAGTCTGAATAAGGCATACGAAAGAAAATATTCCAATAGAAAAAAATAATATAACATTGAGTTTTGGACAAATATTGTTGAATTGGAAGAGAAATTAAGCTTCTCTTGACGAAAAAAAAGGGTAAGCTATAATTTGAATTGAAGCTGCGTTCATCAAAATACCTGATTGTTAAATACCTTTGGGAAATCACACGATTGCCACGGTGCACCCACAAAATAAAAAAGCGTGTTTTCAACTACAAGAAAAGGTATTTTAACAGACGTATTATTCGATTCGTCAGTATTCGGTGTTACAAGATGCCAAAACCATACAGAAAATTTATTTAAGTCACGCTGCAGTATTTTCGCGGAAAACTAGCCAATAGATAATACACGTCGTAGCATTACAGTGGGTGGAAAATACGATTCCTAAACGAGTTTAGTCTTGTCATACTTTTATATTCCGTTATACCCAATGATATCTCGTTCTGCATTGATTACGCGGAATCTTATCGGGGAATTTATTTTCAACGGGTGTTGGCATACGAAACAGCTACCGTTAATTACAATAAAGAGCAGTTTGCTTCGTCGTTTCCAATTCGACAATTGAATTGGAAATGAAAAACCACAATTGTTGATTTTTTAAAATTCACATCTCTATGCGTAAACCTTGCATGTATATTACACAAAATCTCACCATATAGCCTCAAAAAAATTTACAACTAAGAACTGTGGTACATTTTTCGTCCTTTCGAAAAAAATGCTTGATTTCTCAATAATAAAAAAAGACGAAGGAAAAAACTTGTGCACCGTATTTGGTTTAGAAATATTTTGGCTTCCTCAGTTTTTTTTTCCCCCAGTCAAACTTTGTTCCAAGCACTCCGTACATCGATGTTACGATATATTTTTAATCGTTTTCGAGCGAACTCTGACGGTAGAACGCGGTTGCGATGTGGCCATGATGAGATTTCGAAAACGATTGAAATAATTCATGCTGAGTGTGTAGATTATCGCGTCGTCTACGTCGTTGTCGTCGTTGTCATCGTCGTCATCGTCCACCCGATGATTCTATATCATCTGCAATCCAGTCGACCGTGACGACAATGCGACGTCCTTCAGGACTTTGTGTTACTTTCTCGTTAAAAAAGCAATGCGATTACAAAAATGTTTTACATGATACAGATATCAAAGCGATTAGAAGACTCTCTTCGAAATCAAAACACCTCTTGTTGATATTAGTTAATTTTCCCGAAATTTGATTGTTCAAATATTTGGAGCTACTCTTCGAGAATATCAGTACCAACATTTTCATTCACGTTGATGGAATTCCATTGTTTACTCAAAGAGTAAAGAAATTCTATTTGTTTTGAAATATTGACTAACCAGGTTCGAAGATGTCGTTAAAAAGAAGTAATAATCGTAATAAAATATATAATAACTTGATATTTTTTAATACAATTTCCTCAAGTCGCAAAAAAATAGTATTATATCAAAAATACGTTTCAGTTACAAGAAGAGTAAATAATATTGAAAATTGCATTTTTTCTTCGTTCAATATAAAATTGTGATAATTGTTTCAATGTAAAAAAGAATGTATTTACCGGATCGAAATATATTTTCGAAATATATATTGTCATTATTTACGGCAAAGTCTTTGTTAAAGACGGAAAAGAATGATGAGGGGAGTGAAGTTTGCAACGATTTTTTCCTCACTATTTATCGTTTTTAATTGAATTTACTTGAATGGCTTTTGATCGTGCGACGATTTTCTATCGAGAACCTAGATAAGGTAGTACGCATCTGAAGTCACTGTGTTGCACGTACGGGATTGATAGAGAGGAGGGAGTGGTGGTGGTGGTGGTGGTGGTGGTGGTGGTGGTGGTGCTATTCGACCCTGGGATAACGGCAACTCGAGCGTACTCATTATTTCCTGTACCAATGACATTACATCGTATCTATCGCAACTTTCACTGGGATGTCCTTGAAAATTCTCAATTGAGGATCGAGCGAGCTTAGTCGTTAAGGCTAATAGTTTCCCGACCCCAGCCACCGTCATTGCCTCGATCTACCCGCTTTATTTAGCTCTCATGTACTTAAGTATACCGCGGACTAGGGCGCATCGAGACGTCCCCGACACTCCAACTCATTAACACGCTCATTTTCTCTACGCTATATATGCTATATGCTCTCTATCTCAATCGCTATCTGAGCTTATCTACTTTCTTTTACATTAAATAAGCTTGTATTTAATGGACTCGGTCGGCCTAAGACAAATCGAGTCATTTACCTTTTTTCAAATGCCCAGTAACGGAACGGTTTTCTTTGCTTTTCACATGGATCAAAATAATAGACACTATTTTTTCAATTAAAAACCGACACAATCCTTCGACCAAGAACCTTCGCAAAATGAACACGGTCATGTTCTCAATATCACATGAACCTCGATGTGTACCTGAGCTTATGCATAACATTATTCATGAAAGTGACTTTATACATTTCGTATCCCTTGCATTGTCATACATTTAAAAAGTATTGAAAACAAGTTTTTTGTTTGAAAAAACAGCGTATTTGAAAAAGCTTGAACATTTTTTTCACTACGGAAGGCAATAATCATCCTTTCGAACAGTGATTAGCGATAGCGGGAGCTTCGCTTCTTGGTTATCGTTTTTTCCAACAGATCTCGAAAAATAGAACCTGAGACGGAAAAATTTGCATGTCCTTGGAAATTAACGAAATCTGTAGTCCGATTATTCGCTAATCCGACTGCACCCTACTCCTCGACCAAGTTATCGCGTTAAAAAATAGGTTCCAACGCATCTTCGCATAGTCTCGGACTCGACTTTCCACACGTACTACTAATAAAAAGTATGTAGTACTTTTTTTTATTACGTCGGCCACTTCCTTTCATTATTTTAACAGCGAGCCAACAACGTCCAAGTTATTTCTTCATTTACGTTGTGAAAAGTATTGCCGATATAAAAATATATAAGAAGTTATATGTGTAGGGAGATAACTTGAGAATCACATTTGTGCCAAAAACCCAATTCAAACCCGGTATATTTACCAAAAAGATCTATAGTTTGATATTTATAGTGAGAGAAACAATATTAATGTTTGCGATATATATATTATTGAAAAAAAAATCGTCAATAAGATATATTTTGAGTTCCGTGGGTGTCGCGTTCACTGCCGGAAAAGCTCCGTTTAACAATAGTAAAGCTCATTGTCGAGTATTTTAAGAGGCAAGGATGAGAGGAAAAAACAAGGAAAATTAAGGGGGGGGGAGCAGAAGAAATTGTGCTTCTATGGATCCGTCTTGAGTAGAAGGCGAGTTTGGGAAACACGCAAACTCTCACGCGTAGGAATCGTCCCGCGAGTTTATTAAGCGCATGCGCGCGTTCACTCACCAACTTATAGTCATAGTTTATACGAATGACGCCGCGTGGGCTTCTCGCCCTCGGTGAGTCAAACCGACACGCAACTTCCTTCCTTCCATTCTAGTTTGACTTCCGCTATACCATAACTGTTCAGGGATATAGAAAGGGAGAGAGGTCTTCGTCAACCTGCGTTATTGTGCACACGATTAACGCATTTAAATATTCGTCATATTCATCGTAGAATCGATTAATCGATCATACGTTATTAAGAAAAACAATAATCATGATAATTGTTACATTCGATCTTGTATTATTATTATTATTCATATGGTTTTTAACTTCAACAGTATAATGATGAAATATTTAGAAAAGAAATAACAAATATGCAGAATCACGGCTATGAGGAAATATAATAATCGATTTTAGTTTCTTCAGAGACAAAGCTTTTAACTGGAATTGATGAGGATAAGTGGATATGTTCGGGTTGAGGGAGAACGGGCCTCGGAACTTCGGTGCTTCCACGCACCAAAGTCTGTTTCTTCGAACACAGGTGTATACGCTCTTTTATCGTCCCAGCTTTGAACAATAGAAGCATCTGGAGCTTCATGAAGAATCAAGGGAGTCGAAACGATTCGTCAGACGAGTCCTCGTTTAGCGATACGCCTATCTCATATACTCTTAACGCGTTGATCTCTGATTAAACTTGTGTGAGCAAATCGTAATGCAAATTTTTTTGAAGGAAAAAAAACACAACTATTCTTCATAAACTTGTTCCGAATTATCTTTATTGTTCGTTAACAAATTACTCTTGACGTTAATACGAACGTTAAGTACGAATTTTGATTATGTGTTGCAATTCTTTGCATATAAAAATGATATTTACTTTAGATTAAGTGATGTTTTTTTACCATGAAATTTTTAATAGCAACCAACTTATTGTTGAGTTGTGAATAACATGATGTTTGATTGCTGCGGAATTCAATTGTCAGAGAGGTGAAAGAAGGGGGGAGGGGAGGGAAGGGGAGGGGGCTTGTAAGCATATAGCACGCGCACTTGGTGCTCATTCCATCTCACCGTCACCGCACGCGCCGGATTACAGACGGCCTCGAGGATACTTTCGACGTTATCATGACGTTTTTACAATCGGTCTCCGTGACAGCACGACGAATAATAAAGGCTTGTGTGTTGGTTGGTCGTCATACCGGGCATTTGCGTTACCTCCGAATAATCGAGAATTCGCTGCAATTCCTTTGAGCACAGAAAAGAATTCCCCCGAATAAATTTCCCCATTTTTCATAATCAAATTGAATAAATAAATTTTTTCAATTGACTCGTTAGAAGAATCTAGGAAAATATAAAACACTGTACGCGAGTTATCGTAGAAGACGGAGCTACGATACGATACGATACAAGCTGCCTTCTGTCCCCTCGTGACTTTCAAGGTGTAGAAAAATTACCATAGTGGTTTTCAAAGATATGCTGCTATTTATGGAATTTCATGAAAAATTTAATTCAACGTATAGTAGAGTTTTATAGCGACTCATTAGCGGTAACTTGAAAATCCTCAAGAAAATATAGCCGGAAAAAGATATGTTCTACAGGTTGGCGATAAAGAAAATGTTTTTGTTTTAAATGTAGTCTAGATACGGAATGATATGTTTAATTCCTATCTGCCATTATAAAAAGTCAATCCAAGGTCTCTTGCTTCTCCATAGAGCAACGAACGCCCGTGACTCATAACTGATTTCGATAAGTAAACATATTTTTTTATCAACCGTTTGGCCTTGCGACTTATTGCGATCGTCATTGGACAAACTGATATTATAGCAAATGGATAAATTTTGGAATTTAATGCTCAAACCTCCTCAATGATATTCAAAAATACTGGACAAGAATTAACAGTGCTCCATATTGCAAAATCGGTCGAATTGCTCAATTGTAGTTTGATAGACTACTCCAAAAAGTGTCGCGCATCAAAAAAAAAAAACACCAACGGAGGGATAAAAAAAATTTACCGATATTTCATAATATGCAAAGAGATATTCTTGAGTCCTGTGTTTAGGATGGATAAACTATTATGTGCGAGTCCGAATATAACAAGCGACCATGTGTCGATTAGAAGACAACTCACCACTGCGTTTTTTAATACTATTTGTCATTAAAGAGTTTTGATAATTCGTTTAATCTAATTTAACGTGAGATCAGCCTTGACAATAGTTGTAACTCTTTGACAATTGATACGGTAAAAAATTTATGTTTCAAAATCAATGGAGCATCATGGTATAGGACAGAGCGACCGTGGTAGCGATGACCGAAACTCGGCAGCTTACCTCTATTTACAATTTGTTAAACAAGTTTATTAGGTTACTCGACTACTATCCTGTCAAATTATCCGATTTGAGTTATAAAAATGAGTTAAGCCTAACGTTTGTAGACCGAGTTGTCGTCTGCTATCAGCCTCTTTTAACGCTCGCGCGTATCGTTCCCGTTGATAATTTAACAGTAAAAATCATTTTTATTGAAGTCCCGTGGCCAAAAACATCAAATCTATAACGAAGAAATGTGAATTCTAGAAATTTTCTTGAAAAAGCGACGTCCAGTCAACTGGAGACAACAACGTATTTAAAATAATTATTCTTAAAAATAATTTACTTTTCTGAAAAATAAAAAATCCCTTCGGTAATGTTTGCTTTTAAAAAAATACAAACAAGACGATAATGAACAGTTCTCTGCATTTAAAACACATGAAATTTATCCGCTGAAATAGTAAATTGAACTTGCAAAAATTGTAGAAACTCTTTAAGAAAATCGGTTTCAAGTAAATCCACTCCTCTGAAGGTTGCAAAATCGAAATTCCACATTGATCCTCGGTGGATCGTGTGATATCTTGTTCGAGTTCACAAGAGCAGTCCCAAGTTTCTACGAAAATTCGAGAAGGCGTTATTCGGGCATGGAGGTGTTATGAGCGAAAGAGAGAGCTCAAGAGGGATGGGAAGACAACGTAGGGGTAAGCTACACGGTGGCACAATAATCGGTAACCCCTCAAACCGAAAAACACCAAATCCCAAGCTACGAGAGGTATTCTCATGGCAGCGAAGAAGAAAAATATCTTTTCCTGTCTGTCCCTCGGACCACCGGCCATCCGACTCAGGTATAAAAGAGGACAGAAGAGCTTACGAAGAAACCCACAGGTGAACCAGGAGCGGACCACCAATTCCGAGAATCACATTGGGGGATGAGGCTCGCAAGAAAAAAATTAAAAGAAGAACAACCAGAGAAAAACTACTTTTCCATTTTTCTCATTTAACTTGAACAAAAAAGAAAAGAATAAAACGATCAATAGGTGAATCCCAGATGAGCAATGCGAGAAAGAAGAAATACCCCTTCGTGAGATAATTCTTAGTATTATTGCACACCTTTGAATCATCAAGTGTACTTTTTATCCAACTACAGAAGATACTACGGGACTAAGTGAACCGGTTTCGATTACGCGATTTTTCGTAATCGTCCAAATGAAAATATGGAAACAATGCATTTCAAACAATGAATAAAAGGGCTTATAAAAATCATTTGTATTTGGAACATTTCAGTTTAATGTAATACGAATGCTTTCTTGGTCTAACAGAAACTTGTTTGATAAATCCATTTCTAATTCAAACTTAACTTGTGAAAAAATCCAATCAAGTAAAATATGATTTGATATGAATCGAGACTCGATTAAGTACGAATTCGAATAAAATATCAAAATTTAATTCATCCGTCATATTTTTTACTACCAGAAATACGAATATTTTAACGGGTCTTTGGTACATCTGTTTTTTTCCTTCTTCTTCTTCTTCTTCTTCAGTTGAATCTTGGGTTGGAAGTACCTATGTTGAAAGTTGTATATTGTCAAGGTAAGCGAGCCAAGAGTGCCAAAGTCTATGAGCTAAAGTTGATTTCTATGCGGAATTGATTCAACGAGCCCCGGGGATCATCCGGAATTTCACCGAACCGGCATTAAGAGCATCGAAAGCGGGATGACACATACACCCGGTGTGAAACTAGAGGAGGATGTAACTGGAAATCGTGGGAGTTCCGAGAAACTTCTGACCATCCCGTAGTATGGCTGACGGTAATGTGCTTACGATCGATTCTCTTTTACTTTTTTCAAATTTCTTTTCTTTTGAATGGCCTCGGTGATTCACCCTTTTCGGTCAACAGATTCAAGTCCACGATCTTTATTCCCGATAGTTTTACCCCTCTAAGAAAATGTTATATGTTCACCTTATTATCTGTTGTTATATGTTTTTTTCTTTCAAAGTCGTTTCTGTCTTTTATTGAGAATCATTGTCGATTCGATTCGTCTACAATTGAATTATCGGTATACTTGAATTTTGTATTATCCCGTTATCACGTCGTGTTTTCAGAAATTTTTATAACATTAATAATTTATAATTAAAAATTGACCGTTACTCTCTATGAAGTAAAAATTTGAGCTGATTAGATCGACTGGAGGACGAGTTACCTTAGAATAAATTTTCGGCATTTTATCGTACACATACGTGCATCCATCTCGACAATTTTTCTAAACCACTTTTCTCGATGTTTTAAACCCCATTATGGTACTTCTGAAGTGAAAATCACAAAAATAAAACTTGATGGAATCAGCGGTTTTTTTGTATGAAATGAAAATCCACATAAATTCAATGAATTTTCACAAAGAACGAACTTTCAATGGGTTCAATTTACCGGCATAATATTGCTGAATATTCGATATTTCACTTGTCGGCCAAACACGAATATCCAATTCCAAAGAGGAATGATAATATACAAGTGTATAGAGTGAAGTATATAAAGTATCATATTGGGGACGTATAAAGAAAAGGGGACGAGGGAATAAAAAATGGGTAATGCGAGGGAAGGCAGAAGCGTGGAAGACTCCCGTAGGTCTCGAATAACTCGCTAATCTTCCATGGGGTCGTACAGAGGTGGCAGGTGGGTGGCGGTAGTGGCGCGAGGTGGCTGAACGTCATAGTTGGCCAGCTCCGAGGAGTTTCCCACGACAGGTGACACGTGGGAATACCGGCACGCCGCCGCAGGTGGATCGCTGTTGGCCGAGTCGCAGTGGAGCGGGGGGATCACTGTCGAACAGCACAGAGATCTCGAGAAAGAGAGAGAGAGACACAAGACATAGCGAACAAACCTCTGAGCGAGCCAACAGAATAAAGACCCTCGAGAAGGCCCCAGCGAGCATACAGATGGAAGGGGAGGTCCTGCTGCCAGCTCGACTACACCAAGCGAAAGACCGTTTCGTCTTTTACATGGCTATCCCCGCCCTTTTGCGCCAACCTTAACATCCTCACATTTTAACCATCAAATATTCTTACAATCAACAACATTTTACGGGAATAGCCCTATCGGCCGTCAACTTTCGTAGGAGTTTCTCATTATCTCTAGGGCATTAACTGACGCTAATGGAAAGCAATTTGGGTTGTGGTAATTCCCTTAATTACTGGACAACTCTGAGGGTTTATTTCTAAGGGGCTGTTATACCATCTTCAAAGAATCGAGTTTTCAACTAGGCGGATATGCGACGGATTTTTAAATCATAGCCACACATTTTTTATATGTGCTTTACGTGTTTTACGACACAACTTTCATAGCGTGCGTAGAGAAACATCGATAGTGACGCTATTCAAATAAAATTCGCCGCAAGGCCCTAGTATCCGGAAGAGGTATTTTGTTGTTTCGCGTTCTTTAAAACGAATCAATGAAGGATTCTTCATGAACCCAATGCTCAGATTTTTGTAGTACCAATTGTTCAAAGGCCACTACCATTTGTATGTTATTGTTGGTTCAAGTTTAAATAAACCAACGACTAACAATGAAAAAAAAATCTCAGCGCTATATTGAACGAGCACCATCTATTTAAAAAAAAACCCCCTTTTATCGCAGCCCGATCCGCCTAATGTTCTTAAGAACCCATTGGATGTCTATTTTCTTATTAAAACAAAACCTATATTTACATATTGAAAATTTGCAGCTGCTCGCTCTAAGGTCAATGAAATCACAAAAACATAGTACGATCCCGTAAAAAAAAAAAAATCGATTATTCCAGAGGGAAGCGCGTTGCTTTCTCAAGAGTCACAAAGAATATCCTGTATGTAGGATGGTGGGGAACGAAGGCCCCATGTTATATTCCGAAGTATCGACATGACACAAGGCACTCACTTGAGGAAGTAAATCTGGCCCTCGGAGGTGCGCGCCTGTTCCCATCCATGTGGCAGTGGTCCCAAGTCGTCGACGGTGCTGATGACGTCGTAGCTTCTCTGTTTCTGATGATGATGATGTCGGGCGTGTGGTTGGGGAGCGTGTTGATTGGCCTGTTGTGCGGAGGCATAAGTTTGTTGCAAAGACGCGGGACTGCTGTGTGCCCGAGGATGTGCAACGGTGAGTCCGGGTGCTGGCTCAGCTCCTGAAGTGGCACCGGTGGCTCCCGGGGCACCCGCGGCAGTGGCCCCCCCGGAAGTTGCCCCGGGAGCGGCGGTACCACTGGCACTAGCACCAGTCGCACTACCGCTGACAACGACTGTTCCAAAAGCCGAATCGCCCGAGTTTTCCCTCGAGTGTGATATCGAAGGACTTTTACTGCCAGTCGAAGGTGGTGTGAAAAACGAATTTGGCAATTTACGCATACGAAGGGGCACCTGAAGAGGTCGTTTCGCGTCGGGTTTCAATACACTATCGAAAAGGAGTTGTAAACAATCTTCTGAATTTTGATCGACGACAACGTTGCTCTTTGACAACTGGTCCACGTCCTGGTTGAGCGCCATTTTGGATAACGTGCCACGGATCCCGTGTTCGCCGCCACCGCTGCCGCCGGTTCGATGCTGCTGCTGCCGCCGCCGCCGCTCCTCCTCACTCGCTCTTGGTCCCACCGATATTGCGCCTCCGTCCAGCGTTCTCTATTCCGCCTCTTTCCTCCGTTTCCCCACTTGGTTTCTCTTTTCCCTATTTTATTTATATATCTTCCCGCTCGTCTTGTCTATCCGGACACTTTCCTACTATACTCGAACGCAACTTGTTCGGGTGTTCGAGGACCCGCGCGCCGCCGCGCTTCTTTCTTCACCCTCTTGCCAGTCTTGGAACCGGCACACAAACTTTTATCCGTTTGTTCGTTACCGTAGCTCGTTTTCTAATTACCGTCTCACTCGGTATATACTACCAAAGACGCGTATATGATTTTCGCTGCGCGTGTGTGGCGCAGCGAGGCACTCCCGGGCAGCGCGCGTGTACGTAAGTACGTACCTCACGGCACTCCAGTCTCCTTCTCTCTCTCGGCTCGACCCGAGCACCACCAGCAGCAGCAGCAGCGGCAGCAGCAGCAGCAAAGCAGCAACCAGCGCGCCGCTCAAACCGCCTCGCGTTCCCTCTTTGCCCCCCTTTAAGGTCCACGATGTTCTTGGCTGTTCTCCCTCCAGCGTGCGTTCCCGTCTCTCCTCCTCACCCCTCTTCTTTCTCTTCTTCACCGTTTTGCTTCCTCCTCTTCTTCTTCCTCTTCTTCTTATGATCACCGCCGCTCGCGAGACAACAAAACAAGCAGGACAATGCCGCTGCTGCCGCCGCCGTCTTGATCGTCGTCGTCGTCGTCTTCGTCGTCGGTGCTGCTGCTGTGTATCGCCGACAAAAATCCTCTTGCCTTCTGGCTTGGAAGCACAGCGCGCAAACCCGCGGCAACTTGGCTTCTCTCCTCTTTACGTTTTCAACAAGCAACAACGTCACTTATCCACCAACTTCCATCTCTCTCGATCGTTTACGTTCTCCTGACACACCGCCTCCGACACCCTCATCGGTCGAACCCCCCTCCCCCCTTTTGCCCCTCTTTTTACAGCCGTGATTTACCTGGGGGCCCGTACGTTGCACGCAATGGCACCGTACTCATATATATATATGCATATATATATGTACAATATACTTATATTCTGTAGGCCGCGCTACTTCTCTCTCTTTCTCGTGACTCCCGTGTACATACAGGAGGCGAGTACCTTTTGTATATGTGGACTATTATATATACTGTGTACTGTAGTGGCGCGCAACACGTACGTCGATGCATCCGCCAGAACGGCGAATATCTACCTGTTAGCGGGAAGTGATCCAAAGACCAGGGCCATCCAACGAGCGATAATAATAAAACAATACTCTGCTAACAGTGTAAAAAAGTTGGTAGTATTCAAGGCACTTTTATCACCGTATTTCTGTCTTTATTGATGATTATACAGGTGCTAAATGCATACAGCCATTTCTCCCTTTTTCTCTGTGTCTCTCCAAAGTATGTTTATCAAAACTTTGGTGGATCTGGATTTTCCGGTGTTGCAGCACAAGTCGGCAAGTTCGAGCCTGTGAGTGAAGCTAGGCACGGCACCTCTCCCCGCCCGCAATACGCTTCAACCTCGTGTCTTGTTTTTGAGGGCCTAAACGTTTCGATTACTCGATACATGTATATTATGTCATCTTTCTTCGTTCTTTCTTGTTACGAGGATCCACTTGATCCACTTGTTATTGTTGCCTTGTTTGCGGAGGTGGACAGTGGCACTGTATATACGACGAGCCTGGTTTAAGCCGCGGGACAGACAAGCGGATGCCAAAGGCCGGACATTAAACCACTTCGCGGAACTCGGGGCGGTTAGTGTCGTTGAGTAAGTCGTTTTCTAGCTCTGCGGCCGACACAACTCGCTCTTGCTAATGTATGTATATCTTCTTCGCTACTATGAAACTCTCGGCGTTGGCACGTTGCGTCTGTACCGATAATCGTCTCGCACTCACCCACACGGACACACGTACACACACACACACAAACACGCATACACTCACTAATCACATATAGGAGTTTTTATTGTTGTGTTAATTGCGATTGAGCGATTTGGGTGGTGGTTAAGCCCGGGACCGAAAACGTTGGGACAGCCACCTGAGTGGGCCAGCTCGAGCGCCAACAGACTGCAGAAACTGCAACGACAGCACAACACGCCGTCCGTCCGCGATTGCGTCGGAACGAGGACGGTCACGGGGGGACGGACACTTACGAAGCACTGAGCCCCTCGACTCCGAGGCCCGCTCGCGAGGCTCTCCTCTTCTTTTCTTCTTTCTCTCTCTCCCTCTCTCTCTCTCGCTGCCTTCGGTGGCCGCTCTCGCTTTAGTCGCTCGTATAGTTACGACGGCGGCTATGACGACCACCACCACCACCACGAGCTTTTGGCCCCACCGCGACTTCCACAACGACGACGACTACGGCGGCGACTACGGCGGCGGCTCACCGGAGCACCACAGAGCCACTATGGGATCGCTGGGGAGTCGCTCTCTACACGAACACACTACCAGACGCTCTCTTACTCTACGGTAAACGCACGGCGCCGCCAAGAGAATCAACTCGAGAGACGAGGCGTGTTGGCCTGTTGCTCTTTCTTGACGAGCCACCTTCTCTCTCTCCTTCTCTTTCTTTCGTTCTCCGACTTACCGTCTCACTCTCCCTCTCCCTCGCTCACTCTCTCTCTGTTACTGGAGAGGAGAGCGAGCGAGACGCGCTCACAAACTGAGACGTTCGAAATAAAAAGAGGGGGCGGAATTCTTGGGTTTAGCCTGATGCTCATGCGGCGACTATGAGAACCGAGAAACATATTGCTAGGATGAAATTATCTTTGGGAATTATTTCGAGCGTTAATCAAATGGACTAAAGAAATTTCCCTCGTTCTTTTGATTCTGCGAAATTTTATTTACGGATTCCGAGATATACGGAGAAAAATATCGAAGAACATTGATTTTCGATAATACGGATGCCAAAAAGGTATTAATGGAATAAGAAAAAAAATCTATTTGAAACAAAAATTTTTCCGAGGAGTTATATTTTCATTATTTCGAATGTATATTTCTTATTAGAATTTTGTAGCAATTCAAAAATTTAATTCTTTTATAGAAGATTTGAACTAGTTGCGGAATAAATGAAAAATCATATTTATTTGCAAAATCCGAAAATTAAGTTGACATGGAAAAAAAATTTCCGTCGAGCTGAGAAAAGGAATAAAAATGGTCTCATCTTCTTAACGTTTTTCGGCATTACGCAAAATAGATATCTTTGGTATCGTGTTACTTTTCGTTCAACCTTGATTTTTTCCAGATTTATCATTTTTCGCAAGGTAAAAAATGTCTTTATCAAACTCTCGGTGACGATTGTACGCACAAAGAATTCTCAATCATCCTGTATGTCTAACTCTATGTTGACGGTAAATTTAGTACAGCTTGGAAGAAATGCTTAAGTTGCTTTTCGAGGTTATTGAACTTTGTTAAAAGCGTAAATTTCGTGTTACGTTTACAAATGGCTAATTTATGTGCAATAGCTTCGATCTGGAAGCTTGAAAATTCGTAGTCCACAGGGTTTTATGTCTGTTTTATGTCTATTGTGAACATGCATAGAAATGTTGTACAAGAAAAATTGGATTTAAATAGAATAGCGTTAGACTCGTTGACATATGTTTGTACGACAAGATTCGTAGTACCAATCAGCTGGGATGCTGCCAGCGGGACGGAACTCCATTCCTGGAACACTCTTTTGAGTCAGCTGATAAAGATATCGTGAATGACAGCGGGCGTATGGGAAAGCGCATCGCGGTGCTTTCGGTGAGCGCGCTATCCGAACTTCCATTCATGGCGAACTGCAATGCGGAAATGTTTCATTTTACCGTTTTTTTTTCCTTCACCGACATAGAACTCAACAATTAAGAAATAAGCGCTCCGTTCATATATTTTTCCACCTGCCAGTTGTTTATATTCATCAAGCCCCCCATCGCAACTCACATTTCTATAGCGAAATTTAACACATATACAGCGTTTTCTCAGTTTTCATGTCGGCTCAGAGGTAATCTGCAAATGTTTATTCATACTTTTTTTTTTTGCGAAAAAAAAGTTTCCTTGATAAAAAAGGAAAATCGACCAGTTCTTTGATGTGAACTATTAATAATATTGTATAGGTTGAAAAAATGACAATATTATATATTTCGAGGTTAATTTCGCATTAGAAACGAGAAGAAAAAGAGACGGCCGAATTCTTTAGTAAAATGACCGGATAAAAATTGACGGTGATTTAAAAAGATGTACGCGGTTTTTGGAAGTGCAGAGAGGTGTTGGTCGCCGCGATGCCTTTGGGAACGCAAGATGAGCACACGGAATGAATAAACTCCGCCATCTACAATGACCGACGGTTGGATGTTTTCAATATATTTTAAGTTGTGGTTACATTAATTTATTAACAATAAAATGTAATATTCAATCGTTCTATGATATTTGCAATTATATTATAAAACTTGATAACGTGTACATGCTATCCGCTTTGAGTTTCTTTACATGCTGAATGTTTTTTTCGTCGAGGAACAAAAGCCCAACACAGAAACGAAGATGTCTTCTAAAAGGTAGTAACTCGATTGTTTTTTACTTTGTGATTCTGCATCGGTCCCTTCCACCCCAATTTTATCTTGGATAAAGTTTCGATATTTCAAACAAAACAATGCAATACCGATCACAAATAGCCCCACGTATTATCAAATGAGGAACCTTGACTTTTCCGTCAATTTTATCGCTAACCTGCTAACATTCGCGCACCCGTAACAAACTTATTTATCCCTCCCAGCTTTTCATTTCGTTAACGATCGACTTTAATGTACATTAAAAATAGAATTTACGGGGCCATCTCGATATGCCAGAATAAAAAATTTCAATAGCTCCATTTTTACTCAACGACAATGCTGTCATCTCTGTAATTGTCGATAGTACATTTGGAGTCATGCTTTCCAGATCTTAGATATTATTTGCTAAAGCTTATGAGCAGCCAATGATTTTAATAGTCATCACTTTGGCTATAACAAGTAAAAGTTTACATTAACAATATCATTTAAAAGTAGACTCACTTTTCTCTCGCTCATTTTTTTTTTTCTTCATCTTTCTCAATAACAATATTTTCACGGCTGCTCTTATTTATCAACTTGTAGATATTGATACCATATTTTTTTGTAACCTACTCGAAAACAATTCATTACCAGCTAATATTCCAATTCATTGCTTTCCAGTGATTCATTCATTTCTATAATTGCTTTAACTTCAAATCAAATATATAATTTATGCGAGTTCTGTTATTCGAAAAAAATGCAACGTACGAGTTTCTTATCGACGAGAATGGCGTGTAACTGCATTGAATTGGTCCCTTAGCGATCGTGTATTTACAACTTTAACTCAATGTCACATAAATAATTAGGTGACTATACTTTCATGAGCGGCACATACAATGTCTCAACGTGAAAACAAAAAAGATTCAATCTGCGTTTTTTCAGCTTTTTATGCTCCTTCCTATGAGCGTCAATGCACTTGTGTTTTCATAATCTTGAGTTAATTGAATGAAAATTCATGTGCGGCTAATATTATTTTGTTGCTCCGACTATGACGAATAAGAAATTTACTCGACGAATCCATTGGTATTAAATAATACGATTGAGCGTATAAATTTGACCAATAAAGAAATTTCGTTTTTAATTTTTAAATATTTAATCAAAATTGGCTGCAATTAGAGTTCAATTATATTGCAAAAAAGGTGGTTGTGCGATTCACAATTTTGATCAACTCGTTCAAACATATATTTTGCATTTACACTGCTGAGTTAACATTGACTGCAAGACAATCGTGTACTACTTAAGCGTTGCTTAATAGTGGCCCTACAAATGCTCTCTAGTTTGGGAATGTGTGACATTCGTTTTCTTAAACTTGTTAATCGCGCATCGATCCATTCACCCGTCAAGTAGCACGTTATTTGACAATCTAGTCATCAATCCTACTTTAAGGTTCGACCATAAAATTTTGATAAAATTGGAGATTTCCGTACGTCAAGTCAATCACGTACGAATTCAAACATACTGTCAATTGCAATCATTGAACATTCAAATACGAACCGAGAATTCGCGATTCCTCGTATCTTTCAATTACAGTCCTACTTTCTGGACAGGTTTTCCTATATTTTTTATCACCGCTAACCGTTGTCGCTAATTGATATATATATATGTATATATATATATATAGGCAATTACGTGTCGCGTTCCATAATGAGAATCTGTTCCCTCTACAATAATTTTTTAATCCGTAACCGACGTAAAATTTCTTATTTACTATTTGGTTATTAAAAAAAGAGAAAATTGAAAAAGCGCCGTTAATTATTTATTGTATTGCAGCGAGTTGAAGAAGTTATCGGAAGAGAGCCTGACGAGACAGCCCGAGGAAGTTTTTGATATTATTTGTAAATTAGGAGAGGGGTGAGTTTCTATTATTTTGTATGCAAAGTATTCACAGAATTTTATGTAGACGTGTTAATTTATCATTTTTTCGTTCAGATCATATGGATCGGTTTACAAGGCCCTACACAAGGAGAGTGGCCAGGTACTTGCCATAAAGCAAGTACCTGTCGACACTGACCTGCAGGAAATAATCAAAGAAATTTCTATCATGCAACAGTGTGACTCGCCTTACGTTGTCAAGTATTACGGAAGTTACTTCAAGAATACAGATCTATGGGTAAATGAAAAACTATTCCATGAAAATTAAGGATTTTTCAGAAATTCATTAACCCAAATTACTTTTTTTTATTCCAACAATATTTTATTGTACTCAAGACGCGACAAGATCAATACGAAAATATTGTAAATTACAATTGTATGTTAGATCGTTATGGAGTATTGTGGCGCTGGGTCGGTCAGCGATATAATGAGATTACGAAAAAAGACGCTACAGGAGGACGAGATTGCAACGATACTCTGTGATACCCTTAAAGGCCTTGAATATCTGCATTTAAGACGAAAGATTCACAGAGACATCAAGGCCGGCAATATCTTGTTGAACAACGAGGGACATGCCAAGTTGGCAGATTTCGGGGTCGCCGGTCAACTTACGGTAAAATCTATGTCAATGGGATATTTAACAAAAAATTTTTTAACAATTTAGATCATTGATTCGTTCAATTGTTTTTAATTTAATTAGAAATAAAAATTTCTAATCTGCACTGGAGAGTATAATCCTTGAAAAAAAAAAAAACCGATAATTCCAATAATTTCGATAAAATAATGAATTTTTAAATGAAAATAAAATTTGTAGGATACAATGGCTAAACGCAACACGGTTATTGGCACTCCTTTTTGGATGGCACCCGAAGTTATCCAGGAGATTGGATACGATTGCGTGGCCGATATCTGGTCTTTGGGAATCACCGCACTCGAAATGGCAGAAGGGAAACCACCATACGGTGATATTCATCCTATGAGAGCAATATTCATGATACCGACAAAACCACCGCCCAGCTTCAGAGAACCTGATCAATGGAGCTCCGAATTTATCGACTTTGTCAGCGGGTGCCTTGTGAAAAATCCTGAGGAGAGGGCAACCGCCACGGAGTTGCTCAATCACGAATTTATAGGTAAGTTATTCAGTGATATTAATCAGTTTTCTATATATTATTCGGATTATTTAAATATCTAATTCATTCAACTTTGTTGTAATATGAGTGAAGGAATGTAAAAAGTAAATCTTCTTAATATTATAATATTTCGTCCAACTAAAGGTGCCGCTAAGCAACCAAACATTCTCAGTATGATGATTGCGGAGGCACACGAGATACGTGAAAAACAAAGCTCGCATCGCGCTCACATAATCAATAACGTGGCCATTAAGGGACAAACGAACGCCGACGATTCGGTAAGACTCTCGCGAGCTTTCCAAGGACCTTCGAAACCTTTTACGGTAAGAAGATTACATAGAAATATTTACCGCCGGATTTTTAGGACGAAGATGACTGCAGCGGTACCATGAAACCTTTGCCGGACGATTCGGGAACTTTGGTTCCGAGTCACGATCTTCCAGACACGGGAACTCTCGTTTCAGCTATATTAGATCTTGGCACAATGGTTATAAACAGTGATACGGACACTGAGGCAACGATGAAAAGTAAGTCTACTCGGATTGAGAACCCATTTTAAACCCTATACGATTAAAAATTTTACCTCTTCTTTCATTATCAACTATGAATAAATTTTGAAAAAGCTTTCGAAAATTTCCGGGTTGATAGAATTTTTCATTCTTTCACGGATACAAAGATCAAAAGTGGTGGAGGTTATTCGGCTATTGGCAAACCAAAGAATTTAGAATTTTTTTTTTGACACCACATTTTCTTGTATTAGCCGGAAAACCCGACAAACTCCGGATTACCTCGCTCGATTTCCTCCAGGATTCATTATGTGTTGACGCTCAAAGTCAATTATTGGAATAGAGTTTTTGAGTAAAAAAGGAGTGAAGATACACTTTGTGTATTGTGGTAAAGCCATTTTTTGCTTATGCGTCCGACTTTGGCCCCCTGAAAAGTACTTTTCAGAATCCTGTACTTTGATTGCTGCAAGTATCCGCCCAGCCCGGAATACAATAAATAATGAATAAGTGCCTGATTACGAAAATGTAAAAGTGAATAAAATTATTCTATATAAGCTTATTTGAAGATAAAGTTTTTCTAATCATCGTTTGAGCTTCGTTGGCACAGAAACCAAAAATTAGTTTGGATCGAAGAAATGTATTTGGAAAAAATTAAATAAATGAATACTTTACGTGCTTTTCAAAGATGTAATTCATGTACTTTCGACAAACTTATATACTTGAAGTACTATTCACGAACTTGAACTCGAAGTAACTTTGCCGAGCTCTGCAGTAAATAATGGCAGTTTTTCGCGCCTCGAGCTCCTTGAAATATGTTTATTCCGAACAATTGAACTTACAATATAATTCCGCAGGACACAATACGGGATCCGTTGAGTCTGGTAAGAAATATCGACCATTGTTCCTCGATCACTTCGACAAGAAAGAGGCACCGGAGATCGTCAAGGTGAGGATTATTCCAGGAATTGACAGCATGGACGTTTTCGTTATTTGTACGTGGTCACCACGCAGTTTGGATTGCAGGGAAATGGTCAGGTGATGGGGACACACAACGTGGAACCCGAGAATAAATTTGATTTGCAAAATCCCACGGAATCTCAGAGGTTTCAAAGCCACTTGCAACTTCAACTCAATCAAATTTCGCATCCCATTCAAGAAGCGCCGCATAACAATATTTCCAAGTTCCAAAATGCCTTCAGTGAACGCGACTTTGATTTTGTGAGTATATATTTTCTATATTTAAATGACCAATCAATACCTCTAGTGACTTACGAAAACTTATTTTCAAAAGAAGACAACCGAAAATAAAATTAGATCATTGAATAATCGCCGATGCATTTTCCGCCAATTCAGCCAGTCGTCATATTCTACTACTTTCTACTGTAATAGACTATTGGAGTAATTGCTCGATTCAACAGAGTAATAATTTATTCAAGTTTTTCTTCGAGGAAGAATCAGAAAAAAAATTGTTCCTTAATTTATACACTATACAAAACAAGTATGTCCTTGTGAAATTTGTTAAAAGTGGTTATAACTTTCTTTGAGGCACGAATAACATTTTCTTTCCGATATTTTTACTCTGCAGATTTTCATAAGGTAATCGATAAGCTAAATGGGACCTTGAAAGAGGCACAATAAAGATTGCGCTATTACTGTAAGGGGAAAAAAAAAAAAAAAAAAATATTTGTACTTGTCGATTGACTGAGATGGCGTAAAATAGCAATAATAGGCATCATAAAATCAATTGGCGATATAGATAAACAACCATCTCCTCCAGCTGAAGTTTCTTTCGTACGAAGAACTGCAGCAACGCATGGCAAGTTTGGACGCTGAGATGGAGCGTGAAATAGACGAGCTTCGAAGAAGGTATCAAACGAAAAGACAACCAATTCTCGACGCCATGGATACGAAGAGGAAACGTCAGCAAAACTTCTAACGGTTTGGCATTGTTTTCTTTTTTACGTGAGATATTACGAGAGCGATAGAAGAGAAAGGGTGTACAGTTGTATAAATTAATAGATTTTATTCGGTACTCACTTCCCCAGTTTCATGGAAAGCAAATACTTTTTTTTTTTTTTTTCCACCATCAAAATCTCAGCTCCATAAACTCATCGACAGAATGATATTCCAATAATTAGCTTGCGAATTGGAAAAAATCTTGGAAGCAATCCTTTCCATGAATCAAGGGAAAATAGCGACAACTAGCCAATAGCCTCACGTCATCAATGTAAATTGTTTTTTACATAATTTACGACGGAGAAAAGAAAATACTAAAATTATACTCAATTCTCAATTTTTATAACGTTAAATGTAGTTACTGTTGAATATGCTATTCTTATAGAAATATTATACACTTTAATAGAGAAGCTGGTTTAAGTAATAGAGGAAGGAACAAGATGGAAACGTTAGTGCGATCGTGTTAAGGACGTTGGAGCGCGTTGCACTCATCATTTCAGTGCTAAACATTTTCGAATCGTTTTCACAAATTTCTACCAGTTAATTATTCACAATTCAGAGGCAGTGATACAGCGGAAAATTTCGGAAGCTGTTTTCTCCCGAGCAGTGCTACAGATAGGGTCCCCGTATTTTGAGGCGATACGCGGCAGTATCGTAGAATTGAGCTAAACTTCTGGCTCCTCTTTCAATTCAGCCGTTAATTTTTTTTATTTATTTTTTTATTTTTTAATAATTAAAAGAAAAGTAGTGCGAGAGAGACAGAACTATAGGCGTTTATTAACATTTAACATTGGACGAAGAAATTTCAGGCGGTGTATCACTGCCTCTTAAGAGTAAGATTTGTACTATCAATTATTTTTTAATATTATTATTACAAATCCGTAGCGTATCAAACTTTTGGTTTGATAATTTATACAGTAAGAAGGGAATAAAAATATTTAAACATTGAATGAAAAATGTTGTTAACTGAAACTTTTCGTTCATTTAACGAATTTTGATAAATTTCCAGTTTCACTATAAAGATACAAAAATAGTGTGATAAAATGGAAGTTGAGTTAAATAACTCTGGAAATCAACACAAAGTTTCTGGAGACATTTGTGGACATAACGTTTTATTAACTTGCACGAGATATTTGCTGTAATGTGAAAAACTCATTACTTCTTTTCCGTATACATAAAACTCAATGGACAAAATTATTGCAAGAATTTAGTACTGATTTTGATACAGTGAAACGCTTGAACTCCTTCAAAGAGCTGGTAGTAGCGCCGGTTGTATGAGCAATCGTTGCGTTTCGAAAACAATTGTCACTGTCGCATTGCACTTTCGCTACGTGCTAGTCACCCGAAAAGAGCAGCCATCTTCGATTACCACCGAAATAGCTTTACCGCATGGGAGGCAGCTTCCCAAGCGTCTTCCTCCCCCCAAGCCCGAATCCATTACTATGCTTGAATGATAAAAAATGAAATAAAAACGGACAATTTGCATGTAAACGTTTCCTCGACGGGAGACGACGCGAGTCTCCAGTGATTTCCTTTTATCATACCATATGAATACTGCCATATTCGTTTTCCTGCGGACGACGCTTACTTTGCCTTTTATTTATCTTCCGGAAATTCAAGTTCACGACGATGAGTTAATTAACGGTACTTTCGTTGAATTATTAACATAGCAATTATACATAGGTCGACAAGAAATTATCTTGATAACAGAATGTTGTACTTCCGTCTAGCGTAAGTCTTCCGAATTAATTCGTATTTCAATCGTAGCTTTACACTCTTTCGGAAGGTAACATCGATTTTCAGTGCGCTTTTCTCGTGTTCGGTTGAATTAGTCTCGAGTTTTCAGTTTCAAGTCCAATTTGAACTTAAAACACGAAATATAGTTAAAGCTCATCTCAAGATCCAATTATTTAATTACAACTTATAAATTGAAGTTTGAACTGTTATCATTCTATGATTATTTTCTCCTCAAAAATTGAGCTAAAATTGAATTAATTCCGACAACTGAAGATTTGAATTTCAAGACTATGAAGATCGACACGTTTTGCTGCTCAATTTAGCCTCTTATGGACGCCGAGAAATTGGAAATTTGTATAGAGAATAATTGTTACTTAGCGCCATATGATAAATTATACGCATAATCCAATTTCCGCTTGAAATATTTCCCATCGTGGCTATATCCGAGTAATTCCTTGTTGACGTTTGGCTATCTTGCGAATAGTGAAGATAGGATGTTATACTTACAGAAAACCTACAGCCAGAATTGACTTTGAATTTACGTTTATTTAGCGCATAGTCATACCAGAATATAACAACAATATTTTTGATATAGAAATTATGCGCCACGAGAGCCATACCAAGATCTGAACTGAAAATTATTTAACCATCGAATCCGGTTTGTGACAAACCGGCGCAAACAATGTCGCGACATTATTAGAAGAAAAAAAAAAATGAATCAATGTGATTAACAATGGTAAAAACAGTGAAAATATTTTAGAGATTCAAAGCAAATAAATAAAATTCCTTTAATGAAATACCGTTTGGACGATTTCTCGGTTACACCGAGCGCGTATTATAATTACTCGTTAGACATTTATTTTTTCGTTTAATGGATCATTTATCCTCAGTTTGTCGGTCTTTTTTATAGCGGAAGACCGGAGCATAATGTAAATATCGACATGTGATTGTAAGCCTGCTTTTTTAATTATTATTATTATTAATAATCAATAATTTTATATCATTCGAACTAATATTCTACAATAACAAAAAACAATTATTTATTTGTATGAACGTATAAATTTATTCATTTCTCGTCATTACACGCACGATTCGGCAAGTAATATATGTTAAATATGTATATTACACTTAGTATAGAGCGATTAAATGATAATATATATACATATATGTATATATATAAACGTTTAATTAAAAATTAGAATCTGTAACAACTTGTTTATTCGACGATTCTAGCTGCTTCCCGTTTTTTCGAAAGCACCAAGCGTAAAATATGTAAAGAGTATAGACTAATAAAACTTCGTGAGTAGTATTAGGATACAGAGTTGGCAGATTTCCACTGGCTGAGCACATCTATGAGAATCTACTTTTTTTACGGAGTTTATAAGCCATAATAAATAGTAAAAGTAAGCAATAATCCATCACTTCCCGAAATAAACGGCCAAAGTGATGTCAATCAGATATTACAAAGTGAAAAAAAGCACAATCTTCTACAAAGGGGCCTTGCATTAAAAAAAAAAAAAAACGAAAAACGAAAAATAAGTGGAATTTTACCAACCCTGATAAGATGATGAATAATTGCGATTACCATTTAATAATCTGTAATCACCTAAGAAAACGTTTCTTCGCAATGCGATAAGCAAGAAATGCTTATACCTGGGATATGTATCTCTTTAGGTGGACTTAGTCAAGTTACGATTTTTATTTTTTCACTAATAAAACGTGGCTTTAAATGACTACCGATACAAATTTTTCTTTCTTGTGGACCTTTACCAACTTGAATTGGTGCGGTGATGAAAATTGACTGTTTTAGTTATTTTCAAAGTAAACGCACCAGCTCCTCATTCTAACGTTTCTTTCATTCTCGTTGCAATTTTATATTATGACGGATAATCCGTAGACATGGAATGTTACTTTGTGATGTGCGAAAAAGCGATTATTATACGCCGGTTGAGAAGTTGATCACACGAGCTGCACGGATGCGTGATTAACTTTACATATTTTTTGTCTCAGGGGCAAGCCGCCGCCCCCCCCCCCATTAAAAGAAAAAAAGCCACTGATGTTTCATATACGTAAAAACCTTAAATCGACAGAGGTATACACAGTGCAAGTGAAAAATACGACAGAAGAGACTTGGCAAAATATGTCACTGGAGAGACTTTGAAAATGGAGTATACTAATGGTATTTTCAGAAATGACACTCTCTATTTGCAGAGTCAACCAATGGTTGCGACGCTTTGGTTGAGTCATATTACTGAAACGAGCAAGTATATTGAAAGCATCGTATCAACAGAAAATGAGTTCATTTTTAGTTTCGTTAACGCGTGTCCTCTTGATCATTTTGCAAAGAGTCAATATAAACTATATAATACGATCTTGACAATACCCGTATCGTGGGTCCGGTAGAACCTGGCCAACACTTATCTTTTTGGGTTATGAACGTAGTTTCGTGACACTTCAAGTGCGAGAACTGCGTACAAGAAGAAAGCACTAGTGCGAGTACTGAAATCGGGCCGAACTTCGCAAACGCAATATTATTATTACATACTTAGCTGTATATCGACGACGCTTATGCCGCTCGCGGCCGCAGTAACAATCCTCGTGCATACGTTAAAAAAATTGACAGTACCATCCAGAAAATGTCTGTGCCAATATTAAAGTTTGCTCATTTTCAATTTTAGAGCAGATTTTAAGAGAATTATCAAGCCAGAAAGTCAGAAAGTCGGCTGTATTACTCATGAATGACACAACTGTTTTTTAACATCTTAAGAAATGGAAAAAAGGCTTTTCGAAAAACGGAAAAATTGAAAGCAAATTAGATGCAAACGCTCGGAAAATCATCTTTATTAAAAATGCATAAAATGTCGAATTCTCTTAATCGTTGCGTACCGACCATCATATATGACGCTTTTTTCTCACTGTAGACACATCAAACGTATTAGCAAAATTTCAGAAGGTGTTTATATATTTAGATAAGCGTTTGGCTGGCACACGAGAATAATTTCCGCATTGAAATATATATGTATAAGTAAAACATATGTTTCGTACATATATTGTATACATATCTATGAAAGCAGTCTTTAAAAAATGGTAACTTTGAGTTAATTTCTTAAAATTATTTCGGGAATGTTCGAGTCAAGCGCACAACATCCGTTCGTTCGTTTCATGAAATGAACGATTTAAATGGATCGAATTATCGATCGAAATAATATCAGCCTACCACTTTAAAAAGTGCTTCGATTCTTGGAGAGTCGGCATGATATCTCGTACCGTATTATGGCACGTCAATTTCAGAACATCTGTTTCGTTCACGATATTTCCGAATCCTCCTACGGCGCTTATAATCATTAAACATAAATGCATTTTAGTAATTGGCCATCTTATTATCACTGATGAATGTTACGGAGCAAAGGACGATTCGTCGTATGACCGCAGCGACTCTTGACGAAAAATGGTAATCAATCCTTCGTATAATCTATAATGCGTTGAAACTTGACTGTCCGTTTGTATCACCATTTTATCAGGCACTAAGAAACAGAGAGTTAATAGTTGGCGAATAACTCGTGTATCGATAGAAACAAAAATATTGAAGGATGTTATATCGGTTAACAGTTTTGAAGATTTTCGTTTGGATTTTTTGTTTGTTTATGTTGCAGAGAAAAATACGACAATTTTATCATTTACTTTTCTTTATTAATTGTCACCCACATCGTAGCTGAGATACGTAAGTCATTAAAGTCTGGGCATTACATATTAATTGAAAACGTGAAAATTGTCGTTTTTGTCTCTCTCCCTCTCTCTCTTTCTTGATTACGTATTTGCGTGCCGTTCGTGGAATACCTTCGCGTACAGTCGCGCGCCATTTTGGCTATCCTCCCCGCGGTAACCTGTATAACATCCTCAATGGATTCCCTCGAGTCGCTATGACCGACAAATAATCAAAAATGCGCAATATTCGAATAAAATCTTATTTTTAATATTCTTAGCTTCCAATAACTCAGAATAATCCGTAAAAATGTACAGCATCATTTTTTTCAATCCCTTGGCGATATGATAGAAATATGAACAGAAATGGAGCTTACTGAACATTGATTTTTTTAGTGATAATAATCCCATAAAATGGTGGCAAAATTAGTTAAAAAAAACATGGGCGATATAACTTTTTGTTCCGTTTCCTATTGAATAAATTTAGTGAGCAAATTAAGAATTTACCTTTTTGTCGCCCGCGTAAATTGTTGTTATACGAATAAGGAAGTTTGTAAAATACATTCTTATTTAATATTGCCCATTCCGGATAGTCAATTAAGCTTTCTCGCACTGATCCTGGCGCTTGGACGGTTCGAGTTATTCTTTCACTATTTAAGTAAAGTAGCACTTTTGGCACAGTAGATATCACGGTAATATCAAGATTACGGAACGAATATTGACGCATTTTGGAAGATTTTTCACTTCCGCCCTGGAATTCCATCAGAATGTATTGCTACATCGATTATTGATTACCAGCTTACGCGTGCGACGATAAAAGGAATGTTTGTGCTGTTTGAATACATTTGTTTCGTATCTAGTTGACATTTCGAGTATTAAATTGACTTCATATATTCAGAGACCGACACATTCGCTTAATTTTCTGCTTCAAAGACTATTATATTGTAATGCTCAATTTTTTTTTTTTCTTCATAATAATGATTTCTTTGTGCTTTCTCGTTAATGTTGTGTCTGCTTTTAATTTATACAAATTAAAGTAATGACGCCTGTTATCATTTATATTTTCAAAATACCTTAGTGGGAACGCTATTTGTATGAAACAGAAAAAATGTTTACCACAAAATCATTAGTATGGAATAATATAAAATGGGTAACTGAACGATTAAAAGAAAAAATTAAAAAAGTGTCGAGTCTCTGATTACCCTGCATAGTTAACTATGCTGATGGACTCACCTGTTAGCAACTTTGTTACATCTACAAATCATCATCGCCTATCATATGAAATGCATTGTTTTCCGTAATATCACAGTCACTTGTGCGTCGCTTATCCCGGCCGACAATAGTTGCTCTACTTTCGCTCGAACTTCTCGATTTACACGCTGAAAATCGTTCCGCCAGTTTCTTCATAACCGGTTCAGCTTTGCGCGTTTCACTCTCGTCTTCCTTGGATGTTTTCGTGATATTCTCAGTGGATTGGGGACCTATCACCAGGCGACTGTGACCATCGCGCATTATATACGTCCATGATTTCCCTGAAGTCTCCTGTAAATAAAGAATTTTTTTAATCAAATTATACGATTATATATTTCTTTTCGACACATTGCAAATGAAACTTTCATTTTATTTCAGTTAATCGTGTAGTTGAAAAAAACAGGGAAAAAAATGATTAAGGTACGGTTCACTCTAGTCATATCAGTGTTTAATAAAAAAAAAAAAACGCTTCTATAATTTTCGCTAGTCTAATCGACCGAGTAGCCGAGGAATTACGCACATAGTAGAATTCCTTCTTAATATACAAGTGCATTCGCAGCCATGATTTGACTAGAAAATCGACTACTGATACATAAGTGTCTGTTTTCATGTAGTTTTTCCGAAGAATGAACCACAATAATAGTCCAATTATTATGAACAATATCTCATTTTGTTTGTTGGAAGATTCTTCATTGTCTCAACTGTCTAGAATTTGTATTGCGTTAGTCGTTGGAAAGTTACAGCCATTTGCATAGCTGATGTTCGTTTAAGATAGGACAATTAAGCGTTTGTATCATTTGAACTACTAATGCTATCAAAAATCTGGGCGGTCAATCCATTAAGGATTATTAGTTTACATGTATCCATGGATTTTCTCGTATAATAACGGTTGTAAATGAACTTATATATTGAGAACAAATTCTACTATGTGAGTCACTCTTCGGACTTGCTATTGATTAAAGCATGAAAAATTCAATCGTAAATTAAACTTATTAATAAACCTAATAATTAATAAACCTAACTAGTGACAAGTGCGGTAGCTATCTTAATCAAAGTTAACAATTTGCTATAGAAGAATGCCCACGCAAGAATGCTTATGTGAAAAAACAACTTTTTGTTTCAAATGAACCAATAATAAAGCATTGAGATAATAATAATACTCTTTTGTTACGAAATAAAATATTTTCGGGAAAAAATAAAAATAATTAGACTAGGTTAACGATTTTTCAGTTAAAATGTGAAATATTTATATATATATATATATATATATATAAGGCTCACCACAGTTTTGCTACCACCGACATTTTTCAGTAGTAACTCATCGATCATCGCTTGGAGACAGACGGACATAAGAATAGCTTGATCCGAGGAAATCGTGATCCACTGTAACTGATTTCTTGCCATTAAATATTCAAATGATAATTCGAGACTATAGTCACTTGGTTCTTCACATTTTTCCGTCCCCTTGAAAATGATTAGACAAATATTTATTGATTTAATTGAAAAGACCAAAATTGTCGTTATAATTGCTTACATTATGAAGCGTAGTGATTCTCCAACAACGCATCCGTGTTACTTTGAACACAGCTTCGTGTTCTTCTTCGCCTTCGGTTGCGATTCGTAAGCTCAACTCATTTTTTCCTATAGCTACTTGTACCTTTGAGGCAGGTTGCGGATAATCGCAATAACATGGAACAAAGTTGAGGTAACCGTAATACTTTAATTTACGGGCCACCTCCAAAAACTGCAATGAAAACAATATCGTTACGTTGATAAGATGGAATTTTTCTGAATTGTGTTGTGAAAAGCACATACTTGACGCTTTCCACCCTGATTTTGGGCTTCGTGTAGCCGATTTCTCAGGTCGTCCTTTGCCGGGATGCATCCTCTTTCGATTTCCGACAAAGTTTGAATGTAGAGTAAATTCAGGGCAACAGGATCTCGCATTATTTCTAAATCGTATCCTACATCCCAATATCCCTTGGCCAGCATTACTTTAACGCCGATAGCACCAACATTCGTTTGGGTCATTAGCGGCGATTCGAAGTCTTGTAATCTTCGAAGAACTAGAACAATAAGACAACAAAAATTAGTTGTCCTTTTTGGGAAATTTCTTGGCAATCGATAATCGTACTCACCATTTATTTGTCCATCTTCGCTGACGATGACAACAAACAGTGCAAAGTAGTCGTCGAAATGCTCTCGCAATTTTAAATGCCTGCAGACTTTCTGTGAGATCGGAAGAATTGAATAATTAAGACAAAGATTCAAAATAAAATAAATAAGAGAATTAATTTCATAATTGAATTATATTTACGACGAGTGTTACGCAGTTATGAGGTCATACTGCGATGACAAATCATTGGCAATGCATGCGAACGCAGCTTAACGCAATGTTTGCAAAACATTTAAGGGACGATAATAAGCCACGTTTTCGAAAATGAATTAAGGATACCTTTAAGACTCTGCTCGAATTATCCGCCGTACAAACTTTTACGGTAATGCTCTGACCGTTCATTAGGAAAACATCAAAATTTTCATTTTCAATAGCTCTTCCACCAGTTTCCTGTTGAGCGTTTAGCAGGAATCCATTGACTAATTCTGAATTATTTATCGCCGTATTTTGTCCAATAGTTTGAATATATCGTTCCAATGCAAGACGACGATCCTCCTGCTGATTGGCTGTGAGAGGAAAGAATTTCTTGGGCGGAAATGGTGGCAGAGAAACGTCCAAATCTTTGACCAGCTGCTCGTGAAGATTGAGCAACTGTTTATACCTGACTGTGCAGTGGAACAGGCCATTTATGTGAATGTTGTAAGCCTAAAAAGTAATGATAATCTTTTGTTATTCAAAATAGATGGCACTGAATATTATCGATTTGTGTCTTTGTTATTTTTGTAACAAATTGATACCACATCTTATTTTTCTATGTTTACCAGGTATGGGTTTCCCGTAGAGTCTACAAACTCTTGTGTATCCGGTATAGAAAAATGCATTTCTAAAGAGTAAACGCCTCGCTCTACGCATTAGTTTCTTCTTCCCGCAATCACCTCCCTACATGGTAAAAACAATTTTTCCACTATTAAATAATATTTTTCTATTACCCATAAACATAAACTTAAAAAAACATCGAATATACCAAGATAAAAAACATAATCGTGGTTTACTTTGTTCGACTAGTCTGAACGTTTAATTTTCTATTCTTAAATTCTTAAGAAAATCTCAAGCACACTCGATGATTAGGAAAATAATCGGATACAAGAATTGTCCTGGTACTGCAATATCAAAGGGTATATAAGTCATTCCACCAATTGTCACTCGGTCGAGTTTGCTTGAATTATTTGAATTTTTTCTAGACTACCCTATGGGTGCCCGCAAAAGGTATTAAATTTTTGTTCACACAGGAACATAGGAATAGAATAGCGATATTGCATGCATCGAGAACTATTAATTCTGTATTGAAATTATGTTCCTAAAATCATAATAATTCAATACCTTTGGGGAAGCTATAGGGTACTTGAGAAAAAAAGAGTTCTTGGAAAAATTCAAGCGACCACTTTGGTTGAGGGTACTCTTGAGGTTCAAAAATTTACAACTAAATAAGGAAGGAAAGGTCTAAGCTCTTATCGATAATCGGTGGCATCGCCTGTATGAATAATTCTACGATTGACAAAAATGTCAATATTAGTGAAAAGAAAAAATACAATACAGTAACAATTTGTTTGTAGCGGTCCAAACTGTGAATTCCACTCTCCCGAAGCTTCAAACAAAATCTCAACAATATGGTATACAATCGATAGGCGGAAGAAAATTCCATCAAATAAAGCCCTACTACGTTAAATTCGGGAAAAAAAAAAAAAAATCCCTAAATTATTTGTCGATTATCAACAAAATGCGCCAATTAACGGTAATTGAGTGAAAAGTAAAAAAATGTCTAACCTCTGTGCGTTTGTCGTGCAACCCGACGAGAAGACTCAAAAGCGGAGTTCAAAGTCTCCATGTATTTGATATAACAATTTTTCACTTTAACAAAAGTCAGTACGATTGTTACCGTCTTTTAATTATTTTTCTCGGAAAGCTCCTATCTTTTCGGAATTCCCGTAAAAACGTCAAACTTTTGACAGCTCAATGCGCAGCTGGGATAAAAAGCATGCGCTATAGCGGCAATAGCCAATCCACACTGAAAGATTAACTCACTGACGCACTCTTTTTATTCGTCATGTTTGCACAGCAGCATCTGCACACACTTTTTTACTTGACTTTCTCAATTTCAGCATCACACTATGATGCTGTGGATAAGTAAATTATATTTTACTCCCTGGATTTTAATCCGCAATGATATTTATTAGGATGTTAAAAAACTTGAATATGCACTCACTGCGAATATCCATATATTGTTAGACACAAGTGTACTGTACTGTAAATACGGGGGGCAATAAGTACTATGTGGGAGGGATACCCCTTTCCCTTTCCCAGACGATGCCTATTCCCAACAATCTCCGTCACTTTATAGTAACAATAATCGAATCGCTGATTTCTAAATCGTAGGCGTAAAATAACCGTAAATGGTCGATTCCATTTGCTACCTACACGAAAAAAAATTCTGAAGAGATTCTCATTCTTATAATTGCGCGGTCAAGTTCTTATACATATATGTATCTAGTTTAACGGAATCCGAGTTATACTATCGTAATAATAGTAATTGTAGCGAATCCCCCCAATGGTTTTTATTGCTTTTACGGCTGCGCGATGTTTTCTATTTGATATTTTATCGCTCGTTTTCCGAGACAGCAGCACATTAGAAAGATAAAACAACACAAAGATACTCTAGCAGATCGGATTGCGACCGAAATGACGCTGAAAACCACGGTGAAAATCACGCATGAGTTTTAACAGCGAAAATCACGGCGGCAGAGACGGCGCACAGCGGAAGCCACGCCGGGCCCTCGCGTTACCTTATGTCATTTCACGGGCTTAAAATAACCCTAGAAGTTACAAACATCAGATGCGTTCGTGCTATATTATTATTTCCTACTGAGCAATATAACTATTGCATAATACTTGTGTTAAATAATATGTACATTGCTGAGTAGAAAATTATAATATAAAAGCAGCGAAAGCAATTTTTGTGTTTACCAATCTATGTATAAAACATCCTCAAACATTCTTGTTTCCGAGTCTTGCTTCGCATAAATTGCCATCTTTTCCATATTATTTTTCTTTACCTGTCACATTTAAGCCTATATGAATTTGCAATATTTTTGTTATGTTTTTTTGAGAGGATTTCCTCTCAAAAAGATAGTTGTTGGTATGGATTAGCATGACGATAAAATAAAATCTCATTTTTTTAATTACCAAAACAAAAGTAACGATGTCCGAAAGGCTTTTTGTTAAATAATTCTTCGGGTTTTTAAGTATGTAAGTCGTAGTATGGTGAAATTCTAAAAATGTTACGCAACAAATTATATTCAAGTTCCGAAAAAAATAAACCAGAGCAGCCACATTAATGCTGTTAATTGCAGCCTTCAATGTGCTGTGAAAAATATGCTTGCGAATAGATATTAGAAGAGTTGTTGAATTATTTTTAATACAACATAGATTGTGACATATATTTCAAATGATTAAGCTATGAGATTCCTATCTTTTGGTCTTATCGGAAGTTGCATCGAGATAGGAAGCTTTGCGGTAATCAACTCATTTGCGCGTGGCCTCTCCCCCGTGTAAGATATCCACGTCAATTCCATTTAACAAAACCATATTTTTCTTAAGAAACTGATATGTGTTGCCAAGTGAAATTTTCTACAATTGCCCTGTGCATCGTAATTGTAAATGTAAAAATACTATACGGTCAAGGTACGTAATTTTCAACTTAAAAGAGTAAAATAATATTCGGCCGATTGGTCGGAGCTCGTCAACGGCCACTTCCGCGAGTAGCGCGCCAATTCCAACCATTAGTTACAATCAATACTATTGTTTTTATCGCAATAAAATAAAAAAACCAATCTTGATTGTCCGATATCAAAAGCACGATAAAATATAGAACGTTGAAACGTGGAAATAGCGTTAGTCATTTTATCGAACGATGAAAGTTTAGTCATGCTTACAAATAAATCTTTTTTTTTGAGTCATACACAAATCGAAATGTTGATTATGGTATGACAATATTTCGTACACCATTTTGCTTCCTCCTGTGAGAAAGCTTTGTTTGCATGAACATTGTTTTGTCGTTGAGATTTTTATGCCGGTGATATGAGCCAAAATAGTATGTGGATATATCCAATTCAAGAGTAGAGGAAAAAGAGTTGTCATTCTATATGTTAGGTAGTTGTTCGATAGTTGTCATTCGTAAAGTCGATCATCATCATTATCATTATTATTAGACTCGAAATGCACGTTCTCGTACGAAAATGGCACGGCGATTCCGGATATTACCTTTGGAGTAAATTTGGATCCAATCCTGGATACCAAACAAGTAGGAGATCGGTTAGTGACAATCCTAACGAAAAACGTCAAGAATATTACGTCCATAAGCAGTAATTCGGCAGTGAAAAAGCTGTATGTGAAGCCTACCCTAGACGACAAAGGTCTCACTCTGGAACTCACCCAAGATTTTGCCGAATACGAAAAAAATGAGGTATATTAACATGATACTTTTTATTTTTTTCCGGTTTTTCCTTCCACTTGCACGTTTTTCTGCAATTTTCTTCTTCAATTCGAATCATTTTATCAACTTATTCATTTCAATATTTCGGTTGGAGAATTTTAAATAATTCATTACAAAAACCCATAGAGAGTAGTAGAGTTAAATTTATTGTTAAATACCGCTTTTTTAATTTCGGCATGTTTAAACAGCATTGCGAAAATCGATCTCTTGACGAATTTTCGGCTATCGATTATATATTTTAAGTTATCCTATTTTCTTGTTGCAGATCTCCGAAATGATGACCACCACAATTACTTTCGAGTGTTATGACGATTCACTGACTAAAGTAGTACGTACATAATCAACAAAGTTATCATCGGATTAAGATATCTGGAGCCTTAATATCTTGAACATTATTGTATCTCCAAATAACTGCTGAGGACTATTGTTTTCGATCCTCTAACTTGTGTACTTGGCACTAACATTTTTTCCTTTTTCATAAAGGAAGCTGAGTTTATTTTTTTATGTGAAATATTCCACATCCCATGCTCAAAAGAGCTTAGAATTTATGAAAAAAAAAAACACAAAAAAAACTTTGCGCCGTATATGATTAAATTTCCAGTTGAACTAAAAACAGTTGTTCTATAGAAAAACACGTTTGTACAGGAATTTCTTCAACGCATCGAAGACACTAACAATCATTCTCCGGAATTTATGAACGTGCCTTATACGTACACGCTGCCTATGCCATTACCGAAAAACATCCAACTGAACCATTTTCGAGCGATATCCGCTCGTGACATCGATATCACCAATGCCAACATCTCCTTCACTCTGGATTCGGCGGATCCTAACGTCAGTGGTTTTTCGGTCACCTGGTTGTCAAGAGACACTACCGATCGAAAGCGTTATCACGCGACTCTTGTTACAAACGATATTATCAATTTAGTAAGCGACTTGACTTTCATTCTCACCGCTACGGTAAGTCACAAACACTCAAAATTAACTTACTAAAATTACTTTTTTTTTTCATCGCAGTAAGATAGGTTTAGACTAAAAGTGTGTGTTTTCGCGGTGCAATATACGACTTAAGAATAATGACAAAGATCCATTTGTAAGAGAAAAATGATTCAAAACGGCGAAAAGATACGGTTTTTTAAAAATTATTAACCGTGAAAAATTCTTTAAACGCGAGCTATCAGGGGAAACATCTACGACATGAGAAAGATAGTGAAGTGGGAAATCGAATATCTTGAAGAAATAAAAAAGGAAATTGCGCTGGATTTCGCGACCGGAAGTCGGATCTGGCACTGTTTTTGAAATCATAGTGAAATTAAATACAGGTTCTCAAAAGTTGACCTTAAACTGACCCGAATAAGATGCACCAAGTTAAATATTCGTTGACTCGCGAGAAGTCGACCTTAAATGAACTGAACGGAGTATACCATTTAGTCCATAGTTGGTCAAGTTTTTTGAAATCTGCTGTAAACTGGCCATACGTTATATTAAGTTCAATCTTGGTGGACTTACGCGGGATATATCAATTTTAATGTATCATCGATTTTAATTTGACTAATATTTTATCGATTTGGGTCGTGAGGCCTGAAATTGACGTTAAATACGAGTCAACTTGGTCTGCCGGGCGAGTGTGCAAAGAACAGTGAAGACGAGAATTCGATGCCTAGAAGAATTTTGTTTACATCCGTTTTTTTTTTTTCATTTTTTTTTTCAGGACTCAGGAAATCCTACAAACAGCGCGACAACAAATGTTACGATCATACCGGATAATGCAAATTCTATTGTCCATTTCGAGAAGCCACTTTACATCGCGGATCTAACAAGTCTAACACCCGAAGAGGCGAGTGAAAAATACAGGTGATGTGAAATACCGACTAAGACGACGCGAGTCCGAGGAATAGCCAACATTTTTTCCTAACGAGTTCGGCATTTCACCTCACCTCAAAATAGAGTGATTTATTTATAAACTAACGGAATATGCCGGAATGAATCTTCTTGCCTTAGCGGATCTGAAAAACCGCAAAATAACCAAAGATCGACCGATCGTTATGGAACAAAAAAATAGATCGAAGATAACGCACAAGCAATCTGGTGGAATTAAACGCACAATGGTCGGTTTCGGATTAACATTCAGTTATTCATTCTTTAGGCGAATGGAAAAGAAATTCCATTTGATAAAATCATTTTGGATCGCGGTGCCACTGGAACTGTAGAATTTACAATCCGTGATGATATTACCGGTGAGTTTATTATTATTATTTATTTTCATTTTTCGATACTATTTTTCGATTGTCATTTGAATTCAATAATTGCTTTCTTTAGGGTACGGAGAGAATTTTGTGCCGACTGTCGCCGACGATCACGCCTCGGTCAATATTAGTCTCGTTGATCCGCCAGCAAAAATTTTCCTTGAGAGTTTTGTTGTACTGACTTTAACGGTGAGATGTGCTCGATATTCTGTTTGCTTAAACCTACACTCTGTTTGTCTGCTTCTGAAAATGGACGAGAACCTCACGGGCTGATTATCAATAAGACAATGATGATTACATTACTTTTTTATAGGCGACGAAATCGGCTTTCAAAGAGTCGACAGTTTTGCTCATATCTCTGCCTGGTTCTATTAATGTACCCGAATCATCATCCATTCCTTCAACAACGGACCCTTCGGGTAAATATCAGCGAGAAATATATTTATTATCTTTGTTGAGCCAATTTTGTTTTCAAATCTCGGGAAACGTTGATCGGCAGTCAGGTTTTACCTCAATCCAAGAGAAGAGAATTTTTTGTGGACATTTTTTTTTTTTTTTCATCACTTTGAAAGTGGTAAATTATTTTTAATTGTACTCGCACAGCCGACAAAGTTTTGTTTAATCGGATTTCTGTTTACTTTAAATTGAAAAACAAGGGTAAAGCGATCTGATAAATGAAGACTTGAAAATTATCTAAAGAATTTCATTAATAATGTTTGAAAAATTATATTATGTAATATTAAAAGATACCACTTATCTACTAGGTTGAATATTCAATCA
This sequence comes from Tromatobia lineatoria, assembly GCA_949699805.1. Classification (NCBI taxonomy): domain Eukaryota; kingdom Metazoa; phylum Arthropoda; class Insecta; order Hymenoptera; family Ichneumonidae; genus Tromatobia; species Tromatobia lineatoria. Next base: position 189,062 of record OX453052.1, read on the forward strand.
TGATAAATAATATTGAAGGTAGAACGACGATTTTATAATATAAAAAGATAATTATTGAATGCCCGGAAATGAAGGGTGTTGCTCTGGACAGGAGGAATGCGACAACCTTGCTCCAATAATAATCCTCGCTGTTCTTCTACTAGTAACAACAGTCGGTCTGCTAGTTTTTGTTTTTATGTACTGCAGGTTCGTAAACATGTAAACCATAGTAATAATAATAATAACAACTAATCTCGACTCTATATACGAAGTAAATGTATATTTTGTTAAAACTCTCAAGGATTCGCAAGAGATCGCAAAACATGGAGCAAGTGCCAAATGGTGGACAGCGCATCGTGCCTGAAATGGGAGAAATCAGAAAGTGAGCATAAAATGAATTTCTCTGTCCACGATTCCTTTGGTGTACGACGAATTAAAAATTATAGAGTTCATATGAAATGAAAATGTAAATGAATCAACATCTTCAATTAGTACAATTCCTTAATGGAAAATGACAATAACAAAGCCGCATGGCTATGTTAAATTGCGGTGAGCACGTGCTAAGTCTGAAACCGCGGTAAGCTTTCAGGGCTCGGTCTGTTGCTCGCAACGTTGAATATAAATCAATCGAAAGACGCGTTCTCTTTCTGATGCTGGTTATCGATGCGAAATCCTTGGATTGCGCGTTACGTGCCCGACAATCGAATATTCCGATAATTAGATTCGCATTAGATCGAAGCTCAAGGCTCCTCACGTGCTCGTCACCCGACATACCGAAGACCCCCTTGATAATTTACATTTTCGATTCCATTTACAGCGGCGGTATCAGTCCGAATCCTTCGATCAGAAGATTCGCGGCATTCGACGACAACGTCGAGGAGATGAAAATTGAGAGACTTTGAACAAGGAAATCTTTGAGATATACGTACTCGTGTAAAAATAATGAAAATTTAGTAATACGACCGACGACAAAGTTAGAATATTTAAAAAAATGTCATTTAATACACCGACTCCTCGACTTGTGATGAACGGGTGAGGACAGTTTTGAGCCAAAACCTCATATTACTCGAGTAAGTTAATTTCACGTATAAACATCGGCAAGTCAGTCAGAAGAATATAGGCGTCGATGTCTGTAGCGGTAAGGGTTCGCCGCGGTATTCCTCATGCACGTGTGGCAAATCTCGTACAATGTAGTACAATGTACAAGTGCGGGGCTAGAGAGAGGGAAAGTTGGGCCGGCAGCTAATTAAAACCCCTCACTCGTCTATCCTCGAATTCGAACTGTACTAAATAATTTATGTGAAAAAACATAAATTTCCTCTCCAGTAATATTTTATTGAGACGACGAAATATTTTATTCAACATAATATATAAGATGATATATGTATTTTTTTTAAACTACCGTACTTGATTGCCTAAAATACATATGCTTTTGAAAGTTGGCAACACGATGATTTCATTGAATTAATAAGGATATTTGAGAAATTTAATTATATATTATTTCTCAGTGTGATATTCGCGCTACGCATCCACAAATATTGTTTTGTCTAATAGAGTTCCGTAACACGGAAGATTATACGCGTAATGTTAGAGGCGACGAATTCAACGTGCACCGTACAAAAAGGAACTATCATCACGCGTGCCGATTGCAAAATATCGCGCACATGCGTATTCAAATCGATTCGCACGCACCGCGCAACCACCTGATTGCCAATGCAGCCTGGACAAGACGCGCGCCGCACAGCCGCATTCCACAGCACTCTTTCAGGACAAACGAAATGGCTGTATCCAAAGAATCCACGACAAATGGATTTCCGATTCATCCGCGAACGACGTGTAAGCTCCGTAAACTTAAGTACTTGGATTTTGGTTTAAGGAACCTTTCGCACCCTCGTGCATCGCACCAACGTGCACGTACACAAGTATATTCGGCAAAATAGTTATTAACGGAACCAATACATTTATTATATATGTTATTATATATATATATAATTATATAAATAAGTCTTATATTTGATTCCCATAAATCCATCGGACCAATGTCGCTCATTGCGTAGCCTCCGGTTATCCGCAATACGAATGATGTGGCGTATTTTCATTATAGTTTTATTCACATGCTTATAATAGCGTCAAAACTCCGGTTGCATCATCATTCCTTTGTCAGTCTTTCCTCTCGTTTGTAGTTTTGGCTCCCTCATATACTTTCAATTTAAATTCTCTTTCCTCCTTCCTCGGTCGACAATTTTTTTAAACAACCGCATGACGTTGATCGGCACAATTATCGTCGTGTCATGCAGCCAACACCTTTGCATGCATCTCAACTTTTTTCCCAAACCAAAAACCACTTCAATGATCCTATCATGAGAAAGATCCTTTCACAAGTTGACAGAAACCCGAGAAATTTCGGAAGCTGTTTTCTCCCGAATGGTACGGGGCAGATAGGGTTCGTATGTTCAAGCGATACGCCGGAGTATCGTAGAATTGCGCTAAGCTTTTGGCTCCTCATTCGGTTCAGCCGTTTTTTTTTTGTTTTTGTTTTTTTTTTCAATTAAAAGAAAAATAGTGCGAGAGAGACAGACCTATGGGCGTTCAGCATTGCGCAAAAAAATTTCTGGTGTGTATCTGCACCGTGTCTTAATAGGGGCGCCGCTACACTACCGGATACAAAAGCACCATAGATGTCGAACGGTTACGGTCCTGAGTTGGGCCGAGAAGTCTCGTGCTCTCTTCCCTCTGTACCTACAACGCTCGATCCTACTGGTCGCCGTAAACGTTTGGCCTTGCTGCACGCAAATTTGCCTTGACGCGCTATGAGCGTAATACGCATACAAGATATTAGGCTATTGCCGTAATCGACAGACCAACTGACACCCCGACACTCGTAACACGCAAGCAAGATGATCGGTTCATACGACGGCGTATCGTACGTCTTGGATAATTTTTGGCTATGTTTGCGATAATACGAGTATGGCCGTACACGCTACTCGGTAACTGCCATTGAAACGTACCTAAGTATACAAACCGGTTCAACGTATAGTTGAAGTATACAGTCGAGAGTGTGTGTGAGTGTGGTGGACGCTCTACACAGCGAATCGGCGTCCCCTCTTCCACACGAGCGCTACAACGGCGTGTGCATACTACATTCTCGTCTTATAAAGCAATCCCACGCGAAACCGGGTCTCGCATACCGGGCGAGACACTCGTTCGTAATCGTTGTCGCTTGAGTTTATTATTGCGACGTCATACACACACACGCGCAGCACCGAATTATCAGATCGCACGGACTAATATTTTATTTAGACTTTTGTCGCGATCGCATGTTATTGTCGTATACCGATTTCTCCTTCTTCCTCGATGAAAAGAACTGAATTTCGGTGTGTAACGAAAACTGTTGCCATCCCTCCACGATGAGAAACTAATTGGTCGTAGATGTTGTTGTCATAAATATCGCGTCAGTTTTTCTTCCATCTCGACGAGACGAACAGGATTTTGTGCGAAAACAAATGTAATCGTTCTACGTGCGCGCTCGATCGGTCGTAGATTTTTATTATTGTCATTATTTGCCTTTTTCTTTGTAAAAAAGGAGGAAATTCAATGAAGGAAAAGATCGTGATGAGTCGACGTGTGGTCGTTGAGTAGTCACAGACGTAATTTTTGTGTTATTTTTGTGAATTCCTTAACGACGTGTAGTCAGTGGAAAATGAAAGTTTGTGATCGTGGTTGACGCGAGAGTAATTGGTCAAAGAGACACCGGAGTTGGCAACTCGTGTCTTTGTTTACATAGGAGAGTAGTCTCTACGGCCCTGATGACAACCGCACCATTGACCGCAAGTTATTGCAACCGGTAGTGTAGATCGATGCTGCTGACACTTTTTCCGCTAGTTTAGTTGCTATCAACGGATCTTGGCAGTGCAACCTGCTGCTGCTGCTGCTGCTGCTGCCAAGCGATTCTACTGGCAACAGCGACAACAGGATCAATGTATCGATATTCGCGGAAGAACAGAAAGGCGCCCGGTCTCTTATCCACTAGCCGAGAATCGGTGTTATTCCAGTTTAATCGTGTGCAATCGACCATCAAAGTTGCAAAGCTCTCGGCCGCGCCTCAAGATATGATAATAGTACACGAATTATCAACGGGTGTAAAGAAGCCGACGACAGCCAAAGTATCATTGTTCAGCATTTGAATGCCTTGGAGGAACAAGAGCGGTAAGCCACTTATTTTGACGTTAATTTGCTTTATTGACTGTGAAAAGACTCGACAACGTTTCGTGGTACAGATGACTGTGAATTTGTATTGCCAAGTTGGACTTGTAAATACAGTGACGTATTTTTGTAAATGTAAATATACGATAATAAGACCATTTAGGCAAGCGAAAAAAATGGATTAGCCGTTTTAACATGACGGATCAAAGATTAAATTCATCTTATATATATATAAACATCTTTAGATTCACAAGGTCACTGCTAATAGTGCAATGTGAATTTAAAAAAAAAAAAAAAAAAAAAAGTCCTCTCGTTATGAATAACTAGGGGGAAAAGAAATATTCAAATTTTTATGAAAATTTCAAGTCTGCCATCTCGAACATAAAAGTAAATTTCAGAATGGTAAATTGCAGATCCAGTATGGTGCACATTAAAAGTCCGGTTTTTTTATTGTGTCACGTAATAATGTGATACTCGATCAGCAATTGTTACATATGCTGACTACCGATGATTGTTATGGAGAGAGCTCGAAGATCTACGAAATCACGTGGGTGCACGCACGAGAGTCGATAGACTTACGTATGACCTGCCGCCCACGTACGATTATACCCCGCGATTGTGTAATAAGATAAAACAATAACCACCGTGATATATGTATGGTGCCAATCTGTGACCCGATGGCTTATATTCCCTACCGCCCATAATTATTTGCTGACTTTTTACAAGATTACGTAGGAATTTCACTCGGCAACAGACGCTTCGCTTTGAAAAAAAAAAATTAATTTGATTTCCGGTGCGTTTTGTCTATCATTTTCAAAAATTCATATTGTTGGTTTACGATTTTAGAAAAACGATGACTTTGTAAAACTAACATCTACATATTTTTTATATCGAATGTCAAATGAGTTTTTTCCTTGTAAGAGAAGGACACGTAAAGTATTCGATAATGACATACGAAAGATTTCGAATTAATTATTATAAAGAATCAAGTTCATCTTAGTTACTGGAATGACATAAATTTTTTTCGTGTTTTTATCCGGCCACCAAATTTGTATGATATCAAACTTCTCAATGTGTGTGTGTGTGTGTGTGCGCGCGCTGAACTGGGTATGGGCATTCATTCAATGACAATTAAATACCTCAATGATTACACGATGGTCGATCGTTACTGTAATTGAAAAAAATAATTAATCGTGAATGTATTATTCAAAGAAATTTTATTTAGCATAACAATAAATGATAGTTATTTTTATTTCAATATATATTTTAATTCAATGAATGCCCATTGCGGGTAACTTAACTTCGACTTGCATCGAGCCTCGTGAATTCCTGTCATTAAAGTTTCAGTACTCAACACAGTTCATCGTTAATTTTTGGTTCACACTTTTAGGTAAGCGTGTGAAGTAGAGTCGGCAGTACGTGGAGCATTGATGGGTGTTATCGGGAGAAACCGAGCGTAATCACGATCCGGCGATAAAGATTGTTTGTATTTGATAAAACAAAACTTGAGCGTCCACGTTGCGCGTTTAATTTTGAGACGCAACATGGCCATCGCTAAAATCAAAAGCTTTCTTGATAACGGTCTCAAGAGCGTGACAACACCGCTCGACCGAACAGCCAATTTGGAACCGGAAGTCGGCGTAAGAATAGTGCACTCGGCCAACGAAAAAACTCTACGGGTCACCGTTCTTGGTGCCAGACACTTGCCACAAAATTTCGGCTTTACCAGGGTCAACAGTTACGTCGTTAAGGTACATAATATCCTATTATCATTAACTAGAGGTACTTTTTACTTTCTAATCCTCGACTTACCAATCGCGTTGGTTTCAAATAAAAATTTCAATCTTAGGAAAGATTTCGATATTTTTTTCCGAAATCATATTTCTCAATATTTTTTAAACAATTTATATTTTATATATATACCAGTTCCTCGCAAGGTGGAAACCTAGGAAGCAAAATGCAAGGCTCGTCATTGTAGCCGATTTTCTTTTTTTTTTTTCCATCAAATAAATATTGCTTAATTTTCACTACGAAGAAAAATATTGAAATTCGTGCTTCAAAGTTTTGATAGTTTTACATTTCCTTAGAGCTATTCTGGGTTCAATGCATATACGTCGTGCAGTACCTCGCGATCCATGCCAAGCTTGGGTGCTATAATTAATTCAGTCAGTTTATGAACACTAGTCAATGTATATCCAGTATAGGTGGCCGGAAAAAAAGTCGATATGCACCAGTGACTCTAGCTCGTGGATGAGCGTTTTATTTGTGTCAAGAGTGAACAGTACACACACACAACGTTTGAATTATCATTGGGTTAATTATAAATAAAAGTTGCATTTCTCTGCAGATAAAACTGTTCCCCGGTAAAGAAAAGTTCGAGACAACATCCAAGAACGAATCTTGGCCACAATGGAACGAAGAATTTACGTTTCAACTGCGCAAAGAGTCGAAGGTTCGATTCGGCAAGTCCAAGGTCACGGAGGAAGAAATCGGTGCGTCGAAATTCATAATAGCAACAGTCTACGCAATCCTCGAAGATAAGCCTTTGATTGCTACAGAGAAGAAAGAAGCCGAGAAGGAAAACTCGAAGAGCCAAGGAAAGAAAGATGCAAAGCAGAAAGCAACGTCGAGTAGCGGTGGAGCTTCCGGATCGCAGGAACCAAAAACGAACAAACTGCTCAGCCAGTTCTTCGGAAAAGACAAACTTGCCGAGCAAGTTGTACCCGTCGAGAAAAAGAGTATTGACAAAAGACGCGTCGTTGGCGCTACAACAATACCACTCGATCTGAAGAACTTTCATTCTAAGCCACCGAAACCGAAGCATTCCGACGAAGTCTCGACCGGCGATCTTTGGAAACCTTTAAGGGCTATTGCTAGCGGAATCTCCGGTGCTGAAGATAGAGTAAGCATTTATTCCAATTTATCGAAAAAATCTATCAAAAAACCTCATTCTATGTACATAATGAGAATGAAAATAATAATGATGTTGGAACATCGTGAATGAATTACTCGAATATACAATTGATATTTCAAATCCTTGACTTTAGCTGCTACAACATTTTTCTCTATCAACGTTTTTTTGTCCTACATGGCTACCGTAAGATGATGAATAATAATAATAATAATAATACGTGTTTTTTTTTCGTTTCAACAGCGTGAAAGTAAAAAGGGACAGGTCGAGATGATTCTAATCCAGGAAAAGAGCGAAAAGAAGGATGTCAGCGAAGGTAGACTCATTCTAAGTCTGTCGCGACTCAGATGTTCATTGCAGACGATGCACGAACAGGAGACTCTCAAGGGACAGCTTTACATAAAGATGTCGGTAGTGGAGGGAGTAAGAGTGACGCACTTCTGGAAAAGCGATCGTTTCGCCCCGTCGGTTTCTCTCAAATTTGATCCGGAGATGGCAAAAGTAATTGCCGATAATCCGTACGAGGGAGCGCTCAAGGATGTCAGTTTCGTTGTTAAATTCGTCTCGAAAAACAAAATGGGTAAATTCGTCTATCTACTATAATCGGCTACTATATTTTTTTAATGTTCTTCTGGTTCATGACAATTTTTCACGAATATGCATTATTATCCCTTTCGAAAAAGTCTTTTATGAGGAAAAACTCTTTGTCGACTTCGCTTGAAAAGTGAATACACAGATGTCTCTGTGATGACCATTGCTTGGCTCAGGCCGTCACGTGTCAGAAAAGTTTCATTCACGTTTAACTGCATGTCGAATTCAGGTTTGAAACGATTTTCAGTTTAATTCGGAATGCAACTTGGAATTCGAGTAATTAAAAAGACTTTGAGAGCCAAGTCGAAATTATTCTGGAAATCAAGTTCAAATTGAATTGGCATGTGAGCCCACATTCAGTTGGAAATCAGGTTCAAATGAAATAGGATATCAGGTTTAAATTTGAGTTGGTTCGAATTGAAGTTTAATCGAGGTTTAATGACGTTCAAATCAAATTTAAATTACGTTTGCAATAAATTTAAATGTTGTATCTTTAACTGGCCGAAGCTTCGACATAACTGAGATTGCAAATTTGATGAGAAAGTTAAGTTTGAAATTTAATTTTTACAGGAAAGAAAACAACCGTCGGTCACTTTGTGATCGGGCCAGAAGTTGGTGGAACGTACGCCGATCAGTGGAAACAAGCAATGGCGAAGCCGGGAATGCCCATTACCAAATGGCAACCATTCGAATGAATTAGCATAACGTGAAACAACGACTTTGGACACTTTTGCATTGCATTTGCGTTGCCATCGCTCTGTGGAACGCGACGCGTATGCGTCTCACAGAAATTTCTCCATGACGATGGAGATAAGACCCTGAAATCGTCGCAGAACAATAGAGGTCTGAGAACCCACGAGAGCCTCACGATTATTATTATGGAGCCGCGTTTATTCTTTTTGTTTAATTGATCGCTCTTTTTGTACAAAGTATTATATTAACATAGCCTAAGCCGTCCTTGGATGTTCTCGAACGGACTAATTACCTCCGGTTAATCATCACTGTCCTTTTTCTGCTACTGAGAACAACAGATAAAACATAACCGTCCGACTGGAAAGTATAAATAATACGAAAAAACTTTTGCACTTCACTTATACATACTTTTGTTTAGACATTTAACCTTTTTTTTTTCCTTTTTTTTTCCAATTTGTGTCTCACAAAATATCAACCGACAACGACAAATATTTTCATGACTGATAAATGAAAGCACATGTATCCGGTGAGTAAAAAAAAAAGTATTCGAAGGCACAATCCTGTGATAAGCTATTGACAAAACATTTTATCAACCTTATTATTGGTATGTTCGTGATATCGCAAATGCACCATGTAGAACAATCATTGTCCGGTATTTCAATAAGTTCTAGATAATTTAGGTTTGTTAAGAAATACTCTGACTGATTAAATTTGATTATTAAAGATACATTGATTCTGTCCAATTTAGCAAGTTGAATTGGCTATTTTACTGAAAAATTGAGGACTTGAATTTTCTTTAATTATATTTTTTCATAGAAAATATTTCTATTAAAAAAAAAAAGGACCTTGCTAATTGCTTTCTCATTATGTTTTGCTTTTTACGAATCTACCTCTGTGAGGAAGCATGTTAATCAATGCTGGCTTCCTCATAGAGACAGATTTATAAACAGCAATAAATAATGAGTAAGCAATGTACAAGGTTGTTCTACTTTGCATCCTCGTTTAAAATAAATAGATTAATGTGGCTGACTTTTATTTTGTTTACATACTAAATTTGGGTTTGATATCTTAAGTTTTGCGAAAGTTAATGCGATTAACTTAGATTTTTAATAATCCAACATGTCATCGACTCAAAGTTTTTTTACTATTCGTTACAAAACGATATATATCTATCGTGTTTGCATATTATTTTGTTCACATGTTGAATTTTCGATTTTGCCCAGTTAATGTGATACCGTAAATTTTTTCAATTGTTCAAACATACATAAACCTAAACATTTAATATCGTTTGCCGCAAAATTATATATTTATTATGGCTGAGTATTGATCGTTTCACATACTAAACTCGAGCTCGATGACTAAAGTTAATGCTTTAATGTTAATTTTTCTTTTAACATTCCATAAAATCTGAACAACTTTACCGATTCGAGCAAAATTCAATACCAAGCAACATCAAGTGCTCATGCCCGTCCTTATGAAGGACTATTTAGTATAATGAACTAAATTTCACGGAAGTTAAAGCGATTGCACCCTTCTTCGGAAAAGTTACGAAAATCCCAATGTTTGCATACATTCAATCGAAAATTGCAACAATTGAGGAGAGCCTGTTGTTCTGGTTGTAGGCAAAATTTGAGCTCGATAGCTAAAGTTATTCTTGAGTTATCGGCGTTTGAATTTTTGGAGTTGTATACATACAGACATAAGGACATTTTTTTCGGGACCATTTTTTTGAACCATCAAACCATTCTGAGTGATTCTTCACATTAAATCGACGATCTTTTTTTCCCCCTCGTGGAATCAAAGCTTACTGCATGAAAAAAAGCAAAAAATTAGTGTCATCACAATTTTTATATTGAAACCTGTAATTCATTTTACCGAAAGAAATTTGTTGCAATAGGAATCGAATCAATTACATGGAATTTTGAACGGAAATTGAACTTCGCGATACCCATAGGCCTCGAAAACTGCAACGTATAAATTATATGAGTTTCACATTAACTTTTCTGTAAGGACAAAGAACCTAAGTAATCTTGGTAATAAGGACTTTTATTATTGTGTTTTACATGTAGTAGTATTATTTGTACCGCTACGTTTGTTTATGTCTCTGATTTTTATTAGCACTTGCATTAAATTAATACAATAATTCACTCAAACAGTTGGAATTTTTCTTTCATACGCGTAGGATCGTCGAACTCTTTTTCATAATGCAGGGACGTCGATCGTGACGTCTTAATTATCATTGTAAAATTTCATATAATTATTCGCAATCGAAAAATCAGATGATTTTGATTTCGCATAAAGTTGTATATAAAAATATAAAAAACAATTGCGAACTCGCACTAAGTCTATGTTTATAAAATTCATCGTATTATTGTGGACGGTATCGTATTGGCAGTCTTATTCTTGATATAATATTGACCAAGTTTAAGAGCGGTAACTTTGCTCAGCGTTTATAAACGTCATTTATTTGTACTACGTGTGAATAAGACGGCGATTGTTGTTCGTAACTGTTTCTTCAAATTCAAGAAATCAGATACGAAAAAAATAGATGAACGTAAGTATTTGTCTTGTTAAGTCTACGATTGGACGGGTTATGCAGTAATGTTGACAATGGAACGCCACAAAAAGTAAGAAGCGGTTCGGATTTCATCATCAAAAAACGTTTGATAGAGTCTGTTGATTGAATTACATTTTGGCAAAAAGTTTGCTTAAATTGGGGGTCAAGGAGAAATTGTGCATGTTGCCACTGACTCAAATCTCGAGAAGCAAAATTGAATTTTAGCTTAAACTCAAAACTGATTCCAAGTTTATAATTAAACACAATTGCATTGTAGACTTTGATCTTATGTTTTTTTAAAACCAAAAATGATTCAATTTGAAATCAGAGGCCCGTTTGACAGATTATGCTTGAAAAACAAGTCTGGATTTGAATTTAATATTAAGTTTCAACACTCTCTTATATATTCCGGAATCTGTGCTTATATCTATCGAACTAGTTTAAGCCAAACCTCGACCAGTATAATCTCAACTAAATACCGACGAAATCACATTAGTTTGTCACATTTTTTTTTTAATTCCGGTTTAAAATTGTGAAAAAAAAAAGCTTCAATAATGGGAATAAGTCATTTGAGATTTAGTCTCCGTGGGATAAAAAAGTTAGCTGCAACAGCAGCTTTGTCTTGAACTTGATGCAAGGCCCAAGTTTTCTCTTAGGAAAGTCTAGAGTCGGAATTAATTTGGTGGTTTTACATTTATCCACCGGGTTTTCAAAAACGATGTTGCCATGAGCATTTGTCGTTTATGTTATGAAAAGTTTAGGACATATCCTAGCGTTGAAAACCCTGCAAAGAGCGAAATTAGCAAGCTTCCTTGAAGATTGGTTCCCGTATTACATCCATCTTTACTGTTGCATGTACAGTACTCCATAAATATGTTGTACGAGCCTGTTCTCATAAGGCAAAACCTTTCGTCTCCTTCGATACCTGGCTCGCCCAAATAGGCGCAAGTACGGATGTACTTCCAGATTCCACCAACTGCCAAAAACAACAAGTACAGAGTTACATTAATATTATTGCTTTGCTTTCTGAATAATTAGAAAATTCAGAACTATTAAAAAATTTATTTGGCCTTACTTTTGTTTCAACTAATAAATTGCATTACACTTCTTAAGCCAGTAGATTCCAATTAAAAAAAGTGATTGAACAAGGAATTATTGAGCAAAAATCTTTTCCGAAGAAGAAATCTCTTTTGCTTCGGATAAAAGAGACATCGTCAAACGCACATCTGTATTATTTTTTATTTATACTACTAAACTATAGTCTGAAAAATTTGCGCTATAGTTATATGCTATTATACCTTTTTGACGAATTTTACGACACATGGTAGGAACTCCGAGCTCTGGTAAATGTGGAAGCAATGGTGCCTGAGCGCAGTCATTGAACCCTATAGTTCTGTTGTCAAACGGATCTCCACACTTTTCATCGATATCAGATCTGCAGACCCAACATTTTATGGCAAGTCCTGCGAATAAAACAATTATCAAATTGCGATTTTCAATTTAACGAGCATCAAGTTAAAAGTAACATCTAGTTATAAATGAAGTTGGAAAATCAGATCCAAAGCGAATACACGAGAAATTGTACGTACGACGCCGAAATATGGACAAATAACAACAATAAACATACCAGCATATGATAAATAATGATGAAATGTTTACAAACGAAAATGAAAAGTGTAATAGTTACCTTCTTGAACGACAACAAATAGCAACACCAGCGTAAACATAATCGTTAAATTTCGGTCGATTCCTGCCATCGTGCCAAAATTCCGTGATTAATGAGCCTCGAAGATGATTTCACCCAACAGGTCAATACGTCTCTTCTATTTATTATTTTTTCTTTTCTTTGGCTTATCAGACTTGATCAACTGCGAACTTGCTCTCTGTTATTTGATAAATTTTTCCGACTCTTTATCTTTTTATATATGTACTTGTACATATAATATGGATAATCCTGTTGCTTCAATTGTATACGATAATTAACACGTTCGCACACACAAGTTGCAGCCTTCTTTCGAATCCACCCGATACACGCCTAAATATCCACGCCTAGTAATACGTGCGCGGTATGCGCTTGTGTCGTATGCGCGATGAAGCTAGAGGGGAATCCAGCCACAAGAATGTGAGCGACAGCTTCTACTACGAAACTGAATACGAGTATTCGGTACTGCTTACTGCTCGCTCGGTGTGTCGCTAGTGTCGCAACGAACCCGAGTGAAGTCAGTAACGTTAGAGCTACACTTTTATCGAACTTTTTTATTTTATCTTACAATACTAACACCGCGCTGATTGGTCTTGATTTGAAGCTCCAGGATTTTGATCCCAAAATTGTTTGCATTGTCGAGCTCGAGTACGCTAATTGTTCCAAGATTAAAAGAAAAATTATTACCCCATGATCGCTGGGATATAAGTTTCCACATATAAAACAGTGCCACACGGCGTACGTCATTGAAAATCCGTCATGTACTATGTGCATTGAGTTGCGGTGTATTAACGACACTGCATGCTCACCGGCATCAACACGCCGTGACGTTAAAAATTAAATGTACCGCGCTTGCACTTGTATTCATTTCACGTGGGTTTGTTGCGACGCCAGCGCCACAATCAACCAGCGGGTTATTGTACGCAACTATCCAGAGCTCGAGACGTGTTTTAACTAGTAGTGAGACGTCCGTCCTCGTCATCAATTGAGTTTATCGTATTATGGGCAGCTTATGCGCTTCGTAACATCTCGGGCCTTTTCGTGTCACACGTGATGAGCCTCTCGTATGCGCGGGGCCCTACTACCCGCCTTCCAACTCATATAATTCCTCATTACTTTATTACTCATGCCTAAATTAGTCATTCTTGTTATTATAAAGTAGTTAAGGAAATGGAATTTAGAAACTTTTCGCTTCGATTCAGTCTCTTACGTCTTTTTGTATATACCCGTATTTTGTGCTTAATTTTTTAATGTTACCTATTATTATTTGTTACTTATAGTATTAAGGTTATGTGTTACAGTGACTGCGTCGCCACGAGTGCGAGTGAGATAGCGACATTCGCAGTCGCGCTGGAACAAGAGAGAACGAAAGAAACGTGTGGCATATCACTGTAAACGAATTTTTTTTGTCAATTCTGTAATCTAGTTTTTTCACTGTCTAATATACTTTTTAACGTCGCGTACATATGCGCGACGAGGTTTGCTCACTAGTAGGAGCACGGTGTCGAGCTCTAATGTCCCCGCCACTGCCTCCTCCTCGTATATCCTCCTCCGAGTATACCTCGGAAATATTTTTTCCGAGGTATACTCAATGAAACAAGATTGAAGGCATAGTGTACCGTAGTCACCCATATAGAGGGATTTAGAGCGATCAGTCGATCGCGTCAGCTATGTTGGTTGTCGTTCGCCATTCAATCTCCGCGCGAATCGTGGGAACGTCCAGGGTTTCCCACGATGTTTCGTTTTAGCTCTGCGCTACATACAATATATACTGAGGTTACTTTACAGGTTTGCCGGTGGGTGCTTTAGTGATTGCCAAAAAAAATACGGTACGGATGGGCTTTGACCATTTTACCAACGGCATAAATGTACGTCAATCATGCGGAAGCAATATAAACCCATGGTCCACTCGAATAAATGAATTTCGAACAATTCCAGAGATACTTGTTTTCACGCACAACTTTTGTTGGTACAAGTAAAAAATATCTTCATCATTTGGCAGAGTTATAAGTCGCTCATTCATCCGGTTGAGTCATAAACTGCTGGTGAAAGTTGTATCGTTTTATTATGGTAGAATCTGAGTAAAGTTGTAATCCGGTAGACTTGTATTATAGTAGAGCTCGGTATACTCGTAATTGGTAGAGTTGGATTATTATAAAATTCAAGTAAGATTTAGAGTAGAGTGGCGGTGTGGTGGAGTAGTAACTTTTCGAGATGTAGAGGCAGAGCTGTAAAGAGGTTAAATCGAGAGCGCAATGTGAACTCGAGAGCTCATCCGGACCGCGAGGATATTCGGTCTGTCGGGAGCGCATCATGCGCTCGGCGGCCACTTGGTTTTCTTTCTCCTCGTCAAGGATAGTCAGAGGTAAGGATGTGTACCGGGTGGTCCATTGTTGGGATGAGAGGGAGCCACATTGTCCACGCACTAAACATTCCAATACTATAAATAAATATAAATGAAATTGATTTGTGAATATTAGCATAGGTAGTCGGAGGTAGTTGTGACCGCGTTGTCGTCAAGACCTCGCCGCCCAGCCTCCCTTTTCCCTCCCTTTTCCTTTTTTCCCCCGCTTTGTCTTTTTCTCTTTCTTTTTCGTTTACTTCGTATGTTTTTATTTGATTTTTTTCTACTTCTCCTGTTCTCCGCTTAGTTCTCCTTTTCAGCTGCCGTTCGCTCTGTGCGGACGTTGATTTATAACAAGTTCCTCGTCGTCGGCGCCGTCGCTGCTCTCTCCATGGTTGCGGCTTCGTAAGACCTTAAAGGACCGGAGACCACACGAGGCACGCGCTTACCTTCCAACTTCCAGCTTAATCTTTTTGTCTCGTAGGCTCTCGCTCCGCCGATGCCTGCTCACTCTTTAATTCAAACTTTATTTAAAAGATATTAATCATTTTTCGTGTCGCACCGAGTACAACAATTCAGAGAAAATGTAGCTTGGTTGTATTTGTCCATAAATTAGGATATCGATGATACCGAATAGATGTAGTGCTTTTCCATAGACGCAACTATGTTAAGTCGATTTTTCTCTATTTTTTTAATTGCTTTTTTGTTTTGTTTTATTAAATAGATGAATAAATTCGGAACACTGCATTTCAACATGCAATAACAACATTTCTTATTTATTACTTACAATACAACTTATTCGATTTAACAGGCGAAAAAGGAAGAATATTTATTGCGAGTATTTATTTCGAGAGTCGACCCTCGGATTGAAGGCCTCCGAAGTAGAACTGACTCTAGGAAATTAAAAAGTTGTGTCGAAAATACGGCACATTGATACGAAAATTTGAGAAGCAGGACACCGCGCATCTCAGTGGTGTACGATATGCCTTGCTCATCACCGTGAGACCGCTGACATCACAAAATTTCAGTAGAGACGAGCGCTACTGGATGTTAGAAAAAAAAATCATATATTTATTGTTATTATTATTGTTTACGATTATTCAAAAGAACAATTATAATTATTCTGAAATATTTATTTCACATTTATTCTTCGAACTTGGTTTTTTCAGCAATTAGAAATAAGCCCGGACAATAAACAATAAAAGATGAGCAATTAGAATTAAGCTTACCGCTTGAGGGATATTAATTTTTTTTCCGCTTTACTTGTTACTCTTCGGCTTTATTTGAGGTTTTTTTTTCTTCGATGGTGTCAAATTTTTTATGTATTAAATAATTCGTATTGATTTAAAAATTTAATTTGGATTGAAAAAAAAAAAAAAATTTAATTATTTTCCGCTTATTTGTAACTTCGGTGACGCAGAATAGCCCATATGCTGTAACATGTGGAACCCGTGGGTGAAGAATATGGAAATAAGTGACCGGTAAAAATGGTAGCCGAGGGAGGTTGTCAATTTTTGTTTCAAGCCAATTGGGCTACCCAAACTGGGAAGAACCCACAGCGACAGACAAAGGCAATTTTTTTAAACTGTGCCCTATTACCGGTAGGAATGCTAGGCCTAATCTTTCCAGTAATTATAGTTACTTCTGTACCGGGTCTCCCCCCAGATTAATGTCTTTAGAAAACATTCGTTAATATTACGTCTTGTATCCAAAGCAATTCAGTGCTTAACCGATTTGCTCGAAAATTCAGAGTCGACGATGCGAACGAAGGAAGAAGAGAAGAACTTGCGAGCGGATACGAAATCACCGGTTCCACGGAACGCGGCTACGAGATCGAGATGTTTTTTAAAATGTTTTTTCACTTTATTTTTATTTTCGTTTTGTTCGACTTTCTCAGCTTCTTCTCTTTACTCTTCGGCTGCAATACGTCCTTATTTTTTGTTTCTCCTTTCTAGCTTCGAAAAACGTGTAATTTCGACCAATCTCGTCAGTGAAAATGGAGTGAGGCGCTTCGAGGATGCAAAGATCTATCTTCGTGGTGTACCTGTACATACAATGCGCCTCATGGAGGTTGGAGTGCTTCGAATTAGTAAAAACAGTGCTAAACATTTTGCCTCGTAGCTACAATGTTTTATAGCTTAATATCCTGGCAGTTAATTACTGCGATTTTATGGCATTTTTAATTTTTTACCGTTAACATGGGCATGTGCATTTTGTGTGCTGAATGAATGATTGCGCTTCTTGAAAACGGAATGACATAAAATAACACATTTTAAACAATAATAAATATGTAAATTTTGAATAAATTGGGTAGGCAAATGATTAGACGAGACTGAAAAAAGGGATTGAAACTAGGAAAAATCATAGAGTAAAAATTAGCACTTTTATAAACAATAATATGGCATAAAATTCTCACTCACTCACATATGAGCGATTTTACAGAAATGCACCAAGCAACTTTTTTTTGCGATAAAATTCCACACGTTTCTGTTTTTCAGAAATGTATGTGCGATAAATCTTCACCAAAATACAGTCGTTTGAATAAAAAAATGCTGATAAATTATCTGATTTCTGTTTTATCGTATTGGAATTTAGTTAGGTTTTTCCGATAACAAAAACCGAATGTATTAAAAAATGTTTAAGAAATAAAAAAATGTTGGTTGCTGAATTTCGGTGGGAGTGCTCATATATAGGTGGATTGTATACTAATTTTTATGCCAGAATAAGGAATAATATTGCGACCGGAAATCTTACAGAGATTTTGAAAATGTGGTGTTTAACGTGGAATAGCCTATGGAAATGTTTGCGTGCAAAGTTAGACGACGGCACATGGTACAGTATTTGATAGTGTGTGATAGTGTGTAATAGCGAGCTACCGTGTTCCCGTTGGAGTCCTGGAAAGCTGGAGGTGATAGGATCTTCTCGGACTGATGTACGCGAACCTTTCGACTGCTACTACCACCACAACGGTCCATGACCAATCACTAGCATCACTGCGGTACGAGGATCGTCTGTCTACCCTCACCACTACCCTTGACTTCCGCTTCGCTCTCGTCCCACTCCTCACCCAGTGTTGATACTTCCTTCGGCGAGTATCTTTCAGTCGCATGGGGGCCACGTGCGTGCTCGGTTACGTCCAAACGGTCCCTCCGTCCGTCCGTCCGCTCTCCCACGTTCAAACTCTCAAACAGGACACCAACAAACGGCTATTACCATCTCATATTTCTCAAATAAAGTAATCATAACTTATCTCTTACTGTCGATACAATTAAAATAGACACAGTATTTTAACATTTATTCCAAACGAATTAAAACAGAATTCTTTCGACTTGGCCCAACAACAAGATTAGCATTCATTAAATTGCCGTATCGATAATTCCAAATAGAGAAATCATTTCCTCTGCCAATTTCATTTAAAAAAAAAAAGAATTTCCGTGCAAAACGACAAGTGTAGACAAAAAGTCAATATCTCAATGCTATTTATTTTATTAATCTTTGTGACATTTTATGAGCTTGTTTATATATATAGACTACGCGCGAGTCCATAATCTTCGCAGTTAATTATCGTAACGAGGGCCTGTGAAATATCTCGGCGTCAAATAATCGGTACGACGAGTGCAAAACAAACTAAAAATAAATACAAATTACATTAAATCAAAGAATTGATTAAGATGAGTTGAATCTGTTATTGAAATTACATCTGAAAGAAAAAAAACAAAATGTTAATGAAGAATGAAAATGAATGTCTTGAGGACTTGAATTAATTGATGTGTGGTGGAATACGAAGAGGCTTTGTGTTAGCTCGTCATCTTCGCGGAATAATTATTGCAACAGGTGCCTGAGGAATACCTCGAACTCGAGTATCAAGAACGTGCAGTTACTTGATAAAAGTAAGTCTGAAAAACAAAAATAAAAAAATACCGTCATCGTTGGACTAAAAAACATAATAATATATTGGCAAAATCAAATTAACGAAAAATATTTTTTACATAACTTTTTCACTCGTACCGTGATTGTGATTCAAATAATTAATTGTCGCTTTAATTTCGCGTTTATCTTAAGTTTATCACCTGTTAAGATACACTCGAACTCGACTAAAACCGACACGACGAGTGCCAGTAAAAGTACAACGAGAATAAACGCAGGAGAAAAAAAACAATAAAGGGGCTTGTAGTCAAGTGAAAGACGAAAGTTGGAGGACGAGAGAGAGAGAGAGAGAGAGATGGCATTAGGGCCCGAGGATCCCCTTCCGGTATGCACAGTACGGCAAGAACGAGGCGGGAAAGTATCTCGGGGCGTGCCCTGAGTCGTGATCCCGGAGTGAGGACAGTTGACTCTCGACATTTTATCTCAGCCTACCACCCGAGAACACATAACGTATATAACGAGGCATTCTCCACCAACTCGGCCTTTTTTTCACCGTCGCGAATTAGTTCCATCATTTTTCCATACTACTTGAAGATATTCAGGTTATGATTTTCCAGGAACTATTTGAAACAATTGAAAGAAGAACTCGGTAGTACCGCAATGCATCTTTTTTATGATCCGGCAAAAATCACGAGAAAAAATCTAATTTCTCCGTTGAAAATAAGCTTTTTGATGAATGAGAAAGACAGCATTCCGGTAAATAGTTCTTGTAAAAACATGACTTTTTTATTCTTACATATTTTTAGCTCCACCTAAATAATTTCGAAATAAAGAAAATCGGTAAAAATTCACAGCGGTAACCTCTAAGCGATATTGCCTAATTGTAGAAGAAATCCGAGAGGGTAAGAAAAACAGTGCTCGAGTTGGTTGGATAATGTGCCTCACTGTGTGCACTCTCTTCGCCGCATTCTTCATCCTCGTCTTCGTCTTGGATTGCACTTCCGACCTTGCGCGATAAATTCGCGAGGTACAAACACGAGGTACAGTCCGCAGTGAGAACCTCTGTGTAAATCTCATCTCTGGCGGAACAAGGTGTGGGTTTCGTCAGTGACTAATATAACACAGAGCAACATCGAAGCAGACGCGCGTGGACGGATGTCCATTACGTTACGCGCTAATCGCTCCATCGATTCGTGCGTTGTCCTGTCGTTGCTTTCATAATCCTACTAGTGCATTAGCATAGCGTGCCTTCTTTGCAGTCCGCTCGCTGTTTCTGCAATGTGCCAAAATACGACTGCATTTCCTTTCGGAAAGGAAGGAGAATCTCTTTTGGCTTATGGGATTCGAGAACCTGACGTTGCGATCGAGGGGTAAGAAGCATATTGCTAAATCAGGTCATTGAAATTGGGTAACGCGAGTGTGCTTTATTATGTGGTTTTTGTTTTTTATTTTCAAGCTGCTATTCGTATATGGGGAATTTCTCGTCATATCGGCAGGGTTATCAGTGTCTGACATCTATTGTTCAAGGAAGTTTCAATTATTCAATTTAATTTACTTTATGGGATTGAAATTTGATTGGATTATAATTTAAAGATCTTTCAAGAAGGCGATATCCGAAAAAAATCATCAAGAGGTTTATCGAACGTGTTAAGAGTATTTTATGAGATTGTAATTGTAATCTCATGAATTTGTTAATTAATAAGTTAAAAGATTACTTGTCCTACACAATTTTAGCAAAATCATTCTTTTATTCGGAAATAAATTCAAAGATTTTAATGGAACCGTGTAATTTTCAAAACCTTGAAACTCAGCTTCCGCTAGGACATTTGAAGATCCATTCTTGCGTACGTTTTCACATACAGATTTCATATTGATAAAAAAATATGGCTTTACCCGAATTCACCGGAAGAAACGGACAAAATTTTTTTGTAGATTTTTATTACAAATTTGTATGACAAAATATTGAAATGAAAATTCTGCGTGCCACTATATTATCTTGGTAGTTAATAAAAGATTCTGAATAACAATATTTTTCATTAACGCGGTTTCATAAGAAAAACATTGGAGTCGGACATTGAGAATTCTTCGGACTACACCCACATGAGTTCCATAATAATGCGGATCTGGCACTTGACCTAGTCTTCTAAAGCCACCGGAGAAGAAAGACAAAGATTAATTGTAACTCAGTTTGGAATTGACCCTGAGTTGATTCAATTCGTTTCACAATGCCCTGGTATTCATCTTCAACTCCTGAATGGTCATATCGCTATCTTGCGCATGAAATGAGCCACTCAATGTCCCAGAATAAGTCACTTTACTGGTATATAACGCATATGCGGAAACTCTTGCAAAACGTGAAACCAGTTTACGTCAACCTACTTATTGTTCAATCACATCTGTTGGATAGCGGAGCTCACGATGTGGAGTTGTACCTTGTGTCATACTCCTAGAGTCAGTAGAACGGACGTACATGTAGAAACAGTAGTTGCATATCGAAAGTCGGTGGCACTCTCGTGTCTTTCGAAATCGTTTGATCGCTCAATTGATAGAATATTTTTTACTATTTTAACCGAAAAAAATTATAAAAAGGACTACGGTCACGATATGTATGTCGGTAACCGATGGCGGTCGTTGAGACGCTTGACGGACAAAAAGGGAATAGTCGGCTCAACCAACTCCAGCGGTCGAAGAAACATTTGATTAAAGCAATGGAACAGCGCTCAAAACCGGGAGTTTTGGGCGCTGGGCTCCCGGTACTGCTTCTATGCCGCCTCCTCCTCGAGTCGAGCCGTTGCTGGCACGCAACTTCCCCACGATGCCGACGCTGTCACCGCATTACTCGATGAGAATCTCCAACGAATACTACAGTATTTCTTCTACATTATTTTCTTAAGTTTTTTGTTTTATATATACTCAACGGACGAGTGCGCGGCGAAGCGTTTAAAACCGTTTTCTCTGAAATCGTAATAAGCCGGTCGTCATTCTGAAATTTCGTCGAAACTCGGCCGCAAGTTAAACTTAACGATTTAATCTATAAGAATGGGAGAAAAACCAAATGTTTTTTTTTTTTTTTTTTTTTTTTTTTTTTCAAATCCAAATAGACAAGAGCTACTGACCGCGTAGAATCATTAAATTCGCGATCCTGTATCTATAAATATCCTGTATATCTAATTACAATTTCTTCGTAATGTTGTCGCGACATTTGATACGCGGCTTGCATAAAAATAATGTCATCATCGGATGACATTATTTTCGAATCACCAGATGCGCCTAATATCTTTGTGTTGTTCGGTGTGCATGAATTAATCAATATTAAGACAATATTGTCTGTACCAATCGAGGAATCGGAAATATATAATTATTGTGGATGGCTGGGATTCTGTAGTGTACTTGACCGTAACTTTGATACCGGTCGTGATAGGTATGCGGTTGGTGGTGCATACCTGCGCTATTTCCCCGGGTTAATATGCAGTGCTTGGCGCGGCGGATACCTTGATGGGTGACTGACTGCGTGGGCGTGCATTGGCTTGCCAATCTCTCCGGGTTAAACCAGCTACAGGTACTCTCGAAGCTCTCACCGAGTTTCAATAGCTAATTCAGACGGTAGTATTATCGAAGCCCATGAAAGTAGACAAAAATTTCTTACAAACAAAAAGAACCAAAAACCTGAATGGCTCGGAAAACAAGATCTGGAACTTTCGTACAACATTTGAGATTCATAGATTCGAAATTTGGGAAACATTCCCAGGCAAAAACCGATGCGCTCCGAGAGTTTTTAACACTTTCCTTTTACCACACAAGAAATAAACGATATATTTTCAAGAGATTACCAATTAACTAATATGAATTATTCTTTTATTTCCAGCTTCTGTCTTCTAGATTAACTCTCGAAACCGCGATATCTGGAAAGCAGCTGGAATTAGAATTGAGCTCACTGGGAAATGGAAGGATAGCCGGATACCATTCGAAAGCTCGTAGTCGTCCTTAAGAGAGCGCACAATGTAAAAATACCGTTGGCGTTTTGCTCTGACGTCTTTTGAGTTAACAAAACGAGAGAGAGAGAGAGAGAGAGAGAGCGATCGTTGGATGCACATATGCGCCGTTGGTCTTTACTGTAGCCGGGTGTACACGCTCGTGTATAGAAGACGCTGAGCTTTTTACTCGCCGTTGTTGAAATTCTTCGCAGACTCGTGGCCGTATTTATAGACCCGTGGTTGCCGAGAGTGCGAGGTTCGTGAGTGTAAGCGAGTAACCGAGAGGTGTATGGCGTTCTGGCCTCGGCGGTGTCGAGGGGAGCAGAGTTCGAGGGCGAAGGAACCGTGCGGACGATCAACGCCGCACGGAGACCGCGCGACGCGTCGTTAAGTGTACAGAGCCGTCACCGCGTGGACCACCGGATCATGACGCTATGCCTCCGCGACAGGAGCTCCGTGCCCTCGTCCGGTCATCACCGAGCCTCTTCTCGTCTCCGCCAGGATCCGTTTCATCGATCAATTCCTTTACTCCAAATGAATACCTCACTTTCGGTCTCACCGATAATTCAGTGAAATATCTCGAGATTATCACAGCGATTGATCCATCAGTTCTCAACAATTATGCGGATAAGAAGGACACTTTTGTTTTGAGTGAAAAGCCCGATGTTCTTCGACAACACAGAGGCTGCTATTTGAAAAGTTTCTCTCGGAGGTCAGCGAGGATCATGAACTTTTATAGAGGACTCTCGGTGAACCTCTTCCGGCTGTGGATTCTTGGCGTCCTATCCGTCAGTCTGGTTAAGGCTGTGGAAATAAGCTCGGTGAGTTTTTCCAGCCAGTTATTCTATTTCTGGGGCTAACCCCGAAGAGAGAAGACCTTTTTTTTCTTCACATTTCAGTCGTTAAAAGGATTTTCATGCAAACTCGCTCATTATTTTCAACTCGTTTTTCTCTTAAATTGTAATAAGTTTTCCATCACCCGCTAGATTATTTCATGAATCAACCACATATCGAAACCTCGAGAACAATCCCGTCAAACACTTTTTTCGTGATTTTTTAAAAGTGATTTCTGGTCGAAACTTTTCAAGTTCTTACTTTGGACTCGGGGTCAGGAAATCAGACTTGGAAAACATCTTTTGCAAACTTCAAATATGCCTTATCTACACGGAAAAAACGACTTCGTTACGGGAACGGAAAGAAATAATTGGACCCAACCAAGTGACTTAGTGTTCCGAGAGACAGACGATCACTGGATTGGATCATCTATTTCCAGGTGATTTGTCCGATCGTTGCTTCATCTAGATAGTCAGTTGGGTCAGCTATTATTTTGGCCACAACTATCTTATAAGTATACTTGGTTGGATCACGAATAAATTTCGTCGTGTCACATATTCAAGTCAACCAAGTCCGAATGGTAAATGTGAGTGATACCAGGTCGTTACACCGACCAACCCGATACTTGTGGCAACAAATTTTCACTTAACTTATGAGTAAATAGTTAGTTGGCCCGTGTTCAAGATACAAAATAAGAGTCGTCGATAAGTTTACTCAAGCTAATTATAAGATTGTCGATATAGTTCCATTGACAAAAATTGTATTCTCGCTTGAAAATATAGATTTCACTCGACTCCTAGTCGACCGTGACCCTCACATTTACATTTATTTTTGGAGAATTATATATAGGTAAAGACCCTCGAACGACTTTTAAAATTTCTCCAAGCATTTCTCACGCTACCGATATCTTGAAAATCCTGGTTTTTTTTTTCAATTCAATGAGCATGTCTCCAGTGCTAATCGCTATAGTCAATACGATTTCAAACATGAAGATGGCGACGCTCAGATGACTTTATATGTCTCAGATACAGTTGGAACTTTTTAATAAGGTATTTAATTTTACCAAACGTTCTGTATAATTTCCAACCATTTCTTTGTTTTAATCTTTTATTACCGTAAATAGTCCACTTAGTAGTATGTGGAATATGTGGAATAAGCAACTAACAAATGCAAATGTCGACGACGTGAAAAACATTCGTTTCCGTAAATTATACACTCACTTGAAAGGATAATGTTTATAATTCGTAATGCACACAATTGATAATTTAGTATACGTAGACCAGCTGTTAAACTTTATCGCTTCTTTACTTACGTGTGGATAAACCATTGTAATGCTTGGGGGCGTTGCAAGTGGCTCGAGCCAAGCGTATATTATGACTATTATTTTCATTTTCATAAGCTTCATTCTCCAACGTGCCCTTCATCTAACCAGCTAGTTCTGCTTTCAGTTAATAAACGAGACGTTTGCCTTAGACGTTTTACCTCTTGTACTTACATAAACCTCTCAAAGGTTCACCGCAATATTCTTATAGTGGTCCGAATTTAACACCCTTGAAATACTTACAGTACTTCATTCCAATATATCGCACCCTCTCCAAGAAATTCCATCGCCAATGCTATTTTTTGAATTATATAATTGCGGTAAAGTCACAAATCATACATAATGATTTATTCGTTGACATATTCTAGTACGAGTTTATCGATTCTCGAGTTCTTTCATTATCCACTTTATGGAATTTATTTTTTCCCGGCACATAGAAAACCAATGTTTTTTCTAGCTTGCAATGAAAAAAAAAAAAAAAAAAAAAAAAAAAAAAAAAAAAAAAAAAAAAAAAAAAAAAAAAAAAAAAAAAAAAAAAAAAAAAAAAAAAAAATAATGTGTATTATGTAGAGTATGCATGAATACTATACTGTTAGTGAATGATGTGAACGTGCCCTCGAGGCCTCGGTTGCCTGTAAGAAATACGTCAGCTGTGTCTCGGGTATATTTAGATTACTACTTCCCGATAGTTCTTATCCTGACATGACCAGCGTGAACCGTGACGTTTTCTCATAGCAGCACGCGCACTAACCACTACCTAACGCGTATACCCTCAATGCTGACGGGAAAATACTGGTTAACACCCCATAACGTTTGGGCCCTCGTTATCGGAGAAAGACGTGGAAGCCAATTTGTGATAATTTATCGCCACTAAAATCAGTAGGCAAAGAAATCCTGCGTATCCGGAAGGCTTTTATCTTTCAGGCGAAATTATTTAAAGAATTCGTTTATCTAATTAATTGCACGTAAATTCTCCAATAAATTATTTCCAACAACTCAAACAAAACAAAAACAAAAAAAAACAAAAAAAATTGATGCGTTCATGAGGTATTTATTTTTATATTTTTAATTCTTCCTCATCGGTTATTTGTGAGCAAGAGAAGCAACGCTTGTTATTGTTCTTTGCTTTCAATGTAAGTACCGAAATAAACAAGGGTGTTTGAACGAAATATTCACCGTCAACCCTCTTGACGGTCAAAAATCGCAAATTAAATTCGTATCCTTCCTAAAATATTGACTGTTGCAAAATTTGATTAATGAAAAAGTGCCTAGATTTTTGCTTATTCAAAAGTTGGATGCGAGTGGAAAGAATGAGATACCAAAGTCCAAATTTATCCACGTTGTATTGCGGATTCATTTTATTTCTTTTGGCGTTGTATGAGATCAAGGCTAGAGTTCGACCTTCATTAATGTTATCGTCATACGTGTCTCTTCCCGTATTTCCTTGAAAGAGTGAGACTGTTCATATTTTCCATTTCTACCCTGGAAAAATAATAATACTGTCAGTAAAAGTAAGACATTCTCTATTCGGATTTTGGACAAGGTCGCCTAGAAGCAGAGGCTGCACTAATGACACTTGATATATCATTTCCGATTCTATACTTTTTATTTCGTACCGCTCTTGAAATATTCAAGTGGCTTAACGTGGATCATTAGGTAAAAATCGTAGAAATTGAACTATTATCCAGTTGCGTTAAGTGCATGTGTCACAACAGTTGCAATCGTTATTAACCTTTAAGCGTGCACGCGCGTATCTCAAAGTGAACCACGCGAGAGTCAATATAGATCAAGGACAATATGATTTATTACGATGCGACCTGAAAAAAATAATAATGATAAAAGTTCCAAGAAACTCAGATTTTCATTTGTTCTTTGATAGTCATGAATGTCGAATCCATTGTTAATGGAAACTTTAAAAGATGGCCCCTAAAATTGCCAATTTTTAAGTGTCGAAAAATTGTTAGTATGGAGTATTAAAAAAATAATTCTCTAAGACTTGGATTAACTGCGACAATGTAAAGACATGTTAAATTTAATATACGGTACGGTGTAAAATTGATATATTATGCTTCAAAAACATGATGAAATTCGTATTTACCGGATAATTATTTTTATGTCACAAGATTATTGAACGAAATTCAATATGAGAGATATCTGCAAAAAGCTTCCCACACAGTAGCAATGATCTTGGAAATATTTTTAACAGTGTAATTCACCACTTGGACGTGATGACGATCCTGATAAATACGGTAACGATCCACAATACGAGGGTCGGCCTCTTTCTCCAGTCTTCCTCGTATCACCATCGTCGTCATCATTTTTATTTGTTTTTGTTTTTCTGGTGGTGCCACTAAGTACTGCGGTTGGTGTAATGAACGAAGAGTACGGTGGAATTTTAGCTTGTTGTCAGAGACAGGAAGTATGTAGCTAAGCGTACGATTCTCGAGTAAAAAGAAGTCACGATGAAGAAAAGAATGTCGTGTACGGTTATGCTGTGCATTTGGCTCAGGCGGCGCCGATCTTCTTCCTCTCATTTATTTATTTTGCTTTCTCTGCTTTATCGTCAGTCGTCCCTCTGAGGATTCTCAGCCTCTTAGCTGCGTTCACGAGATGATTTTCCTTTTTCTTTTCCTATCCCAGTATCAGAAGCACATACGTGAGCTATTGTCCTCCATTGTTGTCCTCTTGAAGGCAATGCACTTGTTTCTTTGTACAGCGAATACAGCTGGTGAACATACGGCGTCTCGGAACCCCGAGGATTCGCATTAAAATTCTCACGCCGTCTGATCCATCAACCCCGACATCGCTACTCCAACATATTTCTTTTCCTTTACTTATAATCGTTGTTAGCTACGTCATATTAAAAGATATGTCAAGCATTCCACGTTAGAAACCACATTACAGTCGTAGAATTATTAAACATGTTAATCCGATGAGGCTTATCTGATTCCGGTCAAATTCCGGAAAGTTACGAATTATTGCAGACATTCAAAATTGCTACAAAAAATTGCAGCAGTCAAAGACAAACTGCTGCTCCTCTTATGTGCCAAAAAATTTCAGGTCGTTCGGTTAAACGGTTATACGGAGTTACGAATGATTGAAATTTCGGAGCCGTAGCCCGACCCACCCACCTACGCACGGGGCTTCCTCTGTGAGGAGGCAAAAATCCTCGAAAATTAATCCAAATAACTTGATGAAAATTCGCACAATGAGCCACAGTTTGATTAACAACCGAAACAATTATACCAATTGGAATATCTGTTATTTACGGAGGAAAGTCTGTTACTTTGCTAGAATGCAAAAATGAGGTTCAATCGAGGTTTAAAATTTCGATTTGGGAATAAATGGAGCGGTACCTACGGGATATTTTGCATATGCCGACATGAAGAATATCATCTCATGGTCTAAAGAGGAATGCTTGAGAGTTTGCGGCCACAGGAACGGTTCCGTCGCGACCAAAAGTCCCGTCTCTTCTGGTAGACGATAGTCCAGAAATAACTTGGGGCCATAAATAAGCGGGACGGGCGGGCGCGTCTATTATACGGGCAAAGAAGCTGCAACGGTGAAGGGAAAGGTCGCAAGGCCCGTGGCATATACGACGAGAAATAAAAAGAACGGAAGATAAATAAATGAGGATAAAAGACGAATGAGTGAACAGGGGTCAAAACGCGGCAGGTGACTTGGCGCTCGTTAAACGAACGAGGGAGCAACGTTACGATAATAAATATCGAATGGACTTACGGTACAGGCTACGAGTGTCAATGTGTTAATGTTTATACATTTTGTATCAATGTGCATTGACAAGACCTTCGAGGAATATAACGACGAACAAGTCGTTTGCGAATAAAATTTTGTCTTAATTTAGCCAAGGCGGTCCTATAGAGGTTAATGGACTTGATGATAACATCACTTGCTTCGTTTGTTCATGAGGAAGAGAACGACGTGTGATTTGTTACATTCAACTAACATAGAGTTAACGCAGAGTTAAGAAAAACCTAATTTTCTCCAACCCGGGGCCCCGGCCGCTCAACCGATATTCAGTAGCTAATTTC
The DNA here is from genome assembly GCA_949699805.1 of Tromatobia lineatoria. NCBI lineage: Eukaryota > Metazoa > Arthropoda > Insecta > Hymenoptera > Ichneumonidae > Tromatobia > Tromatobia lineatoria. Next base: position 218,090 of record OX453052.1, read on the forward strand.
ATAGCATACACAACATTCTATTGAAATATCAGTTATGCCTTTGAGGATACCGCAACTCTCTTATTGGTGTTTGAAAATGCGCATTTTAGATTTATATATATATGTATATTTGTAGGGACGTTTCTGCGCATGGTAATCCGCTAAACGCTCGTCATGGAACGCAAAATTAAAAAAAAACAATACAGTTTGTTCCCCGAGAGCTATGAGTATTAATTATATCGGGTATACGCTAAACGTAACCTTTTCTAACGTAGGTCAGCCTCTCGGGAAAAAAGGGAATGGCTATTCTTAAAGTATATCGCTTGTAATATATATGCGGATAAACGTCAATAATCCAATAGAATGATCGCATTAATCGAATATGTTAACAATGATACATGTTAGAGAACAGGTAAACAGGCAAGTGACGGTAGAGACGGTGAAGCTTGAAGGGAAAGGGCATGGAGTACAGTGTGGATACACGATTCCAGGCATGGAATTGTCCTCCGAGTGTAGCGAGCTTTCTCACGTGTGCATATATGTATATATACGTATACATGGAGAGATATGTAAGGAAGACGATAAATCAGGTGGTGGACATTCGACGGTGGGTAGCTCTCGAGGACGTGAGGGCGGTCCGACTTCGGGGGCGAAATAAGTTGCTGCATACACCAGGAATGGTTTGCTCCCGGAACGACTGTTGGGTTGTTGGGCCGTCGTCGATTCGCCAAGAGAAAAGTCAAGCTGGGAGCGAGACCAACGCGAAATCCGCACAAGAAACGTAAGAAATTGACGACCATTTTCGGACAGATGATTGGCCAAGAGAACGAGCGGAAGACCGGGGGAAAGACGTTACGAATAAAGGAAGATAGTGACCAACCGAGACTTCCATTTACGGTATCTATGGAGAAGGCGTCAGGCTGTGAAGCTCGATGGGCAGACGAGTCGAATGGAGTACCGATCAACCAGTCGACGGTTGACCAACTCGAATTCTTAAAGTCGTCACTGTCGCGGTACTGCATATCTATACATACCAAATTAAGATGATGCGAGCAATTCCTTCACTGAGGAACATTTAATAGTATACCGGTAGAGAAAAAAAACCGACACCGGTTGGTTGTGCGCTCGGTGTTGCCGCTCTGGCGATCGCCCGAGTTAAGCGGCATTGTTTGCGACTATTACTTGAATCGGTGACCCCTTACCCTCGTGGTGGACTGATCCTACCGTTTTATTGATTGGTATGCGCTTGGATCTTGGCAGGATTTCGGTAGGATTTCGGTAGGATTGTCAAAAAGGTCGATATCAAGTCGAATTTCTGTAGGATTTAGGTTGTACAATCGAATATCAATCGTATCCCTACCGGTTCTTTTGTGCAAAAAAAAAACCCGTAACCAACCGGTTGGAAGTTGGATAACCGGTTGGTCTCATCACCCTATCCTACCTAATTCCAACCTTTACTTTTTCTATATGATGGTCGGAATTTGGTTGGTCACGGGTTGGGTTTTTTGCACAAACCAACGCGAGGGTAGCGGTGCACCCCCGTCTAAGGAACCATCCGACCAGTGAACGGGGGCGGTCAGTTATTCTGCACGGCTGGCTCTACCGGTACGGGTTTGCCGTAGGTTACCACCCGTCCACGCGGCAAATGCGGTACACTGAAGCCAACTCGGTTGCGGACCCATTGGAAGTTAGGTTAGCTTAGTCAAGTGCAGGGCTAAAGAGAGGACAGATAGGAGGGCAAGTTAGGTAAAAACCCTCACCGATATACTTCGGAATTGGAACTGAATAAATAATATGTTACAAGAAAAATTTCCCATTATTTAATTCTTTATTTCTAACGAAAAGTTTGACTTTATTTAGAATGTCATTGATAATAATGAAAATAATAAAAAATATTTCTCAATTAATCAGTGGAATAAAAATTCAAAGGTTCTCAGGAATATTTTGATTAACTAATTTCGCTGATCTTTCCGGATACGTGGTGTTTTTATGATTTTTTTTTTAATTCTGCTTTTAACATTTTATCAAGACTATTTGTTGTTAATTTCTGGAAAAATTAGAATTGTCAGATTACAGGGGCCTCACTGGGCAGCTAATATAATTATGGAAAACAAATGTGATAAGCTTGAAAATTGGTATCCGTAATCGTTTCAACGACAAAAATTGGATTACGTCTGCCAATCGGTAAACATAATAAGATTATCTTGGAGTAAAGGAGATATTTGGCGAAATGAGGTGAGCTAAGGTCCGAACGAGTTATTGGCGTCACTTGTTTTCCTTGCGGCCCTTAAAGTTGCTTCGTGGGTCTACCGATGAGGAGCTTTTTGCCTCCTCGTCACGGAGTTGCAAGGTACCGCGCAGCATTAGCCTAGTTTGGAGACATCTACCTCGGTGAATACAAATTTTCGCTGTCCGTTGGCACGAAGGAATGAGAAACGCACATACCTGAGTTCCTTTACTCCTCTGCTTCCTTTGCTTGACGGCAACGCTCCAAGGTCCGTACACACAATCTCCACCAGCATCTTATTTCTTCTCCACTCCACTTCGCCTTCCTTGGTATTCTTTTTTGAATTTTTTTTCACTTGCCACACGGCTCAACTGAATTCTTTCACGAAGTCGGTCTTTTCTTATAGCCCGATAATGAAGTGGAATGATAATGAAATATTTCGAAACGCGGTGGTCATACTACTCCCTAACAATTATATTTTTTTATTATTCTCAAAAAAAAGAACGAATGAAAGAATAACCAAATACTTATAAATAAAATATGAGTTTTTAATTCGTCAACTTGTATCACAACCAAAAAGATTTCGTTAGTGCTCCAAATTAAATGAATTCCTTTTTTTTTTGCTTACAATCAAATAGTAATCACCACTTGAATTTTATAATTCAATGTCCTCATAAATTTAATGAAATAAAAAAAAAAAAAATATTACGCGTATGGGGAAACTTAAGAAGGATTTATTATCGAGAACCTGAAAATGTTTGTGTCAAGTACGCGGAGGGAGGAGAACCGTGATAGCTTCGCCTTTACTCGTCGATACAAGAGATACCAAAGTTTCATTGAGAAATTGGGAGTAGTTGGAGGGTTTCCGCTGCTGCCAATTAATTTGCATGGAGGGCCACGGCTATCCAGGCGCAACCGGGCGCGTAACGACTCAAGGTGCGGTTACACATTTGGATCCACGTATAATGTACATTGGTGAAAGGAGAGAAGAATGGGAAGAAGACACCCAACCGACACTGCGAAACCTGTTTTTATCGATGATATAGGAGCTTACTTCCATAATATTGCCATTGCTTTCCAAGAGCTAACAATGACAAGAGAGTAATGTACTGTTTTTTTTTTCTTCCGCAAATGGATCGTAATATGGCATTTCTATATTTCTATAATATTGAGCGGAATCATAAAACTTTAACGAAAAACAATTTTACAAACACACTATTTTTTAAATCTCCGTAATACGGTGGTTTTGTTTTGAAATTAATTCTCCAAGTTTTTTGGCATAAAGAAAATCTATACGAAATATTGAAACATATAATTCTCGAGTTGAATGATTTTGCAAAAAAATCTCATAACTGAGAGATAAATAAGTAGACATGAGTAATTTTTAGTCCGACGCCGCGCTACATAAATACATGAGATTGCATTAAACTTAAGTGCTAAAATTGTGGAAATGCATGGCCCAATATATGAATCCTTGTCACGTTTAGCGAGTCAGAAAATGTCAAAACGACAAGTTAAAGTTAGGCTTTTCATGTGCAAGAGACGTAAGGTGATCAGCGGACTATCGGAGCTCGTAATCGTTGTATTCTAGTCGATGTACGAGTTCCTGTCCTGCCGCGACTTTTGTGACTGACAGATAGACACTCCGATACGTGTACTATAGTCATCACTGGCGGTATAAGCTCGAGAATCGGTATAAGCTCGCCCGGTTTGCATTTCGCCGAGACCTCATTTTCAGCAAAAAAGGCTCATCACAGAAGAACCAAAGATGGTCGTACCAAATCGTTCTTTGCCATTTTCTTCTTCGCCACGGATGACTGTCATTTAGTTCTACATGACTTAGTCACGAACACATTCGTCATCATTACTTTTGTAACGCTTCATTGGCGTTGTGACAATTATCAAGTACCGTCATCATCATGACCTATGACGGATATAATAGCCGGTAATTTGAACTCTTGAAGTTCCATTAATCAAAAGTACATAATATGTTGAAATACTAAATTTTTTAGAGATGACAAAATTAAAATATCAATTTGAAACAAAGATATTTTTCGATGAATCTAAAATAATCTAACCTCGACAAAGCACCGGAAATCACATCGGGTTCAAGATACAGAGTACTTTTCGGTACGTCAGGCATTTGTACTTCTCGTCGGAAGTGCGTTTTCACGTACTCTTTATAAACCTCCTCGTTGACTCGTAAAGAGGTTATTCGAGTAAAAATTACATACTTAACATACGCACAGAACGATGAGTTATCATCAATGAGAATTATGGAGCTACAAAAATGAAGAAATAACGTAGAAGTTTCTAACCAAAGTTTGTTCAATTCTTCGACATTTTTATCCTTCCGGATAATCCAAAATTTTTTAGAAAACACGTGGCTTAAAATAATGACTCAAATAAATAGACAGTGAAACGCCGGCCAAGAAGAATGGAGAACAATCATTTACGGAAAAATTTCTTTTAAAACGCACTTCTACAATACAATTAAATTAAACAATAATATTGAAATTTTTATTCTGACATTGTTTCCATAAAAAAATATATATATTTATTAAGGCGTCGCTTTGTGCGAGCTTATTATTCATTTGATGTATTAATGGTGGGTTGAAGAGGAACGAAAATGGCTGCGAAAGCCGTTTCTCTTGTCTATTGATGACAGTTATTAGTCGTAATAAGCCAAATCGGTAACGTATTCACCATCATTATCTTCGTTGTTTCGAGGTTTGGAAACGCTCCATTGGCGTTGTGACAATTACGCGTCACATTGTCATTACCATGACCGGCGTATTGACTCTAATTTGACCTCTTAAGGCTTGTCTCAAAAACCTTTGGCCCTTTTGACTCTATAATCCCACACACACACGCACACGCACGCCAATTCAATTAAATCAATAGTATCTTCTTGGGCCTAATGCTAGGGTAGTTTATTCTTGACCGGCTATAACCGATCTCCACACTGTACATTAACGCTCGCCGCATTATATCCTTCTTTCGGCGTAGTAAAAGAAATTTAATAACGTGATATTGCGGAGCCTTAAATGATTAACGTATCAACATGTTTTTACATCGTTATAATTTGTTATTGAGACTTAGCTTGAGTGTTTATGGATTGCAGAAGGATAATCGAACGTTCGCCGTAGGATCGGCCAAGGACGAGTCCATCGGGCTACCACCTAGTCATCAGGACGATGTGGACTTTGATCATTTACCAAAGAATAGTATGTTGGATTGATATCAATTATAGTCGATAGATGCCGTTTATAAGTGTAACATCGTCTCCATTTAAGATTTGAAATTGGAAACATCCTTTTTTTTTATCCTTTTATTCGATATAATAGAATGTTTTAGAAAACAAAGCTAGTATCGGATCGCATTTTAGTCAAGTTTTACTAGTAAAAAAAATGAAATTTCGGTGAAATCCGAACCGATCCTACCGATCTTTACCAGATTATATATGCAGCATCACTGAACATTATTTTGCTTACATAAAAATGTTGTGCTCTCTAGATACAAATTTTGCAAAAGTTTATCCAATCACGTAATTTTTTAGCAACTTTCAAAACTCCGTGAATTTTGAACCCCTTCATCGTCTTATTCTTGGTTTAATTTTATATGTTCCAATAGATCTATATGTTATTGAAAGTTTCTTACATAGATTGCTCAAAATGAACGCCTTCTAATCACGTATTTTGTACGACTTTCACTTGCAGAATTTTCCAACAAGCTTCGACACTTGATGGAGTGGAGCGAGTGGTCTGTGTGCGATCGTCATTGCACCCAGAATCGTGTTAAGAGATGTCGAAGGAGGAAAAAATGCGGCAACACCGTACTACGCGTAAATACAGTGGCTTTGTAAGAGACTCGGAATTTGTTTTCTCGGTATTGATATAACGCCATGAATCCTGTGAACAGGAAGAACGTAGCTGTTACCACAAAAGTAAAGGCCAACGGAAGAGGTGCGAGCAGCGAAGAAGACGCGTCGACCGAACGAAAAATGAACGATTTCACGTTGTCCAGGTATGTAGAGAAAAAAATGATAAAAAACGAATCCAAGTGAGATACAAAATAGTGACATATTGCGATACCGGGCAAAGATTTAGTTAATTTTTTGATAAACACTGTTATTCCAATTCAAGGGGAGCATCTGTAAAAGACAGAGCATGAATTAATCCTTGTATTCATAATAAATTTAATAAAACATAGATGCCGAACGAGGCTGAGCCTAGACACGGTGGGCCTAGAAGGGGCGGCGAAAAGGCCCGTAGAAATCGGCCGATCACTCATTATGGAAAATGGAGCAAGTGGTCACAGTGCACGAGGTCTTGCACGACGCAGCGACATCGGTATGGGAAAAACTTTAATGTAGAAATTGAGGGATGTTCCACATTTTTGGGCTAGAAAGCCATTTCTTTTTTCTCAACTTCCATGCGAATAATATTTTTAATATAAGCTTATATAAATTCGTTAAAAACTTGATATTTTTGAAAGATTTTGCTATATGAGATAAATAAAAGCGGTTATAATGATAAAAGATCGATAATGCCGGTAATTGAATTGTTTACAATTTGGCAAACAGTTGGTGCAGGAAACCTGGTATTTGTGGTCGCGACGTAATTAGAGAAAGTGCCTACTGCTACGTCGAAGGTAGCTTCTGCCAGAAGTGGATTCACCGAAGAATTCGCGGAAGTCACGAAGATGACAACGATGGTAATACCGTCACTTATTATAATGAATAAAATTCTCGTTGATTTATTATAAAAAATAGATTTTGCCTAGAATTTTTATGTTTTATATGTCGTTAGATTCTGAGCTGGACGAGTTTGAACTGAACCCCGTTACCGTCGAGAGCTTTAGTACATCGGTGAATGAAGACACATGGAAATGCGGAATCGGTGGAAACGCAAAGAACTCGAGATTGTCGTACCTAACACGAATAATCGGTGGACGCCCAGCAGTACCGGGAAGCTGGCCCTGGCAAGTAGCTGTCCTCAACAGGTTTCGCGTCAGTATTCTTTTTTTTTCGCCTCAATAATTATGAAGCCGCATTTTAGTTTGATTCGAAAATTCGCGGGGCAATTAACCATTGTTTTTCATAATACCCCCAATATTGATACTTGAAACATGAAATTCCGAATGATGGCTATAAGTTTGTTTTTAAAGTTTCTAAAAATGCAACGCCTTATTTGAGATTCTATCACGAAAATTAATAACAAATACTTGGAATCTTTTCATTCCATGAGTTTTTTTTCGTGCCAAGTGAAATTTTTATTTTATTTCACATCGCAATGTTTCAACCTTCACCGCATTTCTCGTATTACAATAAAAGTATCGGACAATATCGTGTATTTCCATTGTAAATACGTAAATGTAAAAGGATGTTGTAATTCTTTGAACAGGAGGCATTTTGCGGAGGTACTCTGGTGTCACCGAGATGGGTTCTGACCGCAGCGCATTGCATCAGAAAACGCATGTCCGTCCGGATCGGAGAGCATGACCTCACGGTGAAAGAAGGCACCGAGCTCGAGTTCAGGGTAACGTGCTTTTTTATTTTACTTTTTTCGAGCTATGTAACTGGCGCCGACGTTTGTTCTGCCGACGTTGTGTCATCGCTTTGTAACGAGTCAACGTGTATCGCGACGATAATAGCAAGCCTTCTCGTTTCCGTTTGTAGGTCGACTCGGTGACCGTGCATCCGCAATACGACGCCGATACCGTAGACAATGATGTTGCTTTGTTACGCTTACCGGTGACTTTGTCGCCATCGGTTACACGCGGAATCGCCTGTCTTCCAGCCCCGAGACAACCCTTGCCCACCAATCAACTTTGCACCATTATCGGATGGGGAAAATCCAAAGCGACCGATGACTTCGGCACGGATGTTCTCCACGAAGCCAGGGTATGCATATCCACTAAACTTATTTTCTCCTACTCGTAATATTATATACCAATTAGAGTTCGCTGTATTTTACCTTATTGTCAAGTTCCACATCAAAATAGCATACAGAATTTGCCTCAAATTTTCGTAAATGACTTTTTGTAATTATTGATATTTCAATCTGAACGAAAGACATTTCAATTTCAAAATCTGAAAAATACGGCAATAAACAATTTTTTTTTCTTCAATCTATAATATTTCTCATAGACACAATTATACAAAATGTTTAAGAAATTTTTCAAACGCCGAAGCAACCACGTACGTGCAAATTTAGGTTTTGTTTATTTCTAAACTTCTGGCACTATGCGAAAGTTTAAAACGATGATGACTCTATGATGACAATTAAACGAATTTCAGATACCAATCGTTTCCGGTGAGACGTGCAGAGGTGTCTATGTAGATTACAGAATCACGGACAACATGTTTTGTGCCGGTTATCGTCGAGGAAGAATGGATTCATGCGCTGGTGACAGTGGTGGTCCGCTTCTCTGCAGGGATCCCAAGAAGCCTGATCACCCCTGGACCATTTTTGGCATCACAAGTTTCGGCGAAGGATGTGGAAAACGCGGAAAATTTGGCATTTATGCCCGATTATCGAATTACGTTCGTTGGATCTCAAGAGTTATGAGGGAATCGGACGCAACGTCTTAGAAACGATCGGCTACTTGTCAAAAATTTCATTTCTACAATTCATCTTTAACTGTCAGTTACAAAATTCTCTCACGCAAATAGCGTTTATTTTATAATCGGTAGCCAAAAAGCAACAAAAAACAAAATTATTATTGCCATAGAAAATATATATAAGATATGTTTCTAACTCTCTTTGATAAATAGTTGAGCGAAAAAAATATAAGACGTTACTGTGGGTAACGACCGTTCGCGATCGCAGAAAATGATCAGTGCATGTAAGAAAAAAGGAGCGTATCAGTTGAAGAGTCGCCGAGATAATGTAAACGACGAAATGTATTTTGTTAACGCGAAATATCGAAACGAAGATTCTGGTGTTCGAATGATGATGCCATTTTCTTCAAACAAAGAAATATTTGTATTATTTTATATACACGAATTTTCAATAAATATAAAAATATCTTTATGAATATATACATGTTAATTCTCCGTTTTGATTCCATTCTGTTTTCACGATTGACGTTATCGCAAAGTGCTCTACTTTACCGATGAAAGGTTTCTACTTTACCACTTTCGCGAATTAGGCCTCGTATTGCAACTTCCGCTAAGTTAAGATTTCAAGTAAATAAAAACAGCATTATCTTTATCACCATAAGCACTGAACGAATCTCGTTATCGTAAGTAATGACTCGCTTCATCGAGTAAAAAATACCGATCAAAGCAATGGGAATTAAAATTATCGCATCAACACACAAGTGATCTTCACATGTTTTTATTGACATAAACGGAAATGACACAGAAATTAATCTTTGTGCAAAATCGCCACTCAACAATCATCTGTTCCTGAATTGAACGTGGTTGCGTGTATTCGTGAATATTGAGGGCAGTAAAAAAAGAGAGTAATATCGTGCGAACTTCTGATATAGCGATATAGCGGTGAATGGACAGTTGTTTTCATTTTTATATATATTTATGTCTCCTGGTCTGGTATATATCGCGGTTACTGGTCTGGAGTCAATAACTCGTTCGCTGCACCAAGATGTGTTGTATGATCTTTCGCTTGGATCGACAAGAGCATCTTTCATCCAGGGACTCATTCGATTCAGGATCTACGTGGCATGATGTTCAATTAAATTTGCATTTCGAAAAATCCATCTCGGGATGCTGTTCCATGAACCTAGGAGTTAATTAACAGAATCATTACAATATGGAAGCGTACAGTCTACCTAGAAACTTACTCCATTTCGATCGTTAAACTTTTCTTATGATTCATTTAAGCGCAAGGAATTAAATCTCCGTAAACCGCTGATCCAAATACGATATACGAAAACTTATTTTTTAATATTCTAATTTACTTCGTATTTTCTTAAATGGCATCGATATCTTGAATCGATATCATCGATTTAGTGGAACGATAATGAATATTCAATGAAAATAGTATTGATAAGATCGAAATTGAGTTAAGTTGAGATTAAATAGTTAGGCTATCGTACTTTTTAATGACGTCCTGCTTTTTCTGTTCATCAGACGTGGGTAGACCGAGTTCTTTTTGCCGTTGATCGTACATCATTTTCTCGACGAGACCTCGTGTTTCGCCGTCGAGGTCAGAAAGCTTGCTCGGCTCCGGGTTTACCTTTTTCGTGCTAATCTCAGGATCGCTCGTCACCACGTGGGCCCACCACTGCATTTTATTCACCTGCAACAACGCGTATATCACGCGGAAACTGATGATTGCATCTTCCCACAGAATGTTCATTTTAGGCAAAAAGTGTTGGACAGTTGTCTCACTTTGTGACACAGTCACGGTTGTTATACCGATAAATGTGAGATTCATTATTACTCACCTTTTCTAAGTTTATCAACAGCACCTTGCCGTCCTCGATAACCCACGTGGACTCGTCACGTTTAACTTCGTGAGGGAAGTCACCTTCGATTATCGGTGGTTGACCCTTGACTCCGCAAGTCAAATGTTTCTTTGTTATCGTCACCGACACATCCTTCGGCCTCGCTGAGAAGCTCACCTTCAATGGCACTCGTATCTGTAACATTTATTTACATTGCAATTATATTATATCCGCTATTGAGATCATAAATAATTTAATTTAAATAAATAGTACGTAGAACCATTTGTTTATCATGATAGGTATAGATACGACAGATGACAGGTTTCTATTAAATGTGATCAATTTTTTTTAACTTGGCTTCGAGTCGCAATTGCCATTCTTGATGTTTCCGGACTGTCGTTAAAATTTTTTCAATTTTTATCACAAAGTGGTGTTTGCGGTGTTTAAATTGTTACATTTTCAGTGCTGCATAATAATTAAAATTGCTAGTTGTTAGCGCAAAAAATATTGCGATTACGGATACTGTAAAAAACATAAGAAATTATGATATATTTAAACCCCTCTGCAAAAAATTTGCTTACCGCAAAAACTAAATGTCTTATCTCATATCACTTGATAGTCCAGGTTTGAGGTATTTATTTTCAGAGTAATTATGCGCGCTTTACCCAGTGCACATATTTCTGTTGTTGTCCTTAAATGAAATGTTAATTACACCAAATAAGATTTTCCGATAGTAGGGCAACAATGTGACATTCTGCGAATTATTTTCGATCGTATTATTTTCATTATTTCGATATCATCAATCATCATTAACTATTCATGGCGACTTTTTAGAGAGAGAGAGAGAGAGAGAGGTTTATAGGTGATAGCTAAAAAATAGTCAAAGTGACGATCGGATACTCTGAGTTAACCCACCAAAACTGTTGTTGATTCACCGGTGACAGTTAAATTACCGATACCATATGAGCCAAATGATTTTTTTATGGTAACAGGAAAAAAAATCACTCGATCGACAAATTTATGCGGTTGAAGCATTTCATTTCAGTAGCAGTCATATGAAATTCGCGAGCCCAAAAAAAAAACGTTGACAGAATTAATAGATTGTTTTTGGCTCAACTTTTTAGTACAAAAAAAAAACATCTTGCATCATTACTGACAATATTATACAATTGTAATACAATATAATACATATATATATATTTGTCTCTCTTTCGGGAGGATGATAGGTTGAAACAAGAGGCTCTCTTCGCGCTCTGATTCGGCGACCTTGTCAGGACCCCCTGGTGATTTAGGAAAAGCTTTACCGAACGAGTCGCGGACCTCGAATGAGGTTGCGATGACATTGAAGATAAAAATGAATGAGCGACCAGGGTTTCCAGTTGCCCTAGTGCTCTATGAGGAATCAGCGTAAAAAATCACTGGATTGCGTGCCAAAGAGGCGCTTCGCGTTGACGAGAATAATGTAAAAAACACATCTTCGTACTCTTGTACTTTCGCAACTGCTTGTTTCCGTGATGAGCGTCGACGAGTTAACCGAAGCAAGGCGAGCCTCGACCTCAACGATTCACGAAAAGGGCCAAGGGCAACTGTGACCCCGATGATGGGCAATTGGCTCGTCGAACAACACTCCGGGTGTGTAGGTACCACATATGTCGAGTTTGTCGACTATCGTTTTGTTAATACTATATTATACCCTCGCACCGAACACTCAAATAACTCGACGAGTATCGGAACCCCACTGTGTTTTCCTCAAGGATAATGGAATCGTATCATCTGGAGCACTCTTTTTATAGACCGCGGCCCTCTCCACCGGACATGGTCACTACATTTCAGAACCGTACGGGGTTAATTATGAGTTTTTTTTTCCAACGGAATTCTGTTTTTGTATCAAGGAATCAGGAGATGAGGGAACCGACCGACCAAAAGAGGTCATAAGAAAATATTATTTATTTACTTATTTATTCCGTGAACGGGTTGTGAAACCCTTGGAAAAATATATGTTATGCCAACGAACGCGTAAGTCACACAAGGAAATTGATATAAACAAATGATCCGGTGCATTTTTCAGTAGATTAACCTTACCTATTTTCATTAATAGGAAAAAATCGAAATTTCGAATAAAGTGTTGATGAAATCCGAAAACTCATACACTTTGTACAAAAAAAATCTTCTTACAATTAAAAAATCGTGAGATTATTGCAAGCAAATCATGATAATGTCAATTATTTGAGAACTGAGAGTGAACCACCGCGCACATTTATTAGAAATACCGACCAGTTGATAATCATTTAATTTATTATGATTAAAGATTGTAATTAATAACGGTCCCGTTCTCGCTAAATAAAGATAGCAGAATCAAAAAGTCAATCTGCGCCATCTTTAACCAAGGGAAGTCTGAAGTCCTGATACGCGATTCGCAATAGCCTTTTCTTCAAATATGAAGCAGCGGTCCGGTAATTGACCACTTTGCGAGCAACGGCCCCCGTCAGTCCTTTGAAAGTACGTGCTGCAACAAACACCGTCTACAATATATATACGGATTATAGCAACGAATGTTACTTTCAAAGTGGAGGCGACTCAAGGATTTCGTTCTCCCTATCTCTTCCCTCCACTATCATATACAGAATATATTAATGGTGTATATATTTAACATGCATCCCATTTAAAGTTTGCAATTCCAGCGGATGTGTTTGTCAATCCTGATTTGAGGCCTAGCACAGAGTGGAGTCTCCACATGGGGTAGGGTCATGGGGTCAATCTGATGAGTTCTGACCGCGTTGTGTCGGCTGGTCAGTGCAGCACACAATTTTCTCCAAAAATCCCAGATAGGCTGCGGAGCGTGGCCGATTGTTTCGTAACGAGCCGTGAGATAGCTCGTAAAGAGGCATCGCGCGCTCTTTGGCTGCCACTCTGCTAACGCCTTTGCTCGCTGCCTTGCTTGCTTGCTTGCATGCTTGTTGGTCGCTGCTGCTTGGATCGTTGCAAAGCGACATGTTCTTGGGTTTCCAGCGTGACGGCGTAGCCGAGTGCACCGGTGCGTGGAAACGGATCATGGCTACCAACTTTAAGCCCAACGTTAACAAAGTGGAATATTATTATGGTATTAGTGACGACGTCGTCGACGACGACGACGACGACAATGACGACGACGGTGACGGCGATGGAGGAGGTGAAAGATAGTCGACTTGGCAGTCCGCATCCTACCTCTGCTCGAGGCTGAGTATTACCGGTCTCTCGGTGCCAAGAGACCTTCCGAGACCAACGTGCGAATATAATCCTCGTCCAGCATCAGGACACTGCTGTTATATGATCGTTTTTTCTTATGTCGATGATTTTTTATCCTCCTTTTATCAGTTGCTTGATTCAATGTGAGACTCGATAACGATGCGGGTCCTGAACGAGTGTGGCTGGTGGAGAGCTACTGCTGTCTAGCGTCGATGATTCCTATCGTTGTAGTACCTAATAACGGTGATACCGATTTGCGAAATTTCTGAGAATTCATGGTCCGGGGGAGGAATCAAGCAAGTTCAACAATTATTTTCTGCCCACTTTGCCAAATTAGTACAATGAGAAGTACGCAAATTAAAGACAAATCATATTTCGGAACATAGTTGCTCAACCGATATCCTCCTAATATGCTAATGCTGTTCCAATGTTTTATGATAAAAAATCAGAACGTACCATTTTAGGGTGATCTGCAAGTTTTCGTGTTGATCGCATGTTTTGTATATAAGAGCGTTGATTTTAAATTCGAGATCAGTGACCTCACAAAAGACGCGATGTTTGTTGATCGCTCGTGGTGTTTGAATAGCATGACATAAGACGTCTGACAAAGTAGACTCTGCTCAATTTCCGGGACAGTTGAAATAATGATCGTGCTTCATTGAAGCAGACTTTGAGCACTTGAATTTGAATAAAAAGGTATATTTTTAAGAAAAATCATTGAACAGGTTATTCGTTAAATTTTGCCTCCTCCTTAAGGAAACTTTAAAATTACAGTACTTTCCACTAATTCCTATCAAAATAAGATAATAAAATATAGAGAATTGTAATTTTACTAATAAACTCTTGCATCAAATTTGATACATTAGCTGATGAATAAAATATTTGATAATGTTAATTTGCAAACATTTTCAACAGTATTCCTAATATGTAGTTCCCGAGTCTATGAGTGCTACTGATTGAGCTTCTAGTGTCACGCGGTCAGTAGTCACGGTGTCAAGTGAGAAATGATAATTCCGTGCCAATTAGAACAATCCAGGGTCAATACGAACGTGCAAATCGCATGATCGTTGCGCCCGGAGGGACAAGGTGATCGTTGTGAATCATCTCTAGATCTTGTCTATGAGGGACATCGATGAAATCGATACCCCTAAAAACCTGCAAATTTATTCACAGGTTTGGTTTGAAAGTTGCGACAAGTAAGATATTTCACTTTTTACCTCACACCGTGCATTTTTTGTGCACTTTATGTCTGAGAAAAATTGCAGAACTGTGATGCTTGATGTGTACTCAGTGACGTTCAAATGTCTGAATTTTCAAAAGGTGGGTATCGTTCACAGAATGTTTTTTATTATCACTTTTTTAGGTGATTCAGGCTCCTGACTGATTTATCAAGTTGAAAATCCAAACCTTACTGATAAATAATCCGAGAATTCTCTCCTAGGAATTCACAATGATTTAGTTTTTCAACGCCTCCAACTGCAATTTATTCACAGATCTTTTAGAAATAATTACAAGTAGAAGGTCGGAATGAAAAAAAAGTCAAATTTTTGGAGCTTGAAAACGAATCTTCCAATATGTACACTGAGTGAGAAATATAATTGAATTGGTTGATATCCTAACTGATGTTATAAAATCACGATGTTGCTTTTCACAAGGATATTTATTTGCAACAATCATGGAAGTCAGTTATAATAATATAAATTGTGTATCCAATAAAATATTTCGACGTTCCTAGAAAATATTGATGGGAAGCAGTTTAATTTTTTTTTTTCAAATAAATTATTAAATACAATACGTTATAGATGTGTTTTTTTTTTCACAATTAATTGGAAAAATTCGGAGATGTCCGTCCATTTGGTAAATTTGGATTTATAGGAATATTGTAATTGCGAATAATAATTGGGCTATTTTTGCGAGATGAATCTCGTATATTCGAGTCATCTGATGGTGGCTGTGTCGTTGGGAACGGCGGTGGTCGCGCGTTGTTGAGAGCGCAGGCCCCCGCAGCCTTGACGAAGGCTGTTATTTCCTCCCACTCACGCGTCGGAAGACCATTTATTCGGTTGCTTCGCCGTAATCCTTGATACCCAGGATTCAGCTTTGAGCTCCGAGTATCGCGCCTCGACATATATGTATTGTGCAATCTCGGATAGTTGGTGCGTTACTCATGTTGTCGAATGCGCGAGACGCACGCACCACGCACGCTATTGCCCTCCCTGCCGTTCGTACAGCATACAAACATTTCCGTCTTTGTCTCTCTCCAAAACTTCCTCAATAAAATGTCGTTTTATTGATACCTTAGAATACCGCAAATTCTACTCTGTGATTAAATTCCAATACATTTTTGTGCAATTCCTTATTATTTAAATTTTTTGAATAATTGAATTTCAATTGAATAAACAATTTAATAACATTCGATGATTCGTTATAACATGATGTATTCCAATTATTATTTTTTTTGTCCAATTGAAAATATTTGAAAAATAATATCGACGGATACATGAATTCAATAAATTTGTACAAAACGACTGTGAAAATAGAAACACGCATACGCGATTGAATAAGCAATTTGGCATTGTTCGGAGGTGAGCAAATAGTTTGAAAACGATCGGAATATGAAATAAGTGAAATTTATAGGCACTTGAGAATGAACAGGTGCACCGTATATAAGCTAAGTGTACTTGAACCGCACGTGTAGCAAAGTCTGAAGAGTAAGGGAGATAAAGGGGGAGGGGGATTGTTAGATGTTGCGCACTACTCAGGGATTGCAAGAGCAGGCAGGCATGCATGCATCGATGCACCGATGATGCATAATGCGCAACACTTACAGCAGACGTAGCCACTGTATGAGATGCGGGACCCAGATAGGAAGGTGGTCGCGCGTGCCCGTGGATCCGGCTCCAACACTCCAACGATTATACACCGGTCCCATGAATATAATACACTGGGAATCCGATGCTGCTATCAATGATAATGCTTGTGGGATATACTGTCAAGAGTTCTCCGCTAAACCGAGGTAATATATTTGCCTGCTTAGAGAGAAAGAGATTCCAATTCATTTTGTCGATCGGTTCATTTGTGGGAACATGCCAGAAAAATCTATGTAAGACCCTAGCCTCGAACTAACTAAAATCCTCGAACTCACTAGTAGCACGCGATACAATATCTTCAAAGGTTAGAGCCCGTTTGCCCTAGTAAAATTTGTGACAATTTTTTATAAGCCTTTATTGAAATTTGTGGTCAAATAAAAAAATTAATGGAAAATCGACAGATATTTATTGGATTACAGGATCGAGAGCGGTTGGCTTTCAACGCGGGAATTCACGGACTCTCTGCTTTTTCTCTCTCTCTCTTATGTCGGTATTACAGTCGGTATTATATCACTTTGATAATTGATTCCATCACTTGAATCTCCAGTGGCAAGATTGTTGGAAAGCATGAAGCATTCGTTGCGCACGACTCGGCAATAATCTTGATACAAAACGGTGGGGAAAAAAGTGTGTTGCTCGAGGCGAGATTGCGAGCTCGAATTGGGTGCACGCGACTTGTACTCTGGTGGTACTGTGGTGGTTCGGTGGTCTCGTCGTGCCGGATTCCTCGGGAGGCATACGCGGGACCGGTTGACCAAAAATTGGCGCCGGGCTGACCACGTCTTCGGGTCAAAGAACGGCCTTGCCGTCTCTCCACTCCAGCCTTACTCCGCCGTCCGTCTTCTTTCGTCCTCGTGCTCCTCTCTATACCTTTTACACCGTCTCATTTTCTTTCACTCGCTTCGACGATCGGCCCTCTCACTTTTTCTTGGCCCCACCGTCACGGACTCGTAATGCTCCAGTCTCCAAATTCGCCGTGTACAAACACTGTTATACAATTGCGGTCAGCGGTATGTATGCTTGCCGATTTTATCGTCTCAAACGCATTATTATAGCTCCGCAAAGAATTCTCGATCGATTTAATACACAAAAACCAGCAAAATGATAATTCAGTTGCGCCGTCGCAACGAATATCTATCTCTAATCGAGTAGTTATAAAGGGGTTCGGTGTAAACATTACTTGAACAAAAAATTACTAACATCGATGCGACATTGATGTTAAACCTCAATTTACCTCAATAAACCTCTCTTTTAAACCTCACTTGTAATTATCGGATCTTTTATTTGCTTTTGACATAAATGACAGCGTCGGTAAAACAATTTCGATGTTCCACCGATATTTTCATGGACAATGATTTGGGTGAAAAAAACATCATCGTAGATATGATCAATTTAATATGGTTGTATTTGCTTGATTTTCTCTTCAATTATCATTGAAGATGAATCTAAGATAAGGCAACAAAGAGGGACGCGCACCCAATCACCACGTCAAAAACCGGGGAAACAACGGTTATTGCGCAAGACGACTCGCGAATCGTGGTTACCATACGAGCAGGGTCGGTGGGACAAGCTAAGTGACCGCCAAAAGTGAAATCGAGAATGGATGACGGGCTTCTTTCGTATCCTCGTCGGTAGAAAGGAACGAGAACTCACTTCCCTAGAACTCGATAAGAGGTTGTCTTCGACTATTGGCTAATTCTGATGTCGGGCTAAAGTTCAATGCCCTAGGAAATCGAACATTTCGATGTAAGACTACGGTAACAGACATATTTGTAACGGACACCCTTAAAAATAAGGGTGTTATTTTCAGGAAACGGAAATTAAGAAAAAGTGCAGCAAAAACGAATTTATGTAAAATACTTTATTAAAAGCGCGAAAAAAAGTAACATTTAGATATAACCGACGAAAAATATTTTCATTGGCAGGCGCCAGGCAAAAGTTTTAATTGGCGAGTGAGCCAAGCGAAAGATAAAAGAATTCGTAACGAAGCAAGACTCAAAGCACCTCGTACAGTTACGCGAGTTATTTATATGCGCCATAATATTGCGGCAATATGACTTTTATCGGTTTTATCATTTGTCACTCCCGCCGGGTATTTAAGTGGTATCTCTATGCTAAAACGCGTCTACGATGAAGGGGATTCGGAAGGAGACTAAGTAGTTTTTTGGAGTTACTTAAGCACGTTTCACATGTACATTGCCAACTAAAAGTTTCATATGATTGAACATTTAAGCAACTTGCTTAAATCTGAGCAGGTTAGTTTTATTTGGTTCCCGAATTTCCTGGCCACGTGGTGTCAATTTTTTATAGGTTAGTCCTTTATCTGGACGATGTATTTTAGTTGATTTTCGATTTTTATTCGGCACTATATTTTCTTGTATTAGCCAGGAAACCCGGCGAGCTGAATACTGGAGTAGAAAATAACATAAACATATAATAATATATAAAACATACAAAGGATATTTATTTTGTACAATCTCTACCGTATGTGGAAAAAATCTTTGCTATACATCTGAAAAACAATTGATCTGAGCGATGCCTGGTTAACACGGTTGAAAGATAACTTGTAGCCGGCTACTTATCAAGAGGCCACTATTTATGATATTACATTGGGTATTGAGGTACTGGTGGAGAATCCGAAGTCAAGACCATCCGAGGATGAGCAGCATATCGCTCAGTCGGCGAGCAGCGGCGAGTCCATACCGAGATTTATTGGGTTATTTGCGTATATGTTACAAGGCTGAGGGGGCTCAAGCTCACCGACAAGTGACAACAACGTGCGCGCGTTAACGACGGTGACATCGACGAGAGTCGTCTCCGGTATCGGAGGGCCGCTCGTATGCTTCACCTTAACTCAGTTGCTCGTATAATGACGCGAGAAAACGTGAGTACAGCGCTATTAGCACCAGATAGTACATACGTCTGTGAGTTCCATCACGTAAAGCCCTCCTGAGAATCGAAAAGTCTTACTGCGAACGAGTGATTTTTGCTGGATCACGCGATCGACTGGAGTGCAATTACAAACGAGAAGAAGGTGTGTTAAAAATTGTCAAATTTATTCATCTTTACATGTCTAAAACCTTGTATTTGTAAAAGTCTACATATGTGTGAAACGGTATTAATGTGAAATTCTACTGGACTAAAAATTAATGAAAAAACAAACAAGAAAAAATTCTATACCAAGTGTTTAACAATAATACAATAACTATGCGGTAACTGTCGGGATTAGTTGTTGACAATTAGCCGTGCTCTGTAAGACAGTTAAGTTCTCATTACACTGGTATCGTAGAAAAAATGATGGGAAAGCTCATTGCGCATATACCTTAGTCGACAGTTGAAATGACCTTAGAACTCCGCTACTTAGGAATTCCTGGATTTCGTCACTGGTGAGTGATGTCCGGCGCATTGGCTAGTACGCGTTAACGGCCACGTACCTACTATTCGAGCTTGAACGCGTGTACTACTATCCGCCCGTCATACATGCGTGTAACATTCATACTTGGGATTGTAAGAAACAATGTAGCTGGTATATACGATGATGAAGAGAGAAATGCGAGATAGAGGTGAATCGGGCGTTCGATACAGCTGGCCGCGAGTATGGAAACGCGTCACGCATACGAAAAATTCGAGTCCAATGTCAACGCCGAGTACGTCCGCTACCAATTGGAATAAGTACTTGTCCTCTTGTCCTCTGTGACGGTCGTTCACGCAGTGGACACCACTACGAATAGTTTACGCATCAAGCGTCCGGTCTTTTATGCTCAAAGCCTCCGATAATATTACGTAACACTGTATTCTTCGATTACGCGAAGGTGAATGTAAGAGCGTTCGAACACGTTCCTTGATTGAAACATTGATGCACAACGCGAATAACGCTGCTGAAAAACGTTCTAATAGAAATGGGGATGTCGAAATCAGGAGAGCACAGGTTACTACCGGTCATTTGGACCAACACTTGAATTTTCGAAAAAAAAAAAAAAAAAAAATGTCATCTTCATTCAGACGTCCCTGATCATTATAGGTCCTATCAAGTGCCTCCTTCATTTTGAGGTTCCAGCTGATGGAGTAGAATTAGAATTAGAAGTAGAAGTAGAGGTAGGTGTCTCACTACATCCATTCTATGGATAATATATTCTATGGATAATAGTAGCGTGAATTAAACGAAATTCATATAGTCATCCGCTCCGAGTTTCTTTCAATAAGGTGTGAACTTTAAAGTGGCTTTTGCACATCTTCATGAAAGATATAAATCTTTTCGATTATTTTTTTTTTTTCAATGCTGACACCAGAAACTCGAGAGTGCCCGATTGCCTTTTAATATGAATAATCGACAATCCGAGTTATATGAGTTGTCCTCGCTGACCTAAATTCCTATCCGGCGGGTGTTATCGGCCGGTTGAATATACTCAAGTTGGAATTAAGCAGAAAACCGAGTGTGGAGGGACGTGTTGCAAATATAGCGAGAAGTAACCATTTCTCTATAAGCTACGCAAACACCATCGATGTCCGCAAGGATGCATTGGCTCATCGGCGCCTCTTCCAATCAGGACTCGGAAATTTACGCTCCGCACGTTCAACCGGTTCCGCTCTTGGCACTCCTGAAATATTATTTAACATAACGAGGCCTCGTACTGTACTTCTTCAATCGCCTGCTTTACTCACGCTGACCATCTTTAAATTGCTGGATTATGGTAAAATCGATGCATATCGAATGTGGAATTGTTCTATGCCGTTTTAATGAAAGACTTAACACTTTTGGACATTTTTTCGGCGACCCACGGATCATCAGAAGTGACCTCATGTAACACGTGACCTTCTATTTGTTCGTGATATTTGATTTAAAAAAATCAGCAAATTCTGTTTCTCCCGATTAATATTTTCATAAAATGATAATTGGGTACTCTAGTTGCACATACGACAGCCCTGAAAAACTTCACTTTATTAAACCTCTCAGGGCCCGAACATTCTTGAACATTAAAATGTCCAATTTTTACTCTAAATGCGGTATGAAAACTGTGATAAGAAAATTAGTGCAATGTAATGAAATCCTTTTTATAAGAAAAATATTTTTTTTCCTTATAGCTCATGCATTCAGGGTTTTGTAATTGTTGACGAAATTCGTAATATAACCTATAGAGGAAACTCATAGAATCGATCGCTACTTCGACGTTTATGCTTTGACGTACACATCGACTGCAGATGTGTAGAACTGCGTGCTGTGTAGGATCAATGGTCATTAACTGCAAAGTGAAATATTACACACCGTCGGTATCGGATACGTCACCAATTGATGTACAATATTATCTACATAACGCGACGTCTACGATGCTATCGGAAATCAGTAGCACGTGAATTGGAATTTTCGGGAGAAAATAAAAAATTGATGTTTCGGAGTGAAGACACTGTTGTGAACATTGTAAGTTGCGGTGATGTGTGTAATTTCTTGAAATCTTGAAAGACCAAGGTCTCGTAAAATCGATGGTCAGGCGAGAGGCGCCTTGTAAACATGTCGAAGGGCGCGCGCGTGTGTAGATGCGAAGAATCGTGCGATCGTTTCGATTTCTCGATATCTCAGCGATATCCCTACTGATCTCTATCTCCATCTACGTTCCGGTACGTGTATCGCGTACGCCGCGAAGTCGTCTCTCAGTTTTCAGAATCATTCGGGGGCTTGTAAACGAAATTTGAAAATGGAAAAGGGTGACGAGATGTGGCCATTACATCTAACGAGTAATCGTAAAGATTTAACGAAGAGATTGAAAAAAATTGCTGATGATGCCAGTGAAGCGAATCCGATCGGCGGTAGAGAATGAAAGGTAAGAAATGAATACGTGGACAAGGATACTATTAGCTTGTGGTGAATTATCTTGCGACGTGCCGATTCGATTCCTCGATGTAGGAACGCGCGACTCAACGACTCTCACTCTCACTCTCACTCTTGGTTCCCGGCAAATGATCGGAGACGCGTGCTGGGCGCTTGGTTATCCAATGCGCGCGGCTCGCGCTCAGGTCGATGGTCACGAGGTCGCCAATTATCTCCTCTACTTTGGCTCGGCCGTCCCGCGCACGAGCTTAAACGTCGCAATTTTCAATTGCCGCCTCCTTTATGTACCTCAATCTCAAACGTTTTGTTGCCGATGGAGTGACATTATAAGTGGCGGATAGTGACGTGCGTTAAAAAGAATTAACGCAACGGGCGTTGAGCGTTTGCGTCCAGGCAATGAAAAATTTGTAGATGCTGTGTACGATACGAGTTTGAAAATCAATGGAAAATCAATAGGACGTATTAAATTTCCTCTTTCTCAATTCGTTCGAATCAAAGTCACCCACCAGAATTTTTGTCAGAAAAAATTTCATCCCACTGTTGGTATCGTAATATAATAATATTGAATGGCCCGATGATTTAAAAAATGTAAATTTATTCATTAAAAACAAACAATTGGACTTGCATTTTTGTTTGTCCGGAACTTGTTTGTCACAGGTTCAGCATTTTTTAAATTTTAGATCGCTGTAAGGGTTAAAACCGGAAAAAACCGGAAACCGAAATGCCGTAATACGACGTACTATGCATGGCCTTCTAATTCGGGCGTAAAGTGTTAAAAAAGTGTTAAAAATCGATGAATATCTTGAAGTGTATAACAGTGGCTCCATCAACCCGCCGCACTTAAGTGCGATACACCTTAAGAGGGGTTACAGAGCGTTCTCTAGAGAAATCCTCGGGTGTACAAATATCGAAGTAACCGGGCGACGAGGGTAATCGAAAATCGTCGAAAATGGCGGTTTAGCTTGATTACATGTATTTATCGTGTGGAAGAAGAGCGGCGGTGATGGTGATTCGGTTGATGGTGTCTCGGGAGAGACTGCTGGTCGATTTAGCTGGAGATCCCGGGGGCGGGGAGGGACTCGCCTCGGTTGGGACTGGGAGACGCGCGGAGAAACGGACAGACGTCCGTATAGACGCGGCGTCAGCGTCAGCGTCAGCGTCGGCGTCGGCATGAGCTCCGCTCGGCGTATGGCACTGGGACAAGGTTGCCAGGGGGCCATAAGTATCGGGGGGCTGACACACAACAATGCGCGTCGCTTGTGCCTCCGGTGTAAGCAACGCGCGTGCGATTCACCTCCGACTCTCGACCCCCGCCGTTCACGTCGTTCGATTCGCTTGCTATTTCTACTGCAGGGGGGCACATAAGCGGAAAACAAGAAGGGGTCCGATGCAGGGGTCGGGGGACCCCCTCCAACTTTTATGTCCCGCGTGCAAAGATTCAAACTGAGGGAGTTTCGATCTTTGAATACGGTCGCATCGTCCACGCGATGACCAGTCTTCGAATTACGGGCGAATCGGCGTGGCGGAATTTTTTTACGAAAGCAACGTTCATACGAGCGCTCCTCGCGGAGTGAGAAAGCGAGGGCGAGCTCCAACCAACGAGAACGAGAAAGCCAAACAGAGGAGGGAGAGACCCTTTCCCACTTTTATTTTTTTGCGTCACCGCTTCTTTCTCTCACTCTTTAGGCGTGTATGTGTGTCGTTTTTTTTTTTTTTCTTCTTTTTTGTTGTTGTATCGGTCCTCTCAGAAAAGCACTCAGTGACAGTCGATTCGCGCAACGGTACAGACCGATTTATTTTTAGCCTCTGCTCGCTTTTTTTTTTCTTCGTATTTTTCATTTCTCTCGAATTCGGATGAATTGTATTGTGAGATAACAAAGTGTCGGGTAATAATCAAGGGATACGGGGTCGAGATTATTTTGTGGTCTCGACTTAAACTCGGTCTATTTAGAGACACTCGAGGCAGAGGGTGAATCTTATTTTACAGTGAATTGTGAATTATTGCCGGTCTGTGGCAATTTTTTCAACAGCTCACGCTAATTTGTTCCGGTTGACGCTTTTTACTGGATTGAAGAAATGGTGAGTGAGTGTAGTTGTAATTAATTATTACAACTATTCCAATCGATATTACTTATTTTAATTGTTGAACCGTAATATAAGAATCTACTTGTGAATTTATTAAATGAATACTTGATAAATTCTTGTTTTCATTAATGAATCCTGCATCAACGATAAGTAACGAGTGAACTTTCTGTGATTTGTACGATCGATAATTGAAATCATATATCGATTAAATACACAATTATGTCTTTCTTGAAATACTCATTATTTTTTACTTACAGTTAATTCACTAAATTTTCCATAGCATTTTTCGCGCGTGAAAATTCACGGTATTTGCAAAGTTTCTTAACTTCTCCCTCTGATTAATCATGGATATTAAAATGCATGTTTGCCGCAATAAAACGAGGCGATAATGCGCAGAAGTCGAGAAAATTTATGGACGACGATGGAGAGAGAGAGAGAGAGGAGTAACAATCCTGTTGATTGATACTTCAAGTCGATGGATACGAGGAACCTATTTTGTGTAAAATCTCATCACCGTACACGTCACAAAAGCACTTTGAGTTTTTATTACTTGACACGTGGAAACCTCTAATTATTGCATACCACAACAATTTTATTAAGACTGTCGACATCGATAGTAGAATATTTCATATTCATATATATGTATAGTTGTAGCAGGCAATTTGTATTAGCAGCACCTAAATATTGCTCATAATTAGTACAGCAACTCTGTTGTTGCATGAAATGCGTTAATTAGTACTTGAGCGTCTCACAAAGACGTCATAGTATTTCTGCAAAGAATGCTGTATGACCAAACTTGTTGTTTTTTTCCCCTCTAATCATCGTTCCACGCAATACATGAAATTAGGAGAAGGAATATGAATGTAGGTGTAATAAGTGCAACAGGTATTATATGAGAATCTTGCACGTCGGTTTTCCATTATACACTTTTGCTCTCGTTCATTTCTTCACGACTTTTAGCGGTCTCTTGCGAAGCACGTGGCCTTACGTCTTGCGAAAACGTGGGCGGATATACAATTCCGGTAGTCGAAGGACCCATCAAGTATTCCATATACAGGGTCATTTACAACTACCGCCAACGTTTAAGCACATAAATTGCGAGTAATTTGCCTTTTTTTCAAAATTTTTGTTGCGAGTTGATTCTGAGATACTAGACCCGTTTTGCTGATGTTAATTTGACGCGAAAAGTGGGAACAAATGGCTACTTTCAAGATTGCAGAGCTGGGAACCGTTAGAAAAATGTTATATGTGGAAAGATACTTTTCAAGATCTATTCGATTATTCATTTTTACAAATTATTTAATTTTCAACTCCGGAAGCTAAAAATTTTTGCAAGTCCACCTCTTTCCCTTCCGACTTTCTTATCACATTCAAAGTATGTTAAAAGACAAAGTGTTGCAATAATGAATGAACGAGTGTGATTTTTAGAGAAATACATGTGGACCGCAGTGACGTTTGGTGTGTGTCTTCTGCTTAAGTCTGCTACATACGATCGATGAGTAGTGAACAGCAAGTGATTTTGTACAGCGAATTTCGTTATTAAAAAAATCTTCTACAATAAAACGTATAATTAACGTACGCGTATCTAGAATCGAAGCTTCACGAGGCCTTATGAGACTTGAGTAATTGGATAGTCAAGCCGAAGGTAATAAATTCAGAGGCGCGTTGCGACGGGAATCAAAAGGAACGTAAAACTTATATCTTCTTTAATATATTGTGTCGCGTACATCATGTTGACTGGAATTGTCAGTAGCTGAAGAGACTTACGAAAGGTAATAGTCACCGCAACGCGTTTTCGTAGTAATAGTAGTTTTACGAGGACAGCGGTAGTGGTGGTGGTGGTGGTGGTGGTGGTGCAACGTTCATGAACTATTCGCCAGTAGGGGCAGACATAAGAAACGAATATAACTAGCAGCTAACCACCTCGAGATCGTTAATTGGTCTTACGCGCCAGTCAGCGCGACGCGTTAACACCGGGGGAGTTGCGTAAAATCCCTCTGTCAGTGGCATTCCACCTTTTCATGCCAGGTGGTCCGCTCGATGATTTACCTCAACAAGAAGAAGCGGCTAATATAATAACCGAACTATCATTGTCTCATTGAGCAACGATAAATGTTTACAAACCTTCTTCCGTTTTATATTTCTTCGTCTCACTCTCTTCGCCTCTTCTTCGCTCGAATTGCTCGGCCAAATTTCAAGCGGATATCTTAAAAATTACGACGTTATCGCGCTAACAAGAATCGGATCATGCGTATGCACACGTACACACATACCGATAATTCATACAAATCATTTTTCTCGACGTTTTAGAGCATTTTGGGTGTCCTGGCATGAGAACCTGGGAAATTTTTTTTTTTTTTTTTTTCCACGGCAAAAGCTTCTTTTCGGGAAAGCAGAAAATAAAGTGATTTTTTTGTTGTTACGGAAAATTATAAGTTGTGGATACAATGAGAATAGCAAATTCGGATTCAGCCGGAGATTGAAAAAAAAAAGACATTAAGATGTTTGACTAAAATTATTAAAAGTAAGAAAAATGTCGGAATGCGCTTGATGTTTTCGGATTTGGGCAAGCTCCAAAATACTATATAGCATCCGAAGATTCATTGACTCACGATTTTAGTGTGCCAAGAGAGTAAGTCGGGTTTTTAAAAAAGTAACGAGAGACTACATTCTATTAAAGTTATCATATGGTCCGATTGCCGACAAAAGAATCATTCAATTAATTGTAAAACTATGATATCACGTTCAGTCGGATGAATTAATAGCCGATGCCGATGACGGCTGACGTATTCAAAGTCTTGACCTACTCCGACAGATCATGATCGTTAAGATACACGCGTTTGTTTCTTGTACCGCATTGTGTCGTTACGTTGTGATTGGTGAAGCTGACTTGACCATTACAGTTTTTGTAATGCAGTGCCAATGAGGATATTGTAATGAGTCTGTCAGCTTACAGATGCATGGACTCGTTATGCGTTCCCCCGTTACATCTATGGTATATTTATAAATAATGTAAACGCGTTCGCAACATTACTCATTGAACTAACTCGCTACAATCATTTGCACAGTAGTACTTCATCATTCCAAGAGGTACTTAATTAATTTGATGTAGTGTTATACAGTTTATGGAATTACTTAACTGCGGCCTAGAACAAATACTTTATATTATGTAAATATTATATATTCGCACACGGAGAAATGTGTCCGCTTTGCAGATTAAACCGAATAATTAATTGTAATTGAACAGTGATATGTATACGTGGATACGTTTGGGAATATCTACACATACGAGATGAAATTTTTTTTTTCAATCGATTTGTGAACAATCGAACTGTCGAACGTTTTTTTAACCTTAAGTAATTAAGGATAAAATAGGTCGCAAAATTGTGAGCTGTGGTGGGGAAAGTGTCGCTGGCCCTTTAGTTAATTTAATAAAAAGCACGATGACGATTTCTTCGCTTCAAAGTCGCTACTTTTCATCGAGTTTCAGATCAATCGATGTAAAGATAGTATTGTAACTCGAGTATTTCCTTTCATTGGCGAAAATTGCTGTGAATCAATGGAATCTTGTCTCTCAGTGTAGAATTGGCAATTTTAACGAGCACACTATTCCGTTTCGTGAGTAGGGAGGGCTGACAATCAACAATTTAATTGGCTATGTCATCGAATCGAGTTCTTCAAACGAGATACCGACGAAAAGTCGTTGGAGTTGGTCCGATGGTGTCCCGTAGAAATTGTGCACAAATTTGAATGCAAGAAAAATGCGATTCACCCACGCACGTTTATTCTCTTGCTTGTGTACTTGATGCTGGTGGATATCGTCTCTCGTCTCGAAAAAGCGAATCTCGCATGCGAACCCGTGCGTTCGGCAAAGCCCGGCGAGCTCTATTGCAATCGAGGATCCGAAGCATCATAAGCGGCGGCATCATCATTATATCGGAGGCCGAGGGGATCGTCCTCGCCGATATATTCATTATTATATACACGGTCTCCGGTCGTGCGCTGGTCGTTGACGTTCCCGCTTTTTCTGCTCTTTCTTAAGACTCACCAGCGAGTCCTACCCACCATTTACCTACAACTATGCGTGATCACTAATATTGAAACTCTGCTCACTGACGCACATTGACTCCTAAACGCTTCTAAAGATGAATAAATAGGTATAAAAACTTTCTTAAATGCATAGAATAATCGTGGAGGGTTAAATTACTCATAGATACTACGGTCAATACAGAATCGATGTCAATGACAGAGATTCAGAATAGTGGATGTGCCGCGCGCACCATAGAGCATCTCTTTGTCGTTGTCATGATATAATGACATTAAAACCACCACGCGAACCAACTACATTAATTCTCTTAACGATTTATTTAATCATCAATTTTTCAACTCCTTTTTTTACACACGTTTGTACCGAACGAAGGTTGGATTGACCCGTCACGTTTACAATTATCTAGATTTAGGGTAAAGTTTACCGTCACGATAATTCGTCACAACTCCAAAAATCATTAATTTTAATATTTATCCAAGATTTCGCATTTCAATCGATAACAAACTGATTGATATGATACGGGCTAACAATTTTCGAAAGTGTCGCGCTCTATGACCTGCAATTCAAAACAGGACTAAAACGCAACGAGAAATTGTATGTAGTAAAAAATTTAGCAACCGTGGTGAATTGTAATAAACAGTGTACCTCTACATTAGGCCAATCTGGTGTGTTTGGATAATTCTGTAAGTGGATGAGCTCGAATTTGGCAAGACGAATACGGTGCTCAATGGGACAGGATAATTACGGAATAAGAGGAACGTGAGTCGCGTTGCCTCTGTGTGTTATGCAGAGTCGAGTTGATGATACGACAATACATAATAACGAGCAGTACCATAACGACAAACAGGGGCCACATGGTTGAAAGGGCGAGAAAATGCGCGACCAACGAGGATAGCATGATTTTTTGTGGAGACGAGAACTCGCTATTAACCTCGTTCCGAGGTGACGACCTCGCGTGTGAGGGCAGAGAGCAATCTTCTCAGCTTTTACGATTGTCCACACATACACACACATAAAAACAGAGAAAAAAGATTCTTCAACGCTTATGCAAAGTGCCCGAGTTATACGAGACAATTAATTTGTCTCTTCGCGAGGCACAAATTGCACTGAAATTCCCGAGACTACTTTTCAGTACTGGGATTTCGCGGTTAATAAGACACTTGTAAGAGCATCTTGGTTATGTTAATACCTCTAAAAGCGACTAAGTGCTTTTTTTTTCAATCAATTATCTTTTTTTTTCACGGACGAAAAATTTCACGAGCTTCAATGGAGGAAGCAAAAAAGGAATGGTAACAAGCTTGGGCTTGTTTGGGTACTCGACATTGCGATAAAAGTCATTAAAGTAATTTCTTTACTACCTAAAGGCAATTTAATATCTTGCTATCGGAAGATTTTTTTTCATACTCGAGTTTTTATATTTATTCCCGTCAAAAGCGCTGCACTCGATAAATCGTATCGCTTTTCTCGTATCATATAATCTACCTCATGGACGACGACTGTTAATAAAGACTATCGGCAGTGTGCATACATATTCATAAAATATGGCCACGATATAAACGTCTTACTAGGCACAAGGAAAATTATAATGAGTTTACGACTCCGGAACATTTATTATTCTGCCATTGATTTTTCGACCAAGGAACAAGGCTTAATTTTTTCATTTGATTTTTTTTTTTAATCAACGGCGCTGTGAAATTTGTGCCTATTTATTTATCTAGTAGATTTTCTTGTGGAATGCCATTTGAAATGAGTACCTTGGTGGCATTCACAGGGACGACTACTCCTACACTATTTAACGAGCACATCGACGAAGCCGTCAGAGAACCTAATAATTAGTATAGTTGAATCTACAATTCCTTATGGTTTGTATCTATTTATATGTATATACAATCAGTATACAAAAGATAAAGTTATATCGCCGCATTACGCCTTTCATCGCAACACATGTCGTGTTACGTTGCGGAAATGTTTAATTAATTGCGCAAGATCGAGAGTGCTCGTTTTTTTTTTTCGAGGCCGATATGCACCGATGGCTATGAAACACAAAGAGTTTGAAAGGCTTCGCTTATTTGTGAATCGATAGAGAATCGACAATGAAAGATATTTCGCGTTCGCATAATGAAGGCATTGAAAAATACCGCGCCATCGATTTTTATATATGGATAAGAAGGGAATAAAAATTATTGGTTTGGTTACACTTGGTTGAGTTCCACCTATGCTTCAGCTAGAGCAGAAAGTTTAAACAATTTTTTTTTCTCGCGATAATGCGTTGCATGCAATATCTGTAATATACCTGCTTCATAAATGAAGCTATAATCTAGTTTCTCTAAACAGAAACAGTCAAAGAACGCACGCAGGCTGCGAACCAATAAAATCCTACGGTTACTTGTACAATCGACCATAAACTTAATTATTCTATAATTTACTTTTTCCTTATTAAAAATGACAACGATTTCTTATGAACATTGAATTACGTATTTATTTAACTGTAAGTTAGATAAATGAACGTAATCAATTTGTCTTAATTTTGGAGCAGTGTTTTATTATGTGAATATCTTCTACTTATAAATATTTTTCTAATGACATTTTACGCGGGACTGAAGTTCAAGTTTTCCATGATGTTACTCGGTGTCTCATTACGAATTTAATTTTGTAAATATCTATTCACATGCGGTTATTTGCATGTTCACTAAGCATTGTATTGAGAATCTAGTTGTTTATAAAACTAGAGACTTTATTTGTTATCTGTTGATGAATAGGTGAAAATTTCAGTTGAGGTGGAAATATATTTACCCGGCAATCCATAATAAATAATAATAAAGCAATTCAAAAGGTTCTACTTTGCAGGCCTTTATCTTATGACGTTCTTGCAAGATTTTCAATGAGGAAATAACATGTTGATGAATTTCGGGTTATATGTAATGAAAGGTTCGCGAGCCGGCGTAAATATTGGCAAAGGATGCTCTGATATCTGAAAAAATGGATTCTTAAAAAAATATTACCGTAAAGAATGTGCCGAAAAAAAGATGAATGTCAAGCAATGGTTCTCTATACAGAAAAATCATTGGCTTGCTATTGCTCGTGGAATTTTTCAAATACGTATAACGATCAGCACAGCGATGCAACTTGCCCTATGTCGAAACAGATATACCAAACACCTATAGTAACAGTGTATACAGGGTGTGTTAAAACTGGATCGAATAAGTTCAGGAAATGTCTAAACCGGTCAAAACTCGTACGGAACACTACTCCTTACTCATAACGAAATCTCTTTTTGTACTTGATATATTTCCAAGTTCAAAAAGGCTGTAAGCTTGTATTTGGACTTTCAACTGTTATAAACTTCATACGTATGAAAAAAAAGAATGATAAAAAACTTAATAATTGGCGGTCGTAAAAAAAGCCTTCATTTAGAATCAATGAAATCTATTGGAACCAATTGACTGGTTGCGAGCTACAATCCGTTAACTTGTGAAAATTATATTATTGCATTTAATTTCGTTTAAATGTGTATCCCCGACCTTGACATTTCAATGTTACTTGGATGAATTAATGAAAAGAAAAGGATATTTAATTTGGAAATTTCAAGTTTTAGTACATCCGGTAGAGCTTGTATACAACCGTGCAACGGTTGAATCTGCATTGAAACTACGTGGGCGGTCTGGGACAGCGATGATGGCCTTCCCTCTCCGCGAAGAGTGCGAGTAGCCGGTGATCGAGTGGCAAGTCTCATCGCACCAGGTGTAACGAGGGTACAGCGTTAGTTGAGATAACTCTTGAGGCTCACAGCTATCGTCTGAGAGCCAAGAGCAAGGTGCGTCAACCTTTGCCGTACCTGCGCCGACCTAGAACCCTCAGGCGGTTCAGTCGACCCGATGGACCAGTGCTCGATGCTCATGCTACATATGGCTCTAGAATGTATACTACATGTCTCGTTATTCTCCTCACTGCGGGCCAACATCGCCATAACAACTACTTTTTCTTCCCTGTGCTTTTTCCGTGCTTATTCCGCTATGTGAATGGGCTCGAAAAGTGGGCTAGGAAATCCAAACATCCAATATACATAAAAATATCAACTCAAATAATCTAAAATCTCATTTCTTGTTGAAAGATTCAATCACAGATGGTACCGCAACTGACACCACTTCTATCAACAGAACTTGGTTCGTGCAACCAATACCGTTTGTTTGTCATAACGAGTCCTAGGGGAATTTCGGAAAATGAGATTGTTGTATCGAACAATATTTTGGTAGTGGCAATCAACAATTTTTTCCATGAATCAAATTGTACGGAGTTCTGCTTTACCGGCACGAGATATTCTCTCAAGTCGATATAGAATTATGCAATTCGTAGAATCGGAGTGCGTTGGAAGACTTTGCGTTGTATCGGTTGTGATGCATTAAAACTCGTTGCAATAGCCCACAAGTATTTATCAATAGTTTGATAAATGCTTTTAAAAAGTTGAGGTTGTTGGACGTTGAAATTTAATGCGCGAATGATTTTGTTAACTTTTTTTTTGTTAAAAAGTAAACTGGTTCATTGAATAAAAATGACAGTAGGAGATGCCTAATGAAAAATACAACTGTTTTAATGTGTGCGAATTAAGGCGAATATAAATATGTTTTTTTTAAATAAATATTTCGGGTAAATCGACTGCTCCCTCCGTGCACACATCGAATTCCTTCTGCAGCACAAAGCTTGGCTTTGGTTCTTCTCCGTGTATTCTGCAAACTGGACGTTCCAGAATCCAGACAGAGAGAGAGAGAGAGAGAGCAGACTTTGTGTGAGACTGTGAGAATTCTCGATGGTCATGCCGTTCTCGAGGAAACCGCAAATGTTCATCCTATAGATTCGATTCCAAACGATTGCCGATAGGATCTTCTCCGGGGGAGCTACAAGAATAAAGGAGGTAGGTTGAATAGCAAGTAAGATCGTAGGGATATACATGCAAGCGACTGAACGTGTAGATGGAAGTACATAGGCAAGAGATTATTACCGATGGTGCGGTGATGGTGTACGCGAATGGCCATAGAGGGTGATCGGTACGGGGAAAGGTACCTGAGAACCCGGTTCTTCTTTACCTCTGTCTGGCTACGGCTCGAAACACCCAGGAGAAAAAAGCCTTGCCCTTGCACGCGTTCGTACAACCGCTAAAAATCACTCCGGGCACATTCCACTCCACCGGGTTCTTGCGATTTTATAGGCCTCGAGCGGCACGTCGCCGACAGTCTGTATGCCAAGGTCCGCCATCTCCTCGTTCCCGAGAGTCAGCGCGACATCAACTCACGCTCAATTCATTCTTCTCGGCCCAAGCGAACCTAATCGGCTGTTTGTCATTCCTCAGTAACGACGGACTCGAACAATTATGCAGTAGTCGTTATATCGTTGAGATCTTTTATGGACCCACTTATTCCGTCAGTTCGTTCGAATTAACTGCTGCTGCTCTCTTTCCAAGCGTTTTATGGCGTCCCAGTGGCGATTCAGGATCGGCGGAATAAGTTTTATCTCGGAAAATCGGTAGTAAAGATTTTCACAGGTTATTCAATAAGTATGGATTATTAATATATTAGGCTAAACACAGTGACAGTATGGATCAAAATTGACATATTAAGTGTGCGATATTGCACGGCTGTAAATAGTATTGATGATTTTTTTCGGACGTAAATTGTTAATAGCGTTTTTTTCTTCTTCAAACCATTCGTTCTAAATCCATCGTGGCATTTTTTTCGAATCAAGAAGATCTACGATACGTATTATTTTCCATTGACAATTCGATGTAAATTCCGTCTTATGTTATTTTTCAGAAGTTATTATCCAGCTTTTTGTATAACAAATTAATAATATATCTATGAGGAACAAATAGTTTGGTTGATCGTTTCTTCAACACTCCATCATGCGTACATTTAAAGCGGAAGTCGTCTTATTTGTTATTAGCCTTCGCGTTAAGTTTAACTACCTATTCGAGCGATGTCAATACGACACCGCTTCCTAACAATAAGTATCGTTTTGAGTACGACAGCTTCTCCCATAAATATTATATCCAGTTTTATGCGAATGCACGCATGAACATATGTGGGCGAGTGATTCTCTTCCGCCACATTCGATAAAAATAATCTCTTCAACGCCTCTGCAAGTAGTTGCTCACGAGAAGCAAGTAAATATCGACAAGGATAATATATGAGTCGATCTTTCGAGCGTCTTACAGCCTGTCGACTTTGTTTAGCTTCGCAATGTGTTTTTTAAGAACAAAAGGCAGGGTAGTGACGTTTGTATCGAGTGCAAATGTCTACAGGAAGCTGTTGGACCTTGACTAGAAAAATAAATATTTTCATAATTCAATGAATATTTTCTGACTTCTTGTAACACATGTAAGGGGCATCGTTTAAGGTTGCGAGAAATCAGATGAATTAATTGTTGACATTAAGAAAGCTAATCCGAGTGACGACACGGCTGAAAGCTGCTCATTTACTTAGTTGTAACAACACACCACTTGGATGATTCGACAAATCGATTTGAGACACCCATTTGAATTTTAAGATCCAATAAACGGAGCAATTCGTCCAATTCAATCGTCATAGTTTTTTAGATTTTTTTATTTTCTCGTGGAACCAATCGCCGAACTTTTGAACCCAATTCACTTTACAGGGCACGTGTAACTATGCGTCAATTGGTTGTAGCAACTCAACGTTGCTTACTTTCCAATGCTTCCGCATTAGAAAAGGATGTGACAATAATATATTGCGTACTTATATTCACATAAACATTATGTTCTTGGATTATTATTGATACAATGGGCAGCCGGATTTTCCTGAATACTTAGCGAAAAGTGCGCATAGGTGGACAAACCAACTTCCGTAAGGAAGGAAATAAAAAAAAGGCGATCACCCGCTCGCTGCGATGACCA
Source organism: Tromatobia lineatoria (assembly GCA_949699805.1). Taxonomy (NCBI): domain Eukaryota; kingdom Metazoa; phylum Arthropoda; class Insecta; order Hymenoptera; family Ichneumonidae; genus Tromatobia; species Tromatobia lineatoria. The sequence goes on from OX453052.1 coordinate 253,667, forward strand.
TTAAAGTATCGGTTCGGGTGAGTGGGCAAAACCACTTCTGTCGGTGATCCTCGACCTTCCTGCTCTTACGCCCGCGGCTTTCAACTTACGTCACACTCTGCTTTTCATATTTTTCACGACCGCGCATTCACTGCATCACCTGCTGCTGTATTGCTCTCGATATGGACAATTGATCGCTTCAGTCACGCATAATATTCTATTTCCGCAATATCATTATCACGTACTTTGTATCTTGTCAAACGCGTGTTAAAGCATTCACGACTTAAACCGCAAAAAGACAACTACTTTTATATACTTTTATCGCTTATGCTACCTTGGGAGATCTAATCGGTAATTAGTATCATAAAAATAATTTCCCATATAATGAAAAAAAATTCATTCGGTGAATATTCTAAAACAATTCGTTTTTTTTTTTCAACATTTTCTAACATATTCAAAATTTTGTGATTTTCGAGAATTTTTAATGCGATTCTTGGAAAACGAATCGCCCAATGAATCTAAATTTCTCATGTATAACATATTCAAAATAATAGACTTTCTATCCATTAGTCAGGAAATTTTTTTCAAAAAGCCTGAAGGTTCATTGAATTCCCGTGGTAAGTAATTCAAATTTAATGGACGTGCTACTGCATCGAGTCATGAGCTTTAGTCGCTAAACATAGTGTATCATTTAGAGACTACGGAAAATAAGTCATCTCGCAACTTATGATTAATGGATGAATAATTAATATTGTAAAGAATAGGAAGTGAAGAGGCACGGAATGTTGGATTCATGGACATCCTTCATGCAAAATTGTCACCGTCGTTTTCTGGTCTATCGTTCGTCAGTCCGTATGCTAAATCTTTGAGATTGCTTACCATACAGCTTTGTGTCTTTTTGTTCGTTTGGAAGGCGCTGTCGTAGCTCTGCGCGGCAATGGGATATTGCTTCCTTGTTAAAGAGTGCGCGAAAGACCTCATTATTCTGCGTACAGCCGGGAACGAGCTAATAGTCAAACCGCACGAACCACAACCTCAGTGTAAATGACATTGAAGTTCAGGAAACGTCGAGAGGGGCTCGAGAACTTTGCCTTGTTCCCTCGCTTTGCGATACACATCTCCGAATAAGACGAATGCCAGAGAATAAATTGAATGCGAGAAGGCGATGTCACTGTAGACATAACAGACTATATATACATTTCGAGATTTTATCACAGACCACCTCTTGTGGTCTTAATTTTCGCATTTGTAACATTTTCTAATGAGTAGATTGCAGTTGCTACACCAGACCTTGACATGAGCTTTGAGGGATTGTATTTTTAAGTATTATCAACCGGCGATGTGTAGTTGAATACTTGTCTCGTTAAATATCTGTGAAATTCATTAGCACAATTGACGCCTTTTTGTGCCCAGCTATTCAATGAACAAGAAAATTAAAAACCGGTCAACCCTTAAAAAAGTTATGGTAAAAGACGAAATATTCTAGACCACTCTTAAAAGACCAATTTCCATGTCTGGTCACAAGCAAGTCGAAAATTGTTGATTCTTGACCGGCGGGATGACATGTACCGCAGCGGGCGGGAATGGACACGGAATGATTAACTCTTCTGCTTAGGCATCGAATCTTTTTGCAATAGAAAAGTTTTGTCATATAAAAGTAGATTTCGGAACAAAGAAGATTCGAATGCAACATATTTCAATATTTTCCCAAAATTATAAGAATTCGAAAACAATTTGTTTGATTTCTCTTTTTAGACATAAATCCGTGAAAATTTTTACAAAAAAATCTTGAAATAAATGTGAGTAATCGATTTACTCGGGTGAGTAATGGGAAAATAAATAAATCCTATCGTCGATGGTCAGGGTCGGGGACTTGTCGAATTGGTATGGATAACCCCATATATTTCATCATCCGGAATAAACATGAGACGTAGTAGCGACTGCAACGCAGAACTTTTGAGCCATTTATAACGAATGGTGATATTTATGATGAGTTATGAGGACGAGCCGTTCATCGATACAATATCCATCAGAAAAGCGCCGGACGCTCTGAGGGACCTTGACGGCCATATCCCTTTTCACTTACGTGGAGAATTATGTTCGTTTTATCCTTGACTCTCTCTCTCTCTTACATCTCTTTTTTTTCATTCCCTTCCTCCGATCGTTCTTTAACTCTTTTTCACAAACATAATTATTTCCACGAAGGCACAGAATGTCGTGCAGCAAATATGATCGCTATTTGGCCGCGAGATTATGTCGGACGCTGCTTCCTATGATTTCAATGCGAGGATTTCCGATTGCCGATATTTGAATATTTAAACAAATACCTTACGCATTTCCTTTTAGCTGGTGCGTTTGAAACTTGGTATGGAGCTTCACACGGATTATATTACCGTAAACTGAGTGATTAGGGATCCTCTGCAGCTAAAACGAACGCCGCCAGTTCTTGTGGTACGGTCCGCTCGTATTTTCTAGGCACGCAATTTTCTAGCCGTGTGTCATTTTTGTACTTGACAAGACTCGAGACGAAGCGCGGAATAAAAAGCAGTACCGGAATCGATGAATCACTCTATTGTAAGTAAGACTACCTTACAGAGCGGCAATAAAGATGTAAGGTCACGAATTAAAATCATAACGGATTATACAGTCGACAACTATGCACTATAATGTTGAATAAGAATTTCCGCAACATGACATTATTTTCCTTTCTATGTTTGGTCAATAACGATTTATCCATTATCATAGTTTACAGTTATGAAATCGTGAATAGAATTCTTATGGCGAGAATGATCTGCGAGAAATTTCTTGAGGTTACCGATTGACTATATCAGAAACAATAACGACATCACGCGTTCTCTCTAACGGTAATTCATGATTTTTTTCAAATAAGTGAAGTTAAGTGCGTTTCCTATTTAATGTATATCCAGGAATGTACCCTATTTATATTATAGGACTTTATGGTGGACGATTCTATACGCGAAGGCGATAGAATTTTCCTTAGACAAATTGTATATCAATTTAAAAAAAAAAAATTCGTAGATTAATCGAACAAAAAATTGTCGTTGAATTTTCATATTCTCATCTTGCTCTCCCTCCAATAAATTTGTTATTTTTTTCCGACTTTATATCTGCCGGTAACTTTGTTCTTTCATACCTATCTCGAATTCTGGTTCCTATTTTCCGAACCCGGTCGGAAAATAACTTCAACGGGAATTGTATAGTTTTTGATAATTGACACGATGTATATGGGACATTCCGTAGCAATTAAACTTAAAGAAAGTTGTTTGTTCACTGTATAAGACCGATGTTATTTTGAGTGAAAATTTTCTTTGGAGTGTCTTGCTCGGGTGGAAAAAGCCTTATATGGCATCCGAGTAACTGCATCTCCTTTTCTCAAGCGGGTCTAGCTCTCGGATTTGCGTAAGAGTAGCATCCTCGGTTTGCTCGAGTGACGCTTTCGTAATGTCGGCAATAAAGCCTTCTTCTCCGGTCGTGTCTCGTTGATTTAAATCGTGCGGTACGCACACTGAAACTACATGCATAATATAACACTCCTGGAAGGCGCAAGGTCGTCTTCTTCGTCGGCGTCCCGAGTGAATATCGTGCAACGAAAGACCAAGAGGAAAATACGTGCATTCGTCACTTTGCAGCTGCGTTGCATGTACTACAATCCACTTGTGTTATTTTCAGAAGAAAGATGTGGAAGTGTCGCTCAGCGTTGACCATCAAACGTCGAAAAGAACGAGCAGGTGCATTTCGCTGCCAAAGTCAATTGCTTTTTCCACCAGTCTGACATCCGTTCTCCGATTCGGCGATGATCCAGTCACGTTGCTTTATTACGTTGCAACTGAAACTTGTCAACAGCGCCATTGTATTCCTTATAAAGTCAAAGTGTGCGCGTGTGTGTTTAAGGGAAAAAAAACACAAGAGTCTCAACAAGTCCATTTGGATTTGACTAGTTTTCGACTTTGGGCAATTCATCATTTCGAAACTGGAAAGTCAGAAGAGACAGGATTTTGATACTTAAGACACGCTAAAATGCCTTCTTCATTTACGAGTTAAAAAAAAGGCACCGGAAAGTTAGGCTGACTTTGTTTTAACTCAAAATTCTTCAGGTTAGTTAAACTGAAAATATCGCCAGAGATTTTTCAGTGATTAATAATTCTCTTCATGCTTTTTATCATAAGATGAGCGAAACTAACGTGGAAACATACGATTGCGGAAAAGGATTAATTGGTGTTTTATTTTCGAAACCCCTATGAAAAATAGGTTGTTATGTCTAGACATTCCTCTGTGACGTGTGTCATCCTAATGACCGCTATTTAAGGATGTATCCACACATACAATTTCAACGAAATGTTTGAACTGAATTAGAACTTAAGGCCTTCGCGAAAAAGAGGATGGATTTGGAAAAATAGGTGCCGTAGCAGACTGAAGACATGTATTGCACATAATCGGAAAGTAATTCACAAATTAATTTCTAAAAATAGCTTAACTAACTAGTTGAAATCTTCACATTGAAAATCATCATATTTCCAAAAGATTATACCGGTATGTAAATGTGACAGTGTGAACAACACAACTCGTTCTAAAATGGCGCACGATCGAAGCCGCGTTTGTCCCTATAACTTTTCAAGTGGGTGAATAGACTGTGGGTCTCAAAAATGTGGCTAATCCAACAACACAAGCGGGGCCATGTTTTAATATCGGCCATGAACAGTCACTGAAGTCGTTTGTGTAGTTGGATCGGACCTTTGTGACTAGCAACGGCCCTGACGAGAAGAATAGGTAAAGGGTAGCAGAAAACCGACAAGACCGGCGATGCCTGTTGTAGATTTTCAAGGTCCGAGGCGTATCCTTTTTTTGAGATCGACAAAGCAGAGGGTTCACAGGTAAACTAGGCATCTAGATAGGATCCTTCGGAACCCACCTTTTTACATTTTTTTTCAACTTTTCATCCTGAAAATTCAAATAAATCTGGGAATTCGGATGATCCATCAAATCCAGATGAATCTGGAAACTCGGATGAACCTGGAAATTCATATGAAACCTAAAAATTCAAATAAATCCGGGAATCCAGATGAAGCTTAAAATCCAAATGAACGTGAAAATTTAAATTTATCCAGAAATCCAGTTTAGTCGCGCAATTTATTAAAACCTGGAAAACAAGATATAACCGAAAATCAAGATGACCCAGTAAATCCAGATAAACCTAGAAAAGCGAGGTAAATCGAAAACAGCCCGATGAAGTTGAAACTTTTGATAAATCTTTAAATTCAGATGAAAAAGCTGGAAATGTAGTTTACAATCATTGAGATTCGTATGACCGACCTGGAAATTCTAATGACGGATCTGGAAATTTGGATTTCGAACCTCAAAAGTGAGATTGAAAATTTGAGAATTGTAAAGACGTTTGAGTAGCTGTATCTCCGAGACTAGTGAAGAGCCCAACAAAAATAGTAAATAAGCTACAGGACAACCTATAGGGCGGCGAAGAACCTGTTGCAAATTTTATGGGAGATTTTCAAGGTCCAAGTGGATCCTGTTTCTCAGATTGGCAAATCAGGGATTCCTGACGACGTTGCCTGCTCTTCCACGCCATTCCGCCTAGTCCACCACTAGATGGGGTGCTTAAAAATCTGCCTTTTTATTTTCGTTTTTTTTTCTCAGTCTAACGCATCATTTAGTCTCCCAAATCGAAACTCTAATCTTCTTAGAAATCCAGTTGCGACCGGACGCTCCTGTCCCAAAAAGAACTCGGTTGAAGCTTGTTTTGACTGTATCCGGTTCCAAAGACAACTTTAGTCGTCATTACGCTAGGTCGTGGACACGCTCGCCTACGGCAATGGCCCCTCATTTGCCATCGGCTCAGGCGGCTTCGGATTGTCTTATATTTATTTTCTCCTCCTATCTTTAATGTCGTTTCTTATATCCAATAACTTCAGGGCGTCCAACATTTTTATTATCCCGTTCCACAACCTTGGGATCGTGCAATACAAAATATCAATATTTTGTTGGTTCTCAAAGCTCAACTTATCGGCGGATCTTTCATCAGAAAACTCAACTGAAAAAACTTGGATTTTCATTTTTTCTCGGATCGCAAGACGGAAATTATGGAGAGATGGAAAACCAAAGGTTTCAATGAGAATGAAGACATATCTTTTCGCAGGACAAACATCATTTTGAATAGGGAAAAAACCTTAGTTTTTATAGGAGCAACTGAGATTTCATGGTGTGTTCCTAAAATGTTAGGTGGTAAACTCGAGGTGTTAGATTGGAAGATCGACACAGATTAATAAATTGTACATATTAACGTTAACGTTAAGGCATATACGATTTTAAAAAATCGGCAATCCAAAAAAATGACTAATGGGCGACGTGAATATCCCGAAATAACTATCAAGCGTTTCGGAATGTGGGTGATATGTATTAGGAAGGCCTGATTTAGTCATGGCTGCTGACGACGACGACGACGACGACTACGATGATATTGGAGGAACATAAAATACCGAATTAGCGAGAGCCGATGATGACGATTGACGGCGCCTCTTCGACTGCCGGTTACGCTAGGTCGGGGTGATGCTTGACCGGCCCCTGGGCGGTGCCGTGGACCGCCCGGGCCTCACTGTGCGACCATTATTTTCCTTTCACTTTTACTTGCACGTTACTCTGCTCCGGGCCCCACTAACAACCAACAGTCGCTGCACCTATTAAGTACCAACGAACTAGAGTCCACGATTTTTGGCTCTTTTGTGGTTTGCCTTCGGCCTCGAAAATCGCGCTCGAGTTTCAGGAGCGTCTTACCACGAGCACCGAAAAATATACGCTATTTTGGTAATGCGTCCAGCGCTGCTTTATTGACGAGCTTACAACAGGACGAAAAAAATTGTTAACTCTCAATTCAACATGCACACCTTTTTCCCATTATTTCTTTTACGCTTGTATCTGTATTCGTTATTAATTTGATGAAAAATCATTCGACGCATTTTTTACTTATGATACCTTCAAGATTTTCAAAAATAACCGCTCTAACTTGAACAAATTGTGAGCTTTCAGACCGAAAATCATATGAAAATTAAAAAAATTAATGTTACTTTTTACATTGAATTAGGACAAAATTGATAAAGCGCTTCGGGTTTTTATGGAGTTTCCAGATTTTTCGTTAAGTAATGCTACCGATATAATTTAGCAAAGATCGATAGAAACATTCAGATTTTATTATTTCTTGATAACTAAAATTTCGCAGAAAATCATTTTTTAAGTTATTTATTTGAAGGAAGTATGCAACGTAAATTCTGCACATTCATTTTTTTTAAATTCTCACGATGTTCTGGTGTTTGAGAAGCTTGTGGAAATTTTGAGAAATTGGCATGCCATAGAATTTATCGATGAATTTGTCATTGCTCCGTCATAGCAATTTTTTGTTCAGTACTTTGAGAGTCTGGAGGTTGATCCGATGTACCTACTACCGCGGGTTTCGGCGACGAATGCCGGAACAGAAGGATAACAACCAAGGGTATAAGAGAAAAAAACGAAGACTTTGGAAAAAAAGTGAGAAAAAAATGATCGATCTGCGTGATCCAGATTTTTTGCAGCCGTCAATAACAGCACAGCAGAGGCGCATTAACGGATTTAAATCTCGAGGTTTCGCGGCGAGCACAACGCCTACCCCTGAAGCAAAAAACCCGCAAGACGTTTTTTCGTGATACAGCGAAGCACTCGAGGGACTTCAGGAAGGAAAGCAAAAAGGCCATTGGGGAGGTCCGGCGGCACGTAAATTATTTTCCACGCACACTTGCGAAGCCTTCCGTCTTTCGTTGCAGCATTTTGCTCCAGTATCAGCTATGCAATTGCGCGGAGGTTCCTTCATTCCGACACATGGTCGCTAACCGCTCCGGTACGACGCTATATATATCGTATTATATACTCTGCGTACATAAAAAAACGTAGATATAAGCGGCGTTATAATGTACGCTCGATTTCATGGCTATCACCGTATAATTATGTGTGTGCGCGTGTGTACGTTCCACGAGGATAAAGAAATGACAAAGAACACACCATTCGTGTATTCGATGGTGGGCATGAAAACACTAGCCACATTCAGGGCCATTAAAGCTGATCTGAATAACGCACTCATTTATCGTCTCTGAAAATATTGATATAAAGTAGAAATTTATGCGGTGTCCTGTGAGTCATGATACTACGAGTTGACAGTTTCGCAAAGTGCGTCAAGTTGACCGGAAAATTGTATATACCTCTAAAAAACCGGTGACCCTCTTGGGTCAAAATTCCGATATAAAGATTAATTACAATATTTTTTTAAACACTTTTGAGCTTGGAAAAGCGAGAGTTTCGAATCATTCAACGAGTTCTGTAGGTAAGTGGGTTTGAGACGTGAGATATGAGCCGAATAATTTAAACACACTCGCTTTTGTGCAAATAGTTACCATCAACACTAAATGAATTAGCACCGGTAAAAGTTTTTATCCATACATCTTCAATAGTGAATAGAATTTCGAGCACCAATTACTATTTATATATTCCGTCGAGGCGAGTTCCAACGGAATATTGGCCTCGAGGCTATGGCAGCTTGAACTATCTACGACGTTGGGTCAGGAAAATATCTTTCACTGATTATCCCAGGACCCCAGAAGCTTTGCCACACGAGGGAGGGAGAGAGAGAGAGAGAGAGAGAACAATGGTAGAGCGAAGAGACATTGACGGCTGTGGTTGTTATCCCGAGGCGTTGATAATAGAATAGTAAATTGGCAATGGTGAGTTCCGGGTTTAAACGAATACACAGGGTTGCGTATAGCTGTTAAATTGCCCGAGGCTTTGGAACCAAGTCGGTACGCATAAGTCGCCGTAGGATACATAAAAGTTGAACTCGGACGAGTCAAGTAACACGTCCAACATCTTGCCAGCGGCTCTACTAAAGGGTAGTCAAAAATTGTGGTTGATTCACATGGCGAACCCGGAAATTCATACGCAGACCAGATTAAAATTGAGATCATGAAAATTTAATATAACAACCTAATATTATCATAAAGACAATTGAAGTTGCGATAAAATGATGGCCTTGCAATACCAGTGAAGAAGATGAAACGAATAAGCTCCTGTGTTGTAAATAACGTTAGGAATGCAAAGTTCAAGGATTGTGTTGCTACCCGGTATGTCGTGGAACAGAGCCTCGCTCGAGAATAAGCAAACCGCCCCTCTCAACCTGACCCTGAAAACTACAAGAGAAGCAAAAAGATCGTGCCCCGCTTGGACCTAAAGGTCCGCACACGCACAGTCTACACATCCACACTATTTTTGCGTGAGCTAAATCCTGTTCACCAGGAGCTGAGATCAGCTGTGGGAGTTAACAGGTATCAGAGGGATTGGGAAAACCGCAGAGGGCGTCGTCGGCGATCTTACACGAAGCACCTCAGTGCCTTACACTAAGACGAGATATTATACGAGCACATGAATCGAATGCGATATATATAAATAATTGTGAAACTGTGAAAAGAAGAGAATGACAAGCGTAACTGAGTCACATCCGGTCCAGCCTGCGCTATAGAACAGCATTCGTAACTCACACATCCGAAGATTGATGGGGCACCTTCCACTGTCTTGTCCTTTTTTTATTCCTCACTTTCCGCAAAGGTATCTCAACTCCTTGAGACAAAATCCAAATATGAGAAGAAATTATACGTAATCGTAGAAAGTCAAACCAATATTCATTATATGAACCCAACATTTCACTTTTCTTTCGGACTAATCTAGAAATCCTGCGAGCACTTCATTTTTTTGGGGCTTATATTTTAGCCACACGGTGGAAATGTGACTGGGTAATAAATTCATAAATTTATCTATCACTCTTGTTCGCAACTTAGGGAAAGACATTTTTCGCCAAATGAGGACACTTCAATAAATTCGATGTCTCGCTGGGTTTATTGCGAGTTCTTTACGACCGTTTCTTCAAATACAATAATGGTGCACGAAGTACGTATACAAGAATACAACTCAGTGTATAAAATATGTCGTACTAGCAGGGAGAAGCATTAGCATTTTTGCAAATAAACAAATGTATAATTTACAATCGATTAATCGTTATGCTTGGAAACCGGATAGGGGGAGTTCAGTGGATTTCTCACTGAAGATCCGCAAGCTTGGTAGTAAATCCGGTATGCGCATACGTAGTGAGTAATACCCCCCTCGAGCCTCCCCTCATCGTACGATGAGACAAGGCGCCTTTTCGTCTCCCAACGTCCAGCACACAAATTACAGCCTTCAAAGCTGCAGAGCAAGCTTTGAGATTCTCATGATATCAACGTCCTCCCTCTTTCCTCGTGCACCTGCGATTGCGCCTGTCCAACTCCAATTAAGTATTTTTTTTTTTTCGCTTCTGGAAATGCGAGAGCGGTATATAGCGGCAAGTAGTTGCCAAGCTACCTCGAGTATTAACAGGCGACGAGGAAGGAACACTTAAAGAGGTACCAGGGGGAAATCTAGAATTGCCTGAAGAAGAAGAAGCAGAAGATTATGATGATGAGGACGTCCGAGGGAATCGCTGTACAACGTCTGGAGCAACTCCGGGATGCCGGTGAGCGACCAGAGGTTCAGGGTTAAGCGCAGTAGAATGAAAAGAGAAAAAAGACATCACGTGCCGTATAGTCTCGGTTGTGCATGCTGCAAGCAATGCTCCGTGACCAACAGAACCAACTCCATGCCCCACGGCTTGCATCTCGACCGTTTGGTATATCATACCACTTTTTCTATGTTATAATTCATGTGTAATTGTCTATGAATTTCCTAGGCAAGTCTAGGCGCAGTCTTGTCCCGGTTGTGATTTTTTTTTTCCATCGAACCTCGTGACAAGAGAAATCAAGTTTGATTAAGTCACCCGCAATCTCGTGATTAAGATGTAAGATATTCTAACAAAGAACCACTTGGAAATGAAATTCCACTTCATTGTATAATTTCTGCTGAGATTTTTAACGTTTTTATAACTCACGTAAGCAGATTTGCAAAATTATTAAACGCAAAGCATACATTATCTTGAGCATATAATTTCTTAAATAAAATTGATAAGAAGGGACCTTTGCTTTTAGAAGAAGACGAAAAAAAAAAAGGAATTTCGGCACGATTTTAATATCGAAATTTATCAAGATTTATTCCATCTTCTCAAAAAAATGTCTTTTCCCGCCAAAAACCGGTTTCACCGCATGAAACACTTAAAGTGTTCCATGAGGTGGTGAAAAACACATTTATTCGCATGCGCGCGTATTCAAATTCTCTTTTAACAACGCTATTAATAAATTTTACTTTTAAAAATTTCTGGACTTGGATCGCAGACTATCGACGCTGTATCTCCTTTGTCTCGTGGTGAATATATACTCTTTGGTGAACAGTACTCCTCGTCGCTTCTATCTCCCATTGTCCAACAAGACCATTGTCCCATTTAATATTGCATACAACAGACTTACTCTTACTCTCAATCACTCAAGTGAATTAAATCGCCCACGGTACTCATACCGCAGATATCATGAATGCTGATTTAAAAAAAGATGAGGAAGTAAGTTACAAATCCAAATTGCAAGGATTTTGCTTCATCACAGAGGAATCTATGTTTTCATTTCCATTCAATCATACGTAGCAATAATATTAAAAGATAAATCACAAAAACGTCTTGCCTCACACCCAATGACAAATTATTTCGTTTCCATAAAACATTTCAATCATTCACGACTCACTGATATTTAGGAACTTAGAAATGAGTTTTGACAAACTGATTTATCTAGTCAAGCGAGGTTTAAAAAGTTTGCAGCGTTGAAGAGCCTACAGGGAATTGCAGATAACTGCGAAGGTAATGTCATCGTAATTCATTTGCGGCTTAATTTACGTCTCGTTCAATAATTTATGAATCGTGCTTGAATCGCGGTATGAGTAAGTCTGTGAGAAAAAAAAAGTGTATTAAATCTCGCTGACAGTTGGAGCGCCTTGTCGTCCTTTAAACACCGGCGGAACGATCAGCCAGCGCGGCACGTAAGATCGTCTCTCATTCACGCACGTGGCGTTCTTCGGGTAATTTTTATTCTTCGTTTTTTCTCATTTCAACTTCACTCCGCTCCAATCGGAAAGATCATTCCCAACCCGGAAAATCATTTGCCGGGCTGTGAGAAGGAGAGTGAAAAAAAATGGAGAGTCGTACAGAAGCTCGTATAGAAGGCGAGGCGAACGAGGTCAGATGTCTCTTTAACTACGTCTTCCGAAGATGACGGGACCGCATAACGTTCGAGCAAAGCTATGATTCCGCTTCAATACATTTCATGCATCGACGTGACTATCGATACTCCAACACCGGGATAGATATTACACTACAAAAGTATACGTCTATTTTCCGTGGCGGGGAACGCGCGTGTGCAGCAAAAGTCCGGGCGCATGCAGCGGAGACACGTGAACGGTGCTGAACAGCGTGAACGGTGAAGGTCGTTGTTCTCCGGTGCAACCTGTATCATCAACCTAGCAACTGGTTTCCCCAGGCTCGACGATCGTGTTTCTTTTCTTTTCTTTTTCTTTTTTTTTTTCAAATGGAAACGACACGCTCCGGACACGAGGAATCTTACGCGAGTCCCTTAGAGACTAGACGCTCAAACAGATATTTAATATTGATTGCAAATGGCAGCTATGATCGTTTAGCCAATCGTAAGTGGTTTTCAGACTTGAAAGAAAAGTTAGAAAAAATTGCACCAATTTGAGAAACGATAATTGACATTCTTCGTACAATTTGCTTGATGAGGATAAGACTCATAGTCTTATCAGATTCATAATCAGTGATCTGCTGAGTTTTATCTAAATCAACCAACTTGTTGCATTTACGACCGCCATTTTGGATCCGCTATTTTCCAATTGTGAATTTGCCATTCAGATTCGAAATCAGCGGACCTCAGAACTATCGGGGGCCGAATTCTAAGTAAATCGTAAGAATTAATCTTACGGGATATGAGGGGTTTCGAAAGGCGATTTAGAACTTAGAAACACGTCGGGTTCGGTGGAATAATGCGTCTTGGTCATACAAATACATAATGTATCCGTCGAAGGGGATAGTGACGCGGCGGGCGGTCACGCGTCGTGATTTCTCGTGGTTAACAGAGCAGAAAAATGCTACATTCGCCTTCTACCATTCTCATCGGTCCCCTTGAAATAAAGTTACAGTTTAGAGAGTAGATCAGACGTCATCGAAAGTTTAAGTTAAAAAGAAGCGCTTCAAACTTAGTATCGGGCCATTCGGATAGTTCAACAAAAACTGGAAACAGTAAAAAGCCTCCGAATGACGTATTAACCGTCATAAATTCCTCGAATCCGCACATTAAACGAGTGTCTTCGTGAAGGATCGAATTTGTCATGTCACTTTAAGTATTCGGTGTAACGTGTAAAAAAAAACTTAACGGTCTTAGACTCTTCTCTCCGAATTCTTAATTCCACGATCGATCAAAAAAAGCAACGTTCCAACGATGAAATTGAGGTATTGTAACTGCATAATTCCATTGCTCAACATCTAATCGCGGGTAGAGATACGAATGTAAAAACCGGTAACTATGATAATTGATTGGGAAAAGTTTCAAAGTCGAAGCTTCCTGAAAAAACAATTAATACATTCATCGCAAAAAAATTGGCACAGCTAATGCATGATTTGTATACACGAACTGAGCGATGAAGGACTTGCCAGCATCCGACAAGATCGGTAAAAAAGAATAAACAGAGGACCCACTTGCAAGTCGGATAGTTTGGATGATAGAGAAGTCGATTACGAGATTTGCCACCTTGAAATGTCAAAATGTCTCAGTGGCAAAACTTGTAGAGCATACGATAATGTAATTGGAAGGCTAACCTGGCTGACGGGTTAGGCGCGAAAAACTTTCTCACCAATAAAAACAAATCTGCAAAATAGCTGAGTTTAGGCTTAAGGTAGTCCCAGCGGTACAGTCCCGTCAAATGTAAGTTTCACAGAGAATTCCAACACTTGTCGACGAATTAAAAAAAAAAACCAAGCATGTCCAAGTTGATAAACAAGTTGACGTCACACAATATTAATTGAAGAATGTTATGAACGTTATGTTATTTTCTTATTGAAATATTAATGAAAAAAAAATTCAACAAATCACCCGTCAAACTAACTTTTTTCGTCGTTCGAGTTTTGCGTCATCTTGTAAAAATTATTTCAATTTTTGTTTATTTAAAAAATGTGTGGAACTCATAACATACATAATTGATCAAGTAGATCCGCATATACAGCCGAAAAATAAAAAAACAACGCGGTATAAAAAATGTACATAACATTTTCGGAATTTTTTTATTTATCAAGAAAGAGACAAATTATTTTCATTTGATAGAAAAAAGTGTAGTTTTTTTAAAGCTACGAAATTAATAGCTACGAAAAGTATCGAAAGATGAGTGCGAAGCTCAAGTTGGTTGATCCGACTGTACGGTGTACGGTGAGGTGGGTGCCGATCGGTACGGTGTAGGCGCGAGACTCGACAACGAGTACGGGTCCGCGCATACGCTCGCTCGACTATTACATACTATGTTATTACCTTTACTTTCAACGGGACTAATGACTAACCCAAACGATCCTGTGGACACTGGCCTAGACTATAGCACATAGTGTTGCAAAATATCGAGCGCCCGCGAGCTCTTCTCGTTTCGAGACGCGATAGGTGGGGCGCGATTAGTATATTTCCACGGCCTCAGTCCAATTCCTCCGAGTTTCAAATCCATTGTTCTGTACTAACAAATAACTATAGCTTCTGATGGACCGGCGAACATTTGATTGAAATCGGCGGATATCAATCGAGTCCAGAAAAAATATCAGTTTCAATTAAATAAGTTGGTGCTTTGATTATTTCAATTTTATATTAACTACAGGAGGTATATTTGCACCGCACCCAGGGATATTGCTTCAATGGGATTATTTTAATCGAAAACGTTATGCATTTCAAGTAAATACGATTTATTCAAATGAAATACCTTCTGCTTACGCAAGCATTTCAAGAAGAAACTTAATGACCGGCTTAGTAGAAATTTATTTCAATCAAATAAAATTGATTGCATACAAATTTTTTCCAATTTTTTTGCAACAAAATGTATTTTATCCGAGCGCGGTCAAACTTAAAACGAAATGTGGAAATCGGAGGGAGAAAAAAAAGTTATCGGATCTCTGAAAAATGAAGTAAATCAAATTACTGTACTTCGTGATGCTGCCCCGTTACTCGATATAATCCAAGCAATTAATAATTTTCATATCCGTCGGCAGTGTATACTTATTCAGGCGAATTTACGAGACATTTGCGTCGTCTTAGGTATGTATCGATTATCAAGTATTATGAGGATAGTTTCAAGTTGCTACCATCGAATGCGCAGGGTGTACATTCGATGTTACAACAGCTACAGCTTCATTTATATATATTATTTCTTTCCCAATTAAATCTTTCCCTATGAAAGATTGCACTGACGTATTATAATGTTGGCACACACTATAGAATAAAGTGTATGTGAGTCTGCGGAGGTATAGGAAAATACATTCGCTATTCAGTTCACCAGGTGCTATTAAGCTATTAGCTACATTACGAACGACGACTGGTATCTTCATTAAATCATGATGACCAACTTCTCGCGATATCTTGTAACATTCGGAGGAAATGGGGTTTGTGTTTCCTATGCTTGATCGCGAGTGTTCTCTCTCACGTGCATCGCGCGCGCTGCGCTAGGCATTCAAAGAAACAGCGCATCGCGATATACCACGAACGCATAGTCGTGCATTCAAAATTAAACCAACAACTGCATTAATAAGTTCTTCGTCAAACACTATAGAGGATAAACGGGTTTGAATTTTTTTTTTTCACGATTTGTTGGTTTTAACGGTTATTTTCTTCAGTGGACTTTGCACCTTTTTCAGTAATAGTTTATATTCTGAAAAATCTATACCACATAAAAAATTGTGACGAAACTGTGTACCTTCTATTTTTAATTCGAATATTCTTCTCAGTAAAGATGTTGTGGAAAAAAATATTTTTCATAATATTTGTTAATTTAAAAATTATTTTATTTTTCAAAGACCAAATTTTTATGTACCAAAGCGCATAAAAATATTTATGGAAAATTTATAAAACAGAATTTCGTTTATTCGCTCGCTGACAAACGTCCGGTTTACATGATGTTAATGGCTGATCATCCATGCAAGCAATCATGTATGTAATCTCACATCTGTTTCGCCATTCATGTTTAAATATGCATTAAAGCATAAAAATCCGTTGCAGTCTATAGAAACCACTGTTTGATTGACTGGCGGCAAGTCAATTTTTCTCAGGGAAATAAAAAATGCCGTGCTGCTTTGGGGATTAATGTCAAACCTGAAGCACTCTGTATCCTAAGGATCCTGTGCAAGAGACAAGACGATATATTATCAGTCATGGATTGCGTATGGCGCGGTTAAGACGATCGCGCGGTGGAAAATGCATGTCCATTGGTAATTACGCCGATTGAGTCTTATGTGTTGGGCTTCGTGCTGTGTTGCTGAAGAAGTCGGGACGTCAAGCGCCTCATGAATAAAAGGGTTTCGCTTGCACGCCTGACGACGTCTCACTGATTCCTATTCCTATTTTTAATCCAACGCTACATATGTATATATAAATATAAGTATATAGCACATTTGTATGTTACACGTGTGCTCGATAATCAGCAGAGACACTGGAAAATGACCATTGCAGTGACGCACACGAAACATGAGCGCATCCATTAATTAGACGCATCCTGTCTTGGTCTCCCTTCTATCCTGGCAATGCGAAATAATTCATCGAGTTTTTCATCATAATATCGAAGAGTTTATCCACACACACACACGACAACTCCAAGTGTCTCTCTCTCTCTCTCTGGTTCTTACATATACGTCGGCCACGCTTCGTGGAGAACCTTAATTCACTGTCAGCGGTCGATCACGCGAACGTTTTTTTTTCCAACAGGATCCTCTTTCCGATGCACATGTAATGATAATGTAACTCAGTTGTTGGTAATTATGACCACGTGAGTTGGACCGAGCATCTTTGACACTAAGCACCTGTACAGATATCATTAATGAAACATTTTTTTCCCTCTTCTTTTTATCAGAAAAAAAAGTCTAAAAAAACAAAACAAAAAAGCCTTGAAAAATAACATCCATAGAGCCTCATTTGCCGAGTGAAATTTTAGTTTTCCCATTTTTTAATTTCGCTAAACCCCAAATTTTATTTCCATGTTTTATTAACTGGTGAAGGACGTCCTTATAATTTGAATTTTAAAAAAGTTTTTTTTTCACAAACCCCCTTTAATGCATGGAAGCGCATTCTCATCGTTAACAGTTTCCTCCCAACCTGACAATGTGACAACATTTAATGGGTTTCGGCGTGGGTTAACTTCGTTCCGAATTATCGTATTTAACCTTCACTTGGAATCACGGTATTTCAGATTCACTCAAAATTGCAGTATTTCAAGTTCTTAGCTTCTGCATCGAGCAAACACTGGGTAAGCAACTGTCAAGGGCTTACGCACAAGCGCACTTACTCGATGAAGTGGTGGACGATAGGCTTTTCATCTCTTGTCCATATAGTCAAAGACAAACATAGTTTTAACAAATAAATATTCCGGGATCTTGGAGCATATGCAAACACTCTACATTATGTCAAAGATCCGCTCTCAGACTCATGTACACATCATCAACTGGATAAGGATCAGACTATAAGTGAATAGATATAGTCGCAGGAGCTGCAATTGAAGATTTGTACTTGAGAAATGAAAATGTCGATAAATAGGATTTATAAAGTAGCGATTGCTTATTTTGGGTATTATCCAAAGTTAAAAGCGAACTGGAACATCGGCTTTACACGTTGACGTTAAAATAGAACCTGGGTCGTGTAGCCAAGTTAGCTTTGGACGCAACAAAAGTTAGGCTAACTTAGCAGGGTGCGGGTAGGGGATTTTGGGGAGGCGAGGTAAAAACCCTCACGGGTGTATCTCGGGACTCGAACTGAACAAACAACATGTTCAGGTGAGAATGAAAAAAATAAACTTTGAGGTAAAAATTTAAAAACAATGATCTTGAGATAAAAGTTCGAAAAATCGATCTCAAAGTCACATAAGACAAATCGATTGAGAACGTAAACATCACATTACATCTGATATGGGACTTGAAAAATAATGTCATCGAAAGATTTTTATGGCAATGGGCAAGGCAATTGCACCAAAGCTTAGATCCGTGACTCAAAATGACGTGAAGTCGCCTTGAACCCTCATACTTAATGACATCATAGCGCCATCGAGTCACAAATACCACGAGTTCTCTCTTCGTAGAATATCCGTTCGAGCATTAGGTGGAATGCGAGATCAAGTACGCGTGTACCCGAAGGACTATCCGCTTATGATGCAAGTGCGGAAGGATTCATCGACAGTCACTCGGGAATTCCGGGGTTTTTCCTTAAGGATGAAGTATCGATCCCGTAATTGAACTTTGACTCGATACTCTTTTCGTTAATATCCAATTGCGACCGAATCTTTGGCCGTATGTGATTCAGTGATTATCAATTCTTTTTTAGAATTATAGGTGCCACAGAAATTACTTATAGTGGACATTCAACGGCATATTCGGGAATTCCTCGATTCTGTTACTGGTATCCATTGATCTCTAGCTCAGCATCGACTTTACCGCGTCGAGTCACGATCTATATCCGTTCGGCGTCGTCGAATAACGGTATTTAATCCTTCTTTGGAAACAGAAGTGCTTGCCCCCAGTTAAACCTTGAAATTTGTCGTAAAAATTATCTTTTAAAAGTGAATTAAAACAGACGTCATAACTGCTGTAATTTTGTGTAAAATGTTACGAATGCACCATACAAAAATTGCAAATACACGTTCAAAATATTTGTGACGAGCCTATTTTTGTTCAACATTGAACAAATTTACTCATACTTCGAGAACCATTTTGAGAATGTCTCCGTTTTTTAGACCGGAACCATAAAATCTCTAGATACCTTTATGATGATACACGCACACTATTTCTGACAATAGGCCATTTTTTCCTGTTTTTTTTTTTTTTTTTTTTTCTAAACCACTTATTACACATAATCGATCGTAAAGTAGTTCTTTTCATTTTCCTTGCAATTTTTCCTGTGCTCAATAAAAATTTTTAATGAGAAATGTTTCCTGAGGGGACTTTCCACAAAATATAATATTTCACTGGATTAAAACTTATACTTTTGCTTCTCACTACTGAGGGGAAAAAAGACATAACCGTTAGTAATCAAATAATACGGGTGATCGAGTCAAATCACTATATTTAGTAGGTCGAACGTCATTAAATTTAAATTTTTTGCATATCATCTCTGTCGTCGTAATTTGAGATTAAATTTTCGATTCATTTCCGCAAAAGGATATAAGTTTTGACGATCGCTTTACAACGGTTCTTTTCCAAGAATTACAGCTTTTATACTACACTGAATGAGGTAACGATCACGTGGATATTCACGACCGTAAATGAGTTATGCCAAATGTACGTCAGCTTTGCCATCGTCCGTTATAAAAGATCCTAAGCAACATTTAGCTATTTTCAGCTGAAATTCATAGGAATCGAATGCATATGAAATTACATGCACAAAATGTGCTTCGATTGCAGCAGCCTCAAACTTTGATCGAAAATTCTCTATCTTTCTTTTAGAAATTTCTCACAATTACCCGTAATGTCGTGCTACCCGTTAGTATATTTTGATATCGCATTCTTTTTGAGAGTATTTTCCAGAATTGTCAAATAAAAGTTGAAAGATAAAAAAAATATTCCTCGGATATGGTAAACTTGAATTAACGTAAAAACAGCTGTTGAGATGAAATTGCAGTACGTGTACCCCGAGTACACGGGAAACCCACGTAATTATATCTGTAGTAATCAAGGAGTGGGTTTATAAGAAAAATGGAAAAACCCACTATAAAATAATTCAAATTTCACGGGTTACGCGATTGGCTGTTGATTTGCATGGTTGTTGGGTTCGCGCGAATCCAGGCATCGCAATCACTGGATTGTGCGGATTGTGCGAGCAGGCGACGCTCTCGGCACACGAAAGAGACTTTAATGCCGGGACAAACGGTGATGAGGACGCTCACATCAAACATCTACGACATAATAAGAGACATTAGTCAGCGTCGCCGATTACTATATACTCGGGAGCCTCCTCGATGATGCCCGTTAGTTACGTAATTCCGCACTTCCTCGCGCGACTCAATATACGCATACGAGAGAAGAAAAGTTTAAGTGAACCGATGAATGCCCGAACCCCGCGCGTAACCATTAAGTCACTTGTAAACAACAGAGCCGAGTCGTTGTGTTGCGAGGTATTGTTAAAGACTCGCTCCAAACTCGAACTTCAAGTATGTATATAACCCATGAATATGCTTTAGCATATTTTACTCCTTCTTCTCCGATATGGCTCGCGGGCCCTCAGGCATACCACTTTCTTTTCTATATTAGGCATTCTCTCTCAATTCTACCACTTTTTTTTTCGCACTCTCATAAATTTATTATTATTTTACATTAAACACTTTTTATCAGTTATCCAGAGAGAGACTATTGCGTTTTATTTTCCAATTCATATTCCTAACATTTTGAAAGTTGAAAAAAATTATTCCGCCACTTGTATTGTATTTTTAACTTAATAATCTTTGCTTTCCGAGCATGGTAATAAACATACATTATTCAATGTGTTTCATAGTTTTAAAAAACCATACGAAACATGAATTTTCTAATTATGAATAGAAATGAATATTCTTTTTTTTTTTTGCTGCTAGTAAATTTGTGTGAAAACGAAACTTGTAAAATTACCAGAAAATGTTTTGAAACATTAATGGAATTTGTTGAATTATGATGAATATCTGACGCATTTACAAAAAAAAAGTGTCTTCATTGAGGGAGAATGCCTCATATGCTTTTTCCCAGGACTAATAGAAAGCTCCAGGGAGAGAAAGAGACGAGACGAGACGAGACGAGACGAGACGAGATCGCCTGATCCTGCCAGAAAACGGGCGTACGAAAAGCCACGTGCTTTGCGACACGTTTCTTTGACTCGAGGCTACCCGAGTGACGATTACGCAACTCTTCTTCTTTCACTCTTTCACCAAACTCTTTCACTCTTGCATGTTTCTCTTGCGTCTATAGGTACAGTCGCAGACTTGGTGTCGACAGGTAAAATGAAAAAGTCGGTTCGTAGAAAAAACACGCCCTGCCACTTGCCTTGCGCATATTTAGTTAAGAGAGGTCCAGTGAACGCCCTGAAAAAACCCGGTAATAGATTACGTGATCGGGACATCTAAATGTATATATCGGATATTACCTGGGCATCGATTATAGAAGACCAAGGACACAAGGAGTCAACAGAGGAAGAAGAAGAAAGTTTCTTTCAGAGCGACATTGAACATCTGCGTCGTCCGGTTCTCCGACGCAACTTGGTGCAATCGTTCCGATGGTTCGAAATTTACACGATCTTTTTTTTATTATGAAATGAGGAAATAAATGAGGCAATGTTGAAATCCATGTTTCATGCAATGTCATCGTCGTTGCTAACGACAGGAAATAGTTTCCCGGAATAAATCAAAAGCTCAAATTTCGTTCATTTCATTATAGCCAAAATGTGATATTGTTTTCATTTTTTAATTTTTTTCACTTTGCCGAGTCTATTGCCTTTTTTCATATTCATTTAATGTCCATATTCTTGTCAACCCTACGGATTGTTCAACTTTAGCGAGAAAAAAAAATTGTTGTCAACTCTAGACGATACTTAATCCCATCGGAAAGACCTAGTGAGACTTGGTTTCGAATGCGAGGATGCGAGTCGAACAGAAGGATCGGCCTGCCGAAATATTATTGCGTATCCTACTGACGTTTTTGCGGTCACGATCGAGACCGTGAATTCGTGCAATCGTTGGTTTCCCATGAGGTCAATGCCCGGAACCGCGACGGTGCAGGTAGAAAGACAGTTATCAATGAGAAATCGTGGCACGCTGGAGCAAGGATATGCTTGGACGGCTCGTACTAAGAATACGATATACGCTGGGACAAATTTTAGGTAGTCCCAACGAAGCTTTCTTTCGTCTTTCCCGTTGCATCTGACCAATTTTCTAAAATGTTTACGGTTGAAACGGTATTCATAAAATCGTCGACGTTTCTAGTCCAAGGATTTTTTTATCTTTTTCCTTATGTGTGAAAATGTTCGGAAATGATCGGATATTTTAATGTCAGGTGTTAATTTAGATAAAGAATTTAAAAAAAAAATTGCCATTACTATGTACAGCTGTATATCTGGGTGTAATGACAAATCACGATTAAACGATATTGAAGCAATGCCTTTTAGATAAGCTACGTATTTCTCGGTGACAAGAACGCCAACAGCAGACCTATAAAAACGGTCAAGATCGTAGACTGCACTGTGGCAAAGCATTCGGAGCAAGTATACTATAGTGTATGTCGTGGACTATAATAAGCTACGGGTATAAATAAGGATATCTATGCTATAGTAATAGCCATGCCGGCTCTGTAAAATCAGCCGGACGGGACACTCGAGGTTCAAGGTTAACTATAGAAAGAGCACTCACACTTTAGCTCGCATTCCTTACTCACGTTTACTCGTAAGCCACAACGTGGATTAACTTCCATTACGGCAACTGAAATCAGAAATTCTTCAACAGATTCGATTGCGAGCTAAAGTGCAAGGAACCGTAAGCAATATATGTTGCAACGTGAATTACGAGCTGAGTCTCCATCGACTCCCATTGTATTATTCCACCACTGTGTAGTATAAACGGAGAGAAAGATCTCCTAAATATTACTATAATTCTGGTTAAAGCAAGACTATACGAATAGACAATAATGCTAGGAATTCAGTAGAATTAAAATTACTATTGATCTAGGGAAAATCCTTGATCAAAAAAAATGTTCACGATTGTTTTTTATCAGATTTATAGTAATATTTGCAAGACCCTGAAAAATCTTGTGGGTGCAGGAAAAATGACAGAACTTCAGAAAATTTATTCGGCTTAAAGTAGCAGTACTTTCGATAAAAAAAAAACATTAATCATTATTTTTTCAACCCCAATTTCGCAACGATTTTTTCGTTGCACGCCATACAATTCGACAGTTTTTCATATTTTTCAATGTGTGTATGATGAAACTAGATAGAGCCGTTGGGATGAAAAATAAAAAAAATTCTAATATCTCACCAGATGTATATTTTACTGTATTGAAATTTAGTGAAGGTGTTAATAAAATTAAGAAATAGATGTTTTTGAAATTTTTAGACGAAAAGAAATGTAGGTGGCTGAACTTTCGTGGAATCGGTCATATATATATATATATAGCTATTCTCATCAGATTTATCGAAAGTTTGGCCAAATACTCGATTTATTTTACTCCCCCCCGTCATAGCAAACTCGTGGCTTACTCATGAACATGCCATTCCTTCAGTTGCTACAGATTAATCAAATTATTTTTATTCTTTTGGCATTCCGTGCCATCTTGATAAACCATTTGTTCAACTATTTGATTAAAAAATATTTTTTCCATTCAAAAATCATGTAAAATTAATTATTCATTATTTAGTATGGAAATTTGGCAAAAAATCTCAGGGTTACTTTTATTTTCAAAGAACACTTTTATATTTTCTCACTAATGTGGATAGTGAAAAAAAATTAAATTATTTATCGAAGAAATAAACGAATAGAATGGTAATGGGATGGTGCTGGTTACAGCTCTGATAATGGACAACGGAGGGCTGTAGATATATCGAACGAATAAAATAATCCAGCAGCACGATGGAAACGAAGTCGTATGAAAGGTATAATGCACAGCTATAAAGGCTGCGGCAATTCGTACGAGAATCCGGGTCCGTATGTTAACGGCTCGCACTTACGAACACATGGGCACAAACATCGAGTATATATGGTCCGATACTCGATGTATTATTAAATTGTTCGGGATACCAGCGACAGTCACCACGAACTCGTTTGTGCACCCACGTGTCTATCGCTGCTATAGTCATATAGCTCAACCCAAAAGATCACTTTTAGTTCCGAGGAAATTCGTACATTGTACAGTACCATTTTAACTTTATTTTTATTTTCTCAGTGGACGTTTCAACATGTACTCATTTTTACATATAAAGTACATCACCAACACCTCATTGCAGGACGATCACGTGTCGTCCACTTTTTCACGATGTAGTCATTAATTACAATCTTCATAATTTGTATAATTTCAACACTTTTTTCTCATATTATATCGTTATGCTCGACATTTAATGCGAACTTGTTTTTTTATTTTGCTTCTAAAAAAAACGATTATTGGGAAGCAATTATAATTTTCGAAGTCAACCGTTCAATATAACTTTCATTATTCACTAGATTACCTTCAGAAATAATATTTTTCAACAAAAAGTTGGTCGAATTGCGATTCACTACAATGACTAAAGCTTTTTCACGTTATTTCGTTTTGGAGCCATGCCTCAGATTGAGATCGTTGACGACTAAGTTGCCAACAGGAAGAAAAAAAATCAGTTTAATCACCAGGACGATTTAATAGTGCATGCACCAGGTGAGGCCGCGCTAAGAAGTTAATGTTGAGAAGCTGTAAGGAGGGATTGCAATCCCTGATCGGAGCCAATCCCTTTCGGCCTCGTACCAGCATTTGGAAACGATTGATCTTACGATCGGACAACAGAAAAGTAGACAGACGCACGTTCTCAGAATACCGAGATTGTTGGACCAATTGACAGATGTATAAATTGTTGTTGACGAAATTTACGCAAGCAATTCTGCGCTCCACGCTAGTTTTTTTTTTCAAGATATCAACAATACCAATAGAAAAAATTATTTTAAGAAATAATTATAGCATTTTTACCATTGAAATGAAAAAAAATTGTCCATGCTGCGAATCAGGGTTGTTAGTAATACTATATGTCTATCATTCCGAACTCTCTCATTTTTGTATAATTTATTTTATATTTGAAGTAAAAATAGGTTTTTCGAAAGAAAAAAAATATTCATTTGAATATAGCACCAATATTAGAAAAATGGGTTAACATATTTTTCATTGCCTTCATATCTTATTTATATACTCAGAAAATATTTACACATTTTTCGATCTGTTGGAATATTTTTAAAAACCATTTTTGAAGTAAACAAATAACGTAAGTTTAAAAAAATGCAATAATGATAACTTTGCAGCAAATTGAGGCAACCAGAGGAAGTAAATAACGAAAAATATAAACCCGAAGGTTTCGTCAGTGAAAGAATCGAGCCAATCCCTTTCGACCTTGCTCGAGATCGGAAACGATAAATTTAAATCGACGAAAAAGCATGGTACTTTGTTACTTTAACGAGAGCGCACGTTTATCGGTTCTGCTTCCTCTGTCTTTTTCTCGGAGGTAATTCGGGATTAATAGGACACATTTGTTACTTTATTAGCTTGGATTAACGTGCAAAAATATTGCAGTCAAAATTGGATGACTTATCGGTTGATATGTACGTACACAGAAGTTTGTAACGAACCTAAATCGTGAGATCAGGAAGCTGCTATTTTAAAAGCGATCAAAGGCCTTGACTTGCCAAATGGAGCCAATTAGAACGACCGGGAAGGACGAATGTATTCGGCTTATAAACATGACAGACGCACCGTACACGTAACTTAGGAACTGAAACCAGATAGTCGCTTATTTAAAGCCGATCATATTAATCGACCATTTTTTTTTTTCATGAGTAAAATAAGCCTCTTGATCTTTATATTAAGACTAGGAATGTTGTCAGGACTTTTTGCCGTCTGTCAGATTACCGATAATGAATCCAATGTTCATGTAGTGTCAATTAATTACTCGATCCTTTTTTTTTATTTTTTATTTTTAATTAAGAAATGTCCACTATCTAATAAAGTTAAGCGGTATGGCCGCAACGTGTCGACCAATTCCCGAAGATGTTAATGGAAATAAAATCATTCTTCCGATTGACGTTTCGGTCTCTGTCTTATGGACCCTCTTCAGAATTTTATTCGAACTCTGTATATACTATCCAGATCATAAATTTGACTCACGATTGTTTCCAATAACCGCTTAAAAACGCGACTTCCGAAAGGTAATGAGTCTGCATGTTCGTTTGGTGCTTTCTCGAGCATAACTACCATGTCTATAACACAAATTATGAGACATACCCTTGACAATATGAGGAAATTACCAAAAATTATTTGAACAATAAGACATTTTTTAAATACCATTAAAAAATATGTCTTGCGTCCAGCGACACCCAATTAAACAGTATGGTATTAATTTCGAGTTCTCAATTTGATAGTACTCGCCTCTGCCTTTTTTTCTGTTATTTCCTTGAAGAAAAACTACTTTAATGAAACTATAATTTTTTTGAAATTCTTTGCGGTTCTTAGGTTAGTATGACATTAGATAGAAATTTAATAACGAATATTTCCTTTCACTTGGGCGAAATTGATCTGTCTAGGACTTATTGTGAAAACTAAGGGATGTCGAAAATATTCATGCCAATGCGAACGCACCTTAATGCAATGTTTGCAACATATTTAGCAGAAGGCTTACTGAGAGCGTTTGCACTTATAGCAATGAAGTGCTACCCGGGAGACCTGGGAATGCTTGCTGTGCGACACCTTTATACATTGACTACTTCAAAACCGAATATCAAGAATTATGAGTTCTCCCGTTAACGTCGACGTTATTTAATACTTGAAAATGTTTCTTACTGCGTCGTGGTCAACCTTTATTAACGAAAAATCAGGTTGTGTATTATTAGCGAGCTATTGCATCCATACAATCGGTTGAGAAACCAGATGACAAATCAGAATTTTAATACAAATTACAAAAAAATCAGGAGTAAGTTTTTTTTTAAGATATAAAAATGTTTTAAAAAAAGGACTTTGTTATTGGTATTTCGATGGAAAAAAAAACTTATTCTTTAAAAAGAAAAGTAGAGTTAAATTTCCGGCGGAAAAATGTGATATTTTGGTGCAGCCTTGGCTAACAGGGTCATGAACTCATGAAATGTGTGTACAATTTTTCCCAAGATTCAAGATCGTGTTCTCATTTTTACGGTCATCCTATAATTAAAGCTTGCGTGATATACATTTACACGGCCGGATGTTTATCCGGCCGTGAAAAAGGTTTCATTAATCGGAGCGCGCCCTGTCTGCTTGTGTTATTCCCATACAGCTAGTGTTTTTAAAGATTACATCGAAATCGTATGAACTGCGCAATGATTTTCAGATAAATGCGCGCGTGCAATACAAGCGTTGCAAGCGAAAATCGTGCGGGTCGTCGGAAATCACATTTTTAATGGTGCATTTTACGGGAGGTCAGTTAATCACATATTGTGTGAGACCAAAATGTTGATCTCGGACAAAAGGCGAAAAAATAAGTATATAAATCATAAGTCCCAATTACGGATACGCGTGAACAGGGCAATACTTTTCGTCTCGGTAAACCACAGCTGGCAAAAAGGTGCATAACGTCTGGCAATCTTCAAATATAATTGCACTTAAAATTCTCTTCGCTTCGAACCGAAACGAATTTTTGAAAAAGAGCTTCAACCATTTATACCAATTTACAGACTTGAATATAATTTTTTTATTAAGGATAAATTTTAAAATTTTATTGCTCTTGAATAACTATTCAAAGACCATCCAAAGTCAAGAGGTTTGAAATACATCTTTCCTAAAATATTGCTCGACTTGACTTTATTTATTTATTTATGTCGTTCAAGTGGTCGCAACGGAATGTCACAAGAAATTTGATATAGAGCGCAAACTTTTTATTCGAGAAGGAAATCCGCGGATTTCAAGACGAAATTGTAAACGGTATATAAGATAAGATAAGAAAGTTGAAATAATTACATGTTATTTCACGGGTTAGTTATCTTTGAAATATTTTATTACAAAAAAAAAATGCGTATTTCTATTGAATCGAGTGTATTTATTATTCAAATATTGATCACCTCTATTATTACTCTATAAGATTGATATTGACCCAATGTGAATTTCAGCCCAAACTGCGCAGGGAAAACGAATAACAATTTTTTTCGTGGAGGAAAGTCCCGGATTATAGGTCAAAACCGTAAACAGTATGTGATTCGTGTTTTATTTTTCACTGAAGAAAAAATAGAACCGATCCTCTGTTTTCGGAGGAAACCCGGACTTTGATTCGTTGACGTCTTTTTCTATAATATTCTATAAGTTTCGACGTTGCAAACTGCCGCCGGTTTGCTCCTAGAGTGCATCTCGTTTTCGACAACCCTACAAAAAAGAGCGCAAAGACACAAACACGACCGGTTTAATGCACAAAATGTTTCTACCTCGCAAAAAGGCACTTGATTCTCACTAATTTGGACTGTTGAGTAGAGGGTGTGTCGAAAGTTCACTTTTATTTTCATTTTTCTACTCTCACGACTCCAAGCCTCAGTTTCGAACCTCGAAAATGTTCTCGTTCAAGGCAAGCGTAGTAACTCTATTCTTGTAGGTTGCTCAAAGAAAGAGGTTTTATAATGCTCATATGAACATTATTTCGCTCGAGTCCAAATTTTGTGTCTACCAGATGAAATTTTAGAAGAGTTCATGCGAATGCGTATGGTTTTTTTTGAACTTTCGAAACTTAATAAAATTGTAATCAAACGGCTGTACCGATGGGCCGAAATTCCGAGTACCGGGTACTCGACATGGCATTGAAATTAAACCTAATTCGGTTGCGTAGTTAATGCATCATGCACACGCACACATACGAACAATTTTTCTAACCTCTTTTTTCGATGGCTTGGATCATTATGCCTCGAAAATTTTTTTTTCTCAAATACAAGTCTTTCTGTATGAAGCAAAAAAACCTGCTGAATCCAAGAACACCCACGTTGCGAGGTTAACTCGTTAACCATTAAAGTACCATTGTTGGTGAGACAATGTATGTGGAAGTACAATCGTGGAGATCGCGAGCCATTTAACGTGGCGTTGCGGCGACTAACGGGCATTTTGGCCTCGACTTGTCACGTTAGGCAAATACGTTTCAGGAAGGAAGCAAAATCCTTGCCAGGAAATAGAGCGGTCCAACGTTTTCAACGGCCACTCGCGAGAATCTTTAGCCAGTATTTCACAATACCGCGATTCTGATCGGAATACCTAATTGGGCCTGACCGGTAAAAGGGCAATACGCACACGCGCAACAGACAGCCAGATTCAAGCGATAGTCGTCGGCAGAATGAGGTGCACAAATGAAACGAAACACCGAGACGAAATACAGCGCACGCATTTGACTTTACTTTTGATTATATCTGCCGGCCGTTCACGGCGTTGCGCCCCTCGCCAACTTCACTACTATCACTACAAATAGTTGTGCCGACCGTGAGAAGCATTATTTTCCGCACGATTTATTTTCCACCCAGCAACATTTAACTAGACGGATCGCTCTCGACTGCACGAAATTTTAGAATGTCCTTACAAGCTCGCATACATCGAGTTTTTTTCGCCCGATATTATTGATTACATAGTCGCGCATATTCCGGCCGAATTTAAGCTTGCACACTGAAACAGGCCACCAAAAAATTCGAGCATTTTAGCGTTTCTGATGATAAAATGATTTTAAAAAAAAATTCGAATTCAATGCGATCTCCATGTCTTATCGCATCGGAACTTTTTCGCCGATTAGAAATATGGAATCGTTTAAATGAAAATCAAGATGTATCGTATTGGTACATCTCTGTGTCTCGGTAAAATGAATAGCGTATTCATGTCCAAGTGGGTCAATTAACATCGGCATGAGGTTTTTAAAAAATGATTTTTTTTTGTTAAGCTTCTGACAAAACCATAATGTTTTTTTGGAATGTTATGTTATGTTAATTATTTTTTAATTGTTCGTGGAGACATTATAGCAATGTACTATTTTGTATCAATTTAACTGAGAAATAAAAATCATGACAATAACTGAAAAAAGATTCGGAATCGCCGTCACAAATTAACTGTTTCAGAGCTTCAATGTGAAACTTCTTCAACACTCTTGTTCGCAATAACAAGATACATTCTCGGTGTTAATGGGTCGAATGCATAGTTAATCTAATCACAGTATCCGTGAGAGTTGAGAACGTGAGAACTCTAGTGATAGTTGAGGAGTATACATATAAGAACTCTTTCAGCAAACAGATACGTAGTACGTACCTATTATAGTTGCAACTACCGTTGCTTTTCATAAGCTAGGTTCGGTTACTACCTTCTGTTAGAGTCGATAGATTCGCTGTACTGGAGCAACCCGGATATCACGAACTGTACTATAAAACGTTCAGCAACTTCTCGAGGTAGTTATTTCGATGTCATACATAATATGGCCCTGGAGATCGAGTGTGCACTACAATTTTGTTAAATGAAAATCAATATTTCAAAGGAAGTTTTTTTGTAGTTACAACGTACATGAAATTAAATAAATTCAGTATCAAAGAAAAATTAATGTATAATGCATTAAAAACATTGAAAAAAGTCGCGCTTAAAATTTTAAATTGGCTGTTTTACGGTTATTTCTCAAAAGATATTTTTTTTACTAGAAAAAAAGAAAAAAATGTTCAGTTAATCTTAATTATTGTATAATAATAATTTATCAATTTTCATACAAACAGTAATGACAATCAAAGATTTGGTGTGGACTTGATACATTTCGATAATTATTTTGTTATCAGTATAGAAATCTCCACTAAATTGAAACTATTTAGAACAAGTTTCTTCGCAATTCTGGGGATACTATGTACGAAATCGTGATGGTTCTGCAACACTACAGAGTGCAAGAAAAAGGAAACGCAAGGGAATGCATACATGCAATTTGGCTATGAGCTTCTTGAGCTTCTGCTACATTGCTGTTAGGACTCTTGGCAACATTGCGATACATCTATTATCCGTGGTATACAAGTTGCATACAGAACTCTAACAGAAGGTTGCCGATGTCTGTGACCCCACTATTTCCAACATTGACATGTTAATTCTCTCGCGTCCGCACGTTGTTCGTTTTGCCGATTATTCCCCGTCGCTGTTTGGCTCTCTGGCTAACGATGCCTCGGCACCGCGACATCACCAACCTCAATTGGTTTCACTTTACGTTAGCATTGTCACTTATTCATCTGAATTCAGTGGCATCGTAAAAGAAAAAGTTACAAGCGTATGCTCCATGCAAGAAAGATGTAACAAAAAGAAGGAAAACAAAGATCCCGAGGCCATTTCCGAAATTAGCGTCCTTAAAAAACGACAAAACTTAATAAAGTCTACTATTTGACGGTACTTCTTTATTTATGTTGTAGTCAAAAATTGATGCAAGTTGAAAAGAAATATTGATTGGGGGTAATTATTAAAAGTGCGCATGAGGAAACAAATTCCCACCAGTGGAAATAAATATTTCATCATTCGGGTGATTAAGATGAAAATCAGTTTTAAATTATTTTTGGACGACAAATTGTGACGGATTAGTTTGATTGTATTGTGTGCATCATATTCTTTGAAGTACATGCCAAGATGCTATCTTTTATCGACTCGAGCCAGTCAACCCAAAAGTCTTTGAGGTGCGGTTCGTTTTTTAAACTCATCACTGTCTGCAACACAAAACGGGACTTATGCGTTTCACTGGTTACGTGATGACTTTGCCAGATTTCTTGGTACGCGATATCCTTTAAAAAACGTTAAGATGTCTCAAAGGACAGATTGCCAAAAAACAAAGGTATTGTGTATACACATTTTTTCTGAGTTACCGATACATATGATTGATAGATTAACTTTTAAGGAACAGAATGAAGATTATTTCAATCGGTTATAGAGCTTGTTTGAACTGTACAAAAGATTTGAAACAAACCAGTAGATAAATAACAGTCTCTGGCGTCTCATTTTCTTCGCAGTTACTTTTTTACTGTCTGAAAGCTATTCAAAAATTGATCTAAAAACTGTTAATGTAGTCCTCATATTTCAGAGCAATGTACTTTGAATGAATCCTGAGCATTGGCCGCTTTAGAAAAATATAAATAAGAAAAAAAATGTTGAGCGTTCATTAATATTGAAAAGATAATTTTCCACGTGCTTATGTCAGATTTCGTCATAAATTCGTATCTCCATTCCAAGTAATAATGCGCCTCTTGTTGTGTGAGCCAAAGTCACTAGCGATAGTTTGAATGGCATTGCATTGCGGAGACAACAGAGTTTTACGTATGTAAACCCGCATAATTCGTACGATCGACACCCTGTGTAGCTTTCGTTATTACGTTATACACCGACTAAGTCGTCACGTATATTCGATAAGTAGAATCTCGTTGCGATGTCGACGTTCGGGATTGCACGTTCGAATTGTAGGTTTAGCTCTGAGGAATACGCGACACAATCGCGCACCTGGCCTGCCAATTCCTTCGGATTGTCACAACTAATCGATAGTTTTGAAAAAAAATGGATAAAACAGCTTGTTATTAGTTCCCTGAAAATAAAACTTGAAACAATCGCGAATTTTTTCTCTATTTTAGCGGAAAAACTAAATCTAAAATCCTGTCGAAAGAATTTATTCACCGGACAACCGAAAATTATTTGATAATTTTTAGCCTTCCATTTGTCTTATAAAAGTACGCAGAATATGAAACAATCCGAACAAAATGTTAACTAACGAAAAATATCCACATGCCTTCCCCTAATAATTTGTCTTAAAAAAACTGGGCCATCGTTACTTCAATAGCGAGTCTCCTCCCCTTAATCGGAGTCGGGCAAAAGGGGCACTAATAGAGTCTCGGCTAAAGTTGAGATGGAAGGAACGGAAGTAAAGTGGAAATAATTCTCTACTGATTCGCTGTGAGTATCTCGTCCGCGGTTTCCATCGTCCTTGCATCGCCAGGCTAGAGAGCTCGAAGCGTGTCCGGTACGCAAAGAGTCTGGCTCATAGTGTGTGTCTGAGGGAGAAGAAAGATAGCGCAGTCCGGGTCCGATGGACCCGAGGAACGAGGGGAAACCAAGCGAACCTCTGGCTCTGCTGCTGCTGCTGCTGCGGCAGTAATACAGGCGCAGGTAAAACAGGCGGCGAGGCAGGATCACCTGCGCCCGCCGGCTTCTCTCGGAGTGGGAGATGCGAAGGTATATAAAACCGATCTTAGTCACCGTAAAAGCCAGTCCAAAGGCCAGATGCGGCGGCTCTAGTCGCGTGTGTGCGAGAGAGACGATCTCTAAACGGCGTGCGGTCCTCACCAGTGATTCTGTGCACGATTTTCCAATTAAATATTTCATTATATTTTCTTCAGCTCACCTGAAACAAAAAGAAATAATAAAATTAGACTTTGCACTTTACAGTCTCGATATCAATTTTTTTTCTAAAACACGATACGAGAGGAGTTAACGAAGAAGGCCTCTAAAATTTAAGGGTTATTCATCGTTTGTGCATCAGAACAAAAATCAAGTGGATGTGTTGAAAATTGATTAATTGATTTTTGTTGTCTATGATCTGGAGAAAAAAATCGTCAAGTTTATGAAAGGATAGTCAAAGCACAGAGCACCGAGATTTTGGAGGGAAGAACCGATTGAAGAAACGAGTCTCAGAATTTTCCGCCACGGAAATTTGCGGCTATTTTGCGGCAATTATCCGTTAGCTGAAAAATTGGAGCAACATTTTTATTAAAGCTAACGAGTTTAAGTAAATTAAGTAAATACTTGTTATCGTCAATATCTACGAATTCAATATGAGGAGTAATCAGATGACTGGAATTCGAATCAACGTCGAGGATGTTTCAAGTGGCAAGCGTGAGGATTTCAATCTTGATGTAAGTTTTACGAGATGTGCGATTATTATGAGAGTATTTAAATGAAGGAAATATGCGAAAGCTATCCAGGGGAAAGTCATCGAACCTTACGTTATACTTGTTTTACGGATGCCTAGGGTGCTCAAACCATCAATCCCTTATTTAAAATACTTGAACATCGATTCTGCAGGCAATGTTTATCAATTTATCTATTGAAAATGAATCATTTGATAATTTTATTCAATACTCTTAATCGGAAATTATCAACTGCTTATAAAGCACAAAAGAATATCATTGGTTATGGTTTAAAATATCAATGGTAAATAAATATTTAATTCATACATATTCTTGTTTTATTTAAATTCACTTTCACATATGAAAATTTTGTCGCTGCACTTATCGCCTTTAAGTATCGCAAGACAAAAGATGGAAAGTATTGAGCGGCTTTATTAATAGCCTGGCGAAAAATTTCTTTTTTGCCAACGACAAAAGTGTCGATACAAAAAAGTTGGAAGAGCGAGACTTTTGGCTTTCTACAAATCGCTTCCGGAGTTAATGGTTGGTCCTTTCGATGAAGCGATCGAGTCTCGACATGGCTAATTCTGCGGTGGCTAGGAGGAACTTGTCCGACTGTTTTGAACTGCGGTTCAATCGAACGTTGAGAGAATTACCTCGCGTCGCGAAACGACCAACCTGTGTGTTCTCTTCCCGAGGTGTATTCGGGGAGACTTTCACGCGAACGCACAGCTAGAGTTCTGCCTATAGCTATCCCGGCGAACCGAGACTCGAACGAACCAAGAGCGCACGCGGCGCGCTCACACGTAATCGCACAACCGCGAGCGCGCGCGCGCGTACCTCTCTCGCCTCCGTTTCGATACATGCATAACGTCATATTATTGCATTATCCCATTGCGTGAAAGAAAATCCTCACAAAGACCGAGAGAAAAAAAAACAACACAATACCTGTACCTCAAGTGACTTATAGTGCAATACGAGCAGACACCAAAATAGAACTCATTTTTTTTCTTCAAGGCAATTCAAATATCTTTTCATCCACTATAATGGATATATAACGAAAAATTGAAATTTTATCGTAATTACCAACTTACGAATTGATTATCGCAAATTTTATTATTTAAACACTAACAGTACAAAGAATAATATTATTTGTTATTTGACAATTGAATTGTAAGGAAAAATATTTAAGAGATATATTCTTTTTTTTTTCAAATTTATTCAAGTATAAATTAAAAATTGACCCATGATTAGTTAATGATAAATATTTCAAATGATTTTGATTGATAATAACAATCTGACAAATTGGCGCTTTTTGAAAATCTCAAAGGTACATCCAACGACGTTAATTATAAGATAAATAAAAGTGAAGAGGGTACACGCCAGCCTGTTCAAGCTAGAAAATCTTTTTTTTAACATAAATATAATCCGTGTATTGATGTAAAAAATTTTAAGTACGGAGCAACGGTTCTACCAAATTCATAATTTGACGATGTACTGAATTTTTATGTAGCCGTCGAAAATTTTAAGCGAAAAAAGATTAGAAGATTTCGTAGATTTTTCATGTGTCATTGTGGAAAATTTTATAATGAACATAAAAACGATATTATTCAAAACACAACACCCACAGCGCTCGAAAAATGTGAATGGAATTGATGCCTCTACTCCTTTAGGATATATTTAGCAAAATCGTGACTGCAGCGGATGTGCATTCTTTCAGCATTATGAATAGCGAGACCAAAACAGCAATTTTTTTATAAGCTCGAAACATAACTCCAAGAGGATAAAAAAAAGTAATAAAATATGCTAGACATGAAATTGTCTGTTATTTAAAATTAGATAGGCGCCAATCCATAAAACTCAACCTTCCCAGCATTTTGTTGATGCTACTTTTATTTATTTATAATTTTTTTTCACTCTCATATTTTGATTATTCATTATCGATAAGGAAATTTTATTTTCTGGTAAAAACATAAATATCTTACTTCAAAGTAAAAATAAGTTATAATGCATTTTTTTTATGTCTAAACACTTACAATAGCATACGAATGACCGAAAATTTGACACAGTTATTACAACAAGAAACAAGTTGGGAAAAAACACCATGGTCAAAAGAGAAAAGTAAACGTAGTATTCTGAGAATAGTACAATTTGTGGAGCAACAAATAATCGGCGTAAACGATACGAGCACTTGTAATATCTTAAATAATGTTTCAAAACCTCAGTTAGTTAGTGAAGCGATATACCGAATAATGAGATGATCACGAAGTCGCTCTTGCGACATGTTAGCGTTTACTTCACAATTCTATATCTCGAATCCTATTGCTTACATTTCGTTATTCTTTTTACAATTGCATGTATGTATTACACCAGAGAAAAGGATCATTTGGTTTCATTGGCGTTAATACCGGGGGCCAAAATATCCGTCAGGAAGAGACGCAACGAACTTTCACGAAACGCCAACGCGCGTTGAAACACAGGCCCACAAGTCGCCCGGCCAACAGACAGACAGACAGACAGATAGACAGACAGACAGACAGACTGTTGGACGTTTGACGAGTGTAAGAGACCTGAAATTCCGGTTCAGATATTGTCTTTTCCGCAAGTATTATAGGTAGCCACACTATTGTAAGTCGCACGATCTTTAGATGCCAAACGTCGTGGACGCGCGAGATAATAATAATTGAACAGGCGCGGGAGTGTTTAGGCTTCGGCCGGAGCGAAAGGTCTGCCCGCACCTTCACGCACATGAGTACCTCTCGCACAAATGAAAAAATCCTTATTTAAATCAACCATCTGGCTATTTTTCAAGTTATTGTTATTGCAGTCAACTTCAAATTTATCGGTGACAATACATACCTATTCATTATTTTTATCATTCGTCGTATCTCAAAATTTTTATATTCCCACGAAACCCATGTTGTTTATTTCAAAATGAAATTCTGTGAGTTTACAAATACACCCAGTTAATTATACATTTTAATCTTTGCTCAATTTATTCAAAAGTATATAAACAAACAAAAATGTTCAACACTGAAAATAACCATCTCGCTAGTTAACTTAAAAGAAAAAGGTAAATAATAGTTATAGATTATTATTTATTATTTAGCAATACAAATACTTTTAGATGGTATAAAAATCCTGAAAAATGCATGCATATCAGAAACACTACAAAGAATCATTTTCCATAAAAATTATTCCAAAACTTTATTAAAAAATTAATCGACTAATTGATTAATCAACACATTTCCCGGCAACCTTATATTTTTATTACTAAAAAAATTAACGTTATCAGAAAAATGAGGGAATCATTTTCACGTCAGATAGAAAAGTTGGATATCCGGGGAATTTGTTAATCAATTTTTTTTTTTTCCATCTGTTAATAACATTTTGGAATTATTATTATGTAAATTCGATCTCTCAGTACTTTTAATAAGCAAGAAATTTTTTTTCAGATTTTTATACCATCGACAAGTATTTGCTATTTTTCTTCATTTTTCTCGATCTCGTGCGGAATGAACATCAGGCGGCGAACTCCTTTAAGCTCATTCTATTTAGAGAAATCAAATATGACATTCAAATGCAAACAGAAAATAATGTTAGATAAGAAAATGACGGGTACGAAATGTCACTATCAAGCGATTCTCATTAAATTTCTCTAATTTGAATAAATATTTCATTCGCAGCAAACAAGACACTTGCTACATTAACGAAAATATTTAGTTATGCGCGAAAAGTGGAAAATTCAATTATTTAAAATTACACACAAACGTCATAACCATTTAATGTTAGTGTCGGAAAAATGCCGACACCCCACAGGGATTATTACGAAAAAATGTAAAGTACAGTTTCTCGCAACGCGAACGAGTCACCAGCTTTACAAGACCCGATAGTTTAAAGTCCTTACGAGCAAAATTCGCCTGACGCATAAATAAAAACGTAATACAGCCGAATATAAGATATCTCACACCGGATTCGAGATAACCCATCCAATGAAAGGCTCAGTGGCTTCTGGCGACAATTAATTACAAAAAGAGAGATACAAGGAGGTCTCCTCCTTTAATTATGACTCAGCTGGAACCCTTTTTCATCACTTAAAATTGCGACCAAAAATTGATTCCACGCATTGGGAATGTCGCGCTGTAGCCATTAAAGTGGTTGTTCGATGCAACTCTCTCGTCATTGATCGTTTATCGTCGCACGAGTTTATTCCACATTCTACAGCAAAATAAAATGAGATGTCGTTCGTTCAAGGCTCGTTATCTGAGAGTACAAACGTTATATATGAGTTTATACATATTCAACTGTGTGTGTATATATATAGATACACAAGTAGTCGATTT
The DNA here is from genome assembly GCA_949699805.1 of Tromatobia lineatoria. Taxonomy (NCBI): domain Eukaryota; kingdom Metazoa; phylum Arthropoda; class Insecta; order Hymenoptera; family Ichneumonidae; genus Tromatobia; species Tromatobia lineatoria. The sequence continues at coordinate 291,838 of OX453052.1, forward strand.
GCCAAACGGCATTCCTTATTGGTGGAAAAATGCGTTCCCGTCGTGTGCGAGCTGTGTTAATCGAGATTCCATAAGGAATAAATTCTTCACTCTCATCGGGCGGCGTGGTCCGCGTCCTTTGACTCAACTGAGAAACGTGTGAGGCTTCGATGTGCAGGCCGTTGACCTTTTCCTCGAATAGAACCAAGATCTTTAGCCTCTGCAATAAAAGCTCTCTGCTCACCGTTATGGCGGTTTATCATGGTGGCGTCAAGAATTGACCAGCGGCCGCCGACGCCGACGCCGACGCCGCCGCACCACAACTCTTCTATCTATATTCTTCTATCCTGAACGTTTATGGAGGAAATTAAATTACCGAGCATTATTAGCATAAAAATCATAGAAAATACTTGGTGAAATTGGAATACAAAATGTTGACAGATAATTTTTGTATACTTCGGGGAAGACTCAAGTACCGTATTTGATAAAGCACGTTGATCAAATGTAGCTTTCTGCGTATTCGCGCCTGGACCAATTCGAATATATTTTTAAAGTTCCTGCCAAATAAAAGTTGGCAAAGTCGAACGGTGTAAGGATCGAGTTTGAATGTCCCATATACTCGCCATCCTTAATTCAGTAGGTCTCGTTTATCGACGTATTTATTTGAGGAAAAAGCCTCCATAATTTGTTGCTCTCCGTTATTTACTTTGAACCAGTTTCGCTCGATTCTTCAGCTAAACGTTTTTTTCGCATCTCTTTGTTGTTGCCCGGGAACAGCGAGCGAGCAAACCCAATACAGAAGAATAGCAGTAGCGGCTCAACGGCGAGCTGGATTGTAAATCACTGAGTTATCGCCTCGTTAACGCTGTTCCTGGTAGATGCTTGACGTTACAAGAAGTAAGCAAAATCGTCGGAGAACCGGGCGGAAAAGAATCTCGCGACGTTTATTTTCTCGCGTCAATAGCAATAACGATAAAGGATAACGTACGAGCGAATTATCGGAAGTTACTTTGCGGTAAGACCTTTGCCACCGGCTTCCAGAACATATCCCATACATTTCATCCATATAAGTACACCTGTATATATTAACATGCTTTGCACGTCAAATAATATAATATATTTCCAATTATTTTTCACGAATGACGGAAGGCGTAAATGCTATTGTAATATAAATGAGATCGATAAAAATTTGTTTGCGGCGTGGAACGTTTGGGGAATTCTGAAGAACGTGTTATCCTCCGATATTGTTTATGGGATTATCGGCTTTTCGTGCAAAATAATAATTTTCATAAATTCTTCGAATTTAATTTACGTCCTTCGAAGGCTATGACAAAATACATGGTGAGACGTAAATTGTGGATTTATAAAGTAACGAGGCTTTAAAAACGCAACATTATTCAAGACGATACGTTTTCTGCACCGAAACGTTGCAGAACGGATTCATTTTTATGACGCGAATGGTTATTTTTATTTTTCAAATCTCACAAAAAACCTTTTCCGTCAACTGAATATTCATTTATACTAAAAAAATCGTTAATTCGTTTTATTTTATGGCTGTCGAAATTAACACATATATTATCACAATGAAAATTTTTTTTTCGAATTTTATGTCGAATTTCAAGAATGATAAAACAACATTATAGAAAAATTCCAATTTTTCTTCTTCAATTTTGAGAAACTTCAAAATCACCGCAAAAAAAATGAAATAAATTATCAAAAGTGCTCCTCTGAAATTATTCAATTTGGAATAATCCAAAAAGAGGGACTATATATAATATGTATATAACAATAAAATGTATATAATTATCGAGTTTCCACAGCTTTACCAAAGTATGACTTGAGACATTGTCGATGAAAACTCAACCTTATATATTATATGCAATAATTTGATATGTTTTCTGTGTAAAAATAGTGCGAGAGAAAGGATAGACGAAGGCGGAACATTGGCTCGATGGTGTTGAGGTGTTGAAAGCTTGGTTCAGTCTGGAGAGGTCAACATTTTGCTCGAGTGAACTCATATTTTTGAGTTAGTGAGTCGTTGTCGGTGTTGCTCGAGTTTCACGGGTCTGACGTGACTGACTTTTATACGCTGGCCCTCGGAGTGATCAGATCCTTGGTCGTCCTTCGAAATCCGGACCTTCGCGCGTTTCTCTGTAGCTGTAGCTACGTTCTCGTTCGTAATTGCCTCGGACATTCTATGCGTCCGGGTGGACTCTGTCTATTAGCCGGGGCTTCGAACCGACCGCGATATCGACGATTCCGGCACGACCTCGAACCAACAATTCTCAAGTCGATCGCCCGATTGGTTCCTCGATTACTATTCGATGAATGTCCGTCTTCTGTTGGGACCTTGAAAAAAAATCTTGTCAACAAAACGGCGACGAAATTCTTGAGCCGCTCCAGTTGCAGAACTCCTTTCGTTTTATGTCGATTTGCTACAGTAACGAGGAGGTTGTTACCATTGTAAATAAGTGGATCACCTCGAAATATAAGAGGCCATTGTTAACCCTTTTTCTTGTTCTCTTTGTGTTTATTCGGAATTAGCAATAACTTAGTCCGACATTGAGCCAAATTCTTCATTAGCATAACGCTGAATTTCTGGAAAAATGCTTTCAAGATATTGCCTCAATTATAAAAAATATTCAAGCTTTTACCATTTCACTTTTGGCTTTTCGGCATGTCACAGAAGAATGTGTTCTTTTTTATTGTTAACGAAAATCGCAATCAAGTAGTTCAAATCAATATAGAGTTTCAAATCAACAAGGTTTTTTCGTAACAGCTAGAAAAAATATAATGGAAAATGAGAAGAAAGTATTTTCCATTACCAAAATTTTGCTACAGTTTTCATCGTATCATTCGATTTCTCCAAAAAAAAAAAGCCGAAACTAGTGCACTCAATGTTCAAGGAACGTTGTATTGTGTTGATGTTTTTTTATGCATGTTAAACCTATACGTCCTTGTAACTTTCTATGATATCTTTATACAAAATGGCCGTTCAATGCTCCCTCTCGGGGGTAGAAGAACATTTATTGCCATGGCCATGGGACTTTGTGCAAGATGATTTGGCTAATACCACGTCCCAACGACTACGCATTGAATTGCATGAATTTTGTTCGGGGCATCTGCAAGATCTTTAAAACGCCGGTTGAAGTATTTTTTTACTCTCGACGTAGGAAATCTTTATGAAGATCTATGTTACGTTGTCAGACATTTAGATTGCGATGACAACTCGTTCGAGGTTTTTAGTTGTACGTGGTGTATCATTGAGATGCTGGAAAGGCTGCACAGCGGAGAACACTCGGAAGCGGAAAAATTCCAGCCGGGAATTCGATGAGTCTCGCGGGGTCCGGTCTGTTTCGCAAGCACGAGACTCACGTTAATGGTCACGGTTGACACCGGCCCCGAGCCATCGTGTGGCACGTTTCACTGTACACGTCGAGCCTCCATTGAACCCACGTAACACACGTTGCTTATTTACCTCCAGGCATTTTTATCTTATGTCTTCCCGACTCTTCGCCGGTCATAGTATATTCGCCGGTTATGCAAGTGTACCTCTGTAATCCACTTAGAAATGGCACCTTCTAGAAATCTATTAGATCTCGAAAAATTAGCTATTTATTCCGTCAAATGAAAGAGCCTAAAAATCGAGCAATCCACTTTCTTCGATTCTCCCTGCATTTTATTCCTTCCTATAATATTTTTTCGGTGTTTTTATCCAATTGTTTATTCAAAAAACTTGTTTTTAATACAGCGGAATGCTAAATTAACCGAATGGGATTTTTTTTTACATTCCAACCCGGAATTGGCAACTGTATAAATTATCTCTTTGCATAATAATAACAACCATTTGGATGTTGCCATATTTTTTGCGTCCGACGATTTTCCTGGCTTTTGTCATAAAGTAAGGAAAATGTACCGGAATTTAAAAAAAAAATTCTCAAATAGGAGTTTATAAAAAAAAAGAAATATGATTAATTTACGAGAGATGGACTGTTTCAGCAAGTTTGCTAGTAAAATTGCTGAAACATCTTGGCATAGAAAGACGAGGGATTTTAAGAGGGGACATTAGACGTCATTGCCGGTCACTGAAGGAAACGAACTCGTTTTTTGCAATAAGATGAATTCCAATATCAAGAATGCAGAACATCGGGCATTTATTTACGGAGTAAATATGGAAATATTTGGATAAAACCGGTACGGGAAGACGAACGACCTAGAGAAGGTCTGTTGGGGAGGCCCACTGTCCGGCGCCGAACCAACTCCCAATTCCGAGCGAACCCGCGCATTTCTGTGGAATCTCTCGAGTGACATTCTACCAATGCTACGACGTGCAAAGTAGACATGCTTACTGTAAAATCGACAACTATTTTATCAGAAAAGAAATAATAATAATAATAAAACATCGTCACCCACACGGTTCGCTCATAAGTTTCCACTTAATGGAATATTTTTGTAGACGTATTTGCTTTGCACAGTGTCGTTACGTTTTCGGGCAATCTGGATGACCAACCGAACGATTTCTGACTAAGCGATGACTGCTATGACGTGATATTATGTTTTTTAAATATTTTACCAGGGATTTCCTGACATTTTGCTTGATTCTTAGCACAACTTGAACATTCGAATAATTCACGCTTTGGGAATTTTTGTCAACATAACGAAAATTCAACGACAAATTAATACCATTGGACGCATTATCGGAATGATATCTAACATGGATAAGTGGAATTCGACAATACCGATTTATATTATTCTAAATGTTTAAATAGCAGAAGGCAAAAAATTAGGTGACAATAAAATAGTGGCAAAATAGCGTTTTGAAAAAATTCCATACTGTGGTGTTTAACGTAAAAATGCGTTATTCGTTGATTAAATACTAATTTAGAATGCAATCCCGATGGAATTATACTATTAGTGGTATTTTTTCAGCAATGTTTTTAGCAAAACTTGAAGAAATCTCTATAAAAGTATTCCTCAAGTCGAAGTATCAAAACTTATAATTCTTTGATAGATATGTATATATATAAAACATTTTAATAATGTAGTATCTGATCGATATCATGTCATATACATATTATCGAATCTATGAGGATTGTAGCATGTATAATGTTGGAATGTGCGTGGATGACTTGACTGAATAATTGGCAAGGACACGAAAGCCCTGCCAGGGTCTCTCGTTTATTTCGCTACACGCGTCATCAGTTGTAATATAGCAGAGACTCGAGGAGATCGATTTTTTATCGAAATCCTTGCTGACAACGTCAATAATATCGAAAGGATTCTCCGTCACAAATAGGATACAAGGTCGTCAGGGCTAAATCACTTTAGGATCTTGAAAAAGATCCTTCACCCCACAATTATGTCGCAACACACATTTATTATGATAATCAATCAGAGTTGGATCACATGTATTCCTTATTAATTTAAATAAATTCTTTTTCACACTTGCACACACGCACACACACGCACACACTCGCCCTCACTTATACACTTTCGCTCGAACTTGCACACAGAAAAGTAGCCGCAGCGATCGTCAGTCGATATTAATCTATTTATGGAAAACTATCAGCCAGATTCCACAACTTTCAAGATTTTCCGAAATTAACAATTATGTTTAATGTTATATACAAGTGAATTATAGTTTCTTTTTATTTTAATTACATCAAAATGGCGATTGAAGATTACCCATTTTTAATGTGAAGAATAATGGACCTGAACTCCATTAACTATTTTCCAAATAATGGTTGATCGATTTTAGTACCACCATCAATTAAAAAATTATGAATGGATCCAAGTTCCATCGAGGATCGCATGAAAAATGGATGATGGATCTGTATTGCATCAAACATCATTTAAAAACTGGTTAATGGATTTGAGTTCCATCAATCATAAAAAAAAAAAATGGGTAATGGATTCAAGTTCCATCAATCATCACTTTAAAAATGGTAATGTATCCGAGTTCCATTATTCATTTGTTAAGTAATGGTTGATAATTTTGTGCTACATCACCCTTTTTTTGCTTATTTAATGCATTATTTTTACATAAAAATGTTCACCTCTCTGAATACAATATTATTTATATCTTATTGCAACTAGCATAAATCACGTATTTACGAATGAACGAGACAATGATTATGTGAGTTTTGAATTGCATTACCTAAATGTATTTTTCATAACGGTGGAAAAACTCGACCTCTCTCAGGACGACATTCCTCCATCGATGTGACCTTAATCATCGCCATTCCATTATCTACTGGTATTACCCGGAAGCGTTGATGATTGTTACAAATTGCAACTAGTTAATTAGAAATTATGTTAATTGCATTACATTTATCTCGATTGTCAGTCGGCAAATCAGACCTGTTCCAATCTCCATTGCTACATGCATCATATTATCCGTCTGTTGATGAATAATATCATGTAGGAATCGATTTTTAAGATATGTTGCTGGTTAGTTGCAAGGCAGAACGTGAATCATGCAAAATAATCATAGACAGCATTGATAAACCGGATACAATTTTTTCTCGATTATTAAATAATCGTTAATCATTAACGGTAATTATTTCCGTTTTCTTTATAAGTCACGAAGCTTCCTATTTTTTATGGATTCATTTCTTTTGATGACAAAAAAATGAATTAAAAAATAATATTAAGAAAAACAAAACCGTTACTTCGATTTTCATCTATGAAATAAATATGCAAAATGAATCTACAGATTATACCGAAAATACTTTTGTTTTAATAAAAAAATAAACTTGTACTTTGATACTTCATTTTCGGAAAAAAAATGTTATGCAGCGGTTGATGATCAACATTCGGATAATGATCGCCACCCTTACTGCTTAAAGTAACTTATTAAATTTTGTAAAATGATTTCACAAAAAAAAACCATCAGTTCTAATGGAAGGAATTTTCCTCAATAACAATGGAGTCGTGGAATGCATTTTTTTTCAAACACGAGTTTATTCCAAAGTACCGAAAGGTAACAACTGGTTGTAAACGTTATCTTTCTTTAATAATGAATTATCGGCTTCATTACCGACTATTTTTCCAATAATTATTCTCTCCAAGTTTCATTATCTATTATTATCCTAATAAGGAAGTACTTTGTATCAGTTATGAAATATCGGTCGTAAATATTGCTTCACTTTAATAATAGATTCTCGATTCCGTTAAAGATTATTTGGCAAATAATTGTCGAGACCATGAGTATCCATTATTATTCTAACGAGACGAGATTTCATAAACGTTATGAAATATTTAGCAAGGAATGCACCACCAGATGTATAAAAAAAACAGAAACCAACAAAAAATGGTATTTGTTAGTGAGATACTAAAAATTATGAACAGAATGATTTTTATAATTACGTCGAATAATTATGAGAACCAACCGTTGGTAAGAATAATTTGCGGTAATTAAACATTTAAGAGAAAAAATAAATAAAGAAAACCCGCGAGAAAATAAATGAAAAATAGTCCACTTTAGCTAGATAGGTACTAAAAATGATAAAAACAAAACATTTGCAATGATAGTTTGCATTTATTTTGAGGAAGGTCGAATTTGAGGCGAGAGAAGGGTCTCCCTGATGCTTGGATTCGAGTCAGCGTGTGAGAAAAAGAAGGCAATTGAGAAAGAACAAGGCAAACGTATGGTAGTGTTTGGAGCGCCGTGAGCTCCGAGATAACGCGTTGTCTATGCAAATGCGAATGAGAACTCACATATATCAACCGGCGGGACTATAAATTCCCGCCCCTTGGCGCTTTACGTGAGATAATAATAATAGTAATGAGGTATTATAAGGACAAAACATTGATACACATTGGTACCACTCCTCAACCGGATGAAGCAGCGATAGTCCAGAAAACAGCTTCAATACCAATAGAATCACTCAAAAAGTCTATATACTGAATTATAAATTCAGGATGTACGAGCAATACAGTCCGGCCAAACGTAACTTTCAATACAAACAGTTTTTCAACACTTCTCGTTGAGATAAAAAGCCGAAAAAATCAAACTTGTACAAGATGTTGAAAAGATTAATTTTTCATGATAATAATTCCAGAATGTCACTACAAAATCCATGAAAAAAAAAAGAAATTGCTCAACAAATTACCCTCAAGCCGAACGTCTTTTTCAAATGAACAATATTTTTTACTTTTTCTGTATTCATACCAATTTTTTTTCAGAATTTCGCGTATATTCGTTTAATTGTGTGGATAGTCACGGATTTTGGAAATGCGCCTGCCATACAACCACCCAGTATTGTCATTGTCATTTGTTCATAACAATTTGGAATCATTATTATGCAAAATCAATCTCGTCGACATCTTCTACATGCTTGATGGGCATGATGAGAGTGTTTGAATTTTTCTCAGTAACTCACGTTTCATGAGATCGTTCCGCTCGTAAATCCTTAAGTGACTAAGACTGTTGGAATTTAAAAAAAAACCCTTAGGTCTATTTGAAAAATAAAATATCATGCGGTTTTAATGCATTGACACTTTAAATATCATTCGTCAAATTATGGATGGAAAACAAAGTTTTATTGTGAGCTATATTGAAAGTACGTTTCTGGTTTGTAACAAGTGGCTTGAGGCGATGTGAAAAATATGTAAGTGCGGGAGAAGGGAATTGATGGTGATATTAAGAGGCGAGCCACTCTGGAACATGTTTCATATCGTTTTCAATTTAATAGATGAAGCGAGCCTGGGGGCGACATATGCGCAACATGTTTCGTGGGATGTGGTAGTAATTATTTTATTAATTGATTATCAATCAAAATGACGGTTATCTATTTTTCACTAACTTATTCAATAGTAAACTATAAAATTATTGATTTCGAATGAAAATTACTGTTATCAATTAAGAACCCACTACTACTGATCTGTCCCATAAACGTTTGGCTATCGGATATAATTAACAAAAATAAAATTACCGGATACAATTAATAATATAATAATAATTAAAATGAAAATAAAAAATAATAATAATATTCTTAAAAACCGCAAAATCGCGAGTTGCTAATACGCGATACAATTTCAGTTCCTATTTAAGGCTGCAGACTAATACTTATAAATAAGCACGAAAATCTGATAATACTTGACTGGAATGTTTCAAAACTTCAGATCAAGTACCAGATAAGCTTGAGATGTGCAACAGCTCAATGTAAAGGGAGAAAAAAACGATTGCATTGTTAATATAATAAGTATCACGCGTTTGGCGTAGTCGTTGTAGTGAAGCAGCAAGCGTGACTCCTCTAAAGTCACGGGAGACTTCGCTGGTTGATCTATCGAAAGATCGAACTTCATCGCTGCAAGACCTTAAAATGAGAGCGTTGGCGTGACGATGCACTTTCTCAACGCGCAATGATCGATCATCGATCTCTGCTTTATTACATTATCACCGTCGTCACCTCGACTTATAGGGGAAACGATCACTTTAATCTTCATTGATCGCCAACGACTTCTAAACGAAAGAAGAAAATCGGCAAAGTAATCGACAGTTGAAAATTATGAAATTTTTCGATTCAATATTTCGGTTGATAACTCAAATTATTTTTATGATAATAAAAAAAAGAATATGTTTTTTTTTTTATTAATAATATTTTCTCATTGAAATTATTATTCACGTACGGCAATAGAAAAATTGTTAATATCGTATTCGGCGTGCAATTTTCATCAAATGAGGTAATAAAATAACCCAAGCGTCGAAAAAAATATATACATAATACGAAAAAAATATTTTTTATTCGCATGTTACAACTTTGTTGAAATTTCAATTTTTTTACCAAAATTAAATAATATTATTTTATAACAACATTCATGTAATATTGAGCATTAATGTCTTTTAAGAAAGATTTTATAGCTTCTCGACTCCAGAGATGTAACAGTAAATCTTACGTTGAGCCCGGAAGGTCGAGGTTCGTTGATTAATAGCTATTATAAAACATAATTGCCGCTGTCAATTTCGACAGGGATATATGACAGATGTTACTCGGCCTCTGACCTCTTTTAATCTTTATACCGCAGTAAGTAACCGTACGTTAATTTATCGAAGCTAAGGCCAAGCGCTAAAATGTATTGGAGCATTTTATTATTCTCTCGCTTTATTTAATTTTTTTTTTAAGTTAAGAAATCGAAATGTAGAAAATCAAACGCGAATTCGGAAACCAATAGTGATCGCTATCAGAAGCGCAGAAGCCTCGGGCTCCAATAATCGTTATCAAAAATCCATCACTCATAATCTTCGACTTCTTTCCCGTTATGGGCATCGAAAGTCTAAAGTGAGAATAGCAAATCATTGGATCTCGAAAGAGCATCAACTTCATTTACTTATCTATCCATCTATCTAATTGCTTGCCGAGTAGATTTAAAAAAGTTAAATTTTTTACATCGGACATATGATGGACAAGCATACAAAAATATTTAATGAAAAATCTATTTCACGAGTTGAAAGTTCAGGGGAATAATCAAATACGTAGAATTTATTGCATATGATGCACAAAATTGATTTTGACATCAATAACAAAACCAACAAAACGTAGCAGAACATATGAAAAAAAAGCTCGGATTTATGAGCGTTTTTACGAAAAACAACTGTAGTCTTTGATTCTCATCGATATATATTTTAGTATATGATCAAAAAAAAAATAGCAGACAGAACCTATTTGAGAATTAGAAATATAATCATTAAAAAAGCGTTTTCCTTTTTGTCATCGTTGTTGTTTTTTTTTTCGAATTTTCTATATAACGTTTTGGCAATTATAAAATTCCCAAAATTCTTATTCGCCTTACAACGACAAAGAGCCTTTGCTTTTTCAAATCTGCCTTTTATAAAATGTTTACAAAACCTAATCGATCTATTCTATTCGTATGAATGCAACAAAAATGATCATTTCGGCGCAACAATTAAATTATTCGCCGCATAGGGCGAAAAAAAAAAATGTGCCGTCGAGAATGGCAATGATAGAGGAAAAGAAGTGAGGCACCTCTGGTAATGGCATTACAGAGGTGGGTGTCGTTCCGGAGATGGATATGCTCGGAATCCTCAGCGCAAATGATGAAAGAAACGTTCGACTCTTGGGCGGAACTCGTCCAGACGACGTTGGGTCCTTGGGCTCCACCCTGACTCTGGTTTACGTGTGAAAATTGCCAATTAACCAGCGTAATCGTTGTATCGTTCGGCGTAGTATTCGTAGCGCTCAGACGTGACGCAGCACACGCTCCTCACGGAAATTCTCGAGAGCACCTGAACTGCCCTTGAGACGGGGTTTCGAACTTGGGAATCGAGATCACTCGTTAATAATTGCCCCGGGGACACGGCGCGACTGACCGCACAAACAACAGAGTAATCCGTCTGTACCACACACTTTTCTCATGTACTTTCAATCAGTCTCATGTCTGCCTCAATTCTCGACGTCTCTCTTTTCATTCAAGTTAAAATCTCAAGTATGTTGAACGAATAAGAACAGGTGGGTCGCTGAGCAGCGACCCACTTGTTTTCGCTCAGATTTAACTATTTTTAACCAATTTCTGACAATTATTAAAGAGTTTTATAATTTGGGAAATGACAAATGTATGACTCAAAGGGTTAAAAGTCACTACTTTACACAGTACTTTACAGGAGGGCCTGAGTCCCAACATGGGCCTCCTCACCCGGAGGTGATTCCAAGTCCCCTATGGCCCTTTTTTATAAAACGATCTGGACGACGATGGGGCGTCAACGATCGAGAGACTGTAACAAATTCAGAGGGGCCCGTCGCACTTTTTTATAAGAAAATTCAGTATAATCGGATGGATTGATTTTATTTAGAATTTTGATTGCAGTTGGAAGGAGCGTATGAAACAAGCAGCAGCGTGACGACGGCAGTGCCGACGACCCACAGCGTAGCTATCAACAATGTTGATAGCGATGCCGGTTCGCGCTCTTGGCATATACCGAGGCCCTCGCTTCTTGGCCGCAGCGAAAGAGGCAGCGAGAGGGACAGCGACACTGGCACGTGGGCTCATCACCAACTTCACCCAAATTCACCTTCCAGAGGGTCCACTTCTTCTCAAGGATCCACAGCCAGCACACATGTAACTTTTCACACTATTAATCTTCTTTATTGGCGACGACAATTCCGCAGACGGCGAACGAACCGCAAGAGGTCAACGGACGATCCTCACAGTATTTTTCGCCCGCCTTCGATGTCATATAACACTTCCCACAATCACCATCTTTTTTCTTCTAAACATTGCTCAAATTATATTTTATAAATTGCGATGATTTTTCCTTCAAAACTTTGGCACTTCCCGAATTTCAAATTAATCTGAAATCACTTGAAACATTCTTTAAGGATTGATCCCTAGCAGAGCTAAATTTTGTGGAAAAATATTTTACTTTCCAGTTTCATTTATAATGATGTGCAGATTACAAAAATGAAATGATAAAACCTCATTAGCCCTACAGTTAGAAACTTTTCCCTCCCAAAACGGAATTTTTCATTTACCATAATTTTATAAAGCAAGTGAATTTGAATGAATGTGACGGATTTTGATACCCTCTCAAATATAATATATTATACACTGGCTTATACGGGATAATTTATTGATTAGAAAATTGCGTGATGACATCTATACGTTGTATTGCAGAGCGCAGCTTCTGGCACATTGCTCTTGACGGCTGCCAATTTGGCAACCCTCGCGGCAATTCATCCCCCCACAGTCACAGCCCCAAAACCCATGGACACAGCATCGGTAGCGAGCAGTACCCACTTCACGGTGATAAACGGCGTTGGTAGACCACCTCGTGTTTACAAAAAATCTTGGTGTGCGAGAAACCAGCTCACCGTACTCGTTTGCACCATGAGTTTCCTTTTCATGATCGCTTTGCTTGCCGCTGTTCTCTACATGGAGAGTGAGTATTAAAATCTACGCTCAACGATCCGAGCAGTACAATCATGCCAATCGTGAGTTTCGGGATGAATTCTCAACACTTCTAGATGGGATAAAGATCCGAAAAAAATCAAGTATATAGAATGCGCCGAATATATTGATTGTGCATAACAGTAATTCCAAAATGTTATCAACCAAAACGTGGAAAAAAAAATTCTTCATCAAATAATCACTGAACCTACTTTTTTTAAGTGAAAATGATCTGTTCATTTTTCCGGATACGTATGAATTTATTTCAGACTTTTGTGTAATTTTCGGAAATCATTTTCTTTTATCAATTTTATTTATTTTTTTAATCGTAGATAGTCATGAATTTTAAATATGCTTCTGTCGTGTTTACACTCCCCAAGTATTTGAAAAATTGATCAAGTAGATTTGCAGATGCAACTCAAACGTAAAACAAAACGCAATTCAAAACAGTGGCACTAAATTATTTAAAAATGTATACGTATTTAGACAAATTTAAAAAATCATTTTGTTTTCATAAATTTGTCAATAACATTTTGATATTATTATTATATAAAATCTATACTTGATCAGCATGCTTGATTTTTGTCAGAAATTTTTTTTTTCCGACAAGTGTTGGAGATTTTCTCTGAATCTCACGTTTAGCTTAGCTCTTTGTGATGAAAACATTTTTCCAAAATTTTGTTGATATATATATATATATTTTTGTTGTTGTTGTAGTGAGAGCACGTGACAAATACGACTAAGGGGTTCATCAATCAGATTTGGAGGCAAGAACCCTAGAAACGAAGACAGAACTTGCCACTTTCGAAAGCCCGATAGCCGAGAAAATCCTCGGAGCCTCCGACAAAAATTGTACGCGATGTCGAAGAAACTATGTGCTGTTAGAATTAGACTAGATTGATCCTCCATTCGATACCTCGTTTGAGGTCTTTCGTACGTAGATATTAGGTTGTATTGCACCGTGTCAAAAGTGTGGTACGTGAAGTCAGTAATTACATTATTTGTAATGAGCGCGCTTACGTGCTGTTTAGATATAACGCACGATGGCTTAGAGGCCACGCGCATAATTTATCACATTATTTACGAATCCCACGAATTTTTTTTTCAAACCGGGGTGTGCGAATTTTCGTCAAAATGCATTATTCGGCAATGTCAAAATATGAAATGTGAAATTTATCAAAATGATCAAAGTAATCACATATATAAAGCAACGGAAGTTTCTGAAATATTTTAATTATCGGAAATACCGAAGATGTCGACAACGTGAAAACTATTGGCAATGCCAAAAATACTCGGAGACGTCGATGATTTCGAGAACCTTAAAAATCCTTAAAATAAAACCAAAACGCAAAGAATTCAATTCAATTCAAAGTCAACTATTGGACATCTTCGAATATTCGCTCATCTCGGAAAGCGGCCATATATGATAACGACACTAAAACCATACCGTAAAAAAAATCATTAAATCGAGTGTCGTAGCTCATTGAGGCAAAGATTAAAAAAGGTTTTCGACCGATTTAGATGATGGTCTAAATTGCATCGATAGTCAGAGGACTTTTGTAAACTATCGCTAGCGGGTGACTCGTTACTCGGATGCGCCGATAACGCAGATCAAAATACTTGATGAACCTAACGATTGTTTCTATTTCGGGGATAATAATTTAACCGATACTAACAATTTGGCAATTATATGTGCCCTCTGAAAGATGCGAAGATATGCGCCGAGGATAACGTATTCGAAGAGCGATTAAGAGCAGACCCGTCGATCGCTCTTCGTGTCTGTGATATTACTTATGTATAAATAACCGTCGTTTCAACAACGTTTCAAACAATCGGTGATTAACGCATTATTCATTTACCTACGTTTATCCTTTTTTCCCCTTTTTGTTTTCCGCTTCCCCGTAAAGGAAGCTTTGTTTTCGTGAATTTTTTTTCCAAATTTACAACACAGGTTGCTCAAAATACTCTAAAACGTCGAGAAAAGTGATTTGTATGAAATGTCTGTATGTCTGTAGTGTATGTCCGTGTTTGTGTGTGTTCGGATTTTTGTTAGCACAATAGAGTCCGCAATTTCCAAGATATCGGCCTGAAATTTGGTACGCAACTAGGCTATGAGTAGGCAAAGTCTGACAATGAGTTCAAATTTGACGAAAATTTTGTGAAAATCGATTGAACCATTAAAATTTTATAGTATTTTGAATTTTTTGAAAAATTCATATTTCCATTGTAGTACGAGTTTAGGTATCGAATACTGGTTCCGAGGTACAATGAGTTGAAAATTCATGTTTAGTAATGAAATATACATAGAGAATTGTTCCTGGTTCCTGCTCTTGCAAATTTGGGATTTTCAGGCTAGACTATGCTAGAGTGCATGAATTAAGTGCAGGAATTTTTTATAAATCTGTAATAAACATAATTAATCTCACACCAAAGCTTCCTTCACAGAAAAGTTAAAAGTGATAATCAAAAATGAAAATAACAGAATTTTCAGGAAAGTTGGAAATCAAAAGCGGAACATCGTAACAATTCCAATTGTCAATGTTTTTTTTTAAACAAGATCAAGGGTCGCAGAAATTGGATTCCGTCAAAAAGAAATCTAAAAGTCTTGGTCTCTAGAGAAAAAAGAACCCGATTATCATAATGATCGAATGCCAAGAGACACTTGGTGAATAATATTATTTATGGATTCAAGACTTGCCTCAACTTCCTGCAGTGTCTGTGTCCACCGGTAATTCGGCATGTCTGCTCCGTTTCCACTGTTTGGCTTGAGCTTTCCTTTTTCCTTTTCATCTTCTTCGTCGTCGGATTCAACTTTGCTAGATGTCGCACTAACAGGCACTTCTTCACTCACTTCCATCGCGGTTGCACCGGCAACGGCACTGGGTCCGGCTACGGGAGACGGCTCACGCACTGATTTCTAGAAATCAAAAAATCATTCCTATATTTACCACATCTACACAATTGAAAATTATTATCTGTAAGTTTTCGTAAGTAAAAACTATTCTTCTTTTCATTCGCCGAATTTGAAGAATTTCATATGTGAGTATCATGTTTTTATTCGGTTGAAAAAAAAAATATTTCGTGAAATTAAAATACAAAAATCTTAATTAAATATTTTTGCAAAACTAGACTTCGACACAAATGTATACTTTCAACAAAATATTGCTTGGATACTTATTAGCATGAAACTTTTATCATAGTGCAGAAATTTTTATTTGTATGCCGCTGTGCAAAATAAAAATTGGATTATATATATTCATATTTTCTCTTGCAAAAATGAGGAGGTAAATTATTCGCAAGTGAATTTTCTGTATGCAGAAAAAAATACTCACTTCACTATCAAGCTCCGCTTGTAGTTTCTCGGCCTGTTCGTCGGTCAACTCAACAATTTGGGAATCATTTTCAGGCGTCGTAGCTTCGCTCTCTTGTTTTATTTTCTTTTCGAGTTTCTCCTTGCGACGCTTTTCCTGTTCGGCACGTTCAGCCTTCTTGGCGTTTACTTTTGCCTGAGCAGCTGCTTCGTATTTCTCAAACTCCGAGTTGACCATCTGAAACAACATAAGCAGAGTCCCATCAATTCGCTGATTCATTATCGCATCTTGGAGGTTGCGGAAAATAAAAATATTACCTTGCGAGCTGCTCCTTCGGCTCCCCCTTCAAAAAAATCAGTTTTTCTTGCCAAAAAACCGAACCACGTGCCCAAAAGCTTAAAATACGAATAAAAATCAGTGTGAATATTCCAAATCTGACGTGTCTAACACGTTGGAAAAAATAGGATTTTTCGAGATTTTGAGGTTAACGTATAACCGGTAAACAGTAAAAAACTTACTTCTTGGACACCGCCTTCGTGTTGCTGTGCCATTGCCAGCAGTATTCCATCAAACTGTTCCTCTTTATTTGCCATTTCAATTGGGAAGTTATTTATCGAAAATAACAAACACGGTACGACGCGGTACACCTAGTTAGCCTAGTTACAAGTCTATCGTAGCCCGTAGTGTATCGTAGTCGGAAACAATCGGACAAAACACATGCGCCGCCGTTTATTCGATCTTTTGTTTTTTTTATATCGCCCACGGAAATCCTAAATGCTCATTGGCTCGCACTATTTCCGAGCTTCATGATTGGAAGATTTTCAATTAGTGGTCACGGGGTCCATCGAAAATTTCAAATCGATGCGCCAAAAATATACTTGAAGGAAACATGTATATTTGTAAGGAGCGTTACAAAATAGGCGGCCTAGAGGCCGAAGTAGCGGCTGTTTTTATGGCATGCCATACCTGAGTTGACCATTCTCATTGTATTATCGCATACATAAGACGACAATGTAGAAGGTCTATTTTATACCTCAGAGCTAAATGTAGTCATTTCTTATAACAATCAAGTGAATTTCGTCAGTTGAAACATCTCTGCCACGTTGTAAGGACGTGGGTTCATTTTATACTCTGATGGTAGTTTTGCGTTTGAAAATGCCCCTCAAGTATTAGTAGAAAACGAAGAACATTTTAAAAGGTAGCACATCAACTTCAGGTGAGATACCGACCGAGATAACACATAACCTTAAGGTGATGTCAAAGTACCCGATCGGTATCGAAAACTGTAATCCAATTTTCTTTCTCTGCCACGCTTGATCTTTTGAATAAACGGTAAGAACGTTGCTGTCCCCCGTCCGAGAGTTTGGCAGAGCGAAGTTCTCGTTTTTTATTCTTTTAACCTATCGACGTGAAAAAATTTGATATCGCAATGAATAGAAATCGTTCCTGTCTCTCTCGCACTCATACATGTTTCACATCACCTTAAGGGGATGTGTTACACTAAGTCGCGACGAGCGCGAGTAAGAGACAAACCTATCCGCCGTCGCAGAAGAGCAAGAGAGAACGACAGAAGCGAATAACACATCACCTTAATGGAAAACTAGGAAATGACTGAAGCATTGCGCCTTGCGCGTTCCGAAACATCAATTCTAATTTTGGAATATATCCCTGACACGAGGAAAACAGGGAATTTTTATGTCAAACTATGTCGCAATGATAACCTCAAAATAAGCGTAATGGTAACTTAATTGGAAGTCAGAGCCATCAGTCAAAAGCTCCGAAGCTTAACAGGCGTTGTATTTATAAGCCTCTGCGCTACGAGCGGTGACGTCAAATGTAATGCGCCAAAGCGTTACAAAACACTTGACAGCAGTTGATTATTAATTAACAATTACAGTTACGACGACTAAAATGCTCTAGAAAATGCCACCACTCAAAGACAAATGGATCAGACGGTTCGTCATTAACGAAACTACGCGGCACAAACAAGGCTTCACCATATATAAAGTATCCTCTGTAGTAAGTTTCAATCTTTCTTTTTTATATTAACAACAAAATCGCTGGCAAAGACATTTTTCAATGTTCATCGAAGTAACATAGACCATTTTTTTGTTTTTTTCGCAACAAAAACTTTAAAATGATAATAAATGTTGTTTCAAATATATTTGAACAGTTTACGAAGAACTTATCATGATATTTCTGGAAAATTTGTTGGCACCATTAAAGACTCAGGTTCAATTGTTAATTGGAATTATTACTCAATATTACTGTATAATGATTAGAAGTAATAGGAGTCGCAACTCGGAAACAGGGTGAAATATTTTTTAATTCAAAATGTCTTGGTGCAACAATGTTTTTGCAAGCCTTGTGTTATATTTTCAGAATATTTGAAGTTAAATAGAATAGTAAACTGGCCTTGGCAAAAACAAAAGCTTACATCAAGTGGAATGTTTGAAATATCATAATTAACTCATTTGAGTCTAGATGGACTTTAAATAAAAGACTTTTGATAAAAATCTATCAAAAATATTTACCAAAAACACCTATGTCTACATTAAACAAAATTTTGTATTACGAAAGATATTGTTTTGTTCATACAATTTCACACACAAGGAGAGAAAAAATAGAGCAATGTTTGCACTCTATTTGTGTTTTTTCATAAATCAGATTGAAAATGCCAACATTCCTTTAATAATCTACTCCGATTCTCATTTAAGATATTTCTGAGATCATCGCCGGACACAGCCTCAAAGGTATCGGTATGGAAACGTTACAATGATTTCAAGAAGCTCCATGCAGCGCTCAAGATTCTACACTCTACGCTCCAAATCAAAGAGCCTTTTCCACTATTTGCAAAGCCAAAGTTTTTCGGGCGTTACGAGACCGAAGTTGTAAACGAGAGGCGAGAATGTGCTATAAAATTTCTCGAATATATAGCGAGACACGCGTCTCTCTTCACCAGCGACGTTTTCGTAAAATTTTTCGAAACTAGTTTAGGCGACGATTGCGCTTCTGATTGTTCGCAATCTATAAGCTCCGACACATCGGAGGACGACAAGAGTACGATTCAAGACAATTCAGAATCTCACCAAAATTTTACAAATCAAGAAAACGTCGAAGATGTTAAAAATGTTCACATAAGCATTCAAAATCAAAATACAATGAAAATTAATTCGGAGAAACAAATAGCGCCAATGATAAACGACACATTGATAGATAATAGCCTCGACAAAAATCCAGGAACAGAATCTCGTTCACTAAATAATAATAACAACAAAGAAGACAAATTAAGCGAAGATCTGAGTTGGCAAAGATTTTTAAGCGTCGAAAAATTGGTCGAAGATGGAAGAAATGATAGTTGTCAGGGCAGTAAAAATTCCCCGACCTTACACGATGGCTCGGATTTTGCTGATACTGCTCAAGATTCGGGCCAATATATTTTAATCGCCGCTGCTCATATGAGCGCAGGTTTTCGGCACGAAGCTATTGCAGAATATGAAGAAGCTTTTATGCAATACAAGTTGGGAATAGCTACGCTTCGGCAAGGCGTACAAAAAGATCTGGACATTGTCAGGAGAACTACTATAATAGACAAGATTGTCAAGTACTCAGAAAGAGCAGACAGACTGTACAACAGGCACTTAAACTGTAATATTTCGATGATAAGTAAACCTGTGAGTGAACTACAATATTACAAAGTTTTACGCGTTATGGGCTCGGTGATGCTTGTAAATGATCTTCATCAGCAAAGCACCAAAGTTATAAAAGTGAGTCTTTTTTTAATATATCGATTTTGCAATTTTTTTCTAATACTGCATTTTTTTATCTTTTAAAAATTACATTTTTCGGGATCGAAAGTAAATTTCTGAAATGTTTTACAAATTAAATCTTTTGATTTAATAAACATGATATGTTCGATGAATTAGAAATCTATAATAGCTTCGATCGAACTTATCATTGAATTTAAGGTAGATTTTTATGTTAATAGAAAATTTATTTAAATTTCTACAAGGGATGTCTCGAAAAAATAGAATTCAACGTTGTACGAATCTCAATTAGAGTCTTAAGATTTTGAGTTGACAGTTTTTGGTTTTTCTTCTCTCTGACAGACTGTTGAAAAACCGGCGGGTGTCCAAGAGGATATAAGCAAATACATTTTGCGCGGCAAAGTACCACACATGGTTCAGCTTCATGCTTGTGTCCAAACAGAAACGACTGTATTCCTGATTCTTCAGTATGCCAGGTAATTAAAAATATTTCTGTGATAAATCATATGTTGTTCGACTAAATGGTAATAATAATAATTTGTTGCCATAACAAAAAATTGTTGCAAAACCGATAGCAGTGGACGCGCACGGTCTGTGTGGCTTTGATAGTCTCTTGAGTTAAGCAGAATTGAAATTATAACAAAAAAAACATACTTTTAATTCACATTGAGAATTCTTCTTCTAAACAAAACACCGCTGCGAAACATTTAGCAGGAGCCATGTTTTATCCCATCGCTTTTGCTTGTAGGGAAATCATTTTTTATTTAAATCTTAATTTTAGCCTTGAAATAATTTGCATATTCCAGCGGCGGAAAATTGTGGGACTTTCTAAAAAAGTGTTACGGAGTTCCCTGCCGAACACGATCATCTCGAAAGAAGAGTTACACTCGTTCCATAAGTTGCGAGGCAATAATCCACGTAAACCCCGAAAGGCGAACGACAACGAGTCGCGAAAGGCCAAACATCGAGACTCCGAATCTTCAAGAGCCAGAAATCTCGACTTCCCACGAGTCAAAGGACCAACGAGAAAGTATGGAAAATTCTCGCACTACTACCGAAGATTCTCTCAGCAAATTAGAAGCTGAATTCGGCGCAAATTCTATTTACAACAAAGATTTACCCACGACGCAGTTGTTGGAAAAAGCGCAACAATTGCTCAAGTCCGTGGACGCGACTATAAGAAAGAGCAATTCCATCGCCAGTCGTTTGGATGATTTCGGACGTTTTAGCTACGAAATCGAGCAAACAAATGGAACAAAGAGTGTCGAAGATTGCGACAATACCGAAGAAAGTTGCGATCTTAGCGAATTATCCATAAGCGACAGTTACACTGATTTGAGTAGCGGTTCTGATAAAGGCATCGAGACCACGGATAACGTGACAAATAGCCTCATTTTTCGACAATTACCGTTGAGAGGTATGCACGAATTGCAAAAAAAAATAGCAACCAAAGACTCAACGAATAATGGATCGTCTTCGAAAGAAAGCGACAAAAACGAACGTTTCCATCACGACGAAGATAGCGGCATTGAAATGGAGCAAGAATTGTGGCGAGTACCAGAAACGATTCTTAGATCGTGGACCGCTCAGATGCTTTTGGCTCTCGAAGCACTGCATCAGCAGGACGTTATTATTGCTGATTTAAGGCCCGATAATATTCTCGTGACCGAAGATGGAAGGCTTTTGTTGAGCTATGTTGTTCCGCGACAAAGACCAGAATTATCCAAGTACCAAAAACCTTACACTGCTCCGGAACTCTGCATGTACTCGGCGGTACTTCCTGCTACACCCGCCGCAGATGTGTGGAGCTTTGGAGTTTTGCTCTACGAATTATTTACCGGAATCGTATGTATATCCTAAGACGACTAATTCAAATTATAATTTTAACCTTGTTATGTTGGGACAGACACATCCTACTGATGTTCAGAAACTTTTTTTATTCAGCTCAATTACAATAGGCTGCATTGACACGGCGGAAAATTAAAAGCCAATTTTTAAATCCATTTTTCTACTCTCGTAGTTCCCAAGGGTTTAAAACAGTCATAAAAAATTTTTATCTGGATTTAAAAGAAATCTACGAATAGTTTTTAAATTTTGAAAATTATCTGCTGCAGTCTTTTCAATCGCAACATCCTGGACCATTCCACTCTCATTCCATAATCAGCATTCCCAACGAATTATCCGATGCCGCAAAGTCTTTATTGACAAAAGTGAGTATTTCCGAATATTATCTGAGTGAAAGAATAAAAATTAAAAAACAGAGAAAACCTGTAACTACTTTTTCATGCCTTTTTCAGATCTTAAGGTTCGAACCCAACGAAAGGCTGACAATTTCTGAGATAAAACAGCTGCCTTTTTTCGAGAGGATCGACTGGCTCGGTTTACTTAACGCCTGAATTCTTCAGGAACATTAAAATAACAAAATGCTTTACAAAGTCTCGTGAATCGCGCAATTAACGCACGAAAAAACTTAAATCATGCTTTATCGTCAGTTACCCTGCAGTTTTATTATTTCTAGTCTATTTATTTACTCGTGTATTTATTTCGTGTATAGAGTTATGAGCGTTGTCTGTTGATGAGAGCTGAAAGATAATAGAATGAATCACAAAAGTCGCATGTTCATCGACTACTTATTTACTTTACTCCTCTGTAGATATAAAAAAAAACTTTCCATGTGCACACATTTTTCTGTACGATTTACAAACAATAATCACGTTTTGTTACCGTCGTGAGACCAAGTAAACGCCAATCAATTATTTTAATCCACTGTTACAGACCGAATATTATTTCTCAACTCCATTTATTCATTTATTCCACTAATAGTCTCTATCAATACGAAAAGAAAAATTAATTTATAAAATTAATAAAAACAATACAAGTAACTTTTTTGATTATTTAGACAAAAAGAATTTTTGTTCTCAAATTTGCAATTTATATTTTCTGATATGAAAAATCTCAAATACATAGTAAGAGTTAATCAGTTATAGGCAACTTTGGAGAACTGATATTTTCGCGTATTTCCTGTAAATTCCGCAGCTTCATTCGCAGATGTTATTTATTTCTTCGATTTTTCCGTTCTGCTTATCGTCGACATGCCATCAACGAATCGTGTCTTGAAGAGAACGTTGGCATTGTTGAACATACCGTCTTTTAGAGATACCACAATAAATTGCGAATGTTTGAAGTGTTTCTTGAGCATGGTACCGATGTTTTCCGTATGAGAAAGATCCAGAGCCGCGTCAACCTCGTCCAGAATGTACAATGGCGCTGGCTTGAACAACAACATCGCCAGGACCAATGAAAGTGCAACAAGAGATCTTTGACCGCCGGAAAGCTCTCCAAGCGATTCTTTATAAACCCCACCGAATCCTACTTTAACTTCCAAACCTTCCAGCACCGTTTGCTTATCTAGTGTTTGGAGTTTTGCATGCGCACCGGCTAATAAAGTGCTGAATATTGAGCCAAAGTCCTTGTTTACCTACGAATTAAAATTTCACATTATGTTAACGATGGAAAATAACGAATGACAGTGAGCAAGTCAAACTTCAAAGTTCCGAAGTAAAAAAATCATTTGTTCAAAGTAAAAAAAATTTTGTCGAGAAAAAAAAAAGAAAAATGTCAATAACGTTTTTATTCGAAAAATGTAGTTTATACGATGACAAATCAATAAAATAGTTGGTACGTGATAGACTTTTTTTAAATGTTATCTGGAGATCATTTTTTTTTTTTTTTACTTCGGAACTTCGATCGGTCCCAGTCTAGCAATTTTTGATTTCATTTTTGTTCTTACTACTCTTTAAACTTTCTATTATCATTAAAGTTGCTCGATCTAATGAATTTCATTTCATTACATCAATTAGCTGTCTATTTATATTAAAGTATTGGTTTAACGAAGAAACTTTTCATACCTGTTCACAAGCTTGAATAAGGGTCGCCTTTTTCTTCTCATCGAGAGTAGCGATCGTCTCGAGAATTTTGATCTTGTCAACTTCAACGATTTTCTTTTTCTTCTGCATTTCGTTGTACTGTTCCTCTGTCTTAGTCAAAAGATTCATTGCTCTTGTGTTGATATTTCGGCTCAATCTTTCGCGAGTGCTCTCAAGCTGATGCATCTTGCCAGTTATTTCTTCAGGATTATTTGCAGTAAAATCGTATATACCACCTGGAAAATAAAGGCAACATTTTTTATAAATAAATCCCGAACAATGAACTATCGATAATTATCCAATTTTCTTTTATCTAGGAATAGTTGCGACTTGAAATAATATAAACGGTTTGAAAAAATACTTGTTAGAATATGACATTTTACATTATTTTTACTTGATGCTTCTTAATTCCTTTCATCTGAATTTAATTATGGATACAAAATGGGCACGTAAAAGAACGGTTGTACTTTGTAATATTGAAAAAAAATAAATAAATATCATACCTGTTTTTCCAAAATAGACTTTCTCCTGTTCTATCCACTCATGTTTTCTCACCATTTCTTTGACCCTTTGTTTGCACTCCTTGGCATTATTTGTTATCGAATTTATTTCGTGGGTCAATTTTTTAATCTGTAATTCATATTCCATAGCGTTGTTGACAATCTCCTCTTTTCTGTCCAATAGCTTTCTGATCTCTTTGTTCTGTTTGTGTATTATTTCTTTCTGGATTTTTACAGCCTCTCGTATCTTTTTCACTTTATCCTTAGCCTCATTGAGTTCGGAAGAAAGAGTTTCTGAGTTTTCCTTGATACTCGATAGCTTTTCTTCAGCTTTAACTAGTTGCTCCTTTCCCGTTTCTATTGCCTTTCGTAATTCTGCTATTTCGAGATTCAGAGTTTCGGATTCTTGCTCCCGCTTCATCCACTCTTTTTGGCTATTATCAGATTTTTTTTGCAATATCTTCAATTGATTTTCGGCATCTTTCAATTGCTTCTCACGAATGTTCGACGCGTCCTTTAATTGCGATTCTAATTCTTTGTGCCGCTTTGAGCTTTCTTTTTCCGTCACTCGAGCTGCTTCCATCTTTTGCGTTAATTCTTGCATGTTTGATTGTAAACTTTCAACCTAAAGAACCAAAGATTTTCATGATTTTATTTTTCGTGTCGTTTCAATTACCGGGGTATAAAATTCTCTACCGATTAATTCTATTGAATATTAATGAATTTGTCATTAAATAACTGTAAGAGATCTTACCTCGGCTTTAAGCATTCCATGACTCGTTTGCTGCAACCGTTGTTTTACCATATTAACATCGTGGCTCCTGAGGTCAAATTTTTGTTTGAGTATCGCGTATCTATCGTTCGTTTGCTTCAGACCCGCAATTTCCCGTTCAACTTCACCCAGTCTCTGTTCCTTCTCAGTTAATTCATGTTGAAGGGCCTGAAGTTCCTCAATTTTCAGTAGTATCGAGCCGGTATTGGACATTTGTCCTCCGCTGAGAGTGCCGCCAGGATCGACCACGTCGCCTTCCAGCGTTACACATTTTTTCATTATTTTCGGATGAA
The DNA here is from genome assembly GCA_949699805.1 of Tromatobia lineatoria. Lineage (NCBI taxonomy): Eukaryota > Metazoa > Arthropoda > Insecta > Hymenoptera > Ichneumonidae > Tromatobia > Tromatobia lineatoria. The sequence goes on from OX453052.1 coordinate 317,292, forward strand.
ACGCTATTTTTCTAGCAGATTCCATGTCCTTCACGACAAAAATTTGTCCAAATATCCACGCCATCGCCTTATGCGTCTCGTCAGGGTAATTTATGAGCGAAATTGCTGTTTGGACATTTTCGTGACCAACGAGCGATTCTGCCAACTTTATCGTTCGATTATCCATTGTTCGTCCGTCTATTTTATTCAATGGAATTATCGTAACGCGTCTCTGCAATTCTCCGCGTTGAAGCAACGCTTTGCTAGTAGTTTCTGTATCAACGATGACATTGTACAGCTGGAAAAGTTGCGAAACAATGTCCATTTATTTATTTATTTTACAATGGACAAGGCCTTGAAACTATGATAATAAAAATGGCGATATATTTGGGCCTCTAGATGTGAAGTAAAACTCTCAATTTATGATTTATCGAAAAACATTCGTGAACCATGGACGCCAACATTAAAATTTTTTTTGAGTTATCAAGAAAAACAAATGGTATGCCTAAAAAAATACTTGTATTCTGCATTGCCATAGTGAATTATTAGAATTTGCATAGAAATTTATCCGTAATCCTACATGCCAGTGTGAGAGAAAAGAAAGTACAACATACCCGTCCTCCAGCAGCGATATCCAAAGCGTAAGCCGCATTCTTGTCTTTCAAAGTGAGAAGTTTGCAAACGAGGCCTTTAACAGAATCCCTTCGAAAATTAGGTTCTGGGTCTCGGTATTGGAACCTTAATTGCGAGTATCTGGATTCAAATTGATCTATCCGTTCCTGCAGATTTCTCACTTGGCGCGTCAACTTGTGTCTCTCATTTTGCAGCACTTCGTACGAGCCCTCATCGTAATTCAACTTCATTAATTCATTTTCCAGAGTCTTGAGCTCCTTTTCTTTGCTCTCTAAATTTTGACTGTCCTGCCGATAATCGCTTTCCGTGCTTTTCAACTCTTTCTGTTTTTCACCCAATTGTTCTCTTATCTGTTTCAATTTCATTTCGCACTGTTTCATTTCCGTCCGAGCTTGCAACGCGGTGTGCTTGGAATTTATGACTTGTTGTTCCAAAGTCGCGTTTTCTCCGCTGTCGCTTTCCAAAAGACCGGCGCTAACTTTTTGGAAACGTTCTTGAGCCGCAGCGACCGCCGCCGTGTCATTGTCCGCCTGATCTTTCAGTTTTTTAAACAATCCACCGACTTCTTCCAATTCTTTCTCTTTTCCGGCCAAAACATTTTCGTCGTCTCTTATACTTGCTTTTAATTGATCTAAGATTTTAGTTTCCGATTGCATATTCATTACGTTACTGTTAACTTCGGCCGTTAATTTGTTTTCACGCTTTTCGGCTTCACTCAATTCTTGCTCCAATCCACTCAATTTGTCACCTTTTTCCTAAATGATAATTCAAATAATCGATTTTGATATACCAAATATGGGAAAAAAGATGTATTCAATATTTTTTTTTATTCGTGAGTAAAAAAGTTTAGAAATCATACAATGAAATAGTTCAATAGGAATAAACGCGGGACGAACAAATCATTCCACGACTTCTTCATTGATAAAAAAGTAAATAAAAATTGATTTCTATGTTAAGATTCAAATAGCTCTATTAAATATTTTCGTTTCACGAAAAATCTGTTAAACAAACAGAACAACACTTACAGCTTCCTGTTTCTTCATGGTTTCCTGGACTTGCTCTTCAATCGTGGTGATTTCTTTCTTTCCGTTTTCAATAGCCAATTTTTTTTCATCAATCTTACTTGTCACATTTTGTACTTCACCCTCTGCTTTTTCGCTGTTGCTGGCAGCTGTTAGATATTTCCAGGCTATCACGACTCTTCTACAATGTTCAAGTTCACGTTCGATACTTTGAAACTCGATAAATTGCGTTCGTTCCTCTTTAAGCTTTGCTAATTTTGGTCCAATTTCGTCATTCAGAACCTGCGCAAAAAAAATCAAAATTTTGATACTAACTTGCTGGTATGAAAAAATAAAAAATGGAAAAGGTTTTTTTCACTCTATGCAATAAATATAATAATCGAAGCGAAAAAGTTGTTAGAGAAAATTCAGACATAATTTGAATGAGGAAATAATTATAGCAAAGCAAAAATACTTACAGTATTTATCTCTTGAAGTCTGCTGTCTTTCTTTTGAATTAGGACAATACATTGCTTTTTCTTATTTTCATACATTTTTGTCCCAGCAGCTTCTTCTATCATCGAAAGGATCTCCAGTGGTTTCATGTTCAATACTTTGGTGATTCTTCCTTGCATTATCAAAAAGTGTGGATTGTTGACATTCAACTGAATCGAACAAAACATATCCTGAACTCGCTTGTTCGGTACATTTGAACCATTTATCATGTATTTATTTTTTCCGTTTATCACCACTTGGCGAGTCACTGTGATTTCTTTGTAATGCTCATAACCTGGAGGCGACGTCGCTCGATTTTGATTATCAAATGTGATTGTTACACTTGCTTTTTTCACTCCTGCCTGACCAGATTTGTAAACAAGATCTTGTAGCGAAGCAGCTCGAACCTGAACAAAATAATTGGACAAAACATTTGTTACAATATTCCCTATTATTCCACGTTTAATCTTGATATTTTACAAATATTCACATTCCCTATTTTTTTCTTTAATCCATTTATATTTCTAAGAAAATTAGTTTTATTTAATAATAGAATAAATTTTAACAAAATAAAAAAATTAGAATTATCAGAATGTTGGAAGATTTTTTTTTTTTAGATGGAAATTCAAAGAATATAAATGATTTACAATTTGAGTTTGATCAATATTGTGGTTAATAATTAACTACTTGTATTGAAATCCAAGTGTTTTACAGAGGGTCGATATTCTAGTAATACAAGTACAACTTTGCCACCAAAAATGAAATATTTTTCAAAATTTTGAGGTTAAGTCTCAAAAAGTAAACAATCTTTTTGAAAATCTCTACCAAAAGAAAATCGATGAGTAAGTTTCCTTCTTTTTGTTCCTTAGATCATAAAGAATAGAATAATGTAATGATTTTTATGCAACAGAAAGTTATTGTTACTATATGCAGAGTATTGTAGGGCTTCGCTATATTTCTATTTCAGCAAAAGCAAATAAAAATTTGAGAATAAACTTACATGTCCGAGATTTGTGATTCCGAGTACGAAACATATTGCATCCAAAATATTGGATTTGCCACTACCATTGAAGCCGGTTATGGCATTAAATTCCGTGTCAAAACCATTAATCTCGATTCGTTTTCCGTAGGATTTGAATCCCTCGAGTACCATTGACTTTATATACATGGCGCATTATTTTTTCTCTCACTACCATATAATAAGTCACTCTTTTATTCTATAACAATTATCAATCAGTAAATGATATTATTGTATCAGCGCCTTGTTTGTCGGAGAACACGTCGTGAACATCAACGACGCGGGAGCGTCAACGGATTTACGTTATTTTCTTTTTTGAATTTCCGCAGTGCTGCCAATATAATAAAACTTGAAAATTCTACGAAAGCTGTTTTCTTCCGAATGATACGGCAGATGGGGTCCGGATTTTCAAGCAATACACTGGAGTATCGTAGTAAAATTGGTCTAAGCTTCTGGCTCCTCATTCGATATCGCCGTTTTTTTTTTTTTTTTATTGAAAGAAAAATAATGCGAGAGAGACAGAGCTATGTTAGAGAGAGACAGACCCATAGGCGTTTAGCATTGGGCGACGAAATTTCTGATCTCAAATTTGTTTGCGACAGATGATCGGAAAAATGAAAGACGAGAACGTCGCGGTGGAGAATTCTTCGACGGAGGGCAACGTTCTCGGCCGCTTTCATCCAAACAATTAATCGTGACGGAAATTCGGATTACAGTTTTTGTTATCAGCCGAGTATAGTTTACCATCGCCTTGAGGTGTAATGAGCCACACCGACCAAGTTGCTGTGAGTGCGAGGAGGAAAGCCTATTGACATAGACAACCGCAGTGGAGTGAGAGAGGATGACAAAAAGGCGTAATTTAAAAATGGTTTGCAAAGTGACCGCTAGGGTCCGATATTTGTCTTCCTCTTTCCGAAGTTCATCTCCGTTCCTTTTTCAGCCTCCTCTTTAACACTCTACAGAGTCGTAAGAGAATTTTTAATCTATGACGATCGAATGTATTACACGTCAGTGTTCGGTTTGCTCCGTCACCGTTCGCATCTTTGAGCACAATTATTGCGAAAATTATTAGAAAAGTTATAAAGTAAAAGAAAAATGTCAGACGTGAGAGACTGGTTTAACTCGTTGCCAATATTCACGAGATATTGGCTGCTGCTAACGGCGAGTCTCTCGCTAATTGGAAGATTCGGTTTCATAACCCCACACGCACTAATATTGATATACGACCGGTTTATACAAAATTTTGAAATTTGGCGAGCGGTTACCAGTGTTTTCTACTATCCATTGAATCCTGCAACTGGTTTTCACTTTATGATCAATTGTTACTTCCTGTACAATTACTCTCTGCGATTGGAGCGAGGAGAGTATGACGGTAGACCAGCTGATTATTTTTTCATGCTCCTCTTCAACTGGGTTTGTTGTGTCGTTATTGGACTCATCGGCAATATTCAAATTCTTATGGATCCCATGGTACTCAGTGTGCTTTATATTTGGTGCCAACTTAACCAGGACACAATTGTCAACTTTTGGTTTGGTGAGCGTTTTAATTCTCATTCTGGATTTTACAAATAAAAATATTTTCACTCTTTGGAAAAATATAGTAAACTTGAATGGAAAGACAATGTTATTGGCAAACTTTTCATCCGCCAAGTTTTATTATATTGGATATTATTTTCCATCTGAATTTGTTTATACGGCGCATCGTAATACCGATTGAGGTAGTTGTATTAAGCTCAAAATCATAGAAACCAGATTGTAGAGTTAATGTTGCTATTTTGGAATAGAAAAAAGATATTTAAAGTTGGGAATTCAGAAAAGTCTGTGATATTCATCAATGGATGTCCCATTTGTTGGTTGCTGCTATTATTCTCCAAAAATATGTGTTTCGCTATTATTTGTTAAAATGATGCATTGGAAGATTTTTAATTTTTTTCTTAACAAAACAAACTTTAGGCTTATGATGTGGTTAAACGAGAAATCCAAATTTTCAAAATAACATTAAATATATTATCTCATTGTTATATTTGAATTTTAATGAGAACAATGAATCGTTTGGTAAATACAAAAAGACAAAGGGATGGTTTTTCAGAAAATATTGCAAATAATGTTCGATGATATTTTTTAAAAAATCGTTAGAAAATTACGTTTCAGGAAAGAATAATAACTTGATATTTCGTAACAGGTACGCAATTTAAAGCGATGTATCTACCTTGGGTGTTGTGCGGGTTCAACCTAATAATATCTGGCGGTGGAATGCTGGAGCTTATCGGAATCCTTGTCGGTCATCTCTACTTCTTCCTTAAATTCAAATATCCTCAGGAGTACGACGGTCCGGAACTATTGAATACACCAAAGATTCTCGAGCACTATTTCCCTCCTCAGCGAGGCGGCATCCGAGGTTTTGGTACGACGCCTACTCAACGTGCTGGAGCCGCACAGCCGCAGCCGGGCCAGGGAAGAAATCTATTCGGTGGTCACAATTGGGGACAGGGTAGAGTTCTGGGACAATAAATTTAACTTTTTCCTTTAGTTTCTACTTCGTTTTCTCCCCAAACTTCCACGTTCCTTTTATCTGAACATTTTGTACATAATAAATTAAAATTTTTATACGATCTACCAAGATCTGCCGTAGATTTCGCTACCGAGTATTGTTCATTTTGTAAACGAATCAATTACTTTCTTACTAATTTTCATCTCACTTGTCTTTTTTTCCGTAAATTATTTAGTGAAAATTGAATTATCGAATGAGAAGCTTATAGCCGACGAACTTTACATATATAATATCGGAGTTCAGTACGAGTTGCACGAAACTATGGGTTAGCGTCACGATCACAACGTGCTCGGGCTACGGAACAATCAATTTTTTTTTAAATAATCTAATTACAACTCTTGTGTATTACAACTTGCCGCGCACTTTACCGTAATTTCCGTGAGCAATTTGTACATTGAATAGCCAATATTGTATCTGAATAAGTAACAAAAATCTTGGATTTTCTCAAATACTGTAAAACATAAGTTATAGATTAAGGAGAATAATCTATAAATGTATTTGAGTGATAAATGAATCGATGAAAGTGAAACGTTCTATGGACTTTGTTTAATAACCCTTTGGTCTTACATCATTCCATGAGAATATTATTTTTTTTATAACTTTTTTTACATGTACTACAAGTTCGTAGAGGACTTTGACGAGCTTTATCAGCCAGTTTGGTGCTGATTATTTTGAAGACGTATGCAGAATTCTATACACATGTTGAAATTATCATACTCTATTTACTTCTGCGGTTCTTTCTGAGGAATAACTTCCGTGGCTGGGGGAGTTTCTCGGAAATTTGGGAACTGCTCCCACGGAGCCGAAAGCTCAAATCTTCGGAATTCTTGCGCCAATTCCAGAGGCTCCGCTACTACTCGCTTTACCTCATCATCGTATCGAACCTAAAGTCAATTTCAAATAAACAAACATGCTTATAACCTTCGTTTACACATTTGGAGCATTCCATCCCGATTTTATATATATTTACCTCAACATAACCAGTGAGAGGAAAATCCTTTCTCAGAGGATGACCCTCGAATCCATAGTCAGTGAGAATCCTGCGAAGATCGGGATGATCCGCGAAGAATATTCCGTACATATCCCAAACCTCGCGTTCGTACCAGTTCGCGGATTTAAATATACCTTCCGCTGAATCGACGGGCGTCAACTCATCCGTATAAGACTTTACGCGAATGCGGGAGTTAAAACGAAATGATAGCAGACAATAGATCAACTGCAAAAAAAATTTCCAAAAGGAACGTAGTTACACTGCAACGTTGAATTTCACAACACTGGCATACCAAATTTACCTTCATTGAATTGAGATTTCACAACACATCTGTGATGTAAGATTACAATACATGTGTTGTAAAACTCTAACGGCAAAGTTGAATTTTACTACCTAGTCTGTAGATATTAAATTTTGAAAAAATACAAGAATTCGCAAAAGGCTTTGTTTAACGAAAAATAAGTAAATAAATATTTATTGAAAAACAAAATTTCAAATCATCAAGATTTTCAAATAATTCTGCTAGTTTTAACTTGTGTTAAAAGCACATTCTAATGTTTCAACTAACAATTAACTCAGCTTACGGTTCAGCCAACAAATATCATTATGACAATAGCAACATCTATGAAATGTAAAAATTACCATTAAGAGGCAACTTTTGACAAACCTCAAATCTGTGTGGCCTGCTGGGTACATCGATAGCCGTCACATCAGCCAAACTAGCAAATTGAGCATTGTGATGATCTTTAAGAAAGGTCAATGTAGGAATTATTCCATCGGGAGAAACCAAAACTTCCAATTCGTCTCCTGCTGCGATCTGTACCTTCTGGACATACTTTGGCAAACATTCTGATACATAGCGTCCAAAATCCTTCAGCTGAGCCAGAGAATCCTGATTGATCTTACGAACGGTTGCTTTGGTAAACATAAAGTTTCATCATTTCACTCAAGATTTGTTAACAATTTGCCTCAAAGCGTACATACTATAGATATAAATAAAAATAACATATTTATAAATAGTTTAGTAGAATCCACTGTGTGTGTTAACTTCTCCTTTATTGTCTAATTCGCACCTGTCTCCACAGTGTGCAAGTTTCAAGTATTTTTTATAATAAACAAATTCATGGGAACTTTTGTAGTACTCCAAAATTGGTTTACAGGTTGTTTAAATTGAAGATAAATAAATACGTACGTCGTGTTTCTTCGGTACATTCCGCAGATGCTTGGCTGCTGTTTCGTAAAGACGGTACGATAGAAATATAACCTAAAATTAAATAATACATAAAATACAGTATTACATAATTGTAGAATATTCTGTTTGTGTGGAGACAATTTATATTTCGTCGTTGTATTCACGTTTTGGCAGAGATTTCAGCGACATTCGCGCCGAAGACAGCAAGTTGTTTAATACAATCGAAGCCATGGTGTTTGACGATGGGATTGTATGACAAAAATCTGTCGTACAACCCACACACACACGGTTACAACACAATATTGAAACAGACAACTGCGACCGACACACACACAACCGCACTATTATCTTCTGTTATGCGCGGAAAAGGTGTGAAGTTGTTGCGCTTAAATTCACTATCGATAATCAAATCATCAAGCTATACTTGAACGATAAAGTAACTCATTGAATTTTCTGTTTATTTTCAAAATATATAATTCAAGGTACATTTAAAAAATGCTCTTTTTTTTTGCATCCTCGTTGAGGAAGCTTTGTTTTCGTGAACAATTTTTTTTCTCGATTTTCATATCACCCGGAATTTTCTAAAACACCGAAAAAAGTAATTTAGAAAAAAAAGTCCGGATGTATGAATATGTTCGAGTGGTCACAATATGAATATACGTATTTTCTACGCAGGTTAATTTATTAAAAATCGAATACAGAAATTAAAAGAAGTAGATAAACATAAATGTAATAAAGTTAGATGGTTCATCATTTTTTTAAAAACAGCATCGGTCGAGTTTTTGGCTGTGTGAAATACTGTAGAATTCCTCATATTCAAAGATTCGAAGATGCGTCTTCAAAATACCTCCCTCAGGAATGAAACATCCTGTAAAATGCCAAATTCATAATTGATTTGTCTCATGAATCCACGTAATTCACTATTTTAGAAACATTTATATCCACCTTAAAAACTTTCAACGTTGTCATTGATTTCTCACACAGCCAAGGCTACTTTTCAGTTTTTGGATATTTAGCTCAGAACTAAGACATGGCAAATATTTTTTTGTTGCGGATATTGGTATCAAGAAAATTGTGGCAAATTGTGTAAGTGAATATGCCCAATTTTAGGTATTCTTTCTTTCATAGAACTTTTCAAAGTTCATGAGTTCGAGCAGTTTATGATATTTAAGAGAAAAAAAAGCAAGCAAATATGTCCACAGTCAAGATTATTCATAGAATAATAAATATCGTCATAAAACGATAAAATTTGTTAATATTTATCGGGATCAGACATTGTAGACAACGACATAATTAATTAGGCTTTGGGCCATAAAGGCTTTGGGCCATAGACTAATTAGGCGGCTCATGCGTTGCGCCCGAAAGAGAGAGAGAGAGAGAAATGTCGCGCCTCGCAGCCGAAATCGTAATTACCGAGCTTGGACGCTGACTTGGACTACCCCCACCACCTTCATTCCAATGCGGCTGCGTGAGAATTTAGGAAGCCCGATTGGCTACTGCCTACGGCCGCCAGTGCGTCTCGTCCGAGCGGCGGCTGTCTCCCCACGCGCCATTATAATGGGCCATTAAGGGTAGTGGTAGGGACAAGGGACGCTACCTGAGCTGGTAGGGCAGACGCCATAAACCAAGATTTATTTAGAACAAAACGTTCCCCCTCTCCGTTCTCTCTTGCTGGCGCGACTACTCGGTCTGCACGCATAGAGTAGGAATCGCCGGTTTGACGCCCAAGCGCATTCACGCTGTCTAGTTTCACCGCGTCCTCCCTATATATTAGAGCGTGCTCTGTGCTTCCGAGCAGTAGTCTCTGTGCGAGTGATGCGAGTGTAGTTACCGAAGGATCCTGGAAGACATCGAACTGTATCATTTGTAAGTATTCAAACGTATAATTATTACATTACAAGCTTCGTAATAAATTCCGTAACCAATTGATCCAGTTAGAATTTGTTTTCCGAAAAACCCTCACGGGTATCCCTCGGAATTAGAGCTGAACGAATAACTTTTTTTCGTTCTAATATTATAACCTAATAATTGAACGGAAACAAATATGTGACTATTTTGAAAGGATTTGTTGCATAAATACGAAAAAGGACGCTTTCAAAATGCCGATAGAACCCATTCAAAAGCAGGGGAAAACATGGGCCCGGGCTCTAAAGATGACCGAAACGGTGTCGCTTACCATATCTACTTGTCAATCCTTTTCTCACTCATTCCACCCATTTTGTATATTAAAATTAACATTAAGTTATTTTATTTCTTACAGTTTGGTTCAATACAACAACGATAATGAGGATCGCTGTGGAAGGTTGTGCTCACGGTGAGCTCGAAACAATATACGACGCACTACAAGAAGTCGAAAAGTACGACGGTAAAAAAATCGATCTGTTGATATGTTGCGGAGATTTTCAATCTACAAGAAATCTGACAGATTTATCGTGTATGGCGGTACCTGATAAGTACAAGGACATGTGCTCCTTTTACAAGTAAGTCTAAATTATTTTAACAACAACAGACATTCTATAAGTTATTTTACATGCATCTCCATGATTTTGAAATTACAATGAAACAATTCTTTACAGATATTATTCGGGTGAGAAAGTTGCGCCCATATTAACGATTTTTATTGGAGGAAATCACGAGGCTTCTAATTATCTTCAAGAACTACCCTATGGTGGATGGGTGGCACCAAATATTTATTATTTGGGATATGCCAGCGTCGTTACTGTAGCCGGTGTGAGAATAGCTGGAATTTCCGGAATTTACAAAAGTCAGGACTGGATGCAAGGCCATTGGGAAAAGGCACCTTACAACAACTCCACTATTCGTAGTGTCTATCATATCAGAAATCTAGAAGTATTTAGGCTTAAACAGTTGAGTGGAAAAATCGATATTTTCCTATCTCACGATTGGCCAAGAGGAATTACTCAACATGGGGATGAAAAAGCTTTACTGAGAAACAAACCATTTTTCAGGTATGTAATCATTTCAATTCGAACTTTAAGCTTCATAACGATGTCAAGATTTTATAAAATTGATGAGATGTTTGAGGTATACTCTAAATATTGCCCAATTCAATATCGTCATAAATTTGAGGGGATTTTTCGGAATGCACTTTCGCTGTAGCGCACCGATATTCTCATAACTTCACGTTACATTAATAAAAAATAAACATTCGGATCTTTCCCTCAAATGCGGAGGTAAATTTGAGAATAAGTACTTCGGAATCTTGAAAATGATCAATTATCGGTAGCGTGAGATCTTGTGACAGCGATTTTCAAGAAAATCACGTCACAACCTCCGTTGACCAAAAATAAATAAAAAAGAGGGAGAGAGCTCTTTTGGGGAAAAAAACTCAATATTTCATTCACTCGAAATTCATAGCTCTAACTGGAGGGAAATTTAAACCCTTTCGTAATAAATTGAATTATTCGACAAATGCTCTAAAATGTGTGTTTTTTTTTCTTCTAGGAGCGACATCGAGTCTAACGCACTGGGAAGTCCACCGTGCATGGAATTATTAGAGCATCATTATCCCTCTTACTGGTTCTCCGCTCACTTGCATTGCAAATTCGCAGCGGTGGTTAAAAAAGAAGACGAGTCTTCAACGTCGACGAAATTTCTCGCCTTAGACAAGTGCCTCCCAAAGCGCAAATTCCTGCAAATCCTAGAAATACCTCACGATGAAAACCAGGAGATGAAGATTTCCTACGATTTGGAATGGCTGACGATACTTTACTTAACAAATCATCTTCTTAGCGTAAAAAGTGGCACTCATTACATGCCAGGCCAAGGAGGCAACACCAGATGGATGTACACACCAACGGAATTGGAGAAAGAAATGGTTTTAAAGAAATTTGAACATCGACTGGAAATTCCGGAAAATTTTACGAAAACTGCGCCATCGTATAATCCGGGAGCCCCTCGAGGTTCTTTCGAAGCTGCGCGCATGACTTTAAACCCTCAGACAACTTATTTTTCCGATAAACTCGGAATTGATGATCCTTCAGCTCTGTTGCAAATAATGACCAACACGAAGGAAAATTCCTTCAATAATTCGGTGGCTGACAAATCTACAGATTCTAGAAATACTTCGCTCACTTTTGAGGAAGAAAATTTGATGTGTTCGACTCTCGACGAAGATTTTCCGGATGATTGTAGCCTTCACGCCTCACCGGTTCCTCTAACGCCTGAACAGTCTATCGTTGAACATTTTTCCTTGGACGAAAAAGACGAACTGATTGAAGACGAAGTTATGGAATTTATTGAAGCTAAATTGGAGAGTGATAAAGTCGAAACGGTTCCTATTGAACCTAATTGTAAAAAATTCAAGCGAAGAAACCATTCACTTTATTCCGACACTTTGTAATTAGACTTGCTCAGATTTTATTCTTTTATTTTAGAAGACGGATTCAAAATGTACAGTTTTTACTTGTTAATGAAGTTCATTCATTTTCATTCTTGTCATGTTTAGATAGATTTTTTTAAATCTAAAGCAATAAAAAATTTTTTCTATGAAGAAGTTATTGAATTTGTTAAAAAAAAAAGGTCGGCAAATTTTGCGATTTACTATTCATCGAATTGGCGAATGTTTATTTTTTTAATTACAGACGATTCTTATAAATTTTTCCTGGAATATTGTTTACGACGTTATTTTTAATTAATTTCCATGGAATTGTTCATTTAATAATGTTTAATGTTTTTCGATAGATATATGATCTTTGTACGAAAATATGTACAAAAAATTCGCAACTTGGACGCCATACAAAAATTATAAGAAGAAATTAGGGAATTGATTTTGTAATTAAATTTATCTTTTAAGTTAACGATGCGACGTTGTAAATAGGAAAAAGGCGAAAGTTCGATGAATTTTTGGAATTCCCAAGTTCGCAATAAAGAATAAAGAAATGCAAGGTTTTTGGTTTTTAATAAAAGTCACTTTATTTCCATCCTCCTCGCCACATCTGAAACAATACAGGTTTAACAACATTTTAGGGTTGTAGTTGAATGCGCAACAACGATTAACGTTGAGAAGTTTGATTTTTTATTGGGGTTTTCTCCCCAATGGCGATAATGGCCTGGCAGCTCGTCAATTTCCGTTTTAAGGGAAAGAAACAATACTGAACAGGTGGATGGGATGCCAACCCCTACCAAGAGCCCAAAGCTTCAACTTTTCGGCGCATCAATGACACTGACTATTCGTCATTGACTCGTTACATTGATAATCAATTTAATAAATGGTTTCTAAAATACGACACTGTACATTGATCAATATACTCAAATAATTCCTCTTTATTGTTTCAACGAACTTTTATAAAGCAAATTCAACAAATCTACGATTTCATCTTTATACTTAAAGAAATAATGGTAATGACGTATTGCAACAGTTTACAACATTTTGAATAATGTAAATTGTTGCAAAATTCAGCTACCGAATAATTGGTTGAATTTTTAAAATGGGAAAAAGTTAGTAAAAACGTTTGAAATAATTTGAGTAATAATTCGACTAGTGTACAGTGGTGCGAATCTTTTTTTAACTGCCAAAAATCACGAAAAGATTCAGCAGAGGGCTCTATACCTACCATCGAGTTTATTCTTCTGGGCATTCGAGCTCGCCGGCGTTGATATCGTCGATGAGATCGTGGGGGAACCTTCCTTCGACGGTGCATCCGACGGACTGGCAGGTACCCAAGATTTCTTTTACGGTACCGCTGAGCTGTCGGGACATAGATCTCGGCTTCATCGCTCGAGCAATAGCCGTCACCTCATCGAACGACAGATTTCCACTGTGCTTGATGTTCTTCTGCTTCTTACGGTCCCTTGGCGGCTCTTTGAGGGCCTTTATGATCAGGGAAGCCGCAGAAGGCACTACGGAAATTGATGCCTGTCTGTTTTGGATCGTCAACTGAACTGTGATCTTCAAACCCTTCCAGTCGCTAGTTGCTTTGGCAATGTCGTCACCGACTTTCTTCGGAGACTGTAAGTAAATTGGTAATTTTCATCATTAGAAACAAATTTCATGTTATAAATATTTGTCAAACTCTTGAAAAAAATTTAAGTCTTTCATTTTTCACAACACTTGTTATTAATTGATTTATAAAATTACTGAAATATATGTAATATATAGATATTTTTATTACAATCTTAAGCAATGTCATGCAGTTAAAATATAAACTTTTTTTGAAATCCATTTCAGATAATTTCATATGTCCCTAATGTTTTTATGATATTTTTATTAAGGATTTACCGATTCGGTATTTCACTGTGAACTTGATATAATCTACAGTAGTAGTAGTATATGCAAAACCTACAGAATAAAAGCAAAGCATAGTGCTACTGGCATGTTTGTATCATATGACTTTCTTATCAGATTTGTTACTGGTGTAGAGTTTATATCGTGAATCTAATAGCGTATAATGACGAACTACACGAATGGAATGTTGAAAATTTTGTAAATTATTTGTGATTTATGTTTATTGGTGTAATTTCTCTAGATAATGTTCTTAAATTCAAATTCAAGTTACAAATCACTATGTTGAGAAGGAAATTGTTGTACTGTTAACCAGCTGAAAGTTAGTACAAGTGTTAAAAAAAAATAGACAAATAAATAAAAATTGTAAAATAACTTACCAGACCAAGAGGACCGATCTTCGGGGCAAGGGAAGACGTGGCACCAACTTCACCTCCGACACACCTCAGATACACTGTAAAATTACAAAATTTAATAGGTTAGGTCAAAACGCGTGACTTCAAAATTTCTTTTCTCATTTAAAACTAAAACCAATCGAAAAATACCTTTCTTGATTTCATTAGGATCAAACTTGGGAGGCATGGTTGTGCTTTGTTAAGTATAAAATACTTAGAAAACCCCGATGAAACTCGATTACAAATCGATCGGTACGGCAAGTGACCGTACACGCGAAATCTAAGTTTCGGAAAGAGTAGGAAGCGAAAAGGGACGGAAGACGCCAAGTATTGAGACGGCCAGATCGGAAACTGGGTTGGGAAGCTTTCGCGTAACAATGAAGCGCCTCCACATAGTAAACGGCATGGTTGAGAACTACATTGAAACGATTCTTCTCGACATTTTCCTATTTTACGAATTTTTGCTATAAAAAACGTCATTTGTGATTTTATTTTAGCTACTGTCATGTATTTTTCCACATAGTTCAATTGTAAATGTCAGGTTAATTGCAAAAAGTAAACGTTTCTCTGATCTGACGAGTGAGGGAACCTCACATGGCAGTCGGTAAGAATGTGCTGCAATTTTTTGTAAAAGTGAATTTTTAACATTTTTTCATTAAAACGCGTAATTTTGGTTATCTTCAGTTATTGATTTTTCAGCGCTTTCAACCGGAAGCCAAAGTCACTCGACCTGTCCTCCGAGTACCCGCGAAAATTCCAAACATATTTTGCATTTATTTTTCCATTTTTTGTTGTCATTAAAACGCGGAAACAGAAAAGAAAATTTTAAACGCACTCAAAATATTTGTTCATTCATTTTAGACGAGCCATAACATTTTTACCGAAACATTTCCTATTGTTATCGCTGCAGCTAATTTTTTAATAAATTTTTGGCATTTTTGTGATTATGATTTGTTCTTAGCCTTCCACATTTTTTTAACGTAAATTGTTTTTTTAAAACCCATAAAAGTACACCTTAAATTGGAAAAATAAATAATCAGCTTTTATGGCTGGTGAGTAATAAGTTGCAATTGTTCTTGATGATACACACCAAAATAAAAAAGAAAAACGATGTTTATTCGTGCAACAAAAAAGTAACACGTTGGGTAGGTGAAATAACGTATTTATACTTATTATTGTAGCTGATTGAAAAAATCTATAATCATAAAGTGGGCATATGATACATAATGTAGGCATTCTAATGGAATTAAAGAAATAATATGACTTAACAGGTAAATACAAGGGACAAACGAGGGGAGTACGCAAAACTCCTCATCGCGTGTGCTCTGCTTTTTTTTCAGATCGCAATTCTAAACCCGAAAAAGTCGGTGCATTTTTTTTAATTTGTTTTTTTAATGCGTCGAAAGTCGAATAATCATAGAAATGGAATCATCATTTACGTTGTATCACAATGTTTCGCATATCACAGTTGGCGTCAAACTTGTGTACGTGTACTCGCGATACATATTTTTTCGTTTATTCTTTTGTTTTTTTTTCCAATTTACAATTTGCACTGACTAATGCAGCCGACCTCGCTGAGTTTGGGTATATATGAACAAAGTTACCATCCTCAGATTACTTTTCAACTATTCACGTTTGCTATAAATTATTTAACATTTTTCAACGTTATATTACATTGGCGGTAACATCTATAAATATTCTGATGAATAAAAATATATATTCCACGAAATGTCTTGAAAAGATGGAAAAAAATACTCGTGTCTTCTGTCGATGATTTAGTCAATTTTCGTCAATTAAAACGCATCTGCTAACACAACAAAAGAATTCAATTTCTAATTATTGAATAAAAAACGAAGAATAAGTAAATTTCCATGAAAACCGATGAAAGATTGAACAGGTTATTTCAATAATTCAAGAAAACATAATGAGTAATTTTTTCCGTCTAAATTAGCTGCGTATGATTCGGAGAAAGGCCGTTTTTTTTCGCCAAAATCTCAATTTTACTGCCAATGAAGAGATAATTAAGATTAAATAAATCAAATAACAAATTAAGAAATGGAGTTGAAAGGTAAAGTGAGGTATGAACGTTTGCATGTAAAATGGATATTGCGATAGGAACAATAGTTCATGGAAAAGTTTGTCATTGAGGGCGGAAATCGGCCAAAGCCAGAAAGAGAATGAAGCGGAAGGGTTAGAATGTTTTCATAAAGATCAAACCCAGCGATAGCGCGCGGTTTAGAGCCATCAGAGCAAAGAGGGTTGAAACCTTGCGGCATTCGATGGTTCAATACATTCAGACCATAAACTAACAGCTAAGCTTATCCTCTAACTCTATACATATTGTACAACATTTTCTTTCTCTCATATCTCACGCTTTTTCGTGAGTTCAACAGCCTAATTATTCCGAATTCACAGCGACTCAATAATCGATTGGCGCTCTTATATTTACAACAATTTTGTCTGTCCACCTTCTCACTTTAGTTTTCTCTTTCGCGAGTGGGCAGGCGTTAGTTGATGGTCTGCAGATAGGCGAGCGGATCACTCCCGAAAGGATATTTATCATTTAATTTGATATACATTCTGTTCAACTCCAATTTCTACTTTTTCCTCAATCGTATTTTTACGTAAGAATTTTTTATTTATTTTACTTTGATCGAAAAAAATACTGCGTCGTTTTTTCAGCACCATAATATCATGGCTCATACCACGTTATATACCACACGTTATATTTTCGGCAATTTAATTTCACTTTACACAAAAAAAGAGTTTCAACATAATTTAAAGTTATCCGGAAGTTTACAGATTTTCCTGAACAAGATTTTCCCATGCTTAAAATGACACTTAAAAAACCCTTGGATTCGAAAAATCTACAGTCATTCTAGTATTGGTGGACAAACATCGAATTAAATCATTATAGCAATTAATTTTTAAGCAGCTTTCGTCCTTTTCATGTAGAGAATATTCACTAGTAGGCTAAACTGTAGTTCTATTTCATTTCATTTTTAGCAACGATAAAGCTATACTGTAAAAATCTACAGCTCCAGTCACTGCTATTACTTTTTCTGTGTAAAATAGCTGAAGCTGGAAAATAATAAGGACGTAAAAAATGATGGAGTGTTTGGAAAATTTTGTTGGCAGAGGTTTTATAATTCGAAGTTTCTAGAGTAAGAACGTCACCATCAGCGATACTTGAATTTTTTTAAATAAATAGTAAAGACTAGATCACGATTGATCCGTACTTGGTTCGATCCTAATTGCGATAACTGCAAGCAATATTTTCATTTCGTCGTCGAGAAATTTAAAAAATTCTATAACGAATTATACCTCAGCGCTACCACCTTTGTGTCGATTCCCAACATTTTTTAACGCCAACTTCAGACATCTTCATAAAAAAGGTCGTATAATATTATTACGCAGTAGTTTTCAAGATATAATTTTTTTCTTTTTCATTACAAAATATATATCTCGAAAGCTGGAGGTCGCTTTTTTTTATATGATCTTTTTCGAGTTAAAAATCGCTCAAGTTTTCGTAGAAAAAATAATCGGATACAAAAATGAGAACTTTTAGACAAATTGTTATTAACGTTTTTTTTACATTTTTTTCGTATTCAGCAATAAAAGTTATGTATTAAGTATATCACGAGTGGGACTCGACTTTCAGAAATAAGAGACATGATCGCAATCGAATGTAATCCGCCGGCCCAAGAGTCGACTTTGTGCAATTACAATTATACTTATAGGTATTTTGTGGTGTTTTCGCTCTCTGGTTTCTCATTTCCATTGATTCAAGCAAAGGGGATACTACAACACGTTTTTTAAAAGCGGTGTTCGAAGTAATATTGACCGAAAATCGGATAGATGTCCTCTTCCTTCTTCCCGGCCTTGTGGCGGGCCTAAAGATTAAATGCGCCTTCTCCGTGGGTTTCCTTGAATAATCTTGGTTGTAGAATCTTGGATCCGGCGATCCGGGAGTCAAATTTAAACTTATCATTCGCAGCACCTAATTAAATGTACAAACGTTTCATAATTACTAACTACGATTAGTTTTTGTTTCCAAAATGTATACAGATTTTTCGTCGCTATAACAATTTTTTTTTTCAAATATAATAATAATTAAAATGTTAGGAAGGAAACAAAACCAACAATCTTGTATTTCATAGAGAAATATAATTTCCCAAAAAAAACAAATTGTATTTAGTCAATTTGATTAAACTCGAAGATTTTACTTAGTTCGCAGAATACAAAATGGATTAATAGATATTTCCGTAAATAAAAATTGACAAAATCGAGAGATAGTAAAATCTGTGTAATTGAAAGACAAATTATAGAATTTTCGGAAAATAATTGAATGAATAAGGTAATAAGGTGGTGGAAATGAAAAAAGTGTACCTTAAGTCGGAAGCCCTCGAATTTCGTGATTGGCGGCGTTTCCATTGGCGAGATCATTGGCAATAGGTTTGGGATTGCCAGAGCTGTCTTTGCTGGTGGTGGTGGTGTCGCTATCGGTTTCGCTATCGACACTGGACTGCCGCTTGCTTCTCCGTTGTTCCTTTTCCCTTCTCTTTTGGAAAGACATGCCGCCGGCGCCGCCGGTAGTCGGTGAGGCTGCGCTTTTGCCGGAGCAGCTGCAGGAGCTGCGATTTCCGTTGCTGGTGCTATCACTGTCGCTTTCGCTATCGACACTCGAGACGGGACTTGGGCAATTTTTCGACCTCAAGCTTTCATTGTCTCGCCTTAATTGTTCATTCTGCTGTAAAAGATCGTCTATTCTTTGCTGGCAGAGTTTCAGCTTTTTCGCAATTTCGGTGTCACTCGTCGTATTCGCAGAGCTGCCATTTTTCGACTCCGATTCTCTTTCTTCGGTCTGTAAGCCCTTTCCTCGTAATCTTTTAGTCATTAGATCCAGTTTTGCCTCGAGCTGCACGTATTCTTGTATAAGCTCCGATTTAGTCATCGTGCTGAGCCTCTCTGCGTGAAGATCTTCGTACGCGCTCGAAAACTCCTTGGTCAAAAATTCCTCCTCGTCTTCCGGCGACGAATAGAAATAATCTTCGTCGGAATCGATACTGAAGCTGGAATCGCGGGTTCGAGGAGGCGCCAATGGTTTCTGAAAGGATGGAGTCACTTCCGACGTTATAACGTCCGCTAATTTTTGCTCCAGATCCGGAAGATCGCTGTGATCTTCCATAAGAAATTGGGTTGTGTTGTATGGAGCTGGAGGCTGACCGCCTGTTTTTGGTAGTCGACCGGGTCCTCGACATCGCGGTCTCTGCCCATAAGACATCGGTTGCTGCGAGTAGGGCTTTAGTTTCCGGTGTTTTGGCTTTCCTCGACGCGTTTTTCGCTTCTTCGCCGCTGGATCGCCGCCGTCCTCTGCCTGGCCTGGCTCTGGATCTCCGCTACCGCTTCCACTTCTTATTTTTCCGGAACGGCTGCGCACAGATCGTTGACACTGCAATAACGATCAACATCATTAATTCATGACAGTTTTTTTTATTTTCCAAATGTAAAAATAAACAACTTCAATGAAAAACAATACATTTGCATTTGATTATTCGAAAAGCTTTATATTGAATAAAGATTTTCGAACTCTATTTAAATTGCTCTTTGGATATTTTTTAAAACTTTCATCTGACTCGAAATTTCTTCGAAAAAGCCTATACCTAGTGATAACGGCGGAACTGATTTTGAATTAGTGTTTTTTTTTTTTTCATTTCATTCATGTTACACTTGTGAGTAATAAAAAGTTCAATTAATGTGAAATTCTTAGTGTCCAGTTATGAAAAATGTAAATTTACAAACACCGAGTTCGATATATATTCAGATTGCCTCTAGATATCGAAATTATTATTATCAATATTTAATCAAAAGCAAATTCTCAACTAATAATTGGTACGAAAAACATTATTCGGAAATCAATTTTTTAAAATAAATGGGTGTTTTACTCGTTCAGAGATTAAATTAGTCTCGCGATCAAAAATTATTTACGGTTGGAATATTCCGCAAAAATTCATTTTGTACAACTGGGAATAGCATTTTTTTTCCGAAAGTTTGTATTCAATTATATTATTGATATTGTGATAACAGATTAAGAATAACTGCGTAGTAGAGGAAAAAAATTGTTTATGTTCTTGGGGAGAAAAAAAATTATGAACTGACTCTGTAGGTAACTGAAGGTTAAGGAGATTGTCTCGTCACACGATGGTAGGGGTAGGCCACGACCGATTGTACCACAAACGACAAGCGTCTTGGCCCTGCGCGGTTTCAAGAACGTTTACACGCGCCGAAAATTTCCCTTTTCTCAAGTTATCATAAAAATCAATGGGCTATTTACTTGATAATTACTCAATTTCAATATGCAATAGAGAATCTATTTAAAAAATCATCGCATTTCGAAATATGCTTTATTTATTATCCCTCCGGACAAACAATTTTTCTAAATTACAAATTTCCTGATTTTTGTTTCAAATCTTTTCAACATTTTTTTAAATCTTAAAAACGCATTTAATTTTTTTTTGGCTTTTGGGTAAAAACGAAACAACTTAAGCGGCTTCTAGAAATCATTAATTCATTTTAATTCGTGGGTCCAACATTTAAATTTCACATCGCGGCGAAATGTCGTTAGATAAAAAAAGATAGCAAGGTTACGTGGAATGCGTCATATGCTCATCAATTTGTGGGGTCTATTTATTTCCGTCAATTAGTCAAATTCAAAAACATCCGAAAAATGTTGCTCTGTCAAAAAGATGTCCAGGACACGTGAACGACCCCATATGTCGAGTATCTTGGAGGAGAAGACTGATAAATTTAACTAAAATTTGTCCACATGTGAAGGGTTATCAAAAGTCGGGCGAAAACCCTTCCTCTCGTATTGGCATGCTCATCACAAACGATGATGACATGCACCCCGTTAAGGCGATGTGAAACACGTCTAAGAGTGCGCGTGTCTCTCTCTATACTCGTTCTTTTGAAGCAACATCTAGTACTGTCTCTCTTTCTCTCGTGCGTCGCTCGTATCACGTTCAGGTAAGGCTCAATACGACGGGAATCGCAAGAGTACGCAAGAGAGGCAGCACAAAGATTAGCTGCATAAGTACGAGAGAGAAGATCTTTTTCAACAGGCTCTACCAGTCCGCACATAGCCAATCTCTGTCCTTTATCCTTTATCCTTTATTCTTTGTGCAGAATCGAGAAAGATACGCCGCGTGCACGGTAGTTGAAAACGTTATAAGAGTCGGCTAAACACGTGTGCGAGTTTACGCGAGTGCCAAAGAGACATATGTGAAAAGGACCAAGCCGATAGAGACAAAATATATTCTGCTCTGATTCGTCAGTTATGCACATTTGTAATATTAATTATGGGTCATTACCTTTGCGCGGGAAATTAATAAGGTTTTAACTAAAAACGCGAATAAGTAATTGACACCGAAAATTTGGACATTATTAGCATAAGCGAAAGTACGAATAATGTCATTATTCAAATCATAATTTGAAACTTTTTTTGCATTCCAATAATGTGCAATTTTTTTTATTTTTTGCAAATTGATAACGAAAAATCAGGCAATTACAGTACAATCTGAAATACTCATCGGAATTATGCGCACTTGAAAACAAATTGATTGTCCGAATAATTCTAGTGCAAAGCTCATTAAAATCAACAGTTGAAAATTAAGCAAATCATCGATTGATAGAAAATACATTGGATTCATATATTCCGGGATACACTGTTGCCTCTGATAAAATGCGACGCACGTAGAAAAGTTTAAATCGACCTTTTTTCAGTTATTTGTATTTCTAGTGATTTTTTTTGTCCGCGGATTCATCACCGGTTTATATCGGTATATTTCCAGGCTAATACTTATTGGGCCATTTAAAAAAAAAAAAAAAAAAAAAAATCTCCATAAAACCTCTTTTTTCGTGTTTCACTTATGACATTTAGAACAATGTTTCTGGTTGAGACATTATTGAGGTAGAAAAAATAATAAATTGTAAGAAAAATGATATTAAAGAAAAAAAAATGATAGTTTTTCTTACGTCTTTTCTCGTGGCAAGATTGCCAGACCTGTTTCTGCAGTGGCCGACATCTCCATCAGATTGCGCCTCGATCGTAGAGTCCAGGACCATCGGTTTGGCCGCCGTAGGCGTCGATTCCGCGTTAACGCCTTTCGCTTCACGTACCTCATTACCGCCGCTTGAGCTAATGTCGAGGGTCGTATCGCCTCCACGAACCTCCATATTTCTCACATTAAGCGAAATTCTTCTCTCCGAGATGGCACAAATGCTCATTACCGTTTAAATGTGTAACACAACGGACGATACCTTCCGCACCGAGTCTGAGATCCGTATGCCACCACCGTAAACATCGACTGAATCGCCATGTTTGATTTGTCCGTGATTCCGTGCGATAGCAGAGCGCAGTACGCGAACCGCTGGTGGGGGAAAACTATCCTATGGTGGGGTGAAAAGCCTTTTTTAACCTTCCATCTCTTTCCCTCTTCCTCCCAACTTACATTCAAACTCAAACCCTCTCCCTTTAGCCTACCCTACGACACCGTATTTACTACTTCACACACGCACACACACACACACACTTTATATCTGCGAGTGTGTGTGTGTGTGTGTGTGAAGCGATGCTACACGAGTTGTCTTGGGATTTATTTAACGCGGAATATCGAGCACGAAGCTTATGTAGGATAGAATTATAAAGGAATCAACCGGATGATAGTTCTTTTTTTTAAATATTGACTTTAAAATGATAATGTCCGTCGATACATATGGTGGTAAGGTATAATGGTGAGAAGCGCATGCCCACCGTGCCAAAATTGCGATTCGTAGGTGTTATACGAATCCTTGTCACCGATCATTTTTTACGCTGCCTTTATTTTTCGTGCTGTGCGATGCAAAACTTATGGATATGGAGAGATGGGTGTACAAGCGTGTTGAGTAGGCTTTCATAAATTAACTTCCGACGGTTCAGCTACTTTATTTGCCATTTTTAGGCATTTCGTAGAATCGTTAATGTCTTACAACCGCTTAATTGTCTTTGATTTACCTCGGTGCAACGCAGAATTTTTTACCATCTATGCGTTGGACGAGAAAAAAAAATGGAATTGTAGTTTCATAAGTTCATTTTAAAAAAAGACATTTTTTTATTACAGTATTCCTGTTAATTTTTTATTTACTACGAAAGAGTCGATAATTTTCCAAAATACGACTCCGAAAGACAAAAAATCTTTTTAAAAATGATCATAAGGTACTTTCAAGGAATAGTAAAAAAAACGTGTTGAAGGGGCTACAAATTTCTAATTGAATTACGGCAGGATTTAGGTTGTGCAACCGAATATAAACCGAATTCCTACCGGTTGTTTTGCACAAAAAATCAACCCTTAACCAACCAGGTTCCAACTGTTTGAACATGAGTCCACAGTTGGATTAACGGTTAGTACTTGGTCTCACAAAATCCTACCAAATTCCAACATTTACCTTATATGATGATTGGAATCGGCTTGGTTACGGGTTGGTTTCTTGCACAAACCGACCAGTTGGAATTGGCTCTGATAGCAAAACGTGCTGCACGGCGTGCCGTACAAAATGGGTCATGCACTGCACACCATTAAGTTGCGGTATTGACGGCACGGGGTGGTTAACGGGATGAATGCCGGCAACTGTTCCACAGCTCCGACAAGTTCTGGCGGTGCACAGCGTCTCGGAACTGTGTAGGCATAGTGCCGGTATTTAGCATACTATGCCGTTAATCCTACAGCTTAATGCTGCAGTACATGAGGCATTTTTAACAGCAGCCAGTAGCGCCTATGTTGCGTCACCGTGCGGTCACGTGTTTTAGGTTTTTTCGAGTGTATTGACTTAAAAACCTCGTACATACTTTTTCCGGCATTCTCTAAAGCTTTACTTTATAATATCGCGAATGCCTCATATACCGACAGACTTACGCCGTCAGTTTATTCACTCTTCATGTATAATCTTCTTTCTTTTCAGTCATCGGGAAACCTTTGATTTTGCTCTAAATTTGATTCAAATTTTTTACGATATATAGATACTGTAGAAAAATTATTAAAGCAAGTTGGAAACATGGACAAAGTTTTTTTTATTTGCAGTGACTAAACTCACAAAGAATGTCCCGTATACTTTTTATCATCAATACATACACTCTTAATTTACCCACAAATTTTTTCCGACCTTTCCTACGAGATTTAGAAACTGCATGAAAAATGTCAAAAGATGCGAAAAATATTAGGCAGAAAAAAAAATTCGAAGTTTATCGTGGCTAAGTTGAGGAAGAATGCATGGTATATTTTTCCACCAATTCCTACACTTGCAATTTCCGTCCAAATCGTTTCGTGTTTTCGAATGTAGTAACATTGAGAACCATCGATATAAAAATAGTCAAATGGTTAGAAAAGGCATTTGAAGGGGAAAAAATATCACTGGTAAGCTTCTGAAATGACGAAGAATGCCATATATACGTTATAGATAAATATGTGTAAAGGAGACCTACATAATTAAAAGAAGACATGTATGTAGAGGGGCGATTGAAATATGTTGAGAGTCGTCTTATATATGTTAGACCTATACATGTGTATTTGTTTTGCTCGCGAGGCTTCACACGTATACACAATGAGAAGTACGATGCGCGATGTTGGCTCTCTTCGGGTATTGCGGCCATTCGCTCGGTCGTCGCGTCGCGTCGACAGACTTCGCGAGCGTCCCATGCGTAGAATAGGCAACCGAGTGAGCGTAACGAGAATTCATCGTCGCAGAGTATACCTAACGTCTTACCTACGATCGCTATAAATATGTTGCCTCTCTCGAGAGAGAGACAACGCACCAGTCTCGCGACAACTACGTGGGAGAGACTCCCAATGTTTGTTTTTATTCTCGCCAGCACTGAGGCCTACGATCAATTGGTATGTGACGATTTTCACGGGAGCATCGATAGCGCGGAAGCTCGCGACTATATAATATGCACAAGCAGATGCTCTCTCCACTTAGCCGAAGATCGTTTTTGATCGTTGCCTTTATACGTAGTCTCTTGTATTGGGAGGAGGGGTAATCTTTAGCAAAGCTACTGCGAGGGGCTCGAGAACTCGGCGATTCATTCTAGCACGTTTTTCCTTTAGACGCACGTGCTTTCATATACCAGTCTTTGTGAGATGCTACTCTGATTCACATGCATGCTGCTATTTCACTTGAATGTCGCTCGAATCTTTTTTCTCTTCTTTTCTCGTAATATTATTTTTATATTCTATAATTAATGATTCCATATTTTATCTTCCAGACATATTTTACTTCATTTATTTATTTGTTTTTTTTCCAGTTATTGTCTGTTTTTTATTGGCAATCGGGAAAATTGCCTTTGCGAGGAAAATTATCGATGCGAATAAAACCGAATGAAATCATAGTTAAATTAGAATTTTTATTCTAGCACATTTTCGCTTTCGACGCACGTGCACGAATTCTTGCCTGATACCAGCTTGATTTACATGCGACATTCAGAAGTAGGATATTTCACTTGAATGTTCTTCAAACTAGTTGTTGTCTGCTTTATCGTAATATTATTTTCATGTTTCACGATAAATAATTTGATATATTATTTTTTCATTTTTTTTCACTGAATTTTGTTAAGACTTTGCTATCTTTTTCGGGACAACGATGAATAAAATAATATGTTAATTGAAAATTTTATTTAAGAAATTCAAAATTACTTCATTATGTCGCTGAAAAAAACCACGAACAAAAATTAATGGGTGAAACGGAAGAATAATGGCCTAGTATTTATTACTATTATTTTGAGTTTTCTTACATTTTGTAATGAATTTTCATGTAAAAATTTTTTTTCCCATCAAATTATTCAATATTTCTATGAACAACTAAAGCCAGATAACATTTTTATGCGTGACCAATATGATTTATTATTGTTGTACGAAGAGAAATAAAAAAAACCATTACAAAATGGTTCTTCGTGTTTTTATTTTGCCAATAAGGAGTTCCTAACGAAAAGATGAAAATGAAGAAAAGCGTTGATCCATCTAATCATGCGCTAGGCAATTGATGCACTGCACTGTCCTGTGATCTTCGCAAACGGGTCGTTTGCAAGTCGCGCAAGCAACGCGACATTTTCGATCGCTCGACCTGGGGCAAAAAGTGCATCTGGCGACTTTACCAGGAGTTGGACGAGGTACAATCGCAGCTGGTTCAATGCCCAATATTTCTTCAATAACCAATCTCAAATTTCTTCGCAAATAAAGAGACTTCAACCTGGCACGAAGATGCGGATCAACGAGTTCCCTCACCAGCGTTTTTATAAAATTTCTTCTAATCAGCTCGCGATTATTGACATTGAAGTTGTACAAAACCATGGCATTAATTCCAGCTTGGTCCAGCATTCCCATCCAGACTCTCATAGGCCATCTGAGAGTTTTTCTAGCAGTCGTAAATTCGTGACACATTTGATCAAAAGTAGCGGTAACACCTTTGGTAGTTTCGTAAAATTTCAGTATTTCCGGTTTCTGCGACACTTCATCAACCTCAGCAGAGTGATGAAGAGTCGAAAGCAAAATCATAATTTTATGCCTCTTCAATGTATAAGAAACCAATGTTTTTGTCTCGTCAAAAGCAAATTTTGAAGAAGAAACTTTTCCAGCTCTTCTGAAACTGCAGGGAATTTGGTCGTGATTTTTTTTAAGACATCCAACCATCGTTAGGGAATGATTCTTGAGCATTTTCTCGAAGAGATCAACGGAAGAGAACCAACTATCGCACGTCAAATTCCTCGCAGTTCCATGAAGAGGTTCTGATAATTTTCTAACGTAGTAAGACTGCAGATTTTCACCGTCTTCCGTGGTGACTTTTCCAACGTATGGCTCTGCACTGTGCATATAAAATGTCGTGGAATCGTTGAGCATGACCATTTTTATGCCATATTTTTCGGGCGAAGAGCCATTGTAGACTTTGAAGGGACAACGTCCGCGAAATGACAGCAATTGCTCGTCAATTGTGCAATTGAAAGCGGGATTATAATATTTTGTACAATTTGATATAAAACCATCCCACAATTCTCGAATTGGAGCAAACTTGTCCCTCTCTCTTTCCTCTTGTCTCGTCGTATTGTCGTCGAAACGGATCATTCTTGAAATAAATTCGAATCTTCTTTGCGCCATCGTTGCTCTGTACATCACAGAACCATAATCGAACGACCATAAATCGTCTATATTTGTGTTGGAGGTTTTTTGCAAACCCGAAAAATAGAGCAAACCGATGAAGGCTCTAAGCTCGACGACTCCCAAGTTGTGGTAAATACTGTCCGATACCGCGTTGGTCTCTAAGGAATTTCGGTAACGAGCTATTTCCTCGTTTGTATGAAGAAGGATTTTTTCTAGAAGCATTTCGTCGAATAATAAACTCCAGGCTTGGAGAGGAGTTTTTGCATTTCGAGCCTCTCCAACGGGTCCTGGAAGGAAGCTCGAAACCGCATTTTTCACATTTTCGTGTTCTTCCGGAGCTGCTCTTTGCCACAAATATCCATCTTTTCCTTGAAGAATATACTTTTTTTTATCATTTTCGGATTCCGCCTCTCGGCCACTCGTTCGTCTACGTTTTGAAGCACTAGTTTCGATTTCTTCGTCTTCTATTTTTATCTGTAAAATTTTCATTACCATTTTTTGGGAGATTTTTTTTCGGACTCCAGACGCACAAATAAAAAAGTTTGATGTAATCGGAATTTATTAAATTCTATTAAAAATCATAGCGACAAATTCCCTGTATTTCAATTTTTTTTTTCCTCAATTTTGCATAATAATTCGCTTAAATATATTTTACCAATTAATATCGATGAAAGAAGTCGTCTCTACAACACAAAAACCGTGGACAACCTTGCAGATGAATTGAATAACTTTTTGTGTTTTGCTTCCTCATTTCACTACTACTACACTTTTTTTATTCTCACCAAAAATTGATCTTCATCCAGGCCTTCAGTGTCGCTTTGAAGTGCTTCTTGTTCCGATTCTGAATCCGTAAATTTTTCTACGTTATCTTCTTCCCCATCTGATGGAATGTCATTTGCATCTTCTCTCTCTTTCGGTTCGAACAATGCTCCCACTGTTGCGATATTTCGCAATTTCAATCGCGTCGCCATTTTTTAAGATATATCGCTAATTAAAATAAAAATCTGAATTCATACGTTTGTTTTTGCTGAATATACTTAAGAATATAACTTTAAATATTTTCAATAAAAATGTTCGTATTTTTCCGCAATAAGACGTTACATTAATGTTGCGATTATAATTTTGCAACATAATAAGAAAAATGGTGATGTCATATTACAATGGAGATACTGTAATTTGACTGGATATGCATTGTGGCATACTAAAAAAAAAAATCGTCGAATATGACTTTCGCTTCATGATGTATACAACGAGAAACATATTATCTTGGATGATGCTGTAATTTACGAAACGACAGGAAATACTAACGGCGATGATAGTTCAGGGCAGAAACAAACCCCAATCGGAATGACACCGTGCACAAAGCCGACTGACGCTTGTGAACTAATCTCTACGCACTTGAAACAAGAGAAACTGCCTTACGGTTAGGGTACCGAGCCGAAAATGTCGTCCGCTAGTTCAGGACCGTACCTTGAAATTCTGTTGGGGTAAGATTGTGCCCCAGTGTACCTGGCGCTCAACTTTATTTCACTGTAAAAAATGAATTCTAACTTTATTGTATAGGGAAATTTCCACTTATTGAAAGGTTACGAAACTCTCTATTTCGCAATGACTCTTTTTGTACTGATATTTGTTATTCATATAGTTGTATGGAATAATTGCATTTAAAATAATTTTTTTCCGGAATCGTCCCTCGCTAAATGTTTCAACAATTACCCATTGTATTCTATTTCAAGTACTTTTTTATCAAGTGGTTGAAGATTAACTGTTATCGCACGACGACACATTCTGCATAGAAAATGAGCTGGATTATATACAGAAAGGCTCAATCTTTTTTTCTCGGTTATAGCGAAAACTTTGGATTTAGTGTTGTTTTTTTTTCCACAACATTTTGATGTCAATACGAGTTATGGGAAACTTCAAGAACTGGTAGTTTACAAAAAATGATGGTATCGAATGAAGCCACATTATACAGATCATTGCAAGCATTGGAAAATTGGAAAAATCCTTATATCTATAATTCATTTACAATAGTGGTCCTTTTTTAATTACATTCGCATTTCTCAAATGTGATGTCTTAACCTTCTTTTTCTATTATGCCTTTTTATAATATATATAGCAATACTTTTTTTTAAGCACTGTCTAATTTTTTAAATAAATAAATGAAAGCGATGTAAGTTCAAATATTGGAAACCGAGCCTCAATTTTTTTCACCTCTCACGAATCTTCATCTAATAAAATGTAATCCTCTCAGAGGGCTGACATTCTACAAAATTATGTCTGTACACTCTGTATATGCCTGTATACTCTTAAATACTCGAGTAGCGTGCTCGTCTAACGTATATTATCGTCTTTAGAAGCAACCAGTTGCAGGAATAATCGCTATATAGACAGTTTTGCTCGGTTATGACCTTAATTTGCATTACCAGTTGTTCCCTGGTAAACACAAAGGGTCCGATCGGCTTTCACGTGTATTACGCTAAACGTACCAATTATTGACCGCATCTTTTCAGCCATAAATACACATTTATACTAAGTTTCGCTTCGTTCACCCGCTGGTCCACGGCTAATTGGAAAAAGCGTCGGTAATTGGTACATTTACGCATCCTCCTCTATTCCCATAATTTTCTACGATAAAAAAAGAGGCTTCGCGAGTATGGTCACACATTGGACCGTTTACCTTGCTCGTGAACCTTATTGTGTGGCGCAGCGCTTCGGCGCCCATAAGTCGGACTAAGATGGACGTATATTGTCCTTTCAGTTCCCCTAATCGAACAAAAACATAAGCGTTTTGCACCTGTGGTGAGGAACTTAAGCTGGAAAACGATAGCAATGCTTAGAGAAACGTCGCAACAGACGACTTACCGCTACACTAAGGCAATATGCGCTATTGATTTATCGTATGAGAAGATCGGTGGTTTTCTTATAATGCGTACGTGACTTTTCTCACAGCCCGATGTGTATTAGTTAGTATAGGCGCGTCACAACACTCTCTGTGTGCCTTTATGCTTCTTATTATTGCCCAACCACAACGATTCATCGCCACGTAACGAAAAAGCTTCGTTCCGTTCCAAGTTTCGAGCCAAGTGTCATTATTTATATGTAAGCGCATTTATCTATCTCGTCTCTCTTTCTCCCATGAGTTTGGTGCTAGCCGGACGTTCACCCAGCTGTTGCGCTCGCTGCGTCGTTTTGAGAGATAGGAGAGAGAAATATATCCGGTATTGTTATCGTCATAATATTGGTTTCTCATAGATTGACCTTGTTTATATTTTTATTGCCTCATAGACAGAGAGATTTATTTCGGTACAAAGAATTCCGACATTTTCACTTTTTCATTGAGCACGATCTGAGACAGGTAGAAAAGAGGGCAAGAAATTGAATTACCACACATTTTGAAAGTTTCGATGTGACAAAAATTGTAGCGGAAGTAATTTTAAAAAATTGAAGAATTTCACGTTTTTTAGGTTTTTTTCTAAGTTTTCGAGTTCTCTGAGAAATGGTTTTCAATTTCATCTTTTTGCCATAAAGAGCTTACCAAAATTAAGAGAATGACCGCAACGGGATTGTTTATATTTAAGATTCAAGCGATTTGGTTAATTCACTGGTCGGGTTGCAGCTATTCTGTTCCAAACTCTACGGTGTTCTTACACCGCTAATTCGATAATTGGTGCAACGTTCGGAGCGCAGATATGCCCGAGGATCTAGAAGTGAAAGAAACGTTTTTTGTCCGTGCCCAATGTTCGTTCGCTTACAGATTCTCTATTCAAGTGCATCTCGAAAAGAGAAGTAAGAATCGCAGGCGCGACTCGTGGGCATTGGACCGAAAAACGTGCAGCAAGAGCAACAGTCCTAGGAAGAGGTGGAGACGCGAGGAGGGAAAGAAATCGAAACGAGTATCAGCCAAGCTCAACTTGGACGAAAAGAAGCAGTTTTAGCATAAACACAGTTTGGCCAGTCGTCCAAACTAACGCAGCTTCTATCTTTGTCTCCTGTCACTTTTTCGGCATAACTAAGGATCGCGTGTTGGGGCTTTACATGCGTGGCATGTTTCCAAGGAAGAAGCGAGGTTTTCGTAAGCCTTCACTTATTCGTTAGCAATATCTCAGTGCGTTCTGCGTCTTCCGCGACTCAATAATAATGGTATCTTCGTTTTTCGCGTATAACGAAATTATTTTTTTTTCATGTCATGGTCAACTTAAGTTACAAAATTTGATGATAGGAATTTATTTCGTATAAAAATGGCTCTATAGATTCTATCTATTTCGGTTGGACCGATCTTTGTAGCTATACAAACGCAGTTTCCTCCTTTTATGATTGTAAAAACATCAATAAGTGCGAGAACATGAGTAATGGCACTAACAGTGAAGATATAGGTAAATACTTGAAATATATTTTATAGCGGATTTTAGTAATTTTCAGTAGCATTTTAATAGAGATGTCCCCCCCCCCCCCCCTTTTTTTAAACTAAAATTTGAAAAATTCATTATACTCTTTTAATGTACAATTTTTCAATTTCACAAAGCTGGAAATTTTTTGCCGCAATGTAGAAGTAGAAAGAAATATTGTCTGCTTCTGTGACATCACAATAATGCCATTATTTTGTAAAAGTCTGTATTTGCAAAAGTGAAACACCATATGGATGATAGGGAGCACGTTTGGTATCTATCACCTTTCGAATTAGCTTCAAGGTGAGCGCGCTCCGTAGTTCGTTTCGATCCAACGGTGCGCGCTGTACACATTGTACAGTAGCACGTAATAAGTACGACTGACTACTGCAACAAACACGAGGTAATCGATCCAATTCGTTACCTGCAATTCTACTAACGAACTTAGGGCTTATTACGCGGTTCGCCTCTTATAATAAGCCGGTGAACAGCATTTTATAGCCAAGAACATAGAAATAAGGCACTGATCTCGTGTAAATAGTGCTCCCGTCGCTCGGGTCGCGAGCTGAAAGGAATTGCGCGGACGCGATGCTTCTCTCGACACGCGACAACGAAGCTGCGATGCGCTTCAACCAAGATCTAGGTTCTCCCAAGGGAGTTTACTCCAATGACGTTATCTCACTCTCTCTCTTTCTCTCTCCTAGTCCGAGGAATCCTCGTAGACCTGGCAACTATAAACGCTAACTATATTAATCGATTTTCTTTCTGGGCTTTTTTGATAGCTCTTATCAGTTTTTTTTAACCTTATAGTATTACTAATCGTAACTAATTATTGAATTATTCATTGAATATATCAAATTGCCAAGGTATTTATGGCAATTAATTTTCTTCCTGGAAAGTACAGCGATTCGGAAACCGAAATTTTTTTTTGTGATTCGGAGGGTTTTTCATGCCGTAACTTCATTCGTTATGCTAAAGAGTTTTTACCATTGAAGAATTCAGCTAAAAAATGTTTATTCTTTTTTCAAGTTACAAATTGCGAAAAAATAAAAAGTATCTTTAACCCTTTTATAATAGAGTAGGATCTCTTCTGCTGAATTCTAGCTGAAGATTGAAAACCAAGATAACAGAGTTAAATAAAGAAAATGAGACCAAAATAACAGAGGAAACCAGAGAATACCAGTACGAGTGTAGGTATCGAATACTGGTTCAGAAGTACAATGAGTTGTAAATTAATTACACGAGCAGACTTCCTTCACGGAGAAGCCGAACATAACAATTTTAAAAAACATAAAAAAAAAAAAACAAAAAACCAGAATTTTCAGAAAAGCTGAAAATTAACGAGAAAGCGATGTGACACTTCCATTGGTGAGGTGTTTTTCAAAAATCTTCTTCGATCAATTAATTTGCATTGCTTTGAAACTGTGCTCTTCGTTTCTGCAGTTTTTTTTTTCTCACTTCGCCGCGGCAGCGATCACGAAAGTCCATATCTCTTTCTCACTCTGTGCAGCAGCTGAGCCGGTATACGATATCACCTTAACCCGTGACATAATGTACAACAGCCGGGAGTTTTCTATATCCCATCGAATGTGCGTGTAGTAGCCGTGGTTACGGTTCACATCGCCTACGGCAGCCCCGTTTTTTTTTTCTTCCACCTACTATAACTAGCTTCATATACAGTTGCATAGAAACAAGAAGTAATCGATTTTTTTGGTCGCTACTTGCAGCAGCCACAGCGAGTTAACTTATTTTCTGGATCCTAAGTACAACGAAAGGCGAACCGAAGTAAACCGACGTGCCAATGAGCAGAAGGAGAATGTATTGCACAAGTGCTGCCATCTCCCAAGCCGAGTGGCGGGGGGTGAGCAAAATTTTAGTTCCTCCCCCTCCTCAATCGTGTCATCGCAGTAGTCATTTTACTGCACGGTATAGCACATGACCTAAATTATTACAAGTACTTGGAGGGAGAGAAGAAGACACTTTCCAGTTTGAGTCGAAATGTACTGGCATGTAGCCAAAGAGCATGAGTAACGCCACCAAAATTATATGAGAATTTCCAAAAAAATTTGGTCAAAATATATTTAATAACATATTCGTCATTTACGACACAAAGACCAAATTTGTATTTTGGCATTTTCAACAGAATTATTTGGAAGAATCATCACTTGATCGAAATATCAAGACAAATACTGCAAAGTAGGACTTTGCCAATTGCTTCACCGTTACTTTTGATTTTTTTCTTACAAACCTACCTCTATCATGAAATGTGTTATCGATTTTGGTTTCTTCATACAGGAAGCTTTGTAATAAAAACCAAAAATAATGAGGAAACATCCTGCAAAGATCTACTTTGCATTTTTTTTTAAATCTTAAATTTCTAAAAAATTTAAATCCCAGAACAAGTTATAAGAAAAATATGTACCTATCGTTGCTGAGTGGTACTAATTTTATATATAAAATTTGGGTTCGTTGTCTTATCTTTTTTTTTAATTTGCGGGAACAACTTGTCCGATTTCGGTCAAATTCAATACTAAACAACACTAAAAGTACCTGCACTTATGAAGAATTATTTAGAAAAATGTTGCCAATTTTACCGAAGTACGAAAGAGCTCACTCGCACGCGAAACACACGGATGTGTGTTTGCATAGGGTCAACTGAAGTTGGGCTACTCAACATTGCGATTATGGAATCGTCACTGATTGACAACATATAAATTGCTACGGCAAAAGGCTTCCACACCGCGAACCTCTCACTCACTACCTGCTCTCGTTTGATAAGGTTTATTATTTCTTTTCGATGGGAAAGGTGGATTTCGGAATAGTAAACCCGATGTCACCTTTTTCTATGTTTATTTTAATTCGGTAAAAAATAAAATATAGTCTTGATTTTTTTAAAGCTTTTTTACTGACTTCTTGCCATATACAGATTGTACACCCCGAATACACACATCATGAGGTTCATTTTAGTATAAAAATGGAATAGCATTGGTGACTATTCGCGAACATGTAGAACTGTTTATAACACAAATCAGTCCAGCCAAATTGTGAGTCCATTAGTCCAACTGCAAAAATGAAAAAAGTCGTTTTTTTCTAAATCTTAAAAAAATCATAATTTTGAATATCTAAATTTCAGGTATGAGGCTGAGTTGCATTTAATGAATTTTAAGTTAATTTGCAGATTTTTACAAACATTAAAATACATATTGGCATATATTTCTTAATTTTTGTATCATTCCCGTTTGAATATTATCAAAATGATTTATTGAATATCAAGAATAAATCAGTACACAATTTGTCCATCTATAAATATATATTTAATTTATGATAAATATGCCTTCATATTAACCCTAATATGAAGTTCTAGTCGGACAGAATTTACCAAAATATCTCATCGACAAATACTATATAGATAAAAAAAAAAATAGAATAATGAATAATTTATTACCTTCTTGAAGCCAATGTTAGCGGCGTACTCTCTGAAGCACTGACGGCATATGTTCAATCCATATTTGCGGATGAGACCGTGCTTGTTGGCGCAGGCCCGGCTATAACAGAAAGACATTGATTAAGTTACGATCTCAATAACATTGTTATTTTTTTAACGAGCTCAATTTCCACAACAAGAAAAAAGTATTCTCAATTCTAGGATTCAACTTAATCTCAAATTGACTCTTTTAAGATAGTCCTTGGACTTTGACGCTTGCAAACTTTGAGTGATACTTATTTATTATATTATAATTAAGGATCGTCTTGTTACGATTACAAAGTGTAAAGATTAGTTATGGGTATAATTGCTCGAGGAACTAAACATAAATATGGCAAACAAAGTAGGGTTATGGAATGCTTATGGAAAAATAACAGATTTTAAACTTTGGAACAAAAATTAACCTTCATCATCCAAACCTTTGGACCATATTAAATATTAAAATGTGGAAGACATTTAATTGATATTTGCGATCTGATATAATGCCAAAAATATTGACATTAATGAAAAAATTTGAAAGTGATTGTAAGTTACTATTACCAATAAAACTGGTTTTCTGCAGGAATACAACATATTCAGAAATATATTTGGAATGTCAGTTATTAATTGAATGCAGCTTTGTGGTTTGAGCTTATAATTTGCAGATATTCTCAACCATTTTCTCATTTGACAAGTATGGGTCGCCAGGACTACCTTAACAAAGTGTACATATGGAAGCTTAAATTATTATTGTAAATAATTGATCGCTATGGCTACGATAACTCCTAACACTTATTGTGCCTACGGAAATTTTCAAATTCCATCAAACGATGTACCATGTCTCTATTTATTAATGTTTACATAAAGAATTCGTTATTTTTAGCACAAGATTCTCCAAAATGAACCAATCAAATCTACTTTAGGTCATCTCCCGCCCAGACACCGTTTTAGGTTAGGTTTTTTTTTTTTTCCAAGTAATTAAAAAACGTGCCATAAATGATCAGATTCGAAGATAAATTACTAAATTGGATAAATTTTTTATTAGAATAGATTGCAGAAAATGGTATTCGCTGGGAAAAGACGTTCTCATGTAATCGAAGAACGCGACGATGTGCAACGCACGCGGTCGTGACGATCGGAGATATTTTCTTTTCACGTAAAATTTATGCGGTTTTCGAAAGCAATTTTTGCAGATTGAATAATAAATCGTTTACATACCAAGAACGGGATCCCTGGCCGTATTTTCGGGGGTGAGAGAACCAAATATTCTGGAAACCCATCTCGCCTCTTGAGTCGTCCTTGCGTCCTTAGGTGGAAAGAGCCAGCGGATGTAGAGCGAATGTAGAGGCCGCCTCAGCATCGACGATGCGTCAACTATACATTTGTATTTTGCGACTTTTGTGTACTTCCGGCTTAACGCATAACGCGGCAACTCAAACAGCATTCGAAAATGGAAAAACGTGACTATATAGCCACCCAAGTAACAACTTTCAGTTGCTTCACGCCAGAATGTTCTCTGTAGGCTATCCTATGTTTGAAAGTTAGCTTTAGGACATATGTAACCTATTTGGATAACTTTCCGTAACAACACGAAAATTGTTACTTGGGCAAGTATTTCGATTTCACAAAATTGAAAAATTTGTATATTTTGCAAACAGGCGAGTATTTTTTTTTGTTTTTCATCTACAAAAATTATTCATTTATACGATGGTTTTATTAATTATTTGTTGCGAGGTCTTAGACGGGTTATGATTTTTTTCTTCTAGTTTTTTGCAAATTTGAATTCAGCGTAAAATTAATGACATATTCATGAACATTATTTGGCATATTAGGAAGTATTGTCGACTTCAAATTTTTGTGAGTTTTTTGTTCTTTTTGGATATGAAAATTTATCGGAAATTTTTTTGGAAAACAATCTTGGTCGCTTTTCTTCTTTGTCAATTATTTTCTCAGTAAAAAAAATGAACATTCGGATTTTTTTTGGCATTGTTAGCAACTATTTGACATTATTATGATCCAAAATTAATTTTCGTAGTATCTTCAATATCATCAATTATTCCCACCTGTCAATATCTTACCAAACTTCGAATTCGATACATATTTGCTTATGAAAATGTATATGTGATCATAGTAATAGGGCAGAAATTATAGTAAGTGGTGAAAATTTGACAAATTTTAATCTCAGGAGGAGAAAGTTTGGTTTATATGTAAAATTCACAATTTTCCGAGATTCCCGCATGAGTTAGAATGAATGAAGGAGAAACCTGTTTGAAGACACGTGGATCGACCGGTAGGTGTGGGGTGCCTCACTGGAGGTGGATGCAACGGTACTTTTTCTACCTCTTAACGAATATCTAAGTGCTCACGACTCACTGTACATCAGTATTACAACTGTTTCTTCTTAGAAAGCATCGTACAAATAGAGTGAAAAAAAATGAGCAACGACAATCAAAAGGTGTGTATTACATAAGCACATCACCCAATACATAATATTCCTCGTTTCTGGTTTTTTATACATTCAATTCAAATTATACAACATTGACTTTTTCAATTGTTTAAGAAGCAATGAAAGTTCAATGTCTTACAAATTCTTTTAGCGTAATCCTAACTCAATTCACAATTAAAAAAAATTCTTACCTTTAAATTTTATGAGCAATATACGGGGCATTCCATACCGATTCGACCTCTGTCTGACCCTTGACCTCCTCGATTTATTAACTTGTAATGTTTTGTAGAATTGGTTAGACCTTTAAATGCACTAGATAAAAATTTGAAAATTCTTGTGCAATTTTTTGAGATATTTTTTCAAAGTGACGAAATTAGCAAAAACAACTTCTAACTAGGAATGAAAATTTGAAAAATCGTGTTTACATCAAAACTGTTGTATATCAAAATAAAGAAGCTAAATTGGAAGAGAAAGTCTGAGAAAAGTTATCGAATTTTATATTTTTCAGGATAAAAGTGTTACCCCAAGTATACTAAACATTAAATTAAAGGACATCTGGAAAATTTTTCTATACGCAGTACTAGGTCCAACAGTGCTGTACGTATTATTTATCTTAGCTCCCTACACGTTTGTAAAGCACATAGACAGTGAAGAAATAATTTCACCAGGCAGCAAAGTCTCCGCAGAGACGAAAACAGTGCTACAAAAACCAATATATTGGATCTACGCAAAAAGTCCCGACGAAGGGTACTTGAAACACGTTTTCAAAGTTTTGGACCGTTTGGGCTATGAAAGAGGGACCAATGAATCCGACTGGGACTTACTATGGGCCCACGAGTATCCATTCAGAGCATTATCTTCAGAGCTACGAAATTTAAAAGCCCATCAACGAGTCAATCATTTTCCTGGCTGTGGTTATATCACCAACAAAGTCGATCTTTCGACCACAGAAGGAAAATACATTCCATTGTCGTTCAAGCTTCCTGACAGCAAAGATGAACTTCTTCGGTATGTTAAACAGAATCCTGAAAAATCTTTTGTTCAAAAATCAAATGCTCATCGCGGGATCCAAATAAGACGAGTCGCTGAACTCAATCTCGAAGCGGAGGGATCCTTTGTTCAGGAATTTATTGAAAAACCTTATTTGGTTGATGGGTACAAGTTTGACATTGGAATCTATACTGTAATTACTTCTATAGATCCTTTGAGAGTTTACGCTTACAAAGGGGACGTTTTGTTCAGATTTTGTCCCACAAAATATTATCCCTTTGATTCGGAGGATTTGGACAAATATGTTGTAGGCGACGATTATTTGCCTATTTGGAAAGTTCCATCGTTGAAAGATTATTATGTTAAATTGGGATTTTCTATGAAGGATAGTTTTGATGCTTATGTGAGATCAAAGGGACAAGACCCGGAAAAAATGTGGGAAAATGCATACGAATCTATCAGAGAAGTGACTCTGAAAAAAGAGGCACAGATAAAAGAAGTTACCAAGAGATTTGGTACTGGAAGAAACTTTTTCGAACTTGTTCGATTTGATTTTACGCTCGATGAAGATCTCAATGTTTTCGTAATGGAAGCTAATATGTCGCCGAATTTGTCTTCCGCTCATTATCCGCCAAATAGACTTTTGTATGAGCAGGTTCTGTTTAATTTGTTCGCGATGATTGGAATCGCGCAACGATCCACTGAAGAGTTTCGACGGCCAAGGTACTTGATTAATGTTATGCTTTGTTATTTATTTTTTTGACATTTTAATAGAATTTTCATATCATTCTTTTTTAACTCTCTATTTACAAAATGTCGCTATCAATTATGTATTTCCTATTACTGACAAGACCTTAATTATTGCTAACGAGATCGAAATTTCAGCAGTTGGCAAGACAAAGAAGTGGAAGTAGCCGAGAAAAATCTCGTTGTACTTCCGGAGCTCTGCAGCAAGTGCAACGATTGTTTCCGCGTGGAATGTCAACTTTGCAAGCCTTGTTTCACCGATGAAACGAGATTAATTCTCTCGCAAAGTTATCTTGAACACCAGAATAAAATGGATTACAAGAGGATTTTCCCACCGTCAATCATAGTGAGAATTACATTCTTAAATCCGGTGATTATTCAAGAGAACATGATGTATTAATCTTTTTTTTTGCAGACTAAGGACATGGTTTTAAAAGACTATACCCTGAGAAACCAGCTGCTCGTGAGATGGTATCAAGGAAAATGTGAGATTGATCCAACATGGTGCAATTAACAATTTCACGCAATTTTTCACACAACATAAATCTAAAAAAGGCAACTTTGCGACCTTTTTTTCGCAGTTTTTCAAAAACTTTTACTGTGTGTATCCTCTGGAAGTCAATAAATGTGTACCTGATAATAACCAACCTTTGATTAACGCGAAATACATAACAAATTTTACCGAAAAACAGGATAAACTTAAGCTCTGATATATAAGAAACGAACTCCATCTAGAGATCCGTCGATTTCACTTTCGAATCAAAAGTCTGTAATACATATTTTACTCCCTGAATTAAGTATCAGGTATTTGAATAAAAAAATGTATTTCCGAAACTTTTCTAAAAAGCTAATTGGCGAATATTGTATAATAGTTACGAAAAATTGATTGATAAGCATTGCATTAGAAAATTTGCCAGAATATTTTTAAATTTCAAGTAATGGTCCATTTAAATGATGCTCATCTCTGATCTGAATCAGGGTAAGAAAAAATT
Source organism: Tromatobia lineatoria (assembly GCA_949699805.1). Taxonomy (NCBI): domain Eukaryota; kingdom Metazoa; phylum Arthropoda; class Insecta; order Hymenoptera; family Ichneumonidae; genus Tromatobia; species Tromatobia lineatoria. The sequence goes on from OX453052.1 coordinate 357,998, forward strand.
GTATATATTATATAAATATTTTTTCCAAACGCGCCATACATGCGAAAGCAATATGGAAAATCCTACTTTACAAGTTTTAAAAATTAATTAATTTTAATAAAACGATTCGAACAGCGTAATGTAACATGGCAATTTTAGTGTACAAATCTCATGTTATTTTCGATTGCTCCCCAGTTTCGTTCGTGGTGTTAGCAACTTCAGTACGTTCGTCGTTTTTCCGCTTTTTTCCTCCCTTCTTTTTCACTTTATCCTCAGGCGCATTTGGATTGGTGCCTTTGTAAAATTCCTTGAGAAGTGTCATAGCTTCTTCGCCCTTGACGTTACCGGTTATGCTTATCTTTATGTCTTCGTATATCCAAGGAATAGCGAAAACACTGGCGCAGCCACCGAACCTATCGTTGGCACATCCGTAAACTATACTCCGTACTTGCATTTGATGAAGAGCAGCAGCGCACATAATGCACGGCTCTACGGTAACGATGACGTCGATTTTACGGAATACCTCTCGGTAATTGAGATTTCTCGCTGTAGAAAATTCTATTACATCGTCTATGCAATTAATTTCGGCGTGACGTGTTGCATTTCGCGTTTCATTGACGGTATTATTTCCGGTTGCTATCACAGCGTCTTCGTAGATGAATAAACAACCGACCGGCACTTCACCGGCTTTCAGAGACTCGACAGCCTTCTCCAGCGCCAAATCCATCCATTTCAGGAGCTCTTTCGACATGCCTAGATTTTACTGGTCTTGATCTTGAAGTCGAGAGGCAAATATATCAAATAAGCTCTTTTCGCTATTCCATTAACAATTGTCGTTGACATCGCTTAGATTTATTTCGTTGGTGAAAAACCGCAGCAGATTAAGATCGCGAAGCTTGTCAGTTGTCTTCTCGACCCAATTTATGTTGCTTGGAGATCTTGGACTTGGGTGAGGTATGTAGAGTACCTGTCAGTCATAAATTAATATTATTTCGTATGTAATTGGGTTATTCCACAAAATATCGGACGAAAATTTGTCCTCTATATTTTCGGTGCGCTTTTCGAAAAGTATTGACAATATTATTTTGAGCTTTTGATAATAGCACAATTTTCTGAATAATCATATTAAATCGCTTGATATGCAACAAGTGAATACGGATTTTTGGATTTCGTTGATTCAGTTAATAATTTAATCCTGGATTCAGTCGTGTGCACAAATAAACATTATTAATTACATTGAAAAAATTTTCTTACATCGGTGGAAAGTCCAGCATTAGCGATAACGGCCTTGGCCCTTTTTTCCGTGAACCTTCCAACGCTGACAATCTTCTCAACTGCCAGAAGCTTGATAACAGCCACCAGTGCCTGATCGCAAAGCAGTTGCAAAGCTCTCTGCTCTATGCCCTGGAAAAAAAAAGGCAAATTTCAGCCATCTCCGATACAATTTTCAAACCCAAGACATATTCATTGCCTTCAGCTCCGCTGGGGTGATGTTTCTGCCAGCAGCATCCATCAGAGCCAGCGGGCAGTAATTGTGCAGAAAACAGTGCCGAAAAAACGTCTCTGGAGTTCCGCACAATTTGTGAAAAAGACTCCAAAATCGTCTGCCGCTCACTTCACTCCTTTGGCAGGCAAAGCCCGTCACTTTTCTTGCAGGATGTTCCCGTGGCGGTTTCCCAATAAAACCAGAGAGTTCTAACCAGTTTGTCACTGTGTTTACTTCACCAAAAGGAACTCCCGTCTGCGACATTCCCCAAGGGCCTGCGTTCATTCCGAGGAACAGCAGCTTCTTTGTACTTTGACAATATTTATGGACGTAATTTGAGTGAACTTCAAAAGCATATTCTATGGGGTTGTACATGTATTCTACGGGAGGTGCAAAGTGAATACCATACTCGATGCTCGCAGTGAGTTGGCACTCAATTGCGAGTAAGCTTTCCGGGATATTGTTAGAAATGGGAGCTACAAGTGCCAGGGGAGAGAAATCTTCGATCAGTGGCTTTTTTTCAAGTAACGAAGAAGCTATGGAATCATTAGGCTGCGACGAAATTCTATGGGTCTTTTCGATGCTGAGGTCCAGTGGCAACTCCTCATCTTCCAGTTTCGCTCGTTTTTCTGGCGTCATTATTATTTTCAATACACACGAAAAAAACAAAAAAAAATTAAATTATATACTTACAACAAAAAAATAAAAAAATTGTTAATTTTCGAATCCGTATTTCAATTGACGTTTGATGGTTGGAAGCCCGTTGAAACTTCCTTTTTGCGATAAATAAAGCATGTCTGGTACTTTTTTGGCTCGCCGAAAACCCACGTGCTTTCGTTCGTTTTCTATACGCAAAGTGTCAGACCGCGCGGTGTTCCAATGATTTGTTGGGCCACTTGTAAACATTAAACTCACACTATTTCTAGTGCGACTTTTTTTCTCGTTATTGCAGGCATCTGTACTAATACATTGTGATAATTTACCGGCGGAGTAGTGCAAGATTTCATGATTGCGTTTTTATAAAAATTTAATGAACCTCGTTTTCCTTCGAAAAAAATTGAATTTATATATGAAAATTCCCGACCAATCAAACACGATGAAAACAAAGGTCCATTGTTCTTTACATCAAACTTAAACATTACAGTCTTTATTACCGACTGAGTCCATGCTCGGCGATCTGCCAAGCACATTCACAGGATTCCGCGAGATGCAGCTTTCCTCGCGTTTTTTCGTTGGGAATTTGGTGCTATCTTGAGATTGTACCGATCGTAAGTTTGCGGTTGTCGTATTGTAGCCGGGATTTGTCAGTGTGATTGAAAAGTGCGCGCGCGTGGTGTCGTTTGTGTTGTTCTTTGCATTGTTTACGATCGGCTTTTAATTCTTCAAGAAAATACATCAAGATTTTGTGAATTGTTACGCGTAATGTGGATTTAGAATATTTTCTTCCTTTTGAAAAATTGTCACGACAGATCAGTGACGTTGACAATGATGGAAAATCAGAATGGACCACCGGTCAAATCGAATAACCCCGCACCAACCGTCGAACAAATTAATTCAGACAGAATAACTCAGGTAAGATTTAATTTAATTTTTTCACACTTATTTATTGCCTCCTTAAACTTCCTTAACGTACAAAAATTACTTTGAGAATGTCCTCAACGTAAGTGCGATGATTCTAACCTCAAAATTGTTTTCAAATAAAATGCTATTTAAATTTCACGTTTGGCGCTGTGCGACATTTTAACAGACTATTTGTTGTTCTAATTTTATTATTTGTTTGACTTTCGAACGAAATATTTCTCTGTGATTTCTTGTGATTTTGTATCTAAGTTCAAAAATGATATATTGTAATCCTTACTTGAGAAAATTTTTGCAATTTGCGATTCCTTCTTTAGCAAGTTTTTGCAATCAATTTGTGTTGGATCGCATTTTTTCTGATAACTTTATATTCTACAGACTCAAAAAATATTTACTGTTGTTAAAAAAATTTAGTTAAAAAATAAGCATGCAATATTTGTCATTATAATGTGAATTTGTTGTTACAGTTGGCAAACAAATATTGGGCTCCTCACACAACAGAGACACATTTGCCATTCAGTTCGCAAATAGTCGAGGACATATACATCCAAGAAATATGCGCCTCCAAATTTTCTATAAGACGTATAATGATGCTAGAATTTAGCCAGTATTTGGAAAATTTCTTGTGGCCGAATTATGAGACTGGAAAGGCAAATCGAGCTCACACAATGTCGATAGTCGTGATGGTAAACGAAAAATTCCGTGAGAGAGTTCAGGTGTGGGAGGCATTTGAGAAAAATTGTACCCATTTCTCTGGATTTTTCCAAAGCGTCTTAGAAGCCTGTTTGGAGGAAAGCATCCTCGATTTTGATCTAAAGGAACAAACAGCGCTCATTGTTTTCCTCAATCACTGCTTCAATTCCATGGAAGTTGCACTGGTGCGCGAAGAAGTTAAAAGATTGGTCTCACTTTCCATGTGGACTTCTCTTCAGCAAGGAAGAAGAGAACTGGAATTCAGAAAGTATCCGAAGTGGAGAAAATACTGGAAGGTTATTAAGAAAAAAGATAAGCCAGAAATGAAAGAAAAGTTGGAATGGGAACGTCGTTTTCTTCACAGACTTATGGTCAAGTTTATGACCATTCTGGAGACTATTCCTGCGGAAGGTAAATAACTATGGTCTGTTTAATTACCGTTTGAAGATAAGAAACATTTAAATGAAAAATCACTTGGCTTTCTGGTCTTTCGATAAAAAAAAGTTTCAAGCATGATTATTTCTGCTGATGATTGCTCCTCTAATTTTTTCTTCGAAATCATTTAACTAATACTGTTGTTTTATCAATTCAACAGGTCCAGTTTTTCCGGATAAAGTACGTTATTGTGAACGGTTCCTGGAATTAGTTATCGACCTTGAAGCTCTTCTGCCGACGAGACGTTTCTTCAACACGGTAATGGACGATTGTCACCTCGTTGTGAGATGTCAGCTATCAAACTTGTTGAATCATCCAGAAGGAAGTTTATTCGGCCAGGTTAGTGATTATTTATATTGTACTAGCAGTTGTCGTGCTCGCGTGAATAATTTGGATCACACGCCCTTCTCATTCCAAAGGAGAGGTGGGGTAAGGGATTAGGTTAATAGATTATCTAAAGTATTTTTTTGAGACTTCTTGGAAAGGGAATTTTAATGTGAAGACGTGTTAAAAAATTGGAAGTAAGATGCACAGGAAGAAAAACGTAAATTAATTGTTCAGGTAATTTATTCAGATCTTCGTGATCGAAATGTCGATTCTTAACTGCTGACTACAAAGGAAAATATGAATCTCTAATATCTATCGTAATATCGTGTAAATCTTTTATATAAATAATAAAATCTAGGTAAAAAATAATTAAGTGTCGCGGAAAATTTGCAATACGTTTTTGCATATTCCATATTTTCTATATATTCATCATAGTAAGGTCACTTAAATTTCTAAATTGTGCACGGTTCAGTCGTGATTTCATGTATAATTAGTGCAAATCCTCGAGTTACGTGGCATTTTGTAATCGGACCAGTCTTGGATTCGTATTGGTTTCATATTTAGTATTGGGCCACATATTTGAGATTGATAATCAATACTAAATAGATCGACAAAACGTCTGTTTTAACCCTGATCAAAAACGTCTTTTTACTTTTCTCTTTTGTTATTTTTCCGCATTTTTTCAATTCATTACATCCTTTTCTTGATTTCATCCTTTTTCGCACCCATATAAAAATTCAAAAATTCCTCACGCGCAATAAAAAATACTGATCCTTAAACATCGGTCCATTTGTGCACCTATATTGTGCTGTTTTTTGTTGTTTTTCTAGAAGATTATTTAAAAAATAAATTCATTCGAATCGGCTTGGTTAAGCCTCAATTCGATGCTTTAATTCGAACATTGAACTTTCCTAAATTAAGGGGCTACATCCACCTAGAGTCCCGAAAAAAAGTCCCAATTTCGGTTTTTGTTAAGAAAGTACTGATCAATCGAAGACAATTGTTTTTTCCTTGAATTTTAGTATTAAAACTATGTTTTCTTGTAGAAAAAAAAATCATCAAAATATATGAAACAAAAAAGGTATACCGCGGGCTTGTGAGGCAATATTTTTCGAGATGTCTTGCGGTGGTCATTCTCCAGCTTAACCAGTTCATTTTAATTAAGAACAAAATAGGTTATTCGAATCCGTAACAAATATTGCTCGTTCACGATCGCCAGTATTAAAAATGATTTTTTTTTACATAATGACGACGAACTAAAACTGAAACATGGAATATCTATGAGAAAAATTAGTCACTTTGACGTAATTATTGAAAAATAAAGATCGATTCAAAACAACTAAGACCGTCAGCAACTTCTCAATGTTTTTTAGCACATTTTGCTCAAACTTGAAAACGATCTATTTAGTGGTTCTCGAGATACGATGACCATCGGTAAAAGATGGCACCTGTTCCACGAATCCAAACAATACTTACTTAAAAAAAAAAAAACTTGAGGTAGATGTCACCCCTTAAAAAAATTGAAAAAAAGGCCATTGACAGCAACACGCTGACCAAAGGTCTCAGCAACTCCTACATGCCTATTGCGTGGTTAAGGCACAAAGAACATCTCAAAACATCCGCGAGTCGTTGCATTGCTTAAAAATAATTCGTCACAGCAAAACGATAATTGCTCGCAAAATGAATGGCACTTAAACTTTCCTGCAATTCAACGTCATTGTATTTTTAATTCGACACGTTTTTTGTTTCTTTTAAACTGGTGTTCAATTAATATCCAGCGTTGATTGCAGTCATTTCTTCTCCCCAATCGAGACCCTCAGGATTATCGTTACTAGCGCAGCAGTTGCAGGTCTTACCCAACAAAAACGTCACTCTTTTTTGTCCAAAAACGCAAACGTAGAGCATTAGAATGGCTTGAAGAAAATTAATGACTATGTGACAGTAAACGAGGACTTCGTACTTCAATTGAGAGAGCAAAAGTGAAAACCAGCCGAAGCTCATTATCGTGAAGATTAAAACAAACATACGAAAGCTGTACTTCATTTTGTGATGGATTCTGCCATAAGTGTTCATGCGTTTTATTGTGTTTGCGGTTGTAAGAACAAAGCACAAATCGATGAGAATTGTGAAGGCTACGGAGGCGAAGAGCACTGAAAGTCCTAGCCAACCAATTGTCTCTTGTGGTGGATAAGACGTTCCGGTGATGAACGATTTATCCGTTTCCAAGACAAAATGGGCGAAAATCGCGGTCCCTGACACTAGGATCGTTGTTATCCAAACGTACGATGAATAGTAGCAGTATTTTCGACCATCTGTGACTCTGAGAAATACGTTGCGTGATTTGAAGGTATTCCAGACGTAGTAGCCGATCACGTTCAGCCAGAAAAATGCTGCCAGTAGAGAAACGTAGCCCACGGTATCTGAAAATAAACAATAGTTCAAATTATGTTATTCATCAGATGAGAAATACAGAGGAATACAATCCAATTGTTTAATGTCGATTCGATAATAGAATTGTGTTTGAAAGTAAAGGTATGTTTACAAGTCTTAATTATTGGGAAATTTGCAAATAATTATAATTGCAACGATTTAAATAATTGGCTATTTTAGAAAAGACTACAAAGTGAGCAAAAATTCAAGTATGCAAAAAAATTCGGAACTTCATTGAATTATATATTAGACTTGAAAAAATTATTAAAATTAGTCATTATTATTTTTATTTCCATTGCTAAAATTATTTGAATCGAATATTAATGCAAAATCTGAAGATAATTAGTAGATTTTTCCTCCATATTTTAATTATTCCAATTAATCAAATAACTTGGAGCTAAATTAAAACATCGTAAAAAAATTGAAAACCCGATATCGGCATTGAAAATTGTACAAAGAAATCTACCCATGAACTTACCGGCGATAATGAAGCTCACGTGATTCCCATATTCGGTAAAAATTCTAACAGTCGCAGCGCTCTGACTGGCAACAAGACAAAGGCTCATGCTGGTGATCATATTTCCAACTAGATCGCGTAATTGCGGCAAAACGAAATACACAACAGCGATAACAAGATAGCTGGTGATGGAAATCGCCCTGAAGGTCGGATCAACGACGTGCTTCATAAAGTACGAAGTGTCAGTCCAACTTGTGGTCAAAACCGGTACGCAAACCATCGCATAAGTGGCGACAAGATGTTCGCCACTGAGTACAGCTTTTTCGATGCAATAGTGACCAAAAGGATAGTCATAGTGCATCGATTCCGCGGACTCAACATCCTCATCATCGTACAAGTCTTGATCAAAATTCTGCACGATTTTATCAGATCGTCTTGTAGTTTCCGGAATAAAATGCCTCAATTTTCCAGTAGAAAGAATAACCAATCGATCGCCACCTTGTGGATAATAATAAACATGCGATTCGTGCTCATCGCTTCGACAAATCGGTCTGCCGATTTGTAAGGAATATTTCACAGCTTTTATTGGCATTTTTCCAGGGTTCCGTTCATCCTCGAACTCGGGTTGCCAGCCTTTTGTCACGTTCATTTTATTCTCCTGGCTCAGCGGTGTACAAACATCGTCTACAAGCAGCTGATCACGTCCACAGCATTTACCGATCAGCACAAAGTCTTCATTGTTGCCGGAGAGATCGTCGAGAAGAATTTCGCTGTTGGTCGTTGCACTCACCAACACAAAACTCCAATTCCATGTTAACACGATAACCGGAATAATCGCAAAGTTATACATCGCCTTGAGCATTTCTCAAACTCTCCTTTGCACTGCTTTCGCACCGGGTGCTGCGAAATCTATTCGCGAATCCCGCTGTGATCATACAGCGCGTGCCTTTCTCGAGTACCCGACGAATGATTCACTTTTCCATGCCGAGAAAGACTCGCCGCCGCTTCCACTGTTGATTCGCGGTAACTTTACTCGTTTAGCTAGTCGATGTGCCTCGTTGCTTCTTCCTGGAAGTGCTACGTTTTTTTTAAAGGCTCTTCGCGTCATCCAATAGTTAGGTTTTATTCTATCAGTCTTACTCCTTTTTTTCATTGAACGAAATTCATTGGAGCGAACCACGCGATGATTTTCTTGAGGAATTTGTTGTTTTGGTTCTCATGACACTGTAGATTCTTAATTACGTTGAGAATCGTATTAACCGGTTGGCTAGACGCTACAAGTTCGATACTCGCGTCCCCGACGCCACTGGAACTCTAATGAACAAGACCAGGTAGACCTTTTTGCGGACCCGCTTTGCAGGCTCCACCTGCACACAGCGGGACCGTACCTGGATTTTATCCAACGACCCCTGCAGTCAGGTTCGCGAAGCTTCGAGGAAGTTACCTGTATAATCCTCTGTCGGCTTTTTTTAACCGATAGATTCCACCCGAAGGATTCCTACTGATGGTGATTTTCTCAAGGTACTCAAGAGACGGTCGATGCCCCATTATAGACATATTGCTTCTTCATAATTCTGAACTTTCTACAGATCCACATCCATGAGGAAGCATCGATTTTGGCGTCGCCACAGAGGACGCTTTGTTAATAAAAACTGCAAAGTTATACTTTGCACAAAGCCACGACTGTGAGAAATCTTTATTGATTTTCGCTTATTCATAAGCGAGACTTTATGAATAGAGTTGAATCATGAGGATGCAATTTGTAAAATTCTATTTTGCAGTCTTCTTTGAATAATGTCCAGACTCACTCATCTTACAAAAATTTGTGAGTAGTAATAGTATTTATTGGCAATATATGTACATTTTTTAATTTTTATACAGTGGTTGGTTAGCTGGATAAATCTGTTATTGCCAACAGGCCATAAACCGAGATCCTTCAGTCTGAGTTTTTATGTATTCTCACTTAGAACATTTTTATTAAATTTCACGCCAATCATTGTTAAAAGTTTATCCATACTTTCAAAATACTTTCAAGTTTCACACCTAGCTTTTTTTTCAAGGCTACTATTTGTGTAAGAATTTTTTCAGATCAAGAACATTACGAAACGTTTATTCAAAACTAAACGGAAACTATTGATTATGCTGGACGGAAAAACTTGACGGTTAACCGCATTCTATCTTCCATACGGATATTCATTTATCAACAGCTCATTATTTTTATATCGAGAAGCAATTAGGGATGTGGAAGTGGCGTTTATTTATAAGCTTTTTTTCATATGACTATTATAAAAAAACGAGCAGCTTTAACCGGAATTATTATTAACACCGTTCAGTCACGTGACGTTTTATTAATTTTTCATGAAAAATCAACTAAAGAGTAAAGTGATGTTAGAGGTTCATAAATAACGCAAAAAAAAATGTACTATACGTACAGTCATAAAAAGCAAGATACACATGAGCTCATAAAGGACCCAGCACAAGCAAACAGATTGTGTAATGAGATTACAAACCTTAAGTTCCGTTGACATTTCACCTGAATAAATACATCTTGAATAATAAATGCCATTTAAACTCGTTAATTTATTATTGGCTTCTTGAATAAATTACCGGTAAGATTTAGCAAATGGAATTTATTTAACCAGTAAAATATTCGTCCGTCAAACTGTTTGTTTCATAAAATTACATCACCAGTCTCAGATCTTTGTAAGCATCAACTACATTAATTAAATAAAATAACTAATCTAATTGCTTGAATTCATCAATATCATTTTTTAAAGACGTTATGATTCAATTAACAAAAAAAGTAGTTAACGCAATAAAATTGTTGGATTGTAAGTTACGAAGAGGCAGTTGATAAAAATGGTTTATTACGTGAGATGCTTACGTTGTATATGGCACTTATGTAATACTAATGAGAAGTCCGGCTGTCCGACGCTTTCAGAAAATATTCGGTGACATCTGCGACAGCAGTTTTCCTCCGTATTTGTCCAGATAATATCAGTAGGTTTTCTTAGCATAAAACGCTTTAGTATCAGCCCATGAAAACTCCACAAAGATTGTCTTTTTTCTAAATTATTGGGAAGAATTTTGTGGCGACCTTCAAACGCTTACAAAAAACATTATCACATAAATTATAAAATATTTATAAAAGCTGTGGAGATAATTGTTTTCTTTTCGCTTGATAATTCTTCAAGGAGAATTCGAGAGTTCCATTTCCACGTCCAGAGCTGGAGCAACTTCTCCATCCTCTTCGTAAGCAGCCCATGATTTTGGGAAAGCCAAACCGCACGGTTTTCTTCTTGCCAAAAGTCTTTTTACGCGCCGGCGCGTTATTACCAGTAAAATAAATATCAGGACACCTTGCAGACTGTTGAGAACATCTGTTGCGAACCTGAAAGCATACCAATATTTTTATAGAATTTGATAGATTGGATTCTTTTATACTTCGTTTTTGCTTTCTCGTAGAGTTAAAGTTCTTCATGTCAGCATACTTAGAATTGAAAAAGTTATTTTAGAGAGAAAAAATCCTTCTATGTGTCAGTGTATGTTTGGAGGGTTTTGAGATTTCAATAACACGTGTAATACAAATTCTGGCACATGCATGACCCAGCTACTCGTCTTTAAAAATTTAAAAATAGTGAGGAAACAATACGCAAAGACGTACCTACTTTATTTATTCATTGAGTTTTATAATTGTAAGCAGATAAAAATTACCAGATCGAATGAAGTCCTGAAGGTGAGGCGGCAAAGGAGATGACCTCAAAGATCCAGGTGATTCCCATCACGAGAACGAGTTTCACGTAAAGCAAACAATTATAACGCAAAGATCTTAGTCCGGTTCCGGTGTATCCTCTATAGTCGATCCAAAGTCGCCAGCAAGTCAATCCCAGGTAGACGATATTGAGCGTCAGTAGAGTGGCTATTGGACCGTAGAAGAAGGCCCACGTTTCGGAATTTCCTAACAATAATCCAATGACGTACGTTATAATTTCTAAGAATAAACGCCCTCCAGGCAAAGCAAAATCAAACAAAAAGCTCTTACCTCCGAACCAACAACCACGGTCACCGAAACCTGGCTTAAGGTGGTAACCGTCTGTATGGTGAGTCGCCAGAGCTGCGATCAGAAAAATACCAGGACCGACAAATCCAACCGCGCAGAATATTAAAAACAGGTCCTTGTCTTTTATTGGAAAGTTTTTAAACCTGTGGAAATTTAAATTGTTAAATTTTCATGATTTTCATATAATTTCAAGCGTCGCGAGATAAATGTTTCTGAAGATAGTATTTTCTTACCAGACAGATCTCCAGACGTTGAACGCTACGAGATTCATCCAGAAGAAGGCGGACAGGAAAGTCCAATACATGAAGAATGCTGTAGGAATAAAATATCAAAAAATTAGTTTTCTCGGTAGATTCTACAGAATGTACAATCTCCAGGTATTTGAAGAGTTTCGAAATCGTCGGATAAATAGTACGTTTCAGAGATATTCCGGGAAAAATCATTGAGTGACTCGGCAAATATCGGAAAATGTTTGTTTATCATTTTCCGTCTGTTTGCAATAAATCATTAAAACTTTTTGTTCATCACACCTGTGTGTGAAAATCTGTCCGACAGTAAATTTTTTGAGACAATCTGTTAGATAAAATTTAAAGACCCTGAAGAGTGGAGGAATGAAAACTTACCTAGCGGAACGCAAATAAGATCGTCCACTTCCGGATGATACCTCATCTGTTCAATGGCTAAGGTTAAGTAACTGGCAGCTAGAAAGCCGACCACACATGACATTGATTTGTCCTGGATTTCTCGAAGTTCCGGTAAAACCGCATAAACCACCATTGTCACGATAAGGAAGAATACAGATATCAGGCAAAGGGGTCCAAACACCCAGATTCTCCAAAGTGGCGGATTGTACGTTTCGACGTCATCGAAACAGACCAAAGCCCACCGATCTTTTTCGTTTTTTCCTGACAGGCAAAACCTGCATAATCGTTAAGTCATCATGTCAGTTATATCATATATAATTGTTGAGCGGGATTGTTAAATTCAATCCTTTTACTTATTTGCCAAACACTCCTCGTTTCAATATTTTTTCGTAGTCAGTTTATTTTTTTCAATGGCCATATATTCAATGTAACGAAAGTTTGATTGAACGAGGGCCGATCAATCACGGCCATCATCCATTCCAGATTCAGACGTTCATCATTTTAAAATTCACCATCTTAGCTATTCGTTATTTTCGTCGAAAAGCTATAATATAATTCGCTTCAATGCGGATTTTTTTCAAGTTAAAGAAGAAGGTTTCGTTGAATTAGAGAATATTCATTGGATTTAAGAAATGTTTCTTGGATTTGATGTCACTGCTTGTCATTCAGTTTGCTTATCATTCATGGAAAAGATAGTATTGAAACTGAAGTATTACATTTTATTGGCAACGGTTGCCGTGAATCAATGACCCGCTTGAATTTATCTGTAATGTAGAACAATCCAAAAACAAAATAATTTCACCTTCCTTCGGCGATTCTTTCGTGATCGTGAATGAATTCGAGTACTGGATGTCCACTAATTTCCTCGACGGTGAATTCATCGAAGTGATTGAACTCGGGATCAAGACTGTAGAATGATTCATGTTCTCGACAGAACAAACGTATTTCACTGCCGTCAGAACAGTTGGCAGACGGATTAATCCATGTAGTGTTTTCGGGGCAACAATACGAAGATGTGCCCGAGACAATCGTCCCTCTGATGGCGAGTACCATCAGTACCGGAAATACCCATGATCCACAGACACTAGCTGCAATTTAAAAAACAGCGTTTTCGCATTTTTGTATCTCTCGATTCCTCGCAATCAGCGTTTCTACGTTTATCGATATCTCGCGCTAGTTTTTCTCTTAACACTTTTATAAACATCACCACATCATAGAATGACTAGCTGCAATTTTGATACATCGTATTGCCATTTTCGTATCTTGCGATTCTTCGTAATCGATGATTTTACCTTTATCGATATTTCGCTCTAGTTTTTCCCTTAATGTGCACATACAGAGCTGTACAATGTTCCAAGGCCTTAAAAAAAATGATTTTACAGATAAGTTGGTTCACTATGGTGTTTACCGCTTGAAGTATCACTCCACGTGGTAAAAGATTGATTATCAATAAATTGAGATATATATCCAAATTCAACGCGGTTATCGGCCAACATTTTTTCGTTGGTTTTCAATCTGTTGAAATGCAACTCACGAAAACTCTATAAAAATATCCAAATTTTTTTTTTCGGCCGGCGTTTTGTAACTTTATGTTGTGACCAGACACCGTCAAATATAACTGGTTATTCTGACATTTTAAGAGAAAGGTCTTCACCGAACAATAATCATTTATAGACCATTAAAAAATAGTGCAGATTCTATAACGGGCACAAAAAATATTAATGGGTGGCAAAAACATATAGCCACTCAAAAGATATTCCAAGCCTAATCTTATTAGCATTCATGACGAATAGGGAACTTCGAACAATTTATTTTTGTTACACTCTTGTAATTTTTACTTCCTATCATAATTTTAGAAAAAACAATTCTTCTGAATTACGTCCTAGTAAAATAATAAGTTTCTCTTATATATTATCAAAAGGGGCGTTTTTTACTTATATCAGATATAATTGCCATACTTAGATTTTCCAAAAATATGATTGACATGTAATTGATCGACTGGTCGAAGCTATTTTTCGAACGATAATAACAATTGATTCTTATCGCTTTTTTAAATTTCTGTAAACATTAAAAAGAAAAAAAGAATTACATACAGCATATTATTTCAGTGATTATTCAACTTGACAATGATTCTCAGTGATAACCATTCACCAAGTGTTTTTAATCTGGAAATTCTCACGAAATAATTATATGTATGAGATACTAAAAATAAAAGAAAAAAAAAACGTGAGGGTTATGGCCCTGTCGACTGGACTGCCCCATATACATATGTATACATTAGATTTATAATGAGTTAACAGTAGATAAAACTGTCCCTGGGCTCGACATATCGCATTTATACACATGTATTGTATTGGTCAATATAGGAGAATCGTTATATCTGATCGATTCAAGATAACGTCGTCGTCACGCGTTCATCGACGACGTAAAGTTTCTGTGAACACATATCCAGATCTATAGTACACTAGACTTCAATATGCGCGTACACAATTTATGTACGAATAATTTACAGCGTTCCACTTTTATTTTCCGTACAGATGCCAAAGTCTTTATCAACGTCGTAGTGTTTGCGCCGTAAATTCATTAGTTTTGTCTGTGGCATTAAATGAGAATTAAATGCGTGCTATGTCTGTACAATATTTTTTTCACACTTCCATAGACCAACAATTATGACGTGTGGTTTCCATTACCGCAGATGTTCCGAATGTGGATTATCATTGAATTAGAATCATTAGTTTCGAACTTCATGTTCTTGTACACACTTGTCATGAATGATTTTCAGACACTTCACTTTACTTTATTACTGATGTATTTTCCATTTATCCAAAGATTGTCTATTGAAAAACCTAATTACATATTTTCTAGAGCATTTATTTAATGCATTTTTCCTTATTGATTTTATTATTATTTTTTTGCTACGAGGAATAAAAGTGAGTTAACGCGCTTTAATACATTTTGAAAAACTATTATTGAGTCTAAAAAATTATATACGTATTTTTCAAGTCATATTTACTAGTGCATATTGCAAATTCTTCGGGTGGCTTAGTGAAAGATGTCTGCTAGAATTTATTGTTAATATTGCGAGGTTTTACTGCTGCAAGTAAATTATGCTCGAGTGTGTTCTGTTATTCATTCATCAAACGCATTTCCTGTATCATATATGCTGACTAGACATCTATATTCTCTAGGCTTGGCGCCTAGCATCTCAGATAAGTCAAGAGTAAAGTCCTGCCTCGGCAAATGTTGCTTCGTTAAATACAACTGAATGTTCGTGCAATTCCGAAGGTCCCTTAGTAATAAGCGATCTACATCGGCGATTGATAGGCCCATTGAGCCCAAAATAGATCTTTTAGAATTGCACTGTGGGTGGCGATACATGTTAAAATAATACGAGGCGGCACAGATTGTTCGGTATGTTGGATCACTTAGGCAGATGTTTCCGTTCACGGGAAACTATTCTCATGCCAAATATTATTACGAATTGATAATGAAACGCAAAGCTTATACATTTCCGAGTTTGATTAGATGTAAAAATCTTTGAATTTATTTATTGTAGATTATTTACGAAAAAACGTCACACATAAATTTCCTTATCGTACCGAAAAAAAATTGTAAAATAAAAACTAAATTTATACATAAACTATTTTCTCAATTTGCCGTTTTATAATTCAGGTCGCATCGTATTTCATAAATAATAGCAAAGATGTGCTGTAATACCGAGAGTCAGTAAGGAAATAAAACGAAAATCCTATGTATACCGGAGTAATGAGGCCTTCAACAAGCTCCCTATAAATATTCGTGAAAGATGGACGAATAAAAATTTCAAGAGCTCAGTTTCTCACTACATGAAAGAGCATAGGTTCAATGTATGTATATGTATATCAATTTTCTGTTTGTTGTTATTGCAATTTTTCGCAAGGACATAAATGAGTTTATTTTTATATGGAAAGATAGTATATTTTATTACATTTTTCTTAGTTGTAGGTAATTATGGATTGCAGTCGAGAACAAGTCTAGTGTAGGGCTTATGTGACGCGCATTAGGTGAATGATAAGGTGATTAACTTACTACAACCAATGAAATTAGCATTATAAGTATGTGATAAGACCGCTATGTAAACGTGTAAAGCAAATATGTAAAACACACCCGTTTCTGGTGCATCCACCAATGAATTTAAATTTGAAAATTCAAATGTATTGATAACGAATTAAAATAATCGAGTAAGTTAAGAGAACATTTATGCACCGAACTCTTGAGAAAAAATATTTGCCGAAATATAAAAAATGTTTTCTTACAAAATTTCCACGATTTTTCATTTTTTTTTTTTTAGTTTTTTTTTTTAATTTCAATTATATTCCAACTCTTATTCAACTTTGGGGAATTCTAAAAATTAGCTTATCCAAGGTGAATGAATGTGAATACCTATACGAGGTTCTGGAGGTGATTATAAAATTAGTTTACAAACATGAGAAACAGTAAGAATAATTATATTTAAACTCACGATTACATTTGTTTGTAGTGTTAATAGACGTACCGTCACGTGTCCGTAAATCCAGCGATCTTCCTCCGCGTCTTTTTAACATTTTAATCGATCTTCTCACGTGAACATTTACTCAAAAATCAGATTTAGTTCCAAAATACTGTACGAACGCTGCCCATACATTTATATGCCTCTTAATGTAAATATCTAGAACAAAGACAAAAACACCGCTTTAAAAATTGCGTTTAAATAAACAACACAAGTGAAAGCATTTTTTTTTTTTTTTTGTAAAGAGCATTCATGGAAGAAATATTATTGAAAATTATTATCACCATAAACACGTAATTAAAAAGTTATGACGTAAGGTGCAAATGTTGCAAACATCGGTAAAGAAAATTAATGAATACTTGACTTATCGAGAAAAACCTGTTAACGCTTCTCAATATTCAACATCAACGACAAAATTATTTTCCTCACGTTGTGTCGAGATTGACAATCGATTATAAATGTAGCTAACTAAGAACAAAAATGTTGTTGTTTTCTCTGATTATTTTACAATTTACTTTGTTTAGATCACGATCGGAGGTTCGCGCTTTTCGGAAGTACATCCTTTGTTTACTTTGTTTACAAAAAACTTAAAGTTGAATGAAGAGAATGGTCAGAAGTCTCTTAATAAATTAGAAAATATTTATGACATGAACGAAAATCATTACGATGATAAAAGGGAAATTCTCGTGCGGCAAAGAATAAGTAAAGTAAAAGAAATTAGGAGAACGTTGAGACCGGTCTGAGTGCAGGACCTCATGATCCTCATTTACCATATTTGTCTCGAACGACAAATTCATTCTTCTGACTCGACAAAAAATTAGGGCACGACGATGGATAAACAAATCGTAAAATTTCCTCGAGTCATGAATTTTTTTCCAGCAAACAAAGCGTTGCAAAATATTTTTCAGCATCGAACAAACATTGCAATGATACGCGGACTATTCATTAATAAACTTGGACTTTTATGACGATGCGTAAGTCACGTTTTTATTATTCATAAAAGACACACGCTGCACCACTCAGACTCTCGCTTTCAATAGCATTTTTATCTTTCTCACTTTTGCGGCGTTGCCAGTTTTTCGATGCACAAATTTGAATTTCAAAGTCGTTGAATAAATATTGTCACTTCATTTCAGGTGAACCAGCAGCGAAGAAATCCACCGACGAAAAATTGGCACAAAAGTCTTTCTGACACTAAGAATATTCACGTTTTTTATGTTTCAAATTATTATGATGTTTTGATGGTCCTTTTTTAAAATATTTTCAAAAAAGAAAATAATTAGATTGTTTTTCAGGGCTTGGAAATGCCTCAGGCAAATGTCCTTGACAAGTGATGGCGTAGTATTTTATATTTCACCGAAGTTGACAGGGAAATTGCAAAACTTGCGGCAAAGAGTTTCGAAGAGCAGTGGAGGACGCGCCGGGTGCGAGCTACGCGACTCGCGAACTGATCGACAGTTCATGCAGCAGATCACCAGTAGGCACACCTCTCGGCTTCTTCCGACCTCGAATTTATCTTTCGGTGATTTCGCGGCGGAAAAGAGAGGGCAATGTTACTCCGGGAGTAAATGGCGACGGTAGACAGTAGCATTCCCTCCCCCCGATCTCCGGAAACTCCCTCCAAGAGGTTTTACAATTATTCAAGGCTTTCTTTAATTGCCACCCAATTTTTTTCTTCTATTCTTATTTTGCCATGAGTCCCAATTTTACTCGTACACCGATAAAAAGAATTGGTAATACCAACCGAATCTGCGGTTACGCATGGCGAAACAAATATTTCGTTGATTGGAAGAAATATTCGTTCCAATTAACCAAAGATTTCTTTCGATACGCTTTCAAAAGAAATATTTTATTATAGAAATAGTTATGATGTTTGTTATGTATTTAATAAGGTTTCGATGTAGGTTTTTTCAAAAGAAGTTTATCATTTACACAAATTCCTTTTCTCCAGACTTTTTTTTAGGTGTTTTTAAGTAGATTTTCCGAATTTCCTTGAATAGCTGAATAATTTCCAGAATCACTTTACGACCCGTATTCCTTTTAATCAAAATTATATGATCTATTTCCGAAGGTTATAAAGTGCCGTTCATCGCGTACCGGAAGCCATGAGCAGTGGGAAATTTTGAGTTAAATGGGCTTTGGATATTCCGGTCGGATTCTTCGAAACTGACTCTACAAATTGTTGTCGTCGTTGTCGTTGGAAAACGTTGTGATTTTCGTGACGTTATCACGATGTTATTGCGTCACTTAATAAGCAATTCGCGCGATGGGCTGGCATAGCCAACGCGAGTAAACATAATGAGTCGTCGAAACAATAATTTTTCTCACGAGGCCGTGCCAATTGGTCTTATCTCTTCTTCACCGCTAATTCCTGCATCTGTTTTTACGGATCGCCGATGCGTAGTTACCGCAACGTCATTGATGACTGAACTCAATTAATGAGCTTGCATTCCATTTTGTTTCAGTTACTCGAGATGCTCAAGTTCTACGCGAGGTTCGAGATCAGCGAGGAAACTGGGGATCCCCTCACCGATCACGATATGACGCAGCTTCACTATACCAAGATCACTTCACTCCAAGTAAATACGTTCAAACAACTTTTTCCTTATTGTAGCTTTTTCCCGAGATTGAAAAATAATTTTTTATCAGTGAAGAATTTTTTTATCGATATGGCTAAAGAAATTAAAATATCCGAAAAAATAATGCATGCACTTATTAGAAATTAATTATCGTTGCAGCGATCAATGTTAATTGAAAAAAATATTTTAATGGACATCAAGAAGTTTAAATCTTCAATTTATTGTAGCCAATTAGTGCATTAGAATCGACGCTCTGGTATTAAAAAAAAATTATTTCTGTGGAAAAACGGGGGAAGCATTATTTTTTCAACAAAACCTTACAACTCTGATGATATTTCAGCGATATCGACGGACATGTACGAATACTCTGTAATTTTCTTGATAAAAAAATATCCGTTTTTAAATTGATAAATAATTCTTCGTTTTTCCGGTTAAGAATCACCTAAATGAAACTATTGAAAATTTTTTTTTCAATATAACGATTCACTAATTTGATTATTATAGAAAGCTGTATTTGCGAAATTCCCGGATTTGCGTACTTTCGCCCTCGCCAATGTCGCCAGCGTGGATACCAGAGATGCCCTCTATAAACACTTCGGATCGCTCAGGTAAATCATTTGCTCTCACCATGTTTGAATAATTAAAATGTTTGTGAAATGTTGAAATATTTTACGAGAAAAAAAAATCGTCGGAAATCAAGTTTATTATTTACACGTTACTCATGCCATTTATTTTTGACTGTTTACAAAAACGTTGTGAAATCACATGAGAACACTTCATTGAAAAAAAAGAAAAAAGAAAAATTACGGTGAAAACAAATTTACTGTGCAATTATCGGTTTTCACTTGCGTCAAATAATGGTCATAAAAAATACACAGAGAATATGAATTAATTCTCAAGTAATGCTAAAAATTCCAAAAATATGCAAACAGTACTCGTGTCATTGATTTTTTCATTAATTACCATGAAATAACCTGTAAAAGTACAAAAAGTCGGTAACTTGTAGCCTTATTTTGAAACTGGTATACCATGTGGATTGTTGCTCGCCGCAATGGTAAAACCCAGAGTTGACCAGCGACGCCAGGCACGCGGTTTTGTGAGCTTTCAAGGCCGCATTAATGGTATGCGTCTCCTGCTCGTTGGAACATTCGACTTTATGCAGAATGCCTAGAGCAATGGCTTCACCTTGTCACCCGAGCTGAAAGATATTAGGACTACTCTAAAGCTTCTATTGAAATGAAAAAAAAAACAACCGGGCCACTTAGACTTTCGAATAAACAGTAGCACCTCCATTCGATTTGAAATATCTGTAGATATATGTTTTTTGATTGCCTTTTTCTTTATTTCTGCAGATCCTGATACTGTTAAATAAAGAAAATTGATCATAACAACATGAATTTATTTATTCAATATTTGTTTGTTAGAACAATCGCTTTATGTTGGGGCGCGTCCTACGAGATATTACAAAGATTCCGAATGTTACATTAAAAATAAAAATATATACAGTAGAAACAACAGCAGTGGACGCGCGCTCGGTGTGTGACTTCTTCGGGGGTCTCCAGAGTTAAGCAGCATTGTTTGCGGCCATAACTTGGATGAGTGACCGTTTAGCCGCGCCACTGGTTTGCGCGGCAATCGACGAGCGGGGAGGCAGTTATTCTCAGTATTCTCATACAGTGAAAACTCAGTAAAAAATAAAGCTGCGCGTATAGATCAGGAGGAAGTAAAAAGGGTGGGGATAATAAAAGCCGAGTGGCATAGTGAGGAATAACCAATAAAAATAATGGTCCATAACATCGAGAAAAATGTTAATCCGATCTAGCTAAAATTTGGCAAACAAATGAAGCAGTAGCTTTTCTTTGACTGTTGCAATATTTTACAGTATGTATGCAAAGTTTTAGTAAGTAAAGCAGACAATTTTTCTAGTACATCAAACTAAAGAAGATAACAGGTCTGACTCAATTGTGTACTTGGCTGAGATAATCGAGGATATAATAAATATCTTTTATCACGAGGAAGTAATTATTTTAATTTGTTTTGAAGAATAAATCGTTGCTTTGCAATATTCAGCTCGTATTCGTCATAATAGTGAATATTACGTAATTTGTAGTCCCAAAGTAATTAGCAATGCGAGAACTATAGATAAACATTAGCGGTGGTGATATATTCGATCGGATAATAATTTGCCTTATTATAATGGCAAGATGTTTTTTAACAGGCTAACAGAATTTAACTTACCTTTCTTCCAAAAATAAATTTCACTTTCGTAACAAAAAAATTAGGTGAATTTGAGTCGATAGATATGTTGAAATATTAATCCCTATTTTTCAGCCAAGAGAAGCTGCGATCAATCGCAAGTTATCTGAATCTCGTACCGCCAGAAGAAAGAGAAATGGATGAGAATTGGTACCGTCTAGACACAGATTTTCTCCAGGAATTGCTGGTAGGTTGAATCGGAACTCGGAAATAATAATCGATCTGTCATCTACCACAAATCACTGAGATGAGTACTTATTTTAGATCTCGCGTCACGAACGTAGAGCTTCCCAGCTGGAGGAATTGAACGAAATGCCTTTGTACCCAACGGAGGATGTTATTTGGAACGAGAGCATCGTACCTA
Organism: Tromatobia lineatoria; assembly: GCA_949699805.1. NCBI lineage: Eukaryota > Metazoa > Arthropoda > Insecta > Hymenoptera > Ichneumonidae > Tromatobia > Tromatobia lineatoria. Next base: position 379,814 of record OX453052.1, read on the forward strand.
CTGAATATTTTTCCGGCGAAGGATGCCTCGCTCTTCCAAAATTAAACCTCCAATTTCTCACCCTTCACGACTACCTCTTGAGGAACTTTAATTTGTTCCGGTTGGAATCAACTTGTACGTACATTCAGGCTTCTTTGCTTTTTATATCCTTCTGCATAATACAAAAGCGAATTCGTTTTTAATTTCAGACGAGATTCGCCAAGACATCGAAGATTCAGTGAGCAGACTCAGCCCTTGGTGAGTATTGATTTTATTCATCATTATATATAACAATAATAATCATAGTAAGTTCTACAAATGGCATGAAATTATTGAACTTAAAAATTTTTTTTTAAATTCAAAGGCACACTTTTTCAGTATGTGGTTATTTTTTTGCAGCTAAACTCCTGCATATATACTATAAAAATTAACATTTTGTTCACTGGTTAATTTAATAGAAAAGTGATCAATAGCTAGAATTAAAGAGAGAGAGAGAGAGAGTGATGAATGGTGCATCACATCTTGAATTATTTTCATTGAGGCCAATCAATGCCATAATATAATTAAACTTCATAGAGAAAAAGATAATATTAAGTGTATATGGGGCATTTCATCTCGATTCGACCTGGGTCTGATCGTCGCCTTCAGAGTCAGGTCGAATGGGCATGAAATGCTCGATATCTAGTGTTTCAACAGCTACCAAAAATGAGCATTAATTGAATTTTTAGGCGTTCAGAGGATGGTGGTGTTTATTTCGGTGGGTGGGCAAGAATGGCTCAGCCAATAACCCAATTCGCAGTTGTCGAAGTAGCAAAGCCGAATATCGGCGAAAAAAGACCGTCGCGAGTGCGAGCAGACGTTTCTATAAATCTGAGCGTCCGTAAAGAGATTAAATCTGAATGGGAAAATCTTCGAAAACACGACGTCTGCTTTTTAATAACTGTCAAGCCGCCGAATCCAATCGGCACAAAGTACAGCCACAAATTGCCGTTCGTGTCGCAAGTTGGTTTGACTTTTGTGCGGGGATGCGAAGTAGAAGGAATGTTGGATTCAAACGGTAGAGTTATCGAAGATGGTCCCGAACCTCGGCCAATTCTTCCTGGCGACACTCGCACCTATCGTGTGTGGCTCGATTCTAATCAATATCGCATCGATATGGACAACGCAAGCCATGGAAGCGAAGATGTTTACGAAAGCTTTAACATAATCATGAGAAGAAAGCCAAAAGAAAATAATTTTAAAGCTGTCCTTGAAACTATCAGAGAACTTATGAATACAGAATGTGTTGTTCCTGATTGGCTTCACAATATTATATTGGGCTACGGAGATCCAGGAGCTGCTAGATATTCGAGGTAAATTTTTATTTGTTATCATTTGAGAAAATAGTATTTTAAGTTTCATCAACGATTAAATTCCGGGTAATTTTTTTCTAACTTAATTCACTTTCCCATTAATTGAAGGTAAAATTCTTTTTTAAAAACTCTATAGGATATTATAATGTAATAATGATTCTAGAATCGAAGAAACGATTCATCTTTATTGTTTCTAACATAAATGCAACTCACAAGTTTCGATTTCCAGTATTGCAAATTTTAAAAAATCCAAATTTCTTGCTCTTATGAATTCTGAAGCGTCCATGAAACTTCCTTATAATTTCGACGTAAATATCTACAAAATTTTCCATCTTCATTTTCCTTCTACGTTTCATTAACTCGTACAGCATTCGTAGAATGAAATCGACAACAACTATCCGAATGCGAATGAATGACGTCAAAAGCGAAAAATTTATTACAATCTCAAAAGTGGTAATTTCATATCGAATTAAATGACTCTTAAAAATTCCTGCGAAATAAAATGTTATCTCAAACGTATGTATCACTTTACCTTGATATCCAATGTAATATGATCTGTCAGGGGTGTTACAATGCTATTTTTTCTCACCGGAAAAGTATGCCATTGATTGCATACTGATTACACTCATTACCATTCGCATGCGTAGAATGCCGGACGAGATACCGACAATGGACTTCAACGACACTTTCCTCGACATCGATCATCTACGCAACAGTTTTCCTGGTTACAATATCAGAGTCAAGGCCGACGAGAATAACGACGCGAAGATGGTTCGGCCTTTTCGATTAACCTTCGAAGATGTTGCTAATAAGGATAAAGACGAAGAAGGAAAAAAAATCATAACTGTTCAGCCTCACGTTCCACCAAGTCGAGGACCTTACAAAGCGAATCAACCAAAAAAGTACAGACTACAATTAATTATTCCATAACTTTAAGCCGGGGCCATAAAAAAAATGCTAATCAATTTTTTGATCGACGTTTACCGACCCGAAACATTGTCATTTTTATGAAACTGATAAAAAAAATTATTTTCAATTGAATTGCGAAATATGGTATATAAAGTTCGCAATGTCAGTGTTTATTATTCATTTTTTAAAAAATGATAAGAATTTTTTTTTTTTTTTGCACAATTTCTAGTCTTTTTAATTGTTAAATATTATCAAATGACTTCGAGATATTGTGGTCCTAGACTTCACAAAACTGTGATGAACGGTCAAACATAAATTAATGAGTGGAGTGTGTTTGTCGCTTCACACGCCCCCTTTTTCTTATAGCCATGCTGTAAGATAATCATGATAAAATTTGGACAAAAAAATGATGAAATATTTGCACAAACTATCTTCAATATGTTCCGCTAAAATTTCTAAATAAGAACCTGAAAATCATAATTTGTCTATAAAGTATAAATAACCTTTCAGCATCACGAGTATCGATAACCCATCTTTCCATTATCTTGAATGACGATGCATAGTTTTTTTTATACGCGTCAAGGATCTTTAAAATTAGCTAGTTAATATTCTTCCGAATTTCGATAGTTTCCGAACAAAAGTCAATTACAAAAACCTTCATCCATGAATCACACCGTACTGAATAACATTCTTTTGTGGCAAAATATTCAGCAGACATAATGAAAAATCGATTATAAAATTGCAGCCATATCTTCAGGAATAAAATGATTGGAATTAATATGATATTAATTGTTTCTTGCAGAAATCAAATACCTTTTACACCGACTCAAGTTGAGGCTATCCGAGCTGGAATGCAACCGGGCCTAACTCTGGTGGTTGGTCCTCCAGGTACCGGAAAGACCGACGTAGCCGTCCAAATAATCTCCAATCTTTACCATAATTTTCCGAACCAAAGGACTTTGATCGTAACTCATTCGAATCAGGCGTTGAATCAACTATTCGAAAAGATTATGGCACTAGATATCGACGAGAGACACTTACTTCGTCTGGGTCACGGTGAGGAGGCTCTCGAGACCGAGAAAGATTTTAGCAGATACGGCCGGGTTAATTATGTCCTAGCTAAACGTCTGGACTTGCTAATGGAGGTTCAACGGTTGCAGGTGAGACTCTAACTGCCACGAAAGTTTCTGAAATTACCCCCTTAAACGGGGTCGCATTTGCCTACGAAATGTGTATTAATTAATGTATTTTTAGGAATCCCTGAGCGTTAAAGGCGACGTAGCATACACTTGCGAAACCGCTGGACATTTCTTTATGGACCAAGTGCTGACTCGTTGGGAACGATTCGAGGCGAGATTGAAGCAAAGAGGTGGCGGGAAAAAGTCCGCTGTTGCTTCTATCGTTGATGACGAATTTCCGTTTCATAAATTCTTTGATAATGCTCCACAGCCTCTCTTCAAACGCAATAGCTACGAAGAAGATCTTGAAATCGCTCGCAGCTGTTTCAGGTAAGTTTCATTGATCCAATAATACTTGTAAATCAATCAATGGAAATAATATATGTTTCACATATAGAAAAATGATTTATAATTCAATAATATTAATGAATTATAATATTATAAATTATCAAAAATGCAAGTGTGAGAAATATTGATATGTACCGATATTTCTTAAAATTAAAATTGCGTGGAAAGTAATATTTCCCAAAACTCCGAAGCTTAAAATAAGAGAAATTTTTTTTGTCATTTTTTCATGACTATTGATAAATTGAATTATGAAATTATTTCACAGGTACATCGAAAGAACATTCACGCAGCTCGAGGAATTCCGAGCGTTTGAACTTTTACGATCAGGCTTGGACAGATCCAAGTATCTTTTAGTGAAAGAAGCAAAAGTAATAGCAATGACTTGTACTCACGCTGCGCTTAAACGTCGCGAATTGGTCGATATGGGCTTCAAATACGACAACATATTGATGGAAGAATCAGCGCAGATCCTAGAAATCGAGACGTTCATTCCTCTGCTACTGCAGAATCCTCAAGACGGTTACAATCGATTGAAAAGATGGATAATGATTGGGGATCATCATCAATTACCGCCGGTGATTAAGAATATGGCTTTCCAGAAGTATTCGAACATGGAACAATCGCTGTTTGCGCGATTCGTCCGACTGGGCGTGCCAACAGTCGACCTCGACGGTCAGGGACGTGCGAGGCCAAGTATCTGCAATCTCTACAACTGGCGTTACAACAAACTCGGCAATTTGATGCACGTTGAACGTAGCCCCGAATATTTGGTAGCAAACGCCGGCTTCATGTACGATTTCCAACTCGTTAACGTCGAGGACTTTAACGGCGTTGGCGAAAGCGAACCCAGCGCCTATTTCTATCAAAATCTCGCGGAAGCCGAATATTGCGTTGCAGTTTTCATGTACATGCGACTTCTCGGCTATCCTGCTGAGAAAATTAGTATCCTTACTACTTACAATGGCCAGAAACATTTACTACGCGATGTTATTAATATCAGGTGGGTTATATTCATTTATCATTATATTTTGATAATAATCAAACATTTAGATATCTTATTTTTTAAATTACTTTTCAGGTGTGCTAATAATCCGCTCATCGGTCGTCCGAGTAAAGTAACGACTGTCGATAAATATCAAGGTCAACAAAACGATTACATTCTCCTGTCATTAGTAAAAACTCGAGCCGTTGGTCATCTACGAGACGCGAGACGTCTCGTCGTTGCTATGTCCCGAGCTCGTCTCGGCTTATACGTTTTTGCACGGATCTCCTTGTTCAAAAATTGCTTTGAACTTACACCAGCTTTTGATCAACTTACGCGCCGGCCTTTGAAGCTCCAGCTACTGCCTCATGAGACTTATCCGACTACCCGACTAAATAAGGACGAACCTTCTGCACCACCTGTAGAAATTGAAGATATGCCTCACGCTGCTAAATTCGTTTACGACTTTTATATTAACAAAGTTAGCGGCATGAAAGTAAGTCAATATTTCCCCATTAGATACACTATTAAGATAACGTGCTACTGCTCGGCCGGTAACGGAAACTGTAAAGCGTTTTTCGTCGCCCCAATTGATCTTTTGTCGCCACTAAGTCGCCTTTTATTCGAAAAATGAACCGTAACGGACATCAGATTTTTGGTAGATTTCAGCTCACTTGCACTTACGACGATCAGATAGAGACGACATGACCTCATTTCTATCGTCGATTCTTAGATGCAAATTTTAATAGTGAGTTTGCACTTATGGCAATCAGTGAGCACGGTTACTATTAAAATTTGAAACAATCAGAGAGAGACAGACGATAACATGACCTTTGTATCGTCGATTCTTAGCCGCAAAGTTCAATAATAAGGACAATACATTTTCTCCCAAAGATCATATTGCGTTCGCTTCTTCCAAAATGTACTAGAATTCCCGAAGTAAATAGTGTGAAATTATACTTTCGCAACTGTTAAAAATTATCAAATAATGGTTTACGAAATTTATAATTCTATAAATATTTATCATTATATTCACGTATTGTATTGTGGATTTTATAGGAAGCACAAAAGACTCTGGAGAAACCGAATGTTGTACAAGCGTCGAGTAATCCTGAGCACCACATTCCGGTTCATCCAGGCGCTGACGACGATACCGATGATGAGGATAATAACGACAAGGAAACGGACAAGAAGGTTATTTCCGTGGCTATTGAGGAACCCTCCGAACCAATGGAAACGAAAGCCCCAACATCTCAATCAGAGCCGATTCAAAATTTGGTTGAGGAACCAATGGAAGAAGGTTGACGAGCAACTTAGGCTGCTTAGGAACAAACAAACAAAAACTTCTGATGTACAGGTCGTTCCGATTTCGCTCTGACAAACAATATTTTTAACACGGGCGAATAATGTTTATAAATGAATTGTACATTTGGAGAATCTGTGTTTTTTTTAATACCCGAATTCCTATTTTTGTCGACACTCATCGTGTGGCAGGATTCTTTAGGATTGAATTGAGGATAAAAATAACAACGGGACAAGTCTTTAAATCGAAAAATGTATCTTAATGTTTATAATTACACGGAAATCCAATACATCGGAGGTAAAAACGAAGCGTCACAGTTGCCGTTTCGAAATTTCCGAAACTGCGGATCGAGCCGACGACGAGGTTTTTTTACTCTTCTTCTGATCAAGACTCTTTCGACTCCGTTTTCTCGACTCTTCCTTTACAACTTTAGCATTTGTAGAAGACGGCACATAGCTGTCGTCAAACTTCATTGTTTTACTAGCAAAATCCGGTTCGTATTCCTCAATCGCGGCCCTCGAGCCTTTCGAACTTGGCACGTAAGCTTCACTGAGATCCGCTGACAAAACGGTCGCGCAGCAAGGATCATAAGTTTCATGGACGATTTTTGTAAGCGATTTAATAGAATTCGGAATGTAACTGACTTCCGTATGACTATTATTAGCCGCTGCTGGTATCTGACCGTTACCGGAAGTCGGCGTATATTTATTCTCATCCGTCGCGGACCGCATTCTCAGCAACATGCTTTTTCTGCTCGGTACGTACTTAAGTCCTGCGTTGACTTTTGTACTATTTGGAAGCGCCGGAGGAACGTATTCTTCCAAAGAATAATTTTCTGAATATAGACTTTTATCACTCGATTTACGACTTTTTTTTGTTTTTTCACTGCTCGTATCGCTTTTTTTGTCATATTTTTCTACCTCGTCCAACACTTGTTTGCTCTTACTACTTGTTAGATCGCTGGCACTTTTTCGCGCCGGTTTTACCGTCACTCTTATCGTTGGCAATGAAGTTCTATCCTCCGGGGATTCTGCCTCTTCGAATTTGTATCTGGAAGAAAAACAGATAAGTTTCGGACGAAATATATTTTGTTTAAAATCGAAATGTTTCGTCAAAATGCGGCAGCTTCGTAACAGAAAAATTACAAAACGGTGCCTTTCAAATAAATGTCGGAGAACGTAAATCCGAAGATTTTAAAGAAATCCATATTCTGGAAATTAAAAAAAAAACAGTGCAGAGTCAGTAGAATTCGCAAATCGAAGATGCTTCGATATTCGCTGCTGATATATGTTAGTTTAAAGAGACGTCAGAACTCAGGCAGCACAATTGAAGAATGTATCTAAAAGTCGCGTTTAAATGAGTATCAAATTTCGCTTGTTGTTAACTTAAAGATAACTTTGAAACTGATATTTGGTACCAGTTCAGACGTCTTTCGGATAACTTCTTGAACTGTACTGCCTAGGAATGCAACTTCACATCTGTAAACATCCATCAAACTGTGCTTTTTGAAAAACAAAAAGATAATCTTTTTAATTTGCAAAAAAAATTGAATTGATAAAATATATGAGCGAGCGAAATATCCAAACGTACTATGAAATGAAAAATGCACATATTTTTCTTACGTGATTTCCAATTGGCGAGTAGATTTTCTTTTTTCCGAGTTTTCCGTTTTACCATTGGATCTGTTTTCGTTGTTGCGGATAATAGCCTTCCGAATAATACCGTATAAAGATGCCCAGTCTTGTAGTTCCAGCCATTTATTGGTTTTTATAGCCTTGTTTTTGTACTCTACCGTTTTCTCCTTAATTGTTACTATTGCTGTAGCCATGCAGCCATCGGGAGTCTGTTAATTGCAGAAGTGAGTAAGAAAAAAAACTCAAATATAATTGGAGCTAAGTAAAAAAAATTTAATATTCCATCCCAAATTTTTTTTAGTAATTTTTTATATGTTTGTTAATAATTCCTCAGAATTATTGTTGTGAATAATAACTCCAAATTCCAGAAAAATTCGTCTCCAATTAAAAGGTTTTTAAACATTTGCATAAGGGTCTTAAAAAATATTATCCATGGAATTACAATTTTTCTAACAACAATTAATCGATTAATAATTTCCAATATTACAAATCTATGTTGGAATTTAAATTCGTACAATTAAAAAATTGACCGAAATGCAAAGGCTGCTAAGTTGTATAATCATAACGAGAGCCAATCTTTAAAATCTGAGGAGAGAAGTTTACCAAAACTTATCTTTAAGATTTTCTTTTATCGATTTTCAAAATTGTAAAAAAAAATTTTAAATGCCCGCGACCGGTTTTTGTTGGCCTACATAAACAGCTGTTGCAGATCGGTGCTCAGCTGTGTGGAGAGCATTGATACTTTATCATACCTTAATCACCTCGAGATATTGTCCTTCGCGAAACATTTTTCATAAATTCTGTTCCAAACTCTGTAAAATATAGCAACAGCCTCGAATTGTCATAAAAATTGTGTGAAAGTACAATTGAGTAGCTACGGTATTGCTGATAATTCGATAATTGCGACAGGTATACTCGCGTCTGCTGCTGGCGTCACTTTACTATGGATCATCGGCATAGCTGTGTTCACATGGACGTCATTGTTGCCTCTGTCGCCGCCGCAGCAGCTGTTCCTACTGGCGTATCCCATTCATGCTGAACACCAATCAGAATATTGTCCAAGATAACAAGCTTTCGAAGCTTTTTTCCAAGATTTCTTCTCATCGGAACCGAAAATTTCCATTGTTACTTCAAAAATTTTGTAATACTTCGGGAAAAATATTCCAAGTAAAATTCTCATTCGTAGTTGTTCGTTAAAAAAATATAAGTTTATTTATCAAAACAAAAATATAAGAAAATGGAACTGAAAAAAAAAATTTTTAACTATTGAAATTGCCATCGATTATCAGTATTCATTCTGAGCTAAAAGTTTGAAAAATACAAAAATAGTTCTATACTACTATTTAAGACTAGAAAGATTTTTTGTCTTTCAAAAATTACAGAGCACTAACCGTAATACTATATAGTGACAATTTTCGGTTGATTTATTAAATTTGTTAGCGATTTCATAATGCGTTAAGTAATAATAATATATGGACCTACATTTTTATATTCGCACCTTCGGCCGACCTTCTAATAATAAGTTATAGAACGTAACGAAGCCTAACCTTACCCAACCAAGCTTATAATCATAGGAATATATATTTCGCTGAAAGCTGCGTGAATGACGACGAAAGGAAGCACGAGTTACATAGATATATGGTAAGTCAGGCCTAAAAAAGAAAAACATTCGCGCCGGCATTCGATCTAAACGAGTCGTTGACATAAGATCGTCTAAGCAGTGCTACTTACGCAGAGACCCCTGCTTCACAGTTGCCAATGTCGACAGTGAAAAGGTCATAATAGGTACGACTTTTTATCGTGATTAATGGCAATTTCTCTTCCCTTATTCATAAGTCTGAACATTTATATACATATATTTATATATAACTTCTTGAAACGCCTGCGTTTTATCACATTTTGTATCGAATTATTGATAAAGTAATAACTGCCATAAATTGTGGTGATATCGTTTCATCAGCAGAAGCAAAATCTCGTGAGAAGCGGAAACTTTTCTTGCGTTTTGTGACATTTTTGCTAAAATATAATTCGAAAATATATTATAATATAATTTTTTTAATCATCAATATCCAAGAAACGTGACTAAATATTTTTTTATCAGCAGACCCATTTTGCATCGGGCTGTGATTATTTTCAACGCTTTTTGAAAAAACTTTTAGAAAAATAATATAAACTGACACATGTAATTTTATTTACAATAGTCAATTAATAAGTTAAAAACCCTGGGACATTTATTTGTAGCTACTGCAAAAGGAAACTTCTGTCTGGACTATATAAAAGATGGTGGCAAAAGAAGTCAGTGAGGATAAGTCCTTAAGACTGAGAGCCGATGATAAAGATGGGAAGGCAAAGATGACAATCGGGGACAGATTTGTAAATTTTCTGGAGCGAGACACCAGAGCTATTGAATTATTTACATACGGAGCAACGAGCTTAGGCTTGTTGACTGCCTTGTACAGAATACGACCTGTGAGTAAACAATATTTTCAACCACAACCTGATTGTAATATAAAAACTTGAATAACTTGTTTAAATTTTATTTCTTCTAATCATACATGCCCCGAATTAAGATTGCCAACAAACATAAAGAACTCATTTACATAAATATAGTGAAATCCAATAAATTATTGAAATTGAAATGCAATATGAGAATTGAAATGTACTTAGCAAGTATTTTATATTTTTGAAAGAAGATGTGAGAAAAAAACAGAATTTTTAAAAGTAATGCAATACACCGAATAAATTTCCTACAGAGAATCTCTAAAAGCACTGAGTTGCATTCTTACAAGTGGAAATCAATTTCAAGGTAATTGTACTTTTGTTATAGTTTGCAAAGTTTGTTAAGCCATCCGATGTGCCTTCACGCTTCATCAAACTGAGAGTTCCGCTTCAAGGTGTCGCTATGCGAATAGAACCAAGTCATGGTGCTTTGATAATGGTGGACCATAAGCCACTTGTTGCTCTGCCCAGATTTGGGGCAGCTAAACATTTGCCACTGAAAGTAGCCGGAGTTAATGTGACAAATCATGGTAAATTAATAAAAATTATAAAGGGCCTTGAATAATTATGAATTTTTTCAATAAGCAACTGTGCAAAGAAGTTTTCAATTACTATTTATTTTTTATCCATTTCACTATACCTCACATTTGTTCAGTAAAATGTCCACTGAATTATGTGAAATTTTTTTTTTTTGACATTGTTGAAAAATGTAATAATCTGTTTATAAAATAATCAATGTTTTAAAATGGGTTTCGTCTATGTTAGGCATCAGCTGGCTCCAAACGGTTGTCAGTGGCAAAGAAATAGAGTTCATACCAGTGGCTAGAAGAAAAGACTACTTGGACTGTACAATCCAGTTGAAAGATACAAAAGAGGTATGAAAAATTGGTAGAAATTTATTCTCAAAAATTTCTGCATGTAAATTTCAATTGGAAGAATATTGTAACTATCGGGAAGTGCAGAGTATGGAAGGTGTGTGTGTGTGTGTGTGTGTGTAGTGCAAATGGTTTGACGAATTATGGAAGAGAGAAAATATATGGTGATCACCGGAAATCGAAGCTGGATTATTTAGATACTGACCGAGAGCGCTAACCACTGCGCTAATGTCGCCTAGTACATTACTCCCAGTCGAATAGTTTTTCTATATGCAATGTAGGGCCATCACAATAACATAGAGTTAGTTTTAAAACGTATTTTTTAGTTTACGCCGTAAGATTTCATAATTAATTGAAGATTTCTTTATTAGACGACACTCTCAGTCGGCGAACAATTGGTAAGACTAGGATTCGGGACAATTGGAAATCTCGAGCCCGAGCCAACGAACGATCAGCAAATTCTGGCGTACAAAGCAGCGCTAAATGCAGCCCAGAAACGAGCTAAACTTGAGAGAAACGGTTACTGGCACTTTACGATAAATCCAACGTATTTGTGGAGACTGCGGCACTTCCTTCACACAAAACTATCGCAAGCGTTGCCGGCTAAAAAGTCGAAACAGTTGAGCTTGTAGCTGCGCTAATTTTCCATTCGTTTAGCTGGGAGATCCATTCCAGGATGGCTAAAATCGCAACGATAAGCGAAAGAAGAAAGAAAGTCGATCGAGTACTTATCGAGGATACATTTAAACATTTGTTAACATTGTACAGTCGTATTTTTTTAAATGAGCTTTGACGGAACGTTTAAACGTTTGCGTACAATAAATAAGTTCATATAAAGATATATAAACATGCGTTATTTAATTAACAATGTCAATAGAGTGCTGGTCGTTATTTAAATGATGAATATTTGAAAAATTCTAGAATAAAAGTAATGTTTTTAATAACACTTTGCGCTTGTTGGTATAAATATTTGAATTAGCTTTTAGTGACTATGACTGCGAAGAGTATTTTTTAATATTTACATCAAATGTCGAACTGTCTTGTTATGGATATCAAAAATTGTAAAATTACGTCAAAAAGTCATTTCGATATTTTAATTTTTCGAATTCTTAAAACATTCCCTTTTTTCAGCTAACTCTACCACTACTACACTATCCAGACTTTCTGCGATTAAAAATGCTAATTTCTGTGAAGATTGTTTTTTTTTGTTTTCTCAGCAAGAAATTATGTGGCATCTAAAAGATGATATATTTTCATGTTTAATGTTATTTCTATCGATAGTATACGCTGATGGGAAGATTTGCAAATATATTAAAATTGATAAAAATAACGTTGAAAAATCTGCAGATGCAAATTATTTATTTAAATAAATTGTATAGTGTTGAAAAATCTCATATATTTCTTAAACATTTACTCAAGATCTGCAGGTCTTGGAAAATGGTGTTGGAAGTTTAGTCGATAAAGGGTTTTCAATCTTTCAATATGGCTTATATTATTAATTAATATATGATGTTGGAATTAATTGAAACACAGACACAGCCCAAACACTGTTACGAGTTATCAAAAGGCTTTTACTATTGTCAAATGGTAATGAAAATGGAATTGATCCTAGTACTCCGTAATTGGGTCTCTACCCGGTAAACAGAAATATATAAATAAAAAATTAACCAACAAACTTTTGATCAGAGATATTATTTCTAACAATAATTTTAGATTTGCAGAAAACAAATGATTTTTTTAAATCGACTTTCTATTTGTTGCTATTTGACATAATTTTTCGAGACGCGAATATGCAAATAATAGAGGAACACTAAAAATCCTACATGAATAACATTTTATTTGCAATGTAGTTGGAAGAATTGTTTGAAAAACATGAAATTTTCAATTTCGGCCAGCCCAGCATTTTCCGAAAATATCATCGTCGTGGTCCAGAAAGATGATTCGTAATCACGTAACATAGCAATCTGGACAACGTGGAAGTCTTATTAAATGGCTGTGGAATGTACGACGGATATTTTCACTCATCGCCGGTCATCCGATGATGAACACGACCGGTGTGGACTTAGAAATCTACTTTCATACTTATTAAACTAGGATATGCGTATATATTATTGCATTCTATATACCAATCACCCATAGACATTTTTTTCCAAAAACAAAAAGAAACGCAAACAAACTATGATATTCTCAACCTTATTTACAGTTACAGATCACAGAGTCTAGTTTAAAGATAACATATACGTAATGCTCCCTCGGAATTTTATACTGTTGCCTCAATGAAGAAGAGATCACGGCGCTCAATTATCCGTCAAATCAGTGCTAAGTATATTCCATCGTTTTTACAAATTTTTACAAATCAGATAAAAACAAACGGTGAGAGCATATTTAGCACTGGAGCACTCGAACCTCCTTAAGCGTGATTCAAAAAAGTCTTAATGGTTTCACCATAAATGGTCGTACGATTTCGTACAAAACACCTTAACTCTATTATTCGAGAAGAGAAAGTTGTGCCTTAAACGCCCAAAAAACGAAAAAAATCAAAACATAAAAATTAAAAAAAATAAAAGGATTATAACTCGAAAATATTTTGATCAGATTCCTTTGTTCAACGAGATAGTCTTTAGCCATGGAATCGAATAATTCGTTCCATTGGAATGTTTTTGAGTGAAAGAATGCTTATTTTTTTTTTTAATTTAAATCTCATCAGCTATTTTAGTGCTGCGCTTTGTAGGTTCAGCTTTTTTCGCTGGTTTTGCGGTTTCCCGCTGTTTGGGCTTCGCAGGCTCAGCCTGTTTCGTTGGTTTTGCTGTTTCAGCTTGTTGGGTTTGTTTCGGAGGCTCCTGAGTAGCTTTCCTCACATTTTCCACGGGTTTTTTCGAAGCTTCTTGCTGAAGGGGTTTCGGAACTTCTTGTTTAACTTTTTCAACCTTCTTCGTAGGTTTTTCCGATCCCGTTTGCTTAGCGGGTTTCGGAATGTCGTTTTCCCTCACGGGAATCTCCTTTTTCGGTGCTTTTGGGGTCTCTACCTTTTTCGGTAGCTGTTGCATCTTTCCCGCCTCTTGTGGCTTAACTTTCTCAACTTTTACAGGCTTCGGAGCTTCCGGAGCTTTAGTGGGCGTCGGTGGTACTGTAGTCTTGACGGGAGCTTTCGGAGTATTTGCTTTTTCGACTTTAGGTGGCGCTACGACGGGTTTTTCAACCTTAGGAACTTCGCGGGTAACTCGAACCTGTTCTTTGGGCTTTTGTGCGAAAACTGTATTGGGAAAAGCCTGTTTGATCGGTACTTTAGCGAGATATTCGTTGAAAGGCGATCCGAGCCACAGATAATTATCGTGAATGAAGGCAGAGCTAATTCCGGAAATTTTTTCGTCGGAATTGTGGAGAGCGTCCAAAATCTTTCCATTTCCGTCGATTCTTAGCACAGTTGCGTTCTTCGAGTACATCCAAGTTGTTGTTTCAAAGGAGCCAAGAGCGTGAACAATTCTCTTGGCAAAATCGTTGGGATAAACATCGTCCAATAGTTTGAAAGGTAATTCTGCAAGGGCGAGAAGTCGCGCGAGCATTTTTCTTATGTACGGATGAGGTATAAGAGTTTGGGTGAGCTCTGGGTGCTGAGGATCAGCGATTATCACTAAACTGACGAGGAAATTTCCTTGCCCGTCGGAATGTATGTTGTCGGGAGAGCCTGGAAGCCCATCCACGAATACTTCACTTCTACCGGCCTTCGAACCCTTCAAATGGTACTTCAACAGCGAGGATTTCAATGTTTCGGCTACGATCAAGTAGCTTTCGTCGTCACTCAAATGCAGACCGTTTGCGAAGCCCAGATTGTTCAGAAGAACTTCGTTCTTCTTCGTTGCCGCATTAAAGCGGAAAAGTCTAAAAATTAAATCATCAGTTATTCAATGTTTCATTCAATTTCAATTCAATCAGTTATTATTATTATTCAATGACCAGGGTAGAAAAGTAATGGAAGCTTTTATGAAGAACTTAATGAGCTCACCTTCCCGACGGATCAGCCAACATTGCGAACACTCCGTCATAAAGTTTAAATTCTGTGCTGGATTCGGTCCAGTAGACGTCGCCATTGTTGGCAACTTCAATGCTGTTGATGAGAACTGGAGCTTTGCCGTCAATGCGTTTAGAGACGTCGAAAATTTTTTCATAGTTTCCCGTTTTTACGTCAACTTTGAAAATACCGTAATAAGTGTCAGCGACGTATAAATGACCTTGTTTGTCAAATTTCAGGCCCAGAGGTCTCCCACATTGTTGCTCCTCCCAAATACCACCTGAAAATATTTGTTTGCAAGATTAAATTCCAAAAAAAAAAACAAACATAATCGATGTTTTTCGTCTGAAATGTTCAATAAACTTACGGCATTTTCTGCCAAATTTGACCACGGGAACGATTTTGTTCCCCACGATTTTTCCAACGTTTCCACCGTGCATTCCGGTGTAGATCTCGCCATTGTAGGAATCAAAAGACTCTGGACCTTTGATTTCACCCTCGAACAATATTTCGGGATTGTTCAATCGGTCGTTAGGTGCTAAAACGCCGGCCAAATCCCTCGGAGACTTTATGCTGAGGAAAACAGATTGAAGAAAAATGTTGATTCATGCTGGAGACGTATATTTAAATTCACGCACCATTGATTATGTGTAGAACGACTGTGCATAACAATTACTGCACGATTGAGTGATAAAAAACATTTATTTTTTTACCTCTGTAGTTATCAATTGTTCAGTCTGCTCTGACTGATATAGGCTAATATGATCTAATAATATGCACAAGTGACAATTCTAGTGAACGAAAGTTTCCTGCTTTGGCAAAAAGTTTCAGTCTCTACTAAAGTGCAGTGAGTACAAATATTATTGGAATATTTGTGATGATACTTTGTTATTTAAAATTTTTTTGCAGTTATATCATGAAAGTGAGGGCTACACAAAATTGCAGATCAGTACTGTGATATACTGAATCAGTAGCCAATCAGCTATAAAATCGACCACACTTTGCAGTATCAGATGTAAAATTTATGAAAAGCTTGAAATACCGTTTGCTGAGATAAGATAAAAAGTTGCATAAATATATCTACATGTATCTATTTTTTATCACATGCATAAATCACCTGCACAATCGTTATACTTCTGATTTTTATGTTAAGGATTTTTCTTTTTACAAGTGTAAGAAATAAATAATTGTGGCTATGGTATAACGTTTTGAAGATTTTTTCTGGAATCTTGCATTTTGAAATCTAACTTGAACTGAGCTAATGATGAAAATAAAAATGTACATGGGTTTCTAACTAAAAGTTCAATCATAATTTCGGTAGTTCTCAATGGGTGAAAAATCTACCAATTTGAAAATACTATAATTACTCAGATTATTTTCTATATGAACATTGTATTATTCTAAAGTACTCGGATAAACGTTCCCACTTTCTGTTGCAAAATTCCCTCCGATAATCTACCTTTTCTAAAGTTGCAGCAATTTCTCCATAAAAACCCATTTAAAAAATCCCATATCGCCACACATTCAAAAATCCCGCTTAAAAGTTCAATTGAAATGACGTCGCGACTTTAACACAATCCAGCATTAGGTAAAATCTGAAATAAACTCACCTGTATTCGGAAAATTGGGCGAGGGGTGGAAGTCCAGGTGCGAAGGTGATGACGGCAAGAAAGAAGGCGATATAGACGAACGAAGTCGCCATAGACTTGAGGTAGCTCATTTTACGATACAGCGAAATATATCGTACGATCTGTGAAAATGTCCAAAGTTCGATGATTCGTGTAAACCGGTTATTCCCTGTAAACTCACCCAAAGCCAAAGGTTTAATCGATTAAGAGGTAAACGAAGAGAAAAGAAAAGAAAAAGGGAAGCTTACAACAAGAAAAAAAAGGAGCGGATACTGTTCCGAGAGGCAGTAACAAAATTTCGCTCAAGAATAAACGTCTATCGTGTTTATTGTACCTTATAGGTGGCCGACTGTGAGCGGCGAGCTGCGTGGAGCGACGATACTTGTCGGAATGGCGATGATACCGCGCGGGGCAATGAAAGAAAAAAAAAAGGATAGAAAAAAAGGAGTGGGGCGTTTGAAGGTGCCACGCGGACTGAAAATACGTGACGTTAGTGACGTTAGTAGAGATGACCGAATGGTTCGGTGGGACACCGATCGTCTCTACACACACCGATTTCTATGATAAAACAGCAGCGGCGCCGCGATTTAAGTGAATTTTGTACATACGTATATGTGTGTGTGTGCGTATATGGAGGGTCTATATAGGGCATTCCACGTCAAATCAGCAGGCCATATGCCCCTCACCCGCATCGATTTTGTTCATTTTTCAAAATGATGTTATTACCGACCCATGAAGGCCTCGGAATTTTTTTCAGATTTTTTTACCACCAGTACGATTTTTAGATCTTCGAAAAAAATCAATTTCAAAAACGCTGTTTTTTAAAATCTAGAAAAATTCACACTGATTCTATGATTTAAAATATGATTTTTGAGCGCTTTGCGATAATGGGATCTCAATATTTACTATTTTTTCCACACTGTTTTTTTTTTCGTGTCGCAATTGGATTTTCAATTCTTTGAATCAGGATAACTTTCTTAAATATCAATGGATCTCAATTTCTCTGAAGATGGTAGAATTATCAGAATGCCCGAAAACAATTGACATCGTCATAAAAAATTTCGGAGATGCATTTCGCAATCCAAGCGGATAAGGTCTTGGGCTGCTGATTTGACGTGGAATGCCCCATATGTATACGCGAGAAGATGTGAGAGCAGCCACTTGCCGACTGAACGCACCGGCGATGCGGACTGTTATTCAACTATAGTTGACTATAGTCCTCATCTCTATACTCGCCTATACTAGTCTGTATTATAGGTAACGGGATGTGTGAGAGACAAGCCGAGGCGTTTGTTTGTGTCTTCTTTCCATGGCTTTGAAAGGCATTAGCCGCATCTCGTTCTCGCTAACGTGTAAAACGCACGGTCGACGGGTCACATCACCTTAATGCAG
Source organism: Tromatobia lineatoria (assembly GCA_949699805.1). Lineage (NCBI taxonomy): Eukaryota > Metazoa > Arthropoda > Insecta > Hymenoptera > Ichneumonidae > Tromatobia > Tromatobia lineatoria. Next base: position 397,902 of record OX453052.1, read on the forward strand.
TGTCAAACACATTGCAGCCATACGAGGACGTTTCCTTACCGCAAATACATTACGAGTCCGATCGCTCACTCAAGAGATCGTCGTCGAGCCGGAAGTACGAAATTTATTCGCAGTCTCAATCCAAAACTTCGTTCCTCCACGTCGCTTTTTATCTTTGAGGATATAATTTTTTTTCTCCCAGTGGCAAGTTTGTTGAACTCTCCGACGATCATTAAAGTACATTGATGTATAACTTTTGTTTGATAACATCTTATCCTTAGCTAAAGGATGACTTATTCTTGACGTAAAACCAAGATTTTATGATTATTCATTTTTTTCACACCTTATTCCTCTCTTGTTCAATTTTTATTCATTTATCTTTTATTGTATTGTAGAATAATTTTTTAGTTTTGCTTTCTCCCGGTGGAACCTTTGTTTTCGTTACAGAAAAATGTATCCATTTTTTGTGTGACGACACTCAAAATGGTCTAAAACGTCAAGAAAAGTGGTTTCGAAATAATGTTTTTTAAAAAGTTTTTATGAGTTTACGAGTAAAACTTCTGTATGAGGAAACCAAGAATAAAATAAATGAATTTCCTCATGAAGGTGAAAGATAAAAATTAATGAGGAAACAATGTGCAAAGTTCTAATTTGCCTGATTTTTTTTTTGTTCTCATTTTTTATTCGTAGCTCTTATTGCCCAGAGGCGATTCTAGGTCATAGTGCACCAATGAACTATTTCTATCTCTTTCCCTCTTTGAACCGTTAGAATGGACCCCGAATAGGAGTCTCAATCTGTCCGTTCGGAAAACTGAAGAATGTGGCATAAGACTATGTGGAATATACGTATTGGTGCGAGACAGAGAGAGATTTAGGCTTCTCGTATCAAATTTCTTCACTACAATCATATGGTTACAAGTTATCCAGAAAAGAACGCATTGGAAATAATTTATTTTTATCATAGAGATAAAATCGGCAAGAAAAACAGCCATGGCACTGCCTCAGCTGCGGTCGATCTCGATGAGAACGGTGAACTGTTCTGCAGTTCATCGGCCTTGTGTTTTATTTTACAAATCGACCTTGACAAATAAATTAGCATTACAGGTTTAGTTACCGACAGAGCAAACTTTTCCGAAATCTATTCGCATTCATTTTATCAACAATAAAGTGAAATCTAAATTTCGATGCAATGTTTTTTTTTTTCATAAAATAATTACGCAGCACATTTTTTCAACTTTCATACCACGTACGCATTAAGTTTCGTAGCAGCAGCCGCCGCTTGCCCATGTTTCCCCCTCACATATAGGTGTGAATATAACTATATGTGTAGTAGTGTAGATCAGCAGCTGACCAATAGAGTATTCAGCGTCCTTTATCCCGGTGTTTTATATACAAGAAGAGAAGATCTGTCATGAAATGTGTGCTGTATGAGTTTTGATCTTAATTTTTTGAGCGAAGACGAATACCTCAGAGACCTTAAATATTGACGAAACAGTGTATGTTAGTGAAGACTATTGAGGCATCAAAGTTCGCAGCTACATCGACGTAACAAGGATTTACGTTACGCCGGAAAAAGATTTCTATCAAATTGGTTATGTGCACAAATATGGGTAATTTTATGAAAAATCATTTATAGTTGCTCGATATTGATTAATTATTGTCGTGTCCCATATGTTATCTTATCGGTATATTTTCACAACTGCGCGTTTCTTTTATTTCAGTTGACATTGAACAACAGTGCGACGACGCCGTATTCGAGGTTTGCGACGCGCGGGAAAGATATCCAACGTTATGCGCCAATGAGCTCGCTCGTTGCATCCGACTTGAGAATGAAATATCCGTAAGAACTGACTGGTACTCTAGCATTAACTCTACTTCCATATTTGTCAAAAAACAACTCCCGCAATGACCAAAATAAAAAACGCTGAGTAGAAGTTCTTCCTTGCAGAGAATTTTTTTGTTGTCAACTGGTCAAAATATCAAGATAGAGCTTACACACGTTGACATTCCGGTCAAATGAACTACAAGTTCGCGTCTAGCAGACAAAATACATTGGAAGGGTTTTTTTCAAATTTAAAGCTAAAAATTGTGAGCTTAATGACATTTTTGTATTTCAGTGAGTTCTGTCGAAATAAAAAAAACATTGCGAAACGGTTTATTACCGAAAAGTTATTGCCAGTTCGAAATTCCAAACTATTGTGATTTTTAGTTTTTCGGTATTATCCGACAAAAATGTCGAATTTGACTAAATTGGGAGGGCTTATGTGATAAAAAATATTGCGCAAATATCGGACAGAAAATCGAAATACTGATTACAAAATAAACGGTATTTCGATCAATAACCCAAAATGTTGAGTGGAAACCACAAAAAAACTCATGTTTTCAATTTTGACAGACAAGGCAATTTTTTTGCTTTAACTACTTATTTAAACGTAATTTTGAAGCATCCAACAATTAGTCAATACTTTGGATATAATTTTCAGGTAGCACCCGTGAAGTCACGAACTCATGAAAAAATGGAAACTACTCATATTACAGACGAGCAAAAGATGCTATTTGACAGTCTTGGCATTGAATCAAAGGACGAAGCCGTATCATCGAAAAATCGATCAATAAAATTGAAAGAATTATTGAACAAGATGGAAGACTTGCAAATTGCCGCAGAACAAATTGAAAGAGAAAAATATTGCGAGATTAATATTGAGAGAATATTGAGAGAGACATAAAAACAAAAAAATTACAACTGTGTTTTAAGCTTGTGAATACGCCATTAAAACGACCGAAATACTAACAAATAATTTTATTCAACCACTTAGCAACTATTTTCGATTTTTGTATGATACAATGAATGACGAGGTACGTTAGATATAGTGACCGTCGATGGAAAACTTAACAATATAGTACATAATCGCATAACCACAATCCGAAGGTTTGGGTTTATTTGCGCCGACTTCAACGTACCAATCTGTTTTTTTTTTGTTTAAATGTTAATAGGGCATTCTCTGTACATTTTAGCGAGTAATATTTTTTAAATGTAACCGACGCTCGTCATTTTTGCCATTTACATAAATATTTTCATCTTTACTTTTTATTTTGAGTTTCGATCGAAAAATTAAATTACTTATAGTGACAAATATTTTTGTCGCCAAAAATTCTCGAAAAATTCTCATGCTTTTGCATTTTTTATACTAATCATTTCGCTGGATATGCAAAATTTCAGAATAATTTTAAACACTTAATCTAATAAAAAGTATATAACAACGCGCTCAAAAGAGAAAAAAAAAAGCCTCATTTACGACTAGTTGATTTCGAGATAAGAATTTTGCAAACTTAATCAATTATTCAAACGATTGAGCATCTACTTAAAACTAATATTTTTAGTAATATTTTTAGCATTGGGAATCTGAAATTTAGAAAATGTAGATGGACAAAAGCTCTTTGAGCAACTTCGAAATATCAAACCCCAGATATTAAGAAAAATTAATTCTCCACACGGAAATATATAGAATTTTCGATTGAAACTCAGAATAAAACATGAAGGTCATTCAAGCGCTTTTCACTAATAAAATTAGAACCAATTATTTTAAAGCGTTCCTACAATCGTTAGTCTTAATTAAGGGTTTTTAAGGTTCACAGTCACGTAATTTGAATAAAGCTGACCAATAAACGCTAATCACATAAAAGTGTTTCTTCATGTTTTTTTTTTGTTAAAGATGATAAAGGTAATACCTTTTTTTGATCTGGTAATCTGAAAATATCGGAACGGTTATCGGCATAAAACAGTGGATTTGTTCTTTAAAACGTGACCGTTAATATGTTCATACATTAAAAACTTCTGCTACATAAGCGAAAACACTAATCAAACTACCGAAAAATTGTAAAAACGTTTTGAAAAAAAGTGTAATTGATTTTTTCAGTGCGAAGCGCTCAAACCTGCTTATGATCCAAATAAATAATTACCCCCCTAATAAACAAATTAAGATTCGGTGGCGTATCGTCGACTTGAATTATATTTCTCGAGGGAAGAATCCGTGACTATGCAATTTGGGATATTTGCAAGATCCAATCGATGAACAACGACTTTAGCTCCGCGAGTTATGTCCTGAATGAATTTCCACATTTCAATATGAATTTCCGGTTCTTCGGTACTCTGATCAGCTTCGCTCGATGATTGTTCTACGTGCCTTGAACTTTTTCTTCTTGTGGGTTGCCTGCGTGCTTTTCCGCTCGACAATTCGCGTTGAAATTCTTCGGTGATATCGATTGTTGGAACTTCAGGGGTATTTTCCTCCGGTGCCTCATTTTCCACCGAAAGTGAAGTAGGCGATTCATCTTCGGTCGTTATTCCTTCCTCAGTAATCTCATCCTCATCTTTACCATCATTAATCTCGGTTGTTTCGCCGGGAAACAAACGTCGCGTGCGTTTGTAACGCAAAGCTCTCTGCAACTCCGGTGGTATTTGATCGTCGGTTACTATTTCGTTGGAAACAACTCTGGGTGTTTTCGATTTCATAGTTTCGAGGCAATCTTTTATCGGAGTCGAGGACGGATCGTGTTTTGACGATTTTTTGAGCTCCAAATCGTCCACCAAAAGCGCATCATTCTCATTTTTCTCAGAACTTTCGGGCTCGATGTTTTTGCTAAGAATTTCGTCTTCACGTTCTGAATCTTCTTCGTCCTTGTCTTCGTACTTGAGTTCCAATCCCACCTCGTCTTCCTCCTCTTCACCTTCATTGAAAATATCGGTGGCTTCTTTTTCCTCCGTTTTATCACGATTTTGCTCAATAACCCCGTTTTCGCTCGCTGCAATCGGCGCTTCTTTCGCTCCCTCATCAAAAGACAAAGTGTCACTTAAGACGTTCTTAACATTATCCACGTTTATCTTCACCAGCGGAAATGTAGGTGTTTGAGAAGCAAAATTAGGTTGCAAAGCAAGCGGAGTCTGTTGATATTTCCACAAACAGTCGTTGCCCAAAGTTGTAGCATCGAATTTTGTCGCAGGCGCCGAAAGTTCCAAATTAGTTGGAGGACAATCGTACGTAAATGATTTATCAACGATTTTCCCACTTCCACTAAACGCAGACTTTGGTTCCTCATCGTTGTTCTTCAGTCTAGCTTCCGGCATTTCGATTTTAGTGATCAAATTTTCTAGCCTCAATAAGCTAGAGTTCACTAAGCATTTTTCTCCCTCCTTCGTTTCGGCTTTCTCCGAATTTTCCAGCACTTCGTCGACCTCCAGTTTTGTCTTCTGCTCGACTACCGTAACGGTGTCCTGGTCCTGGCGAATTGTGAACATCAATCCTTCCATTACGAGGTCAGTTATGTTGGCGGAACGAGCTGTGTCCGCTATAGCGATTTTTGGGCTTCGGGGAAGCGATCTTATCGACGAATTGTGATCTTTATGGCTAGGTCCAGGGCTCGTGGCTACCGAGGCGCTTTTGGAATTCTCGATTTCCTTTTCTATTATGTATTGATAGGGCAAGTCCGCACAATCTGCGGTTATTTCTTTTTCCGCAGGTAAATCCTTCGGCGTTTCCTTGTTTCTCAAATTAATTCGATCTTGCTGATATTTTTTCTTAGAAAGCGGTGAGGCTTCGCTCTTTTCGGAAGTTCTTGGACGTTTAGTTGGTTTTTTGCCGGGATCGTTTTTCCGATTATTTTGATTATTTTCACCTTCTTTGGAAGAAGAACTGCTGGTGGCTCCGGATTTTTCGGGATGCGACACTCTGGCGAAGATTTCGATCTGATCTTTCGATCGAGAGGATGAACTTCGATTAGTCGATTGATTATCCTGCGAATGTCTTGAATTTTCTTCGTGTTTTGGCGTTGGTGCTGCTTGTAAACGACCGTTCTTTGCATCTTCCAATACGGTGAGGGTCGGGCCTTCATCTGGATGCGATGGATCAGCTTCGCTGGGTGCTGCACCGTCTATAGTTTTAACTGTTAAGACAAAGGCATGGGGAAATGCTGTTGCATCGCTTCGGTCTTGGAATTTGAGCATCGCGAACATCTTGTCTTGACGCATCCATGCTGAATGATCTGCGAATAATCGTTTTTTATTTTTGATTATTTGAACGAAATACTGTTTTTGCTTCCTCATAGAGAAGTCTCTGTTTAGTTTAAAAATAAATAAAAATTCGAGTTTTTCATGTATGTACACCCAAAATTTTGTGTGGGTGTGTGTGTAGCAGAGTTTTCAGATTAATTTTTTCGAAATGTTTAAAATATATGTTTTTGCTGGGATATTTTGTTTTTTTTTTGTTGGGGACATTCAGTCTTGGGTTATCTCGTCACTGGGATATTTTGGCATGGAAGAATACTATCGAGTGTTTCATTATTCTCTCGGTACTTTTCAACTTACTATATGTGACGAGTAGATGCCGAGTGCCAAACTGCTGACCCTGTCGCGGTTGCGATTTTATAATTCGTCTTATTACTTTTGTCAATTCCTTCGGATAGGCGAAACCCTGAGTATTTCTGAAAGGGTCGAAAAAAATGTATAGGACTGTTAAAAATTAGCTACATTGTCAAAAATAATTTAAACTAGCTTTCATTACGGGTGAACGAAGCACTTTTACATAGACTGGTATATTGAATTCGATTGAGAGAAGAAAATATAGAATAAAATTAATGTAAAAATATGTAATTTTACTACACTCGTATATGAAATTAAATATACCAGCTAATGAATCAAATGTCGAGCAATGTAAATTCGTAAAGGTTTTTGAAAGAAAATCTCGTGATTTTTGGTACTCTGAAATATTTTGCATGCAAAGCAATATACGTACCTCAGAGTTTTGTGCCACTTAAACGTAAATTTGTAGATCTGTTTTTTATGGCATAGCCAGTAGGCACCGGGAACCGTCAGGATCGGCTCGTTTCCGCGTTCGACCCAATCAAGCTTGCCAAGCGAACGTACATGTATTCCAGGCATTTTCTCTCTGGTTTTATCTCGTGGAATAGAGGCACGAGTTTAGTAGTTTCCTTTCCTCCCACAGAATCCTTCACCAAGAATGTCAGGTAGTAGAGAACTCGTTGCTATAGAAATATTTTACATATCGGAAAGTACATTATTTTGCCTTTAAGAGGAAGTGAAACATATTCTATGTGTTATGTACGTTATATTGTTATTTAAAAAAAAAAAGGAATATGTCACCGGACGAAAAAGTAAATCCCGCTTCCGGTGAATTTTTTTTCTCGAAATATTTACGGTTTCTCCATACTATTGTTTGTAGTTTATCGAACCGATTGCGTACGTTTCGCCTTGCCTCAAGGTGTTCACGTATATTTTTTACTTTGCATATTCAGCATAAATAAATAATTAAATGTACCCCAGTTATAACTTCGTTGATGAAGACATCCTGAATGGTATTCCAAGGCAGAAAGGTACTCGATTCTTGGCTGGAATATTCTCGCTTTCCAATTATCTGAATCCCAACAGATTCGACTACCAAAAGGGTATCTAAAAAAACGAAAAAGTGTAAAGGTTGTGTTTTAGAAATTCCATTTCTCATTATTAAGAGAACACTTGAGGGATAGGCACTCTTGATGTAAAACAAAAATGATAGTTGAATCAATGAAACAATTAATGAATGAATACATTTATAAAGCAATCGTTTAATACATTTTATGATGTATCTATTTTTTCTAGTATTCCGAGGTCGTTGACTGTCTTATCGCAACAGCCCGAGATTTCGTTCTGTTTGTTCCGTTTTGTTTGTTCTGCGATTACGGCCGAACGCGTGAACCGATTTTAACAGAGCTTCAATCGGAGACTTCTAAAGACGAAAAAAAAAATTGAAGTAATTGATTTCTATAATCTTTCGTCATGGTATTTTTTTTAGATCGTTTTTACTTCAAGGCAAAAATTTCGACGGTGAAATGCCAAAATCAATACAGTTAAAAAAATTGAAATATTCGTGGATTTTACGAATATTCGTAACGCGGGATTCCGAAACCTGAGGATATTGAAAATTCAAAATCGCAACTTTAATATGGTTGACCAAAATTTGGAAAACTATCTAGTCAATGTTTCTACAAAAGATTTGTGTAAATTAAATTTAAATTGTTTAATTTTACAAATTGAAAAAATTCATTCTTGAAGTATGAAAAAAGAAACGATGGATAAATTAACATGTAATGTATGAAATTTCGTAAATTAAAGATGGCGGAATCAAGATGGCTGACCAAAACATTGGGTTAACAGATTTTAAAAATTCAGTCAGAGTACAAAAAAAAAAATGGCTCAGTTTTTCATCAAAATTAGTGCAGAGGTTTTGAAGCCTACTAATTTTATAATCACTGCAAAAAATAAGCAATTTAAAAATGGCAGAACCAATATGAGCATGACTCACCAAAAACACAAAAGTGCTCAGATTTGAAGAAAAAAAAAGTAGAATTTATGCTTACTACTTCCAAAAACACAAAAGTGCTCAAACTTAAAAAAAAAAATGTAGAATTTATGTTTGCTACTTGCAACAAAACGAATTGCTTTAGTTTAAAGAAAAAAACGTAAAATTCATTATTGCTAAGTAAACATAATTTTGTGATCTAAATTAGATACCATCAATAGATTTCCATTGAAAAATACCTATGCTGTAAAAAAAACCTACCGATATTCACAGAAGATACAAAGTACTTGTATTGCAATGCAAGAAAAAGTACAGAAACAGCAATAAGTATCGCAGGATGAGTTGCAGCAGTGCAGATGAGCCCAGCGATTACAACTAACGAGCAGTTGGCACGCAAGGAAAGCTTCCGATCGTTGCGCAGAACAAATTTGATGACCCCAGAATTATTAGGATATCGACTGGAGTCAGCAGTTTCGTCAAGACTTATGATATCACCGTTGACCCCCCTAAAAAATTTTTCAGGGGCATATGGTGAACTTTCAGTTGATCCCAGCGACATGAATGGTAATATGACGAAAAATGACTCAAAACACCGAATCAGTGATTTAAGGTTAAGTTCACATTGAAAAAATCGATCGATATTCCCGCTAATAACCTCAGCGTTAGTGAATCGTAGATTTTAGCCCGTCTTCGAACTTCCACGTTGCCGCGTTAGATGTATTTTTATCAATACAGAGTTTCCACTTTCAACCTGTTTGTTATTAACATTCGTTGATTGTATTTATATTCTATAATTGTATTGCAGAAATCCATAAAAACCCAATAACGGGTTTGCGATGATTTCAATCACTAATCACTGATTCATTATCATTTACATGCACCATTTGATACACAAGACATCTCAGGCGATAAGGATAAAAAAGAAAAAAAATGTTCGGAGCGGAATGCAGAGGTTTTGCAGCTGACTTCGCGTTGTTAGATTTGCAGTTTGTTGTTGGTGTATTTTAGACGTCTATGGCGCTGTTAGCTCGAAATTTTTTTTTCCGTTCTCTTCTTTAATATTTCCTGGATGTTTTCCCAAATTTATGACTTTTTTTTGTACACTCTGTAATATACGCCACACGGATTCACTTTACACGATCTACACTTGTATGAGTGGAGATAGTTTTGGACGTTTTGGAATAGTTTTCTTCATCAATGTTCGCGTGCGCCATCAGAGGGCGAATTATATCTGCGATTTTCGCAAACGCGGGCTATTTGAATTGTCCACTAGGGATTGAGTTGCAATTAACAATTAGAAAAAAAATGTATGTACTTTGCACGAAATTCTAAAAAATCCAAGTTCTTTTCATTTCCCACAGATAACAAAAATGACGAAAAAGTACAAATTTCTCAGCCTAGGTCTGTTATTTAAAAAATCAACAGAAATATCCCCAAAAATATGAGGTGGCACAGTTTTTAGGTAAGTATAGAACTTTCACTGTGTTGCCCTTTACTTAAAGCACAAGTTTTGAGGCTTATTGTTTCTCAAAATATCTTAACCAAAATATGTATAGTTAACAAAGACAAGAAAATTCAAATTTCTAAGCATGAAACATAATCCAATGGTAAAATCCCTAGAAGCGGTAAAACTGTTCACAGTTCGAAAAATCGTCACATCGAAGCCAACTTCATTTGGTTAGTTTCATCACTTCTTCATCGTTCTTTGCAAAGTTCGTGTCTGATGTTCACGTTGGTTTTCTAGAGCCGCAGCTCGATAAATTGATCAAGAAAAAATGTTAGACCTCCGCGATGACAACTCAAACAATTCCTCGACGAATTCTGGCCGACGAAACGACGGCATGAGTATACCCGGTAAGTACAAAAATTCTTATTTCATCATATTTTAATACCTGTTATTATTTTAATGAAATTCCATTCCAACCTAACATCTAACGTGGAGCACGTTATCACTCTAAGAAGCCGATTTAATGTGACGAAACTTCAACTGTTATTATATAATTATCGCTCTATGCAATTTAATAATTTATCGCTGTATCCTTTTTCTGAGAAATTGTTGTTTACTTGTTGATCATCATCAATGGCAAATGCTTATCAGACTTATTTGCAAATAGTAATCAAAAGTCTGAATACAAAAAAGTTCATCAATTGTTTTTTTTTACATAAGATATGCAATGATTCTCATTGTTATTGGTCGTAAAATATTCTAATTATAGTTAACTACCTGGATCTTTTTATTTTGACCTGAAAGCTCCTTTGGAATTCTATTTACCTATAGAATAAATATTTCTCAATTGTCGTTCTGTCAGCTTGATTCAAATATATTCCTGTTGTTGTTATAATTATTATTATTATTATGTTTTTGCTTGTTCAATTTGCAATCTGGAAAACCTTATGACACCAATCAAATGTTAAAGTTAACAGGTATTCTTTTCAATGATTTGTTGTTTTTCAAATACTTCAATTATTTCATTAATGTAGCACCAATTTGAACCAGGTGTTGAATTCTTCTAAAATTTAATTTGGTCTAGCGTAGCATGCTGATATCCAAGTAAAAAAACATTCTGAGAATTGATTTTTTTTAATCAATTATTTATATTATCTGACAAAATTTGATATCATTCACTCTTTCCTGAACATATACAATCAATATTCTAAATATGGTTTAGAATGAGAAAGTTTGATTTTGCATTACTTTCAAGTTGGAATACTTTTTTTTTTAATTATTGGACAAAATTACTCTTAAACTTTGTAGATGCAAATGCTGAATTCATTGTTTTTATAAAAGATGAGAAAAAAAAAACATTGATTTTTTTTACCAATTTTATTATTGATTTTATTGACTATATAAATCATGGTATTAATAGGAACATGCTGATATCATATTATTTATTCCAGTGACATCACAACATGGAATGACACCCTTAAGTCCCTATCTAAATTTCGATCCATCTTATTTACCAACGAGCCAACCAGAGTTCATATTTCCTGAGGGCGCTGTGAAGCAAAGAGGACGTTTTGAGCTAGCATTCAGTCAAATTGGCGCAGCGTGCATACTCGGAGCTGGCTTTGGTGGCGCCGCTGGTTTCTACAGAGGATTAAAAGCAACTACGTTGGCTGGTCAAACTGGAAAACTTAGAAGAACTCAGTAAGATTATTATTCCACCCGTACAAATTGTACAAAATCCTGAGAAACATGTTTTATCAATATTGTTTCTATTCTATTGCAGATTAATTAATCATGTTATGAAAAATGGATCGTCCTTAGCAAATACTCTTGGAGTTGTGTCTGTAATGTATAGCGGCTTTGGTGTGCTTCTTTCTTGGGCCAGAGGTACAGATGACTCTTTGAATACCCTGGCTGCAGCTACAGCTACAGGAATGCTCTTCAAATCCACAGGTTTGTATTTTTTCCATTGCAAATTACTGGGCATTTATCGAAACAATTTACTAGTATTACATTTAATAACTACTACTATTTTTAATTTAAAAAATGTTGATTATCGGTAGTAATCTACCTTGAGTAAATGGTGCTTTTTTTAAAAATTATTCTTATAATTGTGTTTTGATTTTTTTAAATGACGATGTTGCATAGGCGTTTGCAAAATTACATCTAATAAGCACAAATTTGTCATGTAAAAAAAAGTTCAATAATGCTATATCTCCAATTTAGTGAAGAATTTTAAAGAAATATGACTTTTTAATTATCATTCCATGATGATTAAAAAAGACACAAGATAAACACATTGCTTTCTCATTATTCAAGTTATTAACATACAAGACGCCCTTTGGTCAGGGAAAGTCGATAAATTAGCGAGGGAAAGTCAGGGATTTTTTTTATCTTCAGAAAGCACGACCACCATGGAAAATGAGAAAACAATAAGCTTTTATATTGCAAATTTCAGATAGTTACAAATCCTCTTTGTTTTTTGTATTACAGCGGGTCTTCAGAGATGTGCGGTTGGCGGTGGAATTGGCCTAGGAATCGCGTCCCTCTATTGCCTTTGGAATAGTAGAGAAGCTCTTTCCCAATTGAGGCATCACAGCATGAACCCAGCGTAAGACTGTGTGTACCAGCAGTACGTTAAGCCAAACCATAATAGCCCAGCCCAAACTTCACCATCCTTCCCTCTCAACAATTATCTTTCCTATATCCAAAGTATAGAGATGTAATTCGTCGATAAACCAGAGCTTTATTTTATTCCAATTCCAGATAATGATAATTTGTGTTTGGAAAAATTTTGATTAAAAATGAATAGTGTTATGAAGAATTGATACATCAAATTCTATAAAAATATAAAATAAAAACAATCTGTCTCTAATACGGCCACGAATCGGCATGCAAATATTTTTCCTAAAACTCAATGATCATTGTTATTCGAGAAATAAAAATTGAATTTTTAAAAATCCTTTGAAAATTCCGATAGGCATTCTGTACTATCGTCAAAAAATAAAATGCAATGCGCGTCGCTATTCGTCGATATATCAGTTAAATGTAAAACTAGATTAGGAATAAATGACTTATAAGTACAGACTTTGAGCCTACATTGCGTTATTTCTACCTTCAACGCAACATTTTGTTTACATTTTTATTTTTGTTGGTCATTTTTTCTATTGGATTCTCAAAAATAAATGTATCCTTGGATACATATTATCAGTGCACTTTGAGTTATAAAACGGTATACGTATATTGCAAATACTTCTCGATGGAATAAAATTCTTTTAAAAAAGACGCATATTAAACGTATTAGAAAGAATTATTTTGCATAATAATAATTCCGAAATTAATGAAAAAATTTAACCGATCCGATGGTTTAGTGGTTAGCGAACTGGCCTTTAGTCCGGATCACGGATTCGATTCCCAGTGCCTTCGATTTTCGTCGAAAATAAAAACGCGGACGCGATGAAGCTTCAGATGTATTTGGGAGGCACACACAAGTATTTGTACCTGTGGGGGGTCAAATGTATACAGCTGTAGTCCCAGTTTACATTCTCGACAAAACGTGACGAAGCTCCGGTGACGTGAGGCAAACTCGACACCGGCTATTTTGCCATAGGTTTTCCGCGCAACTTTCGTATGCCCTTAGCAGAAATGCTATGGCCAATGCGATATAGAGGGGGAAGTTAAACGCGGCCGCATGGGGAGCGTGGTTACGGATCCGGACTAGGCGCTCAGGGGGGACTGGCTACTGACAGACGGGGGGAAATGCGACTAGAAGGAGGGAAGAAAAAAAAAAAAAAAAAAAAAAAAAAAACAAATTCACCGACTAATTAATTTTTGTTTCATTACGCAAATGATTCGTTTTTTAAAAATAGTTGTAAATTTTTTGAAATTTTGAAATTTACTTTGAATTTTGCGTTTCTACATTTTTTTAGATTCTTATACCGTCGAGAAGTATTTCAATTTTCTCTGCTTTTTCTCGAACATGCGAATGAACAGCATGCGACAGAACTACTTTAAGTGTACGGTAAATTTTTTTTGTACGTAACTCAACAAAGGTACAGCTTTGAAATACCGTTTATTCCATAAACTATGGCTGCGAATCTCGTCCGCTTGTTTCTCAAGTGACAGTAAAAATTCTTACGAATTTTTTATTCTATTACAGATCCAGATTCTGACATATTCCAAACGAGTTCTACGACGGGATGTTCTCAACCTTGTATATAGTAAACACTTTCACTTGGATTCGCAAAAGCAAAACCTTATCACGGAAAGTTATGTGATGTATTACAAATTGATAAAGAGTAAATTATGATAAGCCATAGTTTTTGATTGAACCTTTTTATAGATACTGTAGTGTACATTATCTATATACAACTAGCCCTTCCGGCGTTAAGAATTGCATCTAAGGGATAAGATATTAACGCTTATGACGTCAATTCCGTTCGAGGAGTTAAGCAAACTTTTCTACAGTTGCGTCGCAAAAAATATATTCCAACGTACTAGCCCCGTGCTTCAAAGATGTGGAAGCCGAAGGTTTCAGGAAAAATTTCCAACACTTTTATATGGGATGAAAATCTGTGAAAAATCGAGCTCGTTGAAGGTGTTGAAAATATTGATTTTGCATAGTGATAATTCCGAAATAACAAACCGATGAAAAATGAATTTGTCGAACAAATCAACCTAACGTTTTATTCCAAATGGAAATGATTTGCTATTTTTTTTTCTAAATATGAATGATTTCTTAAAAGAATTTTATCAGATTTTTTCAAGCCGCTTAAAAAAATTTATTTCTTGAGCTGTATTTTTTTTTTAAATTTTGAAAAAAATCATACGTGTTCAGAAAAAACAACAAATGATTTCTATTTAAAAAGAAAATTACGTTCACGGCGGTTTCGAAAATGCGATTTTTTTTGCCTTTCTTGATAACATTCTGGAAATATTATTATGAAAAATTAATCTTTTCAGCACCTTCTACAAGTTTGATTTTTTTCAGATTTTTGCCCCATCGAGAAGTGTTTGAAATTTTGTCTGGATTCCACATTTGGCCGGACTGTACCGCTTCCACATCCTTAGTTCTTAAACATCCCTGCACCTTTATATCCTTGGGACGAAAAATCGATCGTCTCGTAATAGAATTGCTGTCGATATGAAGAACGGATACATATTTCCGCGCAGGATGACACATAGGCGGTGCTTGTGTGTTGCAATCTTATCTAAGTCTATCTCTCCGAGTACGTTTATCTCATATCAGCGATGCGCTACTCCATCTCTATTCATACGTGGATGGAATCTGGTCACACCTCGTCGATCACAACGAACAAGAACAATATATTTCTTTCATTTTTTATTTAAATAAAACCTGGACTTTATTGCACGTGGATTGTAAAGTTTGAAGGACCGAAACCTGACCTTATCGTTGTGGCATAAAAACATCGAAGAGTGACTCGCGTTGGACAAATATTTGAACTTTGCATTTCGCAATTCTCGCACATTCACCTGTCCACGTCTCATTGGAGCCCAAAGAGACTAATTTATTCGTCGTTTGTTTGAAAGGTAAGAAAATACCATAGACGTTTGTCACAATAGTCCGCTGTCCGCTAGTCTGAAGCGAAACTCGCATCGCGTAGTCTCGTATTTCGCGGTTATTCTTATTTAGTTTGAGTTAAATTGGCCGAAGAAAATTCTTCACTTTTCATTCGAATTTAATCTTATTGGCCTACACTAAATATTTGCGTGGAAAAATTAAAATGTTTGTTTGCTTCAAATGTTTTGTTTCTGGTGCACTACAAAGAGTATTTGGAAATGTATGTAAACAGTAGGATAAATAGAAACTACAAAAAAACCTTCTATTTGTCGTAAATTATCGTAATTTAAAAAATGCTAATGACGTGAAAATAATTGTGATATAATTGAAAACATTAAAAAAAACTATAATTGTTATTCGAAAATTTTACAATAGAAACTTTGAATATCACACAATAAAGAAAGACAATGCCAGTGCAAATATAGAATTAAATACACAAAGACGCTATGAAGGCTGAGATTAATATATCCGGTTTTTTTTCATCACATAGTCACACATAATCATAATTCTCCTTATCCGTGATGCAGGCCTAGAAGCAGACATCGAAATTAAAAGAACTAAAATTTTCGTTTGATGTTAGAAAACGATAAAATACACAAAAAAGTATTCTCTATTTAAATGAAAAATAAACCAATACATTTTTAAAAAATTTAAATAAATTGACCCAGTGAATATATTATTCTGATAATAGCGATAATGTCACATAATAATTGTCCTTATCTTAGGTGAATAAAGACTGACCAAGAAGCACCCACGGAACATTTTATCACGACAAAATGTGTCCAGTAGAAGCTAGAAAATCGATAAGCCTGCGTCTTCTTCTACCGATCACCGAAATGTGAGAACCTAGAAAACGGTTTCTGTGTCAACGACGAGCAGCAAACGAGATACGTTGAGATACGAGTTCTACGCCAGCTAAACAAAACCTATTTATAAGTACGAGATTTGTTTATGGAAGAAATTTATAACTTTGGTCGGTTACCCACACAACGATTCACCGATGCCTTCAGCCTCAGAGTAAATCGTTTTACGGAAAATTTATTTTCCTACAGACTCACGAAACTTCTCGCAATTCATGTGTTTCAGAGCTGGCCAGTGTTATGCACATCTTTGAGCCAAGATGAACGGAATGCAAGCTGAAAAACGGCTTGCGATAATTTATTCGAGCGCGGCTGTGTGGTCGACGATTTCCGCGGTATCGTTGGTCGTCGCGTGGCAACATTGGGCTTGGACACTCGACTCGTGTTTAGGAATTGACTGCGAGTGTATTCTCTACGGGGTCAATACCTTTAGCACCTTTATCGGTGGTGATGTTAAGCTTTGCCACTTTGGCAGCTACGCTCTATTGCCGGCTGTTATTGTCGGTGTACTTTTCGGAGTCTATCATGGATATAGAAGCTGCATTCCCAGAAGTCTTGACGGGCCACGAGCGGTTTCCTCAAGATCGGCAGCATTTTGCAGCAGGTGCGTACGATGTTACGATTTAATGACGAAACATTCAAATTTACTCATCTGGAATTAATTAATTAAACTTGATAATATTTTTTTTAAAGTAGAACTTTGCATGCTTCTTAATTTTTTTTCGACTTTTTTACAAAGCTGTCTTTATAAGGAAATATGGTAATCGATTTTGACTTTCTCATGAAGGAAGCTTTGTGAAAAAAAACAGTAAAATTCTAACAAAAAAAGCTGAACCACATAACAATTTATAACAACACTGTGTACTGTACACTTTGTACACTGTGTAAGTTAAGATTTTATAAGATCTGAAACACTTTTCCGATTCTGGTCAAATTCAATACCAAACATCGTACACTTGTGAAGAATTTTGTCAGTCCGTGTCAAATATCCGAGGTTTTTAAAAAGTAGAGAAACCGCCAAAGTATTTTAAAGATTTAAAAGGAATTACTATTTTAATAAAAATTTTACATTACTTTTGCACTAGAGATTTTATTTCGATGGAAAAGTTTTACGGATTGTAATTATTATTAGGAATAATATCGACGGAGAAGTCGTTATCGTTGTGCCGAAGAGACGGACTCCTTGCCAACAGTGGATGCCGGCTGCTTTTTTAGCCGTCTTGATTTCATGCTTATCTCTCG
The DNA here is from genome assembly GCA_949699805.1 of Tromatobia lineatoria. Lineage (NCBI taxonomy): Eukaryota > Metazoa > Arthropoda > Insecta > Hymenoptera > Ichneumonidae > Tromatobia > Tromatobia lineatoria. Next base: position 415,362 of record OX453052.1, read on the forward strand.
CTCACGCGGTAGTTCTGACTGATGGATATTACAAGAGTTGCGAGCAGTACAAAAGGAGACTGATTGACCTGCTTGGATCGAGGGGTCGAGAATTGGAGGTAATTTTCAAACAACAATTGACAATCCTTTAGGATTGAAGCGATATAATTGAGAATAATTTTTTTTAAATCCTATTTTTTAAATGTAAAATCAGCTAAAACCCAGAGGAAAAATTGTTTAAAATCCACTTGCAAAACCGTTCAATTCATATTTACACAAAAAAATGATTTCTGGGCAAAAGAAATATTCCCAAATAGATTTAGTAACAAAATTGTACAAAAACTATATCAGTCAGCTAAAGTTTCAGATCTCTGAAATGAATTAGTAAATTTACTTGATTAAAACTTGTTACTGTATCAGTTATTTAATTATTATTTATAATATTAGCCTTGAATAAAAATACTGCAGCAAAAATCGTGGCACAAATGAAAGGTGCAATTATTTCATGCAGGTGATTTACAATCGTCTGAGTTGCGGTGCAGTTTTGGATTTTATGGACTATCTTCAACCGGACGCAAATAATTGGAGACGCGGCGACGAGATCAATACCGGTGTATCATTGCAATTAGCAATCGTAGCAAGTTGGTTAAATTTCCTTAGTTTCATTGCAATTTCTGGAATTAATTTCATAATGGCGCGTCAGAGGCATAAAAGGCTCGGTGAAAAAATGTGTTGCTGCTGCTGAATAAATTATTTTTAAATAAATAATTTTTTTGTTCATTATATATATATACTTTTTAGATATATTTTTCACGTGATATAATACATTTTATTTCAGTGTACTTCACTTGTTTTTTTTTTTACATAGGTACACAAAAGTACACTTTATGTACATCTCTAATCCCTCGTTCAAAACATGTACAATGTACATTGCAACTTATTAGATACGAACGAAGTGTCGTTAGAAAAAATAATTCACAAAAATTGAATTCCGAGTGAAAACCTTTGACTTCGGTTCGCAATTACCTTACATTGTATACGAATATATTATTTTTCTCTGTTTCTGTCGTTATATTATTAGGTTACTAGATACAATTTTATTTCATTAGTTGTTTTTTTTACAAATTTAGGTATGGTTCTTACAAATGTTCGCAAAGCTTTCGCAGATCTCTCATTCGTGACCCCCCGAATAGACTGTTCAACAGAAAAATACAATGTAACAACTATTATTTGCGTATATTTATAAATAGAGGCGGGTGACGGAGAAAATCCACGTTGTATATCGTTACCCTATGGTACACGGCTAACAGCCAAAAATACTTGAGATATTTCTAAGAAACAAATACAATATGTTTCTGACTATAGCGGGGCATGTGCTAAATTAATTACTCGTCAATTATACAATTTTTTATTCGTTTTATAGAGATAATGAGCGGTGCGATTCCCTAGTGAAAAGATGTCCATCGATTCACTAAGGAAAATTGTTTAACAGGTGGAAACTAGGGTTGCGCAGTTTCATTTAAATAATACGGATATTTGGATAATTCAAAGATTCGATGGTTCATGTGATTGGAAAAAGCAATTAATATATTATATTTTGAAGTATCGAGAACACAAATTATTTGAATATTTGCATAATTCGAATGGATGAATCAAACAACCGAATAATCATCAACTACTCGTAATTTCGAGTAAACGCGCATCCCTAGTAGACACAGGTTGTTTTATCTACAGAAATGCAAACATGTTGGAAGGATATAATACAACTTCAGATGTCTTGGATATTTCTGATACCACAATTAATAATGCATCCACATAAAAGAGGAAAATCATATACTCTGTCACTCGATTGGAAAATATTTTGGAATACTGCAATATTTGGTTGGAGGCAGTGTAGCAACGAAAGGAAGATTAAAAAAAAATACAATAACAATTCTCAATTCCTCTGCTCGTACATGCAGAATAACGGAGGTAACAAAAAAAAATGTAACGCATTTAGTACGATGGTCAATAAATAGTATAATAATTACAAAGGAATGTATGAGAGTTTCTACCACAAATGAAAATTATTGTATAAACTGATCGGGCCGCACCATCGGTTTGCAAAATCAACACCTCATACCTTGAAATCGCTAAACTACATCTATTTTTTCACGCCTCTATATCCGGTAGTAACGAATACAACTGCTCGTACAAAATAGTTTTTTTTTTTCAAGCCTCAGCTTTATCAAGCAGCATTTAATCTTGCGCACTGTCAAAAGAATTACTAACAACGAGCGGCGCCAGGCCAAATGCCAGTAGTTACATTGTACAATGCAAAAGGTACTACATCGGGCGACAATATTTTCAAATCCTTACTCCTCAATCACGCATTTATTTGGATGTGCCCTTTTCAGTACAAAAGTAATTCCATAAAAGAGTAAAAAATTTGACTTTTAAAGGAAAATCTATTTTTTTCCACTGAAAAATAGATGAAAAATTAATGAAAAATTAATTTACGGGAAAAGCCAAAACTTTCGAACTTAGCAAATTAAATGTTTTTTTTCGGATTCCGACTTTTTTTTCACAAAGAAACGACAATATTTTTGGATAAGATGGACAATTATAGAATGAAGCTGAAAATATTGTCGCTCTGTATTATTTTTAATCGTCGTTTCTTTCTAATCTGCAAAAATCGTCAATTACTTAGCGCTAAACAGTGTAGGTATATAGATTACAAGTTCGAGCACTAATTTCATACAGAAAGGCACCTATAATATAAGACTATAAACTAGGAATCATGTATAACCGTGGCTGCAATTTGTTTTGCATACTTTATACACAGTGTGAACTACTCTCGAGCTTAATTATATTGTCTTAATTGTACACAGACATTTATGAGAGTTTTTCTATTATTATTAAATATCTTGGAGTTGAAAAGGCGCAGTTGAAAAGCAAATACTGAATAAATATCGAAGCAAATTTAGAAGAAAATCTGCTCTCCGTTAATCTAATCTTCTAAGGCCTCAAAGTATTATTTATTTTATGTTTTTTTCTTCGATTAGACCACGAAACATCTGCTGGGTTACGTCATTTTTCAAAATTGTAACTTTTAAGTAATACTCTCAATACCGATTTCCATAAAATGTGCAAAACTATTCCAAGTCAGGCTATGTACATTTTTATCTTTCTTGAAATTTTCACTCGACACCAAACATCCTTCGTGGACTTTTACAAGATCAGTCTTGTGTGAAAAGGCATTTGTAAAGAGGAATAGCAAATTATCGATAGTACAGCCAGGGAGTAACAATATTCCAATAAAAATATTGTTAAAATACTTTTCAGACCGAATTTTTCATCTAAAAAAAGGTGCGATAAGTTTAAAAAATGTTATCTCAAAATTACAAATTTATTGAAAAACATATTGATCATTTTATCGCGTTTAAATTCTTCTTCGAGTTGAAAAATATTTTAGATACATTTTTTATTTAAAATATTGGACATCCCTGATTACAGCTAGTAACTGCGCCTCAATGAGTCTGAAGCCAGAGCAAATATCTATAGTTTCTTTTTTATGTCCACTTTAAGGTATTAAACTATGCGTTGGTCATCTCGGAATGATTTTACACTTTAAGGTACCTGCGTACTAGTTAAATGAGTGCTAAATGTTATCAAATATTAGTCTCACCGTTTACGATACATCCGTTTGAGAGGACCACATCAATTTTTCAAATCGTTTTTCCAAAGTACTAATTAATTTTTTTAATTGTATTGCGAAAATTCTTTAAAATTGTTACAATAATTCAGCACTAATTTAACTAGTGCTCAGTATTCTGGCTACTATTTCAAGATGTAGCAAATGTGATCGTGTCATGTTTGATTCGAGCACTCGAAAAAAGAAAAAAATCCTTTTTTTCTAGCAAATAGTACGATAAACGTTGTGAATAATTTTGTTTCCTCGCTACCGTAAATATTATACATTCATTACCTAGTAGATATTCTATGAATCTTAAAATGTATAAACTTGGTGAAAACGCGTAGCTGCAAAAATAGATGCGTGTGCTTCTCTCCGGTTCTCAAACTTTCTTTCCTTCTTTTTCTTCGTCTTTTTTTTTTGGTATTAAGCTGCCAAGTTTTGAATAACCTGGTGTAATTTATGAAAAAATTTGACAGTTTCTTATCGTTTTCTTCTTCGACTTTACTCTATAACGTAGGTCTTTTTTAACTCTTCGTCCTCATTGTTCATTGTACTCGTTCTAGAAAAATCAGATGTGGTGAAATGAGGATCGATATATAAAGACAATTGTGTCTGTTTTAGCGCTCTAAAAAAAAGGGCTCTACTTACATTCAAAGTGCCTCGTACTAGCTGCTCCGACCATTGACCCGCTCTCAGGTGAACGGATTGCTCCTTCTTTTGAGGGAGCCGAATCGTTTCTCAGTCTCCCGAATGACTTCAAAAGGTGCAACTCTGCTGCCCGCTGATCGATCGTCGTTTTCATCACTGGGAAAATCCTCAAAGCTCATATTGCTGAAACCAGCCGTGGCAGCTGCGCTTTTCTTGGCCTTTGGCGTCTTCTTGTAGACGACACCCTTAGCTTTATGGCTAATTTTCGGGGGCAATACATTGATATTGTCGCTCCGATTTTCGTTCATAAGATGGTACTTGGATTTGTCGGCTTTAGATTTGTCTTTTTTGTGCTTTGGCGAATCGTCAATGACGAGAGGCTCCGGTGACATCGGTGAAATAATGTCAGGCGTAACATCACCGATAGAAACGCTATTTGTCGCCTGTACGGTAATCCTCGCGGTGTGTTGCACCGGTTGAATGGCATAAATCGCCTGGAGGTTCGGCGGAAGTTGCCCGCAATTAGCGGAATGCGCGCTACTCGATAAAATGGTGTTTAAAGCGCTATCGACGAAAGAAGGTGACTGCGAAAGCGGAAGGGACGTCGGCCTTTGTTGACTATTAACGGCAAGAGAAGCAAAATCATCAAAAGGAATAGATCCGAAAAGATCAATCGGCGACTCGGCCAGATTTAATGCCGAGTTAGGAGCGACACTAAATTTGGCATTAGTGACATTATCGCCTGTGGTTGCTGAAGTTTCCGAAGACGGTGGGTGAAAATTCTGTGGCATTATGTTCATGTATTCCGGCGTATTATACAAAGTCGCTAAAGTCGTTGCCGGTTTTATCGTTGATTCTGAGCTCGAATATTTGGTGATTTCGTTGAAGGGGTTAACGAAACCTGTGGAACTAAAAGGAGAAGAACCGAAGAGGTCTTTCTCGTCGGGAATAGCTTCTACAGCTGATGGTAGCAACGTTGAAACTGCCGGAGTTCCCGCTGCTATGAAATTCACGTTTTCATAATTGTTTTGTGGAATATTCGTCTGTAATCTGGTCATTCGCGGCGCAGGGACAGGATGAAAAGGCAGATCTTCCGTCTTGTCGTCAATGTCGAGCAAGTTACCGGAAATAATCGGGGAATTTGATTTTGATGTCATCAGGCTTAGATTCGGTGGAGAACCTGTGACGCTTGTTGGTCCTGCGGTTCGAGGACAACTGTCGCGACTTCCGCTGCTTTTTCTCGAGCTCGTTGGCCTCGGAAAAGGCGCCAGAGAAAATACATCTTCTTCGAGTTTGAAGATACCGTTTTTCAGAATCGTTTTTGGCTGTCCATTTTCTTCAGAAGAGCTGTCGTTATCGAATAAAAGAGGTTTTGCCGCATATTGATGACTGACGAACGGATCACCGTGGGATTGTTCGGGTTTTGCTTCGTTGTCGAGCTCGTCGTCCAGGAGAAGAGGTTTTTCGCCGTATTGGTGACCGACAACAGGATCCGCATCGATTGTCGCTAATTGAGGCTGCTGATCGCGGTGATGCTTTCTAGGCTTTCGAATTCTGTGATCCTCTTCGTGAGTCGCGACAGATTCGCACTCTGCGTGATAGGCGGAGCTTCCACAGGTCCTCACGCTCTCCGAAATCGTCTCGTCGATTTTTTCACACTCTTCAGGGTCTGCGTTGCATTCCTCGTCGTTCATGGCTTTGAGATCACTCGCTGAACCTATGGAATCGTCCGACTCGTATTCTACCGGTGGATTGTTTGGATCTTGAGACGTTTGCTCCTTTTTTCGACGACTCAATACGCCTTTTACCCGCCGACGCTTTTTCTTCAGACGCTCCTCGTTTCTTTGAGCTATTTCCTTGTCACTGTCGCTCGAAAGGTCGTCTATGGTGAAGGCTAATTTTTCGTACTTGGAACGATCTTCCAGAGGCGCACGGACGAAAGGCGGAGAAACTGGACTGGATTGCGCCAGCAGAGATGCCTCGTCGTCCACTGCAGGAGGCTCCGCGTCGGGACTCCACTGAGCTGCTGCCAATTTCCCCCGAGGCTCTGGTGCCTTTCCTGGAAAGGGATACTTTTTTTTTTGTTACTTCTCTTAAGGTGTTTGGAGTTTCGATTACCATCTGATATTATGCTTTTTTCTCAGGCATTGGGATAAGCGATTTTATTGAGATTCTTGGAGTTTTTTTTTCTTTCGCTGATGGAAAAGTTTTGGGACGTTATGTGTTAATTACTCGACTTTTTGAAGAATTTTTTCTTACGATAAGCCAGAAGACGTTTCGTAATGGAAAAAAAAATGATTTCATAATCCTGAATCTAACGTTCTTATGGCATATAGACAAAATAATTGGAAATCTTGTGCATTTTTTGGAATAAAATGCAAAAATCTTCTCGTCGAATCTCGATAAACACGCATAATATCCCTGAATTATTAGACTAATTTGCATCTTTAACTTTCGTGAAATTATAGCAATCACATCATTTTAAAGGATTCGTTTATTTAGTATCAATTCGCCGAAGTGATATGACTTTAACTTTTTTTCATGAAGGCGAAGGCATCATTGAATCACTATCCAAGTAGAAGTTGAAAAGAAAAATCATTAAAAATTTGTGTTTGCGAAAATCACGCTCATACCAATAAATAGTAAAGATGTGATCACCCCGATGGATGTAGACGATTAAATAATACGTTGAAGATGGAAACAACAATCCTTTCGTGAAATATTTCAAACTTTGTGCAAAAGCGTGTTGACAGTAGGCGAAGAGACAAATTCTTACTTACCTAAATAACAGTTACAGTTACCAGAGTTACGGCAAATCCTACGTACATGAGACGGTACGTACATGAAATACATACAGTGTGTAATTCGCAGTGCGAGAATATTGCGTTTTTTTTACCGAAAATTTATCGTCACATTGACAGCAGAATCGGATTCCGTGTTGTAAGACAATCGGAATGTAAGAGCACCTTAGTTAGAACCCAAAACATATTTTTGCATAAAGCATAAATAAAGTACATTGTATTTTTACCTATTTCTTATTGCAGATCGTTATGAAAAATTTGTTTGTCTTCTCTAGGTGATTTTTCGTATTTAACTCAGTAAATTGCTGAATGTTGATTTTTTAATTTGATAAAAAAGTACAGATGTACGAAATTACTTCATAAAATGGACAAAACTCAAGTTAAATGCTGTTTAAAAAAAATAAAAAGCGTTTGAATGAAAACACTCAACGAATCAGTTGCCAAATAATCAAAATAACGTAAATATTTTCTTCGTTCATAAAAGTACTGAGACTAAATCTGACTCAAAAAAATAATATTTACGTAGAATTAGAATGTTTTCATTGTATCAGATTTGCACAGTGTTTTTCCATGAAAAAAAAAATTGTTTTCAACGAAAAAAAGGTATTTCGGATTTGACCGATTTTCGTAAATTTGTCTGAAACTATTTGAAAAAACAAGAAGAAGAAAAAACAAAATAGCAACTACATCTATCAAACAAGTGAAAATTTTGCAAGAGTGAAATAACAACGAGCCCGTTGCAATTTGCTTTCGCTTGAAGTATCTAAGGTGCTCAATTAAATCTATAAGTAAAATCTAAAAAGATAGAGATAGAGAGGAGGTCTCTGATTAGGTCTGCCACAGACAGTGCACTCGAACAATCGGTGTGTCATGTACCGTACCGCTCAAAAGTACAATAAGCTTACAAACAATAAGAAAAATCTCAAACTGGGCTTTCGCAGGGCAATTAAAAAAGTGTTTCAAAGACGAATGGTTAGTAGTTCTGCCACCTTGTCTGGAACAGTCCTAATCAGATTTTGGATGTCGGGAACTGTGCAAAAACGCAGTAATACTCTTGTCTCGTATTCACTCAGAAAAAAAAACCGTCAATTTTCTTGCCGATCAAATTATATTTTTAAACTGATATTGCTTTCATCCAACCAATTTCAACTCTTTTCATAGTAGTTGAAAAATCATACAAAATATACAAATTTATTTTTAAAAAATCAAGGGAGTCTGAAAAAAAATTATACAAACGAAAGCAAAAATAAGTTCTAAGTAAATGAAAGTACTTAGAACGGTAATTGTTAAAAATATCGCAAAACTTGAAACATAAAGTATATGAATTGATAAAAATTGTTGAATATGTCTCGCATGAAAATAATTTAGAATTAGAGATTGGATTGAGTTTGCCGTTATTTGTATTGAAAAAGATTTGTATGATTAACGAGCAAGGAATCGCTGCGTTTCGTGCGAGTGTGGCTTGAAAAAACAGTACTCCGTATGCTAATTTACATGTTTATTGCTGCAGACTTATATCCATTAAGATACAGCGAGAACGGCAATGTTTAAAAAAAAGGAAAAAAAATATCATCTGCCCTCTACGGTGCACCTCACGATCACTCGTAATTTTTATTCCGAAAAGCCCGACAAATTTTTCTGGGCCAATGAGTAAAAGTACGTCTTACTCGCTACTTTTAGTGACTGACACTTAAACCGGAATCAACACGAACAAAATGATTAATTTTCGACCCAATTCATTTGAACATACGACAGAGTCGACATACAATCAACACACCATGGAGCGAAATGGCGACACAGGCAAAAACAGTGGAAATTACGACGTCGCGTCTCGAAAACTCATTAGGATGTTCCAGACAGTGGACATTTAACAATACTGGGATATGCATTCAACCAAGTGAAGACGCAGTTGTGATTTTTTTTACCTACATAAAGACTAAGGTGCTTGATTAACGTGGTCGATGAGAATCCGTGTGGTGTTTTTCTTGTTGTTCAAAACAAATTAATTGTGCAAAAATGTACAGTTTCCGTTGTTAGTAAATATGTCCAGCTTTTTTTTTAGTTACACCAGTTTAAAACGCGAGTTTTATGAATTATGGAATGAGATCACAGAAGGATTGTCGCTATTTTGTCATGCGTATTACGGATATACGATAACTGAACTTTTTTTGTACATCCGAAATTCGTAAATGTCAAATGGAGATTTTTTCAAGTACCAACTGCCAAAAAAATAATGATGTGTTCATCTGTATGTAATTAAACAGAGGACAGTTTTTCCCCGTTTTGACAGCTTTTCATTTTTATATATTTTTCTGTGTAATTTTTTTTCGTTGCGAGAATATTTTTTCGATAACGAAGAAAAATTAAATTATTTTTATAATACGGGCGTCATGATTCGACGGTGGGTATCGTATATCCTTAAATACGCATAGATAAGACATGGAAAAAACTCGGGAAGCATATAATCGCCACCATGGCATTGCACACTCAAGACATCCCAGGGAAGAACATGCGAATCACTGAATTATGTAGGGTTTGGCATCATTTGATTAAAAAGTCCAAATACTTGCGGACAAAAATGCATTAACAAAAAATAGATATTCCTAAATCCAAATTACTCCATTGTTGACAAATTATCTTCGTTTTATGAAAAAAAAATTTAAAAAATTTTTTCAATAAAGATTTGTCATAGTTTCAATGGTTTTTCAATTAAATGATGCCCAATCCTATAAATATAGTTATTATTATTGACTGGTCACCGTAGAGTTTAAGGTAGTTTAAGGTCTGTGCGAATATAACGTTTAGCTTGTATTTATATTTAATATAATGCCTTCCAAAGCCTGCAAGGTCTTTTATATACATATATATGAATATAATATCCATACATAAGTATTTATATATTTATAAGGCTTTCTATACATTTATCTTGTTACGTGTATGTATAACCACGTAAACTTTTGCGAAAAGAAAGTTTTCGTCAAACAGCGTCCATATTGAAGCTCCAGCATGAGTTTTTAATTTCATTTGCAACAATCTCCGGTAGCTGTATTTATTTTGGAAAGGCGACGAAGCGCTTTCTTTTCGCCGAGCGACGATTTTTTTTTGTATTATTTTTCTATACAATTGCCATCATATATTGAATATCGCCATTATACGAGTTTTCTATGCGAGAGTAGAGCAAAAATATTTTCTGCGGAAACAATTTATCACATATTATGTATGCAACAGTACATTATTTATAATATTTATATATGCATTGTTCCATTTGCCCTCCTTAGTCCGTTGTCATTGTAATAATAGGGATTTAGTCGGTATTTATTTTTCTTTTTTTTTGCGTGTAGTATCGTATTTGCGTTAGGAAAGTCCGTCGAAAATTTTGAACGTGGCGCAACCACTTTTGCTATTGAAATTATAAAGACATCGAGTACAGTGCCACCGACGATAGGGTCGAGTTCCCGGTGAATGAACGGCTAAGCTTAAGCAGACGATCAATTTTTCGAAAAAACACTTTTTGGTTAATTTTAGTAATACATGTTTTTTTTTAAATTTAGTATCATGGTTGGTTCGACTAGTTCGTTTAGCTTCGAGAAAATTATGCAAAACCTATATCGAAATATTGAAATATCGAGCAATTGAAAGTATCGAACTATCGAAAATGTTTACTCGCTGATTGGCTAGCGCTATTATTTGTCCCGAAGATCAACAATGCCCTATTCAATATCGATACATGTTAACATACGACGTCAATATATGAATCTACAGTTCGATGTATAGTTTGTTTTTAGTGGTTGCCGTCAAAAGCTATGATGTTTGAAATAATGTACAATGTATGAAACAAACGTTTTATCGTCACGTAATCACAATAAACTCGCCATAATTGAGCATAATAATAATAATAACTGAGCAAATGAAATCACAGAACATTTTCCACTGATATAGCATCTCAAAAAAAGATTAGACAATAGTGAAGTCAAGATAAAATATCGAAAATTCTAATTTCTTAGTTGATTAAAAATTAACTAAGGACTTGAAAAAAAAAAAACCATGTAACATTTTATGATGATAGTAATGATAACTATCGCACAATTCCACTCGGAGAGATCCATTGAAAAGATATTGGTTTTGTGATACTTTTGTGGACGTGGAAAATGTGATTTGCATCGGTGCATCTGTCTGCCGATCTAATATTTCTCGATTTCTAAAGGCGCTACATAAATTTGCTAAAATAACGAAAGTAACTCTATAATAAGTATTAAAAGAATGATAGTCGATTATGCGATTTAATGTCGACTGAACTAGCAAAGAAAAATACTCGAAAAAAAAATAACTTGACTCAACAAATCGATTGACTTAAATTCGGAATCTGCGATAGGATGCAGAATTTTAGAGCCGACGGACTAGATCTCCTTGGAGGTTTAACTTTTTTTATCGCATTTTTTAAAATCAGCATATTATTGATGCTCTATGATTGTTTTTCTTTTTTTCCTTTCATAAAAATTCAGCAAAAACATTATGCTTAGTTCTTTTAACTTTAGTTGCGTATCTTTGGTGGATCGAAAAGTAGTTTAGAAACTATCAGAACGCCATTATTATACATCGTTTTTCGTAATTTTATGCTAGTTACTCTAGTTTTCAATAGCCAGAAGTGTTTTATTTCATATAATAATATATATATAAATGAGGTTGGATAAAAATTCATCTACTTTGGTCAAAGTTACCAAACATTTCATGAATGTAGTACCGTAATTGGAAAAATGGTCTACAGTTAGCGAAAAAACAAATGCAAACCGATAAAAAATTTAAATTGAAGAATAATATGATTCCTGATGTCGTTTCTAGTGAATTATGAAAAAATCTTATCATAGTTCAAGAATCTAGGAGACTGAAATTAACCGCTAATGTAAAATGGAAAGATCTAAACAAATAAAATCTCCAGATATGTGTTTCGGTGGTGCCACTAATGATTGAAGCACCGAAAATAGCTCTAACAGAATCAGGAATTCCTATTGTCCAAAATTGCTAAGCCAACATTGTTATTTTGGTTTGTAACAATTTTTTGTTTATTTTGGCTTAGAATTAATTGAATGATTTTCCGATCGCCGAATTCGTGCATTTTTCAATTAGTTAATAAGCTTCATATTTTTATCGCCCCTTTGTAGTTATAAACTTTGCTTTGAACCCGAACGCTGCGGAAAATCAAGACTATAAAAAAATTATACGTATGTTTAAACAATGTGCACTTTTGGTCTACTGAAAACGTAGCGAACTGTGTTAATGACGTTTAGTTTTTTTTTTAGCATAGAGTCAACCGGGTTAGTAGAATTTAGAGGAAGTATGTAGAAGAGGAAGGCGAAAAATTGAGAGTGAATTAAGGGTCTCATGCATTACCTCCAGCGATTGCAGCCGCCTTCGATCCGAGTTTATTCTTTTTTCCCGCTGAAATAAAATGGTTTCGTTTCAGCATGCAATTCATTGGTCTATGGAAAAAATTGTAGCCTAAAAAATATATATAAAATCTGCTAAGATTCATTCAGAATAATAAAAATATTGTTTTTGTGGATTCTGGAGTACTATACGTTCTAATCTAAAAAAAAACAATAGACGACGTTTGCAAAACTTACCAGGCAAACTGAAAGGGGCCGATTCGAACGGATCTTCCGGCAATTCCGAATACGTCATTACCAGACTTTCTCGACTTTTAACGCCGCTGATGCTGCTATTGCTGCCTCTTCTTATCTTGTCGAACTCGGCACCGAATATGTGATCTTCCGTTAATTGGTTGAAAGGCTGAGCGTCCTCAAAAGGATTCCAGGTCGCTATATCCACGCTCAGCGATCTTCCTTCGGCGCCTGCGACGCTGGAAAGCTCGCCCTGATTTTCACAAATTGTTAACGATTTTTTTCATTTAACACATTCTTACCGAGATGTTTTATCATTTGTTTTGCCCTATACTAATACAGTTAATTTTTTATTGAGATATGAAATCCTTTCTTCTTGCATAGCAGTTATGCTTCAGAAACGTTGGAGTGTTTTGCACTAATTAATTCAGTGTGACATCTTTATAATTGTTTCTGCTATTGATAATAATATTTTTACAAATATGTGAAGATGATTTTCCTTCATGAGTGCTGTGCTCGGAATAATTGAAAGAAACTTACAGGAACTTGGGACTTGTAAGAAATTTAAAAAACCAAATTGGACAATATAATTTGAGGATATCATCTTTGCTTTTTTTGGAAAAAAAATTACAATTGTTTGTAGAGTCTTTTAAAAAGCCCTCTGTTAATTAAAATTGTGAACGAAGGAGATAGATTTGAAAAATGTATGAGTCATATAAAGTAAAATAAATAACTAAAAGATATATTCATCAAATGGGAAAAATAAATAAATAAAGAAAAAGTCGTGCTCTTAAGTACTTACAATACGTACGTGAGAAGCACTGACACCAATAACCGGCCTGATATCAGTGGATATCTCTGGTGGCGAAGCGTCGCCTGAGCGTGATTTAACCGAAGCGTCGTAGGGTGCCAAAAACTGTGAGGTTTCATTGGCAAATACTCTGCAACAAATATTTTTCGAATTTGTATTAGGTAATTCAACAAAGAGAGAAGTTAAAATTGAAGACAAATGGGGGAAAATTACTTGTTGAAAGCGCTGGTATCGCTGACGTTTCGTCTGTGCCGCGAGGACGTGGCTGTTGGACTGTCAGGCGGTGAAGTATTGGCGCTTATATTTTGGCTTAGACTTTCTGGTTTGGTGACGGGCTTAGGAAGAACTGGCAGAGGTAGAGTAGGCGTCAATTTAGTAGGTGCCGTTGGCGTACCCATCTTCGGAGGTAGTTGAGCAGGAGGGGCAAATTTCAACACTGGTCCGCTGTTTGTCGGTGTTACTAATTTTTGTAGCACCTTTGTTGTGCCCGGCTTTGGAGCAACCGGAGGTGGGATCTTCGCTGGAGGCGGCATTGCTCGAGCATCGTCTTTAAACGGATCTGGATAACCTGGGCAGCCAGCCAAACTTTACTCTATTTTATCGAGCAAATTCTCGAGGTACTATCATAACGAATGAATGTTCAAAAAACCAATTTCTGATTATCGCTACATTCTTATAAAATAAAATAACTAGCAAATTTGTATCCTTTTTGTTTTGCTTTTTTTTTTCTAAAACACAATTTTCGAAACGGTGATCATCTTATCTCAAAATATATCCGTCAGGACAGATCCTCGATTGAAATTTACTCTGGTTATTTAATGTGAATGACTGGATGTTTTTGAAAAATGTTCATTTATTTGTCGATAAAAAATTATTAAAATCTTTTTGTTTTGTCGAAAATCGAACTTACCCGAGGGTGGAAAGAGTGCTTCGAGATTATCTTCGGTAGCAGGCGCCGCTGCAGAAGGAGCTTTTGGCTCAAAGTAAAAAGCTCCTTTTTCCTGAACAGTCACCGGTGACTGTTGCGTCAATGGCGAATGACTGATAAGCGGACTCTGGGACTGGCCGAATGGCGAAGTACCGCTCTGCGCGGGAACAAAATTTGCCGGTTGGTTCGGTGACGGCATATGCGGCTGAACGGGAGTAAAGGGCGACTGCATCGAGAGCTGTAACGATGGTTGCGCCGTCGCCGGTATCGCAGCTCCGCTTGGAATACCCTGAGTGATAAACGGCTGTGATACCGCTGTTTGTGCCTGAATCTGCGGATTAATCTGAACGAACGAAACCGAATTTCCTACGGAGTTTTGCTGGAGCAAAGGATTCCCCTGGCCCGATATCTGGCCTACAATCTGACCGCTCAAACTTATCGGCCCTGTTCCCACACCCTGACCCTTAGGTCGCTGTCGCGGTGTCACCGAGGTTCCCTCCACGATCGGAGCCGGCGCTGGCTTTGCCATTTTTACCGATGACGATCTTTTAACGCTTTCGGCTTCCATCGTAGCGCTCGGTAAAGCTTCTATAGTCGGCGCCGGAACTTTCTGCAGAGAAATTGTCAGTTTTGTGTTTTAGTCTTTAACGTCGCTTAATAAGCGTTCTTTGAAGGAAGATATTTGACCATATAAACATTCTAAAATGACGCTATGATATTATTTTCTTAGTTTTTTAAAATAAATCTTCGTACACCTACAAATTTGAACGCGGGAAAAAAGCTTTTTTTGAAATAACGATGTTTTCAACACTTACGTGTAAATTCTGCACAGGACACTCTTTGCCCTGTATTAAAAAAGCTATAGTTGAAACTTGGTAAATATCGGGCCGCACATCAGGGTCAGGCTCGAGCATATAACGTATCAAGTTATGCAGGGCTTTGCTATATCTGCAAAAAAATTGCACATTTTTTTTTTCATAACGATTTAAAGAAGGGATTTTAATTTCGCGAGATACGGTTAAAAATACACACCTGGAATTATCCGGTATGGAGAAATTACCGGACTGTATTGCAAGAGTACTTTCTCCGAAAGGTAGCGTAAAGAAGCAGAGCTTATAAAGTAAACATCCCAGTGCCTAAAAAAAAATAGATATTTGTTTATTGTTACTGCTGTTGTTTCTTGATTTTTGAGGTCGTTCCGGACTCGATTTCTAGGCTCTGTTTTAATGCAATATCGTTACCCATATATCAGCTTTAGTAGTTATAGGCTTTCCGCAATACATATCGACCATTTCGGGAGCTCTGTAGCTAAGTGTCGTATATTTTTTAATCTCATCTTCGACAACCGCAGCGCCTTGTACGCTTGGGTTCAGTACTTTGCCTGTGGCCGATCCAAAATCGCATAAAACGTAATGTCCGGAATCGCTGAGTAAAATATTCTCCACCTGAAAAAATCGATCATGAAATGAAAATTTCAAAAAACCATTTTTCGAATCAAATTAATTAGGTGCATGAAAAATGATAAATAAATTAAATTGGGCTTGAGAATTTAAGAGAAAACGGCCTTACCAAAATATTTAATCGAGCGATGTATTTTACTTGAAAGCAATGACATTTACAGTTTCATTTTAAAAAAAAAAAGTTTTTTTCATAAAACGTTATGAAACCTTCGAGACACACTAATATATTTGGTATAAAAATAATCTTGGGAAACTGAATGAATTTGGGTTTCAATTGTTTTTACCTTAAGATCCCTGTGAATAATCGGGGTCTGACAATGGTGCAAGCGGGAGACGGCTTCGCACACATCGCAAAAGATTTGAAGCACTTCCGATTCACTGAAGCCCGTCTGTAACCTGATAACAGAGAAATCAGAAATCGAAGTTTGTTTACCGAAGAACCCAGACAAAAATATTATCAGAGACGAAAATTCTTGTCCCTTATCTATTAGAAAATCAGTCACTTAAAAAGTGAATTTCGTCACACTACAACTTTGAAAATATTTGTCGAAATTTCTGATTATTTTTTTAATACCAATCATTTTTATCCAGTAAAGTGAAAATAAGATTGTTGTGTCTTTGTTCGAGTATTTAAACGTGTAGATATATTTGAATCAAAATTTCAAGTGGAATTATCTTACCTGTTGTTCATCATCTGAAGAACCTGGGATTTACAGTAGGGCATTAGGAGGAGGAGTTCGTGAACTCCGCCTCCCGTGTGGCTAATACTACTGTCGACATATCCTATTATATTTTTATGACCGCTCAAATTACTCTGCAAATAAACAATTAACATTAGAATTAACAACAACTGATAATAAATATGTATGTATATACGATAGAGGATGTTTGGCTTACCGCGATTTGTATCTCCCTCTTGCAAACATTGAGATCATGTTCATTATTAACATACATGCGTTTAAGGGCATATCGACCCACTGAAGACTTAACCAGAAATACAATGGCAAACCCTCCTGTAATTTAAAGAATATTACAGGTGTTGCCGGTATATTGAAAAACCGTTCGCGAACAGTACGTTTTGTAACATAATATAATTGATCATCAATTAGTTTCTGGATTTTCAACTCAGCAGTTTTTAAACATATATAATTCATATAATGATCACTAAAATATAATACGTATATATGTAAGTGTTATTCGATCCTAGGATAAATCCCCTAAGAACCGGAGCAAAGAATAACAAAATACAGAAATAAAGTCCGCACCAGAAGAGTACAAAGATTATAGGTAAATGAGGCGACATAAAGCAAAAATATAATAATTCATGTAAAAATAATGAAAATTTTTTGCCTTTGATGGATAATAATGACCGTTCGAACAAAAGATGGAGGCGTGAGTGGAAATATTTCCGATAGAAACTGTATAAATCTAGGCTGCATATCAATATGATAAGACAAGAATATCGCCCGTCTACCAGATATAGATATGAGAACAAGTGGCTCAATTAGTTCCTAATATAACGAAAACAAATTTGATTTTTCAAAATATTCTCCTAAACCCATCCTTGAGGAACTTCAATAGTGTTGATTATTGTGGGAAAACATTACCGCAGAAAACGTTAGAAGTGTCATTTGAAAAAAAAAAATTTATCCCCGGACATAATAAAATTAATCCTCAGACGGATTATATTTTTTTTTAACTAATAAAATTTATCTTTAGACGAAATAGCATTTAGATTTTGATCAAATGGGTTTATCGATTTCGGTGCATGAAATCGGTGGTTTCATTTGTATGAAACGTTTTATTGATTTTTCCGTTCATGAATAAGATCGTAAAAATACTTTTACAGATCGGAATTATTTTTTAATTGGATTTCTTCTATCGGTACTACTGACATTTTTTTTCCAATAGAAAGTGTGTATTTTTTCAGTTTGGTTTATTTGTTATACTTCATTGTAAATTGTTTGTCTTAAAAAAAAAAAAGTTTTTTATTCATCTAAGCTTTCGAAGCTTATAAACTATGCTTTTCATTGCTAATTCAACAGATCTGTACCAACACAGCCAAGGAATATAAATTGAATTTAACAGAATTTATGGCAATTTGCTATAGATTAGCGATATTTATAGCAAACACTGCGAAATTGTCAATAAGGTCAGGAGTAGGACTTGGACATAAACTTTGTTCTTCACTTTTTATTCATTGCAATTTAAGTGGGTTTTTCTTCGGTCAAATTTTATAACAGAAACAGCTAAATTGGAACTGGGTCAAGAAAAAAAGAGAATACGAATTCCGCTCTCAACTCGTGTCAATAAATTACACATTCTTTACGACTAAATTTCCATGTAAAAGATGATTCATTAAAGAGCAAAACAACAAGATTATGTCCTTTATTGCAAGCAGAACAAAACAATGACACCACAGGCAATGAATCTATACTTTCAGGAACTGACAATGACTTTCTGGCTGTAATTTCTTACTCCGATAAGTTTCAAACCGATATACTCAGACTTAGAATCCCATGAAAAATCCAACTTAACTCATATAAAAGAAAAAGTCCATCTCTTTATCATCAAAATACTCTTATGACCAACATTGCGCAGTTCACTATCAAAATCCTGCAAATTGCTCCAATTTTCAAAATTCCTTAGCGACCCTCAGTATTCCATACAGTTTTTTTCATCTCACAATCGATTTCTTAGGAATTTATCAATGAATCTAAACATTAAATCAACAAATGTATACTTTTGGCTACCAAAAATTAAGTCTGGCCCTGATTTCATGTGCCGATAACTATACTTCCACCAATATAGTTATCCAACATAAAACATCTAGTCTAACTCATATAGAAGGGAAAGCACATCTCTTTATCACTAAAATATTCTTATTACCAATTCCCTACAGCCGCCAACCAAAATCCTGCAGATTGCTCCAATTTCCAAAATTGTTCATCCGTCTCTCAATTCTTCATATTGTTATTTTTCCCAACAATCAATTACTTAGTATTTCATCATTGAATCTGTACATAGAATCAACAGATCTACATTTTCAGTTACCAGAAATCGAGTGTATACTTTCTCCTTTAAATTTCTTACTCCGTTGAGTTTCGAACCAGTATACCAAGACCTTGTTCCACATAAAAAAATCCAACCTAACTCTGACTGTAACAAAAAGTCCATCTCCTTATCACCAAAATACTCTTATCACAAATTCCCTGTGGCTCACTATCAAAAAACTTTCAGATTGCTCCGATTTTCAAAATTTCTTATATCTGCTCGAATTTTTCATAATTTTTTTTTCCCATAAGCAATTAGCAAACAATCATAAGTGCACAGAGAATAGGGGGGGGGGGGGGGGGGCAGATTCAATGACGAAAAATCCTAGAAGGCTAAAAGCCGTAAGAGTGAGAAGGCCTATATATATAGATATAGTTTAATATAGTACAGACATATATAAGTATATACACGCCTATAGAAAGATATGTTATATGAGTTGAAGGAAAGTGAAAAAATAATACGTGCCCTCGGCGAGAACTTCCTCGACGGTAACGGTGTGACGTCCCACAACGAATACTTTGCCGATATAACTATTGGGCTCCTTGGAGGTGTTTTCGATCTTGGAAAAGAGCTTCTTCATGTTGGCACGTCGTCGTCGTCGGGCCTCCCGACGACACGGTACCTTCTTGACATAAGGCCCGTTGGCCGGTTCACGACGGCACTTTACGCGAAGACACGACACCCCAAACGTTGGCGCCGCGATTCACTTCCTCCGAGCTTCCGCCCTCCTTTCAAACACTCGCCCCCCAATATATATCACAAACTTAACCAAGAAATATCAATTTTTATCATGATAACAGTCGACGTATTTCAACCCTGTCGACATTTTCAGGCTGTGCGCGATGGCACTGCTTATGCGCATGCGCATCGCCGCAGATATGTCGCCGGAAACATATGTCCGGTGACATCCGCTCGAAACGTCAAAATCCGCGAGACTCACTGCGACAAAAGACCACTCGAAGGACCAACCATTCATTTCATCCTTTGTTTTTCGACTCACTTTTCAATTATTCCAAGTGAAAAAGATTTACCGTCTTTCATTAATTTCTTATATTTGTGGAGTTACATAAGATTATAACGTTTATAATTCGTATGTCCATCGTATTTTCCATATTTGCTTGCAGCAATCATAACTTTATTTCAATAAATGCACTACTTGTTTTGAAGATTGAAGTAAGAAAGTTAGGAAAGTTGTTTTGTGAAGAATTGTAATTATGGAGTAATTGAATGTTTTTTGATGGCTGCTAATCCGTCGTCTGGCGACGACGGGTTTTATCGCATTATCAGGTATTATCTGTGATTCGAACCTGCACCGCCCTTTCGTATCACGTGTTCGTACCACTTTTATGACGATAATCAATTGGAGCAGACGCAATAATTACTTAACGACGCTCTTGAATCGATATATCATTGACGGTAGTTATTAAATGATATTTGACCATATTTTGGAAATATTCATAATCAATAATTTATGCTAAAAAAAGAAGAAAGTTGCTGTTTCATATGACAATAATACCCGTAGAAGCGAGTCAAAATATAGATTGAGTTTAATATCGACTGTAAATCGTTTAATTCCCAACAATAATATAAGGGCGAAAACGGGGTGTCGCCTTTTCAGTTTCCGAAGGTCAAAGGTCAAACAGCGTTGCTCGGTCGATAATCGAAATCTGTTTTTATGTTTTTTCTAATCTGGGCATAAGATAACAGCCAAAAGAAGGGCTCATTCCCTCATTCTACCGATTCTTGTGCATAGTATAACAATTCGTTTATAGTTCATATCATACTATTTTTAGTATTAAATCATTACCTTACGACTCATTCCATCAAATTTGTAGAAACGGATCTAAAAAAACACAGATGTCTCACATTCACTCATAATCAATAAATCAAATCGCTCATAGCATTTCGCGCGTATGCTATTCCCCCAATAATGTGCAACACACGCCCAAAACATCCCCTGTTCGGTCTCCACGCTCAGTCGGTAACTAAAACTGTAATGGATGCCATACCGAGCCATGCATATTTTTTCGGAAAAAAGAAATTTGCAATTCCATCTAAAATTCACAACCGCATGTCAGAACTATTTATTTTTTCGTTAATATTTGACGGTCTTTGTGTCTAGCACTTATTAAAGTTTTAGTTACCGACCGAATATTTCACGTCGAGTCGTAATTGGCGGGCCGCAACGCCCGGAAGTCGATAAAATTCCACGCGTGGTTCCGCTAGTATGTCAATAGCTCAGCGAATACTCTAGACGCCACAAATAGTGTGAAAGTGTCGAACAGGTCAGATACGTTACCTACTTCTTGTTTACACGAGAAACTCGATGACGAGCCGCTGTCATTGTATAAAAACTGAGAATGAGTGAACCGGAGGACGATCGATTTCTTCTCGACGAAATAAAAGCTCTGGAAGATGTTCTTGCCGCAGATGATTTGTCGGAACCTTCGAATGTTTCCAAAGACGTTCCAAAACTACATAACCTTGATGACCCAGTGCGTCGTGCTAATTTGCAGTCTCGAGGCTTCGGAGAAGTAACGCCTTATAGGGAAGGAGAACTTCACGTCAAGAATCATGGTGATTATTATATTCCGACAATATTTCTTTTAAAAAATATGATTGTGTATTTTTGAGGCTTTTCTGTTGGAAAGTTTTTCTTATTGGTTTTCCAGTCTTGAATGTTTCGGGAAAAAATATAGATGTACATAAAAGTGCGGATTACATGCTCCTCTTGAAGTTGAGCAGAAACCGTAGTACCATGTATTTTTGCCATTTTCTGTGCATGCTCCAGTTTTTGCGCAGCTTCGAGCGAAGACATTTAAGACATTTAAGAAGATTTAAAGACATTGCGATATTGTTAGAGAAATTTCGCAGATAAACAGAAATATTTTTTCATCAGAAAAAGCAGCAGGATCTCTTCCAAAATCGGCTCTGGAGACAAATCGGATGCTCATCGAGCTACTGCTTCAGTCCAAAAACGAGCTCATGACGATGCTGGAGAAATGCATAGAAAACAAGGCGATCGTCGAGGAGAAAATCAAGGAACGCTCAAAAAATGCAAGGAGTCAGAAGATCTTAATAGGAAGTGCAGGAATGCCGTACTTCAAAGACGCGAAGCAATACGTAGCGCCGCGTAACGAAGACGCGCAGGAAAAAACACTTAGAGGCGAACTTTCGGTCGTTCATCTGCGTTACACGAGCCCCTGGTCAGCAAGGGATAGAAACATACTTTGGCGAGCGATTCGGCAGGAGGCATCGAGTGCTGCGCTTAAAATCGAAGGCGAAAAATCCGACATTGCGGGCTGCAGCACCGGAGGTACTAACGGGGCGACGAGGTTTAATTTACCAAAGAACTTTAAGGCCATGGTCGGACCGATCGGCGAGAGAGAATTTGATTGGATGAAAATTGCTGCCATGGACTTTGATAATCGACACACACCCGAAGAATGCAAAGTCATGTGGCAAGTCTTCCTGCATCCGGACATTAACAGATACAGGTGAGGAACTTCTACTTGTTCAATCATTTTTAAAACTCTTTTCTTTGCAGATATTTTTCCGGCCTTAATAATAACTTTTTAACATAAATACGAACAAATACTTAAGAAATATAATATTCCGTTGAGACTGAAAAATTTCAGTTAAAAAATTGTATGGGAATTATACTGCTGACACCGAATTTTAATTCGATTTCAATTCGAGATGAATAATTTATACATATAGAGCCTCAAACATACACCCATGGAAAGAAATCAAAACAAATTTCTTGTTCATGGATTATACATTAGCTATTTTAAGCATTAATTCGCTACAAGCTATGATGAAATAAATCCATTGTGAATTGTCTAGAAAAAATGCATAATAATTCTATTAAATTATTTTTCAACGGAGGATAGCAAAAAAAACTAATTTCTTAATTAAAATGTCTTCATAGATGGAAGAAAGAAGAAGATGATGCTATCAACAGATTGAGCAAAAAATACAAGTTCCAAGACTGGGACAACCTAGCCAAAGAATTAGGCACAAACAGAAGTGGGTATCAGTGTTTTATAAGGTATAATACGAACAATCAAGCCATGTTCGTAAAAGAAAGCGCTTGGTCGGCAAGTGAAGACAAACGTCTCCGCGAATGCGTGGAAAAGTTTAAAATCGGTAATTACATTCCCTGGGGAACCGTAGGAAAGTATATGGAAGGTAGAAGCAAAATGCAGGTATATTTTCGCTGGAGATACAATGCAGCTCCTCATTTAAAAAAGGGAAGATTCACTCCTGAAGAAGACGCGACTTTGCTCGAGGCTGTGAAAAAACACAGCACTAATTTCACAAAAATATCGACTTACGTTATGCCAAGCAGATCGAGCGTTCAGCTAAGCGATCATTATTTGACTCTCACTCAAAAGGAACGAGGTATTCGGAATTCCTGGACGATAAGTGATGACGCACGTGTCCTAAAATTGTACAGAAAATACGGTGCCGATTGGGCGAGAATAGCCGAAAAATTTCCAGGGAAAAATAGAACGCAATTGCGACATCGACACAAATCCATTATTCGACACTGGGAAAAAGGGATTTCGCTCTTCGAAATACATCGACAGCACGAGGAAGTAGAGGGATCGTATATCGATGACGAAATTAAACTCATAGAAAAAATGCGTCGGGAAAGACTGCAAGTGATGCAAGCGAAATGTTGCAAGGAAACGTTTGAAGTAGATTTGGAGCTTGTCAAGTATTTCCAATTCGTTCCTCCGGCGGCTAAACCAGGAAGAAAACAAAAGTATTATAAGGAAGCGGAGCTCGAGGATATTACGAGAAAATTGTACGTTCTTCTTAAAACTTTAAACGTTAATCTCGAAATTCCTGACCAATTGGACAATCATCGATCGCTGACAGAAAAGGACAAACAGTTGCTTCGCTCTTATATAAAGTATCAGCAAGCGCAGAATGAATACGCAAAGTCCCGATACGAGAATATAAAATATTCAAGAATTTTTAACGACGAAACCGACGAAATTCGAGAACTACATTTTAGGCCCTTGTGTTCAGGGGATTGCAACAAAAACGAAAAGTTCCGGCTAAACGATAATATAGATTATCGACGTCCTCCGTTCCTTGATTGTCAAATAAAGCTCAATTTGCAACTAGAAACACCCACAATTGTCTTGGATGTTATCGGCAATGATTTCAACGAAGAATTTGATTTGCCGAAAAAAATATTTTGCGGAGGAAAAATAAGAGTTTCTAAACCAAGTGCTGTACGAAAAATTTATGTACTCGGGCCTGAGGTTTGCTCGAAAGTTTTTGGTGTTTCTACTACGAGTCTAATCCCAAAAGTCGCAGAAAGTTCGAAGGAGAAAAATACAGCGGCGAAAGCGAAAAGGAGGCGATATGCAAAAGGACAAAATTGGGAATCTAGCATTTCCGAGGGCATTATCTATACACCGGAAAGGACGATCGCTTGTGTGGAACCGGATCATCATACGTTGCTTGGCTTGCAGCATATTACCGACGAAAAGGCCGAATTTTCGGGAGGCCAAAACTTTAGCCAATCTTCCGCTAATCAGCCGACGCTGAGCAAAGAGTGTGAAGATTCGATGGACATGTTGAAGAAGAGATTGTTTCAATTGTTCAAATTTCCTATTGGCTTGTCGCACGTTCTGCGGCCAGAAATTTATGCGAAACAAGTTTCGCGAATTGGCACCTTGGGATGCCAAGAAATCGAAGATGATTCGCTCAAGCCTTCGTCACCTCCAGCTAAGAAAAAACGATTAGCTAATGAAAAAGACGCCGAGACCAAATGAAAACTTTTGTAAAATATAAATATTCGGCTTGTTACCGATAAGATTGTGATACGAGGCTTCGGGTAACATCAATTACTTGTCGTCACATGAGTATTTTAGTTGAGAATATTTACCGGGACCATCAAACCGTAGAATTACGGTATACCGTGAAAAAGCAGAGCCATGATGCAACTGACGGTATGAGTACCGTCAATTACTTTACGATAGACCATGCTTTAATTCACGGTATACCGTAATTCTACGGTGTGGTCCCGATAGACACTCCCATATTAGTTTTAAGATTGTAGTTGGTACTATTTATCTGTAATTTATATGATGAATGAGAATATACGATATTTTAATATTCTGCTTGAATTGCGCTATTCGTTAATCTGTTATCCCTTCGTTTGCATCGATAGATCTGGAAACTACAAGTTTCAATTGAATAATTTGAGTATTAAGGTGGCGTCAATATGGGTACAAGTATTAATATTCCACATTATCATTATTATTTCCTTTTATTAATATATGCTTCTCTTACAAAACGATTGCTAAACAAAATGAACGAAATGCGTTAAATAGGTAAACATAAAAATACGTCACAGACACTATGGCTAATTAACATGTAGATATACAGATCGTTTCTCCATGAGATAAACCGTCGATCTTAAAGATTTTTTACACCGGTAGGCCTTAAACACTGATTTTTTTGTTTTCCTTAGTTCTCACTCTCTCTCTTTCTCTCTGTCTCTCTTAAGACAATACATAATATTCGATAAATTATTTGTGTTTTCTTGTTATTATCAACTAATTTTTTTGCTGCATTAATAAAAATATATATAAGGACATTTGGCTGTGATACGTCATGTCAAAGTTATCGCGAATCGAATATCGCCGATAAAATAAATCTACAAATTCCAATAGAAGTAAACGCAGTGCACAGTAAGGCTATCGAGTTGGAAGAAAAACGAAGAGTATTATGTTTTATGATTGTTGTAATCGTTCAGCCTTGCAGATTCAAGAAAAAGAAAGACCAAAATGTTTCCAAGTTCGCGTTAGGAACGGAATTGAAAAAAAAAAGAGATTGTTCTCAAAAAAAGAAATGTAATTATTATACACGGGTCACGATTGCGACTTGGAAATTGCTTGATATTAAATTACTTTCTTTTGGGAACGGAGTTTTGACTGGTCATGATTATTGCACATCCTGCCGTGAAAACGCTCCACAACAGCAAGCTTGCTTCGACTCTACCGACCAGCGATCTGATAGCGTCCAAAGCGAGCTTAAATCGTTCGTTTGCGACAATGGTTGTGGACTTGTCTTTCAATATCTTCATCTTGGCGAGATAGTCGATGAGTGGCGTGTGGTCGCGGCTAAACACTGGGAAGTATTCGCCTACCTTTTCTCTCGTCCACCAAGTTTGGTCGTTCCATCTACACGTAAAACAAAATTCGTTACTCAACGTCTGCGTAAATTTGCACTCAAGTACTATTTATATTCTTAATTTATTAATTTAGTCCTAGTATATGCAGAATAGTCTGTCTATTCAGCCCCTTTTGCTTCCCCGTAGAAGAAGCTTTGTTTTCGTGAATTTTTGTCTTTCTAGGTTTTTATTTCAGGATGCTCAAAATGCTCTAAAACGTCGGGAAAAGTGATTTGTACAAAATGTTTGTACGTGTGTGAGTATTCTCGAATTCTTGTTACCACGATAGCGAACGCAATTTTGAAGATATCGCTCTGTAATTTGGAACACGTATGTAGTGTAGGTAGACAAAGGCTGAGTTCAAATTTCGCACGAATCCGTTGAGTGGTTCCAAAATTATGACACTTTCAATTTTTCCCAAAATTACGTTTTGATGTTGATACTCGATTTTGAGCTGACTGTATTACAAAGATTCTTCTTTAAATACAGAAAAGTGGTGCAATCGATGAATTGAAGTAAAGAAAAAAATGATAAATAAAGCAAGGAGATTATTCGTTACATTACCGAAAGTGATCGTGCAATATTGAAAATACTTACGTTTTACTCCATGGCACGTAGTGATAGTGGTAGAGACTGGCTTTGATGAACTTGGGCGGGTTATCACGGAACGGATTTTCAACATTATTAATCAACGCTAAGACTTCGGGCTGTCCACTCAGCAAACGATAAGTCAGCGACATTATCCACGGATTTTGATGATAAGTTCCGAGGGCGGCAAACCACATTTGCCAATCGAGACGGGGTTGATGCGGTGCTGGAATATTTATTGCATAAAAATAAAATATTACTTTTCATCAAAACGTCCAATACCAAAAATATCACTTTCGAAGGTTTTGTTGAACGTTTGGCCTCTAGAGCCACTAATACTAAGACTGCCAATAAATATCGTTACATCAACGTACGGTTTAATGTTTAATAGCAAAAAGACAACTTACCCACAAACGGCAATGAGTTATTTACATTTCCGGGTTTGTAGAGAAACTCGTATTCCTTCCAAGGACCTTCAATGTCGTTGCTACCTTCGATAATTATCTCTGGTCTTCCATTAACGCCAGTCATACGCCGGAACAAACCGTAACTGTTAGCCAGATGCAAATGATCGATTTTGGCATGCAAGTGCCTTAATTGCGCAGGTACCGTCGAATTATGAGAGGAATGCAATGTCGAGAAAGGAACCTGATCGAAAATATATAGATATTAACGTATCTCGCTCAATATAATTTTGAACGATTTTTGTTAAACCACATGAAAAACTTACGACGCTAACAGCGAACAGGAAGCACACGATCGCAGTGTAAGCGATGGTTGTTAAGGTATTGATGATCTTATTGACACCGCCCTTCGTAGATAGTATCGAATTTGTTACGGAATCGGCGACTATGAAGCCGAGGGACGTTAAGCCGATATAAATCGAGATAGGAATTACTCTCGCAAGAGCTTTGTCAAATTGTTCTTGGCTAAATGCTAGAAAAAAAAAAATCAACGATTGATAATAAAAGCTTTGAAAATTATGTTTTATTATATTTTGTTTGATTAAGCAGTTTATCAAATGAGCTGATGAATTCATTTGATAGAAAATAAAAAAACATCATCTCACCGATTTCCGATTGTATGGTCCAGTTCTCAGTAATTCTGAGATTATAAAAGACACATGTGCCATAAAAAATAGCACCGTAGACAATGAAACATAAGGCAGACGACAGATAATCCCAAACGGCAGATCCTTCGTTCTTCGACTTCTTTTTGTAGAAAAACTGATCATCCAGCAACGCAATGGACAAGCAGATTGTCAAGAAGTTGAAAAAGTTCCAATTGCCGGTAATGATAATGTGAACTTGCAGATACATCTGTAAAGACAGTTTTTGTAAAGAAATAAAAGAAAATAGGCCGCGATAAAATTCCATTAAATAACTGTGTAATTGCAGACCTGGAGGTAACCTGCTGTGATCCGGACTTTTCGGTTCGGGAAGAAGAACAGGAATGGAATCACCAGCTCAAATACATTAGCTAAAACTGTGTTTAGACGCAAATACCACGTTGGCAAGTGATGAGCGTACCAAGCCAAAGGAGTTGGAAGGCACTGAGATTCGAAGTGTACACCGAGAGCTACAAATAATGTTTCAATTAAGTAATTATTACAGTCGTGGGTGTGAATAATCTTTAATGAAACACTGAAAAACTTTGAACCTAACAACAACAACAAGCAAAGTTTTATGCCTGTTCATATCGATATTTCCGAATTACATTTTTTGTTCGTCTTTGCATTTTTTCAAAACATATATTGAAAATTCATTTTTGCGCTTACCTTCGAGATTCCACCATGACGGACAGCCTGAGGTGAGCTTGACTATACCGCTCGAGAACATCAAACGGAACAGAAGCCACCGAACAGCCCAGAATGTTACGGCATCGCTCGGTGTACTTGTCTTTCCTTTCGATGGATACCAAAATGGCGCTACAATAACGCACAAAAATCCAGCTTCGAGCAGCAGGTCATCCCTGAAAATTGTGTTCTTCTAATTTGCAGTACACGAATGTAACAAAAACGAGATTGCAAAAATTTTCAAGTAATCCGAAAATTGCAAAGTTTCCAATAGTTAATTTTTTTATTTATTTCAAATAACTCAAGAATTGCAAATCAAATGAATATTTAAGAAATTTTACATAATTCAGACGTTGAAAAAAAATCAAATAAACGTAAAAAGGAAATTTTTCAAACATAACTTAGCAATTTCAGATAAGACACATAATAAATCTAAATAGATCGGAAATTTACGGAATCTCGGATAATTTAAAAAAATGTTTAAATCTCAGAATCAAAAACTAAAAAAATCTCAAATACTCAAATCTCAAAAAGTAGAAATACAAGAAACTTTAATCAATGTGGAAATTTAAAAGATCGTAAATAATCTGTTAAATGTTATGAAATTTGAATATCTGGTCTAAAATTCTAAATTTACAAATTCGTAGTCGTCTCTTGATAAATATATATAGTCCTTAAATGGAATAGATAACATGAAATTTGTTCAATTGCTACAATGTTAGATTACGTCCAACTAAATGAGAGAAACCTGCCAGTGCAGCGTCTATACAAATAATGACAAGCAATGCTCTCAAACGTCCTTGGTAGAATATCGTAATATGATACCCTTGGTATGTCTTATGTATCGATATCTTTATCGAATTACGATTCAGTCTAAGGGTCATGTGATCCATATGCATTTCAATAAACCTTTTTTCAAGTAAACCTGGATGAGCGAAAGTGTTCCCTTTTCTATGCTTTTTTAATATATAAAATATACAACGTCAACTTACCATTGGAATCGCATGAAGGTTTGACCAACTTGATAAAGCGAGAAGTAGAGCGACCACAGAGCCAGAAAATTCGGAGCGATGCAGAATCGCTGGGAAATGAAGCTAAAAAAATCGTTGTTTCAGATATTTTATAAACATGTAGAAAATTTTTTTTAAATAATTTCGGAGATGAAAATTTGGCGGAAAAAATAAGAATCCATATATAGAATTTACGTTTAATGAATTTAACATAAAATAATTCAGTCTAATTATGTAAACTCGCGCGCGCACGGTAAAAATACTGACTGCAGAACTTCAGTCAATGGCCCATTAGTCTTGGAAAAAAATAAATAAACAACACCTTGCATAGACTTTTCTAAGTAATGTACATTTGAGGCTTATGAAACGTATTTACTACTACTACTGTGAAATAATTTTGGTTTTATAGAGTTCCTCAAATCTCCTTATAAGAAAAGTAAGTGTTGAATATTTTAGATTGCATTCAAAGGTAGAGCTAAAAAACAATGTTTATGTTCTTTGCCAACAGAAAATTGAGTGAAAGATAAATTTACCCCATGAAAGCCAAAGTTGCTCCAATCAATGCTAGAACATCCAGCATATATTCAACATTTAGGCCAAGGTATGGCGCAAGCCACACAAAAGTTGGTTTTTGGCTGATTTTCTGCTGCAGAGGAGATTTTCCATTGAGATCCAACTGTGTTCTCGCTGGTAATATTCCATTGTCTCCGTACAGTCCTGAAAAAAGCAATATATTTTTATGAATTACAAAAATATACAATAATGATTCAATACAAAAATTACAAAATTTATTGAAGGTGTTACAATAGTATATCAAAAGCAGTTTGGTGGATAATGTAAGTAAAGTTGTGAATTTTTAAATGCAACACGCAACGGTACATCAGATTTGTATGGTGTTTCAAAATAAATCAATAAAAATATATATTTTCACAATTAAATAATGTTCATATTCAGCTAAAATTTAAAGCCACATATTTTATTTCTCCTGATTTAATATCCTTTGCAAACAAGGCGATATTCACTGTATACTTCAATGAAGCCAAGTTTTCTATGGTAAAAAATTGTTATAAATTCTTTATTAAACAAGCTAAGCTTACTATAATATAATAATCTAATTTTTTTGAATATATAGTAAAAACAGAGATGCTTGCAAAGCTAAAACAATTATATAAAAACAAGATTTAAAAAAAAGTTAGTCAATTTTATAAAAATTCCATTATAACTCATTTTAAAAAAATGCCATGACTCATATTTTATCAGAGTCTTTGTGATAGTAATTTACAAAAATAGAACAGTATAAATACCTAAAGATAGAATTACAAATAAGCTATTGATATCCAGAAGATACATTTTTATATAATCTTATAATTTACAAATTTCCATTTTCAATCACTTTGGACAAACAATAGTAATAATAATGTTGATAATGTTGATTTTTCCATGGAAAAAGAAGATTTCGGTATATATGGAAATTTGACTTAAAAAAAAAAAATTCCTATTCGTTGATAGATAACAATGATATAGATAAACAAAGATCGTGGTAAACATCGGAGAGGATTCACCGATTCTGTTTACCATAAAATAAATCTGCATATGCCGGAACGAGTCGGTGTATCGAAAGAATCTCGTTCGACACGTAGCTGCGGTAGTGCAGAGTCCTATCGCGGTCAGTACGCGTGTAAAAGAAAAAAAAAAAAAAAGTAGCACGCGTCGCGACTGACGTGGTAAAATATTGGAAGCCGGTGGATTAGATAAAAATTATAATGACGAGATGGAACAATAAATACAAGGAATAAATAATGGATCAAGGGATTGATTGATGCAAATTTTAGTAGAGCCACTTACCGGGTATCTGGACGTAGAAGCTGAGGAAGGCGAAGAGATAAATGATGCAGATTCCTCGCAAAAATAGATTGCGAGTGTATCGCACTTGTACCATCCTGATATTATTGTTTGAAATCCGTTTTCTTGTCAGAAGATTCGCATTTATTGATAATTAACAATTTGGAGAAATTATTGTTGTAATTGTGGGGAATCCAATCGGCGGCATTCGGTGCGACTCCGCGCGGGCAATAAGGAGCAATGCGTCTCGCTCCCTGATTCTTGTAGCCGAACAAACGGTGTTGAGCTTCGTCGTTGAGACACGGCTAACGAGGCTGGATAAGCTATGTGGTGGGGATTCGATGTTAACCGCTCAAGCCCATCGCAATGTAGGCAGCGTTATATTCAATAAGTCCCTATGAATAGGGACGCGCTGATATCCAACGCTTCCAACCTGCTAAAAAATTACATGTCGCTGATCTTTCATAGAGAAAGCTTTGTTTTCGTGAAAAAAAAAACAGAGGCGTCCAAAACGTCGAGAAAAGTCCATGTAAAATTTAAGCTTGTACACTTGAAAAACGGTTTTATCTTTTGAGCTCAAATTTTTCACACACGTCTATATTAATTTTGCAAACGTTTTTTTAATATATTAAGAGATATTTGTATATTAAATTGGATATACGCGTATTCGCAAAAAAACTTTCAATACCTTCGATTAATTTTCATACAAAAATTTCTATCATGAATTTCCGAGATATATTAATTGAAATACAAAAAATTTAGATAAAAATTTGGGAATATTTGTTTCAATTCGAGTTATTCAAAGTAATTGCCAGAAAAAAACGTTTACCAGGCTTTTAATGGGACATAAGCCATAGGAAATTTGTAATATTTCCGCGTAAATGAGTCTCAATCGGCACAACGACATTCTACTTGGACGACTGAGTCGTTATCAGACAGCACACATGCATATGTGTCACGGCAGTCGACGGCCGTCATCATCGGTAATCATCGTTGGCAGCGCTCCTCCCTTGGGTTATTGTTGTCGCGTATGTGAGAGGGACAACCAAAAAAGGCCGTTGCGCTTGTCATTGTATTTAGCGATAATTCAACAGAAGTAAAAAGTGGAGAGCCTTAATTGTAACAGGAAGATCGAATGGACGACTCGGGTCACGAGTGTCAAGAATCACGAGGACTCAAGTGCGTATTGTCAGTATTGACATCGCGTAACTCCGCAAGAACAAACACTGTACCATGTTGATAATCAAGTTATTTATCTTCTAGGTCAAAATAACATCTTACTTTTTTTTATTTCAGTTCCCGTCGAAACGTCACGTTTCGTAACTTTTTATTGGCGTTTCGAAGATACGTCTAAATATATACATATAGATCTATTCGTTAAACGGTTATTCGCTGGATGATTAATTAGCCAACTTACAAAAATCCAGTCAAAATGTCATTTGAAGGAAAATACAATACAAAGAGCCCAGGTTCGCATAACTCAATTTTTTTAGGATGTTTCAATTTTTTTTATGTATGTTGAGGCAGCATCAATTTCACTGCAGCAGAGATTTTATTGCCTTGTGTCAATTTCATTGTTGATAACATATTGTTTGTTAAGAAAAGTTGTTGTAGGCTGTTTTTGAAGTAATTTTGCAAGTTTGAGATTATGATAATACGCTCCAAAAAAATTATGTAATAGGGGAAAGAATTTTTTATATTTTATTTGGTTATGGAAAAATATTTTACATTTACCGTTGAAGGAATTGTTATGACTAATTGTGCTGAAAAATTGTACTTTTGAAATAAGTATGAACAATTTAAAGTAATCATTTTTTTATAATAAAATTATAACTTTGTATTGTTGCAATAATGAACTATTATTTAGTTACTGTGCGTAAAATAATTTTTTATAAGCTTCTTCTATGTTGAATCATTTTTGTAAATTAAATGAAGCGTGATTATCACAAAATTGCCTTGATGTAGCATTTTTTTTCAAATTGCACCACCGGTCATATTAAATCAGCCATCTTGAATTTTAAAATTTTGTGTATTAATTCATAATTTACGAACTCGAAAATCACTGGTTCTAAATTTTTATTCGAATTCGATCGTATTTTATTTTCAACCAGCCATATTTACTTCGCCATTTTTATTTTCGGACTCTTGTGTTGCCATTTTTTTTTCGACATTGTGATTTTCGGAATCTTGTGTCGCCATTTTTTTTTTCGACATTGTGATTTTCGGAAGATTGTGACGCCATTTTGATGTTCGGAATTTTTCGTCGTGTTTATTAATACCTTTCTTAAGATATTCGAAAACGCGATGAAAGATTGGAAAGACACGGTTTTACAATATTATTCAAAACTGAAATGTTAATCTATCAAAATAAATCAGCACATTGAAGACGTGCTTCTAATAGATTTCCGAAGTTGAAACACCTTTTTAATAAATTTAGGTGTTTTCGGTGAAATAGTTCGACTAATATAATAATTCGAATTTAGCTGTGAAGCGCTTGATGCGCGAGGCTCAGGAGCTTCACGAACCGACCGAGGAATACAGAGCTTGTCCCTTGGAGGACAATTTATTCGAGTGGCACTTCACAGTTCAAGGGCCACCTTCGACAGAATTTGAAGGTGGAGTGTATCACGGGAGAA
Organism: Tromatobia lineatoria; assembly: GCA_949699805.1. Lineage (NCBI taxonomy): Eukaryota > Metazoa > Arthropoda > Insecta > Hymenoptera > Ichneumonidae > Tromatobia > Tromatobia lineatoria. The sequence goes on from OX453052.1 coordinate 449,406, forward strand.
TTCTTTTGCCTCCAGAATATCCTATGAAGCCACCAAATATCATTCTTCTCACCGTGTGTTTCCTTACGCCAATTAAACTTACATTATTTGTCGCCGTTGACTTGTTCGCATAATTAATAAACTCCGCTATTTCCAGCCAAACGGTCGTTTCGAAATAAACAAAAAAATATGCCTCAGCATATCGGGTCATCATCCCGAAACGTGGCAGCCCTCGTGGAGTATTAGAACAGCTTTGTTAGCACTTATAGCTTTTATGCCTACCCCAGGAAATGATACTATTGGCGCTCTCGATTACAGTCCCGAAGAGAGGCAAAAACTTGCTAAAAAGTGAGTCAAGAGGAGCTAAAAATATTTCTTAATTTTTTTTTTTAACACATCGAAAGCAGAAAAGATTGCCTCATTGAAAGATCCGTAATGAAGATAATAAAAATTCCAAGTTCAACATTCGAGTAAAATATTTTTGGAGCAATCATAAAAACCGAGCATAAAGTCAATGAAAAATTATAATACACAAGGGGTTTGAGAGATGGAGTTTTAGAATTTCGATATAAATGATATTCATAGATTTCCAATTTACTAGGTCGTTGAATTGGCAGTGTGAAAGTTGCGGTAAAATAGCTGAACTATTGTCGAAAAATGGAACGAAGAGACCAATCACGCAAGAAGAGCAGCATATGTTGAATACAATTGCCTTGAAGGTAAATTGATGGTTCCCTGTAAAAAAAATGCTGTGAACAAAAAATTGATGCTGCTCAATTTTAGGCGGAGGAAACACCGCCAAGAGAGTCTGCGTTTTCTTCCGATTCCGGTCCTTGTTTCGAGTCCGAACTAAGGCAACGGCACGGAGAATCGCAAGGGCTCGAAAATGCAGATCAGGCGCAGGCAGATATTATCGTCAATCAACAGCTCGCAACCGTTTCCTCTCCCAACGATCTTTTTTGGAGTATCCTCATCGCGTCGTTACTATCAGCGATTATTCTGCTCGTCCTGCGACGACTCTTCTTCGTTTGAATGCATTTGGTCGACTATTTCGATGAACAAAAATGAAATCTGTAAGTTCGCTATGGAACATTGAAGAGTTCGGCGCGTTTTATACTAATAAAATACGAAGCAATTTTCTTAATATCTGTTTCTACACTAGCAAAAAATCAAGCATTACAATTCAATAAAACGATTTGCGTCAGATTATACTTGACAACTTTCAAACAATATGTGCTCAAACAATATGAGGTGCTTGAAAGTAATGTCCATTTTATTGCATTACGACTAAATTGTTATTAAAAAATTGCGTACTAATTTAGTATCAAACGTTTTCCTCTCTTCTTCGTAGATGATACATTATTAACGAAAAAATGTCAGCACCTACAAAAAGGTTTTCAAATTTTTTAGGTTACTTGAATCGCCTGGATTTTCAATAAAGCGAACCATCGATCTTTGTGAAAAAGGAAAGTATACAGCCGGCGTCCCCACATTTTAAGTGCCTCTCTTTTCAAGCTGTTTACATAAATAATGTTTTTTTTTTTCAAATGTTTATTCGTGGCATATGCGAAACGCGAGACAATCTGATTTTTGTTTGATAGTCGATTTGAGGATCCGGTCAGAGTGCCACTTTCAAATCAAATTCTTTGAAATACTGAAATCAAGGATGCGGGATATTAGAATGAAAATACATGCGATAAAACTTTTGAGACCGATAAAAGCATTAATTATCTCTGGACAAAAAAAAAATTTCGACATAATTAATAATGAAAAAAAATAAGATTATTAATATTCAAAAACAGTATTATTACTAGTTTTTAAGAAATATCCAGATTTGAATATAAGAACATTTAAAGTTTATTTTCATTAAAATATTCCTCATTATTGGCGGTAAATTTTGGGGCAGTTAAAAAGTGTGGACGAGCATTGTACTTATAAATACAAGCTATAAAAATAGTAGTGTTGTTACGTTTCTATATGAGTATGGAGAAAAAAATGTTATCCTGCTGTATTCCCCTAGTCTTTATTAATTTAGATTTTGAACTGAATTCATTTACCAACAGAAATATAAATAATATTGCCATTATCTCTATATGTATTTGTAACAATATACCATCCTTTTGCTTTGAAACATTATTTGTTCTGTCCATGAACAGGTTAAAGAATATTTTTCAATACTTCATCTCCCAATAATCTCTCGAGGTATAGAATTTTGAACGACTTACAAAAATCTAAAATGTTGAAGGTTTGTTATCGGAAACTTCTGGAAAAAGCTCTACGAAAAGAAAGCAGCGTTACGATACTTGTATCTCGAAAATATTAGGATTTTAAGCTTCCTCAATGTTCTTGATCTTTGGGTTGAAGAATAATAATAAATCCGCTAATTAGTTATCAGAATGTTGTTTATTATGAATTTCATTGAAAGAAGAACCAGAATTTCAACTTTAACCATATTCTATAGGCACTTCAATATTTCCTGTTAAACAATCTTGGTGTTCATATCCAGTAGCCGCGATTTCATTAGAAATTAATCATTTATTATTATCAATCTATACACATTTCACTGTCACCATATTTTTTTGATACAATAAGATTTCCCATTTGTTCCATTCACACCAGCGTCGTTTGCAAACAATTTTGCGAACGATAATAAATGATATGACAATGTTTACTTATGCTATAAAAAAAAAAACATAGAGGTACGCCTTTTTTCCGGAGCCTACGGAATTTAGTACAATTAATTGCAAAGCAGGAAAGCGCTGTAATAATCAACATCAATAGTTAATAATGATTGCTGTGAGGCCCCTAATTGGTCCCATTTATCCGCAATCTTTACACAAAGTAGACGGCACGTCATCGAAATTGTTGAGTTGAATAAATGTTAATGCTTAAAGATCCCCAAAATTGATTGAACACACAGAAACGTTCGGTAAATTGTAATAAAGCAATCGAAACAACAGAGAGCGATGTCGAATTACCAAATCTAGAATTATTTTCCTTTCAAGACGTTAGACAAAAAAATTAGTCGACATGATTAAAGACGTAAATTTTTGTTTGTGATCGATATAAATAATTCTAAATTATTAACTCTGTAACGCTTTTTCGCTTTGTATGTCACAAATCCTAGGGTTTTTTCCGTGGAAATAAAATTCTAAGTCTTTCAGTCAGAAATAATTATGAAAAAATCACGAACTAAGAAAAATGCACACCCTTGAAAAATCTCCGGTTATTATTGATACCGAACTTGCGATTACAAAAAAATCTAGATAGACCTATTCGGAGGTTAAAGTAAATCATTGAAATATCACTCATTCATTTATGGTTTTCAGTCTCATGAAGCGTACATCGAAGTTTGCCTAGCACCTTTATTTGGGGACGTGCTACAAATCGCCAGCCCCTGGACGTTCATTACAATTAAAAATAAATCTGCGGCGATTTAATTATTTCGTGCGCCGATTAGTGCTTTTGCTGTGCGGCTGATTACAATTTAATTGAGCCCCGTTTTTTAAGAGTTCTTGATGTATTCACTGAGATGTACCTTCGAACGTTTGTAGATTAGAAAAAATTGCACCCGCACTTGCTTTAATATAAATAAAATTATTTGAGTTGAAAAAGGTTTTCGATTTTTCTCTTAAACAAAACTAAAATTTTGTTAGTCAAGTGACTTTGAGTTTTACCTTAATCTGTGTTCAATATTTCCAAGCTTTTTCATGAACCTGAGCTACCATAAAAAAGGATCAAACCATATTTCATAGTTCGAAGTAGTTTATAACCTTCGGCTTCACGTTCGTTAAATTCAAGAGGAAAAATACCTATGGAAACATTGCCAATCGGCGACATAAAATTGGAAACGCAGGTGTAATCTCTCCCTAAAGTAATATCAATTATATCAACGTTGCAAACATTATATCCAGTCGTAAATATTCATAATTGCTCTTCATATTTCTGTCTATGTATCTCCACGTAATACAAAAATAGAATTAGCCGCGACAATGACAATTTACTAAGCTTATTCTTTTTCATCAGCTACTGCCAGTCCATTCACCCGTCTCCTTGAGCGTTCTGTCGGTTAGTCTTTCGATTTCGGTTAATAATTGCTCAGTTTCAACGTCGATACACGCCATATCCGCTTCAACCGGATCCCATTCCAAGCTGTTTGGGGTTGATACTTTGGACCATTGAGAAGCGGTTAAACTCGACGGTTGACTACCGTTTATCGAAGTATAAGACGCAGAGCCATTTGGACTCTCCGCCTCGGGATTAAGAACCGCAGAAGGCGGCATGACTGGAAATTAAAACGAAAAACGATAATAATTAAAAAATAAGCGAGTTAAATATTTACACAAAAAATATTGTACCTTCATGTTCCCACTCAAGGTCTAGAGAAGACGCGGGAGTAGACGAAATGCATCCTTGATGTTTCAGGAGTGTCCTTGCATCCAATGTTTGTGGTGGACTGTTTAATCCAGAACTAAATGAGAAAGTAAAAAAGTGAATGCCTGAAGAGCCTTTACTTTTTTTTCACATCCTGGAATTATTAATTTAAAGTAATAGCAGAAGGTATCAATTTTTTTTCCCAACCAAATATTGCTCAGAATTGGAAGAAAATACAGTCAATCATGGAAAAATTCTTTAAAAAAAATATACTCTTCGGAAAAATCAGCAAATTTATTTAACAAAACAAAGTTATTTGCTGAAAGGTCACATGGTTGTTTAGATTTTTTATTAACTTTTGGATTTTCCTGTTTACCTTTTCGATGCATCGTTCCTGGATTTTAGCCTGGAGTAAGTGTTAAAGTGGCCTCTGGACCAGCCACTTTCTTCAACTAACTCCAAACTCACAGGAACACCATGTTTTTTCTACAAGCAAAAGGTAATTTATTCATCATTAATAATCTCAATGTACAAAACTCATAATTTATCAAAATATGAAAAAATCCCTGTAACATTATACGGCTTGTGTAATTCGCACCCCATCAACTTTGAAGATGGTAATTTGCATCAGAATTTATACAATAGTGAATTAATATGAAGATTTACCTTAAATCTTTTCAGGGAGAGGATTGACAATATACTATCCGTGTAAGCATAATAAAAAGTTTTTATTATTATTATTAGTATTATTATCGTTGTTCCAATATACACAAATATATTACAGGCACTTATCTTCAGAGTTACTCACCCCCTAGATGTTCCTGATTCTGCAGAATTTTCTTCCCCATCTGTTAAGTTACAAAGCTGAAATAGAACAGAATCTATTGTTAAATTTCAGTCTAAAAAAAGAAAAACAAATTATGTAAAAAATTGAAATGGGTAGACATAATATATACTGATAATAGTAACAGCATTTTTATCGACAAAAACAAAAATTTAGTACATTGTTAAATTGATCTATAGATGTACATACCTCAACTAGTTCTGCCTCTTGGGAGTGCATGTTTGTGCACCTGTAAGATAATAAATACAATATTTAAAAAAATGTGTATTAATACGTATTATCAACAGCAACAAGAATTTCAATTGATTCAAAAATATTTACTTGTCTGTCATTGAAATATATTGATGAGCATTAATTTTAATACAACACGATAATATGTCGAAATTAAATGATTAAACAAATAAATGAAATTTATCATAAATATTGATGATGTTTAATTTGTTTTTTTTTATCGTTCAAAGGGTGCAAGACTAACCTGTACTTGAAGGGGTTGTTGACTTTGGCAAAACAGTGACCGAGACAGGCCCCCATGACCTATCACACCACGGCTTCGTGCTGTCATCTAAAAATTCTTAATATTCTAACGTCACTCCAATTATACCGTGAAGAAGAAATTTGACACTTCGGCGCGCCCCTATTTAACATTAGTGTGATTAGGCCTCATATCTAACGTCCTTGTAATACTGAGTAGATTGAGAAAATTAGGATCGAATATCGAGACGACTTGGAGAGTGGCAGTACCGAGTCCGAGCGGCCTCTCCCCCACAAAGAAATTGAGGGGTGCTCCGAGCAGCGCGCCGCATTAGTCATCGAGTTCGCGCGGATCCGCTCGAGTGACATTGAGGGCGCCGCTCCTCGAGAATCGTCACTCATGCATAACAGTATCAAACATCTGTTGGTCCTAGAGAAACTACATTTTGGACAACATGCTTAGGATTGCTTGAAAGAAAACTTCCTTACCAGCAGAGGACCAAAAACTTTTCAATTTTATTCTCGTTTCATTTAATGATAGAGCTTAATTCAGAGGGAGATCGACGAACAAAATGGACTTTGGGCTTAGATGGATATAACAGAAGTTTTCACTTTTTTCAAGGGAGCCTCCAGATCCTCTCTCCCTCGCACACACGGGATATTTTGTACGAATCTATCTCCGCTTATTTGATACGCTTTATTTGAATCTATGCTACTACCTTCGACACGTAATTTGTATAAAACGTAATTGACGATCAGCCAATAATGTTTCGGTTCTGAATTCCTGGCAGCCAATTGATGAGATGCTGAATCCATGATTGGCTACGTTTTTTTTAAATCTATCCTACTGCCGAATCAGCAATGCCAACGAGTAACGAATCGTAATTTGCATAAAACTGGCAATCAATGACCAGCCAATAACGCTTCGCTGTTAAACTTCCGGTAGCCAATAGATGAAACGCTGAATACGTGATTGCTTTAGCTTCATTTGAATCCATCCTACTGCGTGCTCAGCAATGCCAACGACACGTAATTTGCAAAAAGTGTAATTGATCAACAGCTAATAATATTTTGGTGTTGAATTTCCGGTAGCCAATCGATGATATGCGGTTTCATGATTCTAAGCTGCGGCTCACGTCCAATGAGAAGAGAGTCTAATGTTTGGACGACTAAAGGCGCCTTCCATTGCGAACGAGCCTCAAGCTCTCGTCGGAACTCGGAAGCTTACGGTCTTATCGCGGTCACGTGACCGCTATACATATACCTCTCAGTTAATCACAGTTGTGCTAAAGCCATGGCGGACAAAGATGAGGCTGAGAAGACCATCGCCGAGGACTTGGTTGTCACCAAGTATAAAATGGCTGGGGCGATAGTAAACCGTAAGAAAAATGAACCATCAAATTTCTACGAAAATCGCGATACTATTCATGTCCGTTCGCAGTCCGTTTACTCTCCATTTCCGAGCTTTCTTCACTCCGGCCATATGGAATGTGCCTCGCCAATGCCGGCCACCACTCACCATGTGGGCTATCGCATATTCAAATTATCTCTATTTCTCAAAAACCCTCCAATTACTGGCGATTTATAGCAGTTTTGTCACAATTATTTCGCTCGCCATTCAACGACCGCTCCGAAATCTCAATGTACTTATTGCCTTCGCCAACGCGGGGATTTACCTTTTAACCCATTGCCTACTCTGGTTTTGTACGCGAGGTGGTCACCTTCACCATGCGCTTTTTCTTCGCGCGTTTCCTTCGGTTAAATTTTAAGCCTCTTCGGCCAAGTTTCGAATTAAGGTTAGGTGCGATAGGCGCTCAAAAAACCTCTCAGCCATTTGATTTGTTTATTTTATTCTTTATCTCAGAGTTTCATTCATTCATTGAGTTATTGTTCACTATTCATTCGTACCATTGATTTCATTTCTAAGGTGATATTAGGAAATTATCAAAATACATGATTTCATACATGTATAAGTTACAAAATTGTAAAAAAAGCAAAAAAAATAATAACTTGTTGAATAAAATAGAGAAGCGATAAATTATGCAGAATGTTGGATTTGCCAAATAAAGAGTTGAGCTATAATAGAAAGCGATAAGAAGCATGGACATTTTTGAATGTGATGTTGATTTATGTTAGTCTCATGTGTTTAGGTAATTCTTCACAAAGTCGTAGTGCACTGACATGGGGCAAAAAATATTTTTTGCTTATATTTTTCAGTTTAAAAATAATTGCTTAGTTATAAGAATAAAAATGTAAATTTATACTTTGGATGGTTCATAACATGGAAGAAATCTATGGAAAGAAAAGAGTATTATACACATACTAATTTCAAATAACAGTAATAATATTGAAAAAATATTAACTGATTAGTTGAAGAAAGGTAACAAACTCAAAAATTTATCATAATTGGATTCATTGGCTTCTGTTTGAATGTTTAGTGTATCACGTTCACAAACTTACAAAACCTTCTTAACAAAAATGGTTTTATGTATGATTATGATTTTTGTTAATTTGTCAAACAGAGAAATTATCTATGAAATAATATATAACATTTCATTCAAGGACTGATTTCAGGGTTCACAAAATCATTTATGTTTGTAGGTTTCTTGATATTTCTGCTTTGACAGTTTTTTTGCGCTTGTTAAATCAACAGAATTATAATGAAACCTTTAAATGGATTTTCATGACTTACAGAGGTCTTGAAACAAGTTCTGGACAAGTGCGTCGCTGGTGCATCTGTGAGAGAAGCATGCGAGTATGGAGACCAGTTGCTTTTGGAAGAGACAAGCAAGGTCTTCAAGAAGGAAAAAGATTTGAAAAAGGGTATTGCCTTTCCGACGTGTATATCCGTCAATAACTGCATCTGCCATTTCTCTCCAATTGCCAGTGAACCGGATCTTATCCTGAAAGAGGATGACATGGTGAAAGTGTAAGCATTACAGAAATGGCTCAAATCTAAAAGAGAACAAAATTTATTTTTAATTAAAAATTTTTTTTTTTATTGTTTTATTGTTTTCGTCGTTGCAGGGATCTTGGAGCACACGTCGATGGTTTTATCGCGGTCGTTGCCCATACGATTGTTATAGGCTCGAGCACCGATAAAAAAGTCACCGGTAGGAAGGCCGACGTCGTGCTGGCGGCCCATTACGCATCCCAGGCAGCTTTGAGGCTTCTCAAGCCCGGCACTGAGGTAGTAATGCGTATCTATCTACATAAAGATAAATTAGCAATTACGTTGAAACGATAAACACATTTTTACTCTTTGCGCAGACGTACTCCATAACCGGAACGGTGGAAAAAATTTGTGGGGCCTACAACTGCAAGCCTATCGAGGGAATGTTGAGCCATCAGCTCAAGCAATTCAAAATCGACGGTGAAAAAACGATTATACAGAATCCCAATGACGCACAGAAGAAGGAACACGAGAAGTTTACTCTCGAGACTCATGAAGTAAGTCTCATCGTCATTTAATTTTTCAAATATTACCATTTAGGAAAAGTTTGAGAATTGACATACAATTCTGTCGACGAGCAAACATTTTGTATAATGATATGAAGCTTTGTGAAAAGCAAAAAATAGTGAGTAAGCAATTTGTAAGGCTCGACTTTGCAGGCTTTTTTTTAGCCCAAGCGACGTTTTTCCCGAAGTTCAAAATATCATTAAATTTCAACAGCTCGACCGAGTTGTGTCAAATATCTATGTAAACATTTTACCTATTATTATTAGGTATACGCCATGGATGTTCTGGTGAGCACGGGCGAGGGTGTGGGGCGAGAGCAGGACACTCGAGTGACCATTTACAAGAAAACGGAAGAAGCTTATCAGCTGAAATTGAAAACATCTCGTATGTTCTATTCGGAAGTGACCCATAAGCACGGACTGATGCCTTTCAATCTACGTACATTCGAAGACGAGAAGAAAGCCAAGATGGCGGTTGTCGAATGTGTGAACCACAGATTAATCGAACCCTTCCAGGTAAGACATTTTTCACTTTCGACTATATGGTTATCATGTGAAATACGCGTTTTCGGGGGAAAACTGTAAACAAAAGGTTGAAAAGTTAAATTTTTTGAAATTCCAAATAAACAAGTTACCCCTTTAAATTAGTTCATAACAAGACGTAAAAAGCATCCAACAACGATTTTCCCCGTTGGTTGTGCAGTGAAATATAACATCTCTAAATATACGTGTTTGTTATGTTATCCGCAGGTTTTGTACGAGAAGCCGAGCGAATATGCGGCGCAGTTCAAATTCACAGTATTGCTGATGCCAAACGGGCCTCACAAAATTACTGGAATCCCTTTCGAACTCGATTCATTTAAATCTGACTGTGTCGTAGACGATCAAGATCTAAAGGTAACAACGCCATTTTCATATATTCTCTTTCAAATAGTATATTTGTGTTTTTTTAATTTTGCTTGTTCCTTCCCGAATAAATCAAATTATTGAACGAAACATTTTAAAATGTTTTCTTTTTTTTTAAATAAACACATTAATAAGTCTTAGTTATATGAAAATATAAATAATCGTCGCTAATGGCCTTTGTAGTTGACGCGACGTTAAATTATTATTTTTCGAGTAATATAATTAAGGGAACAAATCTTTTTGTCTGCAGACGCTTCTGAGTTCATCGGCAAACCCCAAGTCTGCAAAGAAGAAGAAAAAGAAGGCAGAAAAGGCTGTCGGTGAAGTCGCAATGGAAGTCGATGCTAAGGCTTAACGGAGAGATAAAGTCGACAAACACCCCATAATTTACTGACATCATTGTGCACTCCCCCCTTGCCCCTCAACTCTTTCAGCTAGGCGGTCAAAAAGTGTCTAGTTCTTTTGGCGAATGTCGCAAAAAGAACTTGACAAATTATCGGAGAATAAACATCTTTCGCGATAATCCGTTATCGTGCAGTCGATCTACACTCGAGAATTTTCACATTTGAAAGAGTGAAGTTTTTGGTAGCACCGATTTTGACCTCGCCATGCATCCGAAAAATTCTCTATCGTCAAACTTTCCTTCATTTTTTTTTGTATAATGGATTATACCACATAACTGAGAGCGAATAGCATTAATGTTGCACGCTGGTAAATTCTGCTCGGCACGATCGTGCCGTAATTTTAAGAGCTAATTTAGAAAGAGAGAGAGTGAGAGAGAAGAAAAATAATGTAATTCGTTTTGCGTATGTATTGTGTAATTACCTGTTCATAACCCGATTTCCTGCCATTTTTTTTAGGTTTTCCTGTACAATAACGTATCCAATAGACACGGCAAAGCTTTCTCAAGTTCTGGTAAAATTTATCTGCACGATTTGCCGTTGCAGAATTTTCGTTAATCAGGGTGACTGTCGCGATATACTGTATTCAGTACTTCGTTGTGAGTTGTTTGGCAAAAACATCTACCAGTTATTATTGAAAATTGTAAAATTGAAACGAGTGCCGATCTTGGGAGTATTCATAAAAAAATTATTAACAATTGATTCGTATTATTTCGCCATAAGAATTTCCCCTAACCAAACTAATTTCGTATACACGTTATTTGTTATCGAAAAACGTTTCGACGATATAGCGAAGTTGAAGAAGAAAAAAAACAATTAAAAACATGATTGAAACAGTTTTTTAGAAAGCAATTGGGTGAATATTCGGTTCGAATTTGAACAATTGAATGATCGAATCATTCCAGTAACCGAGTTATCAAATTACTCAAAAGATCGAATAAATCGAATGATTTGATAATTCATACACTTTGAATTATTCAAATTCGTAATTATGAAATTATCAAATGCTTCGAACCATCAGAATAGTTGAAAGGGAAAATTTGCATAAGTTAAGCGTACCTCCATCACAAGAGTAGATAGCGATTTCAATTTTCCTTTTTTTTTATCATCCGACTCACAAAAATCGCTGTGAGATCAATAAAGATTGCTTGCGTGATATTAAAGATATAACTCTTAAGAATATTCCAAGTGAGAGTCTAATACAAATGGCCCTTTTAACCGCCGCATATTTGCGACAATTCAGAAGCTTTTACATTTATATCGATTGTAATAAAAGGCCTCTTAAATTGGAGTAGAATAAACCGTTAGAATAGCGTGGAAACGTAGTTTTATATGAAAAATCATAGATATATTCTATTACAGATATTTTTTCTACTCGATTTGTGCATTTATTCGATATTGTAATCATTGTTTACTTGTACTAATACAATGTTCGCCCGAGCAAATGTGCGATGTCGTTACTTTTTGATTTTTCTATTGCATCAATAAGCAAAAGAATCCGAATGAAATTAGGTTGAGAAGTGTTGGAAAAAATGTATATCCCGTTGAAGCTAATATCCGGCCGAAATGTACCTTCGAATGGTGTTCTTCCAAAAATTTATATGTGAAGTAAATATTCACTTTTAGAGGATATTTCAGCTAAAACGGACACTGCTAAACTCGTCCTATGTGATGAAATTGAAAATTGGCTAATCCGAAAACATCTAGATCCTCGCCTGTCTATTCCAACTTAATAATCTTTATTATGGAACATATATCATTGTTTCATTTGTCACAGGTCGAATTTTGTGTTAATGCGAGAATAGAAAGATCAATAATACGGAAGTTTATTTACAAAGTTATATTTATTTTCATTTTACACTTTTCAACGGTCGTATCGTCTTGCAATATTATAAACAATCATAAATGAGAATCTTCCGTTATTTGAAAAAATGCAACATTTGTTAATTTATCTCATCATTATTTATTTTTTCATTATTATATAAAAAAATATTCTAGCAGGTCTATAAATGCATAGTCGAGCTTTTTGGTGGTAATTTTTTCACCACTTTTCCACCAAATTTTATACTGAATAAATCGGGAAATGAATTAACAAAAAGTGCATATTTCGAGGTATCCAAAGATACCGAAAATGGAGAATCCGTGTAAACGAGAAGTCGATGCGATGCTTATAACGACATATCGTCATCGTGAGTTTGATATCTGATTTTCAGAACCACGGTGCTCGGATTCGTTATATCTGCTACGTTGATTTCTGTGCCGTCTATAAGGCCCAATTCGGCCAGAGTCTTTGACAAGTTTTCCCGCGTTCTCTCTTCGATGCTCGCTACAGTTTGCATGTACAAAGTTTTCATTTTTCCGGCGATATTCGCTGTGAGGCCGGGATTCCTCATTTGCAAATCGTGCCTTGCGCAGAGCAGTTCTATCAAGTCTTTGAGCTTAATTCTATTGTCGCGAACTTCAATCTCACGTGGTACTTGACTGCAAGCTAAACAGTCGGACTTGCGCTCCGCCTCATAAGTGTACGTGTAGATTCCATCCAAATTATTCAGCACCTGAGAACAGTTTTCTGATATACCTTCTTTGCCTGGATTTAGTTATTCGTTTTTTTTTTTCGGGTAAACCTCTTTTACAATCATAGAAATTTAGTAAATGAGCTGATAAAAAAGTTTCGTCTTTTTTTTATCTTCTAATTTTTAATAATTTTTTTAAGATTAAAATTTTTTAATTTTTTATATCGTATGATTTTTTCAAGATATAATGTCGACGTACCATATAATTGTTCAATGTTGCCGTGCAGCTAGTGGCTAACTTGAAAACTTCTGTAGTACATGTAGCAGCGATTGCAGCATTCGTGGAGGCAACTGCAGGTATTATATTCTTGACAACGCCTTGAACTAATCTGTACGTCAAACCACGTATCCCAAATTGCGTTGCTCTGTCAATGGATTTTTCGTAAATCCAATTTACGTGTTGAGGATCATCCCCGTCTATGACGCAGTCAAACGGATTGTCCTTTGGCCACTGAATCACCTTCACATATTCTATGCAATGCTCCGGTAAACGAGGAGTGTTTGCTATTGTGCACAACGGATATGTGATCTGTATAGGTGAAGAATAGAATTATTGCTTTTTTTTTCTAAAACAATTATTCGACCTAAAAAACCTGGCATCAAATATTGGTATTCATTAATTTCCAAAAATGAACCATGTTTCGCTCTTTTAAATTATGCGTGTTCCGTCAAAAATTTGCATGTATTTTTCAAGCGGAACCACTTTTTTTAAATTGCTAAGGTTCTGTGTTCGAATCATAAACGGGAAATTATAATTTTTTTCTCTTTAACGGATAGGATTTCGTAAGAATAAGACTTCCGTGAAAAATGTAATATCCACACTACATTGTGTGCAATATTATTTAAATTTTATGCTTGCAACGTTTTGAGCCAACATTGCATAATTCGCGCAATATTTCATTAATATTTTAAACATCTTTGACAACATTTCTGCAATATCGCATTATTGCAAAGGACTATTTTGAGAATGTGTCAGAAGTATTTCAGACCTACACTGGCAGAGATTGAAGTACGGATAGTAAAGATAAAAAAAACGATTAAATTTACACCTGTGGGGGATAAAGATCTAAAGTGCACTCGATGCACGCTGTTATTCCTGGCAATATCACCCTAGCATTGCCTTTGAACCCTTCGGTGCCTCCATCGACCATCGGTATAACGCTAGACTGATCCAATTCTCCATCTTTGTAAACCAGAAGCGACATCAGCATTCCATTTATCCATCTTCTCGCTACTATCGAATCCAAGCCACAGACAACTATGTGGAATTGACGGTAAAATGACTCGTCTTTGTCTTGGATCATTGAACAATGCGCCACAACATTACAACCAGGTATTCTGTTGTTTATGAATTTAGCAGCCACTTCTGCTTTCGAAGCACCAAGATCTTTGTGACGAAAGAGGAACTGCCTGTTTTGTGGACATTTCAATTGTTTTGTGCAATTTTTATGCTGTTTTTGGTCATGGAGTTCAAAATCATAAAGTGCAGAAATTTATGAAAAAAAAAAAAAAAATACAAATTAATAAATTTCGTTCAAGTATTTTTTCTTTAATAAATGGTTGAAAAATTATTTCTAAAAATATTTTAAGCATTTTAATAATTATTGGAATATTTAAATATTCCATGTTGCCACTTGAATTTTCAGGGTCATTTTAATTTAAACAAATTGAAAGAAAATGTAATGCATCTTGAATGTTAGATATTGACAAAAAAAATTCAATATCTCAGAGTTTCGATGTTTTTGTGCGAATGTCAGCATTGGTATAGATCAACATGTTGAATTTTCAAAATCGGTCCGTAATCGATGTAAACGAAAGATTTTAAATTGTTTTTATTCTGTATGTAGAATGATTAATCTTACCGATTGAGGTTAGACAACTCGATAGTGTCCATATCTATAACATGAATTTGTCGGAAACCCATAAGAGCCAAATTTTTCAGCAATTCGCAGCCTAATCCACCGGCTCCGATAATCAAGAGTTTGCAGTTTTCCATTAAAAATTGCAGAGTGTCAGGTGAGGGCTCGAAATCCGGCCGACAAAATGGTCCGGAACGTTCCAAAATTTTCCTTAAATGGCTCCATCTTCTATGTGTATGATCTGAACCCATTATTTTACGGGTTATTTCCTTCTTCTTATCTCTACGATCTTATTATTGATATTTGCGATTTAGTAAATACTGAATTTAGCGATTGTTGCGGTTAAGAACGGACGAGCAACCCCGGATTGCACCGAGTTTACTCTTTCTACTAACGGGCGATCGTATCCCATCGGTACCGGAGGTTTGGCATAAAAATTCCCTAGCTATGTTCAGTTGTTACCTCGAAATTCCCTAGAAATGTGCCAATAAAGGATTGAATTTTCAAAAATTGTACAAGTATGATCTACTGTATAAGGTTAACCGGATAAATTTGACTCATGGTCAATCCTTACGTAATAAAAATATTTGGTGCTCAACCGGTCTATTTTTATCAATAAATTAAAATATGCCTTTAAAGTTAGAAGAATCTTTTTTTTACGCATTCCATTTGTAAAAGTGAATATTGTTAAGTTGAGTATTTGTAAAAATGTTTCAACATTTTCACTTTTTTTTCGATTCGTCGATGTAGATGTTTCCGAAAAAACTTGTTCATTAAAATTTCAAATAAATAACAAATTTTTGAAACATGATTTATTCCGCAAGGGTTTTTCTATATTGGACATGAAAATGTGGTAATGATCGTTAAAGGTACGTTGTAATATTGTAAATTATATAATTCGATTTTCATATATTTTCCGTTAAGCGTAAGGTATAAATGAAACCTTTATCTCGATAAACGAACCACTGAGATAACGATATATGTTATTTATACAAATCTGTACAGCGAATAATCTACGTAGCTTACGCATTTAACAATATCGATACTGATTATTACGAAAGTTTTCGCAACTCATAGAGAGCATTATCATGTACGTGTATGCTTTCTAAGTAGAAATATCATACATAACATCACTATCATCGTCTTGAATGAGCTCTTCGGGAAAACCGAGATCCAGAATGTCTTGAGGTAAGAGTTCTTGCAGAAAGGGAAGGAGCGAAACAAGCCTATATTGACTTATGCACTCAACTATCCATTCTTGTGCTACTGGCACAGCTTTAGTTATTTGATGCCACTCTGAAATGTACAAAAGTAAAAAAATTGTCAATTTTTTTCAACAACAGATTCTTCATAGCGATCATAAGAATGAAACGTTCTTGTAAGAGCAATTTTTCTAACGTTCGGAATAATTTTGGTCGCGATATACGCACCTATCATTTTTTCCTCGTGGCATTCAGGTTGAACTGCGATTATCTTGAAAATACTTTCTTCTGCGGCGAGATCTTCCAACGATCTAACGACCGTTGCCCCCATCTGGCGTAATAAATCCTGAAAATTTAATAAATATAAGATTGAAATGTGAAGAAATATGAACGTAATGCAAATTATGGATAGACCCCAGATCTCCCGAATTTTGAAAATCACAAAGATCAGAGTATTTAACTGGTCACAATTCTTTCATCCTTTTTATCGATTATGAACTCTCTCCTTTCTTGATTTAATGCAAAGAAAACGAACCGAAGCTAGAACCGCTAAACTGATAAAAAAATAATCAAAAAAGATCAAAGGATACGAAAAAAAAAACGTTAATGTTTTTGCATATTCGTGAGCTCCCAATCCACCAACTAAAACCAAAATTTTATGATAAACTTTACCTCATAATCTGGAACGGAAATATTGCGGAACGGTTCGACGCAGTAAAAAACGAAACCATCAAACGGTCCCTTCTCCCCACTGCGAGCTTTTTTAGGGCCGGCAATGAGAGTCGTACTGTCAACGACTTCGTACAATTCTTCATTCAACAATTTTTTTTGCGCCACGCTATCGACGATCCAATTAAAGTTCAACACCCATTTTCTGTATGCAACACCTTGAAGATATTTCAGGGTCTTACAAGCGCCGTTATTTTCGTCGTTGGTTTTAACGATGATGTGCGTAACATCATCGGTGAATTTCTTTGTATATTGCATTTCAAATAAACTCGAAAAATATCTGACATCCTCGGATTGTTTTAAAGTCAATCCGCTGCAAAGAATGCAACCATGGCGGCTAACTGGCGGATTTGGCTTGAGGGTTCTTGGCATATCTTTTCGCTCAAGAGCTCGTATTGGCGAATTCGCGTTTTGATTTATTTGCCGATAAACAGTGAGACGATATCGATCTGTCGACACTTGGGATGATTTTGGCGTACTTTGATAGACGGGACGCATTTTTGTAACCGATTGCGCTGGTGTGTGCATTTTAGCTTTTTCACTTTCTCGAGTTCTTCTTAATGGTGTTTCTGCAGGTTTTTTTTCTTCGCGGTTTTGCGTTGTTCCGCTATTATGTGGCTGAATCGCTGTGGATTCTTTATTCCGAATGACATCCGGCGGTTTATTCAAACGACTGAAAGAAAAATGTAAATATTATTGATTAATTATCAATATGTGCTCAACGGAATTCCATTCAAATTGGCTGAGTCGCATGCGATAAAAGTGAACGTCATTTAATTTTTTCTGGTATGTTCGGTTTTTTAAAACTATAAAATATAAAAAATTTTACGAAAAAGTAAGTAAAGTAAGTAATCCCTTTTCGTCGGTAAATTAGTCTAACTAAAAAAAATGTGTTCTCTCTCAAAATGATCACGATATTTTTGTAATATAAAGAGATTACATATATTTAAAAATACTTACTTTAAATTTTGTTCTGTCGGTGTCAACTCGACAAAATCTTCAATTTCGAGAGACTGATCATGCCCCTGAAAATTAAGGTTTTTATTTTAAGAGCAGGAATATATGTTTCCAATGGTTAAGCAATAAATAATAATAATGGAAGTTTTTATTTCTGCATAAGAGTTGGTCACGGTCGTTTATTCGTGAAAGCAGTTTGAGTGCTTATCCATTCCATTACCATTATTTTTCAAACAAATTCTCCTTATTTATAGGAAAAATTAGTTGTGAGATAAAAATTAGTGAGCAAACTTACCACCAAAGTAGCTTTAGTTGTTAGATTTTTCATTGCCGAAGAGTCTGTAGGATTTTCCTTGCATTCTTCGTTATTTTCACGTCGCTTTTCATCGTTTCGTACATTTTCGTGTTTACCCGGACCAAACAGTTGCTCTTCAAACTTCTTCAACAACAATTCTTCTCCAGTTATGTCCATCATCGAGGCTCTTGAAAAATTTAATTCGCTACCCTCTTCGTATTCATGGATGTCAGAATTTCGTTCAATTATATCCGTATAAGTTTTAGAACTTTCGCAAGCTCGAGGGGCAATCACATCAATATCCTCTGGGCAATTTACCTTTTTAGGCGTCTGAGCTGGCGTAGGTTTTGGTAGTGTTTTTGGAATATTCCCCCTCAAGGTAATGTTTGCTTCTTCGAAAGTGTTTTTCATTCTAAAATCGATTTCAACAGGTTCAACGTCAACGTTTTCCTGTTCTGGAGAATTATTCACGTCAGTTGTGTCTTTTTCTTGTACCACCAAATATTCAATTTGGGGAGATTTTCTTAATGCCTGTGAGTGTAGCGTTTTGTTTATGAGAGAATCTACCGAAATATAATTGTCGTTTTCCGTTCGAGTCATTTCGTCGGACGCACGTTTTCTACTTTGATTTTTCGTACATTGATCTTCATGATCAGCATCTTTTGATCGTTTTTTGGATAGACGTTCTTCAGTTTGCCTTTCCGGACATTGAACCTCACGATCGGGTGATTCAGATGGGTTTTTGGATAAACGTTTTCCATTTTGTTCTTCCAAACATTGATCATCATGATCAGAGGTTTGACTTCGTTTTCTCTTGCGCCCGATAATTGACGATTCTAAAGATTCGCTTTCGTCCAGTAAAGTTTTCTCTGCAACTTTTGTAGAAGCTGATTGGGATCTGTCGTCTTTTGATAAACATCGGGATTGGGAATAGTTTTTTGGTGAAATGATTCGTTCCTTGGGCGCAGAAGGAATTTGGAAATGGTTCTCTCTGCTGTTATCGTTTTTATCAATTCGGCTCGTAGATATTTCAGGCAATGGAAGCCGCTTCTGATTGTTGAAACTCGCAGATTCAAAAGATTTAGCTCGACTCAGTCGTCCAGGTAACCCTAAATGTTTTTGTAACAAAGTCGATTTATCAGATAGTTGACAAGATGAGCAAAGTTGGCAAATACTGGCTGATTCGCTATTACTGAACATTTCACAAACTTGCGGCTTTATCGAGCCGAGATACAAAAATGCGACATTTTTTTTTTGCACTCTGAACAAATGTCCAAGTTTCTTAAAGGGTACGACATTTTCTGCTACACGTGCATATTGTGTCCGTTTAGTCTGACGCTTACGACTTTCTACATCCGGAGCAGAACTCATTTTTTCGCCAACGACTCGAGTATTTTTTTCGTCTTTTCCTGCAGACGTGTTCAAACATTCTAGAAGTTTTCCTCGCTCTTCAGACAATCTTTCACTCCCCTTATTTGCTGTGTCGACTAATTTCTCGAAATCACTTGAGGAAGCGTCAGAATGCATACCTTTCTTTTCATAAGATTTACTTATTTCGTTCTCTTGGATTACCAATTGCTCTGAATCAGCTTTTAAGGTGCCGTCTGAGACCTTTCCGTTCTCCTCTGATGATTGATTATGTTCTTTATTTGCTGAAAATAATGACTTTCCAGATTCTGCTGTTGAAGAAGCTTTCGAAAGTTTTTCCTTCTTTTCTGATGATTGCTTACTTCCTGCGTTTGCTGAAAATAATGATTTTCCAGAATCTGCTGCTGAAGAAGCTTCTGAAAGTCTTCCTTTATCTTCTGATGATTGTTTATCTGTATTGTTCACTGAACACAGTGTTTTCGGTGAATTGGAAGATAGGTAAATATTGGAAAGTTTTTGTTTTTCCTGAAGCATTTTCTGAGGGCCTCTCTTTATTTGAGGTTCCGAAATTTCCAAACCAAAGTTTGAGAGTCCTTCGTTCGCTTCAACATTTGGCTCGAAAGGCACATTTTCGTCGCGAATTTTACTATTTATAGTGATCAAAGTTTGCTGTTTCTTGTTTTTCACAATTGTTTCATCATCTCGAATAAGCCTCGAAGGATTTATTTTCCCGCCGACAGTTTTCTTTATTTCGTTGGCAGAAATATTAATATCATCTTCATGTCTATTGAGCATCAAATTATTGGTGTCTGTGTCGTAATCAACACGATTTTGTTCATTTTTTTCTGGATCTCCCGAACGATCATGTGAGGTATTCAATAAAATGCTTTTGTCCCTTACATTGACAGACAATTTAGGTTTCTTATGAATTCTTGGCGCGTTTTTTCCGGATTTACGTCTTAGCTCTTTGCCGAATTTTGTTACACGACTCCACGTTTTTGTGCTTTGATCGGTAAGGCTGCGGTTGAGATTAAGGGTGCTGATGTCTTTTAAGCATTGTCTATTTTCTTCAAAAGACGGATCGGTTTCATCGTTTGCTTTAGGATCGACTTGATGAGTTTCTGTGACCGATTTAGATTTGTTAAGTGCATCAGAATTATTTTCGGGTGGCAAAACATTTTCGTTTTGCTCTCGCGATGGACTTATAGCTGTAAGCGGCAATGGATTAGCCTCCAGTTGACATTTTTTTGTGATTATTTTATGAGATAAATTGTTGATTGTTTGTTCTTTGGGTTGGTAAATTGGATATTCGACCGAAGATTCCTTTGGAGCGCATTTACTGTCGTGTTTTGCTAGATCAGTGGAATCTTCATGGTTCTGAGGATTTTTCATTGTATTATTATCTGATTCCAAAGAAGGTATCTCATTTTGTGTTCCTTGTTGCGATTGTGCAGAAGATGAAGAAGCTGATGGTAAAAATGCTCGTTTTTTGTAGTGCACTTTTAGACAAGAGCCGACTGCAACAAAAATTGCAGTTTAACTGTTGCATCATTTTCTTATAAAAATTTGTGAAAAAAACTTTTTCAAATTCAGCTTTTTTGTTCTACAATCTCCCACACAACTCTAAAACGATTGCAAAAGTGTTCTAAGCACTTGTTTACAATCTAACTACCTTATTCAATAGATCTTTTGAATTAGACACACTTATTCATGAAGAACATTTAAAAGAATAGATAGGATGTTCTATTATTTCATGTCTCTACAAATTGTAAAAAATCTATTAAGCTTACTGTCAATGTCAGTGTCAGTGCAAACCGCGTCAATGAGTCTTGATAATTGCTGTATACACAATCCCATGTGGTCACTGGATGAAACACTTCTCCTAGTCAAATTGAATTTACAAACAGGACAGGATTCACCTGGATGACTGAGTACTTTCTGAATGCAAGTGCGACAAAATAAATGGCCACATCGCGTTTCCACAGGATCTGAAGAGATCTCCAAACTAAAACACAAAGATAAAATTTTAGGTGCATTTTCCTCACAATATGTTTTGCTGTTATTCTCCACATTACGAACAAAACATTAAATTTCAAATATTTATTCCCCATCAAATCAGATGTGTTTTTCCTTTAATTTGTATAGAATAAAGTTGAAATGTAAGATTTTCTCAAATAAGTGTATGTTGTAGAGAATTTCCTTTTCTATGACTTTTCTTGGGTGACGTGGTTTTGTTAAATATAAGATTTTAGATTCAACAGATACATTTCTATTAAACTTGATATTGGAATGTACATTAAACATTTTTTGAAAAAACAATGCATGCAATTTTAGGTAATTCAGTATGAACATTGTGATCATCACAATAAAATAATTATATTCACCTTAGGTTATGTAAGCTTAATATTAGAAATAAAAATAAAAATTACTTTACTATGGCAGCAAAAATGAATGTTTTAAATTGAATATTAATAACCACCTATTTGATAATTAATCGATTATTCAGATAATAAATAGTAATAGTGCGTACCATATTGCACACGACAGACTTTTCTCCATACATTCTATCGCATCGATTATTCTTATTAAACCCGCTCGATTTTTTAATGCCATTGCGACGCGCAATGATTCTAGAAATCCTTGAAATAATAGTCATTAATAAACACTTCTCGATCTAAACATCCGCACGTTAACAAAAAAAAAACAAGTATAATTGTTTTCGACAAGAATGTTCTTAAATCCGCATCAACATAACCTATTCAAAATTTTGTTGACATCGTTAGCCCGCCACAAAGCCGGTCATTTAACTCATTGCTTATGGCCGTCATCAGTGGAAAATCTACCGTTTATGGCCAACAACATTGAGAACGAATGAGGTGAACGTAATTTTTAATAAAACAAAAGAAACCTGAATGTTTATCTTAATTGAAATTAGAAGATAATGATGTGATAGATAATGTAAAATTCGTTTAATAGCGAAAATATATCATTTGCGTAATAGATAAGATCTATAATTTGTGTGATAGTCAAAACCTGAAATTTGTCCAATAGCTAAAATCAAACATTTGCATAATAAACAAAAGTCTAGAATCGATTATTAGTTAGTGTTAGAAACGATTTGTTACCATTAGACAATCAACTTATCGTCGACCCGAAATAGCATTTTTTTTAAAATATTAATTGCGAAGATTTGAACCGCTTTCGCGATGAAACTACCGTGAGATAATTTGCCAACGTAACATTACCTTAGAGAAAATGTCAGCCACGCCTAATGGGTACTGAGCCTTAAGTCGCGCAGTCAGCTGTATTGACTCTTGAGAATTGAAAACTAAATTCTCGAGCTGTCAGTATTGATAATAATTGTCGAAAAGTTAATCTGTAGTGCACGCCAACGTTAATAAAGTGGATAGTCTATTCTACTTGTTGCTCCTATATGTGAATGTTTTAATCTACAGAAGTGCGGTGCATCGAGCCGATTCTAAGGAATAACGTCTAACCTTCTGTTGCAAGCTGAATATAAAACGTGAAATTGGAATAGAGTAATTACGGATTTTGCGCGTGACATTGATTACAGTTGCATACTAACGTCACTGAGCAGCTTTCCAACGTTTATTGCCATTGCTGCTCCTTTATGCTGTAATTCAATTAGGTTACCCCGAATTAGAGGCTTAACCAAAAACTTTCTCAATAATTTGTGAGTAATCTCAATCACTGCTTTGTTTTTAAGCCTATTTGTACTAAAAATTCTATCACCTATTAGTGGTTGAGGATAATTATTGATTTAGGTTTAAAGCTTCATTCATGTGGAAAATTTTGTAATTATAAACTATAGTTATAAGGTTAAGATTTTGGCACTATTATCAAAGTTTTTACTTTTCAGATGGTTTTTCCTTTAGGTTTTTTTTATTAGCATGGGTATTCCTCTAGGAAATAGCAATTAAAAACAATTAAGAATGCTAAGCTACCTTAAAAAAAGTTATAAGGAAAAAATTTCTGGAGTCGATACTCTTCTGTAGAAAAATAATACATTTAAACCTCATTTAGTTTGTACCATATATTTGTAGTACATCAATTCGCAACATTGGAATTGTCAAGCGTTTAAACTATGTGTAACTTCTTTTTTTCAGATTTTTTAAGGCTGGTTGGATTTTTGAGTTTCCGTTAATCAATTAGACCATCGTCATGCCTTTAAACGAAGGTACGTATTTCTTTCTTTAAATAGATTGCATTAATACAACGCCTATTATAAAATAAGAGTTTATAAAATAACAGTTTCCCCAATTTCATAAGTATTAGGAATAACAGGGATTAATTATTCTATTCAATAAGTGATAATATTTCAGAGAAGAAAAAGTGAGTAATCATTGGGTCAAGAAAATATTAAATTATCTTTTCCATTTCTATGATGTTGGGCCGAAGACACAAGCTATGGAAAACATTTGTATTTTTAAATATATTACATGGTGGCCATGGTCAGGGAAAACTGGAATAATCAGGCACTGTCAAGGGAATAAATTGGGAATTATAGAAACATGAGGGAATTTCAAAGTTGGTCAGAAAAAAAATTAAAAATTCTTCAATAAACGAATTTAAAGATTTTTTAGAAAAACTGTTTTCCTAATCACTGCAAACTCAAATGACTTGTAATGAACATAAAAACGTGTTACAAAACAACATGACTTCATGGAATACTTCATTTTTAAATAAAGCGCTGAAACGTTGAGCTTTTTTCCAGATATATCTACAGCACTACATTTATTAGAGCATATCCACGACCGAGTGGAGGACTGTGGAGATCCAAAATTTCAACTTCACGTGACTCATGACTTGAAGGCCCTGATATCTTTGCTGGAAGACCCGACCTTTCGAAGTACCGTTACGATTCAGGATTCCCTAACGGATTTAAATGCCCAACTTGGTCAACACCCTTCCATTTTACCTGGCGATTTTGACATTAATCTTAGTGGGCAATTGGAGCTCTCTGTACCGAGCACACCTTTAGAACCACTAACAGCTAATGTCTATCAAGATCTTTACCAGGATTGTAGCGAGATTGACGATCAAAGGGTTCCCGTTGCGCCACTTACTCATAGCAGTAGCGAGGATACTAGTGCACAGGTAAAAACAAACACTAAGAAAAACTTTGCACTTTGCTTCCTCATAATTTTTTTTCCTCTTACAAAGTTACTCTACGATCAACTACATTAATCGATTATTGCTTCTTTAAAGAGCAATATTTGTAAAGAGCGAAAACCGATGAGGATACCATGTGCAAGGTTTTACTTTGTATACTTATTTGAAATAAATTAACAAAAAAATTATATTCCTCTAAAATCCGAAGCACAAAATTTGCTCAAAATTTGTGTAAAAATTTATTTGATGTATAGCGTTGACGGACATTTTTTAAAGTCTCATATAATATGACATGAAAAATTCTCCTGTAGCATTATGGGTGTGACTTAATTGTTTCACCCTCATTTATTAGCCCTCTGACGGTCACGCGACCTTTCCGCTGCGAGATTTGCCGGTGGGAACGACGTTCCTCTGTATGTGACGTAGTGATAAGATTTAAGAATGCTTAGAGTGAATTTGCCCATCTCAGGATCGGTTTGATCGAAATTGGTATATTTCGCAAAGCGCAAAAAATCAAGGACATTCGAAATACTACGCAAATTGATTTGATTATATATTGGCCTTTACTATTAATGGGAATAACGTGAATTATTTTTGTACTTTTAGATAATTGAAATTCCAAGTATCTTATATCTATGAATTTGCAGGTAACAAGTCCAAGCATGGTATCGGATCTCATTGGCATTCCTCCGATAACGACACCGACGTATGCTAAGGAATTTCAGAAAGTTATAGAAAGCGCAGCAAAGGGACGTCAAGTGTGCACAGTACAGGTGAGTTTTTTTTTCAATTCCCTGACTAATTAAAATTTTCTTCATTAACTAAATAATAAATATTTTCTCCATTCGCTCCATAATGAAAATAGATAACATAAATATATATAAAATGTCTTAAATGAACTAAAATGTGTTGTTACATTACTAACATTACCTTCCAATCCTTCCTCCTCTCCTCGTATCTCGACTACTGTTTACAAATTGATACTTCGTTATCGTCGGATTGAATCAGAATTGCGGGATCAGATATTCTCGCAGTGTTGTAACAGTGTTGATATTGAATTTTAAACAATAACGTTGAATGCAATTACTAATGACAGTACGGCAGAAATATTGAATTTTAAACATTAACGTTGAATGCAATTACTAATGATAGTACGACAGAAACAATCATTTTGTGGCAATTGTGAGCTTCGATACCCTAGCAAAATGAACCACGGATCAAATTTACACTGTTCACCACGGTGAAAATCACGTGTGAGTTTCGACACCGAGAACCACGTCTTCTGATTAACGGTGAAAATCACGGCCTGAATTTCAATAATCGAATTTACCTAATATTCGATGTGGAGTTTGAATACTGGATTTGAATTTCAAATATTTGATTTGAAGTTCGGATATTCGATTTGAAGTACGAATTTTCAATTTGCAGTTTCGATATTCCAATTAAAGTACGAATATTCCATATGAAGTTGGAATATGCCAAATGAAGTTCTAATATACGATTTGAAGTCCGAATAGTATTCGATTCGATTCGAAGTCGAATATTCGATGTTTTCGAAGATTGGCACAACGCTCAATTATAAGGTTGTGCTATTACAATTCTACAACCAAAGGTGCATGTACTTTTGTTTCAGCTGTTTAAACCAGAAGGTACTAGCCTGGGTTTTAGTGTTGTTGGTCTTCGGAGTACTGACAGAGGAGAGCTTGGAATTTTTCTTCAGGAGATTCAGCCAACTGGAATCGCAGGGTGGTAAGGCAAAAAATCAAGTTTTCAAGCATTTTTTTATTGTAATTCTAACGAAATATAAAAAAAAATTCCGAATATACATAGGGTCGAAAAATAGAAAAGTATTTTGTATTTTATAAAGTACTCAAATACCTGAGAAGTATTTTAGTATTGAAAATATGTATTTTACACACTTGAAGTACATGATGTATTTTAAATACTTCCCAGCTCTGCTTCATACATGTCGAAAAAAAGCATCGGTTGCCTTCTTCATTTAGTATTCCAGTTCTTCGATCATTAAAATTTTATAGTACCTCTTTGCACGTCATAAACAAGGCATCAGATAGAATAAAGGAACGAAAAGGGTTGCGAACCCCTGTGACGTGAATGAGTCTCTGTTTCGGATATAGTAACGGATGATGTACGTGTGTGTACGTACCTGGTTGCCAACCGTAGTACGCATGACTCCGATAATCTAACAGCGACTGAAATAATAGCCCTACAACCGTGGAACGATGTTACGATACTCCCCTTCAGTCCCGGTAAAGCTCTGCTCATGGCGACATCAAACTCTCGCAACAGATTTTTTTCATCCTATCATGTGTACTCCGAAAAGCTCATAATGGCCCCAGCACTTGATACGACCATGTCGGTGGCATCGATCGCTGACTTAGTCCACGCCGAACCGAGAAATATAACACGACCCACATCTAGCATTGCAGAAGTTTGTAATACTAATATTGACCAAACGCGCACTGTAACTATTCGACAATAACATGTAAATCACAATCGATATTCAATTACACATGTACAGTGAATTTTAATAACACCTTACAGTTCGAATGTCTGACTATACACGTGGTCGTACTACTGCGAAATGCATTTGTGATTTTCACCGCTATTTTACCAACTTTCAATTTATTAATCATATCATGTGGAATTGCAGTAAAGATGAAATAATTTCGTTGTGATTTTATGAATTTTTGGTGATGTGACTTCAACGTGGAATTGGTAAAATTCTTTTTTTGCTACAATTTGAGTTACGAAATACAATAAAGTAGCTTTTTTTCTCGTTTCATATCTTGCGGTAGAAAATATGGAGCCGACTGTTTTTATTTTTTATTTATGTTGGTTATTTTTTTTATAGTTCCGCATGTATTGATTTTTCTCTTGCGGATACAGATTGTATTGATGAAATGCAGGTCAATGTGTAGTCTCCATTAATATTGCATCTGCACACGTGGTTACCGATGTATCATAGCTACATCTAAATCTTTACATCTTGCCGCGTTTCAAAGAATGAAAGCAATTTCGTGGTATTGGGTAAAACCGTCGAATTTAATGGTTTCGATGGAAAATTATTAGGGAATTCTACTGTGGAAGTCAATATTTAGTAGGTTTTTTGAATATCAGGCAACATTACCGAAGTTAAAAAAAAATGTTGAAAAATGTTAGGACATTAAAAAAACTGTTATTTCCGATTATATCTTGTTAATTGACCCGTAAATCTTGAGTTAATTAAAATGTACGTATAAATATTTTAGCTGAGCAATATATTTACACCAATCCTTTTTTAAGTTGCAAATTTTTATTAAAGTATAACAGAATCGAGAGAATACAAAGAGTTGTTTTTTTCTTTATACTGACGATAAAGCGAACCGTAAATGAATATAATTTCCTCCGAAATGATTTAAACACAACTTAAATTCATGGCGTAAAACTTTAAGTGGCGAAACGCACAAACCTTACGAAATTAATTATATAAACGTACTAACAGAAACACCTGGAGCGCACGCTGAAGTCGCTGTAATATTTTGCTGATCCAATGTTAAGCACTGTAATGTTAAATACTCGCGTCTCACTAATTCAAGAGCGTCCTTCAGACGTTCAAGTACCTCTAGCGGGGATATTTATGTACGTAAAATATATGCAAGAATATACAAGATCTTGCGCATAAAACATGGTTCATATATTATCAACATATGCAATATAATTGGTATAAAATTAATTTGCATAATATCATGTATGCAAAAGACATATGGTTCGCTGATATTTTTTCAACGTTATATATTTCACTTACATACTTGAATCATAATTGGTTTAATT
Source organism: Tromatobia lineatoria (assembly GCA_949699805.1). Lineage (NCBI taxonomy): Eukaryota > Metazoa > Arthropoda > Insecta > Hymenoptera > Ichneumonidae > Tromatobia > Tromatobia lineatoria. The sequence goes on from OX453052.1 coordinate 477,787, forward strand.
GTACAAAAAATATTGAAAGTTTAGAAATTGGGTGTTAAGATGAATTTTTGTTTTAACATAAAAAACATTGATACCTTTACAATAATTATAGATGGAACATGGAATTATTTTACACACTTGAATATTGCACGCACACGCAAATATGTACATTTTTCTTATGGCAATTTTATTTTCGACAATTTAATCCAGTATACATTACACTATTTACAAAAAAAAATGGTTATGAAAAATTATTTCCTGCATCAGGAATCAATAACAGGAATCGAAGGTATTCCATAAATGGTACATTCTGTTGCAGTGATGGCCGATTGGTAGAGGGAGATCAGATATTGGCCATTGATGGACAGCCGCTGGACTCCAATATATCGCACGAGCAAGCGATTTCGATACTTCAAAAGGCTCGTGGCCTCGTTGAGTTAGTCGTTGCAAGAAGTGCCTCAGGTATGGACAATTTCATGTGCTTCGGATCTGAAATGAGCTGGCGATCCGATAAGAATACAATTTCAAACATTATGCGGTCGAAACCCGATAAAGCGCAGTCACACAAGCTTTTTTTTTGTTGTTGCTGGCTTTCTGTTGTTTTACTAAAACGGCTCTAACTTTGGTAAGGAATGGAGTGCGGACCTACTCCAGCATCCCCTTAACCCGAAGTCGAAAAAAGATGCGCTGAAAGCCTGTCAATTAGTAATCTCGATTTAGATTTCGAGCTTTCCATGAATCGGATTTCTAACGTACTCGTTGAACATTTATTGGGAATTAAAGAAGCTGGAAGCATCTTGCAAACGGATGAGGTATCCGTGGCCTCCAGTGCGACCGTGGCAGCAGGGGACACTGGCTCTGTTATTGGCCCGGGTGCTCCTGGGAATCCAGTTATATCCGGTAAAGACCATTCGCAGTCGTTGCCCGTGGCTGCCAACGAAGCCACAACAGCACCAGCATCAACCCTTAGTGGTCTCCTGATCGAAAGAAGTCCCTCCGCAATCAGCGATACTTCCAAAACGAGTTCTGACATGGTGGTAAGTTTTTTTGAATGTTTATTCACTGAAGCGGCAATCCAAGTTGAAAATGGGATAATACCTTCCTTGCCTTTTTTTTAACGTTTTTGTAGGTGTTATATTATTTAAGGAAAAAACAAAAAATAACACGACTTTTAGAAGAACAACGTCGCGTTTTTTACACACAGTTAGTACAAAATGATGTGTAGTTTTAGTTTTTTCTCTAATTTCATACGTTTCATATGAGATATTCCTGGTCAAATCAGTAAGCGTTTAACCGTGACCCCTTCGAATTCGCTTCAAAATTTCTAACTTATAGCATAAATTATTCTAATGATTGAACTTATTTGTTATTTCGTTTTCAGCTGAATACAGAATGGGCACAAGTAGAAGTTATCAATTTGATAAATGATGGCAGCGGTCTCGGTTTCGGAATCATTGGCGGACGAAGTACGGGTGTTGTTGTCAAGACTATCTTACCAGGCGGAGTTGCTGATCGAGTAAGTGTACCATTAATCGGTGTTCTGGATCGTTTTGGCGTAGAGGAGATTCCAAGATATTTACAAATTTGTTGGCCCTTAAAACCAACCGCAACGGGCCAAAAAAGTACAAGGTGAAATTATTTTTTATTTCAGGATAACCGCCTTCAGAGTGGTGACCATATTTTACAGATTGGAGATGTTAATCTCCGTGGAATGGGCAGTGAACAAGTCGCGGCAGTGTTACGACAGTCGGGGACTCATGTGCGCCTCGTCGTTGCACGACCAGTCGAACCTACCTCACCAGATTATCAGGTACGATCTCAAATAAAATAAACCGATTTACTTAACGATTTTTAACGCGTTGGAAAAACGTTGAAATAACCGTGATTGTCGTTCATAAGGCACTTGGAAGTCATGCGCCGATCGTACCGACGAAAATCCTTGGCGATCCCGACGAATTGGATCGGTATCTTGAACAAAGTATTCCTGATTCTTACAATAGTCAAAACCTCCGCAATGGCGCTGATTCTGAGAACGGCGTATATTCTCATGAACAAGACATTGAAATCCACGTAAGTACAACCATTTGATGATCGATTTTTCGTCATTTCCTCCAATTGGAAAATGAAAAATGGGTTTGTTGAAATTTGTTATGCAATTATTATAGACAAGACCGAGTCTCATTATGGACGTTGTCCGAAATCCACTCCCGATCGGAGCAGTCCCAGTCATTCCGGTTGTTCCTATTAGTGCACAAATGCCGGAACTACCCGTTCTCTCCATGGACACAATCGATGTCAAATCCCTCCCGGAAATGGAACGCTTTACCGTTGAACTTAAGAAGGATATATACGGCTTAGGAATCACTATAGCGGGATACGTGTGTGAAAAGGGTGAGTGATTATATGAAATATTCTGATATACATCAGATTACATAAGAATTTTAAAAATTTCAAATACATATAAACTTCTGATTTAACGGAAAATGCTCTAATAAAATTCAAATGATTTAAATATGAATTATACATGAAATTGTAGTTTGTTTTCGCCGGATGATATTGCGATATTATTTATTGGAAAATGTTTTTATGGATGACTAAAAAAATTTTTACAAACCCATTATCTCACGTTTCATTTTTTCTTGGATTTGCAGAAGAGCTTTCAGGGATATTCGTGAAGAGTATCAGCAAGGGAAGTGCTGCAGACTTAAGCAACATGATCCGAATAAACGATAGAGTAGTAGAAGTCGACGGGCATTCTTTACAAGGATATTCGAACCACGAAGCGGTAGAAGTTTTGAGAAGTACAGGGCAGACAGTCTTTCTTTGCTTAGAGAGGTACTTAAGGGGACCTAAATACGAGCAACTTCAACAAGCGATTGCTGCAAGTGAATTAAGACTACCTCAGCCCAGTTCACCGTCTATAGCGAGCCTTCCCAGCTTTCCAATAAGCGCGGTAATTCTTTCTCGTATACATTTGTAATCGCCATTTAAACAAAAAATTCGGAACTTATTAATATGAATATTCGGTTGTTTGTTCAACGGGATAAACACTTTTACAAAATGAACTTCTAAGGTCCAAAAAGATGACAAAAATGTAATTTTTAGGATGGGGATACAACGACTGAAATAGAACCAGAAGGAGAGTCACACACGACAATAGACAGTGCAATATTACACGAAGCCGATTGTGTGGAAGTTGAGGATGACCCGAACCTGGAGGTGCACATCCAAGCGCTTCTCAACGACACTTCGTGCGAGCTAACGCCGCAAATTCGTGCAGCCATTAAAGCCAAATGGCAAAAGATTCTCGGCAGGGACACCGAAATAGTGGTAAACAATTGCAGCAATGCTGGACATCAATTATTGCATCGCTGGTGGTATTCTGTGGGGGCTTTATAAACCATTTAGCAGCTCAATTGTTCTTGGTAATGCTACCAATCATCTATTATTTAGGTCGCGCAACTGACGAAATTTGCGGAAGGCAGCGGTCTCGGCATCAGCTTGGAGGGAACGGTGGACGTTGAAAATGGTCAGGAAGTGCGACCTCATCATTACATCCGATCGATTCTTCCGGAAGGACCTGTCGGACAGAACGGAATATTGCGTTCCGGCGATGAACTGTTAGAAGTAATATTACGAAAAATATCCTCGCTATCCACTTGGACAACTTAGGGCCCTTTTCAATTCAGTTAGAAAACTTGAGATATCTCGAAATCTAGTTTAAAAAAAACTTGGAAAACCGAATGAAAACCAGTCAGAAAATTTGAAAACCCTCCAAATTAACCCGAAAAATTCGTAAAACCCTTAAATTAGACGTATACAAGTTCTGATCAAATCGAATCGAATACTTGATGATTCGAATGTCCGAATTTCGTTGCATATCCTAATTACCTCTTTAATTTCTAACTCTTTCGAAATTTGATAATCGAATGAACCGAATTTTCGATACGATTAGAAACTGAATATTTGCACTTCCTACTTGAAATTGAATTAGCAAATCTTAAAAGTATCTGAAATTCCGGTGATAAACATGAAGTCACATGTTGCAAATTTTTCAGGTCAATGGCTATCGTCTGCTAGGAATCAATCACATGGAAGTCGTGACTGTTCTCAAAGAATTACCAATTAACGTCCGAATGGTTTGCGGAAGAAATATCGCTTCGCAAGATCCTCTCTGCCCAATCGACACAGCTCAGCATCAGGCTGCATTTCAGACAAGAGTAAGTGTCATCTGCTTTAAGTTTCATATCCATATATAAAATTTGAATGTAATGTAAAACATAATGTTTGACTGCAGAGCATTCTGGGAGGTTCGCTTCAAAACCTCTTGCCAACTACAGATCGCTTGGTTAAAGCAAAATCCGACGGATCTCTAGCGTCAACGACAACAACTGCTACCGTTACCGATGCCAGCTTGAATAAAATGAAATCACGATCCCTTGAACCGTTGACGGGATTAGCGATGTGGAGCTCTGAGCCCCAAATCATTCAATTAGTTAAAGGAGAACGAGGCCTTGGGTTTTCAATATTGGATTATCAGGTAAAGCTAAAAAAGATAAAATGGAATCTACCGTCGTAAGATTTCATTTTATTTTCTCGCATACTAAAAACATTGATTTCGTGTAATGATCTTAATTTTCTTTAAATTTTTTTTATTCATTTTTTTTTAAGTATCCTCAATGAGGGTAACTTTGATGAAAATATGGATCACAACGTTTATTTATCGATTTCATCACTTTTTCGGCATATTAACCATAAATATCAATATGGGGTATTTCACGTGAAGCGGGCCAGGTTTTGGCCGAGTATCTTGAATTTTTTCGGTAGTCATGAATATCATTTCCGTGTATCATAAAACAAGACTTCTGTATAGTTATAGGTCCCGAATGATATTTTGTTTTTGTTGAGCCGTATTTGAATAATTTTGATTAAAAAGCACTGGACAAATTTCTTGTCTTTGACAGTTTCACTTGTGTATCATAATAATAATTGTATGATAATATTTTTGTTGTGTTGTTGTTTTTTTTAGGATCCAATGAACCCCAACGAAACTGTGATAGTAATACGGTCGCTTGTGCCGGGTGGTGTTGCTCAGGTTGATGGCCAACTGATTCCAGGTGATCGTCTTCTGTTTGTAAACGATATTGCATTGGAGAACGCAACGTTAGATCAAGCAGTGCAAGCCCTGAAAGGTGCACCAAAAGGCACCGTGAGAATCGGCGTAGCCAAGCCGTTGCCAATACCAGACAGTATTGCGCAGGTGAGCAACGCCGATGCCCGAATTTCCCGGCAAATAGATGCTATTAATACTGATAACAGACTATCCGTAGCAGAGAGCCATAAGCAGAGACGGAACTATTTCAGACAACGGAAAGTCAATGTAATTCAACCACCGCACAAGATAAACCTGGTCAATGAATTACAAAATCAACATAATCTTGTTAAATCTGAGAGCTTCTAAGTTTACGGTGTTGTAATATACGAATGCATCTTTTATTCAAGAATTTAACATTTTAGATTAAGATTCGAAACCTCGTACTTTTCTTTCCTAAATAGTTCAAACGTTTCCATCTGAAAGAAAACTAAATATACGAAATTTTATTGAATCAATTTTTGCCGCATCAACGATTCAGTGTATTGATTTCTTTCTTTTCTGTTGTTTTCATTGTTAAATAGTTTGAATGTTATTTGAGGGAAGGAGATCGCGGCGAGAGTTATCTGCTGAAAATAGTCGTATAAAAAAATCGGAAAAAATCATTTCGATGCCTTTTTTAAATCTTTACAACATATTTTAAACCGAAAGAAGAACATTGATTTTCGAGCTCTGTCTATTTTTTAGAAAGAAAGATTTTTTTTTTCTGGCTATTCTTAAAAAACGGCCAGTGCTGAAAAATCAATGTTGTTTTTTCGCTCGAAAATATGTTATAAAGAGTAAGAGACGGCATCTAGGTGTAGTTTTCCAGATAAGTCATACAATTATTTTCATTATTAACCCTCGCCGCGGTCCCTCCTTCGTTTACAAAATATAAATCACATCGCAATGTAAGTCTCTAAAAAATCTGAAAGACGATAGACGCTGGTTATAAGAAGAAAAAGCCTAGAAAGAATGGGTTTTGTTTGGTACATGTCTAAATGTCACAACGTAATCATTTTGCGTAAAAATAACACATGTAAAGGGTACAAAAAAAATTACAAGCAAAAAGCTTTAAAGTGAGTACTACTAATTCTAAAAATGCCAATACGGCGATAGATGTAAAATAAAAATCATATCAATCAATATTGGAGCTTGATCAGAAATTGTCCATTTACTTGTGTTTTGTGTAATGCAAAGGGTATTTCACTTGAGTATTCTAGGTTTATCGTTGTATGAGAGCATTTTAAAATTCGCTTGTGACAATCAACTACAAAAGTAGACTTTAAGAGCTTTTACTTATCTGAGAATGTGTATATAACGCTTTTGTAATTTTTAAAGTTGAACTGAAATTCTTTGTCTTTGATAAGCATGCCCTGAATATGGAACTCCTAATTTTGGCATTTTCTTGTATATTTTTCGCAATGTTTAATATTTCTGTCTCACTTGTGGGTCAAAAGCTGTGATAAGTACAAATGAAAAGACCATCTGTTGAGGTTTTTATCTATTCCAAATATTTGTTTGGGAAAATAATAATTTTTTCAACCTGTAACGAAAATATTGATAGTTGCTAAAAACATGATTTCCGTAGGACCTCGACACGGAAAGCTCGGCGTAGATGGCAGCACCGGAATAAAAACCTAACTTCGTTTTGGCCGTTACGATTTGGTTACGAAACACTTATTGCAAGTATTACATGAGTAATACTATGGAAAATGTGCAAAAATGTGCATAATGCGGGTTACGAATTATTGTTCTTAGGTCGCAACCCTAGGAGTGCACATAGCGGCAGAAATTGTCGCTTGACTATTCCAAATTTTTTTATACCACTGATAGAAGTCTTCTAATCCTGTCCTGCGGTTGGATTTTTTAAAATCACGTTGTTAACGCGATCATCACATAATATACAGTAGAACCCTGATTGATTGCAATCGGATAAAAAAAAGTGTTATGAATTAAATTGTAAAAAATTATTTACAGGGATTCGTTAAAAGTTATAATATTATCTTACCACTGATGACTATCTTTTTTATATACTACACGGAAATAGTATATTACGATACAACTCTTATACATAAGTTTTTTTCATGAGTGTGAGTTTGCAGCACGAGCTGCAGGCAAGTATTGCAATCAATCGAACAGAGAAAAAGCTTTTCCGTGGAGTATTGTAGAAAATTTACTTCGCATGGTGTGAAAATGAGAATTTTCGACAAGCAAAACATGCGTAAAACCTTCATTACCGCACCGACTGAAGGAAAAATTGGATTTTCGTTTATTTTTTACTATCAGTATATATTTGATTGTTAAGAATTTGAACAAAAATGGTAAATTCCATGAGATATCATGCGAATTTCTTTACGGATGTGGATAATCAGAATCGGGGTTTTACTGTAGCTTACTTTATGCTCATTCACAAAGTATCAAATATTGTTTGGACTCAGGAGTTAAAGAATTGGGACCAAACGACACTTTTGCGTCGAAAAATCCAAAGATCAATGCCATAATAAAAGAAGGTTTCCATATTTGTTACATATAATTTACTATTGTCAATTTATTTGATATATATTGTATATTAAATTTCATTATCAAGAAATGAAATGTTATTTTTAACTGTGATATTTTGTTGGGTTATTTTTTCACGCTTATAATGTTTAACAGTAACATTTAGACGTGTCACCGATAACATTAATTGCAGTTTTCTTCTTCTTCTTTCTTTACGTTCAAAAATCAACTGCATCAATAAATTGTACTAAATAGTGATGAATGCTGATCAACGCAATTGTCGAATGCTCTGTGAACTTTAGATTCGAAAAATTCGTATAAACCGTTCGAAAGAGAAAGAAATCTAATAATTCAGTACATTAACAATAGAAATTGTTTTCGCATAATTTTTAGCCATATTTATTTTTCACGCATGCTAGATAGATAATAAAATGTACATCATGGTTATTTATAATAATAATTATAATAATTACCAATAAAACTGTATTATTCATTTATGAAACCCAAAAAAAAAAATCTAGTCTTTAACTGAATCAGGTAAGATGACGTCTTAAAATAGCCAAAACATAGTTATTCTTCGAATCTTGGATATGCGATCATTTTTTTTCCGCATCTTATAGTTCTTCTATAGTTTTTTGAAAAATTGTCATAAAAATAATTTCACCAAGAATGCAAGTGTGTTTCGGCTTCAACGGAAAATTTCGTGTTTTCTCTTGATTCAAAATGCTACGAGAATTTGGTAGTATTGAGGAAAAAGATTTTCCAAAATCTGATTTTTGTATTTGCATTAAATTATAGAGATACAACAATTATTTAGCTCCATGATATGCGAGTACATAGAGAGTAAGTAGAAAGTAGAGGGAACTAGCAATGCGACGAGGAACTTGTAGTTTTATTGTGTACTTTGTATACCTTTCCGACGCTAAAATAAGCATATAAAATAGATATAGCTCAGTATGAAGACCTATGCTTTAAAATATCATAGATTCCACCAATTCAAACAATTTATTTTGACACCGTTTTTCTTATTATTTCCATTAATTTTCATTCATGCTCATTTCAACGAGGCTACTATTTATTATTTTGTAAAAGCCAGCACAAATCACAAGCCATGAAGCTGCATGGCTCAGCTGTTGTCAGGGTGGGGTAAACCATGCTGCGACTTCGGCGGCGTCTTGAGGGTATTTTCATCGCACCAGCAGTATAACACGTGCATTCAACACGCAACCGCGCACGCATGTCCCCAAAACTACTTTCTTTTTCTCATAATTCCCATTTGCATTGTAACTTTATTGTTTCTCACGACAAATAAAAAAATTTACTTCCGTCAACTCTACATTGAACCTTTGCATATTTTCATTATATTTACGTACTCTGAGCGTTAAAACAGTGATAAATAGTTTATGTAAAGTAACTGCTATGCGCAGCTATTTGGAAGGTGCCGGTGTAAAGATAATGAACAGGTGATAATAATAATAACGTCGTCGGAAGCTGAAGACGACGAAATGGCGAATATAAAGGTGGCTGTAAGGGTCCGACCCATTTCCGAACGGTACGTAATTATACATTTTATTCTAAGAATACTAGTCGACCGCTGAAATTGAAACTGTAACTTACTGAATCATTATTTCGATTTATAATTTAATAATTAGCGTATAAAAGGTTCTAGGGATTTTGGAAGACCAATTTATGATTGAATGGCAAAATAAAATGAGATAAACGCGCACGGCTTTTCAGTTTCTTGTTGTGGGAAAAATATTTGTAATCACAGAGTTTTTACAGAATGATGACTGGCTACAATTGAAAAATCGAATATTCCATTTATTTTTATTATTCATTATAGCAAGTGAATATATCTTTGTAAGCTCAATTATCTGATTTCATTGCAGAACTTTGTACATAAATAAATTGATAAATTCCAATGCAGCGCGAAAACGATTCGTTTTAACTTATTAAAAGTTGACGTATACGGATTGGCTCTAGGGGGTCCTATGTGCGCGGACTTGCAACTCCGACTATTGTTGTGCCCTTGTCCTGTGCGCTCGGAGCGAGCTATCGCATCCACGGTCAAGGTTCACCATAAATCCAGTTCACAGAATGAGAAAAAAAATTGCGAGCTAATAAGAAAACACTTTCCGAACAGTAAAGTTATTTTCTAGCAGCTCAGCCCCTTTCTCTGATTCCATTTTTTTCACAATTCCGAACATATTTATTATACTCTTAATTTTACGTGACCTTAAATGACAAGCAAGAAACTTACGGAAAAAATAAAACGATAGGCAGAAAATGATTAAAGGGGTGAGAAAATATCCACCGCTTTTAGTGACTCGACCGAGAGAAAATGAGTCGCAAAGGAATACCAACATTTTGTAAGGTCATATATTATTCGATTCCATTATTATTAGACTAAATGTGAAAGATTATTATCGCTATGATTATTTTTGAGGTATAATTAAATACCCTTGAAGTGGTGATAAGCTAAAGATAATAAAAATGAAGAAGCACTTGCTTTGTGTATTTTTTTTTCTCACGACGATGTTGAGGCGATATTCGTTTCCCTTCTTGAATGGAGTCCGGATGTCGTCTCGGGGCAATATACGCCCGGTGCAGCTTCTCGTATTCAGCCCTCGGCGCCTATATTTAGAAGGATGAAAGCAGAATGAATAGGAGATGAAACAACCTCAACTAAAGCATGTGCTGCACAGCTTGCTTACCAGGGAATCAGGCATAAGATTATGGGAAAAGTTTATGGGCTCTACAATTCTGGGAAGTTTTCGGCAGGTAGATGAAATATATATAGTGGTGACGCCACGGTGCTATTCTCTGCACTTGTAGAGGGCGCGCTATTAACCTTGAAATCCCCGATGCAACGCGGAATATTTGATTATACTATGATCAAATTACCGGGTGGTTTTTGCAAAAAAAACCCTGAAAATTGGTCGTACCCAGTGAGAAAAACGTGCCGTCCCGTATCGCACGCCGTGTGAGCACGGTGCAGTTAGTAGCTCTCAAATGAAACGGTTAACTGTGACGGCACGGCGCCTCGCGTAAGCACTGTGCCCGCACGGATTGACACACCGTGCAATGGCACGATGTAATCCATGTAGAAATGGTCTGATAGAAACTAATAGAAATGGGCGAAAACCACATAGATCCTGATAGAATCTTGTATAACAGTCTATCTGAATCTATGCAGTTTTTGCCCAGAAATCGAGAAAGTTGATCTGTCTGAGTGGGAAAAGTGGCACAAATTTCTGCTAGGAAACGAGCCAAATCCGAGTATAGAAATTGTACCAATCAGTGCTAACATTATTTCGCACTCTTCAGATCAGATATATTACTGGTTAAGTGAAGCAATGGATACAAATAATGCGGTTACTGTAAAGATTAAATTACGGTCATACGTAAATTTGTTAATATGAGAACATTTATTTTTCAGGGAAATTCATCTAACTGGTTCGGAAATAGTGGTTCATACAGAACCGAAGACAGTTGCGTTGACAAATCTTAAAGTTCCGTCGAACAAGGCAGGCGACAGCCGTGAAAGAACGCGAAGATACGGTTTCGATTATTGTTTCGATTCTTCCGATCCAACCTCCGAGAATTATGCCAGCCAAGAAACAATCTACGAGACGCTTGGGGAAACTATTCTCGATGCTCTCTTCAAACGATATAACTCTTGTTTGGTTGCCTATGGACAAAGTGCATCGGGGAAGACGTATACGATGATGGGAACCAAGGTTTTTTATCATATTCTTAATTCGATACACATAGGAAGCTTTTCCACCGACCCGGCTACTTTTTTCTCAACTCTTTCGGAACTAATAAAGCAATTTTCACCCCAAAAAAGAGGAATATTTTTTCTCTCTTAATCCGACACTTTTTATTTCACTGTAGATTTTACAGGGTTTTTGGCACGATATTTAGAGCGTATAAAAAAACTGATATCGTAAAACTTGTAAAATCTATAGCGAAATAAACAGTGCCGCATCAACAAGAGTTTTTTAATTATTTTCGGGATGAAAATATCTTTTTTCGTTTCATTAAAAATATAACATATATTGAATTTAATAAGTCATAACTTTATTGTTTCTACATTTTTTTTTACCGGACTTCAATCTTCCATGATAAACGGACATGAAAAAAACATATTTCCGAGGATTAAAAAATCTGAAAAAATTCACAGAAAGTACTTTTGAGTAGTCCTTTCTGGGAATATGGTTGATTATCAAACCGATCCGAGAGGTTGGAGAAAAAAGTGGCCGAGTTTATGGAGAATGTCTCACCATCAGAATAAAATTCATACTGTTGTTACATTGAAGAAGTGCTTTGTATTTGTTTCCAAACGTTCTTAGATTTTCCATTTATTATGAAAAAAATAATTTGATCAATTTACAGGAAGATCCAGGGCTTACTCCTCGAGTCTGCGAAGGGCTCTTTTTGCGACTTGCTAATGAAGAAAAGAGCAATGGAAACTTTCATGTCTCTGTCAGGTAAGATTAATAATTAGTTCCATTGATTGAAAAATAAACGATATTGTACTAACAGTTTTATTGTGATGTTTTTAAAAACTTTTAAGAAAATTTGAAGATTTAGATTGTTTACGTGGAGGGCGCTATAGGGAGATACCCGTACACTAATAAAGATACCTAGAAAAATTTCAAACATGTTCACGACAAATTGATTATTTAAAATTTAAAAAAAAATTGGGGAAATGAGACCTTTGGGCCTTGTAATCGGTCGTGAAAGTGCCCATCATTTCTATGCAGTGATAACAATCTAAAAAGAAATCACACGAATTTGCGCCAAAACATTCCTATCGTAAAGTTTGAGAACTTTTAGGAGTTTTGAGATGTTTGATTTGAGGTGAAGGGCCCCAATATGTGATTAATGGAAAGTAGGAATCGAGAAATGTTCTGCCATTCGGTCAAGGTTTGCCTATCGGTCCGATATGCGATCTATTATATTTTGTCAGATTGCAAGTTTCAAGTTCAGCAATATCATTCGTTCGTGACTAGCCTTGTTACAGTGCTAACGCTATATGTATAGATTGACTATCCACAACGTGATATTCGATATTTCCTGGAGATGCGATACTTAACACGGGAAAATCCTAAAGCGAATAGCAATGTATGACATCCACACGCGATTGGATTATAGCTGGGAAGAATTCAGAGAATTACCGAAGTTTACAGGCAAAATGGGATACCAGCGAAAATCACAAGGGGCTACGAAAATGAATACCGTCTGCAGAATATAATGCACATAGTGGCGCACGAATTTGCGATTAAAACTCCAATAGGAGCTATGCTGTGAAGTTGTTACCTTTCAACTAAGTGCGAGTCACAGAAGTGTTGCACAACTTTACACATAGTTCTGCTCGCTTAATTAGGGGGCGGGCCGCGAACTCACGAAACAGAATGTATCTATATATACGAATTTGAATGACCTGAGGGGGTTTCCATCGATTCTACTGCTCATATAAACCATCTACGAATTTTTCTTTTCAACCTGTTTTGTGTTTTCGAAGAGTTGGAAAATGATTTAGTAGAGTCTTTTACATCCTCATTGAGGTAGATTTGTTTTCCTGAAGTTTTTGAAAATCTGTTCATGTCAAGACACTGAGAATGGTCCGAAACACCGAGAAAAGTGGTTTAGGCTTGAATCCGAAGAGCGATTCGGATTTTACAGGTGTGAAATTTTTCCAAAAGTTGTCGTTATTTCTCTAATTTTTGCAAAACTAATTTTTCACTTTTTTTTTGGATTTGTGCTTTACTTTTTGAGACCGATTAGCATGAGATCATATTTGATACTCAGTGATCAGGGCGAAAAGTAAATTTGAGTGAAAATATTACAAGCCGTAATTCGCGGAAGCACCTCATCCATATTTTTCGATAGATACCAAGCTGCACTAGTAGAGTTTCCGTTAGTGAGGAAGGGCAAGAGTCGTGACTAAAGTATTAACCTCGAACGCACGTGACAATGTAGTACGACGGAAGCCACGAATGGAGGAAAATATTATGTGCCAGTAGAACGTAGAGTCGAGGGGGATGTCGGAGGGTGAGCTATGAGTCCTAAGTTGGCACCCTCACCTCGAAGCTTGCGGCTCGACGGCTGTTCTAGGTGGCCTCGATGTGTCTAAGCTCAGTTCCTCGTGACTCGCAATCCTAGTCGGACGCAAGCTCATTGAACCGTACCTCCAACGCGACCATTTCAACCCCAAAATTCTTTCCAGTTCGGCGTCCAATTTTTTTGAGTGACATTCCGCAAACGACCCTCAACTTATTTCGGCCATTGGAATTTTTCTGCATCCAGGAGTTGATCAGTTGCAATAACATTAACGGGATATCGATTTTTGGTAAATCGATTGGTTCGATTGGGCACACGAGGGTGAATTTTTTTCCTGCGGTATCCCGTCGACATCGGGAGACAGGTAATCGACATTCAAAATCAAATGCGCACTATATCATCATTGCAGAAGTTCGAAAGATCGTTGAATAAACATGTATGGATAATTATTACAGAACTGATGATATTTAATAAAAATGTATCCACAGTATTATTGGGTTTCAATAATTCTTGAAGATTATTTGAATTGAATTCTCCAGTTTAGTTGAATTTTAGTTAGCGCAAATATAATGGATGACTCTAAGTGTATTTGTAAGTTGTCTTTTGATACCTTTAATTGGCTTCATCTTATTCCATTTGCACCAAACGAATTCATTTCAGTTGGCTGCAAGTAACATCAGCGAACTCGAAGCGAAGTGAGTCGTCTGAAAAAAAATTCAATTGGTTTACAATGAATTCATTTTATAAACCTCAATTTATTTTTATTTCTCCGTGCGTGTGATAGAACAATAACGTGGTGAGAAGCCCCGGAAGGCTACAGACAAACGCGAAGTGTCACGACAGAGTTGATCATTGGAGCGGAGGCGCCAGGATTTGCTTTCTTCTTTGACAAATCGAAATTTTATATTCTGCCCGGTATTACTGGTAGTTGTGCCTATAGCCTGTAACTCTCCGCCTAAACATCGTATCTCTTGTAACAGAGTTACAAGCTACTTCGAATATGTGTGACTCGTAAAATATGCTCAGTGGCTGCCGTAAAATCTTTAAGGGTCCGCTGAAGTAGATTTTGCTACCGATATTGGTTGAGAAATATAGATTATTTTTTAGTTTTCCCTACGGTTTTAAAAAATCGCAAAATAACCGAAGGGCGCTCGGTCGTTATTGAACAAAAAATGACTCGAAAATAAAGCACAAGCAAATTAGTGACCATCGGATAACCCGGGACCGAAAATGAACACAAAATGGTCCGCCCCGGATCATATACGTCAAATTCTGCAGGGATGTAATAAAAACATTTGTGCTTGATTATCCGGTCGAATTACTGCTCAAAACATACAAGAAATGTAAAAAATTGCCGCAAGAAATGTCAACAGGTTCTTTGAGGTAAGATATAAACGTTTCTGGACCTCAGATGTGTTAAATCAGACCGGACAATAATTCTGTGATTATTCCTGAACCTTTCAAAACCGTCGAAATGTCGATGACACAAACCAAATTCACGAATAGTGAATAGTAAAAACGTTCGCGTAGTATTGTGTGCTTTCGGCCAAAGCTTAGAGCATTTTCTGTGGGCCCTTTATCTACATCGATGCATGTATACGTGTTTAGTGGTAAATTCCCGACCCCCTTTTGTCCCTCACCTCTGAAACGGCTGTCGACGCAAGAAACGATAAAGCGCATGCATAGACACGAAATCGAAGTGATACAAACTATCGAATTTATTTCGTCGCGCATCTCACTATATGTATATATAAGAATATATATATATGATAAAATAATACTGAAACTCTATACATATTTATACATATAGGGACGAATGTTCACTCGACTAGACCGTTACTTGTCTCGGAATGTCACGACGTGAACCACTATCTTTACATAATCTATTTATCGGTAGACCGAGGAGTTTGCATATGAAGATGAAAATTATTATTATACACTGGAGGATTTGAAAAAGAAAATATTTTTTTCATACAAAATTTGAAATACAACAAATTTGAGTGCTGAACTTTGCTACTGTAAAATCGTATGCCTTCTTACCGATCTTATTTTCGAGGAATCTTAACATGAGAATCGAGACGTTAACACGGTGTCTTACGGGACTACGGGATATTTGACAAATAATTCAAAGAACTAACATCGTTTACGGTTAGATAACACAAATAACAAAATCGTAACGGGAGCTTTAAATTGTGAAAACACCAACGAGCTTATGCAAAAACAGCGTCACCGAAAATTTCGTCTAATTTAACTCGCCATAACTAGATGAAATATAGGGTGACCCCTATATTGCACAGGCGCGTTGAATTTCTTACAACCTGTTGTACCCGTAACAACTTTGTGATTTGCGTCGTCTAGCCTGGAAATCGTGTTGATTCTTTAATTCAGTATGTCAGGAATTCCGCCGTTTCATAAGACACCGTGTTAAAATCACGATTTATTATTTGAAATTCCTTGTAAAAAAATTCAGTGAACACGGTTGAGGTTTTGCAATGGCACGAACCGACACAGAAATTACGTTATATTTTTTATTTCGACCTATATCGAACACAAGCTACAACTAGTTGCCCTGGCTGTTCAGATATCACTTTTATGTCTGATGAATGAAGGGTTCGCAAAACGTCCGACAATTTGCCGCTGAACGAGCATAAAAAAAGCGATATAAATCGTGAAATTGCGATTACTAACCAATCGTTTTTACCCCATTTTGCGACCTCTTTGTTTCACGGTTGTTCTGGGCTAGTAGCGCTGATCCGACTATTTTATGAATTCTTATTACGCCAGTATTTAAAGACATTTTTAAAAAGTAAAACGCATGAAAAAAGTATGAACTTGAACATGAATCACCGTTACACTACACGAGTTTATGATGCAAACTGATATTATGGAGATTTTTATTTGGATTTATCTATAGACACAGTGGGCTTTCAATATCCATTGAAAGGGATATTGTAGAACGTCGAGTGTATCTGTTGTGGGCGTAGCAGTGACGTGGATGACAGGGATTCATTATAATAGCAATAAATATGAATTTATAGTACGTACATGATGCATTGTTGGTCGGTGACTGGTGGAAAAGCTATAACCTAGAGGTGCGAATACCGTCGCGTAAATATTGCACACATTTCACATAATGAACGAATGTTTGCGCCCTCTGTGTGCCGCTATATGCGCGCGACGTGTATGCGTCGAGTTCGAATGCGCGATCTTTTGAATTCGTCGAACGTTCGTGAAAAGCAGTTTGCACCTCGAAATACGTAGTAAGTGCTGCGGATACACGCTCGTGCGAATTTTAACGTATTGTCCTATAATAGGCACGTTAAAGCGCCAGTATAATCGCGCGAATTTACGGTCTGCCGGTGTTCTCGATTAACGACTTGCGCATTCATGGTTTTCATTCGATGTGTGTTCGTTTGACACGCGTCGTGTGCTACTACAGTCAAACTTCACCTAACTTAACAACTTTTTATCATCAAAATCTATGTTTATTCATTTTTTTTAAATATATAGATTTGTTTGCTCATTACTTTTTTACGATTTTTTGAAACTTCACCACGGTTTATTAAAAATGCCAGTCGTACTGTGAGAAAAGATTGAAAGTTTTTATTCATAAAGTCGTCATCGAAATTCAATAAACAATTGTGGTATGAAATTGACATAGTTTATGAATAAAAACTTCCAGTAAAAGTATACAAAATTTAAAGTAGATTTTTTTCACAGTGTATATATGAGTGTTTGTGTTCGTCAAGTCTTAGAAAATATTTTTAGAATATGAAAAATGAATATTATACATCAGTTTTCAAAATTCCACATTACTTTACTCACAGAAAATTGACAATATTTTTTAACAATGTAGATTAAAACAATATGCTAACCATAGTTTTTAATTTTGAAAATCTAAAAGTTTCGTTAAAATAGTTTTGAACTCTTAAAATGCATTTGTAATACCGGGTTATTTAAGATAGACGAGGATCCACTGTAGTAAGTGATCGGCGAAACGTAAAGAGGTCGCTATAGGCGATGCGAAAATCGGCATCGTTCGTTGCGCATGTTACATCTCCATAGAAGCATTATGTTGGCGGAACAGTATTGAAATTAACTCTACTTGAATACCGGAAGGCTTGAACTCTCACATTCATCCACTCTGCCCTTGGCTGTTTCCCTAGAACCATTGTTATGAGCGCCCTTAAATGCACCGTGCCATAATTGTGGAAATTAAGCAGAAAATAAAATTTAATACGACATCGAAACGATATTGGTTATAATAGTAATTTGCCATGAAAAAATAGAATTGAAATATAATTTTTCAAAATTTCAATTTTACGGTAAAAAAGATTCTACAAAATTCGCTAGACTTTTTGCACTCACATTCTTTGCAGAGCACCGAAATTTTCAATGAACCGTAACTTTTAGTTGAGAATGTACGTCCGACGGAATTCTAAAATACGCTCTTCAAATTATTTTCCGCAGCCAGAAACAAAAAATTTAATAAGGAAAAATGAAAAAAAAAACGAGTTTTGAAAAAACCAATAGTGTTGTAAAAAAAAATATAATCATTTAAAAGCAGTCGTTCATTAGTGAATTCAACTCTACGGTACAGACAAGCACAAAAATTGAAACGAGTCAACAGTACAGCGTATGTGTAAAAAGGCACATGCAGCGTTCATGCGAAATTCATGCGAGTTTTTAAGCGTTTTTTTTTTCACCATTGCCTCGAGCATCATGGTCGACCATCCGAACTCTCTAAATTATACTTTTAATTAACAAAATTAAAAACGCCGCCTTCAACAGGAGTCTGGTGTATAGTTGGCTAGGTGGGTTTGCAAATGCCTGGCGTTCTGGTGGTGCGGTGCGCGCTTTAATTATCGGATCGTGACCGCCTGAGGCTAGGTATGCAGAGGTCCGCGGAACAAGGGCGAAAGGGGATGGATGCCCGGCGAGCGCTTTAAAGTGGAGTAAGTTAATCACGAGCCCTGGTAAATACAGCGAGCCCATCCGCCCCAATCGAGCTCTTCGCCACTCGGAACAGACCCGGAAAGACTTTTTCCACGACGACATTAAAAGTTCCATTGCCAAGTGTCAAAACGGAAGTCTTTCACAAGAAATACTTAAGGATGTTCGAGCGGTACAGTCCCGTCAAGCGTCACTTTCAGAGAAAACTTTTAACACTTCTCGACGGGATTAAAATATGAAAAAAAAAAACGCGTGTAGAAGGAAAAGATTGCAGGGTCAAACTGAAAATCTTCGTCTTCCATAATAATAATTATTCCACAATGTTATTAACAAATGATGAACACAAAATTGTTCTAACAAATCACCCGTTAAACTGAACTTTAAAAAAAAAGGTTATTTGTCATTAGTTCTGAATGTGCATAATTCTTTTTAGAATTCTTTGTAGCTTTGAAAAAATATCACAAAAAAAATCAACGAATGTTAGTGTAGGTAAAAAATCGACAAGATAATTTATTGAAACTGGAAACTAAAGTTTCGTCAAGGGATTTTCTCTGTTACCTTAGTACTACTAAAAAGAATCTTTTTCCATCACGAAGTAGTGCATTAATTAACGATTCAAAGTTTGGGTTGAAAATTAATGTAGACGTGATGATAACGAACCCTATTAAATACCACGAAGCAAGCGGCCTCAAGCGAGTTGTTTGCGTCTCACAACAGAGATATAGAAAGCGTCGGTACGACACGAAAAGTGCAATTGCCAAGTGTCAAACAAAAGACTTCCAAGAAATACTTAAAGTTAAAGCACACTGTCAGGAGGGCTGCAAAATCAGCATGCAACTCCTCGCAAACTCATCTGTTTGTTTTGTTTTTATTTTTTTTTCGTAACGCTCGTTAGTATTGGCTATTCTTGTCGCCGCCAGTTATCATGCTAATTTTGCTGGCTTACCCAACAGCAATGGCATTTAAAGCTAAATTACGTTGAATCTCAACCCTTGCCCTTAGGATCTCGGAATAAATTCATGTTTCTTATCGAGGGGTACTTGTAATATATCTCGTTAATAATATTCTATTGTAGACAACATTAGGTTGTTAGGGCTCGAATATTCACGTACGAAATATTATGTATTTAGCTTTAGAGAAAGCTTTTTTTGGGGGAAGTGACAAAGAATAATGAAAAAAGCGTCACGTGCGTGACGGTTAAACGTAACCCAGTGCTTATTTATACTATTCACGTTCCTATTAGATTAGAGCAATAAAAGTCGGTGGTCAAAGGGCCAGGATCACAGTAGCAACACGATACGCAATAATCGAGCTATCGCGAAATCCTCGTTAATATAGTGTAGGGATTCACACGTCTTGGATAGCACGCAAGTCTCATCAATAATTCTCACAGGCACATATATCGAAGGGACGTTTCCACCCGTGTTTTTAGCTAAATCCACTTTGGGAATTTGTACGAGCTTAACTGTGGATAATTTTACCGATGGATCCAAAAAGAGACAAGTAATTGTGTTTGGTTTATGGCCACGCACGTGAAGACTCATTTGCACGTACATGATGATACACATGTTGCTTATAAGGGTTGCAAGGACAAGAACTCTATCGGCTGTCGTGACAGCGAGCGATGCCTCCGTGATGGTGTCTAGAAATACCATTTAGAAGGAATGAGCCTCAGAGATCTTGGGAAGGATATTAGTACCGATCTGAAATTGAAGGGGAATAATATCGTATTCCAACAACCGGAACTGCTTTATGCCACGAGATATGCATAGACAGTAAAAAACTGTATATAAAGTGAGACAAATTTTGGTGAGAAAGAATTAGACGAAAAGCGCATTCGCGGAATAAAATTGATAAAATGTGGAATGATTGGTTGGGAATATTTACATAGGAAAAAAAATTCAATTATTAAATTATTGAATATAAAAAATTATTGCGACTCTTGCATTTGATCAACGGTCATTTAAAAAAATCAGAAACAGTGATGAATTATTTTCCATCTAATGAGAAGTAAATAATTGATGATAAATGAATAAATATATAAATTCTGAGATATAAATATTGTAAACGTTGTAACAAATTATATACTTTGCAATTGGTTGTCAAAAAATGGTCATACAAGTAAAAAATTTGTCTCATTTGGTGTCCGCTGGATTTGGTGGAACTTAACTATTTCTTTCCTGTGTGTAGAAATGCTACTGGAAAAAAAAAAAATAAAGAAATAAAATTTGAAACGAATAAAAAGTGGCAAGACCGTAGAATGATGTATAACCATTTATGACAACGCCAATATCTATGCCATTCTAGGAGTAATGAAAATCCACTCAATTTGACATTGATGCTTTGCCCTTGAATTTGACATTGTATCTACAAAGGCCGCGTGATAATTTATTGCCATTTATGATAACGTTAAAAATGTATGTCATTCTAGGAGTAATAAAAATG
This sequence comes from Tromatobia lineatoria, assembly GCA_949699805.1. Lineage (NCBI taxonomy): Eukaryota > Metazoa > Arthropoda > Insecta > Hymenoptera > Ichneumonidae > Tromatobia > Tromatobia lineatoria. The sequence continues at coordinate 498,866 of OX453052.1, forward strand.
CATAAGTATGTCAAAGATGACTGTTTACATTCGATTGAGACGCTACTCAATTTGACATTGAGGTTTTCCCATTCAATTCGACATTGTAGTTACGATAAAGAGATTTCAGGGCGTACATTTAATGCATCAAAGGGACTTTAAGAGGTACCGCTGGCACGATACCTAATGTCCGTGGCTCACGAACGATACTGAATTTTCCCTAATAATGGTCTACGTGCAGCAGTAGCAGCAGCAGCCGAAGCAGTAGCAGCGAATAGACAGATGAGTAACAATCGTCAAATCTGATTGAATCAGGATTAGGCTAACAACGGATCTAATAATGATAGGATTGTAGCTGATTCGTACAATTGAAAACTGGAATCGGGCTTTCCACTAGGCGATTTTCGAACGAAAGCTCCTTGTAGTCTTTCCAATCGATTTCTCGATGTCGATATATATATATATATCTAAGTACAGTGCCATGATACCCAATGGTAGGCTCCTGTTTCCGCGATAATAGAAAGAACGGGTTGAGCATGCTATCCAGATAATCAAACTCTATTATCTCATATCAGAGGTCCAAGGATGTCTGTAATTTATACCTAAGCTCACTACAATACCTGTTTAGTAAAGCCTGGAAAAAAAAAAGTTGTCTCTAATTATATTATTGTCGTGATTTGGACAATTATATTAGTAGTCGTATCACGCGCACGACATTCAATGTCAAGAAATGGCGTAGATTATATTTTATTAAGATTTATTTGAAGCTGACCACTTGAGACTCGCAACTATTCAGGATTGCTTCCGGAAGCTGTTCGGACGAATTGGGACTAGTTGAGACTACTTCCTAACCAGATTTATGTGGTTTTTATTCGTATTTATTATTTTCTCTCAGACTTTTCCGCTGTTTGGTGTATTTCACTAGACATTTCATGCAGTTTTGATCCCGCCACTGCCTGGCATATAGTTTTTATTGCCGTGCGCAATAAATAAATCAAATTCTGATAAATAATACATAAGTTCCATTGTGGACCGAACTTTAGCACTCAAACGTGTTTGGGTTTGTCGATGATTGAGAACGAAAATTTCAATTTTCATGTCTCCTTTTTCTGTCATGTTTAGGTGTTACTACGGGCGCTATTAACGACCGATTGAGCATCCAATCCACGTTTTTCACAAACCTTTTTTTCTCTCGCTTTGTCTTTTTTCTCGTGACGCTCACTCGGTGTGGCGTTGAGTCGATTCTTATTCCTTTACTTTTCTACCCTCGTAATATCTGTCAGACACGAAGCCGATGTGCTATAGATTGCTCAACACCATCACAGCGAGCGAAATGTTCAGTCTCAAAGCTGCTGGTAAACTCGTCGATGCTTTTGAATACTTCTTTCTCGCTGTATTTACTGTGCTCCACTGCAGGCCATGGACGCGCGAGTGATACCTGCCCCTTGAAAAACTTTCAACATTCAGATAAAAAACTCCTATTATTTTCCGCTTCGCTCTTAACTCGGCCACCTTTCGTTTTTTCAAAGATGTATCGTCTATACATTCTCTAGCAAAACCGTAATTCCATGAGAATTTTTTACTAGATTGCGATATGCTACATTTTAAAAACGGATAAACAATGTTGGAGATGCTTGCGACATTAGTTTTAGATAATAACAATATTGATGTTGAAAACTTGTTTATAAAAGCTAATATATTTTTCAGAAGAATGTATGCATTTTTTCGCTTTTATGCCTCTAGAATCTGTTCAGAATTTTTGTAAATTATATCTGTGGGTAGGAAGATACTTCAAATTTATATTTGTAATATTATACGGAAGCGAAAAAGTGTAGGACTTAAAAATAATTGTGAATAGAAGACAAAATAATATGTAATTGGAGAAGCGGCGAATATATATATATTGTTTCAATAACTTTTTTGCTATAATTTAAAAATAATTATTTTAGATTTCCAAAGCAATTTTCCTTGTTCTGCGAATTTATGAAATTCTGATGGAACAGAACTTTTGGTTGGGAATGCTTACCTGGCATATCCTGAAGAGTAGGTCAATCAAAGTAGGATCGTTTTAGAGCAAGTTATGCGAGTTTGTACAATGCGCAGCATTTTATCATCACTATCTCCCAAGGTACATCCATTTTTGTAGAAAAACAAAGCGAAGTAAACGCAGTTTGTGTATTTGTGAGGCGCTTGGCAGATCGCGATACGAAGTCAAGGTCATGTTTCGACCTAGAAGAGTGTATTTGCCAATCGTCCGAGTCGATTATACTACCAGCGGTTTCTTTCTCTCGTTTCTCTTCGGCTTGTATATTCGCACTACACGCTTTTTTTTATTGCTAGGGTAGAATTGCTCGTCCGGAAAAGGTATTCGAAATTCAGCCGTTCATTTCCTTGGGGCAATCGTCGTCTTTCAATAGTGTTGAATAGTGAACAGGCTGTAGATACGTACATACGTCTGTAGTAATGAGGTTCCACGATCCTTGGCCTCGCAAGAATCGTTCCTTCAAGAATGCAACGAGTCCGAGCTCAGAAACGGGAAGGAATTCCTGGAATCCAAGCTCGAGCCTCGACCACTTTTTAAATAGCTTAAGAATCTGTACTTTCAATTGAACAGTAATCGAAATTTTGCTACTGATAAAAAAGTAGCCCAGTTGGTGTGAAACACTCTATCGTTCTTACCACTTTTCATATCTGCTCATTTTTCATTTTGCAACATGATATGAAATTTATTTTTTTATTTGTTATTAATTCAGTTATCTGGAAGTTTACAACGAGAGGGTGAGAGATTTGCTCAGACCATCATCTAACTGTGTCGGATTAAAAGTGCGAGAACACCCTCGGTTGGGACCTTACGTTCAGGGTAAATAAAATCATACTTGTTTCCCTCTAATTAATACACTGTATTGTTTACTAATTTATATTTTTGTATAAAAAATAGCTTCTATTTCAGTTGAATTTTTCCTCATGTAAAACAAACTGATAACTGATATTATCAGTTATCATTCTCTTGCACACAAATATTTATTATTTTAATAATTTTTTTTCTCCATCGTTCTTTTGCTTATTGTATCTTTTTTGTGCACTGTACGTTTTCACAAAATTGCAAAATTATAATGTTTATCATGCACTTAATGAGGTATAAACGCAAGATTTTTTAAAAGCAAGATATGATTGAAAAAAAATTATTTCCCATGACTTTTTTTTACATGATTTGGTCCCGTTAATTTTCAACCTTGTTCGTTAATTAGGATTAACGCATCACGCAGTTTCAACGCTGGGGTCGTTGATTTCGCGAGTCGAGGAGGGCACAAGAGCCAGAAAGACAGCGTCGACTCTGCAGAATCCAACTAGCAGTCGAAGTCACGCGCTGCTCACATTGTCCCTTTTGCCAACCTCGGACAACTCTGGACAATCAGCGACGGTTTCATCTGCAACTTCCAGCAACGTTCCTCGCAGGAACGATTTTCCGCGTGGGAGCAAACTCCATTTGGTCGATCTGGCTGGTAGTGAGAGCGCTGCAGCTTGTGGCGGCGTAAATCGTCTTAAAGTAAGTCACGGAACGTTCATTTTTCCAAACTCCCTAAATCTTCGGAACTTCAACTTCAACGAATTCTACTATTGGATTTATTCGAATCGACAAACCTCAATTTTATTGGTAAAGTAGAAAAGTTGAGCATAAATTTCCTAAACTTGGCCAAAATTACCACCGTCAAAAAATGTTTACAAAAAATTTTTTTAAACATAATGAATATAATTTATTTCATAATCGTAATCAGCAACTAAGTATTTTAATTGATTGAAAAAATTTCTTGAAATTTATGAAAGGATTTTTTTCTTATATAAAAAAAAATCTTATAAAAGTTTACCAGATTTTCAAAAATTCACCCCAACCAACCAACCACCCTTTGCATCCGTTTTTTTTTATTTGTAATTTAAAAAGTATATTTTTTTTAGGAAGGTGCTAACATAAACAAAAGTCTCGTGGCTTTGGGAAACGTTATATCCGCGTTGGCGGACAGAGGCTCAGCCAGGAGTAGCCCTGGTCGAAGATTCATTCCTTACAGGGATTCGGCGCTCACTTGGCTCCTGAAGGACGTACTGGGTGGAAATGCTACCACGGTTATGCTTGCCAGTAAGTTTTGCTGAAGCTTCGGCTTTCGCGATTTAAAAAAATTGGGTTTTCATCTCAACCTTTAAAAAAAAAAGATTGCATTCGGTCTCATCAAGTACTCCTTTTTTTGTGACGAAATTTCACCGTTAATCTGGATATAATTGGTTTAAACGCTTTTCCAGGCGAGCTAAGACGGAGTGATTAAAATTCGATAACCAGCGTAGAGCGATTAAACGTGATTGGTAAATAGAAGTTAAAACAAAAAATAAAAAACAATGAAAAAAAAAGTTGAAGTAGAAGTAGGGCTTGGCATTATTATACACGACGTATTGGAAAACGACAAGATCTTCAGAATGTTAAGCATTATTTCGTAAAAAGAAATAAGGTAGCGAAGGTTTTGTCGAGGCAGCAAATTGGTTTTTTTTATTTCTCTTAGAACATGGCTACTCGAGGGATTAATCACATTTACCGCATATTTTTCACATTGGATTATTTATTTACATATATTTTATGAGAGAGAAGTTATTGAACTCTTTACGTTGAATTCTTAATTTCTGTTTTTTTCTTCAAACATCAGTAACATTCAATGTTTTATTTTATTCCGATAAAATTTGCTTATAAACAATATTGCAATAACAGCAGTAGTAATATAATAATTTCTTTTATCACTATAAGCTCTTTATCGGTGATACTAACCAAACCTTGAAAATATAATTTTAGAAGATCCATTTTTTTCGATAAAACGAGTGACTTAAAAATATTATTTTCTCTATATAATTTTATTTATTTTCTACTTGAATTATAGTGTTTGGCACTTTCATTTTAAATCACTGGTAGAAATTTAATAAGGCGTAGACACGTCGTAGAACAATTTTCATCACTCATTTGCTCGATAATTTTAATCGCACTATTATTTGGTATCGTAAATGAATTTTAATTGATGAATCGATAATCATTGGTTCCCTTCGTTGGAATACTGTTCGGACGAATTAATCGAAATGCCGCAGTCCTTTGGAAGCCGAAATATTCGCACGGAAATTTAAATATTTCATGGCTCGGTGAACCATGATAAATGGACAATGGCAAAGTAAAGACTGCAGCCGATTAAATATTTATTAAATCGCTAACCGTCTCTACAATTCTGTCTCTTCATTTTGTAATCCTGGTCGGATTTTTCCATTTATCGGCAAACTGCGCCTTTCGTTTCACGCTCACGCACTCTGCATATACGTTGAACATGTATTATATATTTTCGGTACACTAGATATGATATTTCGCGTTATTTAAACATCGTATAAAAGAAATATTTATTTTATACGATGCTAAACCTAATCAAATTCGGAAAAAATTAATGCATCCTCCGGCGAGTATCAAGAGAGTATGACACATACATTATCATCTAAAAGTTCGATTCGATCAGAGTTTTAGAAGATTCCGAAAAAAAATTTTCTGGTAATTCTCGAGAACTTTGGTTTTCCAAACTTATTCATTATTGTTATTATAATAATGTGAAATGAATATTTGTAATGCCACGAATATAGTATGTGAATTCTAGAATTTCATCTTATAATTTACCCAAACTTCACATCGTACCTCACTTTTGAATGAAAATGTATTCTTGAGATGTCCTTAAAATTAAAGATTGGCATTAAACACATGCTGTCGCAACTGAGAGAGTAGAGAGTTTATATATACACATTACTATAATAATAGGATAACGTAAATGTATCTCGTAGTGGTATAACACTTTGAACTTTGGAACATATGGCGTGGATGAGTGATCGCTCATGACCACACTGCTTAGGTACGTCTATTTTATTTGGTATATGTTTGAACTTCGATTAAAGCGAATATCTCGATGACCCATTTCAGCGATATCCCCTGCGAGCGGGAGTTACAACGAGACGTCTCATACTCTTCGCTTTGCTCAGAGGGCGCAGAGCGTCATTAATAGACCGGTGATAAACGAGGATCCCGTGTCAAGGATCATCAGGGAACTTAGAGCGGAAGTTGCAAGATTGAAATCCTTGTTACTTGAAAAGGTGAGTAAATAAAATTCACAGATTCATCTCTAATACCCACATTTTTCTCTAGTTTCAAACAAAAATATTTGCCTAAATAATATGACACAGTTTATCTTGCTTTCTTATATAGGAAACTTTGTTTTCGCGAATTTTCTTTCCATTCTTTGTTTTTTTTTTTGTTTTTTCAAGAAATATTATTTTTATTCGTTTCTTTTTTTTTTCGAAAGATGAAAATTAATAACGAAGCAATGTGCACACTTTCTACTACCCACGCAAAAATAATCTACCTAAAATGAGCTTTCAATTACTTCAAAAGTGAGATTGATTTGTCGAAAAATTTCACACCTTTACGAAGTTCTTATATTCTAATGATTTTTTTTTCATTGACAGAACGTGAATGCAGATATCGATCTGAATTCGCCATGTCCATGTCGTCGTGATCAGGAACATGAGATCATCAACGAAACGTCAGAGACTAGAGTGATCGATAATAACAAGAGAGAAGACAAAGAAGGAGTTGGAGAAGGAAAAGTAGCAGAAGACGAAGAAGAAGGAGTTGGAGAAGAAGTAGCAGAAGAGGAAGAAGAAGAAAAAGAAGAAGAAGCCAAAGAACCCAAAAAAATAAACCAATCAAGGATTCCCGACCGAAGACACAGTACCTCTTCGAATCCAGTGACGGGAAATGAATCGCCCAGTCACTTGAAAAGGTTTAGTTCTTTCGAAAACCCCCAGGACTCAAGAGCTTCAACCTGGCAACTTGACGTCGGTAGATATAACGAAGCAAAAGTATCGGAAGTCTTTGTCAATGACGAGGTTGACGAGCCGGTCTTCGTTGATATTCCCACTTTAGTTGCGGTATTGATTAAACCAGACGAAGCTATCCAGGTGGACTCCCATCAGATTGAAGAAATCTGCAGTGACAGCGTTCTTGAAGACGCGATTGATACAGAGTTTCACGAAAACGCTGATCGCCCCACTTTGCCAACAAGTAACAACCCCACGAACAGCCAGATTAAGGAAAGACAAAACGAGGATCATCTTGCGTCAGGAGTTGTAAATTTCAGCCAGTTTCCACCCAATTCCGAGGCTCGCATCGAAATATCGACGCCTCAAAAAGGAAGAACAAAATTACGAAAACAAGATTCAATCGACAGTGATTTAACTTCAAAAAGATTCTTGAACTTACAAACCCTAAAAAAATACGGCTCCATAGAAAGCTTGCCAAGAAAAACCGAGATCTGCCCAATTGAACGATCTCCTGCTAATTTAGACAAGCGCAATGGCAGCCTCGACAAGATCAAGAAACTCAACAACATTAAAGAGGTCGACGATCAGAAGTTAAACAAGTTGGGAAGTTCATGGAGAAATTTAGGCTGGGCTGCTAGGGAATCACAACAAAAAGGAAGTAGCGAATCGGACAAAAGTCTGAAAGATTGTGGTGGAAAATCAAGGAACCAGCAAAGAAAACAGAGCATCGATGGTCTGAAACGAAAGACAAGCAGGGACAGCAGTTCGAGTGGTTCAAAGGACGAACTTGTTGCTTTGCCGCCGCGTGACAAACAAAGCCGCAAAGGATCTTTGGAACACGAACAGATTCCTACGAGAGTTCACACGCCTATTCAAAGAGCGAGACGAGCCGAAATAGTCGCGGCTGTTACGGAAAGATTGTATTCCAGCAAGAAAATTTGCGAGGACAGCAATACGACGACCGGCACAACGGCATCGACGCCAGCCTCGGAGGGTCGCTCGCCGGAGAGCACTGACGTTAAACTAGCCAGTACAACGAGAATGCGACTTCAAGAAATTTCAAGAAAAATGTTGGCCAAAAGACGAAGAATCTGCGTTGACACACAAACGGACAATCAGCAAACTGTTCGCGTTAAGGATGTAGCTAGCCTCACCGAAGAGCCTGAGGTCATCAGCAAGGACGCATCAGTGCTTACCGATCGTCACGAAGACTTTGAAACGATTCCTTCCCCGGGCTTTCCAGTTTTGCGTGTCAAAGAAATTTCGACCCTTACTGATTCGAACCCTCAAAAGCCTGTGATTCGTTGCAAAGATGTTTCAATTGTCACCGACGATTATTACGATGATTATTTGATGGATTCGCTGAGAAATGACTCGGGAATTATGTCAGACGTGCCCAATTTTTCGGGAAGCAGTTTGTCCAGTGCTGAGGTATCAGATTTGTGCGGGAATCTTGATCGAAGAAGCGTCGAGTCGGTCGACCATACAACGAACACGAGAAAACAATCGGGAAAACCGAATGTCGGATCACAAACGCGAAGCGAGGACATGATTGAAAGATGTTCTTGTTACGAGACGAGATGTTGCGCTGCAATGAAACATTGTCATGGATCTGGTCGTTCGGATCTTTCGGATCAATGCCAGCCACATCATCATCCGGAAAAAAATGTGATTTCGATATCTCTGCCGGAAATGGTGAGCATCACGATAGAATCTTCCAATGGCTTGGAATCAAAGATCAAAGTGTTCGATGGCAATGAAACGATCGACGAAAGAACGACGATTAATGTGAAGGACAGTTCAGCGCAAACGGATGCAAAAGATGCCCTGGAAATGGGCACATCGACAGATGATATTTTTGGGAATATTCGCTTTAACGATTTTTCGCCTGCAAAGCCAATCATCGCTCAGACTGATGGAAAGTCGTTCAGGATCGAAAACATATTCCACGAAGCTGGTAATGCAACTAGAATTAATCCCAGGATTGAAATCGTCTCCGGTTTATCGCCTGATGATGTCAAGACTTCCTTGACTGTCACTAATTCTGTAGGCACGTTCTTCGTTCCAGAAACGAGGGAAAATGCCACGGGCATGGACAGAGGAACGAATTATTGTTTTGGTGATCGCTTCGGTGCAGCAAATTACAAAAGGTCATTAACAAATGACTCTTTTGCCAAAAATACTTGGCCAGGTCAATGGCGGAATCGCGCATGTAATTCAAGAAGAAAATCTATTCAATCTCCGTTATTTGACGCAAATCATCGATCATTGGCGAATATTTCGATGGCTCCATTTGACGGTGAATTTCGTAATTTAGATTATGATTTACAGAAACCTACCCAGCCTATACTTAAATTCAATGCAAAAGGTTTGACAGTCCGTGAATTTGGCTCGCAAAAAAATTCGTTAGAAAGACGACAGCCCGGGAAAAATGTGTCAAATTCCAGCGAAATTTGGGAACCAATTAGTGGTTCAGTTTCTCCGTCAAACATTGCACTGATTGACCAGATCAGCGGATTGGAACAAGACACTAACTTTTCAGACGACAGTCTTGACCCAATGGAAGATGGCACCAAGAATTGTAGGGAAAATGGTAATCCGGGTGTCGATTGGAATCCGGAAACCTCTCACATAGCGGAAACAAAGGCTCCTGAAAAAGCTTGTCCACCGGATGTCGTAGCACACACAAAGAAAGACATAAATGAAGCTTCAACTTCGAATCACAATTCAGCAGTGTCCGGTGACTTTGAAGATAACCAACCCATCGTCTTCCCAAAGACGAAAGTGGCTTCGACTATAGGAAATAATTTTACAACGCCCATAAGCGATTTCAAGTCATTGATTCTTGGAGATACTTACTCCGTTATCAATGAACCCGATGATTCCGATTTTACAGATTCAGGTCATCAATCGACATCTAATGTTTTTAGACAGGATCCAGCGCTATGTTACCCTAACGATGCCGTTGCTGCCAATGGAATACAGCTTTGTTCATACAGTGGACAGTTTGACGTGCCTAAATCTATAATCAAAAAACCCTATCAAAGACAACTAAAGTCTGGATTGTCTGACGAATGCGAGCCAAACTGTGGACCGAAAAAGCTGGAGCGTCGAAATTCCTACACGAAGAAGGTCCATTTTGCGGTACCGGAAGTCTTCGAGTTACCAAGCAGCGATTCGGAAATGTGTGAAAACCTGACGAGCGAAGATGAGACTGGAGAGGAAGGTGCTCGGAATATTCTCGAAGAATATCTTGACGAGGCTGTGGTTTTCATGCGCAACATGAACTCTATGAACGAGTACATGAGTGCTGCTTGTACGTTTGACAAATATGCAATTAACGAACGAAATCGTCGTCGCGGAAAGGCCAAAAACTCGAATTACATAGAGTATGATGGACGAAGAGTGAATCTCAATGATGAGACGGATACAGATCTTAATTCGGAAGATGAAGACCTGAACTTCAATGTCGAGTCCTACGAAAAGTGCCTGAGAAGCATGGACAGATTGGAAGAGTGTCTGGCTAAGGTTAAACGTCACGACGAGATTCTTCGCGATAATTATGGCATAAAAGTGGGTGGATCTACTGGGGCTAAACTAGATTTAGCGAAATCCAGTGTAGATTCAAGGGAAACGATTGGCGAAGACAAATCAGAATATCCGACGACACAAAAAAAACCCAACGGTAGGAAATTCACTACAGCCAATGGGAGTGTCAATAGCGAGAATAATAATTTACCGCGCCAGGAAAAAGTTCCAGGATATCCTAGTAGTGACGGTGATCGAGGAATCTTGAAAAAATCACGATCACGTGGATTTTGTAGATTTTCTGATCTGCGACAGGAGGAACCGACTACGTATTCACAATTAAGGGGTCGGTTAAATGGTTTAGCGGTTGATAATGAAGCTAAAAAGAAGGTAAACGCCTTGGGCCTTGATGCAAATGTTGAATTCTCGAAAATTGATGTATCTAACGGTACGTCTTCCGATGTAGACACTTTGGAGACTTCAGGATGTTACTTGGCCCTTCCCAAGACGAAGAGAATCGTCATGGGTCTTTCTGAAGGAATTAAAAGTTCTACTTCTCGACCGCGTTTCTCGCTTTCCAAGTACGACTCTTCTAACGAGAGTTCGAGCTCTAATGAGGCTTTGGAGACCTTCATGGAATCGATAGACATTGCCACCAGGTCTAGAGATAAATTTAAGTACCCTGGTAGCCCGCGCTCCAAATTCCTCCAATTGTTGAGCGAAAGACGAAGAATCGTTGAAAATACGAGAAACACTGGCTTCTCTTGAGAAAACTTTTCTAACGAGACCTTTGGAATTCAATGAAATTAGTGGCTTATTGGATAGCCACTTTGTTTTTGCAACGCCTCGGCAAATTGGAAAGTCAGATACAACCGTTGTTTCGATTGATATCCATTGTGATACCGTGGAAGGTTCTATGAATATTTTTCGTAAGATATTTACGGGAATGTCGCAGGAAATTCATGTCCACTGGATGTATTTGTGAGCTGAAAGCAGTGGGAAGTCAAAGTGAGGAATGGAATAGTTTTATGATAATTTTAAGGAGATTATTTAGGTATTATTCAATCGGATTGCCCTGCTGATGTTAAATTTTATTGAATTAGAATTTGAGCCTAGGGATTAAGTCTAAAGTTAGTTATTTTATGTGAAAATTTAACTGTATCACTTTTCAATGACAAATGGAAATAAATTTTCTACATAGAAGGATGGAAAATTATCATGAGAGTCAGAAGGTGAAAAATGTATATTATAAAAACTCGTAATCGCTGTAGCTTTTACCTCTGTACGTCCACATTTGGAAATGAAATGCATTTGAATTATATTATATATTAAGCATTTATCAATTAGCATATTTAAAATTCTGTCTTCCCTTGAATGGTGTGCAGATATTGTGTGTATTTTTGTAATCACATAAAATTAAACAAACAAAATTTCAATGTTGGAATTTCGTTTGCTTTAAAACGAAAACTTATATTAGTCTACATGCTTTGTAATTGCTTAATTCTGAATGAAGCTTCGACCGAATTTGAAAACCAATATAATGTATACAATTGACAAAAACCATCTGCGAACAAAAATTGTAATGAGATTTCGTTAAATTGCACTAAGCAACCTTATTATGAATTCATTTTATTTTATTCATCATTTTTATAACCAATATTTTAAAAATGCGAAAGGCAATCGAAATCTGTCATGAATATTCAAATATCTCTGTAAAAAATTACTGTACATATTTTCAACTATTCAACCATAGATCATTAAGCTGTATCGAACATATTTTTCAATGTCTTGTTAGCTGTAATAAAGAATTTGGTTAATAAAATCTGCATATATACTTCATCAATCGCTGTTTAATATCAAGAGAATCATATTAAAAAATGCTTATAATGAAGAAAACGATGGATACAAAGGATTTGGCCCAATTATTATGCATTAGTCATTGAATCAATCAATTATTATTAAAAATAAAACGTTCAGTCCTAATATTTTGGCCCACTTCCTTACGTTGATAATTAACTTACCCAACCCTTCAAGTTCAGGATGGTTACCATTTTTTTCAGCATGATTTCACAATCATTCATTACCGATGATGAATTTATTCAAATAAACTGTCAATATGTCGGTAAGTTTTTATTTTTGTGAATAAAAATGAAAAAAATGAATTATTTTCATATTGACGGAAGTGCTGCAGGGCATTTTTTAAAATGTCGTATGACTGTAACCTCAAGTTCTCATTCGTGTACTATGGTATCATTATCTTCTTGAGATAGTCTGAGTTCACTGAGTGAGAACGCTGCAGACGTTACACGACTTGACCTCTGACCCCGTTTCGGGGCTCTGGATGAATTTTTCCTTTTCCACTCAAGACGATATATGATCATTTCAGATCATATAGTCTTGAAGATCGCTTCACGAACGGGTCGTGATTCACACGAGACAGTTACGGTATATTCGTCGAGTAGTCGTGTGTTGTGAACGAGGAGGATTGGTTCTCCAGAAGAAAATCGCGGCTCATCAATGGGCCAACCACATCTGGTAAGTAAAACGATTGGCAACGATCGCGAGCCACTTTTATTTTGCAACGTGATTCCAATGTGCAGAGTCCAGTTGTCTAGTGAGTTACGATATTGTATGATTGGAATAACCAACAACAACGTAAGTTGGAAATATGTGGCATTTCTGTTTAATGTAGCCACTGTCTTTCTCACACGCCCATCTTTTTTTTGTAAATAAACCGATTTTGGTACGGTGTGAATAAACTTGTAATATTTTCACCCTTTTCCCAAAAAATGTAGAAACAGTATTTTTAAAATAGTAAATATATATTTAATGTTTTTATGTAAGAAATTTCAATGCAATATGAGGTGCGTTTACATTTGATTCAGAATCATTCGTTTTCTTAACATCAGATAATTCTTACAATTACCTGAGTTTTAGCATGTTTATATATTTTTAAACAGAAACAAGAATTTAAAAATCATCGTGTAAAAAATTATATTAAAAATAAAAATGCATATTCTGAATAAAAAAATATTCAACAGAGTCAAAACAAAAACTTGTAAAATGGCAGGTCATAGTGTAGGACTGCGACATATTTGAAGTAACAATAGAAGTTCGAAGGTCACATAGATAGTGAAACGAGATGATAGTAACTCGTGTTGCAGAATGACTAGCGCAAGTTCAATACGCAATATATTTTTCAACATTATTCAGTTACTTAACGGGATCCTTACGAGAATGTGCTTTTGAAGTGCGATACAGTGTAGAAAGTATTTTTTGGATTATTGCGTATAGATAGTGACAATGGGTGACGCTAAAAAAAAGAGAAATTCATCGAATTTAGGTGATGGGGTAAAGGACAACAATAATTGTCAAGGGAGGAAAAGAAGAAGTTACCGTTCATCAGTAGTTTTCGGCAAAGTAATTAATTAGACATGTTACCTGAATACAGTGATAAGTAGAAAACGAATAAAAATCTATTCAAAACACAAGATCATGAAACAATACTCTATACATATTGGAAATAGATGAAATAATAATATATTTATTATATTAATCCAATTACATGTTAATAATAAAAATTATTATCATTATTCTGTTTTGAGTGAAAAATGAAATATTTAGATTATTCAATTTGTAGTTCTTAAGAATGGGTTTTGTATTTTTAATATTCGAATTGTTATTCAGATTTAGCTTATACCTCGTATTAGATAGGCGATTTTTACAGAAACATACCAGTTTTACTGAAAGAACGTCGGTATAGTTGAGCTAAATACACCTCGCTCGATTTAAAAAAATTCCATTGGACCGTAGCGGTGACGTCAATGTTACTAAACCTTTTTGTCGGCGCATAAGTCACTAAGCGATTTACTTATACTTTTGGTGATATACTTTAAAAAAATTAAACCTAAGGTATTTGATTTATTTCTAAGGAAGATGAACTGATCGACCCATTCTGCGTGGAAGACGAACCTAAACAGCTAACCTTCGAAGACGTGAGCTCTGCAGCGTTCAAGATCAAATGTGGCGTAATCAACACACCATGCGTGGTATTTTTGCATAATCTATCAATGATTTATGACACTAAGAATAGTAGTTTTCAAATGTCAGCCGATGATGTCTCAGAATCTTCTTTGAAACAATTTCTGTTGTAATATAAATTTTTGCTAATTATGGGAAATGGGAAAAATGTATATTTATATTATAGATGATTTGGTAGAAAAATGTATTCTAAAAAATTGAAAGAAAATCGCAAAAAAATTATGGGAAATTTAATTTGCTGCCTTTTCTTCACGTGGATTATAATTTAAAGTATTGCTAACTTTCTTTTAATGCAATTATTGAATTTTTTTAAATGGTTGGGCTTTTTAAAAAATTAGTATAGTCGATCAACCGGTACAAACATGTATTATGAAAAATTGATAAACAGCATGATGATAATGTGGCTATTTTTTTTTCAGCGCTCGCGTTTATCAGACGAGACAGGTGTGGATTTGTTCCTGAAGAAGGATTTTCTCCAGGTTACGGGTAGTTTTAAAGAACGAGGGGCTCGGTACACCCTGTTAATGCTTTCCGAGGAAAGCAAGCGCCGAGGCGTTATCTCTGCGTCCCTTGGGAATCATGCCCTTGCCCTATGCTATCATGGGTCGACATTGGGGATTGCTGTGACCGTAGTTATGCCTATTGTCGCACCAATAATGAAGATAGCCTCGTGCCGTCAATACGGTGCAACCGTAATTGTCGAAGGACTCAACATGGCGGAGGCAAAGCAAGCAGCTCTCAAGCAAGCCAAAGAAAAGGGCCTAATTTACATAAATGGGTTGGTACACAATATGCAACCTCAAATTTTATTGAAACGACAATGAAAGTTCATTAAAAATTTAATAAATCAACATAATGGTATTCTCAAAACCTGAAATTATTGAAGAATAAAGAATCGAATAATTCAATACATTTTTTACAAGAGGCAGAACATTTAAAAAAAAAATGTTGCACTGACCAGTTAAATTATAAAGGTTTATTTAATACCTTTGGAAAAATTAAGTGTCACATCATATGCCGTCATACTTTTAAAGACTGATATTGAAATCAAATAAAAAAGGACTGTAATTACGTTTCAGGTACGATCATCCAGATATCATGGCAGGACAGGGAACTCTGGGTCTGGAGATTGTTGAACAAGTGCCTGATATCGATGCAGTGGTTGTACCGGTAGGAGGCGGTGGACTCGTCGCCGGCATAGCAACTGCAATTAAGACATTGCATCCTCGCGTCAAAATAATTGTAATTCATTTTTTTTATTAAGGAGGTTGATCCCGTCGTGAAAATCCGCACGATTTTTTCTTCTTCGTGATCTCGAAAATTCACCTCGAATTTTCATCTCTTCCAAATCCGACACAGATCCGACTTCCGGTCGGGATATTCATCTCGATTTTTAGTTTTTATCAAGATATCAAATTTTAACATTCACTACCATTGTCAAATCATATATTCCACCATAGAAAATATACGTTTTAAACGTAATGGATGTCAATGTTAATTACGGTTCAATGAAATAACAGTGAGTGTTTGTTTGTACAGGGCGTCGAGTCCGAGCGGTGTCCAAGTTTCTTCACAGCCCGAGAAGCTGGCAGACCGACTTTTGTGCCAATAGATTCGACTCTGGCAGATGGTCTCGCGGTGCCCATGGTTGGTTACAATGCTTTCGCCACAGCGAACCCTTTGATAGATAAGTTGGTTGTCGTGAAGGAAGCATGGATAGCCAGAGCTATCCTCAAACTCGTGGAGAGTGAGAAGTGCATTGTCGAAGGAGCAGGAGCAACTGGACTGGCTGCGATTCTCGCTGGACAACTCGATGAACTCAAGGGAAAACGGTTTGTTGCTAATGTATTAAATAATTTAAATTTGGACTAGCATTTACGACCTAAATAAAATATAAATGGCTTAAAATAAATATAGTTATATTGAAGTAAATTGAACCGGCTGAAAGTAAATTTATTTCTTTCAAACTGGATTTAACTGGTTCAAAACAAAATTTAGTTGGCTCAAAGTAAGATTGATTGGATTCTCTTGACTCAAATTGAATTCATTCGGCTCAATAGAAATTGAATCGGCTCAAACGAAATTCCGTTGACGGGATATAAATTCGCTGCTACATTTAAAAAAAATTTTCGCAGGGTGGTTTTGTTACTATGCGGTGGAAATATCGATACGACGATTTTGGGAAGATGTCTCGAGCGAGGTTTGGCAGCAGAAGGAAGACTTCATAAATTTACAGTTACGGTTTCGGACCGACCTGGCGGCATAGCTGAGTTGTGCAAATCATTGGCTAGTATCGGCGTTTCAATTAAAGATATAATGCACGAACGAGCCTGGATAATGTCGGATGTTTTCAGCGTGGACGTTAAAGTCGTCTGTGAGACACGTGACTTAGAACACGCTGGTATCCTCAAGGAAATGTTACAAAAGAATTATGGCAACGTCATTTTTGGCCACGATAATCTTCTCACTTCAAATGGAATCGAAAATTAATTATTTATGGTAGATATCTTAATATTTTGTTTCACATGTTTAACCGCAAATAACCTTTAGTGTGTAAAAAAGGTGAACACAGAACTCAAGATTGAATAATAGCTTGCTCCATTCCGGAACCACAATTTATATTTCCTTGAAAAAATTGCATTGGATAGATTCACTTATTTCTCTTAAAATTACGTCAATTTGACCTTGCTTAAGTAATCCAACCTCAAGAATCCAACAAAGACCTTGTGTGCTACAAACCAATTGATCTCGATGATCACTTTAAATCCATTAGAACTTCCAATTACAAGCAGCGTCAATTTGAAGACGTGGACAAAAAATTTGTAAGTGCCTTTAATTTCCGGACGTGCTATCATGAGTCTTATTACATTGCAAAATACAGATCTTGCGGTGACTCTTTATTTTCGGCGATAGTGAAATATGTATAGACACGTGATGTTTGTAAAGAAAAACAATTAAATAAATTTATACAAATTGTTAATGATAGTGATTTCCACATTTTAATAGAAAAACGCAGGAGCAACATTAATTTCATAAATTAATAATTAATAGATTTAATAAAAAAATAGATTTAACAAAGTAATTTTGCTGTCAAATACGAACGGAACAACCAGTTATTCTATTGGATAATTGACGCGCCTCTGTCTAGTCTCATATAATTAAATGAAAATTCGTTTTGTTGTTCGTTACTGAGAATTCATGCTTGACAATGAACCGCGTCACCTCAATCAACCTTCGGCCACTTTGTATATAAGCTGCTGCATATTTACTAACAGCCTTTTAGAAATTTTCCCGGTAAAAAAGCCATAGTCGGGGAAACCGTTGTGGCTGTTGAAGGTCAATTCGATCGTCCGAAGTTCCTGTTGTCAATGCGTGAAGTAAAGTGTCACTCCTCTTACTGCTACTGTGGCAAAGCGTACGAACCGTTCTCATTCAGTGCAATTTTTCGTTCGCCATTGTAGTTTAATATACGGGGCATTCCAGGTAAAACCTTCGTCATTATTTTTAGACAACACTTTAAAACATTTTTACATTTATTCAAAAATCTATCCGTTCAGAAACACAAAAGAATCTTGATCACAAATGTGTGTGTCACGTGAAGCGGCCTATAGAGGTACATACGTGTATATATAAACGTTACAAGCAGCTGAGAGCAACAGTGACGGTGTTGTTATATGATTAACCGTTGATGAGAGGCAATTCTCTCTGATAATCGCTCTGACATCCGGTACCACCGCAGAGCGTTTCGCTATCGTACAATAAATACGGATGATGCTTCAACTACTGGTAGGTGATTAACAGATTTTCACTCTGACTCGAGCAGTAAATTTCTGCATCTGTAGTACACGCAAGTCAGTCGCACTGGAAACACAGGAGGAGGTCGACTCTTCATTGTCTCTGCGAATCTGCACGTACAAAAGTGAATAATCGTACCGCTACCTCATCGACTATGAAGTGTTACACGTTGCTGGTTTTAGCTGTGGCTTGTCTTGTTTTCGAGGTACTTATTGCAATTTGTGAACTAAATATAGTGCCGTTTTCCGTGCATCGTTGGCGCGAGTTGTTTTCATTTTTATTCAAGTATAAAACGTTGGTTTGCATACGCGTTGCAATTTAATTTTGTGTCTAGACGTTGACATGGATACGTGGATTGAATTTTCATTCCGTATTGTCAGAGATATTTCGCTAAAAGCCTGTGTCAGGATTCATCGACATTCGTAATATCAACGGGATTAATTTTGGTCGCGATGTAACGGTGACGTTACATGACTATTTACAATTTTTATAGACTTTTTCTTGATGTAAAGAATAAAAATTCAATAACGAGGCAATTTATAGATTGTATCGTATATAAAAATGTAAATAGTTAGACTATCATCATATTTTAAATAAATTTACCAATATACTTCATTTATGTTTTAATAAAGCTTTATGTATTTTTTGTTTGTGAAAACAAATCTTATTCTTAATCTATTAAGAATATAACATTTTATGGCTTCCACGATTTTTTAGTCCCATACCCGTTATTAATATTTAATATTCAAAAATAAATTAGCTGATATCTTTAATACATGCAAATGTAAATTTAGTTTATCTTTTTAGCAAACAATTGCAAGGCCTGAAAAAACGATGCAGGAAAAAGCTCAAGATTTGCTGGACAGAGTGAAGGCATCAGCCCAGGAAGCAGCTGAACACGCTCAAGAGAGTGCGTCGAGAGCTCTCGAATCTGCAAGAACTGCGGTTCACGAAGCGGTGCAATCGGCTCAAGAAACTGGACGAGAGTGGGTTGAGCATGGCAAGAGTATTGCTGCTAGCTTCTCTAACCAAACAATTGCCGAAGCGACAGAGAAGCTGAAGGAGTAATTGGAAGGCTAGAGTTTTCCTAAATTAACTCCCACTGCTTTTATTGCCAATAATCAATGTAACTACACCAATTTTAATAAACTTAGTGTTCGGGTAAAAAAGTACTGTTTCATTTTCGAGAAAAATAGAATTTAAAGAGATTAAATTGGCCGCGGGCAAAAATAATCACTGTTAGCAGTTCGTCTACTGTTTCAGTAAAAAATTCATTGTAGTAGCGAAAAAAAAAAACGTGCCGTCGCCGTGCCGTTTTCGTGTCACCATATTCCATCTAGGAAATAGTACATTGTGCAATAAATGCTAGGATGGTGGTACTTTGAATCGTAGTTTTGCGAGACGAGCAGTGCAAAGTGAATACCGTTGGGACGAAAGCGAAAGAATCGCGAGATGTGCTTCGCAAAAATTCCAGGATGGATATTCACTGAAATTATGGTGTAACTTTGCATAGCAAGGCTAAAAGATTTTTGGCCCTAAAAATGATTGAGTTAGGTGGACTGAGGAGAAGCCTTTTGTCCTGCTATGACCACGAGAGCAGTGCCGAGTATTGATAGAGGGTAGAAGGGAAGGCAACGTGTACAATCGAGACCGCCAATCATGCTGATTGTCCCGTGACTGCAGTCCTCAGCCGTTTGCTTTTCGAGGGGGGACAGTCTCTGAGCAATAATGCTATTAGCTTCGGGCAGCGTTGGTGAGCTTGATATCTATAGATAGTGAGCCACTATGACTCCCTCCCAATACATGGAAACCATCTCCTCCTTCAACGTGCTTCCCGAGACTATAGCAGCAACACCAGAACAGACCAGACACTATACAGCCGGCTTGTAGCCAACGTCTCATAAGTTATGTAAACGACCTCGCGTCGAATTGTACTCTGCTTTACGTACCTTGCCTCGTTCCATTAAGCCTCTAAACTAATCGACATGGCTCCCTGTCACCGTCGATATCCAGACTGTGATAAAAATAGGATTAGGGCGAGATTCTCAGCCAGTTGGGCCTAATTTTAGAAATTGGATCAAAATTTGACACCAATTCGGAATATTAAAACAAACTAACGGCTTACAATAAAACATCGTCGATTTCCCCAACAAATCACCATAACGCTGGATTTTGTATTTTTAATTTGTGGAAATTATCACTTGAGTTTTCAAGTTTTTATAGTTTGTACTTTCAAATAAGCTAAATCCAGCAACAACACTACATTCGCGTGATTCAGCTAGAAGTTTGAAAATGAGACTCCCATTGCGGACTGTCTTTTATCGATACAGCTGATTCTTAAGTATCCTTGTAAAATACCTGTACAAGCACAAAATGTCTCTAGTGGCGTAAAACAGCAGCTTGCGGAACGACGCCGTGAATATAGCTTTTACTCAATGCTGCTTCGACGCGAGATACACGTAAGCAAACTGCATCACACACACACACACACACATGTCTATGTGGACGTCGTCAGAGATACCGGAATAGGACTTCACCTTTAGTATAGCGTCGTACTGTATAAAGAAAGAAGCTTGCGCATTTGTAAACGGCTATTCGAAGGAGAGAAGACAGGATGTGCTGCGTTGGGTCACGTGGCAAAAGTCCGACACTGCTATAGTTTGTCAGTGAGTAAGCAAGACGGAAAAAGTTTTACGATTTTAAGGGTGGAAGTTTACGAGGCTCCCTGTAACAGCACGACCAGCCGTAAGAGCAATCGTGGTGGTAGTAACATTATTGCATGCGCATACACAAGCCGCGAAAGAAGACTCAACGTCATTGCAGTCTCTATGTAAACACGATCATGTGAAACGCAGCGTGAAGGTGTAACGGATACCGATACGTAGTTATGAGAAACACCGCAGCAACAGTGAAGCTATAGTAATGCGTGATCGTTCTAGCAGTCTAAGCAGCTTTATGGACGTATAGATTACGGCATACTAACTCGACCTAGTTGCGAGTCTCATAATCTTTTTACTCGTCATCATCTAAAGCATGTAAAAAAAGCTGCCAATTCGAATTGTCACCTTCCGTTCGCGTTAATTTCTAGCTTTCATGAAAATTCGATGTCAGAATTTATAAATCGAACTTCTGGTCCAAAAATGAAAAAGAATAACTAACAAAATATATATTTTTTAAGATATCGTTGGCCAAAAGTATAGCAACACCCAATATCGCAGCGTTGTTTAATGAAGCTCTTTTTATCCTCAATCTTTAATCTTTGTTATCGACGTTTATCGCAAGCAAATGTGGTCTATCGCGAGCCCTACTTTGGCTATTACCGGCCATCCTATGTATTGGTTAATTGCGAGCCATCTTTCACGATGCTTTTAGCTAAGTAGATGATAAAAACAATATAAGCTCTTCTTGTGTTGTCGGGATGGTGTGGCATTAAGGCCAGAGAGGGAGGCAGCATAGGGTTAACGCGCGAATAACGAGGGTATCTAGCTCACTGAGCGTCCATACTTACTATCGTATAGACGTATACTACCACCGTCGTGATCTCGCAGCTATATACATGGGACATTCCACGACATAACGCTCGAGGTCTGGTGGTCGGCAGCCTGACTGAATATCCCACGACAAAATATCCCGCAAAAACAACTACGCGCCGAAATATTCCACAATAAAATATCCCAAGGCTTTAACGGGTTATTTAGAAACCCAAAGAACTCTAAGTATATTACAAAAATGTATTTTGGTTTTTTTAGGTTCCTTTGAGTGATGCACTACGTCAGAGCAGCAAGAAAATTAAAATTAAACACTTTAATCTATGCATTTCATATATAGCCTATTTACGAATCATAATAATCCTGGATGAGTATATATGGGTATAGTATAGAATTTTAATCGAGTTAGGACTACGAAAATCGGTAGTGTTTTGCCTAATGAATTCCAAGGTCCGTAAGGCATGCCCATATACATAGGAAACGTGTTCATTAAAGTACAATTGCGTGTATTCAACCGGTAGCGGATATATACCTTAGTAGCAAAGTTTTATTACAGTGTAGTTGCTTACCATAAAGAATGTTTGCGTTTGACATTTTCTCGTCCACAACTCCAACATAAGCGAGATTTCGTTACTTTTGTAGTTCCGTTTTCACGGCCCATTTTCTCAGCGCGTTCTATCGTGTCGGGAAAGAAAAAGAAAGTTTTCTTTGCCGCTGAGCTATCAGTGATTACGAGGCACTATGCCGTGAAATTTAAAGACGACGGCGAAGATGAGGAGGACAACGTCGAGGAAGATGCTGTAGCTTGCAGATAGTTTTACACCGGCGCATTCTCGAAGTATGTGTATGTTTATGTATGCGAGGAAGAGTGCGAAAGTGGTACTCGTTGTAGGTTGGTGGCATCTCATGCGGGAACGGGATTTCTCAACGTCCGGCTTATGGCAACGAGCACCAGCGAATATTCCAAAGCCCTGAACTCACCGTCCAACTGCATCACCGCGCGCACATTGCGGGACATTTGCTGCTTTCACAGACGAGTGGCTGCTGCTTTACTTCTTAGTGGCCAATTTCCGGCTTCTCGCCATTTCTACAAATACTCGCCGAATACACGCCTACTTTAAGAAATGTTTACGATTAGTGTACCAGTGGAGACTAACGGTGCTACAGACGCGAGTAGTGAGGTGGATAGCCCGCTCGGAAGAGAATTGGATTGCACATTGTTCCCTCCACTTCTTCTTCGTGCACGGCACTATTCTCGCAGCCACTGCGGGCGATATGGTGCGAACCTACTTTTCTCAAAGAGCCGTAAAAATCCCAACAGCTCTTCACAACGTACGTTGGACTTTAGACAATGGAGCTGAAAGCACACGTTATATCTTCACCTTGAGAAAAAGTCGGAATTAACGTTGGAATAAATATTCTACTTTTACATTTCTGCGAATTTCGCTTGATTTAGAGAACCTAATACGTATCGCAGCTTCGGCAAAATTTTTTGGCAAAGGAAATGTTGAAATTGCGGATGACAGGAATATTCTTTTCGACTATATTTGTGTAATATTTGGTTGATTCAGGATCAGCGAAGGTTTTTGGAAATCGTTCGTCAAGAATATTGGAACATAGCCATTTGAAAACGGCAATTTAAGGATGTCAACAATTTTTTGGTAAAAATTCCTGTCCTGCTCGAATTTCCATTTTCATATATGCGGCGGATCGTGTAACACGCTCGATTCAAAGCACCATAGATTTTATGTACCTGGTGCGTTGGCGGATCGATGACACACCAGCAAAATTTCTCCAATTTCAAAGCTTTGACTGTACAAGTCGTGGCGTTCGTCACACCAAACCGTGTATCCGGATTAAACCGGCGTATCTGGTCGTAAAGCGACATAGCGTCACAGGCGGATTACCGTTGCTCGATTTGTTTCGATTCGAAGTTAAGGGCCGACTCTCAGCTGAACCCACCCGTTGCCGAAATATTTTCCCACCCTCGTAAATTGTAACCAGTACTCGGTGAAATCCCGGAAACAATGTGAGTTCGAAGGTTGTGTATGTTCAACAAGCAGTTCGGTATATCCGGCGTTTGTAGGCTAATATCACTTTATGTATTATTGTATTAAGCCGATACATGCATGTATGTTTTGTACGAAACAGATTTTAATCATTCAGAATGGTACTTATAAATTTCAATAATATTTTTGATTTCCATCAAATATCGGACAGAAATGTGGCCTCTAATTTTTTGGTGCTCTTTACCTTTATGATTTGATTCACTGTATTGATATAAAGAGGAAGCCCAAATTTGGGGTTTTTTGGTCATCATTCCTAAAGAGAATGGTCTACTTTGATTTTCGCAAACATTGCATTTTCATTGCATTGCATTACATTGAAAATCAAAATTTTCCACGGAATGGCCAATAAAGGTGTAATATTTCTGATAGCACAAGTTTTTGTATAACAATCGCAGAATAATTTTAAAAGTACTGTCTGAATTTCGTTTGCAATTTTTTCATGAGTATCTCTCTCTCTCTCTCTATTCGTATTACGTACATTTTATGAATATAATTTTTACCAGCACGATATCCGACAGAGCGAGAAAATAAAAATTTAATAACGCAAATTCCCGCGAGTGTTTCCAAAAATGTAATTAACAATCCCGCAAAATCCTCTTGATGCGAATGTCAACACAATGGTGGAATTCCGACGGGCAGAGTTAATTTAGCCACGCGCACAGAATTTATTCATACTTGGTTGATTCATCGCGGTCAGCGTCTGCTCGCTAAAGTACAAATGTAGCATCAGTATCGCAGGGTCTATTCCGCTCTTAGCCAGGCCTGTAAAATGTGATTTTGAAGCGCGTTTCACGCACATGGACGTCCAACCTCATTTTCAGAGACGAGACGTTATCTCGAGCGTGACCTCATTCAATTTCGTTTATTTTCATGAATACCAGTGAATAGCAAAGAAGACTCGGAGCGGAGAGAGCAAGGGAGAAAGTACGTAACATGACCAAAGAGCAGCTACCCAGGATGCCACTCACCGCACCCAGATGGATTCAGGACGCCGTGAGATTCGCGTTATTCTCACCTGGCTAAACCCAAATAGTTCAACCTCTCGCTCTCAACTCGTGGGGAAGATCTTGGGAAAGCTTCATGTGCTGTATGTCATCATGGCACGCGGTTCTCTACCTGCGACTATCAAAAGGGACTGTGACCTTCACCGTGGTTCGGAGGAGACCCTTTCCCCTTAAACGCGAGGATAAAACCTCAGCTCTCGATTCTGCTTTCTTAGCAGTTTTTTTTTTGCGGGAGATTTTATATTTTTCCGATTCTTCAGATTCAATTTGTGATGTCGTTGACTTTTTTCATGGAAAATGTTTATTCGACATTATGAAAAGCAAATTCTTCGGCTTCGGTCTAAGAGAAATACTTTTTTTTTATATCTTGGACAAAAATTCAGTGATTTAATAAAATTGTCACAAATCGCAGAAAAAAATGGAACAGTGACTTCGAGCATTATGTGAGCAATTTTCTCTGTACCTTTCGGCACTTTCAATTTCTCCACGGCCCATTTATAATAGAAATTAATTATCTCCAAAAATCCTCACGCTTAGCTGTAACTATGGACTAGCATTCACATTTTCCCAGCCTACCTGCGTCTTACAAAAAGTATTGTCCCTCAGGTCCTCTTGAAAGAAGTTCTCCCCTCTTGAAGACTAAAATGTCTATACGAGTGTGGCCATCTTAAGCCCTTTCCTCGTACCTTTCTGTTCGCCCTCCAACGACTTTAACCTCGACTCATCTTTATCTTCCCCTTGAAAGCATAACCGCAGTGAACGATATTACGTAATTGGATTGCCGTAATAGGTACGGTGGTCCTTTAAGGGTTGGCCGGTTTCTCATTGTCACGATGGGAATCAAAGGCTGGTAAGGGTTGTAGTGCCTGGAGATGGTACAGGAATGGCGAGTGGTGATTCTCAAGAGAGAGGAGCCCCAAATGTCACAAAGGATTCGCTTCACCGAACTGGCGGTCTGTACGTACCTTTGTTTCAACCTGTGTTCCCCACTGCCGTGCCCTCTCATCCTTCGAGACTCTCCTACGACGCAAATCGGAGAGTCTCCACTTCGTGGACCCGTCACCCAGTAAGTGGATTCTACAGATGTCACAGAATTTAGGAGCGCCCATTACGACGCGTGAGCCTCCTTCATTTACGAACCGAGCTCCTTCCTAGTTAGCCTTGTAGCTTTTCGTCAATTCGGGGCCTAATTCAATTAATCACATAAATCCGATCGTGACTCTGATTTGCGCGTGGGTCCGGAACGTTTCTGATGTGGATCCTTTTATTTTAAGGGTGAACATAATATTAATTTCTCGTATAGGAAGCTTTGTTTATGAGGGATCCTTTGTCAATTGGGCTACTTTTTTTTTCAAATCTCTTTGATTAGTTTCATAATTGGACATTTTAGTACCACTTAAAACTACTCTCTTCTAAAATTTCCAGATTTTTAAATCCAATATTACGGAAATGGGGCATTCATGTAAAGTCAATATACCTTGGGAAATTACAGTCGTAGAAAGAAATTGTTTCGACATAAAAGTTGTACTTTCATGTGGACTTTTCAATGAAATTTTTTAAAATATTTCTGCACCTCAATAATATTACCTTTTTGCTAAAAAAATATTATTACCGATATTCCATGGAAAAGCAATGTTACAATCACAAATCCCTGAATGACCTACATAGCAGTTATTAGTCGAGTCGGTGATTAACAACCTCCCGTCACAATAGCTTTCGCTAATGGCCAAGCGGAGAATCGTGTTTTTATTCAATAACGAGTTCCGTCGGAAATCATTCATGTGGCTAAGCAGGTGCCCAGTCGACTCTGTGACGAGTTCCAAGACCTGAGGAGTTGACACCGTCATCGTGGGTCGTCCTCCTTTGATGTCACCGGTTCAACGGACTGTCTCAACCACCATCAGGACTAGGAGACGCACCGCCGACAATAAAGTTCGTCTCCAAAGAGCCTCGACAACTACTGAACCGATTCGTGTACAATAGATGTCACCGTGTGCATCTACAGAAGACCAAAACTCTCCTCTCTTTCATTGTGTGTGCCATGCATGTTCTGCCGGACGTTTTGGCTTTCACCGTAAGTTTCCAAGCAGAAAAAAAATGGTGATCGTCAAGACCTCGACCGCCACAGCAGGGAGCGACTCACTTTTCGATCGGCGTCTCTTTACACGTCGAGTTGTATTATATTATGTATGTTTGTGGCAATCATCTAGCCAGACACTTTAGAATGTGGATAGTAAAGTTTGTCGATTCTTGAATAAGACTACAGTAGTCATCGGCTTCTTTGTGGCGGCGGTTTTACACCCCGAGCGATTATCTGGGCTTTGAAGGTGTCGACAGGACGCCTGGGGTTCGTGACAATGATGAAAAGGTTCCGAACATCGTGATCGGGACGTTGTGGTCAATCGAGAGCCGAATGAAAATTCGCTTCAAGTTCCACACTGAAAGAGGAACCAAAGGATAGCTATGGTAAGATGATCTAGCTTTCTTTTTGGTACTGACAAGGCTTTTGCGAATGATAATTAAAAGGTTCTACTTGAGTAAGTAGCCACCTGGTTGTGGTGTTTTTTCTCGGATTCTGGTTTATAAAGGCACTGTCACAAGGAATCAATTTTTTTTAAATTGAGCCACAGTTCTTGTCACATTCTTATAGCTAAAAATTTTTAATTGAATGCGCGAACGAGTAATTAAAATTTTTTGAAAAATTGACCAAATTATCACGATTTTGGTGAAGGACGTGGAATACCTTATACATCATGTATTTATTTTTTACTCTGCGAATTGAAAAAAAAAGTTCAAGCCCCGCAAAGTTTAATATTTAAGCCAAATTCTACGTGACCACTAAAACGATTTTCCGGAGGTGTTTCGTTGCGTCTGGTCCAACTCTGCTATGCAGTATTCACAACCAAGTGGTCGAAGTCCGCCAGCGGTGAATATAGCAAGTGTACGCGAGGCAATTACTGAAAAGATAGTTTTTTTTCTGCCCGTGGTACGAAACAAGGTGTTGCAGGTGAACCCAACTCCAGAATTTTTTTTTGTTTTTCAGCGTACGCGACGTTACCTCCACTGTACAAGCGAAAAATCTAGAATCCCGTACACGAGACTGTAAAAAAAACGTGGTAAATCGTTCGTTCGTATAGTGAATCAGTTACGAGTCCTCGTTACCACGAGAACCGAGTCGCTGGACTTCTATTGGTGGAAAAGTTCCCAGACTTTCGTTTAAAGTAGAGTCGTATACTACGGTGGATACTATCGTGTCCATATGAGGCATTCCCTGTCAATTTCGACATTTTTGTCGTTACACAAAACAGAATTGATTTTTCGTCCAAAATGAGCCTATCTAATTTTCACTTCAGGCAACATTGCCGATTTTATTTCCCGTGTTATAAAATTAAAAAACAGTTTCAGAGAATTGATGGAAAAATTAACTTAATGGAGATGATCCTAATTCTTTCCTTGGAAAGAAAAGAAGAAAAAACAGGAAATATAAAGTAAACGATGCGTAGAACTCCTCAAAATTTGCCTAACGATGGAGAATATCCGAAGGGGAAGAAAAAAATATCTATATTGACAGAGAATGCCTCATATATCGATATATCAAGAATGAAGCGTAGTACACGTGTATTTTAGCAAGAAATACGTTGCCAGTAACTTGAGTAGCGGAGGATCGTACGTGAATCCGTTGCGAATAAACGTAGGAAAGTGCATAAAAAAACTTACGGTCGGTAATCCGGAACTTATGACGGAAGCATAATAAAATATCAGTTGCTCACGATAGAGGGCGCAGTTGCGAGTAGTACTGCTCGGATATGAGAAATGAGTGCTGAAGTTACATGGTAGTGTAACTGGTCCCACTGCTGCTGCTGCTGTTGCTGCCAGTGGAAGATGACGTCCATATAATATAGAGCACGTTGAGCGTTCCAATTCACGTTCAATCCACCAACCGGAAGTCCCAAGCTCCCTCTGCCCTCAACCCTCTACTTGCGCGCTATCTCGACGAAGTGAAGGAAACTGAAGGAGCTATAAGATTCGTTTTATTTTCTTTTAAATTTCACTCCCAAGCTGTGGCATCCTTCAGTTTATTCTACTGCCTGGTTAAGCTTTTCGTTTTAAGAAATTCCACGACGACCATTGCTCACGCAAATTATTGGAATTATTTACAGTATCTGAGAATAAATTTTATTCGCAAGTCTGACATATGAAGAAGAAATGCTTCAGCAGTTTTGCTAGTTGGTATATGATTTGATTTTGGTAGGATTTCGGTAGGATTGTAAAAACGGTCGATATCAAGTCGAATTTGGGTATAATTTGGGTAGTACAAGCGAATATCAACCGTATTCCTACCGGTTGTTTTGAATTAGATGAGGTACTTCATATCGCTAAATAACAATTGCAAAAAATCGTAATTTTTAAATATTTTTTACATTGTTGCGGCAGTAATAAATATTATCCCACAGAGCTCGGCCTTTGCGCAAACTATTTTTTTGTGACAATGTATTCAACCTTTCAAGACCAACCAATTATCTAACAATAATGTTTTTGAACCACCCCAATGTTTATGTTTCGATTAAAAAAATTATTGTATCTGCAAAGAATAGAATTTCAGATATTTTTCAAAAAGTATGCGATGTCTTTTAAAATATAGACTTTGAGAAAAAAATCGCTGATTTTTAGAAAATGCAAAATTAGATCTAAGAATTACAGTTGAGGCTTCAAAAAAATACCCAGCAATAAAATTCAAGATTTTCGGAAAAATATAATACTTAAGCAAATTCAGATAAGAACAATTCAACAAAAGATTTATAGTTGTTCAGTAAAATTTTTGCTATGTCAAAAAAAAAACATGCAAATTTTTGCCATAATATTCAATTAATTTAGTTCTTATGAATTATTCTCCCTCTATATTTTTTCATTCTAAACAATATATGATAGCTGAGTTCTGCTAAAATATACGAAGTATCGAAAACTTGCAAAAGAGCCAGCTTCCGAAATCTGGAAACTTCGTCATGCGACAAGAAAGGCATTGATCGTTGTATGAAACTGAAACGTGAATTCGAGGCGAGCGAGTCAGAGTTGGTGTGTATGTGAAAGATGCAGGGATTCTGTAAGGCACGTATAATATAACGTATGTACTTACTTGAGGATTTCTATTGCTCGGTGGATTATTGCCTTTTATCAGAGTTTGGCGCGGGCCAAGCTTCGCCACTGAACGGAACTCCAGAGAGCTTCGTCTCTATCTCTCTATGTACCTCATTGTATTTGCGTCCCATTTGGCACCGGCTTCCAATTCGAGAGTAGACCAAGTCGGTCCACATCCGCCGTCGCTAGTCACTCACCATACATATATATATAATAGCAGTAGATCCCAGGGGCTTATTGTCTACGGATGGCTACACTTGCGTGTCCTGGTTTTTCGATTTTGGCTTTTCTACTATGTAGAATAACCAAAAGTCAATTGAGTTCTGAGGTGAAACGTGAGAATTGAGAGAATTTCATTTAAATATTGAACCTGTAATCAGTAGGAAAAGCTTTCCCTCGCGAATTTCCCAACCGTAACTTATGGTTGGAATTTCACATTTCTAATTTTAACGAGCTTTTTTCTCCACATGTCGTTCCTACACATTTCAATCCAACACATTCTTCACTACACAATCCGATACCCCACAGGGGCATCAGAACACGTTTCAGACCCGCACAACCGATCTAACGAAAACTTTTTCAACACACTTCGTTTCTACACATTATCTCTGTCGTTATGAATCGAAGAAAATATCACGTGTCGGTAAGGTAGAGTTCCGAGGCAGTGGTTCTCACACGCGTCCGTACGGCGTTCATCGTTTGACTCCGATCTCGAGTTACGATTCGACAAACTTCCATTTAAGATACAAATATCACAAGGCTGTCATCGTCGAAGCACAATAACAATATACATATGTCCAGGTCAAAGGCAAAAAGAATCAAAAGTTGGTGATACTTGAATTTTCGTAAATAAATGACAACATATGAAGATTACCGTAAAAACTTCACGTATGGTAGACATTGAGAAAGCTGTAAAAATGTCTCCTACCTGGAATAGGCGTAAGATGTATGTTCCCAGAGGTAGAGATACAGCCGAGTGTCGAGAAAACTTGGAAATATTAAACCTGTGTTGCGCCGCGAGTTTCGAAAATCGTACACTGCATATTTCAGCAGAAGGCGCACTTTTTTTTCACCCGAGGCTGCGGTAACATTTGTTTTCGATGTAGCTTCTAGACAAGTATAAGACGTGCGCAGGAGACTCTAAATAAATTGCGACAACGGACACGACGACCGACGCCCTCTAGGGTATAGCATCTGTTCTATGCAAAGAGTTTAGGCACAGGTATTTCGTCTGAGATATTTTAACTCTCAACGATAAAACAATTTTTACTGTCTGATATCTCACTAATAAGAATGTATTATGATATGTCACAAGGTCAACTACAAACTTTACGCCAGTTTAAGATTTTATTCAACAAGCAATTTAAATTGTAGCGTCATTTGGCTACAATACAAATGGTCGTCCTCCTTAATTTTTGTCCGTTGCTCTATATTCATTCGAGAGAGACGAACGATATATAATACTTCATATTTGTTATAATGTAAATTATAAAGGGGCGAGGAATGTTGATACCGTCTTTGATTCCTTATAGAATAAGCCTCGTTTTCTTGAAAGAAAATAACATCCTTGATTTTCCATATCAAATTACTCAGAATAGTCTAAAATATTGGAGGAAAAAAAAAAGTTTTTACGAAAAAAATTGAAATATCTTTTCAGATATTATAAGACTTTGAATTTTTAGAAAAACGTCTCACGAGCTAAAAGAAGCCTGCAAAATAAAACCTTGCAAATTGCGCCCTCATTACTTGTTGCTTTTTACAAAGCTTCCTCTATACGAAGCCAAAATCGATCAAGGTACTTCCTTATAGAGCTTTGTAAAAAGCAAAGCATAATGGAGAAGCAATTTTCTCCTGTGCACTTCGCATTGCAAAGGAAAAATGAAAAAATGCCTTTTATAGGACACCATAACAGAAGAAAGCTATAGTTGACGTCACATTAAAGATCGATAGAAGCGTCAACAATGGGGTATCGGATTCTATAGGCGTGAACAACTGATCGTCCCGTTTCCATGCGAAGCCACGCGGGGCAAAACCTGGGTAATATCGCTCCCCCTGCGGTAGTGACATACTTTCCTCACCCACCCCCACAGCACAAGCGGTAGTTCGCACTACATACGAGGAACCAAAGAAAGGATGATATAGTGTACGCGTATCCGGATGAGAAGTATAAATGTGCTCGTACATAGGACACGCACGCTTTCAAGGCCAGCAGCGTACATGCTCGAGCATGTAACGCAAATACACTCCCAAACAAAAGTGAAACCTTTTTTCCAAATTTATAAAGGAATTGTTAATTGGTCCAAAATGTAATTATACACACACGATGTATATCACGTCTCATTGTGAGTTAAGGAGAACTAATTATTTGCAGTATCGTAAATTATCAACATAAATTAGGTTGAAAAAACGTGCTCACAGATTGTATGTTTTTTTTTTTTACGAATGAGTTCGCATTCTCTTACGAAAACGTACATTTTTGGCATTTTTCGGTTTCATCGAAATCGAAATTGGACGATGAGGAACGACAATGTGACGACATTTTGCAAAAGCTGTAACAAAATGTATGATCCTTATAATTTCGACAGAATGAAACTTTTGGTCGGGAGTGTTTATATGATACCTCCTTAAAGTGTACATTCGGTACTGTAGCTATCTATTCTAAAGGCACGCAGGAGTATATAGCTTAGCGCCCGCGTGTCTGGAATCCACTACCATTCGTCCCCCTCTATAGATATAAATTCTGCAGTCCCAGGCGCCATTATAACCGAGGGGGTTACTATCGCTAAATTGTAACATTTACAGCGTGAGACTGTGTGCAAGGTAAGCACACGCACGTGCAGCCTATATAACAAATTGATCTGTGGCAGCTGCCGCGCTGACTAATTTTCTTTCGGGATCCAACGTACGTACTCCCAGATGTTGATGCTATCCACAGTCGCACGTTTTTGGTACCAACTTCTCATCTATTGTAGCCATATATAAGCTCTTCTGCGATACTTTAGCCACCCAAATTTTCGAATTCCTCCAATCACTCGGGAAAAGGGTGAGTATGAATTACCAACTTTGAAAAAAAGTAAACTGTCCTTTTAATTTCCATTTCGAAAAAAAAATGATATAAATATCTCGCGGGCGTTAGAATATTTAAAAAAAAAAATTATTTTACGACTTTTTCTATATGAACACCGCGAAATTCAGTTCAGTGCATCGAAAGTGACGACTTTCGTAGTTGTTTTGCGAGACGATATCGGCTCATACCGTAGAGACATCGGAAAGATAGATTCGCGCGTGCGCAGTCGTCATCTTACTTCCGTCCCTAGAGCGAAATTTCGGTGTCGTTTGTCCCTCTCTGGCGGGATGGACGCGATCATAACGACAGTTCGCGTATAGTGCGTGTTTCCTATCGCGCGTCAATTTTGTGTATTAGTTTAAAAAAGTGCCGTTTGCAGCGCGCCCCTGTAGTTGTAAATCCTGACTCGTGTTATTGCAGTCCTCGCTTCGCTCGGGCAGTTAACTTCGCGCGCGTCGGCATCGCTAACTTTCGATCCTTGTCGCCCAATATACTATTACAGGTATTCGCATATTTAATACTTGATCAGAAGAAAATACTACTTAAGAAGCTGCTGCAGTATTTTTTGCCGACATCCCCTTAAATATGTTGCGGTATTTTATTGGAATTTGATGGCCCGCGAGTCAAGTGGAACACTGTTTCCGTTGTGGAGCCAAGTGTGGTCGTGTTGTTGTATAGGCGACAGTATAATTCATAATAGAGGTCGAGTTGTCGGTGTCCCTGTTGTTTTAGTTGTTTTGCCCCTTCGGTAGTGCGTTTTGTTCGAGTAGCGAAGTGGCCAACGCGAGAAAGTGCCGAGGGGAGTGGTAGTTCGAACTGGAATAATGAAGGACATATAAAGGAGAGGTAAGAGCATTGTTTTACAGCAGACAAAGTTTTAGTGACGCGAGGTAGTCGAACGACAATAGCATATACGTATACACATAAGTACCACGTCCGTGGAGATATTCTGCCTTTGCTATTACCAAAGGAAATGCCGTCTACGAGTAGGGAAGCAAAGAGAGGTTAGTTGACGTGCTTTTACTCACCTGCACGTCATAGAATTCTCAGTACTTCTTGTATTCTCGAATGTGCGATCATAAAATATCGCGAATAGACGAGGAGATACTCAGAAGCATTTCAACAGTTTCTGCTATAAGGCGTGGTAGAGGGAAAAATATTTAATACTACTGTAAAATGTAGTATACACTCGTTCTCGATGTAATTTTCTTAAGCGTTAACAATCCAGCATCTAATGGGAATTTTTTTACCTCGCCAAAAATGTAGCGCTGGACTAAAACCGTTATAATTTATACAAATAAAGACGTTCGACTTTCCCTTGCGGTTGTTTTTTCATAATGGACCATGTTTTGGAACAGCTCATGGTAAATTAGAAGGCTTCGAATTTTTTTTTATTTACAGATTTTGCAAGCGGGGGCAACAAAAATTCGAAATTTTTTGCGTATAAATTTGTTTTTCAAAGCCGTGTCATGTTCTTATTGATACATTTAAATTAATAAATTCTCAAAAAGTGTACGGTTAACAAAATTAAAAAATCAATACCGTGCCCCATTTCTTTCCATTTTCCTGCCCTACCCGAACCGACTCACAGGCGTTATAAAGCATAGGTACATCATATAGGCATCAGACTGTCAGGTGCTATAACTTATCGAGGAAAGGGTAAGCTTGTCGACTCGCTAGCTCAATGTTGGGGAGGGTTAGTGTGCAGAGATGAAGGTTATAAGTACGCCAGGAGAGAGGGGCGGGAATGGGTGGGAGGGAGGGAGGGGCGAAAGCGCGAGGGTGCAAAATCGGAAGTGCTCGAGAGCTTAGCGAGACTAGCGCCACAGTCTTCTACCTGGTGTAAATTATAATATTCACCGGATGGACAAGAGGGGGGAGGGGAGAGGACGAGTACCGGAGTAGATGGTATGGTGGGTTAAAGAGGAGGAGGGGAAGGGGAAAGGGCAACACGAGTATGTAGAGGAAATGGCGTCGAATCGCGCCTCCCTATGTACACCACCAGTTTTACGAGGGTCAAGCATTTTCTAATTAAGCCGGTCCTTCCGCGTAAAACGTTATGGCGGCACTCGAGAAGTCGAGCACATGGCATAAAACCAGACCCCTTCCCCTTTGAGCACCAGCCACTTGAATGTTGGAGCGATGGATCTGCATGATACCCCTTATTGGTAGACTACCAACGCTTTCGCACCCTATTTCTCAGCACTTTTTCTCACTTGTTATATACTCTCTCCATTTGCTACAGTGTCCTTTCCATTTTCCTCGAATGGCATATAAGTGCGTGAGGGCGATAAAAAAAAATGCCGGCACAGCGATACATACGATGTATCGTGTATCGAGTATTCCGCGTCAATTTAGTCCATCCTTTTTTTTACATTTTCGTTACTCGATACATCTGTAGAACGAATTTTATTACGTAACTTGATACATTTTTAACGAGTAGCGAATTTTATTTCGTTACTCGATAGATTTGTAATTTTATGTCGCGAATTTAATGTATGTATGTACTCATTATTTTACGAATTTTTTAAACGGGTTTTTCTTCGGTAAAAGACCGCGCGGTATCGTCTACGGCTCAGCCATCAACTGCTGGAACGTACCAACGAAATGTTGGCGATGCGGCGCCGTATAGAGTCTGGCGCAGTTTGAACGCTGTGACCTTTGAACTAAGCTCAGACATAACACCTCTCGAAATAAAGGTCATTCCTATTTACCGAGTTGATATTTTCATTATGGCAATAAACTGCGAACTGTACAAGCTGCGAGTCAATTTTGAGTCGTTTATAAAAAACCATCTTGATATATTTTATATGCGTCGGCCGATGACTTCCAACACTTCCGGACGCGAATCATGGAAATATTCTCATCAGTAGTACAGCGAGATTCGCATTCTAAAGGTTCCCAAACGTTTAGCCCTGAATCGCAGTTTTCCAACATAACTTTCCATTACTGAATAAGGGCGATACATTGGGGGCGGATCCCAAACGGTTCTCTCCGTGCACGTATCGAATAACAAAATAAAATTTTTAACCCGTTACAAATGTATCGGGAAACAAAATAAAATTCTTAACCCGTTACAGATGTATCGAGGAACAAAATAAAATTCTTGACCCGTTACAAATGTATCGAGAAACAAAATAAAATTCTTAACCCGTTACAAATGTATCGAGGAACAAAACGATTTCCTCGCGTTGATTGAAATGTAATGATACAATTTCTTTCTTTTTTTTTTCAAGCTTTGTTTTCGTGAAAGTTTAATAGAACGTTCAATCAAACTCACCGCTGGGAATTCGAAATTTAAGCTTCGACGATTTTTCAGGTCACAGATTATAGACTGAAAACGTATATTATCCAGTATATATATTTCACCCTGTTGTTCATCAGACTGCGACGAGTTAATTACTACACCACTCGTAATCGAACGTGTCCGGGTGTTCATAGCGAGTTCACAGGTGGCGATGTGCAAGACATCGCGTTTCCCGTCACACACTGAAAGACGCCGCAAACATTTACGTGTTGTATAGCACAAGTTGGTGCACCTCGATGCTTTGCTGTTGGGTTAATCAACTGACACCTGATATTTATCAGACTGACAGCTCATATTTACCACCTTTTACACGCATCACGCTTCGCAACCCTTTCAAAAGGTTTGATGGGATCCGACAGCAAAGGACAAAAACCGCAGTGAGCCGATCAGATTCACCCGGTTTTCTCCATTTCCATAAGTTTTTGTCAGAATTTTTTTCAACGGAAAACTCAAAAAAATATAAATCGTATATTAAAGAGTTTCAACCCCCTTAAAAAAATATAAATTATTTTTCATCAGGATCCATCAAAAGTCGCAATATTTTTGTAGAAATTTTCTAATAACAAATTTAATGTTTTAAGAACTCATCAAGTTTTGAATCGTTAAAGTTTTTAGCATTAGAATTATGTTAAATCGAAATTCTCAACCTACAAAAACATTACATTTTTCTCTCGCTCACTGAAATTCGAATAGAATTAAACTTTTGGGTGGAAATGTAGGTTGATTGCACTCGCGACGCATGAGATTCAAAGCCGCATCGATAGGTTTCACCCGGTTTTTCTCTATGCCTATAGTTTTTAATGAAAATTTTATCAAAGGGAAACTCAGCAAATATTTTTTTTAAATCCTGTCAATTAATAGATGTATCGGCACTAATTGATTAACCCTCTGTATAGAATGAAATTTTAGAATCCTACAGGAAAAAAAAGAATGATTCTAAGTATCAGCATTATTTTAATATTCATAATTGATTGCATATATATTTATTAATATCAGCAGAGCAACATTTTTTGTGGAAGATTTTGAACATACTACTATGTCCTGGTTATTTTTCTCGTGTTTTCAATTATTTTTGTCTATTTTAATTATTCTGAGTAATTATCGCCCTTAACTCTTAGATATCATATGGGCGTATTTCACACCTATAACTTTTCCGTGCGCGAACGGTTGCGCACGGTTGCAATACCAACAGAAAATAATTTCGAACCCTTTTAAGAGTTCGGACAATACCACAAAAAATTGTGAACGAAATCCGAGGGATCGAGGGTCAGACCGTTAATCCAATTATGAAATTGATGAAATGAATTACGCGTGATAATTCAAAATATTAATTTTAATTTTTAATCGGACAAATACCCCAATTTTATTTGAATATCAGGCGTTACCTCGAAACAAGAACCAGACGTAACAAGCATTATCATTGTTCAGAAGTAATATTCTCAATCTATAAAGACGTTAAATTATTCCGTGGCTGCTAACTTAAATTTAAGTACAAATTTAAATTTAAGCGTTGATTGTATCCTGAACGCATGAGACGTTTGTCATGAATATGCAAACATGATTCGCAGTTATGGTACAGTCCGATTTGTATATGATACTGATGAATTTAAATACCCTGCTAATGATTACAGTGCAATAATAAATTTCGGTTCAATAATTAACACCAGAAGCTTGCATTCTTGCCAACACAATTCATCAGTTGGAAATTCGGTGCGTTATTGTGTGCTGAACAAGGTATGTAATATAGCAACGATCTATGAGCGTTGCTCAACCAAATATTCATTCGATGACGGAGTCCCACGGTCGACATGTGCAAACATACAACAGCTCGACCAGCGCACTCAAGTTTGTTCAGTTACATGTATCAACCATGTGCCTAAATATTTGTTCATATGCATATCGTATGTATTTCCCTAAATATTATTGCAATTAAATCATCGATAGGCATCAAATATTGGTTAAATTCACAACACGGACCTTATTTATATATACATATAGAATATATATTAATATATTCTTCCATGTATACAGGCCGTTCTAGTTCAAGCGTACAAGTCCTCGATCTTTACTGCACGTATTTTTTAATATTAAATTGCTTTCTCATGAGAAAGCACGAAAGCATGAACTTTACGAAGTTCCATGAATAAAAAACACTTTATATTCCGTATTCACTTACAGAATTTGCAACAATTTTTTCGGTACCAATGTCGGAAGTTTTTTTCGCGAAAAACAAAAATTAAAATTTCGTATATATATTACAACCACTAAGCTTGATGTTTAGAATTTTTTTGGGTGACTTAATTCGTTTGATCACTAAAACAGTGGTCTAGTTAGACCGACTCGTAAATTAAATAATTCCGGTTCTATCGGAATTATTTAAAAAACGAAAAAAAAAAAATTAAATTTTCCAGACGCTGATATTTTAATTGTACCGGACATTGATAGATTAAAAAAAAACTACAGAAACAATTTGCAGATTAGGAGAAAAAAAAAAAAAAAAAAAAAAAAAAAAAAAAAAAAAAAAAAAAGGTGAAATTTCTTTTACTACACGAAAAAATTGGGTGGCCGGTTTGATCGAATCTGCTCTATTCAATGCCTGGAAAGGATAATAATAAAATCGGTTAATCTTAAGTGTGAAGCGCTTGCACGAGTCCATCACCGCTCTAGCCCTATGTATCCTTCATTGTGAAGGTTAATCCCTTGATCCTTGCGTCCACAAAGCTTCGGGCACTTCGTTAATCGCATTAAGAGGTGACGCTGCTGACGTGTCGAAGGAGTCTCGCGAACTGGATCTGGTCGATATAATTCGTTCAAAAATTTCGTACACTTTGTGTGTATACTTTTCAAAATTTCGATTGTGTTTCTGTCCGACATAGGCAGCTTTTCATCATAAATTTGCCGCTGTTCGTCGCTCTCACCCTCGTCAGTAAATATTATGTGTCTGAAACTTACTTAAACGGTTGGCATTCAACGAGTTTTCAAAGCTTACCGCAGGTCAAGGAATTTTTTTGACCATTCACGGATTATCCATCAAAGACCATCTATTTTGCTTTTCTATATCCTTTACCTCTTCGCTCTTTCCTTTGTACTCGCCGATACAGATGCACGTTCTCATATTTGATTGTGAAACATGCTTATATCCTGTTCAAGAATTTTCGGTTCATATTATTATTATTATTTCAATCGATACTCTTAGTATTCCCAATATCAATCAAATTTTTTCTTGTTTATTCTTTGAAGTATAAGTCACGACTTTTATTTGCAGTTTCCCTCACAGAATAAAACTATTGGAGTCATATTATTAAGACCAAATGGTTACGATTAATTTTTTAATTACAGTATTGTGTAAATTATGAAAAACTAATAATTACTATTTGGTATCAATAATATATTGCCGACTCCAGTTGTGTCTTTCCGTCAGGGTTATGAGATGTATTTGTGAATATTTCAAAGCATTTGATATTTCTAATAAATTGTTCTTATTATATTTTAAAGCAACCTAGTTTTTTTTTCGAGCTACCAGAAAGCAAGTTTGACGCTATTTCATGTAGATAAAAATCCAATATAAAACCTGACAAAGGGACCGCACATTTTTTACTTCAGAAGAATTTATTCCTTTGAAACAATACATGAAACATCTAATTGATTGAAATCAATATCCTCGGTATTTCTGATAATGGTAAACATTTTTCTACATTTTTTTTGAAGTATGAGTCACGACGTTTATTTGCAATTCATGCGATTTACTTGCGAATTGTTCTGAACATTAATGTCTCCAATAAAGGATACGTTCTTATGATATTATAAGGCGACTCAGTTTCTTCAAGTTACATGAAAGCAGTTTCAACGTTATTTACAGAAGAAAAAAAAAGGATACAAAGAACTTGCATTATCTATTCCGGAAAAGTGTACTTCTTTGAAAAGATGCATAAAACATCATTCACTCCATTAAGTAATTGTAATGGACACAAATCGAAAAGCTTTTCGCTTGAGTAAATAAAGTGACAGCACTTTAATCCAACGACTTCATATTCCAGGCCCACCAAAGCTGGCATCTATTATTCGACAGTTTTATTCGAAAACCACTGGTAGAGAAAAAAAGTCAACGTCTGAGGAAAAGCTCGAGAAGGAAACTAAGACTCTTGCACACATTCGTCGTCTTATCATGTGAAATCTCATATGACGAGCACAACAGTGGCACAACCACCAACAGCAAAATGTATATGAAACACCATTTCCATATATCACTATAGCCAGACGCCTGGATAATCGTCTAGCGAGTGCACCAAGATTGTAATGCACATGGTGGCGTTCTTCCGAGTGTACTATAGACTGGGGCTTTGAAAAATAAAACCCCAGGAGGCTTTCTCACCGTAGCTCGCGCAGGAATAAGTGAAGCGCGTTTGGCAATATGAAAAATAAGGAAGACGTCGGAAAAAGACGTATAAGTGCGGTACAGGAGATGGGAAAAAGAAGCGTAAGAGAAATAGAAAGGAAGAAGGTGTTGCACAGAACTGCTGGAGAAAAACTATTTTCGCCGGAGTTTTCGCGCAAAGCAGTATATACTCCTGAGATACGATATGGCCTCGACGTATGAACCTTCGATGGACCAAGTTTTTATATGGCCCATTCTATGCCAATTCTCACCTCGTTTCGTAGTCACTATTGGATTATACTATAAAATTGACGCATTCTAATATGGTTCAAAACTATGCATTGTGCATATTATTAGATCTATTCCCAATAAGTTAAGGGAAAATGATTTTGTTTTTTGCTTCCTTATAGAGGACGCTTCGTTTCCGGAAAATGAAATTCAAAAAATTCCGATTTTCTCTAAAACATCGGAAAAAGTGGATAAGAGAAAATGTCCGGATGGATGAATTAGTAGCATTGGGAAAAGAAAGAAATAACGAGGAAGCACGGTTAAGCGGTCACCCATCCAAGTTATGGCCGCAAACTACGTTGCTTAACTCATGGAAATTGCAAAAATCGTCGTAGTAAAATTTGAATTATTATGGATAATACATGGAAAGGTAAGAAAACGAGTAGAGGTTGAGTTGACAGAGAATGTCTCGTATTCTCTGTGGTGAAAGTTGGTACACTTTGTACAGAAGCACAAAGAGTGGTACGACTATCATATGTCATAGTGGAAGAAAGGTAAGAGTCTCCTCGAACGATTGTAGAAAAGTCAAACGCGACTACATTGCTTTCTATACATACCCTATGTATTGTGACGTATTTTTCTTGAGCGAGCTGAAATGACGGAAATATTCGTGAACACGGACCGAAATCGGTCACCTTCGGCCGTCCACCCTCGTTCACGCATCCGCAAACCCGGTGGACGCCAGCTAATTTTTCTTTCACCGGTATTAACGAATCGGTATGTCCGAGTAATCGAGGTGAGCAGGCTAATATCTACACTAGTGTAATAAAATTACAAATTTTTAAACTGGATTTCCGAATTTACATTAGATTTAGTAATAAAAAAAACGATAATCTTATATTTTACTTGCATGACCAATTTAATGTACGAGAATATGGAAAAGAGGTTTCTTTCAATACTATACTTTTATTTTCAAGGAAAGAGAAACTATCACTCTCCCAGAGCGTAAAGTCGCAATGAGTTTGACTATAGAGATACAACGAGAAACGGGAATAGATAGTGTGTAGGCGAAATAGGGAGTCGAGTTTTTTTTCTGCCTTTCCTTTATATTCTCGAATCAATCGAAGCTATCTCCGATACCCTAGAGTACCGGGGTTCTGGAATCGATGGGATAGCATTACGTAGGCTTCTTCGTACACCCCCCGGAATTAACTGTTGCTGCTGCCGAGAGCCTCTTCCAACGGTGGAAAAACGGAAGTCCCGTGAATTTTCTCGACGGTCTTCTAAGTCGAGCCTCTCCTACAAAACGATATAGGCGGTCTTGACATCGGCATATAATCGTCCCTTTTTCCTTGTTACACTGCTCCATTATCTCTCAGTACAAACTCACAAAGAACTTTTACATTGTCGAGCCAAATTTTGTCCCGGAAAGTTACTCGCTGTTAAAAACATTTCCAAATTTAAATAACCGGAAATCTAGTTCCTCAGCTAACATATCAAATTTTATCAACGAATGTACATAGTGGAATAAAATTTTTTTATATTGAGTCGTTTAATTTTGGAAGGATATTAAAAATTACGGTAAATTTGCATCTCACTTGCTTATAAAATTAGATAGACCCGTATCTGCAATAGACCTTTCTTTTCCCTTAAATTTGCACAAAATATTTTTGTTGGTGCTTATTCGGAAGTTTTCACGAAGACAGAATACAAAATTAGCGCTGTCTTTAAACGAAGAATTCCTTCAAAAAAATCTTCATAAAGAATGAATTTTGTATAATATACGTATTATCCATTATTGAACGATGAGCGAAAATGTGGGGTATTTGTGGAGGTCAACGTGGCTATATTTGAGCGTCATCTTCCATTGTGTATGACGTTGAATGAGATCTAAGGAAGATCGATGCCGATATGGTATTATGTACTGAACACGCCCAAATTAGCCTCGTGCGCGCGCCTGGTCACCCCCATTGAAAATGCGAGCGGGGGTGAACGCGCCTTGGACACGCACACACACCGCAATATAAATGGTAGGCTTTTGGGTAGCCAAACACGTTCAACCATAAGGCAAATAAAAATAACAATGTCCGGCAGCTTCGATATGTCTGGCCCTTGGTAATTTTGATAATCCGTGGGCTTGGAGTCATTGTTGCCATTTCAGCATCATTGAAGCCTGCACAATATATCATACAGCCGAAATGCTGTTCACTAGTATTAGCGGGGTGCCAAGGCGCCCCAAACTCGGAGAGTACATTTTCTACAACATTGTATGCATGTTTACTGTACACGATAGATTAAAATCAACCAAATGCGAAAATCCGATGATCCGATACTAAAAATCTTTGTGACTACGAGCATTATTGGCTCGTGAAAATCACAATTGTAATATCCTCTGTCGTTTCAAATACATTTATTGCATAATTCACTTTATACTTACAAGCTATAATTAAAATATAAAGTATTTCTCAATATTGCCTCAAGGCAATATTGAAGGGGTGATATGAATCACGAAAAAAAAATTTCACGAACTGAAACTACCTCTATGAAAAAGTAAAATCACGGTCTGAGGAGAAAAAAGGAAATGGAAGGTCGCTGTTACGATTGCGGTCGCGGAATATATTTTCTAAGGGAGATGCGGTCACTAATTCCCGAAACAATTATTTTTCTTTGACGACCGCTCGGATATGAAAACAATCATTGTACCTTTGAATCCCCAGCTTAGTTG
Organism: Tromatobia lineatoria; assembly: GCA_949699805.1. Taxonomy (NCBI): domain Eukaryota; kingdom Metazoa; phylum Arthropoda; class Insecta; order Hymenoptera; family Ichneumonidae; genus Tromatobia; species Tromatobia lineatoria. The sequence continues at coordinate 542,490 of OX453052.1, forward strand.
CTCATATGCCACATTCTGGTTTTTTTTCACAAACGTGCTCCCCGGGGCATTTTGTAATTCCCGCGAATGGAATTATTCGTAATTCAATCCAAGCTCGTTTCAAAGTCTGGTTAAAAAGACTTAGCCGCATCCTTTAGCGATTTAAACGAGGCCACTGGGGGATGCGTTTGTCCAAGGGAAATGTCCCCGTCGTCGTCGTCGTCGTCCACCACTTTAGTCACTTCCGTGCCCTATCCTGTGGATTCACCTCGCTACTTAACGAGTACGGGAACCTGGACTTTCCAGCTTCACTCGGTCCTGCGTTATTAGCTACGGAAATTAGGATTCAACGGTGCGCCATAGCCGAATTAAAGTAACGCAACGTTTTTAATTCCATAACATGCAAATTAGGCCGGGCTTACGTAATGAATTCCCGGGACCGCGCATATTACATACGGTTTTTCCTAACTTTGCCGTACCAACCATATATGGGGCAGTCCATACCACTTTTGGTAAATCTTCGGCACTGCGCGTTGGGGTTCCGATTTATTTCTTCATTATTCACCAGAGTAAATGGAGTGCGCACCGTTTTACCTCATATTTTTTAGGATATGGAAAATATCGAGAAAAAAAATGTATGAGAATATTGCAAAACGATCTAACATTTCCGAATCATGTTTTTTACACAAATAAACCTAAAAATCAACTTTTCGAAATTTTAAACCGTTTTTATATTTTTTCCAACGATTCTTAAAAATACTACCTTCAATAACGAATATTTTGCGTGATTAAAAAGTGGGATACATTATTTTTTTTTACAAATAATATGAAGTTTTTGAACCATGTATTACTTATTAATGTTGTATGATGTCTGATGAGTCAATGATCTCACACTAATTGTTTTTCTCAATTCTTTATTATATTATCATTGTTATTGCAATATTGATTCTATACTATTCACAAAATGGTTGGGACTGATTTATATTCGCATACGGAAGTACATTACAAAACAAAAAAGATTCGGCTACAATATTATTTTGTATTTTTAATATTCCTAACAGTATGAGAATTCAAAAATATCTCTTATTAGAAGAAAATTAATTAAACTGGATTGACGATGGTTTGGGTCGAATTGCGATATGGATTGTCCCATATACATCCCGCTGCTGCTTCTGCTTTTCTTTCTACGGCTGTTCCTGGTTCCATAGTTACGAATAGTAGTCCATTCGCCGGCCAGAGTATAACACCACTGTTCTCTCTAATACGAGCAACTACCGTTTCAAGCCTGGTCCGAGGGGCCATTTTTCATGTAAAAGTCGCCTGTTGATGAAATTTTTACGGCACCACCGGGCCGTAAAATAAAAGCTGAACACGCTGGAAATGCCGCCGAAAGAGGTGGTACAGCTTCCACCAACGAGAAAAAGGGACCGTCTATCGTAGTCATAGCACTTTCCACTCTATTCTGTTCCGTTTTTTTCTCTCTTCGACTAGTTTTCCTTTTTCATTTTCGGGGGTAGGTTTTCTATAAGACCGCAGTTTCGATCTTTTCTCCTGAGTCTCACTTGGCTACATGAAGATTGCGCGAGATTGCCTAAGCAGAAAATAATGGCTTGCTGGTTATTCTGGCAATGATTTGTTACTCCGCGCTGAATAATGTGAGCCTTATAAAATGGGGTGATAAAAACTATGTATATTATGGTAATTATGGGCGGAAAAATTCTGTGATTTTATTCTTGGTTCGTTGAAAGATACCACTTTAAAAAAATAATAAAGGACAAAGTACAATCCAAGAGTCGATTTTTTTTCAGATTGCAATACTTTGTTTATGTACATAATCCGCATATGATAAAAAAGTAAAAATCTTGTTACCCCTCAAGCGAAAAGCGAATCTCGTACAACATTAGACTGTTGGAAAATGAAGCGAGTTACCCGTAATTCTGTTGATCCTTGGCCGCCTCTATCTAGAGCTCGTGTAGTATCTTGGCCGCTTCTAACCAAATCTGATGGCTCAGTAGTTTCAGCGATGGAGGGTTGAAGCATTAGTTGGAGGAAACGTCAGTGTGGGCTGCTTCCCGTGCGTAGACAATGGCGGAGAAGTTGAACGGACTACACACTCTACAACCCCCCGCAAGGGTGTTATAAGGGGTGAGAGGCCAGCGCTGCTGCTGCTGCTACTGGGTGGAGTGGCAGGCCGTGTCGCGGTAACACCTTGCACTGATGCCTCGATACACCATAAATTATTATATTCATATTATATCGTGCCCTCCGACCCTCATCGCACGAATACTATGGCCTCTCTTCCAACGCTGCGAACCCAACCCTCCTTTCGCTAGCGCCTTTCCCTCCGATGTGACTCCCACCACCAACGTGCCCGTCGCCGCTACCGCTCGCGTTATGTTTTTATCCCAAGATTTATTACCAGTGACTCTCATATTCCAGCGATTTTATCTGAAAAGTACAATACTTTCAGGCCACATAAGCAAGCCATATAAACACGTCATTAAATTTATTTATGTCGTTGTACTTTGTTTTTCCCTGACGTTAACGATGTGGAAAGAATTTTTTATATTTTATTGCCTATAGTCAGGCTAGACGTAGTCCAATTAAGGGAAGGGCCTGATTTTCGGCAGTGAAAATTACACGATTGAAAATAAAATTATTAACAGAAATATGAGTGGAACATTATGAAAATTTTAGGCACTTTTAAACAAGACAAATTAATTTTTCGTCAAAGTTTTCCGAGTGTATCCCAAGTATTTTATCATTTAGATGTCAGAGAACTAAACATTATTCGATGGGTAGAAAAGCCAGGTAATTGTGAGGATATTTATTAAACGGAAGACAGAAAGGAATATTGTATCCTATATATTGTGATTTCAGGTGTCTAAAGGTGATTTTAAAAGTGATAATAGATTTAAATGAAACACAAATACATTAGTGGATAAAATACTTTTCAAATGTTCAATCGATACAATTTACGTGTTTAATCGTTCAGACGTTAACAGAAATGAGTTGAGAAAACCTGCTTCCGCGTTGCCGACTGAAACGACGAATAAAGACACGTCTGAATCCAGGATATCGCAGATGTGGCCGCTCATAGATTGTAACTGGTTTCTATTTTTTTTTCCACCCCCTCGTCTTTCACCTCGTGCTTTCCCATAGTACATCCTTCTTTCTATATTCCTTTTGTTTCTGTCTTCTCGTTTTTGTTCCCGTGTATCCACATTTTATTTTCTTTCCTACAGCCACGTTCTGCTTTTGCCGAAGCTTGTTTATCCGCTGTTTTGCTGTTTTGAAGAAAAGCAAAAAAAGCTGGACGATGGTATTGACACGATATGAAACACAGTGATGTAACGGCTGAAAAATAATTGTCATCGTACAGCGAACCTCGGTCGTTGCTTGAACTTTCAGGGGTTTTACAGACGCGAAAAAACAACACTGGAAAAACATACATTAGAGTCTAGTTAAAGTGTTGGAGTTGAAGTTTTAGGACGTGCTCGTCGCCTTCACGGAAATAGCTGCGAGATTCAGTTCCTTGAGACGACGACGTCAAAACTCCCGAAAGGACTTCTGGAAGAAAGTTCAAGGACGGGCCTTAAAGGATATCACGAAGGAAATTAGGTCTCCCGTAGCATAGGTGCGGTCGTAATATTGCTGTGCATATATTCAAGTGCCGTGTTTTCTACCGTGTAAAGTATCATGTACCCCGTGAATCTTGGTTGAGAAAACTTTGGTGAAGCAAAGTATTTAGGCGATGCGAAGTTAAATTATTATAGAGCCTTTGGGGCGATGAAATAAAAAAAGTTTTGAATCGAATTGGTTGTTTTGTTGAACGAAAGATTATTCATATAGAATGTTTATATCTTCCAACCATTTACTTTGCAATCACAGCTTTACAGGCTCCTCAAGTTGTGTGTCAATTGATAATGTCGCATCTGTACTTTTTCTGAAATTCATTCCGCAAGATAAGCAATCGATTAAACGCGGTTCACAGTACGGCACCACTTAAGGATGTTATACAGGTTAACAATGTTGAAGATTTTTGTTTTAATTATTTAGCAACGAACATATAATAGTTCTCAGCTATTTTTTCATACTAAGTGCCACTATTTTATTAGCGTTGTAATGACTTGTTTACTTGTTTTGCAAATAATGCTTTTGTAATGTGAAAGTTCTAAAACGGTACGTAAAACAACTTAACAATGCGATTCCTTCTCCCAATTTCTATTTAATCCGAAAAAGAACCTACGTTTCTGAGATGAATTCAATAAATAAAAGTCTTCATGTTTGTTTCATTGCGGCTTGTCACTCGCGCATTGACTAATGCATTCAGCGAAGACCCTCTCCCGTTCCCCTCCTGTAACTTTTGATTGAATATCCTTAATCAAACTTCAAAAACAGTGGTCCGGTCTAATAAAATGTAATTACCATTGAATAGTTATCTGGATCAACGCAATTTCTCTCGGTGTGGTGTTATTAAAGAGCAATACGATTTTTCAGATATATTGTCCGCAAGTTTATCTCATAAAACCCTTGTGAGCTATTGGAGAATGTAATAATGACAAATGTCTTATTATCTTGTGGAAAGGTAGACGCATCCATAATTGAACGCTCGAAGAATTAGAGAAGGATTTATATCTCTCGATTAATATCACGTGAAAATGGCTGATCGGGAAAAGCTGGGATATTTGTGGAGGCTAGTTGTGGGCGTTCGCCATTGGATCCGCACTGGAAATCCAAACTTATTAAAGAGTTATTATCTATAGCGTGGCAGGTGGTGGCGGGTATAATCGCACAAGCGAACGAGCACAACTCGGTGAAGTTTCTCGTTTCCCTGTCTATTCCCACACCCTGAGAAAGGCACCCGATGGTCTAATGAAACGGAATGGTAAACGGGCGCACCAATGATTATCTATGCCAGGATTACCGCGAGCTCCGACGCTTCTTTATTTTTCCCGTGGAAAACTCTGTCGGTCGGTGGAAAACGCGAGCGCAAGTCTGTTTTCGCGACGAAACCTGTCGCCCACTTTGCCATACCCGCATCTGCTCTACCCTTGCCACATTTCCCAAGAGCCGACTCATTCTCGAATCTCCTTGAGTTAGCCTCTATCTCTGTCTCCCTTGCCCTTTTCTCTTTCTCTCTTTCTCTCTTTCTCTCTTTCTCTCTCTTCGTCTTCATCTTCTTCGCGCCTTTCATCCCAGTTTTCTCGTCAAGCTTCGGGTGGCGCCGGAACATCCAATTTACCCGGGAGAAAATTTACAACAAAGAGAGATGAGCCAGCCCAAGGAAAATTGCCCGTTTTATATTAAAGACGTATTTACAATGGTAAACAGAAAGAGTATTGAGCGCTCTCAACGCGGCTTGTGTCACACTTTTCATTAAATTTTTTCTCAGGTTATCCAGATTGTTTACTTCTAAGCTTGTATCAACCGGGTCACCTAAAAAACGGTAATTAGAGAAAAAATTCAGCCGATAATTGTAGAATTATAAGTTCGCAATTGACAATCTAAATTGTTAATCGTATAAAAATCCTAGATGTCGATCGGCTTCATAACCGATTAGAGATTCAGATTTTTATCTTGCAAATTCTCTCACGATCGACGGGCCTTAAATTATTTTGATGAGTGGAATTTATGAAAGTCTCGTACTACGCAGTCCAATTGCATACTTTAGTTACAGTGCAGATCGATCGATCCTCTGGGACGTTGACGAGATCTTTGAGAAAGATCTCGTGGCTCCTGATGGACTCAAATACGCCGCAGCCTCGGGCCATGATCTTGTCGTCGAGGCGCAGCACATTTTCGTTAAATGTCCCCGAGGGACTTGGAAACGATTGTCGTCGTGAGCGCTACGTGGACACACCCACTTGGAAACGTTCCGTTGTCAGCTCGTGGCATCTATTGCGGAAAGAATATAGTCACGATAAATGATCGGTGCTTCGAGCGCGTTTTCCTTTGTCAAGCGAATGAAAAAAAAAACATCCACGAAGGCACGCGCGCCGTGCGCAGGCTGCGACTCATAGAATTTAAGTTGCGGTAGGTTTTCTGGCATCTGCTCGAACACGACGCACACCAACATAATAATTGTAGCCGATCACGTATACCGATCGGAGGTGGAGCACTTCTCCCCATTCATCACCTAGCACGTATAAGTTGCCGTTGCACATGCAAGCTTTTCCCGAAATTCCACATTTTTCATTTTTATTTTCGATATCATTTCGATATCATATATATCGAATAAATATATATATATATATATATATATGTATTCTTTCCGTTCTTGGATTACAACGTCTGTGTCATCCCTGGAAGATAATTTATCGGGGTGAAAAGCTACGGACGACGACTTGAAGGGGTGTGGCACGGCCACGACATCCGCCTGAATTTATCGACATGGATGTTCTTACAATGCGCTTCCATAGTGGCTAGCGTATATAGCTACTCTATAGGTCGTAGTACTAGGCGCTATGCGCCCTCGGCAAACCACAAGGGTCAAACGGAACACGTGTGTTACGTCAGGGCATCGACGCACCAGACATTGAATATAGTCAGCAAAACTATGCTATATCTTTTCGATGGATTTTCCTCACCCTCCGCAGTCACACCTCTACTCTCACGGCGCATGCCACTATTTCATTTTTTTTCAACACCTTTCAGTAATACTTCTTTAGCCTATCTTCATTGACTAGCGAGTCAAGCGATATCTTGGTAAAACATTATTAAAGATATATTTTTTTAAATTGCATACCGCTGCTTCCTTATTTTCTTTTGTTATTATTTCCAAAGCTACGCTTATGAGGAAGTACCTTAATCCATTTTGACTTTCGCATAAAGAGAGCTTTGTAAAAAAAACCAGAAACAATAAAGGAGCCGTTTGCAAAGTTCTACTATGCAGTTTTTACTTTTGTAAAAGTTACAATTCTTAAAAATCTTAACTACATAATAAATCATGACGAAACTGTGTAACTATTATTGCCGAAAACATTTGTTGTCCCGAAGAAATTATCATACACGAATGGAGTATTAGTAGCTACTTTTGATACAATGTAAACAAATGGGAAATTTGAGTTGTTTGTCGTCGAGTGCTGCTTCAGTTTCCGGCTAACATGCGTTGGCTTTACGTTTTAAACGTGAAATCAGATCTCGGGCTCGTTCCCAGAGTTCTGGAAAGGGTCGAAGGCATTTTTCTCAGGTTTCATGGCGAGCCGCTCTGCCGATGGGTGTTTCCGGGCCTCACTCCACATCCCTGGGGTCTTCCAACCGGCAGGTGGCGGCCTCTGCGCATCCCATGTGCGAGCTAATCTCCCGGAAATGTTGGTGCAGGCATCAGCACCTCAGACTTCAACCAACTGTATAACTCAAATTTCCGTGACGACATGTGCTCGTCGTTCATGTTCCCAAGTTTTAATAACAAATATGGTCATTTTTTGTTGTTGCAATTTTCAGCAATAATATAATCTAAATAATTTATATATAAGCCATTCTCCACCAACTTTGACACTTTTTCCTCGACCCTTTCGTAGTCATTTTTTTTTTGCAATTATGAGTGATAATGTAATCTAAATAATTTATATATAAGCCATTCTTCACCGTGTTAGAATTGGTATTACCCCGACCTTCTTGGAACAACCTATTTAGGTGGTAAAAAAAGGCGTCAACGGAATTTAGAAGTGTTTAAGTGAGGTAACTAAACGCAATGGTAAAATGGGGAAAAGTTATTTGGATTGAGATAAAAAAAAAGTAAAGTGGACTGTACATGGAAGAAAAGGGTCCAAAGAGTAAGTGAGTGCTGAAACGAATACAAGGAAGCGGAAAAAAGTTTTTCGACTGGTGTCGACGATTTATGTTTGCGACGAGCGCCAGATAGTAAAATACCAACGGCATCTCGAAGAGCAGACCGTGGCAACCGAGAAAAAGCTTTTCACTAAAGTTACTTGACTAATGCCTGAGATTACGTATCTTTGTCCGGACGCACTCGTTTACCCAGTTTTACTCAACAAGCTGTATAGCATCTAGAAATAAAATGGACTCGAAAGAAGATTTAGCCTTTTGGCAAGTATTTGTTATTAATTAGGTCATTTTATCTCATTCGATCAGAATTACGATTCGGAGTTGCTACTAATTATTTTTTAATTTATTTTTATTTGGAACGTCACGATGTTGTAATTGCCATACTAATTAATGACATCTAGAAATGTACATATAAAAAAGAGGACATTACGTATGGTGAGCAGTCTGACAAGTTCAGAGAAGCAATATATTGATTCACCATAACAACATATTTGAAAGAAGGATTAAAATTTAATTGTATTTGTTCGTTCATTTTGTTTTATGGGAAATGGATTAGAGACTAAATAAGAACTAAAAAAAGGCGGCAGCTATTGATGAATATCTAGCTTTCACTAGCGTGAAGCTGTTAATTGCGATCAGTAAGGCGACGAAACCACTTCAGGAAACGCTAATAGCTTGTCGTTAAAAATTTCTTCGCTCCCTCGTAACAGTGACAAACACACCAGTGGTTGGTATAGAATACTTTGGACGTCTAACATATTAGGGAACGGAAACGCGCAGAAGCAGCAGATTGTTCTTTTCCCTTTGCCACGTGTGTCCAGCAGCCGTATTGAATGCCCACCATGTGCTTGCTGCTTTCTTACGTGTTCTCCACACGCGGCGGGAAATGTTTGTAATCCGAATTATACAGGAACGATTGCATACCTTTGAAAAAATCTATTTTTACTTCCCTGTAAGGGAAGCTTTGTTTTTGGGAAAACATTTTTTCTAGGTTTTCATCTTAGGATGCTCAAAATGCTCTGAAACGTCGAGAAAAAAAATATCGCTCTGGAATTTGGACACTTTGAATTTTTCCTAAAATTACTCATCGTGCTTCAATTTTGATTTTTCTTTTAATATCCTGAAAAATTTGTAATCCCGTTGTAGTACGCTTTACCTGTCTATTAATGTGAAATAATACAATTAACCAAAATAATGTATTAATGACCAATGAAAAATTGCCTAACCAAACTATACATTATTGAAGGCTTAGCTTTACATACCATTTATAAAAATAATAAAAAAATGTAATTTAAAATATTTAATCACAGCAATTATTAATATATATATTTCTTATCGTTTGGGCGTTGAAGGGTTAAAACAAATTATAAGAGAACAATTGATGTATTGTTTGATGGAATGCTTAGCTTTTAAAAAAATCTAAGTAATTTTTGTGTAAGCTCGGGTTCTTGGATTTTCTTGAATAGCAAGACATTTTTCATGTCCGGAAATAAATGTCGTGGGGATGGGTTTATAGGACTGTTTTCACTGGTTATACGTCCCCCATAACTTGAACTATAAAATTTATACCACTTATCAGAAAGGATTTCCTTTCTATCAGGATATTAACGTAACTTGAGACATGCTGTGCACGTGCCAGTTAGTCTCCGAATGAAATTGTGAACGAAAGATTGATAACCTACGTTAATTGGATTTTCCACCGACGAATCCGATCGAACCCTTCTTCTCTTCTTCTTCTTTTCTTTCATTCCCCGCTTCGTCCACGTTGCTTCAAGGATTTATTTCCTTGGGAGCCTCGCTCGTTCCTCGTAGAGAAGTAGAAAGTCTCGAGTACGGCCTTGAGAAGGTAGAGGAGAGGAAAGAGGGAACGACTGAATTTCTAGAGTGTGAGGGCACAGAGTCCGATGTGCTCTTTGTACGCCCCCTCTATTTCATTCAACTCTTCCGATACTTAGGGCTTGCAGCACCAGTTGCAGTACTAAACTACCCCCGATAGACTAAACCCCCTTTTCCCGCCCCTTCACAGTTGAATTAACGTTTATTAGCTTTTTCTTACCTGAACGTAAATTCTAGTGCTAGCACTTAGCTATAGCTTCCACTCGGCAACGTATTCATTATCTAATCCACCTCCGAATTTGATAATGGAAAGGGGTATAGGACTCTTTTTATTTTTCACCATTTGCGCTCCTTAACGCTGGCAAATTAAAATTGGCGCAACAAAAGTGAACTTGACGGTAAGTACTTTTTATCTTTTTACTTTCTTATACGTCGAAAAAAAAGATATTCTTAGAAAAATGATGACTTCCATAATTAACAAAAAAAAAATTAATTTTAATGTTAGATTACTCAAAATCACACTCGTATAGTAATAAAATATTCGTAACGTTCAAGGAGATGAAATTTTAAAAAAAAGCACTTAGAGACAGAAATGTGAGGGCTTAATGAAAATGTTGACAAGATATAGTAAGAAATATGACAAAATTGATGCCGATTGGGGTCCGGATGTCTAGTTAAGCCGGGGAAGTCAAAATAACAGCTTCCAGACGAACGACGCTGTCGCAGTGTAACGAGGGTAATCAAGTATATCGATGCTGTTTACGAGTGTCTACGAGTATTTTCGTGCCACTTGGGAACTATTTCCGTTGCACTCGCTTTTCTCTTGTTTCTTGATCGTCGTTTCGTGGACAGAGGTGCTTGTTGACTTCGCGCCGGTTACCAGCATTCCACGTTAGATTTACGGCAGCTGATGCTTTCTCGGTACGCCAGTTCACTGGTTCACAACACTACACTCATGTTTCTCAAGATGTAGCCAAATGGTATATATATTTTATTACATAGGTCCGCAGATGGTGTCAATTTGTTTCATACACCTACGGTTTTAAACCATATTAATCATATAAATAGATGAATCAAATTCAATTTATCCAAGTAGTAAAATATATCAGCTGTAATTTCTGGCAAAAAAATTATATATATGGGTGATCCCAACAATTATTGACAAGGCAAATGGCAAAATTAATTTTTTTCAGGATATGCTTTTCAAAATAATAATAAAAATTTTAAATCATATCGTGAGAAAAATTAAATTTGCTACCAGGTCTTTTTGGTTTGGTTTTTGGTTTTGGTTGAAAATTCGTTGTTCTCTTGACAAGCACAATAAATAATAAGAAGAACAAATATCGACTGGTTTCGTTTCATTATTTGTGTCGTTCATGCTCAAATAATCGTTAAGCAATTGGAATAAACGTATTTCAACGCCCACAATTATATTTTTTCGAAAAGGACATAAAAAAAACATAAAATTTCGTTTTTTAAATATGTTCTGCGATCAATCCTCGGAGAAATATCATAAAAAGGGATAAAAATAATGATTGCAGTTTTTTTCATTAACGGAATCATTTTGGCACCACAAATTTACTCATTTTTGGAGGCATTGCGAAAATTGGAAAATTTGGGTGGGTCAATGGTGATCGGATAATTCAATTCTCTTGATTTTTAACTATGTAGCAACTCTTGCTCTGCGTTTATCTGTAACCGCTAATCCACAAACTGTATTCTTCTTTGCTTTGCTTCCTTTTCGTTACCTCTTCTATTATTGCGAAGGGTAGACCGTCGCGCGTTCCATGGTCCGAAGGTTTATGGGCGCAGTGTCGTGAATACCGGGATGACAACCGTTTGCTTTTACTGCCTGATCGTTCCAGCGTCTTAAATCATTTTTACGCGCTCTTACCAACCACGTGGAAGCTACTGTCACGTTGTGTGCAGTACTGAGCGACCGGGACAAAAAAATAACCGCAAAAAGTATAAACATGTGAATGAAAGTTCGTCTTACAGACGCTTTATCGCAATGAGCTTCGCAGATGCAGAAAGAAGCTAGAAATTAACTCGGAAGCAACGTGACAATTTGAATTGTCAACTTTTTTCAATTTTCTTGGGAATACAAATATTTAAAAAACTTTACAAAAGTAAAAAACACAAAATTTGCATTGAATCGATCATATTCAAGAAATATGATTTATTTTCTCTGCACATTTAAACAAAAGTCAAGAAAATATATATTTTTCGTAACCGATGTCTGAGTAATTATTCGTCATTAACTGATTTACAAATTGAGTAGATAACAGATAATTACTTTCCTTAGACGGATCAATATGATGATGTTTTTCTTATCGACTTCTTCGCGGAAACGCGGCGTTAAATGAATAATTAGTCTTGCATCCCTTCCCTCTTTCCCTAAAGAATAATTGAGTTCATCAAAGTGAATTTAGTTTTAACAGCGCTGTAACGAAGCCCATGATGTAACTCAAAATGATATTACGGGCTTATCAGAACCCCTTAACCTAGATTGGAAGCGAACCGAACAGCCGAGTTAAGCTATAGTTACCCGAAATGCACTATATAAAAATGAATTAATGCAAGAACCGCGGATATATGAAATTTCATCGCAAAATTGGTTATCTACAAGACCTTAAAAACTCTATTCTCTTATCCTCGTTCCTTCCATTTTCTCTTCAGCTCTCGTAGCTTGTGCGATCCATTAGTCGATGTCAGGTCTACCTGACCATAGTCGCGATGTGAATTTTAAGCGAGCTCATAAATATCGGGTAGGTGTTGAGTCGAAATTTAAAGCCGTTAACTTGATTCCACATGTATATTACGGATAACGTATCGAATCCATGATACTTTACTAATGTTGTCACGAGTGGGACGTGTTCATATGAAGAATTCTCCATCAATGTGGCCCCAAATAAAGTTTCCTGACGATGCCAGATTAAATATTTATTTTTAAACAACATCTCACTTCTATATGATTCATGAACAACTAGGAATTCCATGTGAAAAAAACTCAATATTCGAACACTCACAGCTCTCAAGATTACTTTGCCTATATATCTCATAGCGAATCTCAGAAATTTTTTATTTCTCATTTATGTATTTACAAAAAAAAAATATATATATATATATAAAGATATTGTTTTTTTAAGATTTCTATTATTTTTGTGGTTGTTTTTGTGATTTTGTTGTTTCTATTTAAATGTCTGATGTCCAGATAACATTTTCAGAAAGTCTATAATGGACCAACTTTTTTATGTATTTATCATCGCATAAAATACTAGTTTCAAATAAGAGAGTTGTTAACATTTTTTGTTTCGCAATAACAATTTTTTTTACTTTGAACAATTTTTTCTATGACTTAAGTTTTTCAAGATACATTGACTTTACAGAAATAACCCATTTCCCGTAATATTGGATTAAAGAATCTGGAAAAATTAGGAGAGCGTACTTTCAAATGATATTAAAATGTGTCTAATTATGAAACTAATCAAAGAGGTTTGAAAAAAAGTTGAGGAACAATCGCTGATATGTTATATGAATATCGTTAATTTCTGTGCTCGGTATTCGTAAAAGCACCATAGATTTTGAAAATATTAGGGTAGGTCCACGAGGGGTGAAAAGGGGCTGCTGGGTAATGCACCTCAGCGCGCTAGAATAAGTGACCATAATGTCCATATCCCTAATCTCACACTAATTCCCCGTTTTCCATTCTGTTTTGTAACATGGATTATGAACCGTTGGCTAAAACCCGCAAGCTCTGGCATATTAATCACCATCGTTCGAGCGAGGTTTGGACAACGAGCCTCCATTATGTATGTACATTCCTGTTGTACATGGGGCATTTTTCGCTTTCACTTGTTCTATACTCCTCCGATAGTTTTACAAATGAATATTTCAGCAATAATATTTATACATTAAAAAATATTTTTAAATGTTGGCGTAAATTAGTTCGCAATTGCTATACTAATCTCAGTATTTACAGATTTCATAAGATAGATCGAAGTGTGGCAATTACGATAGTGAACTAGTTTATAATAAGGTTGGAGAAAATGGAAAGCAGTTTCCTTGTCGGTATGACCCTACGTAAAATCCTGGGAGTGGCGATATTACATAGCGTTACGGGAATCTGGGGAGTCACACGTTAACCGGGTTGAATTTATATCCGTATAAAAGCGTGACTAAAAATCGCGATATATCATTGCGGAGCCGTGAAGGTTCGCTCGCAAGTAGGTATCTACAGTGGGCCGTGTGTTGCGTGTTACGGTCCTACTGGGGTTGGATATCGGCTTAGTGCCGGGGTAAACCACGAGTCGTTTGTCATGCTTTTTACTAATAAGCAGTTCCTGCCGCGTGCGCACGGCTTTAGACCAGCTGCCAGCGGAGCATACAGCCGCACTCACTGCTGCACTCCTCCGCCTGTCTTTTCTAGAAAAACCAACGTTTGCTCCACTGCTCTCGCTCCGTTGGATCCAATCCCTACCACATTACTACCACCCGAGACGAATTAAAATCCTGCAGGGATTTCACCCACAGTTGTGATCTCCCTCGTACATTACCAATTATTCATGTAATATTCAAAATATTCTCCAGACTCAACTTTCAAATGATACCTTATGTTCTGATATCCGATGAAATTTACATATATGCAATTTCATCTTATCTTATAACTAGAACACGATCTAAATTAGTTCGGCTACGAATATATGAGCCATTTTACAACATCCGGGCTACCCCAATTTTTCGATTACTCAACAATCATTCAATGTAAAAAAAAATGTAGTTTTAAGTGTCGAGAATACCGAGAAATTTTTTCTGAAGTATGACTCCCTTTATTTTCCACTTAAGTAATTTTTTTTTCGTGTCCCTGTGTAAGAGAAATTAGACATGGCGCAAAAAAACTATCGAAACAGAAAGTTTAGATATTCAAATGTACTTTCCGGTATAAATTTGTTGGTAGCCTTGCGAAATAATTTTCACGTATTTCCGGAATATTTTTTCCGTTGCGATGGAAATTTTGCTTTCGATGAAAATTTCACAGAAATTTCTCTGCTATGCTTATCAACTATGTAAATATCGGCAGAGAGGCAAATAAAATAAAAAATCATTCATTAATATAAGTAGCATTAAGTCCGGCTTATAACTAAACAGCCTATTTTATTTTCTGATAAATAGCTTCAAGCTGCCCGCATTTATTTTACTGCCTCGTTAAACCGAATTTAAAGAGCTATTATTTATTTTCTAATATATGTGAAGGTGGGTAGAAAAAAGACATACAACTAAGAGTGTGAGGAAAAAGAGTGATACTAAAACACACGCTATTTACGCTTGTTCAGAAGTACCGAAAGTATACGACAAATACGAATAATAATTCAAATTGCAGCTGGACGTGAAATATACGTCAATTTCATGAACCATTACGAGTGCCAGTTCATAAGCCGGCAGCAACAGCAGTAGCAGCCACGGTAGCACGTGTTTTCGATGTTAACCCGTGTAGGAGCCGAAATGAGATTTGAAGGGTGGCGGCGATGTGTCTACCGGAATGTTGTGCCCTTTCTCTAGCCATTCAACTCATTCCTTTGTATATCAGCATCGGCTGGTAACGGATGTCTAATGCGCGCGGTCTGTTCCTCTGTCGAGTTCAAGCTTTGAAAAACGACCCCGATGTTGATCCGTAGTCCTATGCGTAGATCATATATATCTACCTTCTATTTTTCGTGTTTGCTTGAGCTTGAATGTATATGCACCGAAGTAGGCTTCATCACCTGCTCCATTGGTGCAAAATCATTATTAAGATCACTTTTCCTATGCTCTCAAAATCTTGTAGTAATTTTTATACTCTTTTTTTTTTGTTGGCATCATCATCCATGTCACTCTCGCAGTCACTACTGTGAATGGTATTGAAGGCCACCCGTTTGAATTGTCTACTTTTTTGCACCCATCGCGCAAAGCTTTCGGCAGTAACGACATGAACGCACTAAATGTTCGGTATTAACCCTGCTTGTTATTTTGCTCTCGTTTTACTTGACGTTCCAAGCTGGGCTATGAACCTTACCCTTTCTTATAGTTCTTTCCCTCCTTTTCTTGGTTTATGCTTGACTTCTTTTTTTTATTACTCTCTCAAGACCATATTTTTATAAATTTCCTAGTCTGACGGACTGCGGAAGGATAAGCCGAGTGGGCAGTTCTCGAGACAAGGAACAGAATGCAGCGGACGGAGGATTGGACCCCAGCCCGCACCCTTATAATTTCACCCTTAATTTATTTTATGGCAAGGCTAATAAAAGCGGCCAAGCTACCGAAGCATGTATACAAGAGGCGCGTTTTCTTTTTTTTCTTCCTTTTCTTTTTTACCCTCCATACCGAAGAAGAGATGAAAAAGTTAAACGGTTTCACCCTCTTATCATAGCAAGCGAGGGCTAAATGTTATACCGTGGACAAAGGGCGCACCATGGCATTGATCCGTACCAGGCATTGCAATGACTATACGTATGCTCTACACTATAAGGTACAATCTAGTGTATTATACTTGTCTATCCTTCTTCCTGAGAATAATGCTCCCTCCGCAAAACCCAAGGGCCGTAAAAAATATTTCTGGATTGGGACGTGGGTGACCTACGCCGCAAATGGAGATAATACAGGCTCAAACTCTGGATCAGTGCGGAAAAAACCTGAGGAGCACTTGGGAGCAATTCAATGTTAATTCAGGTGGCACTAGATCCACTTTTGGAGACGATTTCGGTGTCTTGTTATTGTACATCTGCTACTTACTTGTACTGGGATTTTTTGGGATATCTTATCCGGGGTCTTTCATTTAAAACGTTGTGAAACATTGTTGAAGAAAAGGAATTGATTGTTTCATAGGTAATATCGAGTAGTAATATCCCGAAACCACAAAAATTAAATTCCGAGCGTGTTCCGCGAGGTTTTTTTGTGCGAAATATGCCCCGATCATTGCTAATCAGGGAAACTGGAGAGCATTATTACGATTATTTTTGGAAGTCAAGGAGCATTTGTCGGATTATTTTTCGAATCTGGATTTCGACTAAGCACAGAGCAGTATTCTAGCAAAAATGACATCTATGAGAATCTTTCATTGGTTGACAATAAAAGCTTTTGTGCAATATCCGGGTGAAAATTCTGTTGAAATAAAAAAATAAAAAAATAGCGAAAATGTTCTCGAAAAAAAATGGCTGAAAGCTTTATATATAAGATAGTAGAAAGAAAAGTAGTATTCCATAATTATTGAGCTTCGTCTAAAAATTTCTGAACAGTTTATAAGATATTTTACTTCAGTAGCTTTGCAGACGCTGTTGGTGCAATTGTTACCACGAACACATCCTTTTTGCCACTATTAGCTTTCGCAGCTTTTGTTCGGCGATGCCACTTGCCCACTTTCCATTATTTTCAACACTCCGAGTTCAACTAATCCGACCCCACCACGTCTTTATGCTGGAAAGCCTTAATAAAATCCGCTTGGTAAAAACTTTTTGAACCTTACAACGCAATCATCGCAAATATGCCTAGTAGAGTCAAGGGGTCGGAGGTAAAGGTGAAAACAGACATTTTATTACCCATTGTCGCATATTTGTCTCTTTGCCAACTATCCCTTGGTTCAGTTGAATGCTTTTCTAGTGTGTAGCATTTGAAGACTTCCAAGAAAAGAGCTTACTGAAGAAAATTCACTCTGTTATCTACGTTCGGCTAAAATTTCAAGATGATTTTATATTTTCAGGCAGGCAGCATAGGATCAGGATAATCAAACATTCATGAAAAATATTTATTGAAAATTTTTTTTTTTTCGTAACAAATATGCACTTTGCATTTACTGTCGATTGCGTCGTTGATTGAATGATCTGTTCATTAGATTTTTGTTGGACTATACAGTAGATGTCCGGCTGAGATGACGGATGTCAGATAAAATTGTAAGAAAGGTGACTCTTCTTGAAAGTGGGTCAATCGTCATCGTTGAGTTCTTGCTTCATCCTAAATCCTACAACGTGGAGCGAGATTTTCCCCTTTCCGTTTCTTTCTTACAGCGATGATAAGATGGAGGAGTTATCTCGTCGACCCACTCTAGTTGGTAATTGATTCTTGAGCCCAGAAGTCTCGACCTCTTCCACCCGTTGCACGAGTTTTTCGAAGTTCATCCGGGTGGAAGAAACTGCCGTCGTTTGAGAGACCGGGTATCGCTTTCATTCACACATCTCCGCAGTTCTCCTCTTTTTCACCCCCGGTTTCGCATCGATTTACTATCCTCAAGGACTTCCGTTCATTTGCAATAAAATTCAAACTCAAAAAATCAAAGAACTAAGCTGTAATTCAAGATTCGTTTTTGTCCGAATATTAAAATTAGGATCCTAGATCAATATATGTTTGTCTATAAATCTATCCAAACGAGCACATTCCAATGCAGATGTTAAAAGTAACATTTTTTTCTCTTTTATCCTTGATTGATTGACATTTCGTTGCAAATAATTTGGCTTTTGGATGATTTGTTACATAACCATTTCCGTATATTGATTCTTCTCCACACCAGTTTACATCACGTGATCATACAGTTCCTTCCCATTTGTTCAAGCTGTATTCGAAAACCCTTTGCCATTTAACGATAACCTTCTTTGTTATCGTAACACCTTGTGAGTGGTCTCTATACAGCTTATTCCTCAAGGAATCAAATATATCAGGAAGACCTTTTGGCTGTTTGGTTGAGCCTAATAATAAGGGGAGGAACTGGTCCAAGAAGATTTGTGAGGGTAAAAAAATGGATCTGGACTCAAGGGGTGCTCTTCAAACGCGTCACCCAGGATATAGCAGCACTATATATAACCACGAGATCCTCCGCAGTGAGAAAGAAAAAGTGGCATCGCATCGCTGGCCATTCATTCGATATGTTAGCTTCGTGCCTGGAGTAGTAAAGTCTCAAGGGAAGGGGATATTCAGTTGAGACTATATCCTATATTCCTGACCGCTATGTTGTATCCAGTGCAATCCACTGTAGAGGAAACGGGCTGGATCGACAACTATTGTGTACCACTGTGCGATATACTGTAGTGCTGATCCTAATCCGGAAAAAACCAGTCGTGCAAGAAATTAAATATTACCCCCTACGCACGATGCGCGTTGGAGGGATGAATCGGCGTCTCCAGAAAGCCCTTCAGCCACGACTTCTACAGGACTGTCAGAGCTGACTCCCTGCTGTTCGTGTGGTTTCCTCCGGTGCTGTGAGTTTCCCCAAGGAATCCGAATCGAATTACGTCCCACTCGACGCAACAAACGAGAGGACCTCACATCCGCCATCGAATATAACCTCTCAAAGGTAAGGAACGAACGCCATCATTCGATTAGCTATCGTCTTGAGGTGAGATTGGGAGGAGAGATCGTTTTGTTGAGCTGGCAAGCCACTCTCTGGATTTGTCTATCTGGCTGAAATAAAAAGCATAGCCTGCCATTTTCGAAAAAAAAAAAAAGACAAAGAGCCTAATCACAACGCTTTCGCCGCAGAAAAAAGGATAAAGAACGAAGCTCGTGGTGCTCGACACTGAGGCTGGTCGGAAAATTAATCGAGTGGTGCTTCTGCCAAGCAAAGGCGTCCCCTGTGTATAAGCTGCATATACCTACTACCACCATCTCCACAGCCAGAGAAGTTTAAATTGAGCAGTAGGAATTGGCGCATCGCTAAAAAGTTTATCGCTCAGCAGCGACGTGCCAGCATCATTCGTACCAGTTCATCACACACCGAATCGCCACTGTTCCTTCCATACTGCTCGAAGCAAATCATAAAATGGTAGACGCGTGAGTGACAGACGAAATCGATGAAGGTGAGAGTCGGAAAATCCCTCGCTGGAGGCTATCGCCGAATAAAAATTTGAAAACAGTTCGACCTTTCCGAAATTTTCATGAACCCGTTTGGCCATCCCTCTCAAAAGGTATGGACAGTGTTCTCGTCTTCAAATTACCTCTGCTTATCTACAGCAGGTAAACATGTAAAGCAGCTGGAGGTATATAGGACATCAGTTGGATGTGGAAAGCTTCTACTATGGCGCCGAAGCAAGTTGTGCGAGTTGGAGAGACGAGAAGAAGAAAAGGGTGAATACCAGAGGAGTCAAGCAAAAAACGGAGTAGCTGTGGTTCAGAGCGAACGGTTTTTTTTTGTGCTGGCCATTGCGCTAGTACTGGCGCTTGTGCGAAATCATAGTGGTGGAATGCTCGCGGGCACAAGCGGTTTAAGAGCAAGAACGAGAGGAGTGACTCGTAGCCTCAAACACCGAGACCGCATTATCCAGTCTGGAGGACATTATCGTTGATGCCGCGGGAGGTGTACTACAGTGAAATCGTGGTATTCGTACGTATAAAATACAAGGCAAGGACACCGGAGTACGAGAAATTACGTTATATTCAAGGTGAGAGGTAAGCAGTCACGCTGGTGGTAGAAGAAAGGCTGGAAGACTCATCCTCCCGATAGAGGAAAGAGATGAATCTCTGCCTGCGTTCTTAAGACTTCCAGCACAATCTTTTGCTTCCTTACCTTCGATTTTCTACGTTTAATAATACTTATGATTGTTTTGTTTCTTTCCACGTAATGTGGAGTAATGTTTCCACGAAGGAGACCTTAAACTGGTAAGCAAGGCCCTTTCAAAAAACGATGGTGCAAAGCACTCTAGTGACGCAATGACCTCATGAATTTTGAATTTAGTTCACGGTGTGGAGATAGAAATAGAAAGAAGCGAATGAGTAGGTGGTTACGAAATGAAATGGAAAGGAAGGAAGTAACTCTACTGGAATGGAATCGTCAGCCCTTCCGCCCCGGAAGGAGTGACTACTGTTGGCTGAGATATAAGGACTCCTCTCCTTTTCCATCCCTCTCTTTCATCCCCTACGTAATCGCTGAGACTAAACTTTCTCTATAAATCACAAAACGGCTTCACCTTCTGGAAGCTACCGGCGCTTCTGCTTCTACTCTTGGAGACGACTACCGGTTACCGTTGGCGATGTTATCGTCTGACTACCAGCGAGAGAGGGATCCACGCAGTGCGCATCGTTTCTTCTCCTGGTGGCCGTAGATATTCGTCCGTCCGATATTTACGCTAGGGATGAACGAAGAGGGGCGAAGGTTATATCATCGGTGAAGGCAAAACGGAGAATGGAGACCTTACGGGAATCAGGAACGTCACGACGGAGAAATATAATGGAAATTAATGTTGCTCCTATGCTGATTCCATTCCGCGTCTGATCTCTGCCTTTTACTCATACATACGTTTCTATCTCTGGCCCGTGGTCGTGCGACTTCCGTTTCGTACCGGCCACGTGTCCGGGATATTCTCTATGGATGTTCTCGTGTTAGATATTCAACTTTGCTGCGGTGGTTCCCCGGATCTCTGAACCCCAAAACCTGCCCAGCACGAAGGTTACTCGCGGTCCTTTCCACTATCCGCATTCGTCTCATTCTGACTGCCCGTTACGCGGCCCATCTTTGCGTGCACAGCTTCCGTTCAACTCTTGGTAGCACTGCCTTCGTTCAATGGACTTTCTTTTACCGAGGTCACCTTACCCCGTTGGATCCTGTCGGTTTCTCTCTTTCGTATTTACACGCTCGGCTTCATCTTCCTCGAAACCGGATGCTGTTTTCCATCGGGGCTACAACTTTGCGACCCTCGGCCTTCCATATTCCAAGAGTGATTTAGCTGCCCACGTTACGGAATTATGGGCAAATTCACTCGACCACGCAAACCGACTTCAGAAACTCTCGGTTCCAACGTCATTCGAGATGACTGCACGAATATTGCACTTGTAATCTCAGTTCTCCATGCTATGAACCGAGTAGACTTCCACTTGCCCTGTGCTTGAAGTGCTCTAAATACAATCGACCATTTTGGACGGCATCTGGGAAAAAGAGACCCTTCTTTTACTTAGCAGGCTCCATTAACCGCACATCCTCCTTAAACTCACACAAGGTTTAGACACAAACCCACAATCAGTACACAACGAAGGGTCTGCGAAGACATTATTTCCTCCGTTGACCCGCATTTGGATCCAAATACTGGTCGTATTACAGTGTCAACGAGACTTCACCTCTTGGGCGAGGATTCAAAGATACGAATCTTATACTGTCGTCAGTTTCTGGAACAGAGAAGTCAATATCACATCTTACTCACTTATAACCTTCCAGTCAAACTGGAACAGAATTCCTATTTTCGATCCGCGAATCCCACAGAATATAATGATGATACGGATATTCGAACGTCTGTCGTCTACACATAAGTCTGCATATACATATGTTTTCGTCGGAAAACGCCATCGGGCATTTACTAGTAACAAGATAAAGAATACCGAGTAAAGCAAAAAAGCTTGGAAAAGATGCTTCCGTGGAACACCAGAAGAAGAAGAGGCTAAAGACCAGACGGTTGGGAAAGGCGTTGGCTTCCTTGTCTTCTTGTACTGGCGAAAATAGCAGGATAACCGGTGCGACTATAAGTCGAGATGGTTGTGTCGGGTGGAATGAAGCAATGGTATGGTGGTTTCTGCGGCAGGTACATCACAACAACAACCCTCACGCAGTCCCTCCCTATCCTCCCCCGGGTGATTCCCGGCTTGCGAGCAGCCGTCGCCTCTCCCAGACTGACAAGGTTATGTCAGAGCGAAGCACCTCGTGGCTTGCCGGGACTCTTCTAGTTTCCGTACGTCCCGCAGAAGAGACGGTGAACATCTATTCCTCTTGTTCGTTCATCCGGTGGTCCTTTTGCACAGTGTGTCCGCGCGGCAAGGGAGCAAAGGGAGTTTCCATCGCCCAGGATCTCACATCTTGCACATCAACCCCTCGCACGACTTCTCCGTTACCACTCAGACGTAGGAACGGAGCAAGCGAGGCAACCCTCCCACGAAGTGTCAGAGTGTATTTTGTAATTCAGGGAAAGTTTCACCCTCAGGGCGAAAGCGACGTTCGTAGCGGCTAGGTTCAACCAAGCAGACAGACGGGACGTTCACTCGCGCGTGGGTGCTTTTCTCCCACCCCCCGAGCTCTCTCTCTTCGGTACGACGAGGGTGTACAGCACCGGCGTTAGAGACACTCCAAGATGGAGAAGAAGGCGGAGGGTTGAACTCTGCTCGAAGTGTATTAGCAAAAGCGACATTTAAACAGGCTCGCTAACGTTTCAGAAGAGTTAATCCAATGCTCGAACCGCTTTCTCGAACGCTCAAGTACCTTGAATAATATATTTTGGTACGTAAATCTAATACTTGACTAAGGGAAGAGGTGACACGGGTTTGCTTGATAAACTTCAATTATCTGACACATTAGCAGTTCGTAAATAACGAAATGTTTGCTGTGCCGTTGAATAACCGGTAGCGACTTGAGTTTCAACTCGAGTTGTGATGCTCCCGGAATTCTAGACTGGCTTGATATGTAAGTCTATCGGGGTAATTCCTACCGCATAGCGACTCCAATTACTCTGCATTTAATGTACTCCCGGAGCCGTTAAATAAGTATAAAATTATGTTGAGCAGACCTTCTTTTACACACTATGGTGACATTGATTTTCATCTGAGTGAACCCAGGACTGAACCTTCTACCGCAAACGATCCGACTGTTAACCGTTGTTCCGATTTTCAGTCGAAACATCCACCTCGATTTTTTTATCCTTTAAGGTATCGTCACTATCGTTCTTAAGTTGTATATTACATCCCTGGAAGAAGCTGTTCCAATCGTCTTTACTATGATTTTGAAAAAGTGACTTTTCGGCATTGTTAATATCAGGATTCATAGATCCGACTTCTGGTCGAAAAATGTGGATCGAATGGTTTTTTCTTCAATGTATGGGATTTTGTTGTTTTATATTGCACCAATGAAAACGACCATTTGGCTATGTCTATGTATTATATCTTTCATATTTGTTTGTATGCTTGATTCTTCTAGGCTAGGTGTCTAGAAGTCCACGCTGGACCTAGTGTACGATATACCGATATATCTATTCATCCCCCAAATTGTCACAAGTGGGAGCTCAGTTTTAGAAACCAGAATATTTCCATCGAGGTTGATCTTTCGGATGAACGTTGGTCGTAATTTACCTTTCTCGCAGTTTATCGGAAAGATCAACTACGGCAGAGAAATTTGGATAATAGGTTTGGTTACCAGCCGTATCACGTGACCTAAAAGCGATACTTCGGTCGGTAACCAGCTGGTGTTTGGCCCACAGAAGAGGCTTAAAGCAGTAAATTTGAATTTGAAACGTACTTATTGAGTTTGTTCGTTTCTTAGTTCCAAGATATCATTTCTTTTAGATGAACTTGCAGCTATATTCATGAGATTCAGATGGTCGGATGAAACGCAATAATCATTGCAAATTGCGACGCACGATCTCATTTCGCGCCCAACGGTCTAACTCTTTTGGCTCGAGTTACCATGGACACTTCCAACACGGCTCGGCCACCGTCGCTCGGTCTCAGTGCTCCAAGCGCTAAGCTCGTTTGGGTAATTTTATCGTCAGTCCGTTGGCTGGGTTCTCTCGTTCTCCACACCCCTTTGCTCCTTTGCGACAACTAATTTATTTGGTTAAGTAGCGAAAGGAGAGCAGAAACGGTCGAGTTAGTTGGCAGAGATAAAGAGAAGGAAACGATGGCAGGAAACATGAGGGACCTGAGGAGTGCAAAGCAGAAAACAGGGTGGCTGCAAAACTTGGTGGACGGTAGGAATATAGGTACGAAAGTGGTGCTCGTACGAAGAATCGATGAAGCTCCCCTAAAGCAGCTTCTTCATCCGGGAAATAGTACGCTTCTCTATTCTGTTATACGAGAAGGAAAAGTTTTCCAACAGCGGTTACCTCGCTTACGTTTCATCGTCGAGGATTTTATGACGTTAATGCACGGCCATTATCTCGTGGCTTCTGTAGGCACAAGGAACAGAAAATCCTCGACCCTACTGATTTCATTTCCGTACTTACAGCTCTCGTTAACAAAATAGCCAACGATGAAAACCAAAACTTACTGATCCCTGTATAAGAGTTGTAATTGGATCTCCTGTATCACATTTTTTGCATTTGCTGCTGTTGATTTTTTTTTCGGATAATTTTGTCTTTCTCTAATCAATGATATTTGCAGAGAAATAGGAAGAGTTTCATTTCAAAATGTAATCTCACTTTTCACTTTTCATAAATTTCTAACCGCGAAAACTCTGAAGCGACTCGACGGTATGATTTGCTAAAAAATAAGGAAACTCATTTCGACATGAACTTTCAAAAAAACATATTCGTTATTCCGACTTTCGAAGACCCCGTACAAGTTACATCAATACTTGGCAGAATAACCCAAATATATCTTGAACCATGTCACAACCAGCGCCATGATATTATGATCTTGTAGCTTCTAACATGGGTCATCATCGCTGAATCATCGCCGGTAATGAAGATTGAATTCCATTGCATAATCGCTATCTGCGCTACCGATAGATTGTCCCGATATAAAAAAAAAAAGTGATACAGTATATTTTCCATCATCAAGTATTGAATTGTTCTGTACACGATCGTACAGACGAGGCAATC
The DNA here is from genome assembly GCA_949699805.1 of Tromatobia lineatoria. Classification (NCBI taxonomy): domain Eukaryota; kingdom Metazoa; phylum Arthropoda; class Insecta; order Hymenoptera; family Ichneumonidae; genus Tromatobia; species Tromatobia lineatoria. The sequence goes on from OX453052.1 coordinate 567,626, forward strand.
TCGTCGTAATGCCCTCAGGTGTGGCATAAAGATACATTGTTCCTTTTCCGCCCTAAGCGAAAGGAAAAACAAGGTTGGCAGTTGAAATAAAAACAGGGTTGTGTTATAGGGAATCCGTGGCTCATCTCACACCGATATTTCGAAATCGGCATCAGGATCCACTCACTTGGCCATCGGCCTGGATGGACCCCTTGAGCTTCTCCAGCAGCAGATATATATACAGCACCCTTTCGTAACAGGGTTATCCCGAGCTGGAGATTGAAAAGTTTTCTCTCCAGTGAAGTAGAGGAGCGACACGGTTGCCGGCGTTTTTGAGGGGCGAAGGACTATTGCGCGTCCGCGATGGATTATAGGGATGGGTCGGGTTTGAGAACCGCTTTCACGAAGTCGTGAAGTAGACGGCCGGGAGTGCTTCTTTGAGTTGTGAACGGTGGGGTAGTCAGCAACATCCCAAGAAAGAAAAGAAGATGGAAGAGGAGTGCCTCGTACTCTCTGGAAAACGACTCGAGGCACGAGATGAGAAGAGACGAAAAGGTATATAAGACTGGAGATGAGATATCAGAATTGTTTTAAACTTTCTATATTGGATTGACGAGTAAATGCAACAGTTGGCGTAACAAATAAAAACTAAGCAGCGAACTGTCGCGGTTGCCTAGGTTACGTTCATGAGTTGGTAGTTACTGGCTTACTTTATTTCACGGTAGCATTGCGATTAGTAAGCTTAATTGTCTTTTTCGATAAATCCTATTTTCCTCAGGCTATCCACTTTGGACTGAAGCGCGCTCTAAATACAACCAATGTTTATCATTTTCATCTTCAATGTGGTACTAAGCTCAGTGGTACTAATTGACAATGTACTCCTTCTGACTCCAATTATTTTTACTTTCCAGTGCTTTACGATGGAAGCTGTTTGGTTATCGACAGAAACGATGGCACGTCCATAAACAGCGTGGAACTTTCAACAAGTACAGCATTATGTGACTTCCGGTAGGTGGAAACTAATCATAGTACAAATAACGCGTTGCGAATGCACTGCGATTAATTTTAATATCATCGAAATATCTCGACCCAGAAACAATTTACAGGGAACATATATTCAAGTATCCCTCCGCGTTATTCGAACATTTATTTTCATAAAACGCGTCTACGTGCGGTGTGTATAATAAAAAGACACTGAAACGAGACGAGTGTGACGGATCCAAGCGAGTCCTTGCGTCGCGCAATTCACGAGTACAGCGCGGTAAAAGTCGGCGTCGTGCAAGGCTTCTTGATTTACGGTAAAACGGGTGCCTCAGCTGTATACCAGTACGGTAATGGCTCAGCTCCTTCTTTTTTCTCTTTATACAGTGTGTGTTTTTTTTTAATACTATTTTATTTCTCGTGTGCGGCACGTCGTGCCGGTAGCGCGTCGCGTCTACCACTGGGATATTCTCCGCGCGTCAGTCTCGACACGTAGGTGCGTTATTACGGGCGTAACCCACAGCATACGATTGTACGAGGAGGACTCTTGGCATGTGTCGCATATGTGTATGTGTATATACATGTAAGTGGCAAGTATCTACATATACCAACGGAAAAGCAGTAGTGTGCGCGAATACGAGAGTAACATGTTTATGGCGTGGGAGCAGCCGCTGTGCTTCGGCAAGCCGAGCTTCTAATTGCCGAGGCTGGACCACTCGCTGGCTACCTTTTCGAGATTTAATGGTCGGCCACCTCGAGCTACCAGCGAGAACTATCCCATAGCTGACGCGGCTGGGTAAAGTCTTGCGAGAAGATATAGCTTTCTATGTACAGCAGTCGCATGTAGATTGGCTTCTCTAATGCCACTTGGCTGAGTGTGAGTCCGATGAAACACCTTCCAGTAAACACAAAAATCCATTTTCTTGCTGCTCTATTACAATTTCCTACTCAGCACTGTAACTGTAAGATAACAATAGTGTTATGTAAATCTACTCCAGCACCCCCTTTAATGAAAGAGCAAATTCAAAAATTCAAGTTTAATTCAAAAAGTATAGAGGATTATTCTATAATTGACACCTCCGGGTAAAGCTTTGACAGCAGATATAGTTTACCACGTACCGTAGTTTGCAGATTCGCTGCTGTTATGCGATTCAGCCGAGTATCAGTCAAATGAAACACCTTCCATGCAAACTACTTGGTCAGCTCCATAAGTGGCGGAAGGAACGGACCGGTAGCCCCAATTTCACGAGCACAATTTAGTTGACTGGTCAATTGGGATGTCCTGCTCGAAATTTACTTGTTATATATGTATACACACCGTACTATTTGTTCGCCTTATGAGAAGTTATTTCATGCCTCAAGTGTTTAGGAAATTTCGTCCTCACGACGTAAAGATTGTCAATGGCGAGTGTTTAGGAAAGTTCTGTGAAATGTTGAAATAGCTTAAAATATTGTTATTAATACGACTCACCCTCATTGACAATAATATTAGCAAAGGAATGAGAGATTAAATAAACGAAGCCGAATGCAAATGTGGGTTTATTCGTAGCTATCAGCAAACCACGAAAGTCCGAAAGTTGCACATAAAAGTAATTCAAAAACTTTGAATATAAAGAAATAAGCTTGAGTAATGTTACATTTAGTCAAATATGTCTTAGATAGCTAAACGGATTGTGAAAATATGAAAAGTTTAAATGGTGAAATTTTGCTAAAAATTGATAATTGAGGATAAAGTCGATAGTATAATTTTTAAGAATTTCAGGTAGGGTATCAAACAACCGCGATTTTGCTATCGGTTGCATTTTGTGAAAGCTTTTCTCGTTTTCGTTGATATCTTACCGCCGGTGCCGATTGACCCACGGTAATACAACCGAACCCAGGAGTCCCAAGAAACGACTTTTAGCAGGAGCTTTAGCACGACTATTCACAGAAGAACCTTTTAGCCCCGACGTGCTACTCCTATATTGCTATCACTAGTTTCTCTTTCCTACCGGCAGAATGGATTATCCGGCCATTATTTCGGTGAGCAGGGAAGGTTTCACGAGTGCGCCACGGAGGTCAAATCCCGCTAGAGAAATAGATGGAACATCCGTAGGAACAGCCCCAACGTTTCATTCCCCATTTTCGGATGCAAGGGTCCCGCGATCTTACGATCTTCCTCTAAAGTCTGAGTTTTCTTTGCTCTTTATTTCCCAGCAAATTTCCTCTTAAAATCGAATTCCAAAATCACATAATCTCAATATGAAAAAAAACACGCTTAAAATAGATTAATTCATCATTATCCCAACTTAAAAATTTCTATTTTTCATAATTTTTTTTCTAGGAATATATCTTATAGATAGTAACCGACAATACAACTATCATATTCTATTCATTTTTTCACATATCCGGATAATTTCTCATTTTGTTCTAAATTTCACATAACCTGCAGTGATATGTCTAGAACGCACAAAAAATTCGTAGATGTACAAAAAATGTTTGGAAGCCCAAAAAAGTTTTAGTGACTAAATCAGTGAAGCATTTATGACAGATCTATCCGTCAAGGATAATTTTTTTTACAGTTGTTGTCCACCGGATCATTGACAGCCTGTAGTGCAGATATTTAAAATAAAATTTCATTTTTTAAAGGCCAAATTATCTTGTCCTGTCTTTTCGCAACAAAAGGTCTACAATAATTAATAATATGTTGGTCCATGGACTAGGCGATTATGCGACTGCGCGTAGCTTCTACTGGGGGTGGTTGGGGGTGGTTGGTATACCATGTCGCTGAGGGAACGAGAGGAGTGCCTCAGTCGAGTCGAGAGCCCGCTGCGTTGCGGGGTGTCCTCCGAATGCGGAACTATCCGGGCGGTCGCTTCGTCCAAAACCAAAAAATTTCCTTGTCGCTAATTTGCACAAGGCTGAAAGAAATTTCATCACGTTTGGGATGTTCGTTCGATGTAGCCCGTTTCGTCCCGATTTTCATACTAATGACCTTACGTGATTAATCCGCTTATCGTCACACGTTACAAAACATCCGTCATCCGACAATAACATCATAATAGGTGGATGTTCTTCTTCTTCTTCTTCTTCTTCTTCATCATCATCATCGTCATCATCATCATCATCATCATCACCATCATCATCGTTGTAATGCAAGAAAATATCGTTCCAACTATTCCGTTGATTAAGAATTTCCTTCTTCCAAGTCAAGTGCGAAAAAGTACAGATTCGGTTCAATACCCTTTGGAATTAACCCAATGGGACTCCTCCAGTCGAATTGATGCCAGGAAAAAGTATCTTTCTACCAGACATCCCTTTTTTCATTATTTTTGAATATCGATGTTGTCATTGCTGAAAAAAGTGTGCAAGAAGGTGGGTTATAAAAATTGCTGAACGATACAATTATAAAAGAAGAAAAGATCGCCTCTATTTTTCTGTGGCATCCGGTTACTGAATCACAAAGTGCATTAGTACGAGTGGATCGCAGTTTTGACGACCTAAAAAACGTTTTAGACAAACAATTTTGAAAACTAATTTTTTTCCTTGATCCCAATTCTGATTATCGTTTATAGTGTCAACGTTGAAGAAGTCAACGGTAATTGTGATTAATGCAAAACAATAATAAACAATAGATAATTCGAATATGATATATATATATGTAAAATGATGATTAAATAAATTTATTATCAATAATTTGGTATGAAAATCGTAACGAATTTCATCTAGCGTCTAGATCATGTTTCTCTTCCTTTGGAAAGGAAAGTAATACGACGCCGCGTGTTTCGAAGTAGGCGTGGAAACGTAAATGCGATTCCGTATACATTTATATCTGTATAGCCAATAAGTACGTTGGAATGGAACGTGGGTGGCGCTGTAAACTGTCGGGCTTCCCGTACATGGCAATTAAAGATATAATTAACGATCCCGCAATTAAATATAATTAACGGAGTTGGATAGGATCCGGTACAGTGGGGGCCGAACACCAATTAGCGGGTTAGCGCTTTATCCCGCGATCCGAAAGCTAGTTGCCTCCACGTCTGCCGACTCGATCTTCCCGTTCGTCCGCTCATCTCATTTTACCCACATACCATACGCTATATAACCACTTAATCGATAACTCCTAAATGAAATTCAATTGAACAGCTATGCCAAAGTTTGGGAAACTAGTGGTGAGTCAAAATTACTAAGCTGTTACAGTGTACAAACGGTAACAGTGTAATGACATATGACTCGATTTTCAGTGTATTCTGAAGCTTATTATTTACAAAATGGGAAATCGATATTCCAACTATTTCCCTGTTTTTTATTCTATTTTACGGGAACAGGATCGCCATGTAAATAAAATAGATTCTGGATGTAACGAACAAATATTTAAAATATGGCGACACCATGACGGTTTCATTCTAAAATCGAAAAAATTTAGGTGAAACATTTTCGGTAAATTACAACGATTGAGAAGACATTGAATGTCATCATCTTGAGACATTTTTAGATATTTACAAAATTTTATAGAATCATTCTGTATTGATTCTAAAGATCTTAAGAATAAAATTCAATCATTTAAGATTTATTTTAAAATCCAATACAATTTAGTAGAATAACTCTGGCGCTATTTCGAAAGTTAGAAAAATTTCGCATTTATTTTTAAATTGTATACAATTTACCAGAATCACTCTAGCGTAATTCTAAAACCTGGACAAATTCGCTTTTTTTTAAAATGATTTGACTAATTCAACACTGTTGGCTAAGTCATTCCAAATGAATGTTATAAAGAAATATCAGATATTGCTAAAACCCAAACGACACAATTACTCTATGAAAAAAAAAATATATATATTCTGGCTGGGAGGACATAAATTCCCATAAAAAAGATCACATCATCATGACAATTCTATGATCAATATCCACATGTAAATAAAACATAAGGAATAATAAATCTGATGAATTTATAGCGTGGTGAACAAAATCGAATAGTGTGCAGATCCGACACAGTGGATATTGTGAGACATTGAAGTCGAGCGCTTCCGACAAGCGAACCGCGTCGCTTAGTTGTAACGAGGAACGATTAATCGAGTGCGCGGTTCTGCGTTTGAAAAGACTGACGATTAAATCGACAACAATAAGTCCGACACGTTCTACAGCACGTATATTCCACGTTCACCTGTACCGATCAGTGAGATGATTCATAGAGAAATAAATAACGTTTCATGGATACTACAAGCGATATTCTAGCTCATATAACGGAGAAGTAATATTTTTATTTCTCGTCACGTGTTTTGAATCTTTCACGTTGGTTCGTATGTCAGTGGATAAGCTCGTCTTCGATTCAATTGCTGGGACTCGGGAGCTTTGAGTTATCACGTTCCGTGTTTTATTTGCGCAGTGTCGAAGGTCAGTGGAATTCGAAGGATCGGAGAATGAAGGAGAAGCGATAACGAGTAAACGAGTTGATAGATCTTCAAAGAAAAGAGTGTGGAAAAAGGAAAAAGCTCTCGGGTTGAACTCTATGCAGCGTCCACAAAGATTTAACGTAGCTTTTCTTACACGTCCATTCGTTGGTCCGACACGTTTGTCCAAATTGCTCGGTGTAATCACCACTGTGAGGATTTTGGCTTTATTTCGGTTCGGGATATAAAATCAAGTGGAATAAGGAGTTGCGGATAAGCGGACGGAAAAGTGGAACGAGAAGAAAGAAAAAGGGTTCAGACGGCGTGAGAATTATAAAGGAGAAGAAGAGCATGCTGCTCGGACGCACGTGACGAACGGAGTCTTATTGCTTCGGATTTTAGAGGTAAGTAAAATAGATGATGCTTGAGGAAAATTACAAATCATAAAAGAACCGGAAGTTGTAATATACTTGAGTCACAGCTATTAATGGATAGCTCGACTTATAGGACGTGAAAAAAATTGTGAAATAAAAATCGTTTGTTTTACAAATGGCTTAACGCCGCTGGGCGAATGCACAGCGATGGCAGATTTCTCTGCCCGTAAATAAACGATGATGATAAAGTTGGAGGATGGTGTATGAAGCGTGCAATCCTCTTCTTCGGCAGCTTATTTCATGCTACGTACATTTTCAATTCAGACGAATAAGAAAATCTGTTCGCATCCCAAGAGTAGGAAATACGCAAGGGTATTAATCAAGAATATTAACTCGAGTAGAAAGGAATATAAGAGGCTTAAATTTTCACCCCGAACAAGACCTCTATTCTTCGTTGACTCTGGTGCTTTGGTATAGGCTTAATGCGCCCTTTTGCCCTCGTACGTACACCGTAATTTTGTTTTTCTGGTCCGTAATAACTGCTGGCGCTTTCCTGTTACATATAAGAAGAAGATCTTCATTGTTGTGCCGACAAGCGGCTGATTGACGATAAGAAATTCCGTTTCATCTTCCAGTAAAAGGAAGAGAGAGGCACAATTTATCACAATTTTTTCAGCGAATTTTTTTTTTTTAATACCTTTCATAATTGATTGTCATGGACCTTTAGGTATACAATATAGCTGAAAACATCTTGCTTTGAAAAGTTGGCAAAAATTAGTTGTGTTCGCGTGAAATCGTTTAATTCGTGCTGTAATTGGTTCTACCACCACGGCCAAGGTCGTACTTCATAAATGATAGTTTTGTCGGAATAGTATGACAATGTCGAAGATTCCGTTGTTATCGATTATGCCACCGTGGCCCTGGCGATATTGATAGATCGTCAATCAATTCTTAAGGAAAGTACAAATAATATTTTAAAAAACAATTTGCCAAATTTTTCAATCCAATTAATCGTCTTAATTTTTTAGTCTACAATTTATCTGTCAATTAATTTAAACCGTATTACAATCTATCAAAAGTGGAGGGAGAATGAGTGAAAGCGTTGATTGGACTGGCGCCCACCTGGTCGTTAAGCTCGGCAACCTCCGAAATCCTCGACAAAGGATTGTTTGAGTCTTTGTCGTGGTACTAGCCGGTTTAGCAGTACTCAGAGGGTAAAGGGGGTGTACATCCGCAGGAGCAGCCTGCAACAGTATAACTGGGTACAAACTCCCGGAGCTTTTTGCAGCGTATACGGCTAGTAAACCGTACAATCGTTAACGAGAGCCGCACCGCTAATTGCGGATTAAATCGCCTCGCGGTCGTTCAAGTCTCGAGCCACAAATATTTATTCGCACAGCAGTTGCAGCTTGTGCTGCTCGCCAGCACGTTTCGCTTTTATTGCATTGTTCAGCTTCGAGCTTGGATAATACTTTTCTGTCCCGCTTCGTGCGACTCGATTATTTCCTTGAGCGCGACTAGTATAGCAACCGTTCACAATAAGCCGAGTATTTGAAAGTTCTAGATTCTCTATTTCTTCAATGAAAATTCATGTCGGGAATTAAAGTTGGTCCGAAAAACGCTGTATTGTTTTTCGATATTTTTCCGTGATCTTAATTATATGTAACTCTTCCTTCGTAAGTAGGAGAAAGTAAGTTTGTTCATACTCAAGCATTACCGATAACTCATCCGTCGTGTTTTGCTCGTGTAATGCGTGTGCAAAATAGCTCATTTAGAACCTCCAATTCAAACGCTCGGGCAATTCAGTCGCACGACTCCCTAGGGACGAAAGTAGTCCATATCATCTCGAAATAAGCATTTTCTTGGCCATTGGCAAGCAAGAAATGTAGTTATTTTTTCAACGCAACCAGGGAGAAAAGCATCGTTGCTACACTGAAGGAAGGGTGGTTTTCACGTCGTACTAGAAGAGTTTCTGCCCTTGGCAAGTATCACATGATTTCTTCCCTTGTAGTCTAATATACTATTTTGTGTGTGAAATGAGATTCTTACCTCTAACAACATTAGGAAAAAAAGGAAAAATCGGTTAACTGAAACTGCGGCTTCTTTTCATTTTTCACAAGTGCGGGCTGGTAGTGAATAAGTAGCGGTGTTCGTGCTGCCCACCTATTTCACGATTAAAGTCGTGTCTACACTCATGCTCCTCTATCGACACGAGATACTCTCGTTAGCGAACGAGTACGTATCCATATGCTTGGTTCTAAAAAGAGTGAGCTTCAATATCCGGAAGCTTTTGGTTGGCGCATCATATCTGCTGGAAAACGTACAACGAGAGAAATAGGTTTAGTAACATTAGTCTTGTCGGTGCGGTCGTATGAAATTTGTTTGAATCAAACGAGTTATATTCGACTCAACTATACTCACGTTGTTTTTAAAAAAAAACGAAGCGTATTTATTAATTCATTTTTTGGAAATTTCTGTATTCTGCCATCATTACCATAATTATATTTAATAGCTCTGCAATTTAACTCCGGTTTCCCTCTCAAAAATCATAATATATTTGATAACCTTTGCATAATAATTCTACACTGGCATAAAAGTGTTGAATTACGATCCCGTTAAAATTCTATTTTCAAATGACGATATGATATTGCTGGATGAAGCTTCGTTTTGCGGATCTAATATGCAACACTCAACACCGTGCATCAGTAGCTTGTTGGAGCTGACGAAAATAAAAGGCTTTCGGAGTAATCGTGTAGGGAGTACGCGCAGGCGGCATAGTCGTAAAGATCTCGCAGTAGCGTTAATCCACCGTTAAGTATTATTTAGAGACGCCGCTTGTCCAGTGACAAGTCTATTTAATTTATATCCGTGACTGCGCCCGTGATGCTCGCGGCTCTTGGCGTACGCCCTCGTCTCAGAAATATACGCGGACCACTAAATATCTTGGTCGAAGTCGGGTGCGCGTGCGGGCATTTACGAGTGGCCATCCGCAACCATCACCGCTCAAGGAACTCTGGACCAGTTCCAACTCTCGTTCAACGTACGAACTATAACATCGCACACTACATACTATATCGCATGTATACACACATTTAATATATGGGACATTCCACCTAGTTTCAGTTCAGGTTTGACCCTTGACCTTACCGAGTTATTCTGCAATTTTTTTTTAATGCCGTGATTGACGTAACTCCAAAAAGTACTGATTAAAACAATGTCACTGTTGAAAATGAGAGTAAATTTGATATACAAAAAGGATATGAGATTTTCGAATGCGGTATATGAATTACATATTGATACATTTTTTTTTTGTAAATTTAGGGAAAGTATGGGATTTTTATGATACTGATATTCGTAGATAAAAATCCTCACGTCCGTGATGATTTGATGACCCTTAAATGTGTGTAATAAAAATCGAAAAAATTAGAGCTTTTGCAAATAATGTCAATCGTATGAAAAATCTCCGTCCCATGCTGCACCAGATGGAATGGCCCGTATCTATAACTATATATTAAAAGCACTAACTGTCACTGCGAAGGATCGCGTGTGCCACAACTGGAAAGCGAAAAGAAGGTCGTCGTTCTTCATGAAGACATCGTATCTCTGCGATATGTTAGCCCTTCTCTAGTACCTACTGCACAAAACCCATATAGGTTGTCTATACTTTGGCCAGAACATTTCATATAGTGAGAGCCCGGTTTTATTACGCGGCGGCCGTATTGATACGGCAAGTTTAGAGCTTCCTGGCAAGGACGGCACAACCGCCACCAGATGGAGCTCTGGAAACCAGTAAAGGGCCGCAAGTAACGAGAGACACGAGACTCTCGAATCAGCCGTTCAATTCCCAAGAGCTCCTATAAAATACTGCCTACCTCTATGGCATCGCATCTAGTACTTATACAGTATCTACTGTCAGGAGATATTGACGCGTGGGTGGCCGAGGGGTGGGGAGAGCCGAGCTAGAGTTGAGGGAGTCGTTCAGCAAAAAATATAAGACATTGCAATACGGCGCTATGATTATTGAGTTGTAAATGTGTGGATATGATTTCTCTCTCTACAGTGAATTTCCGGGATATTTACTTATTATTACTGTTATAAGTTTGTTTAGTTCTACTAACGAGATACACTCATGAGGGTTTTTACCTTGCTCCCCCCCAACCTTCTCTCCCTATCACAACCTACCCGCACTCCACTAACCTAACCTAACTTCCAATGCATCCACAGCCGACTTAGCTACACTGTAACGCATTCGCCGTGAGTAGGAAGAAATTGTGGAAAAGCCTTACGGGTATGAACAGCTGTATATTCTCCTGACTTCCAACAGACACGAAAGTAGCTTACTTAAGTATATACGCCGAGGCCTCAGAAAAACTGACCTCCCACTCATTGGTTGATGAGCCAGCACTGTTAGGTGGTCACCCATCGAAGTTATGGCCGCAAACAATACTGCTTAAGTCGAGGGATCGCCAAATTAATACAATTCGTATACCTTCAACAGTTTATAATTCAACGAAAAACAAAACGCTGGGGAATCAGGGAAATTGCAAAAAATTCTCCCAAAATAAGAATGTAAGTAGAAGTTTTGATGAAATATTTTGCACAAACTATAAAACACTTTTCTCATTTCATTCATTTCTACCTCTTTTCCCACTATTTTTCTAAGTCCAGTTAATTGATTATACTAATGGCGATGAATCAGGACCGTTACTTAACAAAAAGTCAGGGAACTTCTGTTCTAAAAAAAGTGGTCATTGTGGAAGCCCGTCCGGGATGAATCAATCAAAAATGATTTTTTTCTACAGTGCATATTATGACATTAGGGCTGTGGTCCCTGGCCAGTTACAACATGGACGTTGACTGTCTGGAGCAGTTAAAAAATGAGCCGCACGCTCTATTTTTTATCTCTGGCTACACGACACAGACTACCCCCGCAATCAAACACCCATCACGCCCCCTAAAATGACCGAGACGTACCGCGCATACTGAGCGTCGCATGTTCTCGCATTGCGGATATCATATACGTGCGCACACACATCTATATATTTATACATCCATGTAGTACTTGGCGATGAACGGGGTTGATGCTCATGCGAGCTGTTGCCCTTCGGTTAAGGGATTTCTCGAGACCCTGGAACAGCTGCAAGCGACAAACCCTTCTGCAGATACGCGTTACGCGTTCCGCGTGAACCCGATCACTTCCTCTGCTTTTCTGCACTACTATAAGGCCTCGAGCCTTTACTGCAGTTAATTCGCTACGTGTTTGAGGCAGTCCTTTCCTACACTGTTAGAAAAGATCGGACGTCTTTATTCATAAACTCGTCATCGAAATTTTAAAAACAATTGAGGATAAAAAGAAATTGTTTAAAAAATTAGCACGCACCTATTTTATTTCAATAGTAAAATCATTTCAGATACTTGAAATACCGTTACGCATTCAGGTAAAAATCACAGCAAGAGACTGTCGGAAATCCATTGCTCTGGCTATGCAGGGATCCATCATAGAGTTTTTTCAATTATACGACATCCATATTCACACATGAACTCGGTTGTGCATACCGTAAGTGAATTTACGGTCCCAACAAAGTCTGCAAGTCTTTCAAAGCTTCGTTGCTGTACAGACATCTTCATACACACACGCACACACGCACACACAAATGAATATCTATATATACGGTAACAGTATAACAGCTACGTAGCTTCAGGGTATTCATTGAGCGATGCTGATGTTGTAGCGCTTCGTTGCTATCGCGGGTCGCATTGGTATGCGTACCTATATAATACAGGACGCACAACGTTTCGAGGCCGAACAATCGCCACAAATCACGGCCCGCGAGTTGCGGAGGGGATGCGTGGGCATTAACCACGCTGAGGGACGTTGGCTCGGCGAACAGTTCGCGGAAACCCAGTAGGAATACATAGCAGCGAGGGCGACGCGAACGTCCGGTGTTTCTGGTCGCGGGCGGCGCGTTATCTTTCGCGCGAACAACCCTCTCCACTAAGCAACCCTTTCAGAGAGAGAGACAGAGAGAGTAGTAGGCAAAATCTCCCTTTCCATGGCCTGTGATCTGCGGTGTGCTTGCGACTCCAACTCTGTATCCAACAGCTCCGACACAAGCTCGACTTCACATATGAGCAATGCTAGGTAATACGTTACACTACGTGTATATACATGTGGGATATACCATGTCAAACCAGCAGCTTATCGCCTTCGATTTTCATGGTTCTTTTGTAAAATGTTGTTCCGAACCCAAAAGGCCCTCGGAATTTTTTTCATGTTCATTATAAATAAATGTGTTTCAAACTTTGCCGGTGAATATTATCGGCAAAGTTTGAAAGACTTATATATATATGTATATATATATTGTTTCTCTTCGAGTGAACCAGAAATTTGTCATTCCCAGGATAGCACTTCGCTTTTCCAGGTTTACATATTCGACGGGGCATGGATGACCGGGAGAATAGCCGGCCTCGAGTTTTGGGTTTAGGCGGCGTTATGTATTCTGTGTGGTTAGCATATTACTCCACACGAGAGTGAGGGGAGATGATCGGCGGCGTTCCAGTGGCTTATTCAGAGGGTTTGCCGACGTCGTTGAATTAAACAGTACAGTTGATGGCACTGGAAAATGAAGGATTTTCATGCGAAAATCATTTCAGTTGTTTTTACCTCCGAAATCGCGGGTACTGAAAATTCTCGTCCTAATTGAATATTCGTAAAATTAAAGCTGTATGTTCGAACCATTCTACTAATGTGCCAAGAGATTTTGTAGTGATAAATTTGGTAAAATCATATGAATGAAATGCGGTTATTATATAGATTACATATATGCACTGGGAAATTAAATACTTGGGAGATAATTGCTGCCCCATTTCGATCTCCTTTAGCGGTGTTGGAGATAAAATGAATGTCATTTATCGAATTCAATATATTATTTTATCGGAAATGTTTGATTGATGATATAGAAAATAAAAATGATTACCATAATTATAGTCAAAGATATATATTTTTTAAGCAAAAATCGATAACTCCGGAATAAGTGGCATAGGTGGGTATATGTAAACACATACCCTGTAAACAGTGTATAACATGACAGTGTCATTCACCGAAACGACGATCATCGACGGTCAGTTTTCGTGGCAGTGTTTTCGATGCATCGTGACGGTATTTAAGCGGTGGTACACGACACCTATGTGACCGTCTGGTTGGAAGCCTCGATGCGATGTTTATACCGGCCGCATAACCAATACCACCCATTCACAGAGATTAACACACACGCGCGAAATCTGGTCCTCTGGTTGCAGGAGGTTTCGCGGAAGTGGAGCCCGCGCCGATGTTTAAAAAGGGAAATCGAGCGGAGATAGATTTATCGTAGCTCGTTTGCCGCTGACGCGCCTCCTGGCGAGCGGAGTATTGCGGGGCGTTATCGCGCCACTTTTTGCTAATCCTCGATTCCGCGGCAAGTATACATGTGTGCATGCCACCGTTAAGAGTGTATCTATCGGACAATATATTTATTTATTAATCCCTTCATAAAGGTTCCGGTAGAACCTACGACTTATTTCTCCTTTTTTTTTTTTACAACTAAATCTCCAATTTAGTAGTCATGAAAGATTTTTATCCGAGCGGATATTTTATGTTTGGAATGTATATTTTTTAAATTGGTTTTCCCCCTTCGAGCTCCGATTAATTGTCTTTCGTAGCAACTTTTTTTAATACTGCATTCTGTCCTTCTCTATTGCTCGATAAATCTTGCTTAAACTGTATTTTTTATTTATTTATTCTACGGTGGACGCGACGAGCCCTTGTAAATACATTTGTAGCTACATGCACTGCCACAACAGTCGTGTTACTACGCACTGAAGCTTTTTACATCTGCTGTAGGTCTGTAAGGACTAGAATTCACGATTGTTGCTGAATAAAAATAAAAACCATATAGAATGTATTTTAAAAAATCGTAATTTCTTGGAGATAGATAATGACAGAATGTCACATCAAGTTTTTTTTCCAAAGAATTAGCCTCACTCTCGGATTATTCCATAGCGTAAACGTGATACGATTTATACAAATAAGTTATAAGTTGCAATTGTATGAACAAATCACCGGTTATTCGATTCGTAGAGAAAAAGCAGAATACGATGCACTGTAAAACGTTACACGAGAATGCCGATTCGTTGTCATTATGCAAAGTTGAAAAGCGTCCCTTTGGCAATGCGTTATCGACCGCGCAAGTGGACAGCGATGCATTACATTGTGCTGCTATGTGCTCTTCGTGCACAATGCGCGTGCAAATATTTTCAATTCGCCGAGCGATGTGAGTACGCGCAAGCCGCATACAATCGTACCGATGAGTGTCGGTTTATCGTCACGTTGCTCTCGCCGATATGTTCGGTGCATCGTATGCACACCGATTTCCTCTGAAAATGTATATCTATAGCCACAGTGCCTATATCATAGCGTTATCGCTTCAAAGCACACATACCTTCCTCTCTTTTCGTCTATTATACGTATCTCAAAGCAAACACCAACACGAGTATTTTGAAATCCATCTGGACGAATACAACGATCAAAATGAAAAGTATATATATATTTTTTAGAAAATTCAATGTTCATTCGCTTATGTACTCACTCGACAAGTAGCGAAGGCTTTGAAACCTTCTGCACTAAAATTGTAATAAATCGTTTAATGTTTTTAATCTTTGTGGAATATAAAAATGTTAATTTGGTCACAAATTAAGGTCAAGTTTTCAGGCTATAAAAATGTGGCTAAGAATAATTTTTCGAGAATTCATTCCTTGTGACTGTGCCTTTTTAATACAGCTGTAACTAAGGCTGTAACAATATCTTTTTCGTTGAGGACGAGATCCACTTAACGTGCAACAACAATTCAGAGAGGTTAAAGAAAGCACGTTGCGAATGAATAAAAAGCTTTATTCGCCCGCAGGGCAGTTCTAGATTGGGTGAATTGGATGTGGAAACATTCTCGTCCGGACCTTCAAGTGGTCGAAAAAAACGTGTCGTCAATCGCGCCCAGGGCGGCACTTCTACGTCGTTTGTGGAGAGTACGAAAGTACATGTACTATACATATATATGTATTTGTAACCCCCGGTACAATTGGATATAACTGAGAGCCCTCAAACGCCCCGACAACCCTTCTTTATTCAACTACTCTGCAGTTTGTACTACACGATAAACGCCCAACTATACATTGCATGAATAATCTATTTGCAGCGAATTTATTTCATCGGTTTGCGCAAATTCACTTGAACCCACAAAAAGGGGAGGGTGCGCAATGAGCCTCTGTTGGTTTATCCTGCTCTTGATTGAAGCTGACATTACAATCAAAATCTGATTCGACGAAATATCGTTAAATATGTTGAATATATTTTTTAGAAGTTTTTACAGAAGATAGACAGTGCATAAATTATTGATGGAAAAGCCTTTCCTAACCATGACATGAACTTTCAAGCTTATCGTCACATAAGACCAATAGATGCTTTAATATGCATGGGTTATTTCCTCGAATATCGGAGGAAAATCTGGACTTGAAATTTTTGGTGTTTTTATTTTTCAAGAATTTATTAATAAACAGATTCAAAATAACCAACGGGAGCGACAGTGAAATAAATTTGCAGCAAATCTTTGCTACTCGTATTCCCAACCGTAACAGATCTGGTGTTTCGTTTTTTGTTGCACTCCCGAGTTTCTATCTATTCACTCAGTAATTCTCCGGGTGGTCTTGTGCAAGGAAAGCAAACAACTTGAATAAACCAACCTGATTGGATTCGGTTTTCGGTATATGCACATCTGGCAACTAAATGGACCCCCAAAAACGTATATGGACTATTCAACCCAAATAGTTCGACCCTTCTGACTCCAACGCAGGCTATTAAAATTTAAATACTAGCATGAGATTTTTTTGTATTTAATACCGATCGAGGAATAAATTTTATCCAAATCAAGCCGGTACATGCATTATTATCCGCCATATTGAATTCATAAATTTTAAGCTCAATTTCTAATAAGCCTCAAGTAATGAGGCACTCGTGGCGCACCCTTATAATAGCTTGATCAGGCGTAAATGTGACAACGTTACAATTCAATTCACGGCGTTATCAGGTTGCCATAAAAGCGCCCTACCAGCATTGTCAGGCAGCCTGATAACACCCTGACAATGGCCTGAAGATAATTTCTACCCGGGTTTATATATATGGGAATTGTTAATATGCAGGAACATCAATACCTTAAAATTTGAGTGGTACAAGTAAATCTATTGAGAATACATAACGATTGTATTTAGGAGTAATATTTTTTCCGGTAACAATATATGATGTCGTTACGAATACATGTAATTGTCCTTCGGCCTGAGTTCTTTTCATATCTTTTGCACGGCAAGTTTAGTCCTGTAAAAATGGCCTTTGTACAAGAAAATCAATGCTGTTTGGAAGCGATGAGATCTCGGCAAAATTATGACTTTTGTAATTAAAAAAAAAAATGATCACTGATTTCATGCCCATAACATTGAACCAGACAGAGCATAAACAATCCGATATATGCGGGTGTGCATGACCTTTTCGCCTCTGAACAAATGTGTACCGATCGTCGCTTTGTCGCCGTGTATCAAACGATACCACGAAAAGCGCGGTCTCTGGCTGTTTGGTTATATAGATTCCACGCATGCAGAGCTCTTGTCTGTATTCTGATGCGGCCCAGCTCGGCACGGCATATTTGTCCATCGATTAGTCACACCGGTGTTTTCGTTAGATTATCGCGTTGAGTGTAGCTTTTGACGGAACGCGGAGAGAACTTGACACCTCCACCGAGTCTCGATTGTTTATAAAAAAAGCAAACACACTACGAAGTCTCTTCCAAAGATTTTCCACATCGTCACGTGATTTTCTCAACACGATTTTTACGTGCGTCACGTTAGTGTTGTGAAGTTAGTTTGCGAAGTTAGCTTGTAAACCACCCACACACCTACACACATAATTTCAGAAAAATGTTCTAAACCACTTTTCGGGAGTTTCCTGACACAAAATCGTAAATAAATAAAATTTCATGAATTTGCTCTCAAAGAAAGCGAATAAGATTCGTTTTCCATTCTTTCAGTTTCACTTTCAATAATTAATTTATTTTGTTACAATTCCCGCTAGAACAAACGTACACATATCGGCAAGTCGCAATTCCCCACCTGGGAATGTTGCCAAAAGCAGGTTTTTCATGCTGAAGCCTCTTCTATATCTACAGTCTCAACGTTCACGTGTATAACACTAACTTTCCAGGGAGGGTTATATTTACCAGAAAGGGGTAGGTACAAGCCGGAGGGTCCATGGGAGAGGGTGAGGTAGAGAACATTTCACGCTTCTGCAGCTCTCCTGGGAGTTACGGCTCGACGAAACAAGTTCAGGGGGCAAAGGGGGGGGCGGGGGGCGGGAGATATTGCAACTGAACTAATCAACGCGCGGCAGTAGTCGATTTCTGTGTGGCTCCGTCGTTTTCCAGTCTCTCGCATGATCTCTCTGTCCCTCCAACGGTCGGCCATTTTTCCGTAGCCGTTTTTTTTTCCCCACAACTCAGCGCTGGATAATAAATAGTTACTGCGATAATATTCCCTGGAAGATAAGCAGAATCCGCCCTCACGACTCGTTTCGATTTGTCGGAGAAAACGATTTCTCGCGAATTTAAAAACAACCCCAAGAGGCGAAGAATCTTCCTCATTTCTCATTCCCCGGCTCACAAATCAGTGATCTCGCATTAACTGCTATGTACGCTTCCGAGCATCAACTCTGTAATGCGTTTTCCCACTCGGAAAACGGGAAATAAAGAATGTGCGAACAGGCGCGAGCGATAAATCTATCCGGTGATTTGCGAGCTCGATTTTTTTTTCTCTCTTCCCCTTTTGTGCTCGCTACGCACTTATCTACGTCCAGGTATCCGGAATGGTTTTTTTTCTCAGGAAAGTATCTCTTCATTATTTCCAGATTTTCGTGGAAATGTCGTTTTTCAAGATTGCTGAAACGTATTCGTCTAGAGGTATGTTCAGTAACGCGATGCTTCAAAAACGACTTTTCAGCGATTTCACCACACGACCAATCGAGATTCCCATTGGTTGAAAATCTGCTGTTTTGCCCACGACCGTTTTGGTTATCCACGATCATTCTCACCACCGTTAGGCACAATAGAAAATTATTATTCTTGTGTTTAACTGAACGGGTTGCCTTCATTCGGCAATTTAGTGCATATCCAAACAGGAAAAAAAAAAAAAAAACTTCAAGTCCAAAAGTACTTGAAGTACTTGATTTATTTTTATTTAGTTTGCAATGAAAACTCGATTTTTTTAGTTGCATCAGATAATTCAACATTCATTTATCGTTCACTATCGGGTTCATCAGCCTGATAAGCCATTAGGATTTGATTAATTAATTGAGCGGCAAGCTTGTGCTAGATATGTCCCAGTCCAGTCCAGTATCCAGCAAAGTAGCTACATGCGCTACATAGATATATACGAAATACGTGAACACACTGAGTTCGTTCAATTCAGCAAGCCTTACATTCATTGCCTCGTTCGATTGCGGTTTGGAATCGACGAACCGCCAGTCCAACTCGAGACGGGAAGTCGATACTACTTTTCCCGTAAACTCCATCGTCTACAAATACAATACAGCGAGATAACCGCAAAAGAAAAATTAGCACATAATGACTACTAGACTGATAATCCTTCAGCAAGAGACGTTGTCAATATCAATTCATTTAGAATAAGGTTCCACTTTGCATCCTTTTTAATTACCGCAACAGATGAAATAAAATATTTGGGTGTTTTACTGAAATTCTTAAGAACTATCGTGAAGTATGCGATTTTTATTAATTAATTACAAGTTTTCATCAAATTATCGGCTTTCATTCCACCTTCAAAATTCCGTTTGATTGTGTAATTATATTAATCCGTCTTTCCTTTAATCGAAAGCTCCCAACATCCATGTATTAAACGCTGTCTTAAAATTCGTATCAAATTACTGACTTCTGTAGCGGCCTCTAAGCTTGCGTTTACGTGTACATGTGTAGAAGATTGTGTAAATGCCAACGTGTGGCTTTGATTGCGGATTCATTTCCCGTCCCAGCCGTTCCGCTACTTCTGTTTCGACTGAGCTCGTTGCACCGGTTCAAACTCACTCAACTCTTGCAAACGCGTTGAGCTTGCGGCTACCGGTGGTAGCGTATATGTGCGTAAGTGAACGTGAGTGGAAAAGCTCCCTGGACGACCCTTTTCCTACTTGCAGTTAAGCATGTATGCAAGTGGCTCGATGCAACTCGACCCAATATACGAGTACTCCCTGTAGACCGGTTTAATAAACACCGTAGTCGCGCACACAGCCATTCGAATCGAACGAGCCTCTACTCCCTCCAATTTTTTAGTCAGATTGGATGATACGTATTGATAACATCCATTGATATGTGGCATCGAAACTATGAATATAAAGTTATTAAAAAAGTTTGCTGATACGTCCTTTTCCGTTCACTTCAACCTGTTTCCACCATCCACTAGCGAATATGAAAACGGAAATGAAATTCTGATACGAGGTATTGGAAAATACATGCACGAAAATACTCATCGACGATATCTCTTGAACTTCAAAGATACCGGTTTCTGCAATCGAGTGATGTTCTAGTTACTCGGAAATTGGATCGGGAAATTCTTGTGTAGATTATAGTTACGATGTAAAAACAATATATCGAATACGAATATTGCAGAATTTATACTGCTGTCAACCAGTCATAACCAGGCACTCATTTTCAGCAAAGACATGTGCAGCTTTTTAAGATAAGATACTTCCTCGAGTATTCCCAAAGAAATTAGTAGATTATATGTAGCCTCAAAGCTCTTCGAGCGTCAAATGATAGGAGAAGATTTCAGAAGATGTGGTCCCTTCAGGATAGAAACTCTATAAAATAGTTTTATTGGTGCAGATTTTGGTGCAGGCAGTGATAAACTGAATTCACGTATGTTGGGAGACGCGAGCAAGCGTCTCGTGAAAACACGACTCTGCAATTACGCGTCCGCATTAAGGCGGACATGGAAACAAAGACGGAGAGACGCAAGCTCACGAGACATTCACACAGAGTTACGTACTGAGCTTCATGTACGCGGTTACATACATACTATAAGACAAGACACATAGGAGGCTGAGACGAGAATCTCGCAGCCTTCCACGTTTAATCCGAGGAGCTGAACTGCAGCTGCAGCAGCAGCAGCCGTCGCCACCACGAGACCGTACCACACCCGCTGAGAGACAGTCTCGAGTCATTAGGAAGCCGCGAACTCGCTTACAATGCGGTGCACAATGCTTCGTCTAGCAATACCAATACATTTGCTGTGTATATGTTCTGTTACGTTCGGAAGACAAAGGAAATCCGAGGGGAACTATGAGGGTTTTATCAATCTCGATGGTTCATTACTATACATCGGAACGATGAAAACTTTTATTTTCTACCTAGCCAAATATTGGTTGTAGTAATTTTCCATTTTTTTTACTTCGAGATATCGAAATTCGGCTCTGACTATCGTTCTCGAGCCACACAGTAAGAGCCTCAGTATCAGTACCGTCATGCTGTTAGGTCGTCTTTTGAAGTGAAAATTGATAAGGTGCTGCTACAAAAGTTCACATCAATACCGTTTCTTTTTATTGTATTCATAAGAAAAGAAAAAAAAAAAAAAATGGTGTTTGGCAAGGTGGGAAATTTATGGATTTCAACCGAGAGAGCATTATGTCGAATTCTTCGAGTCTTAGATGTCTTTGACATACAATTTTATACGGGGAGTATGTGATAAACGGAAAGCATAGGCCCTCTGTGAGGCATGATGGTTCCATTTCCACTACATGAGAAAAACGGAAGGTGGCGGTGGGGTGAGTAGAGTGAAAGTGCGAGGGTGGTCTCTTGCATTGCACCGTGTTCGCACGCAGCACGCAACACATCGCAGAACACGGCGGGAGCCTCCGCTGCTGAAAGTCTTTCGATCGAGGTTGCCGACCCTCTTAGGCCGAATACGCCCGAACCTGCGGGGGTCCTAAAAGCCCCGGGCCATACATATGTAGTTAATATTTTTCTGTGAGCGTTCAGAAAGCCGGAAGATCACGTTAAGATGTACTAGAGTACTTACCGCCCCATAGCGAGCCAGAGAATTACTGTATGGACGCATCTTTGTTCTGTGCCTCGGTGAAAGAGGCAAATGGAGAGAAAGACTGAATCATCCCTCCGTCAAAGCCGCTTGGGGTCGCCAATAAACGCATTGAAAGGAATCCTAAGACCCTTGCGTTCGCAATGCGCGATTCGAGACCGGCTCGCCTGTCACATTTCCTAAGTGGAAATAGAATATCACCTAATGCATCGTGTTTTGATACTTTGGAAGGCATCACACTCTTGTAGCTTCTGATTTGTTGGGATAGAAAAATAATGGTCAAAAGAATTCAATCATCAGTTCATCATAATTTGGAATATAGAATATTTCTTGCGCATGCGGGGAAGTGTACATAGAGGAAACCGTGAAAAAAATCAGTAAATGCATTAAAGCATTCTCCTCATTTTCCGATCGAAACTAAGTCGTTGGACAAGTTTATATTGGAGTGGAACAAGGAGCACTTTGCGAGCTGCGCTTACCCCTCCGGCTGTCACTGTTGAAGAGTACATTTGGCGAGCAGATTCGAAATTGAACTAGGTCTGCATCAAGACGAAGGCGTACACTGTCATGGAGATCAGCTAAGATTTCTTCGACGCCTAGTACGAATAATAAAATCAGAGCTCCACCGTAAAAAATCGAGAGTGCTGACCCGCGAGATATGGGTTTAACACAAAAAACTTGTAAAGCAGCGACGTAGAGTAAGAATAAGATGATTATAATATATATATAGGAGGGGTTGAGAGGAGAGATCTCGTAACATAGAGTCCTCGGTGGTGGATATATAAGGAACGTTGTAATTTCTCGGCATAAAATCCGCAGCCGAGAGGGATCACGCAATTTCGTGAGCTCCCTTAATAACGGGTGAATAAAAAATTCTACAACCACCAAGAAGGAAAGCCAGATAGTAGGTAGGTTGTCGGGAATATGGCTGAGACGAAGGCTGCGTGCTTTTCGCCGCGTTATGTGAAGAAGTAAAAGGAGGAACCGCATAAGAAATCCCCTAATACGAGCTCCATATATTTCGCGATGAACTTTCCTGCGGAAAATAAAGGATGAGAAACGCGAGGGGCGTTTTGAGTTCCGCAACGGCAACGAGGCCTACGGTATATATAACTGAAGAGAGAGCCTTTCGTGCGCTATACATTTCGAGCTTTCGTTTGCAAAGCTCGTAGGGAGTCTACAAGCTCGTAGGGAGTCTACAGCAGCAGCTGGCAGCGGGCATTCGTCAGACACCAACCAGCCCACGGTTTGGCTTCCTTCTCCGGAGTTTTTCAATTTTCCGGCCGAGAGAGACAGCGAAAAAACGAAAGCTCTCTTCGTATAGAACGAGAGACAGAAAAAAGCACATACCCCCGTTCAGGGGGTTTGCTTGTAAAACGTGGTGGAATGGGTGCATGGGGTCGAAAAACGTCTCGTGAATTTTTTAACAAAAGTGAGTGAGTGCAGAGCATGCACCCCGAGCTTCGGGCCAGCGCCCTGGTCTCCTCTTCCACCTTCCACCTTCTCCCTCCTCCCTCCTCCCTCCTCCCACCGACATACGTACACGTACGTCACGATCAATCTTCCTTCGGGACGTTAATCCAGAGCGATATGTCCCTTGGGCTTGGTCGGCCAGCGCCGTCGAGCACTCGAGCACTGAGAGTACCATCGTATACATTACTGTTTGTATGTGTGTGTGTGTGTCTGCATCGCCATGGGCACGCCGCATCGACTGCGAAAAGTATATACGACTGTTGGGCTATAGTTACGGAGTGAGAGGAGCAAAGTAGGGGACACAGTTGGCCAGTGAGTTCGTAGGGTTAGGGGTGAGTTTGACCTCTGAACTGTGATTGGTTGACTTTTGTGCCGAAGACGTCACGAACATTTTTTTGACACACAGGGATTCAAACGTAACCACGAACAAAGTAGGTCTTTTGCTGAATGATTCGTCGAAAGATCAGTGTTTTATTATGCGGGTTTTATATGAATGATGTTACACGATAAAATTTACGGGTTATCAAATTACGATACTTTTCTGTGTGTGTGTGTGTGTGAGAGTATTATGTAAATTTTTCAGACTTCCAAAACGTGACATAATTGAAAGAACCAACAAAATGGTCGTTTCTTAATGATATTTCGGGTAAAATAATTTTTTTTATCTAAAAAAAAAATTTAAAGTCCATTCAGAACAACAATTTTAGCTAGTGTACATTATTTGGGAATCCCATATTTTCCAAGATACGATCATTTAAAGAAAACTTGATTTTTCAGAAATTCAATCGTATCTCAAGAACGGTTAGAGATAAAAATTGGACAAAAGTGGTATATTTGCCTTTCATGCAATTTCAAATGGTAGCGAAGTTTAACAAATATTGGAGATAGTTGGGTTTTTGAGTGTTTGAATTCGTTTGAAACGCCTCTTATTTATATATATATATTAGTATACATATATGTTTGAATTTTTCTACGGTATGGGAGGTAGAAGTCACGCTGACAAGCTGTATGTAGCTGCCGCACTCGCGGACGGTGACGACTCGTGCGCGAGACAGTGAAATCGAATATGTCATTCCATTTGATGTCGGTGGATCGACTGGGGTGGCGTTACCGATAGCGTACGTGCATTACCGCGACCAGGACAGCGCCCGCCCAAAACCGGACCGGCAGTGGCGACAGCCAACCCGTCAGCGGATTCGGGAAATTCGAAACGATCGTATTCCGTCACTCCGCATCATCACTTCCCCTTCCGTCACTCGTATTCGGTTCACTCCTTCCTCTTTATAATCCCCGTCCTGCGCTTCGCTTATTCGTACCAATAGATTTATATCTCCCTTTTTACACCCGTTCATCCTGTCATTCATCTGCGAGTGTTTGTCGAACAGCATTCACCCTAATTTCTAACCTCAATGCGAACATTTATTCTCTTTCTATTATTGATCAGTGAATGCATATTATTATTGGCGCAAATTGATAGTTCACTATAAATAATAGTAGTAAAATTTCCATATCTGTTTTTTGATATCTGATTTCATTGACACGCCAAGTAAACTAAGCTACTGATTAACGAGCATGGAAATAGCGTTACCTTATAGAATAAAACTGTCTAGGCGCAAAACCAGATTTCTTTATCGGCCTGCGAGGCCAGTTACTGCGCACAATAAAAATGTGCTGTGTGCGCAGCGGTGTTTATTGTATGTTGTGAATATCTGTCTACTAAGAGTTGCAAACTTATTTGCAAATTTTCGTGTACATATTGCATTACGAGTATGATAACGCATGTGAACAACAACGTTCAATTGTTGTTAAACAATTTTTTGCTTAAAGTGCGACGAAAGTTTTTCAAAAGAACTCCCAGGTAAATTTCGTTGAAGTGTTGATTTATTCAATTTTTTTTTCACCCAAGTAATTGATTAACTATAATCCAAATTGCATATATTGAAAAAAAATTAATAAAAAAAAAGGAAAAATAGTTCAAATATGTTTTCTTCATAGAAATTCAAAGTAAGAAAAAATATAAGAAAATATGTGGCATGGAAGATATGTCAACATGAATTTTAAATACCTGATAAAAAACTTGAGCCATGCGCATGCACAGACCACAGGTCTTCATGGCATTATGATATTGATATTGAGGTGACTCAGACGAGTGGATGAAATAAACGAAGATTAGGGTGGTACGCAAGAGACTTGACGCCCGTAGCGTGCTTCAGGAAGATGCTAAAAATATCAGACCAAGTCCTGTCGCTTCACAATTTCTGAGCCAATATCACGTGGTGCACATAATGTTAAAACTGCGGTGGCACGACGTAATCCCCGAACGAACGAGAGTTGAGCGTCCACCGACCAAACATATCAAGGCGGAGAGTATAAATATTTATAAAACAGTGCCAGCAGATGGTGCCGGCCTGTAATAACGCGCCCAGTGAGAAATCAGTGAAGTTCGAGTTTTCGCTTGAGAGATTTGCCCCTCGTTTTATCTTCATCTTCCCCACGAGTCGGTAGTCACAGGGACTTTTGCAGCATACAATTACAAAATCGGTAATATTAGGGGCAATTTTTTACACCCCACCTATTGCACTTTTCTTATGAAGAAATTTCATATTCTCCCGCTGCGAAATAAACAATTCAGGAGTTATGTTAAGGGGATGCTGAAGAACATTTTTTTACCGACTTTGGTCGTCAAAAATAGGCGATTTCGTAGTATACACTATTCATCGAAAATACGCTACAAATATGCGTTGAATTCTGCAAGGGTATGAGAAATCGACGGCCAATCAGAATCAATTTATAATAAAAGTATATAAGTTTTAATTTGAAATGTGCAATGCTAAAAAAACTATCTTATAAGAAATAATTTTTTTTTATTTTTCAGTACGCTAAAGGAAAATTTCATTTAACTTGAAATTCATTGCTGAGAATTTTTATAATTTCTTTGAAGGTGTGGGTTTGATCGTGCGATCTGCACTATAATACCCATAATAAATATAAGTATATCCGTGTGTCTACAAGGCGATACGACTCCTTTAGCACGTCTGGAGTGTCCGCGTAGCTCCGAATTTTGCGTGGGCGCGCCGGTTCACCAGTAGCGCAGTTGTACGAAATACATTTGTTTCTGTCAGGGCTTATCAACCCACGTCCGTGTGTCGTACGTCAGCGTCGTCCGCTTTATATTCAACTCGTTTAGAATGACTTTTGGACGTCCGGCATCCGTTTCGAGGACGCTGGGACGAAACGTCTTGTTAATTTAGACACGTTGACACTTTATAACGTCGCTGGGACACCGTTCTCACTATAATATGTTCTTAAATACAGCACGAACGGTGAATTAATTGATGGCTGTCTTTGACTATTAACCTAAATTTACTTGAACACATGGCAACTTTTCGTCCACTTTCGAAATTTTTCAAGCTTTACTTGACAATTATTCAAACGTCTTATCGATGTCCTTACTTCAACGAATTATATGTCCGCGAAATATTTATAATGTATCATGTATTCATAAATACCATGAAGGATAAGTTCAAGCTTGACCCTGAGTTTTAGAAAATTATGTTGTCATTTCATAAAAATCAATTACAAAGTGAAAAATGAAACGAAAAAGAACGCTTCGACGGAATTGGTGGTGTATGGGCAAAATTGCTCGATGCACCGGGAAGTGAGGAAGAGACGTACGCATTTGGCCGTTCAAACGGTCTATTGGACCGTGTGTGTCAGATAATGATTTTTATTTCGGTATCACCACGCAGTTCTGGCGCAGCTCTCGTCTCATTCAGTCTACTGCCGCTTTAACGACTCCATTTGATTTTTTTTTAACTCGTCGGTTTTGCATATACGCAGAACAGGCGAAATAGAAAAAGAGTAGCGAGGCATTTTCTGTGCTTGGCCTAACGAAAATATCTTTATGAGAGTAGTTTGTGGCTCCGTGCGAACGTTTGTTTTCATGAGTTAGTAGGATGTGTCGTAAACATATTCTAGATGGCAAATTACTTTAGCTTTATTTTCATCTGTGTTTGCATCTCCTTTACGCTTTATTCGCTTGCTGTTGACTGAACTGGGCTTCTAAAGATTCCATCAATGACGACTACTGTAAATAACACAAATAATTCTATATACCGGAAAATAAAACACTTGGATTCAATAACATTTAAGAAATTATTCTTTTATACATTGAAAAATTAGCGTCAAATATTTGGCTTTGTAATTTTTTCTATTGCAATAACGGATTAAAATTTTTCGAAACGTTTTTCTATTTTCCCTGAGCAAAGTATTGTCTATTATGGAATTCAATGACCACTATAATACAGTTAGGAAGTCACTACCTTTTTCTTGAAGAAATCTCTCCAGCTAAATTGGCTGTTGAATAGCGCACTTGCGATTTTTTTTTTCATCTTTTCTTTTTAGCGCCTATCTACGGTGTGAAAAGAGAATCGCTTCGGCAGAAAGACGAGATATTTTCCGGGCAAAGGTTACCCTCTTATACGACGAGGAGAAATCGCGATATTCCCAAGGAAAAGTCATTACTGCCGTCGTTTGGTGGATAATCCGTATCGAATCTCTGGGCAAAAGTGTCGGTACTGCAAAGGAAATGTACCGTGGCGTTAAAGTAACAAGAACAGAAGCACACAGTGTCTGATATAAACAGTACGAGACTGCGTTTATTTAAAGGGGATCGAACCCCCACTTCTGATTCGAAAAAAAAAATTAATCGCCCTTAGCAAAGAATTTTCGATTTCTTTTGCCCTTTCATAGGGGACTGTAAACTCGGAAATGAGAACGAATATCAGAAGAAAGGAACTTTTTATATTGTAAAGCGAGCAGATAGAGGAACAATAGGGATAAAAACGAATGGAATATTGTGCGCGCGGTATTCGGAAATCGAGTCTGGATTGTGCGTCATGGATGTCTCTGAAGCTTTGATATGTAATAACTCCTTTCAATGATTTCGCGATGAAAGGTCGGATTGAATATTCAACCTGGAATGCTCCACGAAAAAATTAACGCAAAAATATGTTTTTACGTGCATTTAAAAAAAAAATTTCGTTATTTTCGGAACTGTTATTGATCGATACGAAAACAAATTGAAAACAAAAAATATTTTCACATTTCGCAAACATTATAACTTGGATAGAGTAAGGGAAAACGATTTGCAGAAAAATGTAAATGCAACTCATCATCGGCACTATCCAACACTGTTATCATATAGTCGTTGATATTAGGCCAAATTCAACACAAATCTTGTTGACATTAATATTTCAATTTTATTCTGTTCACTGATGATATTTGCAATACTCATTGGGCTCTATATATTCAAGTTGATATGAAAAAAAAAAACGCAGCTTGGAACACAGGTCCGCAAGCCCCGAGGTGATGATAGTACGTGACTATAGCGGGTAGATAGAACACCACAGAGGGATTATCAGGAAATTTGGGTATATGCCCGCGCTACACATTCCCTTCATGCAATTGCCTGTACGCATTGGGATACAATGCACCCCATCGTCCGTTTTGAACGAAAATCAGTAGTAGTATAGCTTTTCCGTACTACACAGAGAAACTCCATTGAAAATCCTGGATTTTTCGCCCGAGTGGAGGGGCGTTAGTTCACTCGTTCGTTTTATACCCCGCTTGCCGTTTTATCAATTATATAGATTTTCGTGGAACGAAGCGCAGAGCTTGCGGATAATATTCAACGAATTCCAAACTCCACCTAGTTCCATTTTCGACTGACCAGAGACAGCAGGGAAAAGGGGATCGCGGATTTCAGAGCAATTAGGTGATTTGCAGAGATTTCAGAATCGCTAATAACCACTAATCGGACAGAATTTTAAATGGCCTAGCTATACGGATACCTCTTGTAGCCTTGCAAAAAATGTTTATTTCATGAAAACAAAGCTTCCTCTATGAGGGGAAGAAATATAAATATTTTTCATAGTTCAGGTAAGCTATCGGAAGGATTTAAAATCTTTGACTGGATTTCGATACCAAAATGTCATTTTTCATGCAGAAAGCACGCACTAAATGTCATTGCGGTTCACAGATTTTTTCCAAGTTTATTGTATTTAATTAAGGAAAATTAATTAAGTCGTTTTTGGAATCCAAGGCACTCAGAGCATGTATTACCGAAAAAATCAGGGAGTCGATTTCTTTAGGATTGTAAATAACGTTGAAGTGAATGTGCAGTCGATCGATGTATTTTGACATTTCTGGATTGGACGACCACAGTGCTGATCGAGTCAGATTGGATGAAGCTGTTTTTCAGGGTTAGAGTAATCTCGTTTTGAGAGTGCTGGTGAGTTTTGTGTAGTGTAGGACTCTCGATGGTCGTGCACGTGCCACTTGCACACGTACTCGATCATGTTCACTCGCCTAATCATACAAATGACCCGAAAACACCCTCCTCGCCACGGATAGTATCTGTCCCATCGAAATTGGAAGCTTCGTAACCACGTCAGTGCATTCTCGTAAGACTCTCGCTTTCATAGATCTTCACTGATTTTCCGTGGAATTATATAGTTCACTGGATATTAATTCGAGGGCAGCTATCAACATTTGTTTCCGTCCACCAGATATACACAAAGACTACGATTGAAAGACCAATCAAGTATAAATTTGACCAGTGTTGGTATTTTTTGTATCACTCTTATTTTTCATAGTAATCGTAATAAAAATATCGACTAGAATCTTAGTATACGTTCCTGTACTCCCTCATACATTATTTTAAAAAAAGTAGTAGAAGTGAGAACTAGTCAAATCCACATAAACCCGTGTGTCACTTTCTATATACATATGTTTGAAATATTCTGAGACCGATTGTATGTAGACAAAATAATGTAGGAACTTCTACTGAAAGTACTATTATTTTATTATGAATTGCAGGAAATTTCTAATTCACCAGAAACTAATTTATTAATCGAAACTAAGTTGCGACCGCAACTCAAGTGCGGGTTGATGTAGTTTCCGATAAAATATTTACAGATCTCTCCATGTAGCTACATGAAAAAGTTCGTAACCTCTACTGAAACTGTCGTTAATTGGACATCCGATAGCCAGGACGTTCCTACAACCGCTGTCACTCTCGTGAACACAGGACAACATTCGACATCTGCCAATCGCAGAACTGCATCGCCATATGCGAACTTTTCCGTCACGTGCCTATTCCAGCGATATTCCGATGCGTCTGCGTTGTGTACCGTGGTTGAGTGAGATTATGTAGTTTGGAATTCGAAGCAGAAAATCGGACTGATGTCGTTCCAAATCTATGTGATCAACCGCATAATCGAATTTCGTCGTTATGCACTATGTTTCGTCAATGTTTAGTCGATCAAAGAAACTAAATATTATTTAACCTAACCACTTAGTCAATAGAAAATGGGTCGTAGAATTTACTCGATGGAGTTTTCGTTTTATTGTCCTAACCCAACGAAGCTTTTGCGGATGTAGATGTATCCCGTATACTGAAATCTCGAGCGGGAAGTGCAAACTTTCTGTTGTTGTTGTTGGCACTACTGGTGTTTTGTAGAAATCAGTTTCTACCATATCGGATTCGCTTGCGGCTAAATCCATCGTTTGGTAGCATCCAAACCCACCAACATGAAATTGGAGAGGCGAAGAGTAGTTACCGAAGAATACGAGGATAACGGCGGTACATGGGGTGAGGAGCTGAAGCATGGACTAGACGGTGAACTCGGAACGTCCACTATAGCGAAACCGAGTAGTAGAGTAAGAGACAGGACGTTGTCCATCACGACTCTCTAAATGCTCCTGGCGATGAGAAGTGCTAGGGTGCTCCGAGCATGCACAAAATGAAATAGAAGTGTTCTGGGTTCTCGGTTCACCAGTGGAAACCGAACAGGGCCAGGATACAGGAAGCAGAAACGACCCCTGAAACCCGTGTGTGGGCAAAAAGCTCGGAAATAAGTGATGGCCCGTGTAAGGATAGTGACGACTGGTAATGATTCACCAATAGTTTGGCACTATAGTTAGAACGAACTTTACCCTTCTATTCGAACACGGTAAGCATTCTACAGTTGCTCCGGAACTCGTCAACATGAGTACGTAGCACTGGCAAATTCAACGAGCTGACATCATCCCTGCTAGACTTGGTGGAAGAGATAATAAAGATGAAAATATAAGAATGGCTGAATCATACCTTGACCCGTTAACTGCCGCCTTAAAAACGCCCGAATTCCGAATTTTTTACTTTCTTAATTTTCTTAGCCCCAAATTTATGAAGTACGGAAACTCTAATCTGAAGGTTTGAGACTGAAATGAACCCCCAATAGCTGCACTATTTTGCCGGAAGGGCACCACATTACTATACCAGTAGATACGAACAAAGCATGAAATTCCATTATGGAGGCGACATTCAATAAAAGAGAAAAGATCGGAAGACGCTATAAGACGAGGGAGATTGTCGTGCTATCAGTGGAATAGGAAACCCTGAGCACGTGCGAAGTTTCAGCCGGTTAACGTTGTCCCCTTTGGTGGTTGTACGTTAACTTTTGTGAACGAGCATCCTTCATCTGCTGAGCGGCGGCGTGCATTGTTTCACGGCCCGTAAATCGTCTCGAGAGTTGCCGCAGCGGAATAGTGTTCTCTGGCACAAGGGACGAACGACCAAACTGTCTTGTTAACTGGCCACACCCGTAGAAGGGTGGACCGGGACTTCCTTCCTCGTTGGGTGATCTAATCTCACTCAGACTGTAGGTACCCTAATGCTTCGTTCAAGTATGGCGGCTCCAAGATGAGTGGCCAAGTCTACTTACTCAATAATTCTGAGTATAAGCTTCTCCTAAGTAAGAGGGATGTTCAAGAGAATCAAAAGTGGAGCCTCATCGACTACGAATGGTCAGATTGCGATAAGTAAGGAGAATGTTGTCTAGAGATTGAACGTTGAGTTTGAGAAGTGTGTATATTGTTCATAATGATGGCCAATCGATAACGATGGCCATTAAGGACGGAATGCTTTGATTTCCAGGAACAGCTTCTAAATTTTCTCGTTTGTAAGTAAGGAATGAATTCATAGTCCGACTTTTGAACTTACGGATAGAGTAACATTTGAAATTTCATCTGTAATCCTAATAATCCTACGGTTTATCGTAGGATTATTAATCTTGAGGCAAATATTACCAGAGTTAGCATTTCGCGATCCAAGAGAAAAACATTGTAAGACGCTTTATTTCTTATGATATTGGGTTCGTCGATAATGCATCGGTCCTATTCATATTCGTGCTATTCTCGTTCCATGCCCTGTTCCATCGCGAGACTGACGTACACTACGATCTTGATAGTGGATTTTTCTCTTTTCACTACTATTTTCTATTTTAAAGTGCGTAGCCAACTCACTTCTCGATCATTCGTCTTGCCAAGGGTGCAGAAAGCATTGGGGTGACGGAGCACGACTCGGGGCTTTTCTTCGAGACGAGTGCATCTCCTGGAAACCTGAAGGAGAAGATGAAGCAGAACATCGATGATATGCCCGGATTCTGGTGCCTTCCTTCCATACCACCAGCCAAGGGCTTAGCTATATCGAAGACCCGGGCACGCCACATCGGGAACTTGCAGACTTTGGGTTGGCTATGGTCCAGCCGCATGGATTATTAGATTCCTAGCTCTAGCTCCTACAGTCTTCCGGTGCACTTTGCTCAGACAATTGATGCATCCTAGTCGATATATTCGCTGCTCTATCACATATATATACGATGCAGTGATAGCTGCACTATCCTTTCTATTCTTCAAGTCGGTTCCGCATCCTTCTTACTTTGCCAACTGGAGTCTTATGTTCGAGGTTTGATTAAGATTGATGATTAAAATATTCAGAGTCATGTTAGATGAAGGTTCAGCTCACACTTAGAAACTCCATCCTCTTTTACGTTTAGTGTGACGGTCCTACAGTGCATATAAGAAGACGATTCGAATGACAGACATATGGGTGATATAAGCGCAGTTGTTAGCGCTTTTACACTCATTACCGGCATAATCCGGGTTCGATTCCTGGTGATCATTATATATTTTCTCTCTTCGATACTTTGTTAGTCTATCCGCAATGCTAATATTTACAATTCAATAGACTCTCCGCCTGCTCGTTACAGTCATGGCGACTACCATTTATTTTTTTTATTAGAAAGAAGGTTGAAAACGCATAAATAATCATTCCGACCCCTTGTGTAGATAATTCTGATTTTCTGTACCGTAGAAACACAGAAAACGCTGAGCAGCTGAATAATCGCAACCTTGTGAATTTCGACCGAAGCTATTCAATTATCCTTTGGCAAGGTGATCAATGTTGCTGGGTCGTTAGGTGTTCTCAATACAAACCTACTATACGGTTTCAAGAGTAACCGAACCGTTGATCGCACCTAAACCGGCATTGATGGTAAACATCGATCTCTACGTCGTAAACGAAGGGGAATAGAAGCTTCGAGGAAGTACAGATGTCAGGTACTGCGGCATCGGGACCGAGGATCTATTCAATTGCGGTTAGTTCCGGGCTCCAACGTAAACTTCCGCTATCCTGACCTATTACTATTACTATATGTACGAGCTGACTTTAAGGAGTAGGAACTACACCTAAAATGGATTAATTAAAGGACAATGCTTCGAACATTGTTAACGAAAAGATCATTGCTCGAAATTGTATGTTGATTTTCCTTCCCCTAATTATATACCCAACGATAAATAATTTGTTTTTTTAAATAATTAAAGAACTTTCTGATCACTCTGACTACCTAAGCTTGGGATCATATTTTAACGATCTTGGTCCTTCATAAAAAAACTTTGGTTTCGTAAAAAATACTTTAGGAAACGGCTTCAAATACGGATTTATACAAGTTTGAAGTCCTAAACGTCTCTGAAGCTTACAGTTGCATTGACACACCAATCGATTGGTTAGTTTCCAAGTTGGCTTCGGATTGGTTGTACGTTAGAGCTGGAGTCCATTCCGAAGTTTTCCTATTCATGTACTCACATTCTATGCGACGGTTTTGCCATTCAAGATTGCGCAAAGCTTGATGACCATCAGTGGCTTTATAACTATACTGAAATGTTGCTGTGACTTGCGCACACTCGCAAAGCTGCTGTTACATTATTCGAATCTATTTTTCACAATTCCATGGCCATCTTGATATCACTCGCCTGAAATTGTATGGCCATCAAAAAACCACTCGCCCTCGTCTTAAAGTTCCATAGCAAACTTGGCGATGGACGAGGGTGACTACTGGCCTTCCTTATGGAGAAAGCTTCGTGAAAAGTGACAAATAATGAGGAGGCAATGTGTAAGGTTCTACTTTGCATCCTTTTTTTTTTAACCGACTTTGGGCAAGATCAGCTGCCAAAAATGAATTGAACGCAGAATAAATCTATAATGATTATTCAACGCATGATTAAATACCAAAGTTTGTACGACTGAGGAAACCCAGAAAATTTTGGTTCGATGAAGAGTGAAAATTATTAACGGCGATGAGGAGGCCCAAAAGTGAGCTAACCAAACTTCCACGGCCATTGAACTATGTTGAAATTAGGGTAAACGAAGACACAAGCGTGCTAAACGAAATGCGGGTATTAGGAAATGTCTGGTCTGGTTGCAAGTACTGCATCGGAAGATAAGGATTTTGACCCAAGATTAGAATGAGGTAATACTGGAAAAAAGTTGTGAATAAAATTATAACTGACCATAAACAAGGGGTGAAAAAAAGAGAAGAAGAATCTGAAAGCAATAACCCACATTCATGGATAAAGTAGATTCGAGGTTATTATATACAATACAAGTGTGAAGTTCTCAAAGTCCGTGAAAAATGGAGTAAGAGTTAGTTTAGGACACCTATCGGCGGTTAGTTCCCAGATTGGTCTCAGATTGTTGGAAGTTTGATAAGCATCAGTGACTTTATAACTGCGAAACAGGCGGGGCTGCACCATAACTCGGGACTCTTTCCACACGCAGGCTTCGTTCAACTTTGTTTGCTTTCCTATTTCGTCCAAGTCCGACGGAAGCTCTAGAAACCACTGTTCGGTGGAGAAAAAAAAAAGTACTCTTTCCTCGGAGCTGTTGGTCGACTTCAACCTTTGGGTCACACTGGGTTTTATCCAACACGAGATGTTTTTATTCGCTGGAAGCCTTTTGCTGAGAGAAAATAAGAGTATGAGTAGAGCGGCTCTGCAAAAGAGATGTGAATTGCCCGGTTGCTTGTAATAGTTTGTACCTTCGTTCGTTCATCCGTCCGTGGAGCACTTGAACGCAAGCTCATCCCCTTTGCACTACTGCGCTCTGCTGATGCTTCTGGAGCTGTTGCCGCTTGCACGAAACTTTCCAGATGTCTTGGCTTGAAGCTCGTGTCGTAGTCGCCCACGCTATTCTCTCTCGTCTACGCGCACACGCGCTAACGGGACTTTAAGTACCCCATGCCTCGATCACTTCGGCAAACTTTCAACAAGAGGATTTTTCGCACCCGACTTGCCACGCGAACGCTTCCCTCGCCTATACCTCTTCTCACCATAAGAGACTATCCGACGTTTCACTTCACAGTTCTAGACTGTAGCAGCGCGATCGTTATCCTCGTTTTCTCACTATCTCCAACGTATCAAGCATCTGAGAGTCTGCGAACTACAAACACTACCTTAAATACCGCTGCATGACTTTGTCGTTTTTCATTCGTCATTTCAGGTCCATTTTATACTGCCAAACCGATCGACCGGACATTCGAACCGTGAACTAACGAATAATTCATTCTTCCGCATCATGTTAAATTCGGATAAACGCCTTCGTATCCGTTGGAATAAGACTTCGCTCTTTTATTTTTATTTTTTTGCCAAGAGTAATTCCGGTGTTGTCTAAAGAAAATTAATTTGTCAAACGATAAAATTATAAAATGGTCATCGTAAAAAAAGTTTGGTTTCCAACGACGTTAAAGTTGATAGATCCGAGTCATCTAAAAAAAGTTTCGTAACACTGTACAAGATTTTTTTTCTAATGCCTTTATTCGCCTACAAATTGTTTACGCAGGCTTAGATAGATAAAAGTATTAAAAAACTGTATTTCACATGATACGCAGTTACTAAACATAAAATGTATACCTAGTTAGATCCTTGTGGATTTCTCGTTAGACTATTTTGACGACGTAACGTCGATGCACGACGAAGGTGGCATTGTAGTTACCAATCTGAATGTCTGCTCGTAAGCCAGAATAGTATTATTGTCGGAGTTTGTGGTCTTCGTCCGGCATTTGGAACGTTTCGAGTACCGCAGCCCCTTCGCGCGGTATTATCTTTGTGTATCCAGTGATCCCCGACAATGCGCGGGATGCTGCGATCTTCTCCCCTTCCCCGGTTAACCCGACGAACTAGCGTCGAAGCACTCATACCAGTCGCAGTGCAAAGCCGTATAATCCGAAACGGGGACTCGCCTCCATCTTCTATATATCTGCCTTTCCCGATTCTCAACAACACGGCGCCCTCAGGCAACTTCGCATCTCTCATCCGTTGCACTTCCATCGCAGGCTAACGCTGAGATACTGCAAACCCGGAAATATTGAATGTCCCGTAGATACAACAGTCGAGGAAACAACACCCAACAAACGCTGCTTGTACATACATGTATATTTATATATCTATGAATTTATAGTCTCAATTAGTCGAGGCCAAACTTCACTCCCATTCTACTCACCGTCAAGAACCAAATATACGTGTTGTGTTGTAATTATGAACAATGCATTCATATTCGCTGTTTGACTACGAGCGTGAATCTGATAAGGGTTACGGCGCCAACTTCTCTATTGTTTTCTGCGATGGAATTGAGCGTTCATTTAGCGTCATGGGTCAAATTTTCATTCAAAAGTGTGTGTTATAGGCTGTCAGTGATTGGTCAATACGGAGACTTAAGGCGGAGTTAATCTTACTTTACAAAATCGTTCGTGGCTTTATCGATTGTCCGGATCTTCGGTCATCAGTCACTGTTCCGGCTCTGAAGCGGACTGTCCGAAATCACGCAATTTTTTTTCTTCATGGTCATTGCACTAACTACGGTTTCAATATATATAAAAAAATATATCTGACATATACAACTTTTCGGACGATAACATAACGAAAATATATTTTTCATCTATTTTAGATGTATCTTCGATATATTTTACATTCGCATATATTTCGTATATATCCCATTTATAGTATTTCTTGGACAAGACATGTCATATATCTAAGATATATTTTTCCATCTATCTTGGATGTATTTTTTCCCATGTGGGGAACGAGGTGCTATCGGTTACTGAGACCTTGAAACATGTAACTTTTTTAGCCTTCAAGTTGATGTGCAGAGCATTATTTCTTGATGAGATAGGTTTTTTTCCGAACTTTCAGCTTCGCGTTTCTAAAATAGTCCAAAGCTGCTCGAAGAACGGTTAGGAAAAAACGTAAGCATAAAATTATCAAAGTATTTTCTTGCTGAGGAGGCTTTGTGCAGACGAGGAACTGAAAAAAAAACGTGACAAAGTAACGTACAAGCTGCACGTTCTTTTGTGTTGTTTTTTTGCCTACTTTGCATGAGATTTTTTTGTCGTGATTTGTTAATAATGGATAATAGGGTCAGTGTATACTCGAGTTCCTGAACTCATTTACGTAGAGTGTTGACTTTTTATCGTGCCTATCTTAGTAAAATCGATGACGGCACCCTTCGCGTTTTCGTAATCCAGCCTAGCGTGCTTTCAAGACGTATCGTTTAGCACAGCAGGCTTTCCAGCAAGTACGCTATGAAATCTATGCTGGCGTTTCGCTAATGCACGGTTTAATTGGGTTAACTCTTCACCGTGCGAGGAATGTACGTACAACATCGTACATATCGGTATATGTGATGCACACATATGTACAGTCTCCTGCCGTTTGCAGAATGTTCAGATAGCTGTGAGCGAGCGTAAAAGCATATACTCTGCTCGATGAACCAGCTGCAAGTACATATTATAGAGGAGATGATGGCGAAACAGAATGCACAGTGACAGCATGGTTCACAAGCAAAATGGGTTAAAGCCTTCAATGGCGAATTTCATAGTCATTAGGTTTTCCAATAGGTAAGACATTGTAACAGAAAAGAGGATCAAGAAGTCGATGAACAGTTCATCATTCAAATTAGCAAACTACCCAGAAAGAAGGCAAATTGCTGAATGGTATCGACATCGTTTTGTAGTTGCTCAGTTTTTTATGGTTTTATTATCACTCATAAATTTATTACGTATATTAAAATTAATGAGGAATAATTATAGTCTTTAAATCTTAACATTTTAAATGTATTTATTTGTAGGTAACGCGAACAGAAATCAGTAAAATATGAAACACGACTAATCTGTTTCGTTCTACAATTCATGAAACAAATTGATAATTCATCCCATGATTCTTAAAAAGAGAAATTATCTTGAGTGAAAATCAGTAAATGTTTGAAAGGTATTGCTCTTGCTCAAAATGAAGTCGAATAAATATTTGAAGCGTACCTTTTTTCCGCTTTACCAACACGGTGGTTAGTTTTTTTTTGCCTTTTCACTTGCCACCCTCTTGACGTAACCCAACAGTAGCGATGCCTCCGAAACGCTTCACGCCCGGTAATTCCGTATCAAATATTCATATATATGGCCGATAGGGTGCGAGATAGCAGTGGCACTTTTTTTACAGCTTACTCCCCCAATTTTTGCGGAAGAACGTGATCTACTGTGATATTCACGAGGTATTTGCGTGTGCTAGTGGCGTGAACACCCCTGGGCCCGCACAACTTCGCACGTTTCATCGTAGAATCGTTTATTTTTTCCTTTTCATGACTGCCGATTCGAGGATTTAAGGGTCTTCGGTAGATTTGGTCTTGTTAAATAAGCACTAAACGTAAATTATTCTCTATGCGAATAATGAAACCTAGTTTGATTAAACAGTAAGATGAAAAGATAAATGACAAGTACTCATAAAACCTTAAACTCTGAAAAAAAAATCAATTTCAAAAAATGAAAAATGTGGCTGTTCCCGAAAACATGAACCTTCCAAGTTCTCCGTTCTTGGGCACAAATCAACTTATCATAATATGCGCAATCTCGGAGTTATCACATGTGCCACGAAGATGTTATAACAACAGCATTCAAGTGCGGAGCAAGCGCGTTATGTTGTAATAAATCACGACTGCAGCAAATGTGGGATGACCGGCGGATGTTCCTCATCATTTCTGGACACGCGACTACTATAGGATTGCTTTACGGGCCTGTTAATCTGACACTATCGTTTTATGATCGGTGCGATGACTCGATTTACGCCGACCAATGTTGTGGCGGTTCATGCCAATCTAGCCGTAACTTTTATCGGTGGATATATTATATCTTATGTTTTGGATTATTTATTATTGTACAGTAGCATAGATCCTTCGAAATCGTTCAGGGGTATTAATAAACGGGATCATTATAGATCTTATCTGAAATCACGTTGCAATATCCTAGCTTATAATGTATGACATAATAGTGTGCCCTAGTTATTTTCATGAAGCGTAGGTTGAAGACTGGTATTACAAATCACAGAATGATTTCCACTGTATTACAGCAAAATCGTATACATTTCCATCGTTTATATTTGTTATACTTTGTTCTATCGAGCAGAAGAGGTAACAGCTTATGTTTCGATCACCTTTCATTCAGGAATACTATTAAATTATTCCATTGCGTTATTTCAATTTGTTTCTCTAGAGGAGAACAAATCCTTTGCAGAATCTGGTTTAAAAGTTTTCATTTTTATAGTACGTTTTAGTTTGGCTA
Organism: Tromatobia lineatoria; assembly: GCA_949699805.1. Lineage (NCBI taxonomy): Eukaryota > Metazoa > Arthropoda > Insecta > Hymenoptera > Ichneumonidae > Tromatobia > Tromatobia lineatoria. Next base: position 607,736 of record OX453052.1, read on the forward strand.
TTTAAATATTTGACACTGACGCCCTAAAGGACTTTGTGAGTGTAATTTCGTTGGAGTTGTGATTGCTTAGTTGACAAAGTTGTCTACTTGGCACGAAATAGCGTATATAGTCTCACTAGAGTAAGCCTCCGATGCTCTCGACGAGACGAGGGTCCGTGAGACAGGCCAGCTGCGCAACAACTGAGGCATTAGCATTTAGTGCAAGTACTTGTGTACAGAGTCTAGAGAGTCTGCTGTTGCTGCTTCGAGGTCCTCCGCTGTTTTCATGAAAACGACAAAGTGCGACGTTCCCTCTTGGGCGATTTAGTACACGTTACTAGTACTGGTACGCTCCTGGCCGAAGTCTCGGGTTAAATGAACTGCTGTAGCTGATGCTCTCGCTCCTGTGTTCCGGCTCAGTATCCACTTGTTCGTTTTTCACGGACGCGTGACATCGCTTTTCGAACGAAACGTTCCCGATAACCAGAGCATGTTTGTATATATTTTATCGCATTCAGCACAATAGTTTTCGTATTGAAGTCTGAGTATTTAATGACCTAGGATTTGGTTATTCCGACAATTCGACAATTCGACATTTCGATATTTCGATATTCCATATTTCGATATTTCAATATTTCGATATTTCGATAAAATCCCATGTATGAGGTCGATCATTGTTCGTCATTATTATGAAACAATTTTTGAAATAAATTTTTGTAGAAAAGGGAAGATTTCAGTTTTTTCGAGGACATTTTTGCAATTCTTAGAGATCTTAATAATTCCGTACGACCAAAAGAATGTGACACATGGTAGGAGGATTTGGGAGGCGATATTGAGAAGAGTAGGCTGACATGAGTGTCGTCATTCGCATTGTCTCTCGGAATCTCGAATCGTCCCTTCATTTCACGAACGTCGCAAAAGGGTGCGATTATTCCGGACATTCGCGCGAGCCTTTGCCAGGTGAAACAAAAGAAAAGCTTGGCTTTCCATCACATTATTCAACATTTTTTTGAGTTATACATAATTCGAAATGTAACTCAATTTTGCACTCAAGTTGAGCATCTCCGATACAACCTCCTTCGTCACATATTTTATATTAACTCAACATATTTTTCTACACCTTTAACATATTTGAATATTTCAAATCCATTTGAATGATGAACGTTGCGCATGTGCGTCCGTCAGCTGTATGTTAGACGTATCGAGGGACTGAACTGCGGGAGTTCGGTGATTCCCGCAGGAGAATTGCGAAATCGAATGTCTCCCACGAGATTCGATCACTCTTATCTCCGACTTTCTTTTTTTCGTGCCTTCTAACTTTTTCTCATTTACCCAGATATCTTTGGATATGTGTGTACAGTATACGAATACTTTATAGTATACGTATACTTTATTGTAGTATTGAGTCTCTTGAGGATTCCCTCGCCCTTATATTCGATTCCTGCACTGTGGTGCTGCCCCTTTTCATCGCTGCTCTTGATTTTATCCTTCAAACAGTAAGATACTCTAAGAAGGGGTCGTCCCACTCCATTTACAAACTAGTGTGGAAAAGGTGTCAGAATCTATCAGTACAGACTCAGAGACTCAAATTCGTGATTTGAAATATATTCTTGTTTATGTATTCAAGTCTCACTTGCACAAAATTACTGTCATACTTCAATTAATTCAATGTACCTGATGCACTACGTTAAATTCGTCATTTTTCAACCATTGAAACAAAAATGATCTCTATCTACGCGTCGACAAGAAGGAAATTGTCGTGGTCGAAAATCAAAGTTCTTGACTATGCAAATACAGTACTTGATCTATGTGCAAGTGAACATGAAAATATAAGTTTGGTTTATATATCTGGATATCGATACAAAAATTGGCCGCCAAGCAAAAAACATATGTAGCACTGCAAAACTTTTTTCACTTGGCGTCGAGTGATTACCGCGACTCTTCATGGGTGCACACGATATTTCAATTTTTCAATATTTCAATATTTCGATATTTCAATATTTCAATACTTCGATATTTCACAATGTTATTATTTCTATATTTAAATTTTTCAAATATTGCAACATTTTAATTTTTAGAACCACGTTAACAGATTGTCTATACGTCGTTGGAAATCAAAGTTTTTATTATTACGGGAAACGAGTGATCAGCTGACGGTCTATGAGAGACTGAAGCCAAGAACGGAAGAAGAGTTTCACCTCTTGAACGCAATGATCGGTCTATGCCTTGGTGAGAATCAAAGTATCAAGTTTCGTGTAGGTATATAGATATGTGTGAGCACGCTATTCTATACTTTACCATACCTCACTGCAGGAGCGTTCTTGAGTTTCTGGAGGGTGCTTAGCCCTCTTCACTTCGATTTCTCAACTCCCCGCTCACCGTCCATCACCCAGTACAATACTATAATGTGGGGAGTCGTTCTATGCTATTTACAAGCTACTTTGGAGAGGGGGTAAGAAGTTGGAAGTGGATGCATGGACTTAGAAGCACGAGTCCCTCGTCGACTTCGGAGCAACGTGCCGGGGCATTATCAACAGAAAATATCGAATATTGGCGTACCTTATACGACAAGAGCTTTTGAAAACCTTCGACCGAAGGAAAAGGATGACTGGTATTCTCGGGTGCGAGCTTCAACCCGATATTATCAATTGGTTCACCCTTCAGACTTTCACGTTGTATTAACATAAACCATACGCGAATTCGGTGTGATTCTGTGTATATACTTCAATGGCTATGCTGGAATAGTATTGTGTACCATAATTTACTGCGAGGGGGCTGTATGCTCGAAAATATTCTGAGCACGTAGAGCGACTCACTTCCTCTATACTGACTCCTTCGTCGCGGCCAGGCTAGAAGAAGGATTGCTTGGATTTCTCGCGCAACGTTGACTCTCACTATACGGTATTCAAGCTGCACCCTCCGCAGCAAGTTTTTTTTCTTCTTTTTTACCCTTTACGCTTTCTTCTGAGCTTTTCTTGTTCCTTAATACTTTCCTGTCTTAGTTTTCTCTGTACACTATTGTTCTAAGCTTTTTGTCTATTGCCGTTTGTTTAAGCCGTGTGCATTGAGTTTATCTTCTGATCTTCGAAACGAAAACGTTTTTGAAATATGCAATTTTTCGTAGGAATTTTGGTCCCTAGCACACAAAAAAAATTGTATTTTTCGCAATGACTATAACGCACCTCGTCGACATGTAGATATTGCTATGAATAAGTTGCCCAAGGCTTCCACGAGACGGCAGGTTAATCTGATTATGGTAATACAGAGCGCGGACGCGGACTCTCGATTGATAATTGCATCGGACGCGCAAACGTTGGGCGTTCTCTACCACGAGAGCGTTTGAAACGTATTCAACTCTGGTCCCGAATCCCAGGAGTGATTATCTATGCTAAACACTCGCATTTCCTCGCTCCTCGCGTTCGTCGTCCGCGGTTGGTATTAACGGGCCGCGAATTTCATCGGATCTCATGCATTGGCCAGAACAGCGGCGCCGCCGCTGCTGCCCATCAGCTTCACAAGCAACATTCTACACACAATCATCCGCACACCGACACACGTGGAATCGAGTATTTCCGCACACGCTGCTACGTTTCCACATGTATGCACCTGCGCGTACAATCAAGCGGCCAGTGAATTGCGAAGCCGATTAAAATTGAACTTCGATTAAAAGGTGCACTGGGCATTTGCAATAAATGTGAATACATACAAATATATATATATATATAATCATATATATATATATATATATATATATATATATCTGAAAGGATGAATGTATATATGGTTTTATTGTTAGTAACGTAATCTATATTCGGACTGTTGCCTCATGCGTTATAGTCGTGGCGATTGCTGGAATACATTATTGCGATTATACCAGTTCATCCATGCCCAAACGTTCGTTGCTGTCTGGGGAATTACTGTACATAATGTAAAGATTCCGCAGCCACTGGAATGGCGACAGAAACAACGAAATAAGAGACAACGAATACATATACTGTCGCGGTAGTAACAAAAGCTATGTGATGGGTATCGGTTAATTTGATGCGTCGCACAACGCTCACATTTCCAAAAGCAGACACTGAAATTGTTAATCAAATTGAACACTCGTATTTCGAAAGGTTATAGTGCTGTGAATCCGTAGTAATGAAAGATTTAATTCACTTCCCAAAGTCCGCGCTGCAGCTCGTATATTATATATTCTTTCGATGTTTCTGAAAAAGCCGCGGGTTTCTGAGTAATTTAATCGGTTAATGACTTTTGTTATGTCAATTCGATTGTACGATCATATTGGAAATTTTTCGATGGAAAATGTGGGCTCTTTTTTAATCGCAAAAATAATGCATAAAATATAAATCATTGAGCTATTTGCCCTTTACTGCCAATACAGAGTTGACTGCGAATATGCATATGGATAGCCTAAATCTATTGAAAGCAAAAGGGCGCGTAGTCGGCGATCGAATGGGTTTTCCAAAGGTTGAACTTTTTGTGTACAATATTTTTTTAGCGAACTGACCACGATTCAAATGCAAAAGGTATATTTCCCCTTCGGGTGTTTGAACGCGAATCGAAGCAATCACCGTTGATAATGTTTGTGCGGTTAGCTTCACCAACGTAAACCCATGTGTATTCATTCAACAGAGTTCTTTCGGTCTCTCGTTCTATTTTTTGCACTTTCACACTCGGCTGTACTGCAGAATGTGGACGCGGCATTTATTCTATTGTTCCAGCCTCTGTTTATAGCCGAATCAAGCACATCTCGCTTGTTTTGTGTCCTCGAGTGTTCCCCTTCCCTATACAGCAAAATAATTAAAAGTTGGTGTTTACCAAACGGAAGCAATCGGTTGCCCATCAGCGGTAACAACTGGATTCAATTATAAACCTAAACCCGCGTCCACAAATCGGCTCGGCTTTCCTGCTTGCATTCTGTAGTGTTTTTTTTTTCGCACTATAGATGACCTGGCGGTAGATGAGGCAAGGCTGAAAAGGCAGGAGGACTCATCGATGCTGGAAACGCAGCGTAGGAAAGTGAGAAAGAGGAAAAAAACACTGGAGGGCGAGATGAAAAGGCAAAAGTGAGATAGAATGAAATCGAAGAGAGAGTTCTCAACGTGGCTGTCAACAGCTTCACTGACCCTTCACGGTCTTTCCTTTAATTGAAAAAAACCACGGGGACAATGCCCGCAACTTCTTATGGCGGCGATGAAAAGTCTCGTCTCTGTCTGCTGTATGATTTGGGCGTACGACATCGGATTTCGGAACCTCAATGCCGATCTTTCGATCTTTCAATTTAGCTGCGTCCATTCACTCTAGGTTTCTGACTCAATCATCCAATGGGCGTTCACCCCCAGCAGCAGTGAAGGGATTACCGTACATCCGCACTTGGCAACCCCTCACCGTCGCACAACGCCAAAATCGACGTGGAATCGGTTCCACTGGCATTGTGCAGGGTTTAATCTCTTTTTATCCTTCAGACGACAGAAAAGCCAAAAGAAAATTCGGAGTTAAAGCTAATTGTTACCTTGCAAGCGGAATAACAGAAAAATATAATAAATTGGATTAGTATAAAAATAGAAGTTTTTAAAAAGCAAGAAAACAGTGAGAAGCGGAGTTCTGTCCCAGATTCTTTAATTTTATGCAAATATTGTGATGCAGCTTTCCCATTTATTTTTTAATTTTAATTTTATATTATCCTTTGTCATTTTCAACACAAGTAGATCATTCCTTGGTTCACACGAATCGTTGACCGGAGCAATAAACTGATACTGCAAAAACATATAAACCACGCATTATGCTCTGAAGCGAAAATCAATCGACATACATCTAATTATCATGCATAATTAAAAATGCAGAACCGTGAAATGCGTACATTTTTTTCCTGGTCGTCATCTTTCTGTTCCCATTTTTTAAAATCTCCTTTATTTATAACTTAATCAGATTATTTTTCCATATCGGCCGAATCGTTAATTATCAAAGCAATACACTGATACTGAAAAAAAAAAAAAAAATATGCCAAGCACGACGCTCCGAAGCGATAATCAATCGATCGATATACGTCCGATTATCATGCATGATTGAAAATGCAGAGCGATTTCCTGCAGCCCCGGTATTATGCGTACTCATGCGTTAGATATCATATTCCGTCAAAGAGAGCAAAAGCGTGATTCCCATTTTTGGATTTTACGTTTTTTTTTGTAATATTTTCCATAAGCACACAAAGGACCAATGAAGGGTGAAGCGATATGATTCATTAACGAAAAGCCCTGAGAGCCCGAGAATTTAGCCGAGGGGTTGGATAGGCTCGAAACGATAGTGGCGAGTTGTTTAGCTTCGATCGTTTCGCGAACCCGCGGTTACTATATGCAATATAGCAGTTATAGGGTTCCCAGAGCGGACAAAGCGCAGGATATGGTTCGATAGATCGTCGATAATAGAACGGCGGCTCGAAAAGCTCTGAACGCCGGTGCGTCTGCTCCTCGTTTCTCTATCGGTTCACCTACGTGTACACTGTACTAACCAACCATACATAATATCTGTACAGCACATATAGCGATGTATAGTATGTAGAAACGCGGCAGTTAGGAGCCATACGATCCACACACGTCCGCGTACCTATGCACGTACCTAATTGTATTAATTCCACGCGGTTATTAGTGTCTGCGCTCGGCCTGCTAACCCCTGTACTTTCTCTCTCTCTCTCTCTCTCTCCCTCTCTTATGAAGAGACACCGCTACCGCCATGCCAACCAGCTATCCGTTTCGTCCGGGTATTCTCGTTAATTCGAGATAACTCGATTACCAGACGACGATCGGCCAGTCGGAGTTATATCGCCGATACCCATGGCGCGATCCTGGCGCGCCTGTTTTACCCAGCACAGATGGGGCCCCGCTCAATGAATTTCCTGTTAGGCTTCTGATATAGTCTATACTTGACTGGCTTTTATCGCGGATTTTGGGTTTATGCATCAAATCTATATTGCGTACTTAATCGGCTGCTAACACGGATATTGGGATTCTGAATATTTGCCGATGGTTTTTGAGGTTATGGGAAACGCACGTTTCCCGTCGGTTGGACCATAGTTTTTTTTCACGCATTCTCACACTTTTTAGTTTGCTCCTGTATATTTTGCCTACTTGTTTAAACGCCATATTATTATTATTATTGTTATTTTACAAAATGGCCTCGTAATTTATCCGAAGAAACAGTGTAGCTATGCTACAAGTGAAGTTACGGTGACACATCAACTAGGACGTTTTTCTCGCAACAATAAACTGAAATACGTGTTTCAAGACATCGTAAATTTTCACTAGGTAAGGGCGTGTCCATGTCGTGAACTCCAGTCAACGGCTCCGAGGAATCGTGTCGATCTAAGCGAAAAAGAGCGAGAGAAAAGAAGTGGGAATGATGGCGAGGTGAAGAAGCGACGCGAAATGAGACGTGACGAATTCGAGTGGCCCGCGCGAGAACGCCGGAATCCCAACGACGTGGCGAGTGATTCTGCGGTGTGAGCATGCACTGCGATGACTGGATGCGCGTGCAAGCTTCGCGGTTCACTGCCGGACGCACTCGACTCATTCCACACCCGAGAATATATGTCCCGCAAAAGATCACAGGCCGCCATTCGTCGTCTCGCTAAAATTAAGCGGCAGCCGAGGCCCAACCCACTTCACCGAGAAACTCCGAGTACACACTGTAGTCACTACACGTATATCACGGAGAAACGTGCTTCATTCTCGAAATGCATGAAATCGTTTTTCCGCAGATCCAAATATCAAGTAGTCTTCGCGCTTCTCACACTGTCAAGTGCTCCAGTCAAATGGCGTTACTTAAATATTTGGCGTTTCTTGATTGTGTATAACAATCTAGGATTTTGGGAACAAGGAAATTCACTTATCGAGTTTTCGGACTTATTTTGTACAGCGCTGCTGAATTACTCGAGCTTGTAGATTTATTCTATTTATCATATATCCTTTATACTAGAGTTTCATTTTTTTAAAGCTATGACTTGAAATGTTTAAATCAATTTTTCTCCACTAAAAATTTACTAAGCAATTCGTTGCAGTAAATCAAGAATTGTGCGATGTACGCCTTAACAAAAGCGTAGTTCTTACAGAAATTTTTTTTTTTTTTTTCTTATGACGTTTTCTTTAGATGAATGAATTCCCTAAACTAAGAACAATAATACGATATATAATAACCAATTAATTAAATTGACTTTCAGTTATTCGAGAAAAATACAATAACCACAATTTCTCATAGTTAGTCAAACCGAAATGTTTTTCAAATAAAATTTTTAATGGAATATTGCCCATGCCTAATACGCTTAGTAAAACCAATGCCAGTTACTGAGTCATGTTCAGCCATTAGGATATTTGCCTTAAAGCTCGCATGGCATGAACTGACCGCAGCTCTCAGGAAAATTTTGCAAAAAGTAGGCAGAGAAAGAAAAAGTTTGGCTAGTGGCAACGATGTGAGTGGCTGTAGTAGGAGGTTCGTCTGAGGATTTTCACTAGCAGCGAGTTAATAGCAGTGGTTTACCTCCGAGCTGGGTGAGCCTTCGGTAGATAGAGTGTGAGCTTCGTAGAGCGCAGGGGTAGCAAGGACGTGCGAGCTCCCCACGTGGGACGCAAGTGGAAGTGGTGAGTGAAAAAAAAGCGTCGAGACTGGAGGGTCGCCACGCCGCGACGGTCCGCCAAGAGTACCGGCGTCTAGACGATTATTAAAGAGAATGTGGCACGTTGAGCCGCAATAATTATAACGACGCCTCGGTCCGTGTTCCTTCGTCGCGAACAGTCGAATTCATTTCTCCTGGAGATGGTATTTACGCTTAATGTCGGTCTATTATTATGGTTTTACGGAAAAAAGTTTCTAACCTCTGCTGCTACATCATTTTCTTAAATAGCGGATTGAAAAAAATTATTCTCTCACACTGTTTTCTAATTTCGTTTTGCACAAATTTGCAACTAAATGGAGCCGTAATTCGTATAGAAAAATTCAATGTACATATTTTTTAACAATGATGCCTTATATGTATAGATAATAGTTTCTAACCATGGAATATCTACAGGATAATCGATCTTTATTATCAGCGATCTCGTAATAACGTATAGTTATTCAATTTTGTTTTTTACACATTTGCAAGAGAATAATAATTACAGCTTTAACTTGCATTAAAAAATCCAAAGTACATATTTTGAATAATAAATAGGACTTGTGTGCGATATTTAGGGTTCCATTCAAACCAGGAAAAAGGGTGTGAATTGAGACGCCATAAGTTTAAAACCCTTTCAACGCCCTCCAGCTGTATGAATTATTTTTCTCTCCGCGTAGTATTGAGAATGACAAGGACCACCGGCTGTCATGGACAGGGTCGTACAATAATGGGCTTAGGCAGATGCAATTTTCGCGAGGATCTCCATTAAATCCTTGCAATTAGTGGATCCTCTAACTAGGCCATTGTCTCTTCGCGTATGGTTAACAACATCGGGTTCACCCTCGTCCTTCGAGCCCTACTCATTGTGCTGAGACCAAGAGTATACCGTTTTTTTTCCCTAAAATATACGGAACTTGATTGAGTTTATTTTAAGCCCCTATTTCAACCTCTTGTTGATGTCATCTTTAACCTATTGTTAAAAATTCTACATTTAACATTGTGACAAGTAAATTCGTGTTTCCTTCACAGAGTTTTAATGCACATTTTATAGCAATTATAATTATATCTGATTACCGCCTGTCTCCAAGAACAACCTGAAAACGTAATACAAAACTAATAAAAATTTCAAGCTAATAAAAAAAATCATGGCCGTCCATTGGAAAAAAATAAAACGTCGAGTAGTATCATTAAATATAAATGTCACATGCAATATATGAACTCTTAACAGCATTATGACCAAGTGAAATCCAGTATATTGACATATCTATGGATTTCACCGATAGTGAAAAAAGACAAAGAGCCTTGCGATCCAGCAATAAGTTCCAATGGTTAAGGCACCTGGTTGAAAGGTGAAATATAGAAAAACAGGATCGTAAATCCCTTTGCTCGCTTTATCCTCGAGCCACTAAGCCATTTTTTTGCCATCTCGCCTTACAACCATAAACTGTTGCAGGTTCTGTCTACAGTAAAAAGCTCTGGCGTAAAAATATTTACTCCCTCGATGTACAGCCTGGTCGTACTTGTTCTTTTTTTCTCAGACATCTAACTTATTCGTGTTTTTATATGAATTGTGATATTTTATTCCGAGATAATTCGGGAAAATTATCCCATAGAAAGGCTCGAACAATTCGACATCCCGGAATACAAAGAAAATTGTACTAGGACGCCAGGCCCTTCTATTATTAAATCGAATGTTGAAGATGGAAATACGTTTTAATAAAATTGTTCGTTCGAAATTCAATGATTCATACGATGTAGTCATTGATTTTATGGAAAAAAAAATTCTTCCTAGGTTTCAGGGAGAGAGAATTTTTAAAAAAGCACTTTCCTGTCTTATTCAAATGGAAAAGAAGGCCGGTGAAGTCCCACAGTGACAAAAGCGAAGTAGGGTTTACACCTGTAGTGTAGGTGGAAAAAGCCGGCTTGAATGGAGACCAGTGAAAGCGAACTTCTTCAGGGATTGAGCGTGTGCTCTTCCTCCCCCTTTAAATTTGTTGTTACTATTATCATTATTCTCCTTCTCATTCTTATTACTTTTTTCCATCTATGCATTCTGTAACAATGCCTATCTACTTCAATGTACCCATACTTCCTCGAATTGCAATTGGTCTGGCCGCCCCTTTCACGTCCTCAACGTTTTTTTCCAGGTTCTTCACGTGTTCAATGCCGCCGCATTTAAATTTATACTATATTTAAAATTTTTTGCACTTGACTCCTGTGTTTCCTTTTATGCCGTACGCTTTATGAAGGCCTTTGACAAGTGAGCTCGCCAATTTAACTGGAAATTTTTAAAGCTTCATTGAACCGCTGAAAGCCAGTGACGAACGTTCAGATAAAAAAAAATCGTAAGCATAATACATTTATCGACAATAAATCATGTCATAATGTAGAAGGTAAAATTTTGTGTAGCTCTTAGGAGATTTTCCAAAATAATTAATTTTATTCCTTTCTTAACATAAAATCTAAATAACTTAAAAAAAGAGAATTAATTGTTACAAGTTAAATTTAGTGGGTCCATAGGAAATTTGTTCGATAAAAATATATGAAAAATAATCTGGACGTATATCCCCATGATAATGTCCTTGGGCCGCTATTCGAATAATACAATCATTGCCAATCGAACCAACACAAATAAATTCAATTGCTTCACCATACAAATACAGATTAAGCCCGGAATATAAAGCCACCAATGGCATTCGAATGTCAAAGAAAAAAAAAATACGAAAAACCGATAATCAAATCTTGCGAGCTCTTGAGTTGAGCCGTGATGATGCTTAGCCAAGCGATGGTGAGGGTCAGGCGCAATACCCGCAGTGCTCGCAGTGCAGAGAGGAAAATCGTATAAACCGCGGCTCTCGGTGGAGCTTCCGGTTCGTCGAACTCGCTTTCCGTCGATTATGCATTATAAACAGTCATGAGTATGCAAATTGCAAGGGATGATGATAACGACGAGAGAGTACGCGACGCCGGCGCGTGTTTCCATTCGTAACCACCGCTTGAGCGCCCCCTGCTAACACTCAGTGGCAACTATACCGCAAACGTGGAATCTATGGTGCGCCGTTCAACCCCAACGCAGTTAAAGTGGCAAAGTCAACCAAAATTAACTCAGAGCATCGACGTCAACGTGGCAGTGGCAGCAGCAGAAGGCATATCGTTGAGAACGTCGCGAAACGGTAGTGTTGAAAATCCCGTAGAATCGAGGCGTCGATTCGCCACGGATTATGCTAATCTTAATCGACTGCGTAATCAATGGGGATGAGAAAAGCCGGGGCGTTCGTTCGGCTGTCTCGGGCTCACTCGTTCATTCTGTCGTTGGTCGAACGCCCCACTCCCCCCCTCCCTTTTCAAATCCTGTCAATATTTGCTCAGTGTTTGATATCGTATTACGATCAAATTTATTCCGATAATCATTCGTGATTGCCGTCGTGCTTCAGCGACGGTATTGGACCATCGCCCGTGGCCCGGAATCGCTTCGATGATTATTCCGCCAATCTCTATATCCTTTTCGTATATACAGTTCGGCTTGGCGTGATTCAATAGCTCAGAATCTGCCGCGGGACTCGTACCTGAAAACGTTATATCCGCACCCCTTCCCGGTTAAGCCCCCTGCCCTTAGATTAGTGGGGACATTGACGTGCTGCTATTTCGCTATTATTCAAGGATTTGGTAACAAACAGAAGTTGAGATGAATTACTGTGAATGCTGACTAGTCGAGAATAGTGCGAGCGGTAGGCATTGTGATAACATGACATAGAACCGATAGGTCTACCATGGGTTGCACGTATATCAATTCTACATCTGTGATTTTGTATCACATTAACTGGTATCCAAGAAATGAAAATGCACTATAAAAGTCCTTTGAGCAAGGTTTCAGACGCACGAACACAATTAATCAGTAATTTTAATTACGACATTACGGCAGTAGAGTGTTGCACATGTACATATTTACAAGTGTAGAGTTTCACAAGTGTAGAGTTTGACGAGTGTAGAGTCTGTTTACGCAGACACTTTTCCAGATTCTGTTAGATATTTCTCAAAATTAGCCAAACTTTTTTTTCTGCTTCAGAGAAATTTGAACAAAAAATGACAATATTCCGTAGCGTCATAATAATTTTTTCATAGAAAAATAGCGTGTGCGAAATTTCTGTGTGCAGAGATTCAGTGATATTCAGCTTCATGGAAGCGGCAATCATTTTAACGTAAATTTGTTTTATGTATTTACAAATTGAATGTCCACATGTGGTACAAACGTACACGAAGTACTGGAAAAATCAAAATGTCAGAGGGAACACTAGTCAAATGAAAAAAGTACTTTCAGCTTGAGAGATTTACATAGTCGAGCGAAGTTCATTAATTTTGTGGATATAACGGAGTTGGTGCCCGGGGCAGTTCTCGGTCGGTGGTTCGGCAGCTGCCGAAATATCGAAAGCTTGTTACGTATCGTATGGAAGGTTTCTCTATGCGGGTTAGCTCAGCCTAGCTGGACTCGACCACAGCTCTTCATATCCGGAGTCAAGCTGCCCTCAAACACCCCGAAGGCATCGCCGGTTCATATATCGGATCCCTCAGTGGTTCACCAAACTCCCGTTATTGAGGTCGGTCTAATGATCTATACCCCGGTGTCTTTTGGCCTCCGGTTAGAATCAGATGATAACATCGGGCCAATGTTGTAATATGAAATACAGTCGAGTCCTGCTATAGGGAAGACGTGCAAAAGTGAAATGGATTTTGATTAGAACATGCAACACTGAGAGAAAAGCGTATCGTTGATTCAACGATTTCACACGATAAAAAGCGTATAGGAAGGCTTGCAATGTTTTATACTTGAAGTGATGATAATATGGTTCAATAAATGTTGGAACCGTTTTCGTGGGACTAAATTTTTAGCCAAAATATTTCTATTTTTCTTAAAGATGCTATATTGATATATTTTGTTTCTTTTGGGAATACGTTTAAAATAATTTAATGATTGGAGAATGTAGTTTGTTAACGGAATCCGAAAAGTCTAATTCATTTGTGATCAATAGTAAACTTTCGATGCAAATGAGATTCGATAAAAGGCCTTGGTTGAAGTAAAAAAGTGAGTGTTCCTAATCCATGTATCGATATCTTAGTTAATCGATTATCTTAATTTCCGGGTATCCAATATTCCCTTGATTCTATCCCTTTGGTATTGCGAGTTTGCTCGATGCATCAGTATAGAATGTGGCGGAACTTCATACAAGGGAATGATCGCGCGCATGAGATAGAGACGTTTGGTCCTGCGTGACATGCGTGTCAGACAGACTAAGCGGATTACTCGCCCCATCGTCCTTCGCTACTTTACGCACTCAATCTCCGGCCCTCCTCTATGCCGTACATTGGACGTCACTTTCTCACTCTCCGCTGCTCATGTTTCTTGTTCGTGGGAATCAACGCTACGCTACGGATCATACTAGTCACGTACATCGCAACCTTGTGGGACGCACTTTTTCACACGTGCGTATATACTTTTTTATCTCCATACGACCACTGAAACTAAATATTCAGCCGTTGTGAAAAGAGAAATGAGAGGATCGATTTTTTTTTTCATTGATTTCAATGAATTATTTTTCAAGTTTTCATCATCACGATACCAGACAACCCCTGGCGTCGGCTAAGGCGACGCTGGCCTCGCGGTCTTCTCACACCAGAATGAAAGTGAGAGAGAACGAATATGAACAAATATTGTATTGAATTAAATCCCTTATTTGGGGATAACTCCTTTTAGCCGTTTATGTCAATATTCTAAATTAGTTACTCAAATTGCTTGTTGTGAAAATTATTTGAAGTTGTGATATCAGTCAACACCAACAAAAAAAAAAATGAAATACACCAGAACCCAGGCAAATATCGAAAAATAATATATGGGTCATAAATACAATTTCGCAACATCCATATAAAACAACAAATACAACACAATTTCGCAAGATCATATGATTTTCATAAAAATTTCGTTGTGAGTTGATGGAATTTCAAAGAAAGCAGGTTGACTAACGATCAAAAGCAATTTCCTGGTTCCTCAGATTTTTCATTTTATGCTTCCGACACTTTTGCTCCCGTTTTTTTTTTTTGAGAATATATTATTTCGCGTAACCAATGGTTAATAAATTTTATACACTTTTCGTGTAGTAAATTTAGGAGTAATAAGGATTTGGATTAACGAGACGACCGCATCCGACTTTGCAGTGAGAGTTCCACCGGTCCAGGATCGATATCCTGTATTAACGTATGAAGAGACACGTATTCTATCGCAGCGACGTATGTGATGCGGTTCCGCATGTACATGTGGACTTTGGTGAAGGTGGTACTGGAAACTGGGGTAGGCAGCTTCGGCTGTGGTACTTCACTTGATGCGAACACGGGGATCCCGATTACCGTGTGCGAGGCTGTAGGCTCCAGGTCCTCGATTGCTGCTTTCGACCTCGGCGCAATGGAAACCGCAAATGGCTGTTTCAATGTCGCAGAACATCGGAAGCAGAGTGCTTGCTGGGTATACGAAATTAAACACGTGTACAGAGAAGGTAATTCTCCATCCGTGTGTTTAGTTCTACAATGTGGGCTTGTATAAGATTTTACATTTACGTCATGTTGTCGAGGGCATGTTAATCAAAATACGATGCTTATAAATTATTTCGAGTATCACAGAAAACAGAACTTTGGATGAGAATTCGCGTCACTGTAAGTCATTACAATATAATTTTTTGTATATATTGCAATGTGTGTTTGTATTTGGAGTCTGATCCCGATGTTTTGGGCCATTCTTTTTCTCCTGACATGAAAATCTCGGTAAAAGCATTTTCCTCAGAAACAAAACTTTGTGTATGAGAAAACAATAAGTGAAGAAAAGATGGCTCACTTGGGGTGGAATGTATTTACATCTATTTGGATATGTGTACGTTTCGTACCCAAACGCATTTACCTAACTGCCAACGGAGTCCTTATTCAAACCATGATTATACCAACCCTTCGCATTTCGAGGTAGAGACGTTTCCATAATTAAAGCCATCGGTTTAGAAGGGTATTTCGAGCTTGCGGCAACGTCACCACGTACCTCTCAGGGTTGGTCTATCAACCTCCTTCATTATTACCCTTCTACAATGACAAAGGAAATAGGATTATGGGATCCAATGGGATCATTCAAAATTGGATCTTTCAAACCCTCAAACAGAACCAGTAATTTCCACTTACAAATCTGATCATTATACGGTTTCTACATTTTTTTTTCATAATTTTTCATAATTGTTCTAATAATTTTCATCATTTTACCCAGTTCTGTATTGAAAGCTTTAACAATTATTTTGAGACGCAATTTCGACAGTTTCATCTCATTTCCTGCAAGGCAATGAGAATATTCAGAAGAATACTTAAAAGATTGAAATCCGACAGCAAGTGGAATGATGAATACGCGAGAAAGAAGAGTCACACTGGTTGTTTCTTAACGAATAGAATTCCATGAATTTCGCTAGGTAATAAAGGCCGACTGGAAAATTGGTCGTCGTTGCTACTTCTGCACACGGATATTCAAAGTTCTTGAGTCTCGGTGAAGCTACAGACGGGCAATACTGACGGATAGGATTTTCATCTGGAAATTCGTCAAGATGCGACTACTTGTGCGTGAAAGACGAAATGGTGGTGGCTGAGGAAGATGACTAAGAAACGAGTCTAGCTCACTTACAAAGGACTTTCAATGGATTTTATAAAGGGAGTGATTATGAGGGATGAGAAGGAGTGAAAGGCTAAAGATGAGCGAGGAAGGAAAATATAAATTTCTTGGAGCACAGTCGCAGTTCGTTAATTAATGCCTGAGATGGTAACGAGGCACGTGGCCGAAACTGTAATCCACAAGGGGTCCCAGCAAGCTCTTAATGAATCCCCGGAGTAAAAGCTATCGCACGAGTAGCACACTGTGCATGTGCATCGTAGCATCTCCAGTGGTGCAGTTGTGGCGCGTCTGCCTCAACCAACTTTTGACCACTTATTAAAATTTACCAGACGCCGCTCGCCCCCTTTCTCAATTTATTCATCAAGAACCCGCGGAACTATTAGACACCCTAGAGACCAATTGCAAAAGGCTCTACATAAGCAGGGTTTGAAGTCTCGGCTGGTATAATTATTCGTTGTGCCGAGCAAATACCAAGAGACGCCTTTAAAAAAGTCCCTTCACGTCTTGCGAATCATTTACCTGTAGACACTTTGTCGATAGATTCTTTGATAACTGATGCGTGAACGTCTTGGAAATCTTTCAACCTTCGAAGGTTCGCCGACTGCTCTGGGAACTTGGGGTAATGGCCTGATGATGAGGTATTTCATAGAAGTTCAGGAGGATATCGTCTTTGTGTCTTTTTTCTTGGTATGGAAAAAAGTGTAATTTCTGAAGTATGATTTATTGAACTGAATCAATACCAAAAAAATATTTGAACCCATAGCGAAGCATGTGACAAGTAAGCACTTCTCGTACTGAGTGACATAAACACTTATATGTGCACTATATCATTCACTTTTCATCACTCGCGTAGCATTCGGATATGCAAAGTCATCTAAAAATTATTTAAAAAGTCGAGAATTCCAAATATACCTTTAATTTTCAGTAACCAACGGTTGATTTTCCGTTAGTCTTTAATTGGTCAATTCCAAAGTTCATTCAACGTACCGAAGTTGATATATCAACTCGGTCTATGTATGACTTCTTTTGCTATGATATGTGAGATTATTATCACCAACTCTAACCAGTCCACATGAATAAAGGTCTCACCATTGCTTTCAGTACGAAGCACTAACAAAATTCAGCATGTAGGTACGTCAAACTTATTCTTGAAGAAGCTGAAACTAACTACTCGTTCTACAGTTACGTATATAACATGTCTGAGTATATAGTATAGCTTTATATGTGAACGGCGGATATATGTACTTGTAACTAGACCTCAGGGTTGGCGAGCTATTAACACGAGCGGGGATCGTATTAAACTTGGTATTACTGGTAGATCCTAGGATAAAGATTCTGCAGCCACGGCGTACGATGAAGTGAGCACGTGCTGAGAACGATGAACGAAGGGTGTGCAGTCTACTGAACTTTCGGGTGGAGATAATGTGCTCATATATCCCCACATAGACCGTTTTTCCATGTGGCTTTCTCAACAATGACTTCTGTAGAGCCATCATTATAAAACTCCGCAGTAAGATATGGGAATTTAAGACTGTTGCAATAATCCTGTGAGAATTATCGGGGTGCGTGGCATTCGGAGCACCGAATATCAGTGTATATCTTTCTTAGAATATAGATAATTAAAAACATGTATTTCCACAAAAGTTCAGGAGCTGTTTTTGATTGGGTTGCAATCGTTTCTTTTTGATATACTTCGTATTTGATGAGGAACCAAAAAAACTATAAGGTTTTGGTGAATGACCCGGTAGTAAGATGCGGTGTGTATATTGAAAAATATTTGAGAGGAAAGGGTCGTTATCGTGCGTGACGCTGGCGTCGAGCAAACGCTAGTCCGAGAGAACGTCCAGCCCAAGCGTAGAAGTATAAACGTCCCTACAATCACTTAAAGTCACTGCTCCTACTGTTTCTGTGGCAGCGGCGATGTATACGTGGAAGAACGTAAGAAGAGTCTTGGCAATGAGCCCGACTCAGGCCAGAGACCCGCATTTCAATGCTGAACGCGTTACAGCCCCCGTTCGTGTCCTGACCAGGGCTTTCAAATTTTAAATAATGCCTGCAACTTTGCAAGCAGTTATTTGGAGGTAGAGCGAGACGTCGTTACTGTCGTACCAGGAAGAGAGTCTCTTCAAGAGCACAGCTATATCTTGTGCGCACATGGAGCGTTAAAATATATGTACCGCAGCATTGCCTGTGGGTTCACGAAATTACTACGATTTAGGAAATAAAAATAACAACACGATTTTTTTTTTTTTTTTGGAAATCGATTTTTTTTTCTTTCGTTCTCAAGTCTAATCGAAAATACTCTTCAGGTTCCGATTCGCATATTGTGCCATTGCATAACGCTCGTTCACAGGCTTAGAAGGACATGACCGTCTGTTTTCGACCTATTAGAAAGGTTCCAAAACCGTGTTGGGACCAATTGCGAGGTTTTACTGTTGTCACTATCCGGTACAATGCTAACCTATGTATTTACCTTGGAAGAATACTCACTAGCGCAGTTACCGTTGGTGACCCTCATGATTTCAACGAAAAACCAGTCACGTAGGTCAGGTGGCCCTAGGGGCATCAAAAAAGCTAAAAGTCGCCACTGCTGTAAGCTTTGATCGTGCTCCGGGGGCGCGTTAATGTCTTAGGAGCATTTAATTCATATGGCAGATGAGTCCAATAGCATTTGCTGTGCTGTATACTAAGCTTCCGTGGGAACCCTATTTCTTTTTTTAATACACTACAGGGTAACTTGTCTTTGAGAATACACCATGGTGGTGCGACGTTGGTACTACGTGCAGCAAGGTTCGAGAAAAACGCTGAGACGACTGCTAGAGAAAATGTTAATGGAAGTACAGAGGTGAAAGTGGGAGGGAAAATGAGGTTACGTCCCTGGGATCGAGGTAACGCCTTAGTATGGCTAGATAAACGGTACTTCAGTTTCTCACCAAACACAACTACCAACGACTCCACATGGAAAAGGGTTGTTGAGAATACCTTGTCAACCTTGCCTCTGAATTGGCGGTACAACCCAACTGGGTATAACATAGCTTGCCCAGCAACCACCCCCTCGAAATATAATACCTTAGGGGTGTGCTCCCAAAACCTGTGAAAGCACCACAGCAGAAACAACTCCAGTAGTACACAAACGTACCGAGCTAAATCGCTTTAACCTCCAAGAGCTACTGCAGTCACTGTTCTTCATGCGACTGAAACTACTTTCTCCTTACTTACTTCGGTTCTCTATTCATGTTTTTCTTCGCCCCAAAGGTAGGACATGGGATGGACCCCGAGGTATGACGTTTTATTCAAATACACTCGTTTCGTTGATGTGTCTTACTCATACATCCTCCTAGGTAGCGTTTTGCGAAGCTACCTCTGTGAGGAAGTATGTCAATTTTCGCTTTCTCATAGTGGAAGCTGTGTAGTGAGTGAAATATTATGACAAAGCAATGGGAAGAATCTACCTTGTTTTATGACATTTTACTTAAGTTATAGCAAAATGTAAATTTATCCTAATATTTAAAATGCCATAAATGCCGCTGGACCGATAAATCTAAGAGAGGAGAACCTATTACTTTTTGACCTTTTTCATCTTATGTTTCCTAGATTCAAATAGAGGTCGAAAAATACCACTGTAAACAGTTCAGTTGTCAGGAAAATCGATTATGCCGATGGGAAATTCCTCATGGAGAAAGATTATGTTTGAAATTTTCTTGTAACCTTTGTGTTATTGGTATCCTAAAAGAAGCTAAAGGTTCGAGGTTTTACCCAAACATGTAGTCTTTGGAACAATCGCATACACAACGATTTACAAAGAAATTCCTTTGCGCATCCAACGCTCGACCGCGCGGAATTTTCTTGACAGAAACAGCAAACAAAATAATATTATCCAGAAGGGTATGTCAAAGATCGATAGGAGAGTTTTCGGAAGGCCGGAAGAATGGATTCCCATAATACCTATGTTTTGGGATGAAATATTGTTTTAAAGTCATAAGTATAGTCATTTTCAAAAGTTCATCCTCGCGATATCATGTAGGGAATATTGAAATGCGATTGTTGCATTAGAAAATATCGAAAGTATCAGCATATTGGTAAATTATTTTAGACCACCAAAATTCTCTTCTATAACCAGTCCGAGATTTCTCAAATTTTCTCTGATGACCAATTTTAGACCGCTTAAAGCCTCTTCGAGACTGAGCTTCATATGCCTAGATTGTCTTCTACGTCATGTTCGGTCTAGCTAAATTTTCTTCAATCACCAAATTTAGATAGATTTTCTGCTGTAGCCAAGTTTAGACTCTTAAGGTCCTATTGCATAGCGAAGTGCAGACTGCTCAGCTTTTTATCAAGGTCAATGTTGGATCATCTGCCATGGAGCACGTTGTTTTTCTTTTCCTCATGAATTATAGAGACCAATATTGTTCGATTATATGATTGGAGGGCTGTATAGAAACTGCCTACTCTATCAAAATTCAAGATAGATATTTTTCCTTCTCCGCTGAGGCTATGATAGTAGATGCTGCGAGTGTATACAACATCAACCCAGACTCTGGGTTCATACTCGTTCCCATCCGCTATTCGGTTTCTGTTCACCACTTGCGAATGGCCAGACCTCGAGGCACTTGAACCAGTCGATATCGGTTCGGAGCCCAGCATAATTTCGTAGTTCGTAGGGAAAATAAGGTAGGTATATAGTCCCGGAGTGCTCCGAAGGAGTCTCGTTCACTTACGAAGATGAGAGTCGGATTGAAACATCTTAAAAATTATCGCTCGAGGGTCTTTCAGCCTTTACGTACTACTCTGCATCTGTAGGCTATCCACTATCTTGAGAGTACTTTTGTACACTCTCGAAATAAATCTACCTTTTGTGCTGAAAGTCGAACGAAGTAAATTGTGTCGGAAGGGAGTAAGAAAAAAAAATATAAAAGTGGAAATTAGAGCAGAGCACACAAAAGCTGGTCGGGATCATGTATTACACTGTAAACGAAGACTTGAAATTTGATGAAATCAGACTCAATAAATTTACATACTGGTTACTTGAAACGGTGATTCAAGTTCGGAGTACTGTTAATGTCCAATTCTTGACACGTAATTCCTCAAATCATTTTCAGGTATGATTGAAATTTCTTTTACGCTGATAATTGAAAAGGGCAGAATATCTACAATTTCCTAATGCGTGGTCAAAAATTTCACCACAGCTATTGAAAAAGTGAGAACGCCCTTTGCGAATTCAAGATTTGGTATTTTGCACTGTCACCGCAGCCGTCACCGTTTAAGTTTTTATATCAACTTTTCGATCAATTGAAAAAAAAAGCGTTCGCACGTTAAGCACATGACATGTGGCAAATATGAGCTCCCTGAGCCTCACAGATATATTCACTTTGAAGTGAAAGAACAAATGAACAGAGTACAACATTGAGGTCTAGAATAAAACAGGTTGCCAACTGCGCTGATTAAAATTCAATGGGGACATCCAGTTTGTAAGTCATCGCGTTAATTAAGATGGTAATTAGCAAGAGCATCATTGGTGGATGATTGTGAGAAGACATTATGAAATCCCGTGAATCGAGCAAATAAACATGCACCTGGAAAATGATATAACCAACGAAGAGATGATTGTATGCGCGTCGCTCATTTTCACTTCACCGAATATTTGAAAACTGCTTGATTTTCGACGATAGACGGGGGACGATGTTAACGGATGTTCGGTAGAACGGAAGAAGAGCAACGGGGTCTAATATGGAATTTCACACGGATGCTTGCACTCTACTTCGACACAGGTACTGTACTCGTGTTTAGTTACCCAGCATCGTGAGATTGCGCCTTCATTCCACGCGCCCAAACACGCTATCGTTAATTGATCACGTCCCGCTGCACTCATATTCCCGGTATTATTAGTTTCCTGGCCGTTAAGAGGGTGAACCGTATCTCGGCAACGCTCTGTGTATCGTCGTTGGCCCCGACGATGTCGTCGCACCCTTGGAGACGCTGTTGAATTTTGCACTCGGCGAAACACGTTGGGTTTTCCGTGTTACCGCAAGACAGACAAGACGTCGTTGTACTATTGGTGCATGTTACCTTGTGTACGCGTGCTAGTTATTGCTTGCACTACAAAGCTGTCTGCACCAGACCTTTATACACCTGGTTTGATGAAGGGCTTACAGTGTAAGATGGCACTCGCCGTAGGGTACATTTATTTCTGCTTGCCTCTCGTTTCTCCACCGATCGATATTGCACTGCGATACTTCCCTATAAAATACATAGTGCAATCGACCGAGACTTCATAAAATTCCCTTACATCACAAGACCGAACCTATAACAGTAGAACCTGCACAAGACTGGTTTTACACTAGACCGAATGGAGACAAGGTCTATCCTACAGGAGATCGGTAATGCACGAGATCGCCTGACATAAGATCGGTCCTACACAAGGCTACTCCTTGGTACGTAAAAAAAATCGATAGTTAACATTGTCAATTTGCTGAAGTCATAAATGGTCCAGAAAAGCATCTGGATGGCATTAATAAATATAGTCCACTCAAAATGGAAAAAATAGTTAGCTTTAATTGACAATAAATTGGTTGAAAGCTTTACACCTTGGCGAATTTATAGTCGCCGAAAAAATCAGTTGCTACGACGAATTTCATTTAACAAGATATTTTAACTAACCACGTGGACGGTGGTTGAAAACGATATGTTCCAGACTGCACTACTTATCCCCCCATTTGACAACCGTGGCTTAAACACCGCTCTCGGCTTTCTGGCTGTCCTGCACATTTATACCCCTTGGTCTACACGTCGTCACAGAGCCAGTAAATTGTCACGAAATTCTGGACGCGTAGCAATTATCGACAGCAGTCGCGTGTCCGCTTCTAGCCCCCTCACCACCTTCAATCGGTACATTAGTTTCCAATGGTCTTGCCGTACCGTGATTATCGCTCAAACCTTGGAAAATAAGCACAGTATAACGGAGACTACCATGGACCACATGGCCCTTTGCAGGATTTCTGAACCCATATGGCTTACGTACGTCTTAGTATTAATTGAATAGCTATAGTGCTCTGTTTTCCGCTATTGATGTAGAGCTGGCATTAAAAGGGATGGTAACATGTATGGGAAATTCCGTGTTCCGTTATCGGTCCGTAAGCTCACCGGAATTTTTTTATAAAATGATCTGACGCATTAAACGTGTCCAATTTTGCCTTATCAATTTTACGTCAGTCTTCTCAGATAATTGGGGACAAACACTGAAACTTCCGTTTACTAGAACCATCGAAAAGGGTCCTATTAATGTTTATAATCATTTCAACTCTACCAGAACTTTTGACGAATTTCCTCGTGTCGAGTTTATAGACCCTATAAGGTTTCACCCTGGAAAGATTCCGAGTTGGAAAAAATTTCTTATCAATCAAGGAAAAAAATCTCGGAAGTCTTGGTACGGTTGCTCGGCACGATCGGATACTTATTGTAAATAGCGAGTTTCTAGATTGAGTGACAGACATGCACCAGTGCTCGCTTTTCTTTGGAGTATCCTTACATCAGTTACGTAGGCTGGATTTTGGCGTGTTCCCTTATAAATCGCAATATCCGTTGGTGCCATACCGAAAGTCATTCGTTCCCTCAATTGCCACGGTAAGAGGCATCGTGCATTTCGGGTGCAAGTAAAGCATTGTGTGTACTAATGTAAGTAATGGTATGAATGTTGTAATATTGTCGTGACTTTTCCATGCACATTATTTTTTTGAAGGTGTTGTTCGCCACTCTGTAATTAGGCATTGCCTGTTATTATCAGAATAAACAAAAGAACAAACAAATAAATAAATAAATGAATGAATAAATAAATAAATATTCTAACCCTTATTTGGAACGGATAGTCCTGTACAGAAACAGGAATTTATCAGTAAGCCTTGCAAGTCTATAATTCAATCTCGTCAAATCCATTAACGCCGCGGTATCGGCGTTAGTCTGCTGCTAGCGTTGGTCCTGCAGCTGCGGGTGGACTCACCAGAGGATCGAACGGGTAGCAGGAGCAGCAGCAGCAACAGCAGCGGCAACGGACCATAGTCGATAGCATAGGACGTTGGTGCAGCGGGACTCATCCAGGTTTCAATGCAGAGAGGGTGAGAGAGAGAGAGAGAGAGACAGTCTAGCATCGGGTTACGGCAGACTACCCTTGCCTACCTACGTCCAAAGCAATTCCTCGTTCATACACCACATCGACGTTGCCGCCCCCTCCACAATCCATACACGGTGGACCGTAGTAGCATCCATGAAATGGCCTCACATCTATGCTTAGACTATTAGAAGTGCATCGTATACGTTATATGGATCTTCACATGCACGGTAAGTCGAGATGAAGCCGTGTTGGAGAACGCAAGGGTAAACTCAGATAATTAACGAGTACCAGCCTAGTCGTAGTCGGGGCACAGACGAGGAACGAAATTATTTTGACGACGAGACTGAGGGGTGCTTCCAGGAACCCTTCTATTTGCCCTCATTAAGGGTTACGGTGGAATGCTTCGGTGCGTTCATCGCGCGGTGACATGTTTCGCCGGGGGTTCAAACGGGCATCGATGGGTCATTTAGTATTTGGTTGGTCCACTCGAAAATCCCATAAAATTCCCTCTCTCCATCTCCTGTCTGGTCGTATTCGATTTGTATTGTTTACTGTGGGATACTGCATTTGGCGGACAATGCGCTTAATGAAATTCTAGCTCCTGATGAACAACGGTGTTATAGCTAGTGGTATTTGCAATTCCAGTAAAATTCGTATGATGACATATTGAGTATCATTGATCATTATCAATTGGATAGGTTGTTCTTGGCGCAATCGGCAGCTACAAAAATATGTTCATGTTTATGGAGTACTTTTTTATTTTTGACGTCTATGAAAAAAGGGTTGGTAAAATCTGGGTTCCTTAATAGGAATGATTTAAGAAAGTGGAAAATAAAAATGTAAAGCGCAAGCTGCTTCAATTTTGTCGAAGTCTCGTCTTTTGTCGTAGGACAATAAGAGAAAAGGACCTGTTTGATGAATTTCGCCATTGCCATAAATTTTGCAGTTCGCAATACGGCTGAAGCAAATAAACATGGCACAATTCTTTTATTCAAAACAGTAGAAGAGACTGCTTCTCTTCTGGCAGTATTGTAAAGAATATTTGATCGAAAGAAGAGAGATAAAAAGAAAAATACATAATGGCCGATGCGTGGGAGGCGATGCGTATGATAACGCGTCGGCGATTTCGAGGGTCGAAGAGGCGTGACGGGGATGACGGTAAAACGAATGGCTATTCCTCCGTCTCTTTCTCCCGTTCTATTGCCATCCACGAAAATAACGCATCGGCGAGTCCAAGCGAACAAAAGAAATCGTGAAAATCGTCGTTCTTCAATAGGCGAATGCGATGGGCGTGAGTTATCGCTTGGAGATTTAGCAAGATCTATATATCCAAGTTTCATCAACGGTCCAGAAAATCGTCTGGACCGCATCAATAAATATGCAACATTTACAGGAAGTAAAAAAAAACTAGTAGTCTAAGCATATTTCTACAAAAAATGTCGTTTCCTTCGTTTCTTCCTCAAAACCTCCAAAAATGGCTATCAACCGGTTGGATCAAGCGAAGACTACAGCCAATTGAAATTTTCCTGTTTGAACTTCCACTTCGGTTGTACAGGTTGAAACTCATTAGATCCTTGTATATCCTTGTATAACCCCCAAAGGTAGCATACTACACCCATTTCGATTCAACGAAGGCTGTTCGAAGGTTGTAAAATTTAACTCGTCAAGTAAACATATAAAAAGAATTCCATCACCAAATTGAGGACTCGAGTACGGTTTTTGACTGCCGTTTTCGTCGCACTTGCCCAAAAGGCAAAAGTGGAGATACGTGTAAGCTCGGAAGTGCAAAGACTGAGTGAGCTACAACGAAGCGAATGAGCACAGGTATATAGGGTCGGTCTGAGACTGAAGCTATCGGGGAAAGCTACTAGACAGATTCGCGTCAAAGCGATGGCCTGATGTATATGCATGATGCTCCACAGGGTCAGCACGGGATGGCTCGAATTACCATAAACACGCTAGATAGTAGGCTAACTGCCAGCCGGTTCGTACCGTCAGTTTCGACACTCACACTTCCTCCTCCCGTTCCTGTTCCCCATGCACACCGTCAGCTTTCCTTTCCTATTGCCTATCGCTAGAACTAGGAGGCAACGTGCTGTTCGTTGGTAACCTCTATTCCGTTGCTTCCATTCGTCTCCATTCTAGCGGCGTGCGCTTTCGACATCGGCTCGATACGAGCAAAACGTTCACGTTAGAAGGGGTAAGATATACTACAAGAGGAATATAGGAAGTAAGCTTGGTGCTGCTCGATCCGCGATACGTCGTTTATCGTACATCGAAGATCACAGGGGATGGACTTCTCCTTGATGTCTGCCCTTTTGACCCGACATACTAGACCTCCTGCCTATCTTTCCATCTCTTGTTCCATCCCTAACTTGTTCCGTCCAGATCGTATGGAGAACCATTAGAGAAATCTCCCTGCCTCGCGATACCTCTTACTTAGTTCCCTATGATCGAGGAGTCTGGCAATACCTGGCCAAGACTCATGCTCCCCGATGAAAGGGGTTGCTTCCCGAGTCTCCAATTTCCCAAATAGCTTCCCGACACGCTTAAAGCCTTGGTAGCGCTATCTTAGGCACTTATCGTGCTGAAGTCGAGCCCTATCTCTGCCTTTGTTCGCTCATCAATCTCAATCTATCCATGATTCATTTCCTATTATCTTGGGAATAGCCTGGGCAGAGTCTGTGGAAAAAAAAATATTTTGCGGAAGTTCCATAAAATCGGCAACCGAGTAACATTTAATTCTTCATTATTTACAGTTTCCTTGGACGTAACTTGAGACAAACCTTCTTAAGCGTGAGAACGATGACTGTAACCAAGTAATTTTTAATCGGATCTTTCTCATTGTATAACATTACGACCATTCATTGACTGAAGCTAGCTATCGAATATATTAGGACCAGTGCCGAACGCAGCTGATTCGCCACTAAGATCAGTGAATTACCAGAAGAAACATTTTTCTTATGAGAGCGACTGAATCTCAGAATGAAGCTTAGGACTAGAAAAATATCAACTACTTCAGAAAATGGCTACAATTCAGGAAAACTCCAATACCAGTTGTGTTAATGGATTCTTATGGGATTTCTAAAGTCACAGTTTTCCTGTAAAAGTGGCGTACCAATAGACGGTTGTGTTGGCACTACGACGGGTGGACACGAAACGAAGTGAATTTGCGGTGACCCTCGGCGTTGCCCAGCCGCAATAACTTAGTTAACTCCGTTCTACCAGCACTTGACGTTACAGAAATACGCTTGCGCGCAACGTCCTCATCCCCCATCGTCTTCGGTCCAACAGAATTACATCATACGTTGCAAGCTACTTACTTATTTTGTTCAAGCCATTTAGCAAATTTTCATTCATAAAACTAATTACGAGTTTAATGATTCAACGCGTATTTAAACTATTCATTTCCGAAACTATCTTAACTCGCGATCGTATCTCACAAATATCGAACTAAATATGCTAATGAATAGTTGTACCATCTAAATTCCTTCTTCGTATAATCACACCGAAACCGAGCGAAACATCTCGATATAGCGAATTGAGTAGGAGGAAAAATAATTCATAGAGTGAATATCGTCGATTGGGGATCGATTCTCTTCATTGCATTTGTACCAAGTACTTCCATTATCATCTTCTACGTCACTTCTGTATTGTGGGGAGACAAACTGGTGCTATTATTTCTGCGCAGAACGAGACGCGGTTAAACATTGAAATCGATTGGCTCGTCAGGGTCGTACGTAGTGCACGTCTACCCCTTTCATTGCTCACCGATACATGTGTAGGTATGTCGAGGGC
Organism: Tromatobia lineatoria; assembly: GCA_949699805.1. Classification (NCBI taxonomy): domain Eukaryota; kingdom Metazoa; phylum Arthropoda; class Insecta; order Hymenoptera; family Ichneumonidae; genus Tromatobia; species Tromatobia lineatoria. The sequence goes on from OX453052.1 coordinate 635,951, forward strand.
TCGGTTCTATTGCCGCAAGGACGTACGCGAGATAAACGTGTCACGACAATAATTCGCATGGACCGAGGAGGTGGGCCTCCCGGGCGCACTTTTGTCACTGCGAAACGAAGGGGTTATAGCTACTGGTAGTAAACGTACCACCCCTCCTCCCGATTTAACGAGGGTTGCCAGTATACGTGGTGGGTGAGGGTCCGGAGAAGCCAACCGGACGAGCAATCGGAGGTAAAACCTACTCGATACTCTTCCATGTACGTATATTTTATAAACGCCGATAAATTGATAAACAAGTTTTAGTTTTTAGATAGAAGTTTTGGCAAATCGTAACTCGGGGTCTGAATTGACCGGTGCCGAAGATTTCGTTGTTATCGGTTTTTTATGCGGGAAAATCAAACATTTAAAATCTTTGTATTTTTGTCCGTTGAGATTGCTTTATTAATTCGTAAAGTGGCGAATTAATAAAGCAATCTCAATTTGAACGGGCCATATTTGAACAATTAATATTTTGGAACATTGACGACATTTTTTTTGTCACTCAGGACACTTAGTCAGATTCCGATTTGGCCGTCTGTGTTTCCTGGATTGCTCCACTACGACGTCCATAATACTATAGGTAGTTGAAGCGTGGTCGACTTCCGCATCCCTTTGTCATCGCCTGGCACGTCTATGACGATCTCAACTATAGTAGTACATCGGGTTATAGACGTAGTATATCTACCTCCGCCCCTCCCCCCGAAGTTCGTAAGCCAGAGTCACTGATCGAACCCTTACTCGGGCCCCTCGCTCGATAACAATCAGAGATAAAACTCGTTCAGATAACGTTTTAATAGGATTAAGCGAGCACTTGAACGTTCGCCCGGAAACTCGCTGACGAATGCGTTCAACGACCCGCCCGATCGACTGTGCACGATCATCCTACCTATGTTACGTTGCAACACAGAAAGGGTGCGCCCTTTTAGTGATAACACTAGTCTGCGATAAAACGAGCAAGAAACGCGGAATTACCAGCGATTTGTACATAAATTGAAATTTCGTATTTACTAGTTTCAGCATCGGATACATTGATTTTTATAACCAGAAAAAAACATACAAACAGTAAGCACGCTTTCGTATTAATGGGACCTAGTCACCTGAAAAAAAATCATAAGAAAAAAATTCTGTAAATAATACACTTCTTTTGAAGAAACTTAAAATTAATACCGTAATAAATTCATATCAAGCATTTTTGTGTTCAATGTCTTATTTTATCTGCTGAGGAACGCATTCTGTATTGAATATAGGAACTTTGATTTCAGATCTTTACTAAACAATTCGTTACGGTAAATGTAGTTTTCACTGCATCCAGAATCGCTATAGTCAATCTAGAATGCACTCTTCGACGGATAAGATAAGACATCGAACACTACAATTGGTTTACCAGTCCGAAAGCTACGACAGGTAAAAAAAGTTACTTTCGACTTTACACCATTCTAGTGCACGTCTGTACAACATTTCAGAATTATAACGGTTGTTATATGCTTAACGAAGTTTAAATGTAACTCTCTCTAAAAGAAGGGTATCCGCAAAAATATACGCATCGTCTTATTCAGATTCTAACAATATTCAAATGTTGTTGATTCTTTAGGCTTTTTCGTGGCCGAGATTTTTTTCTTGTATGATAATTTATTTGATAGTCATAAGTGGGTCGGGAAATCAGTTTGGTTAAGGTAACTGAGTCGGTATTTAACTAAATCTTAAGATGCTATGCCATTTTGGAGAGCGTTTGTTGATTCAATGTGGGACATCGCCATCAGCCTAGCATCCCAGCAATGAACATTCGTTGCGATGCCTGGCATTCAAGGGGGCGGAGATATATCTCTCTAGTGGCTAGTACCGTCGGAACGGCGAAGGCCTTGGAGTGTCCGTTCAGTCGACTGTAATCCGCGCGGGAATTCGCGGGAATGCAATTTCAGGATACACTTGGATCCACTCTACCAGCATCTCGCTTTTGCTGCTCCCTCCAATGAGAAGGGGCCTTTTTACCATAACCCTCGACATATCCGTCTGGTATTCTATTCTCTCCCCTTCTCTCCTGCAAAAGCTATATTGAGTCAGATCCTCAAGGTATTATAGTATTTATTGGTATTTCGATACTTTTTTTTTCACGAGGGTTCATTTCCGAATATTTATTACGAAAATATTCTTGCTTCCTCATCGTCGGCGGATTGAGAAGTAAGCACTTCTCGCACGGAGTGGCATAAAAGTAGCTTAGAGTCTCCAAAGGTCTCGTCGAGAATAATATAATATAGCGAGGGGTTGTAAAGTTTGACAAACATCCTTTCGCAACCACGAAGTGCGTGGTGGAAAAATCCAATGAAAAAAAAACCGACGGATTAATTCACTTTTTTTTACAATTAGCGAGATTGTAAACTTTGACAAATTTCCTTTCAATGTCACAAGGTTTCATTTTTAGTAAGGTGCTTTTGGCTGTAAATTACTGGAACGAAATTAGTGGCACACAAGACGTAGTGATTATGGCAAGGATTACAATTGTATTAAATCAACGAGCTTTTCAAAGAGAGAGAAGAGTCGCAGAGGCGTTGGAGAAATATAAAGGGAACGAGAAAGTCTGAAAAGAAGAGAGATTAAGGGTTGCTGCAAGCCTGAAGAGTGCGGAGCGGGACAAACAGATAGAACAGCTCCACGCAACGAGGAATACAAAAAAAGAAAGGGGTGCAAGTGCATGAATGAATTGTCGAAGGGAGAAGGTGAAAGTTTCGGTGTGGCGTGCTCAGCTAGTACAAAGTCTTTTTCCCCGGCCAGAAGGCAACCCCGAGGGCGTTCGTGGAATAAGAGACGGGAAGGCGTTGGACTAGAGTGGATAAGGGGGAAGATACAGAGTGAGATTTCGTGAAAAAGGAAGGGAGTTACGGGAGAGCTAGTACTCTCCAAGGGTCTCGTCGAGAAGAGAGAAAGGGAACCGTGGAAAGGGAACCGAGATTCGGTATATTTGCTGGAGCACCGAAAAACCGAGGGACCGAAAGAAAGAATGAATCGAATAAAGGGAGAGGCAACTTTTAAAAGTTATTTAAATTAAATAGAGCTTGGCAGTCAGGAAAGCAAGAAAAAGCAGAACAACTGAAAGAGGAGAATGAGCGGAGATGCAACAAAAGAGAGTGCAGATGAAGCTCGATAGCGAGCCATCACGTGACTTCCCGACGACATTCGAGAATAAAGTATATACTTTTCACAACGCAGAAATTGAAAAGTCTTCCTTCGCCTATTAGCAAAAATTCATCTTCATTTTTGGGAGCTCCTCTTCAGACAATAGTTGAGTGTCTGTGATTTTCTTCCGTTGGAAAAATTATGACTTCAATGTCACTGAAAAGTAGATGAAAAATGAAAAACTTAATGTTCCTAAGAATTTTTTTGAGAGATCAATATTTTCAGAAATATAGTGTATTCAAAAGTGAATTTCAGAAATATAATGTTTATTTTAAAAAAACCGGAAATCCTGAACAGCGCCCTTTAAAAATCTGAAAAAAATCACAGACACTCATCTCAACTATTACAACAAACTGACGAATTTAAAAAAAACGGATTCGCAGGACATTTGGTCATGATTTCCTTTTGCTTTTTCGATAGAGGCTTTTTATCGGAAAAATTCTCCCCAAAGATTTGTTCACACCAATGACCCTTCACTATTGTGATATATTCTTCGAGAAAATGAAAAGACACCTGAAGTGTAGTTTGGGTCGATACTATTAGGCGGATGCAGCAACCAATAGGCAGTATGGTAGTAAGCTCGACAGCTCGCGATCTTCCTCCGGCCTCTAGCGGCGCTTGCGAAATAGCTTCATGAATTATCGAACGAGTTGGTCCGACTGGCGAACAGCGGCAGCATCGTGGCCGCCGTGAACCACGAGGCGAGAGAATGAGAAACGCGAGAACGATCATCGACCGGAAGAATCGAATCGTCGCAGGTCGCAATGCGGAGTGCCAAGCGGCGCGTCACGAAATTCAATCTCGGAGTTGGAATGCTATATAATCCAAATAGGTGATACGCTTCTGGACCTGGGCTCGTGGTCGCAGCCACGCTCTTGTGGATTTCATACATTTGACGAAAAAAAAAAAAAAAAACAAGGAATATGTTTGAAATGAAAAAATAAAAATAAAATGAAGCTCCGCAGCGACTTATTTCCATCTTTCATTCTTGAAATTCTTCGATACGAGAATTCCCGTCATGGTGACGACGAAGAGGGTAGTTTGGACCACTAAATCTAACGAAATACTTGTAACTTTTTGATAACAATATTTTTTTAATCAATTCTTTTTTGATACTTTCTTGTCCGCCGCGCGTTTTGTAAATCAACTTTTCTGTTATTAATTTTTTTAAAGCCTTAACGTGACCCACGAATAAAGAGAAAATAATTGAAAGCTATGCAGCAACAAATTTTTGTTTTTTCGAACTTGAAATTTTGCGATGTGAGAACTTCCCTCGATGTGACGATAAAGAGGATGGTTTGAACGACTGAGTCTGAGCGAAAAACTTCTCAACGAAAGAAAATTTCCAAACATGTAAAATTATTACCATACGGAAGGAGAAAACTTTAAATTCTTCTCTGGTAACGAAGTCATGTCATCAAATAGTGCGAGTATTGTAATCCCAAGTAAATTCTAAGATGTATCTAAGGCAAAGAGAAGATGTAACAAAGGAAGTGGGAGCCGTTGTATACATTCACCGCTCTTCGAAATGGGTTAAGTCAAGGAACCCCAAGGGGTTGTGATACGCAATAGCCGCGGGCGTGTAGACATGCCCCGGACACGGTAAAGGAATGCGCTGCTTTCCTTGTGCTCTCCTTTGCTAGTTCGTACATTCTCTAGTACGGTTACAGCAGTGACGAAGTTTTCGGTTGCAATAATGGACAGCTTGCTCGCTCGTTACGTAACTACGCGTAACTTGACAAGCAACGTGGTCTTATTCTACGTGCCTGTAGCGAATTGTTTTCTTCTTTGTTTTAGGTGAGTCAATCGATCAATTACTACTATTACGTACGAGGCTAAACCTCCATTGGTACCTTTCCTCATGTTTGACTGCACATATCATCGATGGAAAGTGCTTTTCAAGGATTACTCAGCAAAAAGGTACGCATCCTATGTAACAAAATGATATGTAGACTATATAAACAATATCATTAGTTGTAAGTATAAAATGAATGATATGTACACCGTATACACTCTATATATGGGCCATATATGAACAAAACTTAATTTTCGGTTTCATGTATGAATTCCATGTGGTAGGCCAGATATAATTTTTTCACTAGGGATCTTACTATTTTTTTAAATTTGATTTAGATACGTGAAGGATAGTCAAGAAAATGTTGCTTTTCTAATAAGAAACTGAAGTAATCGTACATTTTTTTCTACTATTTTTTTTTCGTTTATCCATAGAACATTGTGGTGAAAAAATAGCACAGGAAAGAAAAAGAACATCAAAAAGAGGATTCCGTTAAAAAATAGCGAACCGATGATAAAGTGAATACATCAAGATCTGGTTTTGTTTTTATCACCTTAATATATAACATTATTCTCCGTCGGTGTAGTGGTGATATCATTCCGCATGAGTGCGAAGGTTCTTCGCCACGTTAAACCTTGCAGAGCGCCGACACGAGGGCCGATAATAAACGCGGGTAACTGATTTCGTATGCGCGAACACGTGAGCGATCTGTCGTTATCTTGCAGTAGTATTATCATATATATATATGTATATACAGTCAGTCTGCAACACAGACAGGACTCTTGGCAGTAGTTGGAGCTCTGCGCGCATTGCGTTTAATTTCACCGCTCGTAAAGCACGGAACCCCCTCAGGGATCGGGCTACACTTTCGGGGTGCGCTGTACTTCTCCCCTGGGGAAGGAAACACTGTACATAGCGAGTTGTCAGTATTCGTCACATGCACAGAGAAACGTGTATGTACGAATTCAGAGCAGACACAATGCAAGCTCCCAAGGGTACGAAGAGCTTGCGGAGGGCGATGCTTCGACTGAAGAAAATTGCGAAGAAAGGCAAAGGTTCGTCTGGTGCTTTTGTCAACTTAGCGTTTTGATTTCTCCTGATAAATCACTTTATTTTTCATTTTTCTAAAGTGCATTATTTCTACTTATTCCCGAAGCTACTGTAGTCGATGTTACAAAATACCTGCATTTTTTCATGCATTGATTATTTAAAAAAACTACAATTCATAGAAATATTGAGTACTTCGAAAGAAAAAAATTATTTATTTTTCGTTTTATACATGACATCGCATCGGTACCACGACACTAAAAAAAAAATCCATATTTATTTTTTTACGAATACAGTAGAATATTCTGAATTTATATTACATTATTTATCTCATATATAAACAAATTGAGTTTGAAAATACTAGAACGATAATATTTTTGTGAACGAAATAGTAGGCAATAAGAGATTTCATCGTGAGTTTATCGACATCCAATAATAATTTCTGCAATATTGTCCTATTTTGCTATTAGGCCCCATGGAGTTTTACAGAAGGGGGGAAAAACTACTTGCAGAGTTATAAAGAATCAAAGCGGCTGGTGCGTTCAGCCCCAGTAGTTACGAAAGGGCAAATGCGAAAAGGCATGCAAGCCATAGCAAGTCAAAGTGGCGCTGCTGTCTATAATTTATGGCACTCCGCAGTTTGATCTAGTGCTACGCGCGTTTAGGGATAGAGAGAACTTTAAAATATTAAAATACGTGGGTTGAGCTGTGCGATATGATAGCAAAGCCTGAAACCGCATGCGCACTGGGCACATTTATCAAGCGGTACAGCAAGATACGCATGCATATTGTTGCGAGCTCGACGCGGGATCGGGATTGCAATCCCCCTTGTGACATCCCCATCCCCATCCAGAAATGCTCTGCCGTACACACTTTATCTATGCTTATGAATACATCGTCGAGCTTATATAATACATCGGTGATATAACCATGCTCCGCGTGACATTACCTTCACTAACCTTTAGCAAAAAAGATTACCATATAACAAAGCGTCCACTTCATTTTCTCTTCCCCACTCGAAATCTTGATGTTTTGAATTGGGAAAAAAACAGAAGTTCATGCTGTACATTTTTATAGAAAATGTTAATAGATTGATTTGATCGGATTTTTTCAACATTTTCTACCAGGAGGACAAACTGGATAGTTAAGGAAACTAACATTTAAATTTTCTAGGCGTTAGATGCAGTTTGGTTGGCACACCGATTAGTTGGTATTATCAATCGGTTGATTGAGAATGTAATTGTTCGTACTCATAATATTGATGATCACCGTACAAACTGTCTCAGAATAAAACTCCCTCTGTAATAAACGTTGAGAAAACGCAGGATCCATTTGCGTTTCTAATAAATGTCAAGCAATTGACAGCTAGCGCACCGGGTGATTCTTTGGGAGTTTCCATCGTGTTTAGCTACTGATGCGGTATATGTTCGTAGGATTCGACCGCCGTTACGACAGTCGTGCCTAAAGCACAGTGCAAATCATTTGATTGCTACGTTCGTCTCTGCTGTTGGGAGTTGGACAATGTGACATAATAATATATACTAGTATGAAGAAAAAAGTACACGATGGTCGCACCCCAACCGAAGTGCTAAGGGTCTTGGGGTTGCCCGTGGCAGCACAGTGCACTCCGCCCCGGTTATACGAGGCACTGCCACGGGCCTTGGCGCGTGGCATGTGCGGCCGCATATGGCGCGTGGCTTCCCATTGTTGTGCTGTCCCGTGGCCTCGTCCAACTGACTTCATGTACTTTCCCCTTCGTTCACTTTTTTACTTTCTTTAGTTTTCTCACTCTGCACAGTGTAACAGTTACATATCGTGGACTTTTGCGATACCCCGACATGTGCGCAAGGTGTCCCCAAAAGCCATTGATCGTTAATCGAACCATTGTACGCCTCGAGACACTTGAATGACGTGGCGCATGCCCACTATTTTCAAACAATTTCGTACAAATTTGTATAAGGTCAAGGACCCAATTACTCACGGCGACCCAATTAGTGTCAATTCGTCATATTACTCACGGTAAAAAATTCTCTTGATGTCCATGACACATCAAACGTTTTGTCTATATTCTTCAATATTAGCATCTTGAGATATGAGAATCGCCAAAAAATAATTTTCAATAATAGCCGATTTTCAAACTGTTATCGACAGAACAGATGGGAAAACTTCAAACGCGATGATGGAACTCTGAGAATAAAAATTATGAGATCTTTACTAAGACGTATTCTACAATAGTTTGGGCGGAGAGCAAAGTAAAAAATATCGCTTTTCAAATACTAAGCTATTCAAGTCAATTATATATGCTTTCAAATGAATATTTTGGTGCATTCAACGGTTTAATTTTTCTCAGTGCGAAAAGTAAAAAATTTCAGCGAATGCAGGAGACAAACGCGATCGTGGTAGTCGAAAGTAACTTTTCCTTAATACTAACTTCTTCCAGTTCTTCCTGAACGTCTTTATAATTTCCTTAATCTACCTAACCAGTCCTTGACAGATCGCCTACCATCTACTCTATCAGAACTACCAACAGCTATCGATTGGACGAAATCCAAAAGAACTGAAGGATGAAAACGCCTATTGGAATGAATTTACGATTCAATGGCGACAGAGGATTACCGACAAAAGTTTCTCCAGGTTAAAAATGACGGGTAAGACAGAATAACGGATATGAGCTATAGACTCCTCGGGCAATGTTCTTCTTCCGCACTTCCTTTGCTTCTCTGCTCCGTCCTACTCTTCTTCTTCTTCTGCTTTTTCATTTTCTTTTTCTTCTTCTTCTTCTTCTTCTACTTGGTCGTCGTCGAGTGCAACGTGCGCTCACTTAACTCTCGCGGTCGGAACTCGACGGTTCACGAGTCGACTAAAAACTTCTTAAAGACTAGAACGCGTCCGGGCTCCTTCGTCCATGGAATATATGCGAAGAGGGCCTCGGTAATTCATGACGGAGATGGCATAGCAATCAGGCCTTCAGGCCCTGCTGCACCGACCATTCACCCACGATCTTTGGAGCCCCAGGAAAACTGGGACGCGAGACATTTAAATTATGCAACCCCCTCGCGTGAGCAGGGACGTGGAGATAGATAGGGGGATGCAGTCGAAGGGTGAAATGGGGTCGAACAGAAAAACTAAAAAAATAAACGGGGAGTCAGTGGGTAAGCCAAATCCGTAGATAAGACCGAATGAACAAACGTCCAATGAAAGCAAATCAGAATATATAGGTGCAATCGCTAAGTCAAATCTAGTACTTTCATTGTTTGTCAAGTAGTAAGAATACCCAGGACTTCCCCAGTCACTTTAGCATGTTCATGGATATTCCGAAACTAGTTTCCATTTGATTCCGTTGAAACGTAGCTGCAAAACTACACCAAATGTTTTTTACTATTTTTTTCAGAGTGATTGATGGCCAAGTTTTTCTAGAAACTTGTGGTAAAAGTTTGGAAGTTCTGCGTAGAAGCTAAGGAAACCAACTCGAGCAAATAGAATGCAAGGATGCTCCTCGTTAATTTTCGGTTTGCCAGAATAAAGGTCTAGCTTAATGAAAATGAAGGCAATTGACAAATAGCTTGTGACTGGTATTGACAAAATGTTGAAAACAGCGATACACTTATTTTACGATTTGGCTTACCCACTGTGAAGAATAGAATCAGTCCCCACCGCGACCGCAATGCACCGCGCTTCGCTTTCGCGAACAGCCTTCCCGCTGCCATCCCGTTTCAGGAATGTTTTTCTTTTTTTTCTAAAACGGGTCGGCAACGTCCCCGTTTGGCTGGACAAAATGATTGGGAAGGCTCCACGCATAAAGCTAAGCACGTTGATGCATAACCGTCATAGAACACCGCAATTTGAAATTGATGGAATCATTCAGCTGCATCATGTCATGATTATTAGCAGCGAAAACTGTAACTATGAGGGGAATCCATCCGGAATAAAATTCGTTGACAGACCATGAACTAGAATCTAGCATCGGATATCAATCTTCGTGTCTAAAAAGCCAATGATCGGTCTCTTGATGCATTAGGACTTGTGAACATAAACCATGAAAACGTCAGAGCGAAAAGTTGCGAAAGTCGATTTATCGAAGTCGATCGTGCGCGGAATCGCGCCCCTGCAAGTGAAAGATGAGTGGTGGTGGTTTCTGGAAAAGTGGGGACTTAAACTCATTTCCAGCGGCTTCAATTCGCCACCGCGCAGCTTATTCTGATGTTGCATACGGTTCGCTTGTACTTACGCAATCGGCAATTGGATTTTAAGCTTCTTCCTTACCCGTGGCTTGAGCTTTTCTCAACTTCTCCGTTGGAGCTTGGCTCAGTCTAATGTGAATAATAACGAAAATGTGAATGTTTTAGATCAAGGTTATATTAAACAACGCAAAAAAAACAAAATGGAATTAATTTATTAATTAAATACCCAAAATTCAGGTTGAAAAAAAAACTCTTCTCGTATTATGCTATGAGACAATCATTTTCACATAAAGCATAGTAGTATCCTTTCCAGATACGATTAGCGCAGATCTCTTATGGACTCTAAAGTACTTGGAGCATTTTCTCCGGCTAATTCCGCGCAAGCAAACTATAAGCTTCCGAGATTCTTGAGAGAACTCTAGTACAGGTAAGTGTGTTCTCCGGGATGTGATATGCACCTGGCAACTGAAGTGCTCGGTTCACTCGCGCCCTCGCTCACCCCGTAAACGCAAACCGCTAACTAGTGCTAATTGAATGACGAAGATTGGTTTACGGTGTACGACAGACCCTGAATATACATGGATATATAACTATGTATACTCCGTCCATTCGACTAAATCACTTAAGGTCTTGTTCCGAACTCATGAGACAGCGGAGCTCCCAGTAGAGCGACGTCGTCGACCTGACCAGACGTTCCTCTCATATACACGTATCGGTGGAAGCCAAAGTCCACAACCTCCTACCGTGGACGTATAAGTTCTTAACTAAAACAGCAGCCGTGGCCGTCACCCTGCGGCGACTGAGGACGTATAAGATGCTTTTCATGATTGAACCGCTTTCTCAGTGCCTCGGGGCCATTTTGATTATGTCCATTTCATGTACACAGCACCTTTCATGTTCATGGACTTTCAGATTGAGGCGGTATTACAGATTCAAGTGATATCAATGCTTTTCTGATTGCATCATGAAATTCAGAACTTGTTTCTCACGATAACTTGGCTGTACTTATCCCATTTTTACTATTGCACTGAGAGATAAATATAACTAGATTCATTAAATTTTAGAATAAAGTATTTATGTAAAAATATTTAAAAATCAAACAAACTCTCCATACCCTGAATCGATGTTCAAAATATTTTTAACAGTGTCGTTGTCAGGACCGTGTGGATTTCTCGGAATACACACTACGGAAAATTTTCCAATACCACAGCTCGCGTCTTGACGGTAAAATGAATCTCGAAACAGTTCCATGGAGCATAATTCAAAATGTCTTCAGATGGCATAAATAAGGAAAGTTTATGCCATTTCTCGACAGTTTATCAAGATCTTTGAAGATCGCAGGGTGAGAAAACGAACTATAGTATATAGTGGAAGCACTCTCGGACGTATAGGTAATAAATATTAAATACTCGGGTGCCGGGTGCGAAAGCGTCCGAAAGGGAAACGAGGTGCCAGTACGTTTGCGAAGTGCTCGGCGATGTCGGTTCGTTTGCAAACCGGGAATCGCCAGTGAGAACGCCACAGAATCGACGGATAAATGGTCTGTGGTATAATTTATCGAACGATTGAAATCGCGTCCACGAACATCGAGGAAGAGCAAAATTCTCGCAGGCTCGTCGCCGTTGCGGATCCGCACGCTTTGGCCCCAACGCTGAGGTAGTTTGTATGCCGATACAACGTCCCCGCAGCTTCCACCATAGCAGTTCAATTCATGTGGTTCGCTTTCCAGGATGCGTTAATATATTGCACGTATGCATACGGGAATCGCGTCAGCCAGCACCCGTTTTCGGATAGTGAATTCGTTGAATAGAAATCGCTTCCAGAAATATCGCTTCCACATACATGCGGAACATTGCAGAATCCGCGAACAAATCGAGGGTGGGTCATAATGTATGAATGTAGCTATATGCACGGTAATGTCAGAGGGAAAACAGGTCATGGATAATATGAATTACCTTTCCTGCGCAAATTATTATTACCCACCGCTGCTCGCCGGAATGTACAGCATTGCACATAGACACCCGAACGAATAACAAAATTTCGTATCCGATTATGGACAGAGTTTCCGTCAGAGTCGATATTTCAAGCTGATATTCAAGCCCGTTGCTTACCGAAATTATTGTATCGTTATACAGGACATCAAAGAGGATGCAACTACGACGAGTGTGATATGTCCTTCAGGGTAATATCTTCAAAGTGAATTTGTTTCCCATGGTAGTTGGTAGCACTTTGAGTATTAGAGACTAGCGATTCCACATTTGCAAACGTGATTACTCATTTTACCACATTGACGACAAGACATTTCTGGAAATCGTACCGCTTCCGAGGCTTATCTGAATTATATTTCACAGCAGGCTGCACCGACAGTTATCTCCGGCTGTCCTGAGTGAGGGGACTGCCACTGGCCGGTCGAAATATCGATTCTATTAGGAAATCTGGTTACGTGAACCGGCTCGATGTTTCGAGTGTTTTACGCCGCTGCTGAGTGAGTTAGAATGTTAGTTTCTGATGAAGGTAATAGTGAATTATTCAACATGCATTCTATAATCGGTGCAGATAGTAACGAAGTTTTACTATGCCGGAATAAGTGGATAGAATTGTCGTCATCTTTGCTAATGTTATCGACAAGAGATAACAAAGGAAAACTGAGTTTGAATTGATGTTAATTAGTATGAGAATCTACAAACAGTTCTCCAAACAGACTTATTCGGCTGATTCATGAATACAGTTAATACTGAGTTTTACAGTCAATACACGAAGCAATTCAATCATCAATGAACTTTGATTGATGTGTCAATCGTTAGCTAAAAACGCTGAGGCAATACATGTCTTCCGTACCGGCCGTTCCGTGCCAAATTATTTTTCCATTCGATTTATCATATCTTTGTGCACGCCTCGATCAACACCTCGTCGAACAGAGACTATGGAATAGAAATAAGCGGTGAAAATCAATCTGTTGACAGTGTACATCATATAGATCACCCTGATCTTTATTACTGGCATGAACATTGAAGTTTAAAGGTGAATCAACCCTGAATCAAATAAAGACATTTCGTGGAATGGAAACTAATTTACAATTTGGCTTGGAGAGCTTGGCAATAAGTTTGCCGTTGGTATTACCTGTCAGATCTGTCAGCAGAGTGATTGCATTGGTGGCTACTTTGTCAACCTATCGATCTCGCTTCCTCTCCGTTTCACACAGCATCCTCGGATGCCTCCGTAAGCCCGCACGTTTCATCATTACATACAGTGCTGCAAGGCAAGCACAGTTCGACTGGCGGCTGCAAGCAAAGTTATACCTATTATATCGATAACTCAAAGTCCGGGTCTTACAGACTGCTGCAAGTCTTTCACGTGTGGGCGAAGGGTCTCTGCCACATTGTACATAATCACGTGCGCGAACTTCTCTTGCCCAACAGACTGTTGGTTTGGTACATCACAAGACTATACATATATATGTAGTAAATCGAAGACGTAGTCAATCGTATCGATAATATCTGAGAGTCGCGATACCTGGGTGTTATAATACCTAAGTACGTTTCTCATTGTCATCAAAAACATAATCGAGCCGTTGGGCGAGATATCAATCAATATTGAAATTAATAATCTGTCCTTATCGGTAAGACGTATCCATTAATTTATTTAATTTATTGATCTTATAACAAAGTATTCATACGATTTGCCAACAGTATTGTGAACAGAAAAAATCGTATTTTCTATTCTCATGTGACGGTTCAAGAATTATGACCATGAATAATTTTTGAAAGCAGTATTTCACCTAAGCAGCCGATAAAGTGATAGAGCATCAATATTCGGTTGTCCCCATTATTTGTCACCCTTACCACGGAATCTCGGTGAAAAAATAAACACATTATTCGCGCAGAACTGTACACGACGCACGTCACTCTTGGCTTATCGAAAATAGTCAAAGTCGCGGTATCAGCTACAGTGGTACAGCCGTTCAATGGCAAATCCAAAGCTGCTCTATCAGACCACTGGGCATCCGGATCGTACGACCTTTCGACTATTGCTTGATCGAATCTACCTATGGATTTGCCGAGTACGGTTCGTGGTATCCACCGATGTCCAGCTGTCGCAATCCCTGCCGGTCCTCACGTCGAATCGTCGGTACATCGACGAACCTATCAACGTAAACCCACCAAAAAGTGAGTGCAACCCAAAGTAGAGGGTAGTCAGTGCACGGACTGCACGGCCACTGTGCGGAGAACTACGGGTTGTAACGTGTCACGTGCACAGGAGACGCGTGGCCAATGTCGGGTCTGTACTTGACAGGGCACACGTGGTGCTTTCCCACGTATACTCCAGTATATACAGTCAACGTAAACCGAGCTATACACAAGCAGGTTTCGTGCTGCTTGGTACTTAGTGGCAGCTAGATCAGGGGGTGTGGACGCGAGCGACTACCATATACCATATGCTCTGAACCAGACGTATACCGATTCTGCTAGCTAACACACTAATCAGTCTCGTTGTGTGGCTGGGTTAACGACGACGATGACAACGGCAATGGCAGGCAAACATACATGTTACTGCAGTATTTGTTGGAGGAACCGACAAGCGTTGATAAATATGGATTTAATAACGGCATGAGAATTTCAATCCGTTATTCAAGTAGCGGTGATTTTTTTCTACCCTCCTATTTGTAGAGAGCTTCGAAAAAAGTGACTTTTGGTCACTTGGGATTTGAAAGTTCATACATTTTACGTCTTTACGACTATTTAGCCTGCACACTGTACTCTGTACTTTAGCAAAGATAACGTTGATGTTATTCTGTTATATTACTCTAATTGACACCAGTAGTAATTGATACTTTACACTTATCACATTGAAACAAGAATCGCTATAGGCGCATACGTAGGAATACAGCAAAAGTGTACAGTATTTGGAGTGAGTGAAACGAGGAGAGCCTTTTGACTGTGAGCCAAAAGTCAAGCTCCCTCGCTTAGCTCTGCCTTTATCCCTGCTGGCAGACAGTCACGCACTCGCGGATTAGCAGAACTCGTCGTAACGGAGAAAGAGAGAGAGCCAACCGGCAGCCAGGCTAACAGACCGAAGCCTGAGCCACGTCGGGATTTATGATTGAAGTTCCGCTTGGTCGCGGAAAGTGGAAAGTCGAGCAAAAAACAATGGCCCACGAGATTGAGGGTGGAACCGAGGAAAAGAGGACGAGTGAAAAGGGGCGAAAGAGGAAAAAAAAAAGAAAAAGGAGAGATCAGATTGGCGTGCCGATTGCACGTTTCTCTTGTACTATTGCTACTCTATAGATATACCGTATGCGGCCAAGCTATTACCACTGGATGTAACTACTCCCCAGCGAAAAAAATTAGATCCTATCGGGTTGGGATTTTGAATGGAATCGACAGGTGAATTTCCCCATTGGACTCATATTGCGTTCTAGATTACATCCAATAACAATTCCACAGTTGGTCTGAATGATAAGATCGTCAGCCAGAATTCAGACGCAAGATTAGAGCTGGGAAACTTTTTCTGCGATCCTGTTTTGGTGACATTACTTAACATGGTTTTCGGCAGGTAATTTTTGCGTTTCTATCCCGATAATTCTTGTGTATAGGATCTTGCAGGATTTTTATTTTATGAATTACTATCAGGTTGATACCAGGGTGAATTCTTTTACTGGCCGCATGAAAACTAAGATATGCCACTGAGGCTGTCGGATATTGGATAAGCTGTTGGCACATTGCTAATGTAATTAGCTACATCAGTCATTCCTCCAGATGCTCTTCTGATTATTTTTCTTCTTGAAAATCTTTCCCTCCTTAGTGTTTCTACAACTTTCAGTTTGTTCACGAATAGAGCTTTGCTTTCATGGAATCTTTTTACCTTCTTCTGTACGAAGGAGCCAGAATGAACACTTTCTCTCGGAGGAGGCTATGCGGAGGACGTACCAAAAGAATAAGAAAGCACAGCCAATGTCGACTCTACATTCTTTTTACTCCTATGTACACCGCCTTCGTTGGCCCAGAAATAGACACTAACACTGAATAAGCGCGTTCTTGTAGCCCCATAGGTCGCTTCGAGTAAACGAGAATGGGACATCGGTAGGGGGCTACGGAGTTCCGCACTGTCTGGCGTCAAGTGGTCCTAGACGATGTCTTTATAGGCTTCATGGCCTCTTCTTCATAGTGAGTCGCTTCTCATTTTTTTTTCGCTGCGCCACCGTTACCATCAAGACCGTAACCGCTTCCTCCTTTTTGTACGAGCTATAAGGTTGACTTTTTATCTTGAACTCTTCAGCTACCTCTCCTCACTTCTATCATCCCCATGCGCTTTCTAAATCGACCTGTGGATACGAGTGTCCCTTCGCGCACGAACGCGTCCACCCACTCTTGATCCCTTTCCTCAAGATGGCTCAAAGAGCATCTAATGTGAGCTTATCGTATACGCTTCTGCTTGCATGTACGTACCTCGTTTGATTTCGTGCTTGAATGAAATACCAAGCGATCGATTCGTTGTTTTTTTTTCAGAAATGTTGGGGCAATTTTACGTAATATCGGTCATATTTAAAAATTAGAGATTTATGTGCAGGAACTTCCGCTTACTGCTTATCAGGTCTTTATATGTACAACGAAATCGTGGGGCCGCCAGCTAACCCAGTCATAAGTTAGAACGTAGAAAAAATGATTTATGATGATAATGTAAATTTGCAAATATTTTTTAACAATGAAAAATAATGAAACAGACGAAACCGACTGTTTTAAATTCTAAAGAAAGACATGAATGAAACCGACCTAGTATCTAGTCACAATTGCTCATAATGGATATTGACATTATAGAGTATATCTATTAATATATTTCCGTACCATAACCAGGTTAACAACCTTCGGGGTTAAACCACTGAAATCGATGAGTGAATGGCTCTGTTAGTTCAGAGACCTCTATCCTCCTTCTCCGCGATGAATTATCAGCCAAAAGTTCGAATACATAATTCCATTGTGGGAGATTGGTGCGTCCTTGTGGTTAGCGGAATTCGTGCAGTTTAATTGGATTGTTTTCCCCGGGGTCGCCCCAATTATTGTTCCCATCTATATATGCCTTTGCGGAATGAGATCTCGAGTG
Source organism: Tromatobia lineatoria (assembly GCA_949699805.1). Classification (NCBI taxonomy): domain Eukaryota; kingdom Metazoa; phylum Arthropoda; class Insecta; order Hymenoptera; family Ichneumonidae; genus Tromatobia; species Tromatobia lineatoria. The sequence goes on from OX453052.1 coordinate 653,273, forward strand.
GTTCACCATTTCGATGACGTCGTGTTTATCAATGCCCATCTCCCCATTTGGTTATATCTCATTAATGTTAATGATACATTACAAAGAAATTATTTTCATTATATTTCCATAGCCAATTCTATGCAAATTGAAAAAAAAAAATCATTCACCGACTTTTTCCAATGAAAACTGCGCCACTTTCATAGCCAATATAAAAAGTTGGCTGTTGACAAGCCGAGCCTATGCATGCAAACATCGAACGCTTCGGAGTCGAGTAAAATCTACGAGGCACGCGTGGCATGTAGTTTGGTATAATATAGCGCCAGGGTTGCGAGATGGTGTCGCGCGAATGCAAAACCCTATCGGTTGCATATATACGCTTATGTAAATTTGTGTTAATTCAATTCCGAGACCAATGCATCTATAGGTGTACATCAAGTGGGGAAATCCGTTGCATACATAATATTCTCAATTCTGGAGATATCGATATGGGACATTCGATGCTCACGTAGACAACATTTCTTTCAACAACTTTTTATTGCAGCCATATTTCCATATTTTTATTCTTATTCAAATGATACCGATCGATAGTCCAGCATTTTTTTACACATTAGTGATCGATTCCAATTTCAAAGAATTCGGTTTTTCTATTTCTTGACATACACATAGTATGCCCCATACATGTATTTAATATATTCTATAAACTCCCTTTACAGTAGCATATAAGTATAGCGCACGGTAACCAGTAGCTTCATGACTACCAGTTTTCTTGGCCGTTATTCTGGTGCATATACACACCGCAAAATACCCAGCAATGTACTTGTATGATTCCCGCGAATATCGGAACGCTCCTGGAGTCGCTCCGTTAAATTTAACGGTCGTTGTAAACTCGATAAGTAGAATGGACGGTCCGGTTTGGTTGGCCAACTCGTATACGTATTACGGAGCTGGAGAACGACGACAAACATCGGTAGCCATGCCTATCCCGTTCTTTCCCAAACGCGCACAGCGCGAACCAATACAAAAGGCAAACACGAGAACCTCACGATCGCCCACACGTGTGTGCGTAAGCGTTATAAGTTCGCGAGTGCAGCGCAGCTCGTTCTATTGGGACGACTTGCATCTCCACCTATGGTCAAAGTCGTTGTCCACCAGTACAAGTCGGAATCTAACTGACTAACCAGGTGGCCGTTTGCAAACGATCTCTTCCCACGTCTACCGACGAGCAGTCGATCGAAAATAGGCTATAAAATGAACCTTAGTGTGGGCTCGAGTTTCTATAGTCACACCTACTCACATGACATCGATATCAAGAGACTATTTATCACATAGTTTATGATTACCCCCGTAAACCCAATAAAAAAATATTTGTGACAAAAATAATGCATCAACCACGTGAGGATCTTTTTTATAATTTGGGTCAATACCGAAAATTATCAGTTTTTTTTGTTTGATTGTAATAATAAAACCGCAGAGATACTAGACCGTTGTCAGGACTGCCACAATGTCTCATCGTTTAATCTAAGTTTCAAACAAATGCGAAAGTTCATCTTTATGACGTCAAGCTTCAGTCGTCAGTTTAATACTTAAAACTAGTATATCTATATCGTATTTTGTCTCAAACATAATGTCACGAGAAAACTGCAGAACCCCGACGAAATCGGGTTCGCAAAAAATAGCATCAGTTTCATTCGAAAGATCATTTTCTTATCTCGGAGCTTTCGGAAACAGTACAGGAATGTGCTAACTTTCGAAGTATCCGAAAGCCCATGCGCCATTTCAAGTATTTCGTGCCATAAAAACTTTAATAACTTCCAAAGTTATATTATTCTCTTAGTCGCATACTGCCAGTTTATCCGCAATGACATACTGTAGGATCTGGCGTGTTCTACTTTGAGAAGAGGAAAAAAAAAACAGTGGTACACAAAAATAGCCGTGTACTATACGTTACGAGGTTTTCGAGGAGAAGCGTGCGAGATGGATACCGTTCAGCACTTTTCCACGGAGTACAAATAACAGGTAGGAATCCGAGAGGCGTCATAAAGCATGGATCGTGAGCGAAGCTGAGTTGAAAAGGGGGTGGAAGGCGGGTGGCTTACTTGCCGGCTCAGAGCGCACAGGAACCTCGTGGATTTGGTGGTGTGCTTGTGCTGGTTTGGAGTAGGGCACGTCCCGGATATCGATCGGCCACGAGATAGCAAAAGTGAGAATCGGAAGAATGAGAGAGCGAACGGGTAAAGAGGCACAAAGTGATAGAGAGTGAAAAGAGACCTTTTACTAACTCCTGCCGCGTGTACCAACCCACCAGTTTGGCTTTTTGAGCCAAGTTGAACCACCACGAAAAATTTTTCGACTGGTAGCCGCGAGACCCTGTAATAATGGCTTTGGCGGCTGCTTCGACGAATAAGTGAGTGAAAAAGACGAAGGAGAAGCCGAAAGACGTACAGACAGACAGACAGACAGACATACAGACAGATAGAAGTTGCCACTCGGGCCACGGACGAGAGAATATCTCGTGCCAAGTTTAACTTGAAGCGGGATAGTAGCACTTATATTTCGGATATGGCAATCGGACAGACATAGATGAAATAAAGAACCCACGGAGTCGAGACACTACCTAGTCAAAACAGGGTTAAGGTATTGATACTAGTGGCTTGATCATGTGAAGGCTCAGTCAGTGTCATTTCCTGTTTGAAGTGAATGGTAGGTTGATGGGGGATGGGATATCAAATCCGTTTCTCATTCTTGATTCTACTTAAGCCATTGACACGCACTTAATCGAGATCCTATGCATCCAAAGGCTAGAAGTTGTTTCGAATAAGGACTTGAGTATCGCAATTTCAAACCGGAATTTTTCGTATACTTAATTAAATTCTCTCCAAATGGCTCTCCAAATATGGTGTCCACGGAACATGGCCTCCCTCACCTCGTACACAAATACATCGTGTAACTCGAACCTCAGAACCACTGCGAAACAAGTACCTCTTCAGTCTTCTTTGTTTCAGAATCAGAGGCGCCTGGTAGTATCGACTAGAAGGTGTGCAAAAACAAAAGACTCTACCATCATTGAGAAAAAAATCTTGAACACCACAAATGGTGTTTGCATGTCTCTTATTTCGTTGTTTTTCATTCCTTCTCATTTCTCAAGCGAGTTTACACCGTAAACCCGAAGAGGTAAGTGGTAGAACGAGAACATAACGAAGAAAAAGAGAAACAGAAAATCCGGTAAGGGGAGAAAGTGTTGAGGAAGCAGTAGCAACACACGCTTGCGGCTTCGATTCGATCGAGCGGCTGTTTTGCAATCCCAAAAAGCTGAGAGACTCGCCACAACATTGCCGAGATATCCCGGACCATCCGGCCATTGTATTCAGCCAAGGCGGAGCATTTGCCGGGAATGGGTGCGAACGCGAGGTGTCGGCTTGCGATCAGGAACGCATTCGGCTGTCCGGGATGCCACATCGGGCCGCACAGGCATTATCATAGAATAACGCTCAATATCCGAGGGCTCGGCGAGGCGCGAGATGAAATCGCTTGGTCAACTGGCTCACCATAACAGCAACGGCCTCGCCAATGTTCCAACCAGTCTGCTGCTGCTACTGCTGCTGTCCCGAGCGTTCATCCTATACGAGAATAATTCTTCAGCACCGCTCGAAAGCCCGGATAAAACCCGCCGCAACCCGTTGTGTCCTCATCCCGCTAACCATTTTAGCAAGCGGACACGCAACGTGACCGAACAGCCGCGCTTGTATTTCATCGTCGCGGCTACGATTTACCACCAGAACCATCGTATATTCTCGGTGTAGCGAAGCTTCTGTGACCCCCTTCGCATCACACGTGCGTACGATTATGTGTCGCTCGGAGGCGCCTTTAATTTCACATAATTCAAGCATATGCATCCATAGAGAAGAATCTGGTAATCGTTACTCTAGTATAGTATAGTGAATGAAGTTTATCCGCTTCTGACGTTTGTTCCTGTATTTATCTATAGAGTAATGTACCGTGTTTGACGGTTTGTTACACGTGGAAAAATGATCATTTTGATTTTTAGGTTTTTAAATCGTATTACAAGTTAACCGAAAGTATTGGATAAAATTTTAGACATTCGTACACGCGACGATGCGTCACTGGAGGCGATTTTAGTTTTACATGATTGGAACATATGCACTAATTGTTGTAACCGATTGCATCCATTGCGAGACACAACGAATTAGTGCTAGAAGCAATCGATGTGTAGATAGAAGTACCGAGCACCAATTTGGTCATTGATGCGTGCGGTATTGTGAGGCTGGAGGCGCCTTTAATTTTACATCACTCAAACGTGTGAAGCGTTCGTGGTAACAGATACAAACTGGTCCGAGACACAATGAATTTGGTCATCCGTGCGTGCAATGATATGCCGCCGGCAGACGCTTTTCGTTACACATCACTCAAGCGTATACAGTATTTGTCAAAATGGAATCAAACTGGTACAGAAAATTACTAACCATTGCTGGAAGATTGAACTCAAGACCGGAAATTCGGCCGTTATTTTATAAACTGTATACGGCTATCAGACGATTATGAAATGTAGAAATACGCACGAAAATGAAATTTAGAAACATTTCTACATTTAATTCGTGAATTGGATCATTAAACGAATGGTAGAAAAATTTCACCTGTAGGGAAAACCGACCAGTGAATGGACGCTTTTCATGCACGTGCTCTGATGGACAATGTCCATTCACCGGCACCCGTCCATCCACTAGCTCGTTCACCATATATGGTTTTTGCCATTCATACTGTGATTTATCCATGATATCGAAATATTATTTCCATCGAAATATTTCCATTGTGATTGTGTCAAAACTTGGGTACAGCATCCCCGTTTTTTTTTGCCCTGTGGGTAGTGAAAAATAATGTCAGTGTACAGATTTTGATCTGTCGTGAAATCCACTGTTGTATATTTGCGGTGAACACTTGAACGGTTCCGAACATTTGTCATATTTTTTGATGTACGTTTTAGTTATACCGAATATGTCCACATTGGGACGGTGCACAATTGAAGGTACCTCGCCACGGGACTTCGAATTTATGATACGATAAAGTACGAAATAGAGTCAGAACGCAGAGTGAGCTTGATCGACAATAATATTCACACGCGCGGTTGCTACCTAGACGCAGTTAGCGCACGCGCGTCACAGATGCTAATCGATATTTAGTACAGGCCGAGTAATTTCATCGCTTTATTCATGCAGCTACTGCATTCATCGGACCATTATCAATATTTATGATGCCTATTTTTGTAATTCGAAATCGGAAAAAAAATATCATTTTTTTTCGTAGCACCCTGTCTTAATTGAATGACACACAGATCCACTGGTAATTCTACTGCATCCATTTTATGCCCAAATATATGCAGAAGCAAACTGAATAATTTTTTTAACAAAAAAATCAATTCAATAATGAAAAAATCCGAATAATACTTTCATGATTTTTTTTAATACTCAAAAAACAATTTGAAGATAAAAAATCGAATAAATTCGATTGATACCTACTTTAAAATTTTGTCACAATTCGGTGTTAGTACGGTTAACACTTGTTACGGTCTTCATTTTTAAATATACAAATAGAAACTATTTATTATTATCTGATATTTGTAGGTTACGGAGAGAAAGAAAAACGTTCGTGTCATTTGATGCAAGCAATTTTGATCTTGTGTTGGAAACGGTCGTGCCACCATCCGAGTGTTAAGGTATCACGTTTGTCCACGTATGCGCGAGCTCAAGAGCTGAAGAAGTGGAAGGAGAGAAGAAGACGACATTCCGCGTCTTTTCCTCTCCTGGGGGAAATCACGTGCCACCCGGTTTTATGAGTATTCCCACCAGCAGCTGCACACGCGGAGGTTGGTTGGTTGGTCTACCCACCAGAAGCAGATGGGTAGACCTCCTTCGCATGTGAACGCACCCTCTACGCCGCTGAATTCATCGCAGGTTCCTTCTCCTCTCATGGTCTTTGGAGATCTTTGAGTTCCACTGCCTGTTCCCTTCGCCAACTCCCAAGGGGAACGCAAAGCGCTCGATTCTTTTGTCTTCACAGATTATACGGGCAATATGCTTCGATCTTTAAGACCTACCGCTCGTATAAAGGTTCTATACTGCCGCGCATACTTGTATTCACCGGCCGGAAAACCACAGGACAACACTCAATTCTGCGTCCACGATATCCGATGTCGACCTACGTCTCGATCTTTAAGAGCAAAGTCCAATGTAACTCCCCACAGAGCCAAATGCCAGCGGCGACTTTGCCATGTGACTTTGCTATGTTTCGAGTCGAGGTGTTTGCAACACTGAAATAAACAAAACTTCCAATGTACAATGTGCCAAAGCGAGTCCGACAATTTTTAGGTTTGTGAAAACATGCAAAGAAATGTCTAATTTCAATTTTTTTTCTTATCAAAGAAATTTTGCATAAATAACACGATAAGATTTGTATGGGAAGGTATCTCAATTATAGTTCAAAATTGGGAAAAGCAAGGATCAATTCAATGAGCGAAGATCTGGAGAATTTTTCTAATAACGTTTGTTACTCAAGGAACGATTTATGTTCAAATTGATCCTTTCGTCACAACACACATCGTAAGATTCTTATCGATTTTTTCAGAGCTCAGCACACGGTTACCAATAACTTCTAACATCAAAGTCCGAATTCAAAATCACATTCAGGAAAAAAAGACTATTTCGTTGTCCAAAGCAAATAAGGCGAAGATCAACATCTCCAACATAGCGAATGACGCCCCGCGACAGTATTCTGCTTTTTCCGGGTTCTTGTCAATTTTTTATAGCTTTCAGTCACGGCATCAGTGTAGCGAGACCTGAAACTCGACAACTGGAAAACCCCGCTATTCGTATATTCGGCTAGGTGACTGGCCGTAAAAATTCGAGAGAAATTGCATGTGTGGGATTTAGTCCATAGCTTGTGTACAACTTTCCACTACCATGAGCGAAAATCCCGTGTGTATATATTTGTGTGCATTCGCTCGTTCGTACCGATATCGGAATATAGTTTTAGAGTATATAGACCCCAACGTTGCAAGCCCTTACTGCATCCCCTCGAACGCTTTTATCTCCCTCGAAGCCACCCTTACCAGACACCTCGCATATTTGTCCCGTGTACAACGCGTTCTGCACACATTCCTTCCGGCTTACACTCGTGCAGATACACTCTACCGTGGTGTTATACTATGTATATTATCTATTCTATACAAGGCCACCCTACATCACCATAAGATATATTACACGGTAAAAACCATGTTTAAACTATCTACGTACATATAGAATGAATTGCATATAATGGACCATCACATATCGACGAAAATCTGGTTAATTGCTAATTTGGCATTAAAAATAGTCGTTTACAAAAAATAGACTCTCAATTACTAGTTTTTAACAAGGACTAAGAAACAACTAAAAATGCTCTTTGTCAGCACAGAAAAGTCTTTATAACCCTACGAGAGTAGTTGTCATCTGAACCTTTTAACGCTTCTTTCCCTTTAGCAGATATAATCCTTATTAAATATACGTTTCAGTGCGTTCACCCAGTGGCACGTGGAGCGAACACCAGGGGGCGGGATCAATTTGTAAGATCCTCGTAGACATATTGAATGAATCGCTTCCATCACAGTAGATCGGAGGTTCTATACATGTTTCTACATGGACAGACCTCTACAAAGAACGTCAGAAATCCGCTTTTTGTATACGTAGTTATTTTCCGAAAGCATCGATAACTTCATTCATTTGCATATCCCAGGTTATACAAAAAATGAGGCTCAATTATCTTACTTCAAGTGTCGCATTAGTGACTCGACACCAGGTTAAAAAGGAAATTATCGTTACCCTCGCATAACGATTCTGTCTGATCAGGTCCAGTTCTTTTTATTTTAGTTGTTACTTATTTAAAATGATTTCACTATAACAAAAGCATTTGATTTGAAAAAATTCGACTTACAATAAAATTAGATTCAATGTGCGCGAAAATGAGGCCTTATTCAAATTCACTGAAGCTTTTTCCAAATATCGGTCGTATAGCTACTTAATAAATTTAATTGAATTATCAAGCAGCCACACGCGACGAATTTTCAACTCAATCAATTGTGATAAATTTTCTCTCAGTTTTTCTGAGTTAAAAAAATTAAACTCAGTTTTCTTTCGTAAAATTTTATTCCCTTCTGGAAGCATTGATAATCTCACAAATTTGTATTCAAATATATATAAAAGTATATGTACAAGAATGACTTACCATAATATTATTTTGCTTATTTAAAGTAATTTCAATACAACAAAATTATTCAATTTCAAACTTGAACTACAAAAAAAAATGATTTAAAGCTGAAACTCAAAATTAAATAAATTAAATTTATCTCTGGAATTTGTGAATACGACTCACCTAACAGAATTCACTTTATGGAAAAAATTTTATTTTCCACAAATTTTTTGTTATTTTAATAAAAAAAATGCTCCAGCGACTGCGAAAGCGATGGAATTTTTAGTACAATCTACGTTATGTCACACCCTGAACGTATGCTGGTGTACAATGGTATAGTATATGTGTGTAACAGCCGTTCTGGCACCTCGCACCATCTTCCAATTCCGCGCTGCAATAAAATCTTGAAGCCCGCTCACGTGCATGTGCTGATACAAAGCAGTAACGTGTGGCGCGTGTTGGTATCACGCTCGTGCGGCTCACACTGTTCCGTCTAGAAATAAAAATCCGCCCTCCAATTTTCACGAAAGCCATCCCTTCTTCTTCGATTCAGTTTCGATCGCGCATTATCGCCGGCTTGCAGTATCTACGATCCGTCCGGACTGCGTATTACACTCGAGTGCATAAACATATAAGAGTGGAGGGTTCGGTGGAGGAGGAGTAAGTTGGCGAGGACGACGATGGCGACGACGCCCTTTTCAATGCGCCTAGCTTTAACGCACAAGCCCTACAGTGTGCAGCCCCTCAGCCAATTTATAAAATCTACGTCGGCTTATCGAATCATGCGCTTCGCGGGTGTCCTTCGCGAGATACCACCAGCAACAGAAGGAAACTCACGCACACACACACACACATAGTTGCCGTTGCCCTTGTCGAGCGTAGTGTCGACAACGACGACGAGTCAGCCCCGAGGGTCCCGTGGGTGAAACCCGAGGGTTGCCCGGAAAAAAAATCTAGCCGAAGTGATAGACTGGTATGGGGTACGCTGCTGGGAAACCGTCGCGTGAGTAAGTAGGCGGTGGAACACTCCAAGTGCTGGTGTTCGTAATCAAAGTAGCTCTCGGCTCATCGTAATAGCTAGAAGCAACACGCACTCATGCGAACAAAGATTGGCAACTAAATAACAGAACAGTCTCTTACAGTCTAGTTTCATGAGGTCTTGTGTCTGCGTGTGCGTGTGCGTGTGCGTGTGCGTGTGCGTGTGCGTTTGCGTGCGCGCGTTTCACACGGGTCTACAATCAAGAGACGCGGTAGCGTCGCGACGTCCAGTATTAAAAAGTAAAAAATTTTCAAATTGTGTGCCACCGACTTTTTTCAAATATCTTTTTCCTCGACTTTGCTACAATAACCTCATTTCGTGCGCATAATACGGTGCAAACTTGATTACTTCTAACTTCTGAATTGTACTCATGCGATATCCAGTTTCCTTACTCTCTAGGAAGAAGGTACATTACTGTCCGGCAGAAATTGTGGAAGCAGTACGGCACAAGCGTACTCGTCGTCTGTTAAAAATGGGCGTTTTTGTGTCCTTGTTGCAAGCATAGAAGGTAATGATTTTTTAATGAAATCGGGGAAGAAGCTATAAATCGTATGTTATACTGGAATGAACAAGATTTTTACTGGAAGTTATTTCAGCCCTCGGTTCGCTCGTGGTTCACCTTCACACAAGACTTCACCCTCGGCAAAAATCGCGCTCTTCCCTTTCTTACAACATAATATACGATTACGCCCATGTCGAAAGTTACCATTTTTAATTTCACGCATGACGTTGCAGATTTTTTTTTTTGATTACATCAGAGACACAAAAAGTCGAACTATCATGTCGACTGTCAAATAGTACAGAGATAAAGGGTTTCCATAAAAATTCATTTATGAATGTCGCGCACCCTATTTTTTCTCGTGATTGTCTTATGTTATGATTCTCAGTAATCTGGGTATTTTTAGTAACCTGGAAAATTTTGAATAAATCCTCTCCCGCCTTTTCTTTTGAATTAGTTTTTTTTTTAAATACAGAAGAATCAATAGTGATCATGAGTTTAAAGTAAGTTTGATAGTCACATCCTATTATACGCTTAATTAGATTATATTTCTTGCCTTACTGATCTGCAGGTTCGTCTGATATTTATGACGATAGGAGAAGCGGAGTGTGGGAAAGGTAATTTGTGTCGTACTCGTTATCTCGCCTGTACGCTTGATGGTATAACACGTGACCAGAATGCCCGAAGAGTTACGTAACAAGACACCCTTATTCGACGCAGGGCAGAAGTTTTGCCCATAAGGAAGGTACGTCAGAGTTGAGCAGGAGTCAGGAAGAGTTTCAACGACTCCACGCTTATGTTATATCCACAAAGTGCGACAGGCCGGGGTTACATGGAGCAGCGCTAAATTCTTAACAAGATAGGAGCTTGAACCATTCTGTCAGAGCGTTAAAATAAGTATCGTCACTAAGGGAAAATTTATAGTTTCAATTTTATAGTTGAAAAATTATGTGAAGAGCATTCTTAGGCTAAATTAAACTAATGCATTTTCATTGAGGTATACCAGGAAGCTTAGTTCGATTAAATGACATTAACACCCATAACTTGTTATCAGGGTACCAAAAATCAAGTTATGATAATAATTAAGCTCTAGGGATTGATACAAGTTTGTAACAACGTGGTGTTGAAATACTTAAGTTTATTTAAGGAATACGAGGGTTCTTCGTAAAATCTAGGCTAGCGAGAACATAAGTACGATATGAGCACGAACAGTACTGAACCATCGTTTTATACACAATCCGGCAGCCTCTTCTGAAACCTCTCGTGCTCGGCCGTTCTCTTGATCTTTCCTAAGTAAATGAGCTGGTCGTTGGGAAGCTCGGGAGTGAAATCGTAAACCGTAGTTCACCGGTATTCCGTCTCCATCATTTTCGCTTCATAGCTAAGTCGCTTTTATCACGAAGTACCCAGTTCCGCTCACCTCAGCGATGGAGAGAAACGTTCGCAGGAAACACGCGATAAAGTAAAGTTATGGAATCAAAACTTATGAAAAACTGAATATGCGTTTAATATTAATTTTATAATCTGCCTTCAAAATATCCGGGTTCTTTCAACAGTATAAAAATGAAAACCATGCAATGTAGAACTTTGGATATTGCTTCCTTATTATTTTTCGCTTTTTACAAGGCTACCTCTATGAGAAAGTATGTGTATCCATGTTGATTTTCTCATAGAAAAAACTTACTAAAAAGTGAAAAATGATGAGGAAGTAATATCGAAGATTCTACTTTGCATCCTTGTTTCATACACATGAATAAACATGGCAGAATATTATTTTGTTAGCATACTAAATTCGGGCTAGATATTATAACTATTATTCCTTCCAATCAACCAAATATGTCTTCCGCCGCCCGCAACCACATTTCCGTTTGGTTTTACCAATTTGTTTTCTTAGTGCGCCCTCGAATACTCTCCACAGAACACGATAGAAATATAGGTTTTCCGACATTTCTTCGGGATGCAAGCATATGCTTAGTTTATACGACATAAATCGTAACTTTTCTCAATACAGCCTGTACAAAAATGCTATGAAATTATGGTATCCTTCATCCTTTCAGTTACCAACCCAAAATGCTGCGAGATAACAATAATGTAACAAATCCTGAGTTTCTTCTAACCTGTCGCTTTAACTCGTCGAACGATATTCAGAACTTTCAGAAGATTGTGTGAGGTGTCAGGGGGTCCAAGAAGAGGGGAACGGATATGGACTGACAGTAGTCGAAGGGACAAAAGTCCATTGGAATCAGAGAGAGAGAGGAAGAGAGAGGAAGAGAGAAAGCGGGGCGTGAGAAGGGAGGGAAGGAGTAGCTATGCGAAACGGGGGTGGCTTTGCACGGTGAACGAACACACAAAGCATAAAATCGAGCCTGCGAAAGCAGGCCACGTGTATGTCGAGCACGTACCGGTTTGATGTCTGCAATATGACGAGGCCCCTCGTCGCCACCCCGCAACACTAGCATCTAACAGCTAGCTACCTATATCGAGACGGGGCTTTGGCGCAATGATGAGGTAAGTGATATCCTTTCGTGGAGGACGAGGAAACCGGAGACTATGCTATAATAACGGAGATATATGTACTATATACTGTTCACACGCGGAAGCACCATCAAAGTTGAGAGAGATAGAGAGACGCATCCTTGGACGCACGGACATCGGATTACCGCTCTTTACCACCTTTCGCTCAAAGGATCCTCTGTGCCTTTCTCCGCAGAACGACTATACAGTCATAGTCATAACAACACGTGGCATTAGATACGTCTATGACATATAAATCCAGTTCAGAGGCTATCCGTGTTCTTTGTTTTGATCCCCATAGTTTCCTGTTATTATATACTATTTATCGTCAATCGCCAGCAAAGAATGACAAACTTCCGGTCTGTTATGTACCTACAGATATTTACTTCACTTACTCTTAAGCTTTGATGCATTGCTACATTTATTGACTGCTGCGAAAACGTTTTCGGAATCCTAATGTACATGAAGAATACCATGTTCGCAGTGACTTGCAGACATCAAACCAGTGTTTTCTAGAAATGCTGACGTGAATACAGTTCTGGCAAATTTGCCAGTGTCATTGGATGTTTTCCTTTCGAAATAGAAAAAGGAACGTAACTCAAAGACTAACGCACTTACGGTTTAAAATGGATGTTAACGTGAATGCTTGAGCAAGGTTAATGATGTACGGTGCCTACGCATTTTCAAAACGTTCAGGATAGTTTGAGTTATTCCGGACGAAATGGCCATTTATCTGGTGACCCCACAAAGGGCCATACAAGGGTAACGTCGTGTTAAAAATCCAGAAGGCCTTCGCCTTTGAAAGGGTCGGCAACAAATTCGGGAGGGAATATGCCAGGGAGGAAAAGAAAAGAAGGTTAGGTGAAGGATTCGTTGAAGACTGGGCGTTGCGAAGCGTGTAAATGAAACTGCTCGCTTAGCGAGTCCGTAAGAGTGGCGTTTGGGGAGCCCACGGGAACTTGCAGGCTGTTGAGGTATAGCGTTACGAGAGGAAAAGCGAAAGAGGTTAAAGGGAACGAGTGAGAATGGACGACAGGGCGGTTTGCACGAGACTAGGACGCGCCCGCGCTAAGTTCGTTGCGAGAATGAGATTACCGTCCCGTGAAAGCAGTGCTTTGCATGGAATCACGTAGCGAGGCTATGAGGAGTGAAAGGGGAAAGCAGTGCAAAACGTTCGCTGTGTCCTCGGTGCCGAAGTGGTCGTGTGACACTGTAGTCTATTCCCTCCTTCCCCCTGGCGTTCCGGCGCCAGCAAAAGTACCATTTTGCACCGTTCCCCTACATATACCGGTACTGTAACACCCTGTTCCTTTTCCTACCCTTCGGTAAGTGAATTTTCGCACTGGCCGCGTTTCTCTCGTTCACTATTATGGTCTCCGGCGCGACAAGAACGGCATCCTCGCCAGCATAGAAACAGCATGATTCCTCCTCTGCTATTTCCAGATGCACGCCAACAAAATCGTTGTCTTTGTCCCTCTCGTTGTCACCGTTTTCGAGCGACTAGGCGTCGAGATAGCCATCCAAGATCCTGAATTGATTTCCCCGGTGACAAACCGAAACTTCGGTCGACCCTGCGGACTCGAGAATAAGACTTTCCAAAACACCTTGAAATCGCGATAAAGGAGGAAAAGGAGATTTTGTGTATATCGATGATGTTTCTCGTGGTCGATACCCAGATGGGCTCTTTGATGGTAGTAGTCATTGAGACTCATCGGTCCATCTTCACAATATGATACAAACTCTTGGTTCTCCAGTTTTCAAATAATCTGAATTCATAGCAACGACGTCTGCGGTTAGTATAAGACGTGGAACGCAACGTCAAGATCCAACGGTCGACTTTGCATTTTACATTTTTCAATTTGCTACGAAGTTGTCAGCCTGACGACGGTGGGTTGGGAAATGCTTCGTCCTAGCGAGTAACGCGTCGGCGTCAGCCCGGAGCTGTAGAGCTGTAAAGCCTGTGATAAGGGCTTCTTTCTTGAAAAAAAGTAAAGGATATAAGGTGCAAAAGAGTCAGGGGATGAGGAGAGTTAAGGGCAGAAAGAAATTGAGAGAAGGAAAGTGTGAAGTGGGGAAAATTAAGGGGAGGGAACGGACAGAGTCAGCCCGAGAATGAGGAGGGAGGATAGATAGAGGTTTCGAAAGTGCTACGACGTATACGAAATGCAGGGGGGTACACGAGAGAAGGCGATAAGGATAGGAAGGAAGGAGAGTGAAGGAAGGGATGGCGATGGGAACGGTGGAAGCGAAGGGAGAGCAGTGGAGGATAGGAGGAATGAGAGTTTGTTAGCAAGTTTTATAGACAATCAGTCGACTCGTTAACCGATAACTAGAGGACTTCTTCCGGCCACGTTCTGCCGCGTTATTTCCATTCAACCTCACCAAGTCCCGCCTTCCTCTTCTCGAACGTCTTAGCTTATCCCTGCGAAAGTACAGCAGTTCGAGTTGAGGGTTGCTAAGCGGAGCCTGCCAGCACCCCTTATCGTTATTCTAAGCGATCTTTGGTTACGGAGCTCTGCTATGGTAATTGCAAGACTGCGGTGCATTTGCATATTGTGGAAATTATGAAGGAGGAGCCACCACTGACAGATATCTTACCTGACCCGGTAACATCTTTTTGTGAAAAATTGCGAACAGTACGAAGCCATGACGTAAATTTGATTTTTTTTCAGTATACTTTTGGATCAAACGGAAAAAATTAAGTGGCGAGAAGAACTTTCGATTCTGCAGATAAAACTTAATCACGGTACGAAAGTGAAATTCCAAAAAATCATTAATCTGTACATATCTCTTTCATGACTACATTTGTAGATATAACTAGGTAATGTGTATACGGAAAACAGGAAGAATCGATAATTCGTTTTCCATCAATGATAAAATATTCTTCTACCTTCTAGCCAATCGTGATCGACGTAGTCGTTACTCCACGCTATTCGTGAAATATCATTTATTCGTTTCATCCACTCGAGAGTGGAATATGAATCACGATTTTGGTGGGGTGGTCGGGTTGGACGTGATGTGGAAACGTGGCTGACTCGTTGGCTCGATGGCAGGGAACAATATTCTCGGCAAATGGATACAAACGAGGTGATTGGCCCTGACCGATCCATCACCACTCACCTCTCTTCTCTTCATCTTTTTTTTCTATCGACCTTACTCACGTTCGGAAACTTTTCCTCCCTTTGAGCCCATATCCATCAAGACCTCACGCGCTTTCCCGAGGGAGTACGCAAGCGAAATAAGGAACCACGGAATACTATAGTAAAGCAGATACAAGATTATGTCGAGCATAAACTTTTGTTTATTTAACGCTTCTGTACCTTCGTCATTTCCAAACGACACCGAATGTCGCCTAAGAAAATTAGGGACCAATAAGCAGGGTTTTTTAATTTCTATTCCTGTGTACTTCAAACATCGACGATAAAAGCTGCAGAAATTTGCACACAATATTTTAAGTGAAATGAAGTTTAGTTTCCCTACAAACTCTCAACAATTGGATGTATTTTTATAAAAATGTAAAAGGGATATGAGAAAAGTAAATGATGCTAAGTTGACTGCATGAATTTAGTCTACGATTCATATACTTACAACCAATCTTTTTTTCTCTTCATTTACATCTGCCGACCGACCGGAGCTCCTAACAATATTTCGACTGGCCAAAGCCGCTGATCACATGCCAAACTATACTGGCCTATCCTGGCCAAACACGCAGCCCTCGTCTATACCAACGAGGAATACTACTTTCTGCATCTGTGTATGCACCGACAAACAGGAGGTAAAAAGTTAACCAGGACAAATTGCTACACCTGCAGGTGAATCAGTAGCCTATGTCTACCAGTAATAACCGTGGTTCGTGTACCACGAACGGTCGGATTTGCCGGACGTTGGGCAATTTAACGCTTCGGACAATGAACGAGAAAACAAGCCAGAAAATTAGTTTCTTGTAAATTGCTACCCTATTATCTTACACCTTTCACAATGATTACAAATTCTTAACAGATAAAGAGTTATACACATCACCTAATGAGGCTGTAAATATTTTGGTTTTTAAGCATACTTCGGAATGTTCATTGACAGATTTCGTGAACGCAACATTTCTTGAAACCATCTGAAAGACAATTTCGGCGTTCTGGGTCTAGAAGGTTGTTCGGAATCGACGCTTACTAAGCCAAAACGTTGGGTGTACCCCCATTCCCATTCAAAATTATCGATAACACTCCACATAGCGTATCCCTTGACATTGCAGCCGTCGCGATCTACGGCAATAAGAAGCTCCTTTAGGTAATCATACAGGAATTTGATTCTCTGATGATCATCGAGAGTCGTATTGATATCAGCCATTCCATTTTCCAATATGTAGACTGGTGGATTATTATATAGCGTTTTGATTTTTCTCAGAAGGTCACCGAAGCCTTGAGGCACTACCCTGATCCATGCACTGCCAGTGTGAGGCCAGCTCGCGTTGTAACTCGTAATTATACCTTTGTCTTCGTACCAAGGAGTGTTATTTGACTTCGGTGCTGGTTCTGTGAGGACAGAAGTGTAATGATTCAAAGCGACGTAGTCGGCAGTACCTCTTATGTCATCAATCTCCGTTTGGGTAAATTCAGGAAGTCTTGATCTTGGATAACCTTCCAATTTGCTGTTTTCGGAAATCCTCTCTTTTATGACAGCCGGATAATCGCCCTTTTGTGATAATATTGGATTGGATATCCAGCCGCAATCAAACGCGAATTCAACGTCAGGTGTTTCCGTATCGTTAGCGTACTTGGGATATTGATATTTGCTTGATAAGATTATACCAATCTGGCCGCCCTGAATTTTATGGAACTCTGAATGGTACATTCTGTAAGCTTTCGCATGAGCCTTCAGCATGTTGTGTATGCAAAGGTAAGGGCCAATCTTGGGAACATTTTTACCTGAAATTGAAAACACTTAAAATCAATATTTGATCTGTCTTTACAATAATTCACATAAAAAGCCCATGTAACAAGATTAGTATAAGAATCTGCGTAGATTCTTATACAAAATAATCTGACGAGCAATACACGTGAGATTTCAGGTTGGACATGCAAAAGTACAAACATTCTTGATTTATTATTGAAGTCTTATGAACCGATAAAAAGGAGCACATATAAATTATAGACTTACGAATAAATAAATTGTGACAAAGACCTTCCGTTGAATTTGTCTGGACAAATGCAGCAGAAGTTGATATTCATATGTGCAATCAGTAAAATTTTCTTACCGGGAGCTTTTGAGCCTTCGCCATAACCTTTGTTGCAATTGACAACTGCCTCATTAATCGTAGCAAATTTTTTGACTCTGTCCCCGAGTTCAGTAAAAACGACCCTTGCGTAATCAGCGAACCAGGTAACCATCATTTCGTTGGTCCAACCACCCATTTCTTCAAGCACAAGTGGATGATCCCAGTGGTTGAGGACGACCAAGGGTTCGATACCAAGAGAGTTAAGATCATCTAGGAGATTCTTGTAATATTGTATACCATCTTTGCTGACTTCATTTGCATATCCAGTTGGTGAAATTCGTGTCCAACTAAGCGACATGCGGTAGAAATCAACGCCGAGTTCTTTCAAGATCGTAAGATCTTCCTTATATTTATGATACGAGTCACAAGCAACGTCACCGTTGCTTCCGTCGAGAATGCGTGAGCGATATTGGTGCGTAAAATGGTCCCAAACATTGACACCCTTGTCGCTGGCGTTCCAAGCACCTTCTATTTGATATGCGGACGTGGAAACACCGAATTTAAATCCATCAGGAAATTTCAGGGTGACATTTTGAGCCCTGAAAATGAATGACTTTTTTTTATCGATCAGAGAGGGTGGATTAAGTTTCTTTCTTTAAATTCTTTACCAGGCAGATGTAGTCAGCAGGCCAATTACATGTAGGAAGCTCATCATCAATATTTTATGAGCCTCATCTAAAAATTTAAGTGAACATGTGATCTCTTATAATGTAATCAAACAGTTTGAAGCGCCAAATTAGGAACATGTCATTTTAATAGACAGGATTCCGGGATAGAACGTCATTTTCACAAGAAAAACGGAGTTTCATAAGATAAATGTCATTCTCAAACTTAACAGATTTATTCGGCTTACCTGATTTGCAGCGATTCGCGATAAAACAACGCATCGTGGAGCATACCATCAAATCACTGTCTGAATTGATACTGATCCGCGTCTGCCAACGATAGATCTGATAATATTATCTTTGTTGAGATGTTATTGTTATTACATAACTCAGACAAGTGCCATCTTGTCACTTTTCTTATCGTAAAATCCGGTCAAGAGGTATTTATATCCGTCTTTACCGTGGATCACCTCCTTCAAAAGGTAGATAAAGATATGGCATGAATAATGTAAAATAGGGTGAATTATCCTGTTTATTAAAAAGTTATAAATGAATTCACATATAGTTGGAGGTACATAGAATTCTTGTTAATACGATGGTCTCAGTCGTTACGACACTGATTATACTCCACGTTTTGAAATACTAGGCGACGGAAGTTTTCGTGAACGTAAAAGTTCTTGAAACCATACGTAAGACAATTTAGGCGTTCGTGGTCTGGACGGATCATGAAAATCGACGTTCACCAATCCAAATTTGTTTTCGTAACCGAAGACCCATTCAAAGTTATCCATTAGACTCCAAATGGCGTATCCTTTGACGCTGCAGGCATCTCGATTTACGGCTATCAAAAGTTCTCTGAGATAATCATGAAAGAATTGGATTCTCTGGAAATCATCGTAAGTGGTACTGCCATCATCGCACCCATTTTCCAAGACATAAATCGGCGGATTATTGTAGAGCTTCTTCAATTGTCTCAGGATATCTCCAAACCCTTTAGGCACTACTCGGTAGACTGGAGAACCTGTTTCTGGCCAGCTGCTATTAAAAGTGGTAATGACCCCTGAATCATTGTACCAAAGGGTGTCATTTGATTTTGGAGCTGGTTCCGTGAGCTTAGAGGTGTAGTGATTGAGACCAAAGTAGTCAGCGGATCCTCTAATGTCATTAATCTCAGACTGGGAGAATTCTGGAAGCCTTGATCTTGGGTAGCCTTCCATTCTACTATTTTCAGCGATCCTTTTTTTCATCACAGCGGGGTAATCTCCATTTTTCGAAAATATCGGATGAGCTATCCAGCCGCAACTGAACGAATGCATTATATCAGGAGTCTCGGTATCATTCTGGTACTTAGAATAATATGAGGCACATGATATTGCAATCCCGATTTGTCCACCTTGGGAACTTCGATACTCAGTATTGTAGATTTTATAAGCTTTTGCGTGGGCCTTAAGCATGTTGTGTATGCAGAGGTACTTCCCATGGCCCGGAATTTTTTTACCTAAAATTAGTAGGGGTGAAATGTATTGAATAAATTCGAAAAAAAACTGAATTAACTCTTTTGATAAAAGAGAAATTTCTCATAAATATTCGTGAAGAAAATGGAACTGTCCATGTAGCCAATGCCTTCGTCAATCAATGGAAGACTGTCTTCCCTATCGTGTTCCAAAATTTTTTTTTAATTTTGTGCTGTTCTCGAGAATAAGTGACTCATGGAAAAATTTATTTCAATGATGCGAATTTTCGTAAGTAATGTTGTCAATAATCTCAATTAATCTATAAGTGTTGAAGGATTTAATTACGTTCAAATATAAATACTTATCAACCTGGAGCTAGAAAGCCCGTGCCATAGGCGTTGATACAATTAACAACTGGCTCGTTGATTGTCGCATACATTTTGATCCTGTCTCCGAGCTCTTCAAAGACGACTCTCGCGTAATCGGCGAACCAAGTTACCATCATTTCATTGGTCCAACCACCCATTTCTTCGAGGACAAATGGATGATCCCAATGGTAAAGTGTGACGAAGGGTTCGATGCCCTTGGCTCCAAGCTCATCCAGAAGGTTTTTATAGTATTGTATACCATCCTTGCTGACTTGATTTGCAAAGCCAGTTGGTAAAATTCGCGACCAACTGATAGAGAATCGATAGAAGTCCACGCCAAGATTTTTCATGATCGTAACATCTTCTTTGTATTTGTGATACGAATCGGTGGCAATATCACCATTGCTTCCGTCGAAAATTCGCGAGGGCTTTTCGTGCGCAAAATGGTCCCAAACACTCTCTCCTTTGCCGCTCACATTCCAGGCACCTTCAATTTGATAAGCTGACGAGGCAACGCCAATTTTGAACCCAGCAGGAAACCGAAGTGTGTTATTGTTGTCTTCGGCGCTGAAACACGATATAATCCATTTTCTCTGTTTTAGAGTATTCAAATATGCGTCTCTAAAAAATCGCGGGAAGAAAAGGTATTCATTAAAAGTTACTTACCGCCCAACTACAGTTAGTAGACTTATTACGAATAGGAATAACATCATTTCCACGTTACAATTCGGACCTTCGAAACGAACAAAACATATTAGGTATTCTGCGGTATGTCTTTCGACAAAATTCGTCGGTGTGATATTTTTTTCGACAAAACATTGCAACGAAAAAGTAAGAAAGATAAAATCGAGCGTTTTCAGTGATGGATGCACTTTGACTTTGATGGATAATTATGGCTCTACGGTCACGCTTTGGATGACCTTTCGTACACCCAGATAATGCTATCGTGGACAGAACTCAGAGGCAAGAGATTGAGACTGTGGTCGAATCAAAGTTTGTATGTAATGATTTTTTATTTTACTCAAGATATGCGCTGTTTGATGGACATATTTCTTCATTGATGAATAGAAATAAAGCTGAAGATAGTTAAATTGGTCGTCCCACCACGTGAAATTCTACCAGATTACTCCCGACCAACGAATTCCGATAAATATAGACGAAAAAAAATAGAGTTATTATAAACAAATTAATACTTTAATATGTGCAATTGTGACCCAGTGGAAAATATCACGCGACTCCTAGGAACACCGAAAAAAATTGTCTTGGTTCATCTAATTTATTTCTATACTGACTATGCCAAATATTCTATGATGTTACTCTATATGTAAATCCGATGCACAACTGCTGAACGATCGAAACTGACTGATCCACGGAAAAAGCGTAACGAATTTGGTAAAAATTCTGGAGAGGGACCCGAAAGTGTAGATAATTACTCGTGCTCGCACGCTATCGTTGGTTGCGCAATATTTTATTATAAGAAATTGAAAAAATTTTAAGACGAAGTATGTCGAAGAACAGCCGAAACAGCGAGTAATTTTTTATTGTTTAAGCGATGACGAGATATTGGAGCTAAAAAAAAGAGTCAGTTGAAATAGTACTCTACCACTGTTTTTCTTAAGCCACCGTGGCATCAAGTTTTTGTTTTCCATCAAAGATTAACCCTTCGTGTGTAAACTATATTTTTCTATACACGGAATATTTTACGAAGTCAGGCGTTGTAAGTACTCTGAATTATCTTCACAGCAGTAATTTAAAATTAAAAAAGTTTTTCAAAAGTATTACATTTATTTCGCAACATTTACATTTCCGTATTTCTCGTTTATTACGAATTACGTAATAAAAGGTTCGTAAAAAGTATAAATTCTGACTGACGGCTAAAAAAATCGCATTTTTTTTAATGACCTTTTTCCAAAAAAAGGTAATGGAAAATAAATAGTAGACACCAAATGAAGTCATGGATTTAATTTAGAAAATTGATACAACTATTATGAAATTTTTCATTTTAATTTATAATATATGTTAGTAGAATTTAAATTAAAACCTTAGATCTAGTTCTACTGTTCCTCAAACATTTAATTGATACTCGTAATTATTTTCTCACATATGCAATAAAAAAATACTGAACGAAGACTACTTTTTAAAATTTTATTTTGTAATTATATTACTGTTCATTTTGAGCGAAATCAATTGGGGTCAGTTTTCGTGAGCGTATGACTTCTTGATACCATCTGTAAGAGGATTTAGGCGTTCGTGGTCTCGATGGATTTTGAAAATCGACGCTTACTATGCCAAAATGATCTTTGTATCCCTCCTCCCATTCGAAGTTGTCGAGAAAACTCCACGCGCTGTATCTTTTTACGTTGCAACCGTCTCGATTGACGGCAATCAGAAGTTCCCGAAGATAATCATGCAAGTATCCGATTCTAGGAACATCATTGAGGGTCGAACCATCGTCGGCATTGCCATTTTCCATTACATAAACCAGTGGATTATTGTACAAAGTCTTAAGTTGTCTCAGAATATCTCCGAAACCTTGAGGCACAACCCTGAGCCATGAACTGGCGTTGTAATACGGCCAGCTAGCGTTGTAACTCAAAATTACACCTGAATCTTTATACCAAAGAGTGTTGGGTGATTTTGGTGCAGCTTCGGTAAGCTTAGAAGTGTAATGATTCAGTCCAAAGTAGTCTGCGGATCCTTTGATTTCATCAATCTCAGCCTCAGTGAATTCAGGAAGTCTTGATCTTGGATAACCTTGCAATCTACTGTTTTCGGCGATCCTTTCTTTCATTACAGCGGGATAATCTCCATTTTCCGAAAATATCGGGTGTGCTGTCCAGCCCCAAGCAAAAGCAGACTGGATTTCGGGAGTTTCGGTATCATTGGGATATTTTGGATAATAATAAGCACAAGGTATGACGATACCGACTTGACCTCCTTGGGTTTTCCGGAACTCGGAATCGTAGATTCTATAAGCTTTTGCGTGGGCCTTCAACATGTTGTGCATGCAGAGGTAGGGACCATAACCTGGAATCTTCTTACCTGGAATTGGACAGAAAATTGATTAATTACCCAGCTAATTGATTTGCGGAAGCAGGTTCACTTCTGAGGTATAAGAGAAAATTATAAGACTACTGAAGTGGAAGGGATTGATATTCACTTACCCGGAGCTTTTGTACCGTCGCCATAGGCTCCCATGCAAATTTCAGCTGGTTCATTGAGCGTTGTAAAGATCTTGACCTTGTCTCCAAATTCTCTGAAAATAATCCTCGCATAATCGGCGAACCAAGTAACCATAAGTTCGTTCGTCCATCCACCCAATTCTTCCAGGACGAAAGGATGATCCCAATGGAGGATGGTAACGATGGGTTCTATGCCCACAGCAAGAAGATCGTCTATCAGGTTCCTGTAGTATTGTATACCGAGCTCACTGACTTTATTCGCGAAACCGTTCGGCAAAATTCGCGTCCAACTAATAGAGAAGCGGTAGAAATCGACACCGAGATTGCGCATCAGTGTTACGTCTTCCTTGTATTTGTGATAAGAATCACTGGCAATGTCCCCGGTACTGCCATCGCTTATGGGCGAAGGATTCCGGTGGGTAAATTCGTCCCAAACGTTTACTCCTTTGTCACGTACGTTCCATGCACCTTCGATTTGGTAAGCAGCCGTGGAAACGCCAAGCTTGAATCCACCTGGAAATTGCAGCGTTGCGTTTTCTTCCGCCCTAAAAGTAGACATCATTTTCGTATCTGTGTTATAGTATTTAACATAGTTTTTTGAATTAATAAAACATTATTTACCGCACAATCACAGCCAGCAGGCTTATCACTGTTGAATAGATAATCGCTTCCATTTTGTAGCTTGCTAAAAATGAAACTGCTGTTTTGTCCTGTCCTTAATCTATGATAAGGAGGTGCGACCCTGTTTTATATAATATTTAAAATACGTCTTATTAGCACGAAGGTACTCTTTTCGTCCATAGAGAGGGGCACTTGCAATATTCTATAGCTATTAAGATAATGACCTCGGTTTTTTTTTGCGGAGTCAAGGAAATTAATATTATTCTGCGTACGTTGGACAATTGAATTATTTCACGAGTATGCTAAGAGGATTAGTCACTTCACACATTGTTTCAGAAGCGTCAAGCAATGGCGAGTCCAGATTTTGTTTCCATATTTATAGTACTGAATTAAATAAGTCTAGTAACCTGCACTTTTTCAATTTATCACATACCAACTTTACACTAAAATCCGGTGGACCAAAGCAGCTGGTGTCTATCAAAATCCCTGCTGTCAATGCCATTAAATGTGAAGCATGTCAAAAAAGTTGTCGCAACAATAAAAAATCAATTTCGAATGTGACATAGCTGACGTTAATATAATAGGATGATCGCACTTGCAGAGACTCTCGAAATTTCTTCTCGATTTTTATTTCAGATTGTTCTGCTGTCGCGGATGTTTCAATTTCTAATCTGATGACACTTTTGGTTGGAAGCATTAGTGACTTCTTGAATCTTTCACCAGACCTATCATGATTATCCTGATTACACACACGAATCTGTAATACCTCGAACGTTTCTTCAAATTTTTCGTTGCTACTACGTCCGAGTCCGAGCAACAAATGCTGCACAATTGCACGGACGCGTCGGGCTTAATGTAATTCGGCTGAGAGGGAAGTGCGGAGAGAAGGAGTTACCTCCTCGTGGACATACTGTCCGTGGACTGTACGGACGGCTGAATCGCTTAACGACCTTGTTAAGCCGTCACGCGTATTATCTCACTAGCAGAGTAATTTATAAACTACGCGATTAGATTATAATGGTCTGTTGGCGAATCCGGCGCTGTATTACAATACCAGGTGATGAACCGGTCATCACAACAATGATAAGATAATTCTTTACCGAAACCTCGATGTATCGATTTCTATGCTGACATGGAAAAATAATGCAGCGGTGGAAATGCACTCTACAGACAAGTTTGTCGTTCCAACATGCTTTACACGTGTTAATCATGTAGTCACGTTTTAGACGTTTGTGAGTGTGTTGAATCAACAGGTTTTTTGTTGTGTCGTTTTAACAAGCTTTGAGTGTGTCTACGCATGTAGTCATTTTTTACATTTTGCACGTTTACGAGTATACCATGTATATATATTCACTATGTAGGGAAGGCATACATTTCTTCCATGATCCTTAGATACAACAATGGATAAGGGAATGTCAACTCTTTTACTTCAATTACACCGAGCATGAGTAACCTTTTTTTTTTTTTACAAAATACGTGGTCATCGGTTCGCTATATTTTTACGATTGCGGAATCTGTGTAAGCGACCTTATTGTCGTGCCAAAAAAAAAGTATTTGGTACGGTATTATCTATGGGTTGACGTAAAAAATGTCAATATTAAATAAAAAGCCTGCTGAATATACAATTCTGATAAAATAATTGCCAGGCCAGTTTATTATAAGCAAATAAGTCTTTACACAAGTGTAAGTATTATGTCAGTGTCTCCTTGCAGTTATTTATAAACGTCATGAAATTTGCTTGCGGCCATTCGAAAATTGTTTCAATTTTTATTTCACACATTTACAAACAAATGCATCGAAGTGTACAGAATCGAAATTTATAAAAGAGAAGGAAAAAAACCAATGAGCTTAGGTTTTTACCCAATAAAAAGTAGAAATATTATAATTAACGCCTTTTAATTGTAAACTCAATACTGTGGGAGTTTTCGAGTACGTGTAAGTTCTTGGTACCATTGGTATGACAACTTCGGCGTTCTTGGTCTAGTAGCATTTTGAAAATCGATGCTTACCAATCCGAACTTCACTGTGTATCCTGAATACCATTGAAAGTTGTCAATAAAGCCCCACACAGCGTAGCCTTTGACATTGCACTTGTCTCGATTGACGGCAAGCAATAGTTCCTTGATATAACTGTGCAAATAATGAATTCTGTAATGATCATAGAGGTTCGAACCGTCGTCGCCCAAGCCATTTTCCAATACGTAAACCGGAGGATTATTGTAAAACTTTTTCACTTGTCTCAGGACATTTCTGAAACCGTGAGGAACTATCTTGAACGTTGGAACGAACGTCGATTCCCAGCTAGCGTTAAAACTAGTAATTACACCTGTATCTTCGGCCCAAATTGTATTTTTTGATTTTGGTGCTGGTTCCGTAAGCTTCGAAGTATAGTGATTCAGACCGAAGAAATCGGCAGAACCTCTAATTTCATCAATCTCAGTCTGGGTGAATTCAGGAAGTCTTGATCTTGGATAACCTTCAAACGCACTGTTTTCGGCAATCATCCGTTTCATTACAGCCGGATAATCACCTTCCTTTGAATATATGGGATTGGCAATCCATCCGCATTCGAATGCATGTTGGACATCTGCAGATTTGGTGTCGTTTTTGTATTTGGGATAATACCCAGAGCAGTTTATGACGATACCGATTTTTCCGTTTTGAATATTTCGAAACTCAGAATCGTAGATTTTGTAAACTCTTGCGTGAGCCTTTAACATGTTGTGCATGCAGAGATAAGGCGCAATTCCACTAATCTTCTTACCTAGAGCAAGACAAGGTGTATATTAATCATTTGTCGAATTTACACGTCATTATTACCTTTGTGGCCCTATTCACTATGTGCACCGGCGCATACTCAAATATTTGATCATGCACTGATGGCTATGGATCGATGAAAAAAAAAAATGAACATATGGAAATAAATGAATAAACAGAGAAAGGTTAGAAATACTATCAGAGAATATTATGATAACAAACTAACGGTTTATTTAAGTTAATTTCTAAGAATTTTAGAGTCCGGAGAACTTCTTGAAAAAAATACTAAAAAAGCATGTGAATTTCACCGTGAATCCATCATATGTATATGTCAAAAGCCTTTTTTTTGAGAACGACAACGATAAAAAATCACAACAAATTATCCCAGCTTAACAATGTCACCTTCAAAGAACCCATAGTGCTTTGATTTTACATACCCGGAGCATTCCTACCGGTCCCGTAACCCATGTTGCAAGTGACCGATGGTTCATTGATCGTTGCGAAGATTTTGATTCTGTCCCCGAGTTCCCTGAAGACAACCCTCGCATAGTCGGCAAACCAGGTTACCATCATTTCATTCGTCCAGCCGCCCATTTCTTCCAGGACCATAGGATGATCAAAATGGTAGATCGTAACCAAAGGTTCGATGCCCTGAGCATGAAGCTCATCCAGTAGATTTTTATAGTATCGTATACCAGCTTTGCTAACTTTATTTGCAAAACCAGTTGGCAAAATTCGCGACCAACTTAAAGAGAAGCGGTAAAAATCGACGCCGAGATTTCTCAAGAGAGTGACATCTTCCTTGTATTTGTGGTATGAATCAGCGGCAATGTCACCGCTACTTCCGTCTTTGATGGGTGATGGACGTCGGTGCGTGAACTCGTCCCAAACGTTTATACCTTTATCGCTTACGTTCCATGCACCTTCAACTTGGTAAGACGCCGTGGAAATGCCCCACTTAAAGTCACCGGGAAATTGCAATTCGTCGTTGCCTTCTGACCTGCAAACGGATATGCGTTTTATATCTTGGTAGCATTTATGACAGATCTTCAGTTGATTTAATAGCAAAGATTATTTACTGCACAATGACCACCAGCAAACTTATTATAGATACGAGAATCATCTTGCAGTCCGGATAACTTTCACCTGTTTTGAAATAAATTAAATGAGTTTAATGTCCATAATTCACAGTAGTCGGAAGTTTCACAATTTAACAGAATGAAATTTCGTACTTGACACAGTTTCGAGCGTTCTTCCCTTAAATATTAGAATTAGTGGAACGTCCTCCTCGCACGACGAATCCCAGGTAAAAGCTTTCAGATTACTCTCATTTGTAATCTGTTTTTCCCGACTTTATATCTTATAAAAGTCGCTAATTGGGGGTAACCGTTTGAGCGCGCGCATCCAGAAGCTGTTCGAACGTCTTGCTAGGTGTATTCACAAATAATCTCAGCTGTTATCGGTATACTTCAAGGTTCGGCAGATTGCTACGGTACCGATCATGTGCTCAGCGTTCCTTGACAAGAGAACTCGTGGTCTCCTGTAGTATGTGAGTACTCTCGTAGGATTAGAGTTGAGTGGAGTCCTAATTAGGCACAGAATTATTTGTCGATGCGTAGATGGCAGCTGCATCGGAAGTACGGCTCTGTTGAAAGGCACGAAGAGAAAAAATTGTGCTGCCACCACATTCCTCATGTTACTTGCAGAAAATGACTGTGCTACCGCGTACTAACTGATTTAGAACGTCTAAATGGCATCATAGTAATGGAAGCAGTAGATACTACGACACATACTAGCATAATCGACTAGACGAATAAAACTTGTGCTCGCTAAAAGTGCGCGTACAATGATCGGGACAGGCTCGAGTTGCTGGAAGTCATGCGGAATTAGGACCATGGAAAAAACGAAAGACTCGGCTACCACTTGTCATGAAAGGTTAATCGCGCTCCTTTATTGTTTCATTTTATTTATTTTCTTACTTTTCACTTCGAGCCTGATGTTCATTGGGAGTGTTCTTTTTAATATGTGATCACATCACATATTAACCCTCTACGTTCACACCATTTTAGGAGGGTCACCGCCTATTATATACTTTAATTAATACTGGAATGCAAGGCACCGATGTGTGCAGCCCGTCGATTTGTATCGTTGATTGACGGAATTCGATTAAATAAATGTTATCCTTCGTTCGCCTGGGACTGAAAGTGATTAATACAAGCTGGACAAATACCAGTAGTCGTTTTGCACGCCATCAAAATGCTGTCAAGTCGATCGTCTTTATGATTTTACATCGCCATATAAAATGTATCTGCCAGCTTCAACGGATCCTTGATAGAGAATCATAAATATAACATTTTTATTTATTTTTCAGAGGAACAAATTAACTCAAACCACTTTTGTTCGTTGTTTACATTTTCCCCAGGTGTAGAATATGATGACAAATAAAAATGGTGTTCCGAGATTTCTTTTATTGTTTCGAGTGTCTCGTCCAGATTAACATTGCAGCGATTAAGACATATCATTTTTTTCAAAACCTACCGGTGGAAGTTTTCGCGAACGCACGAGTTCTTGAAACCATCTATAGGACAATTTCGGCGTTCTTGGTAGAGACGGATTTTCGAAATCAACGCCTACTAAGCCGAAATGCTTGGAGTAACCCATGTCCCATTGAAAGTTGTCCATCAAACTCCACTCAGTAAAGCCTTTAACGCGACAGCCGTCGCGGTTAATGGCAATCAGAAGTTCCCTGATATAATCATGTAAGTATTGAATTCTTTGGAAATCATTGTGGGTCGAACCATCGTCGGACATTCCATTTTCCATTACGTAAACCGGCGGATTTTTATAGAGCCTTTTCAATATTCTCAGCGTATCCCCAAAACCTTCCGGGACAATATTGAGCCATGCATCGGCCGCTTGTGTCCAACTAGCATTAGAGCTTTCCATTACACCTGAGTCTTGGTACCACAATTCGTTATCCGACCTTGGGACTGATTCCGTGAGCATGGAAGTGTAATGATTCAGACCAAAGTAGTCTGCGGATCCTCTTATGTCATCAACCTCAGTCTGGGTGAATTCAGGAAGTCTTGATGTCGGATAACCTTCCAATTTACTATTTTCAGCGATCCTCTGTTTCATGACAGCGGGATAATCCCCTTCATCCGAAAATATCGGATGGGCTGTCCAGCCGCACTCGAACGCATATTTTATGTCAGCACTTTCAGTATCATTTTGGTATTTAGGATAATAGTGACTACAAGGTATGATGATACCGATTTGACCACCCTGACTCTTTCTGAACTCGGAATCGTAGATTTTATAAACTTTTGCATGGGCTTTTAGCATGTTGTGCGTGCAGAGATAGGGTCCGTGACTTGGAATTTTCTTACCTGTAATTAGACAATGGATAAATGAAATCGATATTTAAAATCCGTTCAATCTTCTCACTCAAAAAACGTGAAGCGTTTTGCTATTCACGTACCTGGAGCAAACGAACCCGTGCCATAACCAAGCTTGCAAGTAATAGCAGGCTCATTGATGGTCGCAAAAATCTTAATCCTGTCCCCAAGTTCCTTAAAAACGATCCTTGCGTAGTCGGCAAACCAAGTTACCATTAATTCGTTCATCCAACCACCCATGTCTTCTAGCACCTGAGGATGATCCCAATGGTAGATGGTAACCACGGGTTCGATGCCTTTTGCATCAAGCTCATCCAGAAGGTTTTTGTAGTATTGTATACCATCTTTGCTGACTTTATTACCGAAACCGGTTGGCAAAATGCGCGACCAACTGAGAGAAAAGCGGTAGAAGTCGACGCCAAGATCTTTCAAAACAGCGACGTCTTCCTTGTATCTTCCGTATGAGTCAGTGGCAATATCACCGTTACTTCCATCGGCAATGGGTGATGGATTTTGGTGTGTGAAGTGGTCCCAAACGTTTTCTCCTTTGTCGTTAATGTTCCAGGCGCCTTCGTTTTGATAAGAGGCTGTCGCAACACCAATTTTGAAATCGGCCGGAAACTGCAGCGTCGCTTCCGTACTGAAAATTAATGAACTTGCCATTCTTGTTAAGAGCATTTAAAAAAATGTTCACAATCAGACTTAGTATATCAAACTATAGTACCGGAAAATCGCTTACCTTAGAAGTATATGCAGAATTTGTATTAAAAGTAAGGTAAGCATTATGTCCAATATTTATAAGTCCGAATAAATCTCTTTGCAACAGAAAATACCTTCTTCAGTTGACCCCTGCAAAAAGGAATCACCAAAAATGAGGAAATTGTGTTTAAAATATTTCTTTAGCTTCAAAGAATTTATTCTTGTGATATAATGTAACTTTACCTTAAGCAGAAAAAAAGAATTTATCGAAACATAAAAAAACATTGAATGATTCACAATTCGCATTCTATAACATTTTTCAATACTTCGAACATAGAAAAAAAAATTGCACCAAGCAAAAAATAGTCAGGAAAACGAATCGTTTTCTGTGCAGAAAAGAATCCACGGAAATTGCATCGAGGTTCTCACTGAACTCGATTATACGTTTCCAGCAAGTGAGGCAAGGTAAATGGATTTTTCATATTTTTTTTCAAGCGCATCTTTCTTTATTTTTAATATCCCGCAAGCATCTGTTACGTACGGGAAAAAAAATAACACAACTGTTAAGTAAAGTTGAAACGCACAGTTGACACACAACATACGGTTCCCGTTTATACGGCCGATTGACGCGCTAAGCGCATCATGACCCGGCGCGATATCGAATTGATAACACGCGAGCGGGTCGTCCAAAAATTACAACGTTGACCATTTCACATCTACGCCGAATTATTACGTCGCGGTAAAGAAGAAATGCTGGGAATGCTATCTTGTAATGAATATTTTTGGCTACTTGACTTGTTTAAATTGTGTGCAAAAAAAAATGTAAAATGAAAATAGCTTACCGTATTATATATATGTATCACATATATTATTTTCGATAATTATACGGCTCCGTGAATGATTCAAACAATTCTAACGTCCTTTCATCCAATTCAGTGCGGTTCCGTTTAAAAAATGTATCGGGCGGCGTTACTTCATCTGCGGTCAGTGATTAACTGCCGTCAACATTCAAGATGCTTATCGTACTTGACAAAATGAGACGAAGATAAATAGCGGCTTAAACCGATTTTCTTCTGTCTTCTCCGTCGTAATTCCCCTACTCTTCGGAAGTGCAGCATCAGCACATTATCATTGAGGTCAGCTGTGACCCTCACGTGTCGCAAATCTAATTATTGCATCTTTCATGAATTGGTCTTTCAATAATTTACCATTTACCAATTTCATAAATATTCAATTGACTATTCATATGAATGGTATTGGAAAAAAATTGAATGTTCGACAATATTACGACACAATATTCTTATAGCCTATAATATTGAGATGGAATTAAAATTAACGAAATAAATCGTAAGAAAAGATATATTAAATTTTTTATTCGACTCTTAAATTCTGAAAACACATGTTGATTTCTATGTACTTAATTATTTATATCCACTGTTTTAACATGAGTGGATAAAAAAAAACTGTTATTTTGTAAATAATACGTACTCAAAGAAAATCTTATGCCAAAATTGTATTGATGAATATATTAATCAAAAGGAAAAATTCTGAGGAAGAAGGAAGAAATTCTGAAATACAGTACATCGCAACCTCCATCGACTATATAGTTTTTAAAACATCACGACAAAAAAAAATGTGCTATTTGCGTCTTATTTGATCTCCATGGCGCGGCTATTTGCACGCTATCCGTCTTACACGGCGCCACAACACCCACCTCTACCTCCATTATCAAACTACCTTAATTGGGTCTATTCTGAGTAATTCAGAGTATATCCCATCTCATGAAGGGTGGTCGAACATGACCGATGATTGGTTCAAGCTCAATGCTATGATTGCCAACATTGGCTATACCTCGTGCAGAAATTTAGCCGGGCGACCGTAACAATTATAGGGCCTCGTTAGGTCTCGTCAGGGCTCCCACAATATCATTCAAGAGTTTAAAAATAATTTATAAGAGCTTCCTCAACAGAATCACAGAATTTTTCAGTATTTTTTAAATTCGAGTAACTAAGTCGGTGCGAGATGCCTTCTATTTTTAATTTACTATGCAAACATATTAATTTCGATATCCAATACCGAGTTTAACAATATTCATACAACAAGTTTGTATCGGAAAAGCGCAAACCGACTCCGATACGTGTCAGGGTTGTAGAATGCGGCCACGGAGGGTTAAACGTGAATATGTGGAGCGAGAATATAATTTCAGTTAACTCGGCAAAAATCAGGGCAATATTACAAGCTTATGACGTAATAGCAGAATGTAACCCGACGTATTTTCATAATTCTCTTCTGCACGCTTCAGAACTCTTCGTCTCGATTGAGGTACACATTGCGAAATATGGTTTGGTCTAAGGAAACCAGTTCCATGCGTATATACTCTGTGCTAGCACGTCAAATTGCGCCGGATGAGGGCGAACATGAAGCGAGAGTATAATTTACGTCCATTACATCAAATGCCTGCGTACGGCACGACTGCAGGTCTGCGCGGAGGCAAGGGTCGGTGAGCCCCATGAGTGCAGGGTTGGAATGCGCATATGAAATTTACAGCTAGTACATACAGCGGGGGAAATGCGTACCACGAGCTCGGTTCGCTTGCTCTAGCAACACATTGAGGGGCCGACGGCCACATGCAACTGCTATATAGGTGCACGTACTGTAGCCACCTATGTGCAACTAATATCTTATTCGTGTATCCCGTGAGCAACTGACTATACAAGTTTAGCTTACACAGCAGTTCAACCCGATTAAAAAATCAACTTACAAAAACGCCAACATTCCACGTATCACAAGTCCCAAAGACGCGTTGGCAGCCCTTTTTTCCCCCACATTTATTGTCACCACAGCGCAGATCCATCGCGTGCGTTTTTCCACAGTGCCGATACCACGCGCCAATATTCCCTCACATTTCTAATCTTCACGCGTTTTTTCCTCCACATGTCGTTCCTACACATTTCAATCCAACACATTCTTTACTACACAATACGATACGCCACAAGGGTATCACAAGACATTTTAGTCCCACACAACCAATTCACTTTTCCAACACCTGTCGTTTCTACACTTTAACTCTGTCGATATCAATCGAAGAGAATATCGCGTGTCGGTAAGGGAGAGCTCCGGGCAGGCAGTGGTTCTACGACTGCTACCACGTATCGCTTCGCGTGCGAGAAGTTGCGCTTCTCGACGAGTGTTGCAATTTAACGATTTGAGAAAAAGTCGCACTCGTATCGTAATATACTATTTTAATATTATTCTCCATATGAATTTATATTCTCGGTGATCGAGTGAAAATATGCTGAGTGAAGATTGCGCGAGCTTTACCATACATGCATAACATACATCATACAGGTGGTGTGTGCGTTCGGAAGGAAATAGAGAAATCTTCTCGCTGAACCGGCGAGTAAATGGCGTTCGCATGCAACGTCCATGTGCGACTGAAAAATCTATTGACTCCTGCGGGATTTCGTGGGATTTACGATAAAGCCGACGACGTCGACGAGCCATGTCGTAAAGCGAACAGCAGAGGGAACACGAGTTCAGTGAACTCGTAAAACGAAAAAGCTTAATATTTGTTCATGGCGCATATGGGCCAACTGCTTTCTCCGAATTCGACCCATGTGTCTCCTTGTTCACCCTGGTTTTTATCTTTTTTTCCTCGACAACTTAGGAGTTAAATAATGAAGAAGGGATTGCCGAGAATGAACAGCAGCTAGGCACCTTTGAATTGCGAATCATTCAGCAAATTTTTCATCAACCGTCTCTTCCGTTCCACGGTACTTTAAACTTTCCCAAACTATCCATAAAACAGTATGACGATTAATTTAATATTTAGAACCGCGAGGATTTGCTCGCTCCTTCTTTACCCCTACTCTCTCCAACAGACGTTGAAAGTTTTCAGCCGAAACTTCTTGCATCTGCAGTATATATGACCCAGGGATTTGCTGATTCTGATATAACAGTGCTTACCTCATAGTCAGAGAAAACAAACTGACTGTTCATTGCAGAAACAGCTGCATTGCGGACTGCAAATCTTATTTATTCTTGAGAGGATCAAAAATTTTAATCAGAGATAAAAATCCTGCACAGTAGAAACTTGAAAATTGCTTTGTAATAATTTTTTGCATACACGAACCCATCTTTATAAGGAAGTTTGTTGCTCAATTTTAGCTTTCTCACCGAAAAAGTTAATAGAATGGTGACAAAAATTAAACTTGCAGAAATTTTTTCTTTTCTCATGTGTATTCGTTATTTTTTAAAATAAAATAAAAATTCAGGACGCGAATATAATTCTGGCGTATTTCAAAGTTTTTCGGCCCATGAGATGGAAAAAAATTGACATCCTGTTTCAATAGCCGACATGTTTTTGAACATAAAATACTT
Source organism: Tromatobia lineatoria (assembly GCA_949699805.1). Classification (NCBI taxonomy): domain Eukaryota; kingdom Metazoa; phylum Arthropoda; class Insecta; order Hymenoptera; family Ichneumonidae; genus Tromatobia; species Tromatobia lineatoria. The sequence continues at coordinate 688,275 of OX453052.1, forward strand.
TCGAATAATTACTACAACGTACCTAAAAGACAGGAAAAAAAATTACTCATACACGCTTTTTTGCGAAAGAAAATTCCATCGCTTGTGGACTGACCCCATCACTTGAAATTCTTCATCTCGAAAACGGGAATAGGTATGCAATAAGTATATTGACTATGCATGCCGGTTAACATGTGGGGTGGGTATCAGCGGTTTGCAGCAGATCATTCCGTCTCCGTCGGGCTCGGTTAAATTTATTTCGTTGGCAGGTTTTTGGCTCACAGCCGCGGCGCGATAGGCTGCCAATATTTATTAATTAACATGAGAACTCGGTGTGCGAGGTAGCTAGCGAACGAAATCGGATCAGCAAATTAGAGACAGAGTATATACGAGACTCGCCGTTGGTCTGTGTGTGTCGGGGAGAGGGGGAGAGGGGGAGGGCCCGACAGGATGAACAGAAACTGAAGGAGGAGGAGGAGTACCCAGTGGGTTTTATTTCGCGCGCGGTACCGACGAAACGGCATCGAAAAGAGGATTAGTTTTAATGCAAAATCCAGTGGATACTGGTGAGCCTCGACACACATACGGCCACTGGTACGAAAAAGCGTTACCGTTGCTTTTTACCTACCAAATTGAACCAGGTCGACTCCGTTCGTTGCTTTAATCTTTTCATCGCGAAATTGAAAGGTAATTCGTATCAAGCCAAAAGAAAAACATCCTAAGGATGACATTGCCGTTTTATATTTCATTATTATTAAGCAATCAGAGTTTAAGATGTATTTTTTTACCAATGCTTTTAATACAGACGTAGAAATCACTAATTTAAATTTGAAGACAATTTGCGCGTTTATGAAAATCGACTTAATGGCTATGATGATATTTGGTGATGGAAATTGACGAGCTCAACCGATGGGCTTCGATTATACCCAAATATTTATATTTTCGCGAGCTAGAGCGTGTGCTACAGAAGCTCACACTCTTTTTTTTTCAGATCGTTGTAAGGATAAGTCGGATTCTCTCAAGAAAACAGATAATTTATTATAAACAATAAAAATAACCAACGGAGTTCTGCGTTTCCTTCATATATTAGCTGAACCTCAAGCCGAAACGGTTCTATTATTAGTTGGAAATTCAATACATAAAATTAATAATAATAATAATATAAATGTAATTTGTATTAAAACGTGACCATGACGGAAATGCGTTGCTTCTGCTTTTGCCCAGCAATTTTAACTAGGTCGAGTCTGTTCCTTGCTTTAATCTTTTCATCTCAAACTTAAAAGGTAATTGGTATTAAGCTAAAAGAAAAATAGACGAAAAGAAAATAGAATTTCCTGTAGCTGTGAAGGCTTCAGTACATCGTTATTATGGAGCAATACAGGCTTAAGCTCTACAAATTTCACCAAGTCTTTTAATAACATTATTGTACTTGTTTTAATTTATAATATTTTGAATTAGTAAATCCTGAATAAGAATAAAAATTCTTATTAGTTATAATTTAATACACAAATAAGATAATAATAGTAATACAAACGTTCTTTGTCAAAATAGATGCCATTCAGGCATTCATTTTCGAATTTTTTTTTTTTTTTTCATACCCAAAGTGTTTTATGAGAGTGAATGCAACGCAGCGGGTGGTCTTTTGTTTTTCTATTTGACTGTTCTGTAATTTACAGTTTTATACTACGGTTTAATAGACGTGTTTATGTGAATATTATACGAGTAATTCAAGTGCAGGGTAGCGATATATAAATAGACAGAAATAGACTGTGTAAGGAGCAGTTGGTCTGTCCAGAATCTTCGACTACGCGGGATCGCTAGATACACAAACAGGAAGCTATCTTTGCGGGAGCTGCTGAAGTTTCCGTGGCACCGAGGAGAATATATGGGTGATGTGGTGCACTCGAGACCAGCGTGCAACACGAGAATGTGCTTCTCGAGGTCAAAAAATGAAAATATATAAAAGTGATACATAGACTAGTCGATAGCACGAATGTTTTATGAGAAAACGAGTCGGACTGCAAGGGAAATTGATAGAAGCGTGAACGAATCGCACTTGATTGTGAGGATTTTAACTTACTTGGTCTTTTGTATTTGATCAACTAATTACTACCTTATGTGTACTTCAATAGCGTATCCCAAAATAGTGATATACCACAATAGCGAATAACCAAAACAGCTATAATAGAATTTAAAACAAGGAACGTCTAAATATAGAACTTCCATCATTATGGAATTCGCTTCTTCAGCCATTCGCCATTTTTTATCTCACTATTTTGAATACATTTTAATAAGATGGAGGTCAAAATAGCGAATGATAAAAATGCCGAATTCCATAATGATGACCATTCTAGATTCAGACGTTCCTAATTTCGAAATTCGCTATTTCAACCGTTCATTATTTTGGTCATTCGCTACTTTGACTTCCACTCGAAGTAGGAAAAGAATTTTTCTACCTTCATACAGTTAGCATCTGTATGTTCAATAATGATTTTCTCACTTCCTCGATGGTCGCCACCCACGACGAAGTCAGAAGCCACTGCTAGACGGTGGCCTTTCAGCGTTCTCGACACGGTGCCGTCCAACAGAAAAGCAAACAGTACATAGCCTACAGGCTGCGCACGACCTACAAGGTGAGGCTTTCCATCTACTTCTTTCGTCGCACTTGGGTCTTTTTTTAATTTATTTCTATTTCTTCTTTGACTGTATTCCGCTCGATCTCGAGTATATGTTCAGCCGGCCAAGAGCTCGGGCTCGACATGCCTAATCGTCGTGTTCATCCGTCGACACCTATAGCAGTGCTTGTTGGCCCTGAGGTCGTGCGGTTCGTGAGTCGTAATACCGCGAAGTCTGGCGCCTACTGTGAACGCTTTCTCGCTCATGAACCGTGCGAGGCGTGAACCAACACTTACTCGATCCCTATCGTTTGCCAAGAAGTTACTCCGGACATGGCTGTCATGAGAGAATCGAGAAAATCCACCGTACGCTTCCACGAACACTATATATACAATGTATGCTTTCAATGGCATACAGTCTGCAAAGAGGCGACGCTCCATGCAGTAATCTTCATTTTCCGGAAAGGCAAAAATAAACACTATTCCCTGTTACCAAAGAGTCCTAATAATCATCACCGGTACATTTTTTATTAATGCACGACTCGACAGTCCAGTTATTTTTCTTGTTGGTTTTGTAACCTTGAACCATTCTACAAAGACCCATGTGTAATACAGCAATTAGGAAAAGTGCGGAGGGTGAGCTAAAATGATGTATGTAATGTCAAGCCCTTTTCGTACCTCGAGAATAAAACAAACCATATTTATTCCTCCTGTACATTCATCTTCGGAACCACTGCAACGATATTCTCACAGATAACAGTACATGATTATATGAACATTTATATACAAATATGTGGAGAATATATAAACAGTAAAACATGCACTTCGTGGCAGGAACTATGTCGATCGTCCATTTTCGCGTGGAAACATGTACATCAGCGAAGAAGAGACGACGCGGTAGAAACGCGATGAACGGATTCGACGTAAATACCAGCGGCGTTGAATGTCTCGCTCTTCACGCGGTGTATATATTTATGTATAACCTATAGTACCGCTACACACTGTTGGTAAATGCTATATTGCACTTTATATTACCGCGAGAAGTGCAACACCGCAACTACAACGCCGGTGGCCGTAATTCCTTCGGTTCGCATGTTGCGCCCTCCATATAAGTGTCTATGTACATATATACGTATATAATAGTAATATATGTATACTTTGAATGCCGCGTGAGGTGCACTAGCGTGAATAGAGATGCACTTTGCGCACACCGAGAGCCTTCATCCGAATCTCATTCTGTATCAGTAAAGCTCGAAAGGACGAATTGCAGGCTGAGTTGAGAGACGAGAAGCATCCTACCACTGGTCCATATATATATATGTATATTGATATATGTATATGTATATTGTAGATAGTTTGGAGGACATAGAGATGCCGTGAGACCTCAGATTCCACGTGGAATAGTGCTGAGAAGCTGCAGCATAATCTTCGTACAGCATTTACTCGTAGGATTTTCAGTCCTTTACTTCCTACCCCCTCTCGCATCTTCACTCATCTCACGTGCTCTTATCGTCTTCTTCCTTCGATGCTGTTCTATTTTGTGGGAAAATATAGGACGTGTCGTCAATGGTTGGTACGAGAATAATGCGATAATGCGAGTGCATATAACGCCGAGGAAATTGATGATCGTAACGACCTCGTCTGACGGTTTCCCCCGAGTCGTAATATAATGCTAACCCAAATAGTAAAGACGGAATAAATACCGAAGACGGAGTATTGCGGTGTGACGTTTTTCGTCTTATGGCGTGACCCAAAAATTCATCAGGTCAGAGACTTTTGGCCTTTAGTAAACTTAACTTATATTATACTGTAGGAAACACTTGTTTGAAATTCGCTTACAGCGGTTGAAAAATTATAGATTGTGATACTAGTACGGAAAAGCGACATACCGATGCTCTGGTCTGAAGGCCTCTAACCACCAGAGGACAGCACTGGTCATTTCATCGCTATATATAATATTGTTATGCGATGAGTGGAGGATGTTGAATATTGAAGGGTTACAGACGGACTCGAGTTAGACGTAAGTTCATTGTCTCCGGCAGACGATGCATATTTATGGGAATAACAAAGTTAGTTAATATCATAAACTAGATCAAGAGACACAAGCCCAGAGATTTGTTATTCACATCACGAAACCGTCGCTGGTACATGAACTTCTGTTTATACTATCAGAAATGCTCGCCTCAAGCTTCGATGCTCGACACAGCATCGTTCCATATTGCTTCTACCATACTGTCGTCGCCATTCTCGTCCTCTTCGAGACAGTAAACTTTTGCGATGTGCACCCTGATACCTTACTCTCGCCGTTACGATGGAACATTTACATGGGACGTCCCTCGAAGGAGGGTAAGCTTCTTGCTTGAATATCGAGGTACCTCTATCGAACCAGTAAATATACAGAAGCCCAAAGCCCTTTTCTGTACGATCTTGGAAAATTCCATACAGTTCCAACTATTCAACATTTAGTAGATTCTATTATTTTTTTTTTGCACTGGGAGCCATTTGTGAGCAATATAAATATACAAATTTATTCAACATACCATTTGGTTCAAATAACGCGAAGACATCTTTCAATGACGAAAAATGATTTCTTAATTAATCAGTATTGTTATTATTCACAAGAAAAACGAAATTTCCTTCACTATTGATGCTAAAACGTAAAATTCACTTTTACGCTACGTTCAAAGTTTTTAGTAATGACAGTTGTCAATAAAGCCAATTCTTTCTACGTAAGCGATGACGTTTTATATCGCATTGAAAAAAAATCAAAACCCCGAAAAGTGAGAAAAACGTGGTATCATACGTCACAATACATCGCAATATTATGATCTTCATTGCAGATATCCGGATGAATTGTCACTGCGAGTCGATGTACACTTCGATGGAGAAAGCGTATTCTCTTAGTATTCTATATTGGGAGAGTTAGAGGATGGGATGCATCGACAGGTTCACCTTGTCGTGACATTCAACGTGTTCCGGGCGTGCTTCCAAATATAATGCACTTGCTGTGCGCGCTTCCTCCTCCCTTTCACCCTTTCTATGTATACTGTGGTTGACAAGACGTGACGCAGCAGGTCACCGTGACAGAATCGAAGAGTAGAGCCTCAGTAAGCACAGCCTCGATGTCTTTATTTAAGGGCTTGAAGCCCTTAAAAAAAATGGTGCTTATTCCCCTTTATTTTGGGTGATTATTTTTTTCCTCTGCCGTTGAATTTACACTTCCATAATAGATATTTCTATTGTTTTGCCTCGTCGGTTTCATCTTGATCAGTTACAGTCTCTTCGAGTTTTCCTGAATATCAAACCTAGACGCTTAACGGTTCTCAGCTCTTGATTCTTTGTCATTCCGAAGCCGTGGGATGGCTACAAGACGGCACCACGATGGTCCTGGGCGATAAGAATCTGAGCATCAGCAGTGAACACACCAATTAACCAGATTTATTTATGGTACCTTCGTTACGCTACACCGTCATTAAAAGCATGTCCGGGAAAAAGATCGGGCGGTCGCGAGCAGTGACGCGAGTCCAAACACCGTGCGTTTTTTTTTCTTTTATTTCGGTATAATAAATTGACCACGCGGAGGCGTGCTCTTCTACACTTACGTGGGAGGATAATGAGCTGTGAAACATAAGAGTTTCGAAAGATAACAAGTTGAGAAAGTATCTATGTCATACACATATATAGGAGGTATGAGCTATAACGGCAATGAACAAATTCTTGATGTATCACAGATTACATCTCATTTGACTGTATTAATGAGAGGAAATAGATGGGAGGTCTGAAACTAGTCAAACTCTGGGAAACTAGTCGAGTTTTCAGGGAAATTATGTGGTTAATAGAGTCATCATTATTGGGATGGAAGAGCATTGGGAAATTAATCCAAATGACATAGAATGATGATTCCAGTCTTGGACCAGGCCTCAACAAAATTTGCTGATTAATGGGCAAGCTAAAATGACATCTTTACTGATTGATGATTTCTGTCGAATTTTATATTTGGAATTTTTATATGTGTTTAGGTCTTACAATAGCGCTCATATGAAAATTCAACATAAATGGTTATGGAATTCAATCTTCGAGGTAATCGAATGTCGAAAATATCGAATATCGAATATCGGAAATATCATAAAATATCGATCATTTTTGTTCGTATATTAAATTTAGTATTACTGTATCTGCAAAAAAAACTTGCAATACTCTTGTATTAATTTTAGCACAGATTCTTTATTGAAGTGTTGTATATTACAACCAATTGATTCGTAAAGCTAACCAAACTGCATCTGACGCCTTAAGCGTTTAGAGGTTGGTTTTCTCAACTAACCATTTTCCCTCGCGTAGAGTTACGACAAAACGGTAGCCTTACTAGCACAAATCGAACAAGTTCGATTTAAAAAAACTTTTTGTTCTACACCTAGGTTTCACGATTTGTCTTTCATTGGTCGTATAAGTAGAACATAGACGCGCAGGCGGATCCGTTGACTCGATAGCGGCTTCAGAGTTCGGAAGTGACTTGTAGACCCACATGAGGTGAGGTTCGCATCGACAATTCCATTGTCTTCAAACCATATCTCCTGAGCTCGGAAAACTTTAGTTACATAAGGTACTCCAGTCACGATTCTTTTCCCCTCGTATCTTGGCAGTTCATGAGAAAATATTTTTATTGTTGGCTGAATCTACATTAGTAAGATTTTGACTTATAGCCTAGGTCATTTTATGTACTCCATGTACTTGATCATAAATGCCATGAAGTATTACATTTTGGACAATTTTTCATAAAATTTTAATTCCAACATCATTTCAAGTAATTTGGTACGACGCTCATTATTTATTCAGAAAATATAACTTTTTCTATGGCTAAACAATGTAAAAACTTATCATCGCTTATGCATCGGAGAAGAGGAAAAGAATATCACGATTAGGGATAAAAGCAGTATCAGCATCAGGAGCATCAAAACGGTATAGCTGATACAGAAGTTTTGCTCTCTCTTGGCTTCCAATACGCTGATGCCAGGTATCGTCATTGCAGCGTCAGCAACTCCCCAGGAAAAGTCCAACATCCATTTCAACAGCTTGACTTCCACTAACAATTTCCCGGTCAGCTTCTCCTAACGAATTGCAGCTGATAACACTGTTCTTGGTGCATATAACTGAAAACGACAAACAAATAAAAACGCTATCTTGCTAAAAAAAAAGTCACATGAATAAAAATGAAAAAAGTTTTCGATTACAACTCCGACATAAAAATACATTTCTGAAGAGGCCCTGATCAGGGTGAAACGAAAAGGAACAAAAAATTCACAGTCAAGCCGTCATTCGCCGATGCAACCAAATTTGAAAATTTGATTCACCACAAAACGTCTAAAGCATCTTCAAGACCAGACTGAATTTTTCTCTATTACTAACAAGTATCTGAACAGTCAACTTATAATTGTTTCTTAATTGCAATAGGAACAAAAAATTAAATCATAACTTTGCTGTAATTGTTTTTTTGTGCATGCGTATGCTGTCTTTTTGATAGTGTCTTGCTAATAACATTTTATCTGGAATGAGAATCGGACTTGCAGCTGTAACTGAGAGGGCGTAAAAGCCAAACTACCGCAGTGATCTTTGAAGAGACGTGCAATCGCAAGACCAGAATTGTTACAGTTGAAATCAAGTATTCCGGCCTTCGAGTGTCTGGATATTAGTTACCCCGCGAGAGAATCAAGCACAAGCTGAATCTGCGTGCAGATACGGTCTGTAGTGTTCAGAATACAGAATGTATCTCATCCCTAGAGGTTCGCACCAACCTGGTAGTTAATCTTTATTACGCGAATGGCTGTGCAGTCTACGCATGGGCAAAGGGCTCACGGTTTTACATAAACGTCAGTTATGATTCTCTCGGTCGTTTTGCTAAGGTATATAACCTACGATATAACCTCTATAGCGGCAACTTCCAACACTCGCTCCTGATAACAAATGTGCCTATGGAAAATTGCTTTCGTGTTTTGCACAACTTATGTAACAACCTCAGCCTCGATGTCTTACTTTCTTTTCCATAGGTCAGCGTCTGATCGATTAATCGCTCTTCTGCTGTCACCAGCCATCGACAATTTTCCCAGAATTATCTTCAATCGATACGGACATAAGATAAATCGAAAGGTTATTTTGTAAGGTCAAAAATTTTATCCACTTCCATGTTCTATTTCCTGTAAGTCGATTTTTATATATTTAAATTCACACAATTTTTCTTTTATTAACGAAACTGTAAGTATCGTTTTGCCAAGTAATAAAAGCATGCAGAAACTTATCGCTAATCTAAAACTATTAAACGAATATGTGGATTTATTCCATCAAATGTGGGACGAAGTTCTGGCCTTAAATTTTTTTGGTCTTTATTTTTTCATAATTCGATTTACTGTTCTCAAATAAAGAAGAAGCCTAAATTTAAAATTCACCATCCATTGAATATTGGGTTGAATAACTCACATACTAAAAATATTCATCGACCTGTTTCGTATATACCGAAAAAAATCCAATTTTAATGGTCTCCAAAATCAAACCAAAATCGAATTCTGTTGTGGATTCATATAACCGTTCTAGTTTTTAATTCACCTAACTCAATTCAGGTTATTAAAAAATGTTATATCCTATACATCGTGTAAGTATTTTTGCTCTTTGAATAAAAACATCCATTAGACAAATGCAGATTGGAACCTGTATACGGCGATGTTGTAAACGGAAACAGGTCTTGCATCACAAGAGAAGATTGAAACGATAGGGGAAGCTGAAGTATCTATTTGCAGAATCGATAGCTCCGTTTCAACGTCACGAGATATTGCTATCGTCTTTGTTCCTTCATTACAGAAACGGTTGCCCTTTGCAGTTGAAATGGAGACTAGCATCCGGTTGCTCGATGATCGCAGGGACGGTGGCCTATAAATAGAAGGGTTGTATAGAAATCCGGGTCAGTGGATGTAGGGAATAGAGGACTGCGAGGAAGTTGGGTGAGGAACATTCCCCCGTCGTCCCTGGCATCGGGAACCGCGACCGCACATCCGAATTGTTTTCAGCGTATATTGCGAAGCTTCTACTCGGGTACGGAAGCTATACGTAAGGATCGCTGTAAGGGTTGTACGAAGTCCTTCCTTCCCGTTCCTATTTCACAAGGAATTGAAATCCACAGCCCTCAAGGTATCCATTGCTACATATAAGTCGAAGACCCCCGTCAACAGCCAGCAAAAAATATATCGGACATTTCAAGCAGAGCCTTTTACTACCGTTTTCAGATAAGAATTTATGCTCAAAGTGTATTTGCCTAGCTATTCCAGCTGAATCGAACCCACTTTCTCAACAATATTTCTTGATTTGCTTGAAACTACCTTCCGGCATTACCTCAAGGACTTTTCATATTTTTGACTATTTCTTTTCCTTATAGAGAAAGCCTTGTATTCGTGAAAAATTTTTTTTTCTAGATTTTCATATCAGATCACTCATAATGATCTGAGACATCGAAAAAAGTAATGTAAAAAAAGTGTCAGGATGGATGTGTGTGTCTGTGTGGCAGGTTTACAAAGTAAAAAATGATCTATGTCAACGCCCTTTTGTATGTATAAATTTACGAAAAATTGAAACATTATTTCAGAGTCTATGAGACTGAACTTTTCGAGAAATGTCTCGATATTTGCAGCATATATTTATATTACGAAATCGCCTATTCTGACCGACCAAAGTCGAAAAAAATCTACTCAAGCATCACCTTAAGCACGTCGAAAAATGGTTCAATTGTCCTTTCGTGGTTTTGATGCATCAGTTACTGTGCGTAATTCAATGTGGCAAGTCTGTTAGATTTTTAAATCCATTATAATAATGTGAAGTTCAGAGGTAAAAGTAGAAAAGTAGTGTAAAAAGCGTTTAAAAGTAATTCACGAAGGAAGAGAAAAAGCCTTTTTCCTTTGTGCATATACTATAGAGGTTCGTGCTGATAGAAACGTGTCTTTCATCACTACGGCCTCCGGCATGTAGATTTTAATACAAAGGAAACCGACGTAAAAAATATACTCTAAAGGGGGAAAAACGTGTCGACCGAAGTGTCTTTTTTTGTCACTATCATACCCGACATTCAGGTAACTGGGCGTGCAAAGGACTAGTCTTACCGTTTCGCTCGTGTATAATCGACCTACCTGGAAAGGTGACGACGTTGTATGAATTAAACTGTCCGTTTTCTTCTTACATTATTACCACCAGCTTGTTCGTTTTGTGTACAAGCTTTTTTTTCTCCCATGTATTTCTCTCTTTTGCAGTCACACGACGTAACTTTTTTCCACTTTTCTTTCTGTTTCAGGTCAGTACTAGCGGTTTTCAGAAGAGACTAGCCGCCAAAGACAAGTTTTCAGCGACCCGTATGTATTCCCTAGTTGAAACAACCACGAGCGCGCAAATAAACTATGTTGATGAGTCATGCACCGTCACATTGTACCCTACTTTCCCCTACTTGGTGATACGATGAAAAGGGACTTTTCAGGCCTTTTTACAAATGGAACATAATCTCACGATTTCACATAAATCCAGTCAAGGAGCGAACAGTAAAAGGCATTGCAACTCATAGCCCGATTATCCAGTTTCCCAATATGCATCAATAAATTGGATTTGCTGAATCTACTTTGTACGATCTGAACGCAATCAATCGTTCGTACAATCAAGTGATTCGAAATGTCAATCAATGTAGAAAGAAGTCAAAATCCATTCATCAATAGATCTTTATATCAAGGACAATTAATTGCTCGACGAATTTCTAATAATTGGGAATCGATCAATACGGCGAGTTTGCCGAATTAAACTAAAGCTGTTGAGATATACATAGTAGAATGGTTGAGGATGTGGATCCGAAGGATTTGGGACTTGCCTCTGTCCCTATTATTGTACAATACGTTCGGGGTCAACAGACGAACGCTACAGAACTCAGAAGCAACGTCGCGATACCATAGAACAACGATACAACAGTGAGTTCACTCTGTATCAAGGCTAATTCGATTGATAAGGGATAACGGAACGATTACCCGGGTTAACGAAGCTCACTGGCTTCCTGGTTTTACCGTCGTTCCGTACCGGCCGTCGCTCTCGATTGCCTTGCGGCCGTTTACGTCCTCAACCCTCAGTCACGTCGTCGCTTGTAGTGTGTGTAACAGTTCTCTTCGCTCCGCCGCACCCAACGTTCCTCCACTAAGTACAGTTCCAACACACCGCAGTTTCGTAATTACTCGGAAATACTTCTTTGATGGCTTTTTGTATCCAGTTGCGGATGTAGATACTCGGGATAGGGTGCTTGTCTTTCAGTTGTTACTGCAATTAGCAAAGTGCCAACATAGATGGTGTAAATGATGTTCAAGTAGCTCTTGAGCCAATAAATTCAGCAATTCCTTGCCAATAGCTATCACTTTATTGCGAAGTACTTTAAAGCAAACTATAAATCAGCGAAAAGGCATGAAAATGAAAAAAGTACGTTAAATGGCTAGAGAAATTCTTTCCAATCTCCCTTATTCGGTTTTTCGACAGTTAATTGAGGGGGAGCGAAAACAGTGTGAGGAAAAGTTGCCCGATATCACTTTTTTCTTTTACGCTTGAATTTTTTTCTGTAAAAATCGTTAGAAAGTCGCGAGAATGAAAATGTTACTCGCGGCATCTATAGAAAACCTAGTGAGTCTTTTTATTTGAATTTCTGTCAATTTTTTCGGTAAGTCGAAGCTTCCATCGGTTTTCTTTCACACAGAACTTGGAGGACCTCTTGGGAGTCAGTAAAAGCCGACTTCACAAGATTCTTATTCTTGCTCTTCTATTCTACTCGAGCAATTGCAAAAAAAGATAAAACGAAAGGTGAAACCCTGTCTCTTAGCTGTAAGACGAGAGGTCGATGAGGACAGAGTACACTCACTTCTGAAAGAAGAAACCTGAACATTGAAGGATGAGGAAAGGGCAGGCGAGCAGCAATTACGAGCCTCTCGTCGAGTCTATCACGCGTCAAACTATTAACTTGCCGGCGCGTCTCGTCCGTTGGCGAGCTCCAGCACACTCCGATGGTCTTATATACTACCATCAACCCCTGTTCCAACTTTCCTACGCGAGCAAATAATCGGTTCGCGCGAGACTGCACTCAGCGTCGTTCGTCACCGTGAGGATCTCCTCAAAGACTCTTTGCAAAGTGAACTCTTTATTAAACTGCTCGACACGACGATCGCTATTCAAATAGACCCGGGCTTGATACACTAACGTGCGCCAATAGCAATTTTCGGAGAAGTCCCATGACTCTGCAACCTCACCATTTTTTTTTTCGATCAGATTCTCATGTTACATGTAGCTTGTATTAAACATTGAAATGACATTGTTCGATGCATACAAAATTCAGGAAGGCAAATTATTAGAGATGCTCCAAAGGAATTGCTGTTGAAGAGTGATGAGGGGTTATTTGGCTATTAACGACACATAGCACCTCATCACTTCCCATAGTCGCGCTCACACACACAGAAAGTTGGTTTGGTTGGTTGGTACGGCACAGACAGGCAGGAAAAAATGGGTTAATGTCTTTTTTGGAATCCAGTGCACCCAAAACATGTATTCCCATCAAAATAAGGAAGTTGATTATTTCGTCTGGATTGCAATAATTTTTCTTTTCACATACTTTGTATGTGATGAGAAAATAGTAATACGTGTAATTGCAAACCAGACATTAGCCTCATTATAATTTTTCACCAGCAGGCGGTAAGAGCGAGAGTCAAGTTCTTCCACCGAACAAAGGAGCTTTAACCCACATTACACCTTGTAACCTATGTAAAGTAGCAGTCGCATACAACAAATTGTTCATAGTGACCCCTTATTTAGAGGCCAGACATATCCTAGACAAATGACCGTGCTTAGGGCGTCCCCAACACTCACCCTTTAAACCTTGACGAACTTCCACTATATGTACATGTATCCAGCGGTTACACACTTGCGCGTTGGCGCAGACTGCAGAGTAGGCGATGGCCTCGCGATACACTCGAGACTTAATTGAATTCCGAGCGCTGCGGGAGTAACTTTGGGTCCCTACCGCGTTTACTTAAATCACAGAGCTCTTAGTCCATGAGGGGCCAAGAAGTGCCAGGCGAGACGCAGTGCAGTCAGGGGTTCGACAAGGCTCTGGACGTTTTGGGGCGCTCTTTGCCGTCGATGAGAGGTTCTCTCACTCTCCGGATCGATCGATGAGCTCCGACGTCGAATCGTTTCAATTTGTACGTTCTTATTAAAACGCTGGAGGGTCGAGGGGGCTGTATACGCGAACGAGAGGTCGCGCAAGCTTTCTCGTAGCCTGTAATAATAATCGGTACCACCTTGTAATTTAGCAGGCTTTAATGACGTACGCCTCGCATTCGAGGAGCCGACCGACTCTGCTACAGTAGTAGTGCAGTATTTTAGTTGTGACGACGCTTGTATTAGTAGCTGCAGTAAAGTAGTGACGGAGAAGAGGGAAATGGAGATTAATTCTGCAAGAAAGCGACGCGCAAAAGTGATACGGTCATGTACTATACGAGGTATTCCACGGCAAATCAAATTTTCGAGGACACGACGTTCTGAAAAAAAATACAAATTATTATTGCGGGATGTTTTTGCAAGAAGCATCGCTTTTTTATTGCTAATTACTTTATATTTTCAAAACTTGTATTTTTATATGAGAATTCGGGTTTTATAGACACGTTAGAATCGACAATATCATTCTGTCAAATTTTAATAAAAAACGGCAAAGTGTATCACTGAACATTTTTTACGCTATATATCCATTATGCCACTGAAATATAAAACAAATGGTACCGTCTTTTGAAATTGGTGTAGTTCCAAGAAAATGCACCTGGAGCATTGAAATAAAATTAGAGTTTTACTGAGTTGACTAAATTTGAAATGGTTCTATATTTACAGATTATTTATTGTAAGCTTCAGCTTTCAGCCGTTCGATTCGCTGTGGAATGCCTCGTATACATCCCGTAAACTGCTTGCAGAAGCATACTTCTTGACTGTCCTTAATTTAGCCGTCCTGCGAGACCGAGCAACTTGGATCGTGTGTCTCACTGACGATTAATCTACCAACCGAGATTACGCGTAATAACCTCGTCCCGCCAAACTCTCAGTTTTTGTTGTTTTCATTTTTCTCTTTGCCGTATTAATCCTGACTGCAATGTACCATCAGCCTGAACACGTATGGGTAATATCGGTGTAATGAGTTTGCAATGAGCGACGACGCCGTTATCAAGCTTTAGTGATTATGTCATGTTCGTCAAATTTTTCCGAGTAATGGCGGAGGACTCGATGTGTTGTACGTTTTATAGAGCTTGGTAAACATTTAATACGGGTCTTAATGGGATATTTAATTTTACAGGCCAGTGGTGATCCACCGTTGTCAAATATCTGGTATCATGATCTTCAATGCCCCGAAAATTTGTCAAAAACACACGATGAGTTTTCATGTAATAATTCCATGTGACAATATTCCGTCTATCCTTTTGATGTCCGATTAAAATTCACATTGGTAGCTGAATATGAAATTCGGCCGTATTCGATTGTTCGAAATGATAATTCCAAGCCACTTGACTGGTCACATTTATTGTGGCACACTGTTCAAAACCCACGGTGTAAAATTCGGTTCTAGTGGATTTTTTAAAAGTGTCATTCATTGAAGTGTTAATTTTGACACTTTTACCGGTGCGAAATTCACATTATGGTGTCAATAGTAGTGCTATATAAGTGTCATGATCATTTATCACTATTTGTCAAACCTCTCGTTAGCCCTGCAATTGTGTACATTGTGCTTATACACACTGTGTTAGTGTCCAATTTTAAGACCTCATTTTTAACGGTGTAATGTTGCCCGATGACAGGATTAGGGATGTGATGTACATATATTTCCGGAAATCACATTGTTATGTCACAATATTTCCAAAATTACTGTGGCCACTAGACCGCCACAATATTGCGCTAAAAGGCTTAGACAGCAGCGAAATCTGTTGAAATTTTCGTCCACCACGTGTTCCTGATATCGGATTTACCGACCCTTCAAATCCCCGGTACCTAAGCCCTGTAACAGCTTTCGCCAGTATTCACAGTATCTTTAGCAATATCGGAGACCAAGTGGCTCTCAAGCAGCTTCTTGTCATGATGTTAACAAAGCGAGTCTGAAACTTTGGGTCCTAGCAGGAATAGCATAAGTACATACGTCCGTCTTAGGTACGACTTATGCATAAGCCGCGCTTCCTGATGCTTCGGGGCAATGTTTATGGTAGTTTAAACTGCGAAAGGGACGTCGAGGAAGGGATACTGGCATAATCTCGCGTCCACTGATGTTTGGAGACTGTTTCTCATCGCTCTTATCGAAACAACACTTACCCAAGTGTTTATCACCAAGGAAAATCCGGTGATATCGAGAATTAATTCATCCACAATTCCGTCCGGTAACTTCAGTTCATCATGTTAAAAAGTCCTCCACCATGAGTGGCACTTTTCTCGACAAAACCCAACGATGCCCATCGAGACCCGTCACGGTATCCGCTAACAGCATGATCCACAGACTGACCCTAAGACTTATGTCCATCATGATTGAAAACCGTCAACGATGAATGCACCTTTCACGACGTTTAACGTAACGTGACAAAGGTCCCTAATCAGTTTGGGGCTATGAGAACGAAAGCACCCTATAATACGTCGTACAGTCGCTTAGCTCCGTCTCGTCGCCTCTGAGATGTCACAGCCCGAAACCGGCGTGTCGACATTCCACACGGGTGACGCACACTAAACGCGGCTAATCTCAAGCCGCAGCCACCTAACCGAGCCGTTTACACGAGATATGTGTAGGTACTGTTGGGTCGTACTGTGACAGGAGCTCGTAGAGCCACGAGACACGAGGAGGAGTAGAACGTGCGTATAGTGGATCACACGCAATACTCCGGAAGCTCCCTTGGGTTCCAGGGCATCTCTGTGCACACCTCAACGTGGCATGCGTAATTATGCTGCACTACGCTTGGAGACCCCAGCTTGGGATGCACCACCGGATTCATCCACCCTGAAGAGAGTCCCGCGCCTCTGCAGGGACGGATGGCCCGAGCCTATCGCAAGTTTACGACTGGTTCACCCCTCGTCCTGAAGCTGCACCACGATTATCATCGCCTGCAACACACACAGCTGAGAGAGGCGATAGTGGAAGGTTCTAACTAGGTAGTGAAGCTGCACAAGCTTTGCTCCGGAGTAAGACCCATGAAGGGTGGTCTGACATGGCTGATGCTCCGCACAAGCTCGATCCCGAGAGTGCCAACATCGGCCTATATGATTGGATATTGGTAGCCAATAGTTATCCTATATCGCACTACGAGGAACGGTTCAATATCGTGTACGAGGAACGGCCGAGTATCGTGTACGATACTAATAATAAAATACTAATAATAAAATGATGATGACCAATAATTTTTTTATTTTTACGTACGACTAATTCAGGCTTTCAAGTTTCTGCTGTTTGGGAATACATCAGAAACTCCGAAAAAATATGGACAAACCAACAATGCTTCAGTGAATAATCGGCCGAGCATTGAATTTATATCGGTAAACCAAACATCGACGAGTCGATTTTCGGGCGAGAATTGGTCATAAATCCATAAATCAATGACTGGCATGTCAATATTCGTCCGAGCATCGGCCTAATATTGCGAAGTCAATAATCGTCATGCCAACGTTGACCCGAGTATTGGCCGTTGCAGTGTTATCGGCACGACCTACAGGGGACGGCACAAGTGGTTGTACCCCGGCCTCTCGAACGCCCTTGTCTCGATTATCGATCTTCAGATACGCTTCGGAAGCTCCGATGGCGAATTATCACGCGCCTCCGAGCCGACGAGTCACCGAGGTCGCTATACTATGTGGCTACTGTGCTTCTCTACAGCTTCTTCGATGGGGTTCCTGGGATATATAGATATTGCTTCACACCACGTGTACACGCTCCGTGCCATTAACCATTGTATGTTTTGAAACACTCTGTTATTGATGATGGCGGAAAATTATCGGTTCGGTAATGCGATGGCAAAGGTTTTTATCCTCATTTTTTAAAAAGACGTATTCTATACACGGTGAAACTGAGAGTTGATGGTTATTTTCATCTTGAGCAAGAAATTTCCGGTCTTATAGGGACTTGAAGTCTCGAAGTTCAGCGAAAAGCGACTTTTTTTGTTTTTGACCTTGAAGACCTTAAAAAACAGAATCAAGGCTATTCAGCATTTAAAACGAACAGTTATTCTTGGGTTATTCAAGTTGAAAATGGCATAATCACTAGCAATCACTGTCTCGCTGTCTTGCTTTGTGAATCTGGATTCAAAGCGCGCGAAATCCAAGCTCAATTCAAATTTCATAAATACGAATCTTTACAAATATCGACTGTAACTGCTTAATTAATTAAAATTAATTGCTCAAGCAGCGATACTCGAAGAAATTTACCATAACAAACTGCGTTATATTTGGAAGCGTCCCGTTTTTTTCCTACCGAAGAAGACATGTTTGTCGTCTTTATGACATGAGGTTCCTGGCAAGCGGGGTCGTCGAGGTTCTCTGCTATACCTTGAGCTCGATATCTCGAGGCCGCTCTTCAAGATCTGCAACGTGGTAAATTTTGTCAGCACTTAGCAAGGAGCGCAGTGGTATTGCGCTGTCTCAGCAACGTCTCCGCTTCTAGTTCTTCTGGCCTCTTCACCCGGCCGCACCTCATTCATCGCCCTCGTCTAGGCCTTTCTACATCAGGGTTGGTAGGACTACGGTTTTCACCCACGTTGCTTCGATCACGAGCGATGGTTACCTCTAGTCGTGAGCTTGCACCTCGTTCGTTTGATATCCTCTTCTACGACCACGAAGGGTCGCTCATACGACAGCAACGACGCGAAGACGACGAGAAGGGTAGTGAACAGACGTGGTTGTAAAACAATGCGAACATCGATCGGCCCAAGCGTCGGAGCTGCCATCACGTTTCATCCCCTCGCCTCCTATATATTACTTCAATATCTATACAATAAGGCCAACCTCTTCGAATCTAGTGCCTGCAGTCGGATGCCCTGGTTATTGTCATCGGAGAAAAATATACGTTGCGTTGATTTTGTTATTTTTGTTTGACAAGGCTATGATTGAAAACAAATGAATCCAGTAAGTAAATCTTTCTGTATTCAAAAATTACTAAGCGATTGGTTGGATTGGAACGGAATAGTGTTCACACGCACGGACATTTTTCCTAAGCCACTTTTCTCGTCATTCTAGACCATCTTAAGCGTGACGATATAAAAATCAGACAAAAATATTCAATGAGGTACTTCTTAACAATCCAAATTCAATTAAAATTACCAAAAAAAAAAAACAATATAATTTTTTTAAATGGTTTCTCCAAAAGCTCATTATATCACGCCAAAAAACAATAGCCTCAATATTTCGAAAGCCTCTACGAGTGGTTAATGCACCGGGCTGTCAATAAATTGAGTGTAAGTGAATTGATTTATTCTATTCGTAACGACATGAGTGAGCACTTATAGGTGAAGTCGTTTATTGCTCGAAGTAAGGTGCACACTGGTTTCTCGACTAAGACGATGTGAGAGTTGGGTGTCTCTCTCAATCTACACATAGTTGGCTATGGCTTCCTCACTGATATTCCGTTCCTCGTTTAGAGTCGGTCTCGTACCGGATGCACACGCGGGGGGCTCCCCTCCTCGCCGTAGCCCTGCTTCCGCACGACGAGCGTCAGTAAGGACGAGGGGATCTCGTGGATTGGAGGGAGGACTTTCGGATAATCCCCATTCCGCTCCGCTTAAGCGCCTCTCACTTATCGGACTTGTATCTCAACTCCTTCCGAGGATACCGGATAGCTTCCGACCAAGCTCGGCCACCCTAGCGGCATCAGAAGCAGCAGCGGTAGCTCGCAGAACGTAGTTCGCGAGGGAGCTATAGCTAGATAGGATGCCACCTGCTCTTCCGCCTCGGAAATCCAGGACGGACGAACGAGGGTCTCTCGCCCCACTGACGAGGGTTCTCTTACTCCTCCTAACCACCCTCCCGCCCTCTCCTTCGCAGGGATTCCTCGTCCTCCTCCAACTAGTAGCGCTACGTGCACCACTACCTCGTGAGTGACTATAGCCAAGTATATAGGAAAGAAGAGCCTCCCACGCGGAAAGAGATCCTTGTTTAAAGAGTCAGCCCGCGAAGCATGTACACGGAAGTGAGAATCTCCACTTAGGGATAACTCGAGACTTGAGCCCAACTATTTATATGAGGCTAAATGCACCGATGTTAGTGAAATTTTCTTGGATATAGGCCGGTAGAGAAATTTCATTATACTTCCGGCGCATTGCCTATTTTCTGGATGGAAATTAGTGGAGATTGATCTGGAAGTTTGCATACTCTGAGTTTGAATTTTTTTTTTTTTTTTTTAGTTCTCATCGTCCGTATGGATTTTACTCGAAATTGTTGAGTTTTGGTAAGAATAGTTAGAGATTCGACGATTTTTTTAAAACTTTGGAACCTCGGAAATTTCAGAACTTTCGTTTTTCTGGAGATGACAAAAATTTTGTGAGCCTGGAACTTCGATTTGGATCGAATTATTAGTTATTTTTTTTTAATCCGCAAGAGCACGCTGACAGCAACGGAATGATACCGACATCGGGTGCCATTTTGGCTTGGGTTACTCCTTGCTTACCTTCGTTCCCGGTTTCGATGTAGGCCTTTGTACATGCACCTTTATAAAGAAACAAAAAAGTGGTTAGAGCAGCATGGTTCAGACCTTCGTGCGCGGAATCTCGCTAACGAAGCGAGAACTGAACGAATACTGGCGTTATCGGCAATGGGTCGTGCCGAAATATGGTACATACTATGATAATGTTCAACTCTTTATACAGCAGCACGTGCGGTACAGTTTTATACGTAAGGGACACAATGAAACCCCAATTGAAAACTTCTCATTCTGAATTCACAAAATTACTAATTTTACAGAACTTACAAGTTTCACATTATTCAAAAATTTTCTAGAATTTACGAATTTTACAACATTCACAAATGTTACAAAATTTACAAATTTTACAGATCTTACAATTTATAGCATGTATAGCTCATAGGAAGAAAACTTATGTCTTTACGCACAATCAAGTTTTAGATATTCACTATTAACGATCCTGGAAAAAAAGTTAGTCGGGGTTTCACTGTATGAATGAAACAGGGTATATATTACACGGACTCGGTACAAGGCTGTATACGCTTTCGGTATATAGATTTCATAGAGTGCACTAAAGAAAAAACGTCGCGTCGTCTAAATTCTAGTGGATTTCACGTGTGGTTCTAGCAAGTCTCCCCCCTCCCCACCCCGAATGGAGTAATTGCACTGTGGGAGCACTGGTGTATGCTATCCACAGCCAGAGGGAGTCCGATTGGCCAATTAATTCTGTCAACCATTTTTTGCTACATGCCGAGGTGGCGCTGCTCTATATATCTGAGCCAGTAGAACGACGTTTGTGCTTTCTATGTAATACTTCTTCAACGACATGGACGGTTCTGCATTTGAGGATAGCCAGTATAGCCTACGGAATTGAAATATTCATTTATCCATCCGTGAAACACCACCAAATAAAGAAACGACAAATATCAGGCATTCCTTGTCAACACGACCTCTTTTTTTAGGCATTACAGATATTGCGAAGTAAGTGCAATGCGCTCTTTGAAAATAGCAAAAACTGTATTTTTCTGGTAAACATATGAATATGACAAAAATTATATATTTTTTAAGAACGATCCCTCACTATTTAATCTGGTTCGCAGGATTCACGGAAATATGTATAAAATTCGTGGAAAAAAAACAGGAAATTGAAATTTGAGGAGTTAAAAATTGACTTAGCCGCGAATTCATTCAATTGTCGATAAAAATCGATGCCCCAATTTTTGTGTTGTCGTTTTAGATTCTATTGATCAATTATGAATAAACTGTAAAATTGGACCTCCGTTGTATTCAATGAATCACCAAAAATGCTCTGAAGTAGCGAACAATCCTGTCTATTAACAAAAATAAAAAGATATCCGAGTGTACGAGACAAAGACCAGCTGAATAAAAAAGATCTCATGCATACATCTGCAATAGTAAATAAAAAGTATCTCAACCAACTCTGAATAATTTACCGAAACCCGTCGAGTTTAGTTGATTGAAAAGAATATATTTGTGACAATATGAACGACAGGAACGTCGAACTGACGATAGCGCGGCAGGTTGAATGTGAAAAAAAGACTTTTTTATTGGCACAAAAGAACTCTCCGACGATCAGACTGCGAAGGCTGGTCGAATTTGACAAAGCACTGAACCTGGCTATATACGGGGTACTATAGCTATCGCAGGGCTATGGTTTAGAGGGAGGATACTGAAAACGCTTTTCGAAAGCTCAGAGTGACGATCGCCAGACACTGGCAGGCGATCGTACTCGTCGAAGCCGTGGACGATGCAGGTGCGGCCGGTACATATATATCCTATGGGGAGATTCGAATGCCGCGACCGACGCTCACCTCCACCAGACAGAAGAGGAAGTGCAAGAGGACAAAAGGTCCAAATATAAAAACGAAAAAACCCTCCTCTGTCCATATACCGTGGAGTCCGGTCCGGGACTTTATTTTCAAAGCTTTATCCCACGTGACTCGAGCCGATAATGTCGCAAGCCCTTCGTGCGGGATAGACCAGAAAAATCGATGCACACCGCATGCCCGCAGCGCCCTGTCAACCGACTCTATACACTGATACGACAGACTCCCGCATAGCACTTTACTCCTGCTAAAATCTATGAATTTCACCCCTGCGCTCCAACCCGCCTCACGTTGGCCCTACGAAGGCTCGCTTTTCAAAGGTACAACGAAATCGGAATTCTGTCACAACTCTTCTCATCTTTTACTTCCTCATCACACACGAAGTACGCTAAAAGTGAAAGTATTGCAATCCAAAGAGAAATCGATTACGGGATTTTTATGGGAACAGGTGTTTTGAGTGCCCCACGTTCTGCACGGAGTTAAGTGTCTGGGTTAACACAACAAAAGGTCGTTTGCTAGCTGTTAGTCTGCTGTAGTAGCACTAGTATATATGTAGCAAATAAAAAGTCGTACCAGCAAACAAATATTTCTTACAGAAACATACAAATTTATGAAATGGATTATTTCTTGCTGTAATATAATCAAACATGTTAATGTAAAATAAAGGGAATCACCTACTTCGCAAACTTGCCACACAATGTATTATTAATCTATAATATTATATTTATGTGCAATATGTATTCAATTAATTGAATAAGCTATGTTATGGGCCTGGTAATCCGAGCTATTAGTTTCAATCACTAATAAAAACTCCAAATTCTTTCCCATCCAGAACGTAACATGCAGCCAAAATCGTTTCTTAATTGTTATTCATGAAGATGCTAGAAAATTTCTTAAATTGTCATTTCTAATAACATCTTCATTATATGCCCAACAGTCATTCAAGAACAGTTATCCTTGTCACTTGAGTAACATGACATTTATCGAACATCAAATGTTGACCTGAGCTTAAAATAAGTCGTTAAAAGCTCGAGTAAAAGTTGGTCCATTGGAGAGAGACAAGCTCGACGGAGAAATTGAAAAAGTCTTAGTAAACCTGACGAAGGTCGACGTGGCGGAATTGTGAGGTAAGAAGAATGCATCGAGATGCTACTGCAGGTTTTGGTGCGGCATGTCTTAGTTGCTACGAAATTTCCCGGAACCGCCAAAGTACGAAGGGCAAAGCGTCGTGAGGGACACGTTCGAGGCGTCTCGTCATTATTAAGACGGTGTCTCGCGTTACTCGGGCAAGCCATTAGACGCGCGCCATCGCCCCCTTCGCCCTCCCCCTCCCCTTTCCTCCGACAGGAGACTTTGGGTGGCATTTACGAAAGTTCGGTCACCGCAGCCGCACCCAAGTGGAAGCAGAAGCTTGTGGTGACGATGCTGGCGTCGTCGAGCCAAGCAAATTAGCTCCTAAGATCCGCAAAAATACTCGAGACACATTAGTCTGCGCTAGATCATGTCGTAACTACTTGTTATTTAGGACGTGACGCTTCATTAACGCTTCAGTTATATAATGTTCAATACTTCTGAGTTAAAGTTTCCACACACATTATGTTTTTATTTTTCCTTCTCAAGATTACGTAAATTATATATTTTTCGGTTATAATGAATTGATGATGGAGAAAAATCGATATACGTTATTTGAAGGAGGTGATAATAGGCAAATTGAATAGACACTGTCATGATTTCGTAACGATTCGAAATTTGCACAGCAAACGCGCATTCCTGGTGAACGAATAAAAAGGTCTAGTAGCCCGTAACCGCGCACTCGCGTTCCTCGTTAGTTCCGGAGAATTTGCTTTTTCCGCACACCGCACACGCGCGATGCCGCGCACTCGAGGTTAAACTGTCGTGTCGGGAGATAAAAGGACCGCTAATACACCAGGAAAAAACTATTTAGTTGATGTCAACTGAATTGGGTTGGAAAAAAAGAAAATCCTTCCACCCAATAAATCTGTGTTAGTGCAGCTGCACCACGGGTGTCCTAACATTCAATTTCCTTTCTACCCTTATTGGAGTAAGTTTAAGTAGTGCTTCTTTAAGCTAAAATCAGCCAGAAACAATATTTTATAAGGCTGTGAAATTTTCACAGATAAATTCTGTCTTGGGGATTGTACGAAGAATTTGTAACACCTAAAAATATGTAAAAGATCAATACCATGTGTACTTTTAAAAAAATTCTCCAGTCAGCGTCGATGAAATGAAGATTTGAGAAATAAAATTTAGACTTAATAAGATGAATTAATTTTGAGTCAGCTGCAGTAACTTTCAATCAACGGAAACAATTTGCAGCCAGCGGTATTAACTTTCAGCCATCTGAAGTAACTTTTAGTCAGCTGAAGCAACTTTCAGCCAACTGAATCAGCTGTCAGCCAGCTGAAGCAACTTTCAGCCATCTGAAGTAACTTTCAGGCATTCGAAGTAACTTCCAGTCAGCTAAATTAATTTTCAACGATTTTATGTGTTCGAGACTGGAGTATTAGAATTTTGAAATGGTTGGTTGAATCATTGAAAACTTTCGTAACGTCGACCTATATTCAAGGAGACCTTTCATACTTGTTAGGAAATTCTAGTAGGCATTGAGGAAAATCGACCAACCCATCGAGTTTTCTATATGGAGATGCACAGAGAGTGACTCCGCTGTGCATGCACTCTCGAGCAATCTCGTCGGGTTCACGACCGATATTCACAGTACAATATACAATACATGGTGTGTCTTAGGGGCGAGGAGTGAGCTGAAGGCGTTCTCGAAATCGCTGAGTTGACGTCTCTCGACGGTGTTCGCTGTCGGGCAAAGTGTCTCAACTCTTGCTGGTGTTCGCGTTTACGAAGCCCGGAAAGTCGAAAGTGCACGATGCCACGTCCAGATCGCATTCGAGCCGAAAGAGAATTCAATATCTTCACCGACGGGTTCTCTCTTTCTTCCTTTCTCGTTCACCGTAACTGCGCGAACGTCGGTCCAAAAGTACCTTCGCATAAATAGCTTCTCCTCTTCGTAATACTACAATTTCTCATATGCCCTGTACTCGTGTAAAATGTTAAAAAACTGATAGGTCAGTGCCCTATCAGTCAGAGCAACCAATTGTTCCTCTCCGACTATATTCACGCTACAACCCATTATTATTATATCCAAAATGGAAGTTGTAGTGTTTAGTGAACCTCGATAGCAGACACGAAGTCTGTAGTACATTCGATCTCACTGCTGGTGGTGCTTCTGCTGCTGATATTTCCGCCGTTGAGTGTCGAGTGAGAGAAACAGCGAGTGAGTCGAAATCAACCAGAAAGCATAGTGCACGCAGACGAGAATTCATCGCATGCACTGCTCCGACGAATAACCGATGGGACATCCATCATGGATATCATCCTTCTCTTTCCACAGACACACACACACACAAACACATTCTATATAATAGATTGCGTGTGCACTCCGAAGAACACAAGAATATGTTGGGCACATATGCACACATTTACCGGAATTCGTGAGCGCGTAAATACTAGCGAGACCAAGTGTGAGGGTTTCCCCATCGAGTGCACGTCAATGCCAGCAGACAGCCATCAATAGGCTGCATCGCAGTGATCCATCGACTCACTTATATCCAACAACGGTTGGAAGCGACAACGCCAGTAAGCTCTGCGATTCATGTCTACTCCTTGCTTTCGTCTTGGCCAATCATACGTGCGAGAGAGCACGTGACTGGTAGACATACGTCCGTGAAGATGTAGATGTGCAGAATCGACTGCCAGCAGTAATCCAAATTACTCTTGTCAAGAAGATGAATGCATCGTACCCAACGTAGGAAGTACGTACACTTGGGAGTAAACGTATAAGCAGCCGATCGCTATTCGTAAACACAATATTTGCGTTGCTTAGCTATTGGCAATACTCTACTACATTGACATCTCCGATGGAAAGAAAGTATATTCGGAAAAATATCAAAATAGTAATTTGTGATACTATTGAAAGAGCAGTATTCAAGACAAATCTTCTGGTATTTTGTTTTCGTTACAGGAGTTCGGCATATTCAAGTGTGCAAGAAAGAAAGCTCAACGAAATGAGCAGTTCGACAGATAAAAGTCTTGCAATTAGTTATAGACTGGTGTAAATCTAACGCCTTCATGCAATAGGTATGGCCACAAATCGCCTTTTTCAGGATACTTTTTGCCATGGCGAACATCGTGATCATAAGATAGGGTCAAAATTAATTGGGAAATTTATTTTGGCGTTCTGCAAGCTGCAGGCCTAAGAAAAATATTGAAATGTTTAAAAGTTACATTGACTCAATAAAAAAAAAAAAACAATGGTAATAGTAATAGAAAAACTATAAATGTTTCGCGCATTTCTCAAACACTTAAATTAATTTATCCTTGTTAAGCGTTGACCAATGAGGACAGTGAGAATGTTTAGAAAAAAAAGATGCCCACTCTGCAGTCCTGCAACGTCTAGCGGTGCACCATAATTAAATCAGCGATACCGAAGCGTCCGAGCTCTGCAAAATATTAAATTCCAATACTTCTCCTTCTTCCATTCTTGATGACGAAGAGTTTCCTTTAATCTTGCGACTAATAAAATTTCTAATTAAAGGTACATATAGGTATGTCGGTACACCTCGTAATATGAAGAAAAAAAAAAAATTGTCTGATATATTTTTTCAACGGGATGTTGGTTTCTACGGAAGCGGCTCCCATTGACTTTTCATTTATAACGAAGGAAGAGAGACGGTGGAGGAATGGCAAGGAATTCAAAATTAGATATCGGGTGTAGATGGAGGTGCGGATGAGAAAAAGGATGGGAAGAGATCGAGAAGGCTGCAGTGGGTTGTGCTCTAGCCAATGGCACGGCACGGCGGCTTGTCGTGAGGTCGATTGCGTTCTCAGGTTTCATTTCACGCGGTAGCGAAACCGCGACTTTACTAGCATCATATGAGATCTACAGTGACAGTTGAACCTTTGGCTACACATAATTCATTGGTCCATTAAGAAGAGGCTGTGTTAAATAAAAGCATTCAAACATTCAGATATTTTTAACAGAAATTCTTTATATCGAATCGAATACATTGTTGCCATCTATAATTATATTCCACGAAACTGCTTGTTCTATTGTCTACGCCAATAAGTTTGACCTGTTAATCAACCCGTGAGACCTTATTAAACTTCATCATGACAACCTAGAATTGCCTAATGAGGCGATCAATATCGCTTTATTCAATTTGTACCATGATTAAACCTGAGAGCGCCCTCAAGTGATGAACTTAACAAACCCTTATTAAGCGTCGCCATGAAAACATAGAATTGCCTTATGAGATGCTTATTTGGCAAAATTATTATTAATTTTTTTTACTCGAGACCATGATTGAGCCCAACTGGACTTTTAATTTATTGCTCCATTGCGGCCCCATTGAATTTCAGTATGAAAACTTAGAAATACCTCATAAGATCCGTAATCGGGAGTGATATGAAAATCCCTTTTACGGTGTCCACATTAAAGCCCCATAGGGTCTTACTTTATCATAGGACATCCCTAATAATTTTCTCCATGGGTAAATTTACATGGAAAAAAGGTCAAAAGGAAACATCCACGTTGATGGAAATCTCCCATACACGCGCACAAGGGAACGTTATTTTTTCCAGTACTATGAATAGATTGGTGTTAAAGTTTGGTTTAGCGATAAGTTCTCGGATAAAGGTCAGATATCGTGATCATACCATCACTTTATCGACGCAGATGAGATAAGTCGATTTATTGACTACTTTAAAAGGTCACAGGTATTAAAAATTCAGGGATATTGATAAAATAATCTCTGAATAATTACTTGATTTTAATAGCTCTTTCAAGACAACTTGATTGGTAGAAACTTCGCGGCCTAAACGAAAAAACCAAGTTTCCGCCTGTCTCGGATGTAATCTTAACGAACCGCTTGCGTTTGCAACGTACTTTTACTTATACGTTGTCCGTTCATCATGACTGTGCCATAGCGTCTTCGTTTCCTGCTCCGTCTAAACTTCTTCGTACCGCTTCGCCAAACACTTCATCAAATACCTGAGATTCCACGGAAAAATGCCGCTTAACAGATAATCCAGGAAGTAAAGAAGCTAAGACATCGCATTTCTCAACGGCGCGATCACCTTTCTCCTTGAATATATCTTCAGTGGTGAGAGGCAAATTGTATACAAATACATTCTGTATTTCTGCCAGACGATTTTATGAGGAAATTAATTCCCCTTCACAATCACGAATATCCACTTGCTTAGGTAAAATATCATTTCAATGCTGTATTACGACTGAGGGTCACCAATTAATTATTTACAAATTTACTCAATATTTTTTTGTCACCATAAATTGAAATAAAGTGAAATAAACTGAAATAAACTGAATAGAGTACGTCAAGAAATAGTAGAACATTATTGACTCTGCTTCTATGCATACGGAAAGATCTTATTCCCCACAAAAGATTTCGTGGCAGATAAAGATCACTCGTTCGTTGGTTTTTATTTTTACAGGAAAAGGGTCCGGAGCCATAACTTGAAGAAAGTCACATCATTAATTATAAAAAAATAAGAAACCATAGGGTCTGTCCGCACAAGCCTACCTGACGTGACAAGGTAGATCCATGCAGGGGGGAATGAGGTATTATCCATTCATAGCCCTTCTCTCCCCTCGAGCCCGAGATCTCGATAACCATCGCTGCATGACACAGCCACGTACGAATCCACTTCTGCCTTTGGTGAACACGTGAGACGAATATTTCGTGTGAAATGTATAAAAGAATAAAAAAAAAAGCAACAAGGACGAATGAAAGAAGGGTAGATTCGTGAGGCACGAACAAATATAAGGGAGTTTTCACAAACCCAGAGACTCACATACGCACACAAATATTTCCACTACATTTTCGTATATTTCTCAAGAACCGCATGAAACGAAGTTTTTACGGCCTCAAATGCTTACGTCTCTCTCATACTTTTCATCTCACACTCGCATCTCTACTCGGGAGAGACGAAACGAAGCGAGTGACTCGGAAATAGGTATACCGGTGAAAATGCGGATGCATAGTCAAGGAAAAGGCTGCAAAGCTGAGTTACCTGTGCGAATAGAGTTCGAGATATTCTCAGCCGATATCCTTACGTCTACCGTTGCCTCAACGTGTTGTGCCGTCTGTGTTGTGGGTTCCGTTGCACAGTTCGCTACATTGTAAATCTAAGTATGTCATGAAATTGTGTAGCTTCTTATCTTGCCTATTGGAGTGACATTTTACATATTCACCGTTTGTTGTTTCCGTGAATTATTCCTTGGTCAAAGTAACACATTTTACACGAGCATGAAACTGATCTGGAAAATTCTAAAGATTCTGAAAGAATATTGTGAATTTTTTTTATCGGTAAAGTGATTCGGTATTTATGAGATTTAGAAACTTTCGAGTTATTTCCGTTTTGGTCCGGTTCAGGTGAAATTTCAATAGATCGACTGAAATTGAACAAATCGACAAATTCAATATAAAAGATAAAAATTAATGAGGAAGCAATTTGCGAAATTCTACTTTGTATCAATATTCGAAAGAAGTCTATAACTTGCAGGATTTATTTTATGACCTTCTTTCGGTGACTGTGTCTCCTCAAATCTCTTTGTTATTGATTTTCCAATTTCCTTGAATTGCTTTCATTCCATGTTCGATTTCTTCAACAGGTATTCTATCGTAAAAGTATAAAAAATAATTTTTCTAAAACTTCTGTGTGTCCAGATGAACATATGGTGTAGTCTTTATTTACTCATTCCTCTCTCCAGTGTTAGAATGTCATGTAAGTACCTCTTGTAATACCTGAGGAGAACCTATCTCTATAAAACCACCAAGAAGACACTGCATTCAGTATAGCTCCTCTTTCCTCTCACGAGTCGCTGGACCTTCATCTTCTTCTGCTTTCTTTGCTTCGTTCCGATTATCTTCTCGCTGCGTCTGACCACCGTTGTATTCTCTATAATACTGCGGCACATACAGTCAACGTATAATGCGCTTCCGTGTGCAGTAGATATATTAAATGACTGGTTACACGAACGATAAACGTTCTAGCAGCAAACCGGAATGAAAATAAGAAAAGAAAATTGAAGGTTCAGTGTGTATTTATGAAGAGGTCTACAAGAGGCTGAGGATAATACGTACAAGGAAGAGTTCACTCATATCGGTAGACCACCGTGGCAAAATATTTCATAAAAAAAAAATTTTTATCTCCTACGTCCTGGTCAACTCTTTCGAGTTGCGCTACGGGAATCCCAATGGTGGTCTCGCTTCCGGGTCAAGGCCTTTACTCCACACTAAAGAACAAAAGTAGTTGAAGATACTAATCAATGGGTTCGAACAACCGCTCGAAAGCGTTAATATAACGTCAACTACACTGTTAGAAAAGATAGAAGTTTTAATGCATAAACTCTTCATGGAAATTTAATAAAAAATTGTGGTATACGATTCATGTACTTTCGCAGTAAAATTAAAGAAAATTATTAAAATTCAAATACTTTTACTGTAAAATTGAAGTACATTATTGAATATAATGTACCATACATAAATTTTACATTACACTTGTATACTAAATTTCATATATTATTTTATGAATAAATACTTCCAATAAAAGTACACTAAATTTCAAGCAAATTTGTTTTACAGGGTATTCAGTGGGTTACGACAACTACTTAACATTTTGTTGCTAAATTTGTACGAGTGAACATTTTTTTTAAAAACATTTGTGAAACAAAAAAAAATAAGTGCAATAATAATTGATAAAAATTATTCGTATTCATCGAAGGATCTGAATTTTTTTACCCATGCTCAATAATGTTAGTTATTTATTTATCAAAGTATCAGAAATGCTCGTTTTATTGGACGATGTTGATTTCTAGTACAAATTCGTAAAAAAAATTGGCGTCATACAGGAAATGGCACAGCGTGTAAAAGACACAGTCAACCGCTTGAGTACAAGCGGTAAAAATGATTTTGGCGCCTCGCGATCGCATAAAAATCCGAACGAGCCACTTCTGAAGATCGTTCGGACCACCTTATTATCGTTGCTCTTAAATCCAGTGTACCAAGTTACTGCCGCTGTGCTGTCATGTGCAACATACGCGTAAACGAAGACGTGCGCTGGATTGAAGTACTCTCGAAGGGTCGTCGCGGTAGCTTATAAAAAATCGCTATATCCTACTCGATCGAGTACTTCACTCGGCAATTTTATAGTAATCTCGTTGGGTTATTAATGATCATTCGCGGTGTAAACATTGTACACTTCATTTCTACGTTAAATGTTAATGGAGCTTTGAATCAAAGCTCCATTAACTTTAACGTAGACTTTAAGCCCTATATTTTTTCAGAAATCATTCCCAAAAAATTTTCTCCCTGTATTATGTCATGGAACGGGCAAACCTATGACCAACTTTCAATATTCGGAGGCAAGATTCCGACGCTGATCAAACGACGACAAGTGCACCATCATAAAGGACGTCAAGTACATTTCTACAGGTTTGAACTATGAACTCGCCATGCAGGCATCGAATCAACTGCAGAATCCGGACGAACCAATGTGCATTTCGAACCCTGAAGCTCCGAACCGAGTGGAGACTCGACGGACATATGGACAGACGTACATCGAAGCCTGAACTGCATGGATGAGTCACTCTCCCGTTCGTATTCGCACTGTCCGATGCTATTAGGGCTCGACAATAAGCACTGACGATCCCGCGTCTCGACGCCAGTTAACAGGCACAATGGGTATACCATACAAGCGTGTACTACAGAGAACACAGAGTGAGATCGGTGAGTTAGTGCCACGGGGTTATATGCCATGTATACCTCGCACTCGGCTCGACGAGACGTGAACGAGGGGGTTCATACTGCCAACGAAATAAACATTCGGCAGCATATGTCCGATTATCGGACTATAGTCATCAGGCGCCAGCGGTAGTTGTACACTATGACGTCGATAACGGTCACAGGGGCTAATTGTAACGGATGTGCACGGTACATTAGCAATATTGTAAACCTCACTATTAAGAATGCAAATTTACTCGAAATTTCATTCATCGGCTGATGGATTAAATTTAATGCACGCTCGTAGTAAAATAACAAATTTTTATATTTAATTTCCTACCTTCGCCACATAGTGAATTTAATATACCGACTGATAGATGAAAACGTCCACTTCATGTACATTCAATTTTGAATAGATTTGTTTCATAGTGTGATGTAAAGGATTACCCGGTAAATGAATAAATAAATAAATAAATAAATAAATGAATAAATAAATGAATAAATAAATAAATGAATAAATAAATAAATGAATAAATAAATGATTAAATGAATAAATAAATGAAAAAACATGAAGCTGAGAGTGAGCCAATTGGCCCCGGTGTTCACTACGAGCTGTGTCGATCGCGAGGGAAGGGAGAATGCTTTGCTATGGCCGATTGTCAATCCACCTGATCTGCTATCGTGCAAACTATAGTATAGTGGACGCAGATCACAGGATTGTGCCGGACCCTCGTGAGCACACACAAACCCTCTTCTGAGCAGGGTCAGAAACCAGCCCGCACCGATCGGAACAAGCTAGCATGAGTGCGCATACACTGTAGATGCATGTTAGGTATATAGATATGCGACGTGCTGACGGGTTTAACCCCGCGTGTTACGCTTGTCGTTTTCCTGGATAATCGAGTCGACCGTTCCTGTACTAATCGCGTATCCCCTCCCCCGCCCCGCCTCTCGCTACTACCCCCTCCTCATGTAGGACATATACATAGATGAGCGCCACCGCGCGACTGAAAGAGATAATTAATCGACATAATTAATTGCTCGCGTCGTTCTCTATCTCTGGCTTCGGAACGAGGGTCCGCAAGCAAACGATGTGTGAGTGTGTGTGTTTGTTGGGTGAGAGTATAATATGCTGTACCAGAGGACAACAGTAGCGATTGAATGCCCACCAGCTGTGAGGATAGGGAGAGACCGTTGTAGGACGGATGTAATGAGTTTCCTGTTTAGTTTACTATAATGGATCTAGAAGTATTGATCTATATCAGAAGGTATGAAATATCCGGTATTCATATGGATTTAAAAAAAAATTAGAATTACATAAAATGGGAAACTTTTTACTGAACATCACCAAGTTTGATACGTGGTAGTGCTGATCGGTATGATTATTCGTCTGTAACAAATGTCAGTTGATTCGGTTTTATTTTACATGAGTGAGAGAAAAACGTAATTTTTTTTCGGAAAGTTGTGTTGTTCAAAAAATAGATTCATCATCTTAAATTCAATATCCATGCAAAGTGTATTTATATTACACGGATAAAAGCATTTAACTGAAGCCCCACGCACGAACCAATGACTTTTCAAACGTGCGGCAAAAAACTACATTTTTCGGCAAGGACCGATTCGCTTTATAGACTTTCAAAGGAATTTTTATTTATATCTGCACGCCGTGACAGAATAATCTCAGCGTGTCATGTGAATGATACTTGAAGCAACAGCAAGTGCGCAAGCCAAACAATTTACTATTCACGACGGAAATAAAATAAACAAAAATCGAATCATCATGTCAACAGGGTTCTACAGAAAATAAATAGTATCTATCGTGTATCTTCGATATATACCGGGAAAAGGTTCACGAAGGGGTCGGTAAAGAATGTGTCTCACGAAGCCGTGCTACTAGCAGCTACCAATAGTATAACCAAACGACGACGTAGCGCAAGGGCGAGCAACACTCGCCGGGCGTTTGTTATTCCTTCGCAACGTGGCCCGTTGGCGAATGCAAATCGAGGCTGTGCGGCACAGCACAGTATAATATTCACGCGTGAATCGCAGGTGCGGATACTATATATTGCGAAGGTGCTCCGAAGGAGACTGTGAAATTCCGCAAGTGAGAAGGGCACGCTCGATGGAAGGAAGAAGGAAGAAAGGAAAAATGAACGGCTAACGTAGCTGTGGCGCTAGCGTCGAGTCGAGGGGATCTGTGAACGCCGTGAAAGAAACGTAGCAGGTCTCGTATACGCGCTTGGCATAATTTAAGGGGCCGCGAAGAGCTTTTTTCAATGGCCGCTTTAGTCTGGCGTTCCGGGCCCATATATTTTTTCATTGCCTCAACGTGCGGTCCTCCACAATACCGTCACTTGTTTGCTCGCGTTTCTTCATTGGTTCCCGAGGAGAGAAAAAAAAATCGTAAAGCTAGATACCTACGACGCGATAGCAGCGCCACACATAGTCATGGTTACGACTTTCAACAACTATAAACTCCCACAATATCGCTAAACGGCGGCTTTGTGGCTTCTATTGTGATTCAGATGTGGACAACGGATTCGACTCAACTCTGGATATATTTATACATATATGCATATGCTCGGAAATTCATAAAAAAGACGTAGGCAATTTATTTTCAGGCTTTCAAGAGGTC
This sequence comes from Tromatobia lineatoria, assembly GCA_949699805.1. NCBI lineage: Eukaryota > Metazoa > Arthropoda > Insecta > Hymenoptera > Ichneumonidae > Tromatobia > Tromatobia lineatoria. The sequence goes on from OX453052.1 coordinate 722,906, forward strand.
GCCATGGTTTTGAATGTGTGAATAAGTCTTCCTCTTTTAAAACTCACTGAAAAAGTGGTTGCATTAAGGTTATGTTCGATACCGACTGAGTCGCCATGACTGCAACGCCATTGGTCATCACAGAAGAGTGAGAGAGAACGACAAAAGTGTGTCACACATCACGTTAAATCAAATTTCTGCTAATGCTAATTTGCAAAGAATTTTAACACCTCGTATATTTTTCTTGATTTTTTTGCCTATAAAATCCACATATTTAAAATTTTCATTCAGTTTTAGATAATAAATAGTAATTTTATGTGCCCAATTGAACGATTAGTTAATTTCTATGTGAAACCAGCCTCATTTGTTATCCGGTGATAAAGACAGAACAAATTAAACCCCCTGAGAAAGAAATGAAGTTCGGAAGTGTTGAACAGCTTTTTTGCAAATGGGAGTATAACTCGGAACTGGTTAGAATTGATCGCGATGGAGTTCAAGCCCAAGTGTCGAAGAAGAAGAGAGCAGAGAAAAATTTCTTGAACGAGTTAATATTTAATTGTCGAGGACGGTAGCCGGATGGTAAGGGAAAAAAGAAAGTGAGAGAGGAGGCGAAAAAAAGGCGGCGATAGTTCGATAGGAAATCGAGTCCGAGCTGCCGACTGTATGGGGTATAGACTTCTGTCCGCTCGTGGAAGAAAACGCTCGTGAGAACGCGAGGTATTAGCTTCCAACGTTAATTGAATTACGTCAGAGCCCCGAAGTTGTACCTTGCGAAAGTTTGACGTAGTATATACTACTGCGTACTCTCCGATAGTAAACCTTGGTGCGGAAGACGAAGGGAAGGCATTTTCAGACGTGGCGACGACGTGAATAACGTCGACGGTTCTGCAATATTCCCTAGCTACGAAATGCTTCAGGCAGTTGACGAAACTTTATTTATCGGCGTTCGAGCAGGAATTGTTCCGGCTATACATAGCATTTGCTCGCTCACTTTCGTTTCTCCTGTCCTTCTTCGTTAAGCGTAGTGGCTGCTGATGGTAGTTTCGTTAAACTGCACCGACGTCTTATGATTATTGGTTTCACTGGATTAAAGGACTACCTGAATAGCCAGAAGCAAAGAGTATCGATGCTCACAAGAATACCGATACTTATTAGGTGAATTGATTCAATCAAACCACCACGATTCAATCAATCTCGAGGAGTCGGCTTCGAGATATCAAGGATTGTCGATTTTGATCGAAGATTACGATTCCAGGCAGCTGAAGAATCGAATTAGTAGGGTTTTGGTATTTTGATAAATTGCCTTACCTTTTTGCTTTGCACGCGTATTTGGAATCGACAATAAGACAAATCATTATCAAATCGCATTTCCGCCAGACTCAATATAATCGTGGAAAAAAAACGTCTCCTCATTTACATATACACATGTCGTTGCTCTCTTTGTTCGGTAAAACAAGTTTTAGTGCTGCTTCTTATCTTATTAGTGCATCTGGCCACATGACTTCCGAAATAACGGATTGTGTTAAGGTAACAAGGGCGGATATCCTATGGCACGATATCGAGCAAACTTTCATGATCGTATATGAGATACCGTCCTAATTCGTTGATATCCCGTGAAACGGCCTGTCACGAACTGTTTAGCCCTCAGGCAGAACGGGCTTGATTGAGCCGTCTCTTCCAGGATAACAATAATAACTATGTATTATGCACGTATAATTATACAGGACGGCCATTCAATCGTCGAAACGTGAACGAAGGAACAGAGGACTGTTATTACGTTGTCAAACTCAGATATGCGATAGCGTCGTATAACAATTTAATAACCGGACCTTATTAAATGTATTTGAGGTATTGCATCTGAATTGAACCCCTTTCCGGTCGGTTTTTTTTTCTTCCAAGAACTCGACTACCTTTCAGCATGACCTTTTAGCATAAAATATAGCCATTTGAAAAAAAATACAGTTTTTGGCCAGAAACTATAAAAATGCTTTTTCTCCAAAAGATAATAATTTATTGGAACGAAACTATTATTCGAAACTTTATATATCTATCTGAGAAAGTAATCCGTCAATTTCATTGTTGGTCTTCGCATTCGTCTACAAATGGCGCTAGTTTACGGATGACAAAAAATTCGCAAATACACCAAAATTGGTTTTTTTGCATATTTGATCGTTTTTAGAATATCTTGAATCTATTAAATAATGTAAGTAATAATGTTTGAAAATGAATGAGATTGAATGTGATCTGAAACGGTTTAATTTTAGATCTCGGGTTATGAATCAAATTCCCCAAAAATTGCATGGCTAAAAAATAGGGAATTATATTGCACTTCTCGATGGGCTTATTTTCCATTTCTGGTTGTCATATTTCCACTATCGGTTACGCGAAATGTAATCAAAATTGTCTCCTCTGATCGTGCAAAACGTGTAAAGATTGTCGGATTGTGAAATATCCGGCAAACTTGACGTAACACTTTACATTCTATCTTTCGAGCATAAATATTTGTGATACGTTAACTTGATAACAATTTCAATTTGCTTCAGATCTTCGTTGTAGGTGCTGTAATAAGCCCAGGGAACTTCTTGTACAAAAATAAATATTCAAAAGCGTGTAAAATCCACCAAGTTGGAGTTATCGAGTAACGATAAACCCGAGAGGATAGTTCAGTAAGTTTGCAACTTACAACCTCCCCGTCCATACTTACAGTAGTCAAAGTAAGATGAAGATTATTATGGATTAGTAAGGTTCAAGCATGAAAACAGCCAGTGGCGTGAGATCCCATCAGGAAGACACTTCCGTAGACGGCACAGAAGCTCAATTCAAGCCTCTCGTAGTTGAAAATGCACGTGCAGCGTAATCATAGCGAGATTATTACGCGATATGATGCGAAAATGCATTATAAATTCTGGCATTGTAGGGTTATTGATCGTGGTAAATATACTATGAAGTTGGTTTAACTACCTTTCGGTACTCGCGCAGAAATACCACGAGTTATTTTCAAATATGCAGTTCTCGTTTACGTACATCATATTATTATAATTAATTAGCTTATGAAAGTATTATACCTGTCCTGTTGTTGTATGTTTCAACTTATCGTTCCGTCCATTTCCATTCGCAATTGCATCAAATTCCGCCGAAAAAGTATTTAAAAGCAAATACAACGAAAAATGGATAAACTCTGAAAATAACGACTTTTTTTCGCGTGTTGCTTTTTTTAACATTATTTTAATGACATTGCTAATTAATTGTTTATTATGAATTTGTGAAATGGATAGAGTCGCTACTGACGTATTCGTAGCACGTGACTTTCTCATCACATTTGTTACTGGCGTGAAGTTTTTTTCGTGAATTTAATAGATAACTAGGAAAAAATATAATTTAGAACACGTATAAAATTTGAATAATTTCGTATCTTATTTGTGATTTAAGTTCGTTGCTATAATTTGAAGATGTTTAAGAATTTGAATACAGAAAGCACACACCAAATTTCATTGCGGTCTACAGATTTTTTCGAAAGTAATTGTGGTTGTAGACGGTACATACAGACGTCAGACAGACAGTTAGAAATGAGTTAATACGAGTTGATGTGTTTTTTGGAATCTCGTACACTCGAAACAAGTATTTCCCTCAAAATCCACGAAAAGATTTTTTTGCATTTCAATAATTTCTTTCTTTACATACTTTGTATGCGACGGAAAGTAAAAATTCAGGGATATTTTATATAATGGTTCATATCGACCTTAGGCAGAATAATTTTTTAGTCCGAGTTTTAATGAGTTCTGCAAATGGAAATCTTTCGATTTCTGGGTTTTTGCTGCTATAAGACATAAAAAAAACTAATGAACGAAAACTATGCTCTTAAGTACCAAAAAGAATGATAGCATCACTGCACCAGTATAATTTATTCCTAACCCTTATTTTCTTTCTCAAATGTCTCAAGATAGGTTGAATACAGTATAAAGTCCATAATAAACCTACGTAGAAATTCGCAAGTGGTGCGCTCGTTGAATTACGAATAAAGGTGTAAAGTACAGTTGTATCGGTGTTGGACCTGACTCTGTATAGGGTCTTATAGAAGTTTTGTGCTTCATGGCTACTTAAGGCTTAATATTTCACGAGCCTTGCAACAGTAGGGCCGACGGATAAATGAGCTTCATGCTGCAGGAAAGCAGTCACGAGAGTTCCAACTTTGCGAGCTTAAGGACTATACCAAAGGGTCAGATTGGCATCAGAGCTTTGCCACTATTTGACTCGATACAAGGTTTCATATGTGTTAACCATTACGGATAAGAGTTGCGAAATTGTCGTCAGTTAGCTTTCTTTCATTCTCATTATCCGCACGCAATTTATTTTCCTGGAACAGTCCAGGACTTCCGGGTCTATCAGTTGCGAAAACAGCAACGTAATCCTCGTTCAGGATCTATCACAAGGATTTGGTTTAAATAAGATGCAAAGTAGGATTGTGCAAATTGCTTCTCCATTATTTTTGCTTTATTTCACAAAGCTGCATCTGTGACGTATTTTAATCGATTTGGTTAAATAATTTTTGTGAATAAAAAAAGCTTAAAAACTGTAAGAAGAAAAATCTCCCCCACTTTGGCTATAAGCTAGATAATTTTTTGATACGTATTATTCAGAATTTTTTCAGATTTTCAAATTATGACATTCGATATTCGACACTATTCGACTCGATAGAATGTGTTAACCTTCATAGATAAGTTTTGTAAAATTGGTGTAAGTCAACTTACTTCCATTCTCTTTATCCGCACCGAATTTATTTTCCTGGAATTGTTGAGAATTTCCCTGCCTATCAAGTACATACAAAGGCAACATAATTGTCGTTAATCGCTCGGCGTTAGTGAGCTTTTAGATTCTTCTTCGTGACGAGACTCGAGACTCGTTACATTTTGGTTTGACTCGAGCCTGCAGTTGCATCGCAGATGTATAATTGCATTCACGCACGCTCATCGTGTCTCGGAACAACGAAAAGTTCTCTCACATACACTTTAGCTAAGAAATCGTATAGAAATACTAAGACAAAGAGCGGAAAAGGTAGTTCAGGAGTTAACATCCGTTTCTGAAAAGAGAAAGTCCTAAGTGGAAGACTCAATACAAATTTAAAGCTGTACGAGCCGTATTAACAACTCCTGCACAACTCGACGCACCATTACACGAAATTCAAAGCCTCAGCGGCTTTAGTGGTTGTATATACATGGGAGATACAAACTTAGAACAAAAAAGGCGAGAGGTAGAGTTTGAATTACGACATCGATTCACACCTCGGTTATACTTGATTGGGTCTATTTACTGAAGAACTTATGTTGTTTACTTTGACACCTCAAGGGTTCAGTTCGTAGCTTTTTGATAGAGGAAGCATTGTTTTCACGGAATTTTTGTTCAAGAGGAAAGAGTCACCTAAGAATAGGTATTTAAAAAAATTCGTTATTAACAAAAATTCACTTCAGTTATCTCGTTCATATAATTCCCAACAAGGGTATTATTATTGTACTAGTCGACATGACATTTGATTTCAAATCGAACCTATTTTAACTCACTACGTTTTCAAAGTAATTGGGACCGATTGCCAGCTACGTAATGTTAACACACAAAAAAATGTCTTATGAAAAAAAAACTCGGAGCGTCTGTCAGTCGTTTTTTTAAATTTTTGATCTCACTTTACTGGAGTACACGTCAATTTTTCCAGACTCGTCGTACCAGCTGGGATATCCAATATTCGTGACTACATTGTCGACTTTTTCTTCAAATCGGAATTTCACTTTATCGTCCATCCACATAGATTGGTCAAACTTCCGCTTCATCTCTGCTTGAATCTGGGTTAACATTCCACTAGCCTCTGAATATAAAAAATGTTTTACGAAAAATTCTGCAAAATAACAAAAATATTCGATGCCAAGTTATTATACTGAACCATCAATGGACGTAATTTACTGGAAATAAAATGAAAACGAGTGTAATGAAAGTGAGTCATATTCGACGTTATTGATTCCACAATTACCGACAGTTCGCAGCGGAGTTTTTATTAGCAATTCAGGAAGTTCTTCAACGAACTTTCTTTACGCGAGACCAATTTTTTCCGTCGCATCAATCACAATATCGGTTTCTTCGGGAACATTTCGGATAGTTTCCAGTGAGTTGATCGGCAAAAATAAAAGATACGAGAATAGAACGAGATAAAAACAATCCGCTTTCTATTTTACGGATTTCATTTCGATTCTGTTTTTTTTTTTCTATGACTTTTAATCTGTTTCGTTATTTTTTTGTCTGGTATTCAACCCGCAGATATTATTTTCGTAGTTGGAATTTTACGAGCATTCTTTTTCATCGACGACCATTTTCATTGACTGATCATGGCATTCGTGATAATAATAATTACGGCATATTCACAATGCCCAGATACGATAGAGGGAAAAGTTCCGCATATTAAAATCCCAATCATTTCTAAGCAGGGAAACTAGAGGGAAATATTAAGATTAATTTTGGGGTGTCAAGAGGTATTCGTCGAATTATTTTTCGAGTCTAGATTTCGACTAAGCACAGAGCAGTATTCGAGGAAACAGAGTTTGTATTTAAATATACATTTCTTTAAACATTCTAGATGATTCCATTTTTATATTCACAATGGTCGTAGTTTAGAAAAAGACATATATCAAAACTTATATCGTATTCACGATCTATAAGCCGCTATGGCAAACCGCACAAGCTCAAGAAAACCAGTCACGAGAGATCGAACTTTGTGAGCTTAGAGATACGAATGGGTTAAATCAACATTGGCGGCTTTGGCAATGTTAGGTTTGATAAAACGTTGTATATTTGTGTGCCATCATGAATAAGGGCTGCAAAACTGGCGTCAGTTAGCTTTCTTTCTTCCTCGTCAAGCGCACGCGATTTATTTTCCTGGAAACGCTAAGGGTTTCCGGGTCTATTCTGTACAAAGGCAATCACGAATCCGACGTTAATCGCTCGTCGTTTGTCGGCTTTTAGATTCGTTTTCGTGTCGGGACTCTCGAGACTCGTTTCATTTTGGTTTTGGTTCGCGGCTGTCGTTGCATCGCAGATTTATAATTGCGTTCACGCACGCTTGACAAGTCTCGAAACAATGGAAAATTACCTCGTGCACACGTTAGCGGAGGAATCGCATAGAAATACCAAGACAAAGAGTGGGAAAGCTAGTTCAGGAGCTAACAACCGTTTCACAAAAGCGGAAGTCCTGAGCAGAAGAGTCAATGAGGATCTCCATCTCTACCAGTCCTATTAACAATTTCAACCCGACGTGACACTCTATTATACGAATTTCAAAGCTTCAACGATGTTACACGTTAAACGCATGAAAGTGAAACAAATCTTTCACGTTAAATGAGTCATAATTTAAACATGTGAATATTTCTACTACTTTTTTTTTATTTACTTTTTCGATTCTTATTTGAGTAATAATGAAATCTATGGAAAAGCATAGGTGAAAATTATTCCAGGCTATTATAAAAAAAAAAAATTTCACAAAGTATACGCTAAAATCATATATTTTATTTTGGAAACATTTATTCGTGCCAAGGATAGTTTTCAATCGGCAACGAGATGAATAAATGAAAATAAAATCTTCAATTCGGGACGAATTATGGAGATCAAAAACCCCTTAAGGATGATAATAGTTTAAAAATCCTGCAGACGTTCTGACGTTAATTATGAACTTACTTTTGTGGTCATTGATTCTACCCACAAACTGAGCGAAAAATTATTTGACCAATCTCCCTCTATAAGGAAACCGGAAGCTGTCAACACACTTCATCATAGAACAGTATTTCGGACAGTGGAAACACGGAGTGGAAATAATGTACACATTTCTTTGCAGAATCTTCTTTAGGTATTGTTGAGACACCTTCCATGGCAACATCCAAAATAGTGAGCAGTGTCGAGTATACATATCCTCGTAGAAAAATGAAGCTCTGGATTGTAGAGAAAAAGTTTGAAACGGGTATCAGAAACAATAGAAGCGAGAAGTCCGAGGGACAATGTCCAGCTTTCCACTTCTCGATTGTTGGTCAGAGGCTGAGAGCTAGAAACGCGGAGGTTGCAGCTAGCTGGAAAAGATAGACAAGTTGCGCGAAGAGAATGAAGCTTCGAATGAAAGAAATAAGGGATATACAGTTCGGAAAATAAAAAAAAATCGTAAAAACGAAAGAACATTGTGTGATAGAGGGGATAGAACGGGAGTGAAGAAAACGTTGGAGGTTGGGAGAGAAAGAGAAACAAAGGAAGCGGGAGGAAGCAGGGCGGAAGGGTCTGAGGATTAGCGGTCTTAGCCTTACAGTTTTATGCTTCCCTTGCGTTTTATTGGCTTAGCCCGTAGCCGTTCCACGCGAAAAAACAATTGAAAGCCACGGAAAACTTGGCTCGTCTTAAACCGACGAGGAAAAGGAGACAGAAAACGAAACAGAGATCCGGAACTTTTACACCCGTTCTTTTCCCGCCAGAGTCGCGGAAATCCAGAGCCGACATTTCGGGCAAAAGAGAAATACCGAAAGTGCACTTGTTCGACCTCAAAAATTCTGTCGTCCTAACGCGAGCTCCGAAGGTCCTCTCCGTTGCTTTTCCGTACATTCATTTCTCAGAATCCTTGTTACGTTGAGAACTCCTGGCTAACAGAGAGACTCAACGCGAAACTCGGACTTGGCGTTCAAAATCGTTACTTCGCACCAGTCCAAACATTGAACATACCTACCGTAACACCACATGGACCACGCAGTCTTTTTCCTTTTATTTCTCTTCGCTTCTTTTCCCAACGGGTTTCTAGCACATCTCACTGCATTTCGTTTCACTTGGCCGTCCACCGACGCACGACTTCTCCCTGTTTTGCCATCCTTCGTTTGACCTCCCTTCCGCTCTTTTCCAGTTTGTCCTTTTTCTTGCACCATTCCGCGTAACGTCACTTGGCAATCGATCCGAAACCAACGTCCGTTCCGGCATGAATCCAGGTTGTCAACTCGACAACACGACCCGGTAACTCGACCACTGTGTAACTACAAAATCGGCTTGCCGCAAAGCTCTTGTACCTTTTTGAAATCAATACACGATACGGAGATTCAAGTTCAACATGAAGTAGGCTTAAGAAATAAAAATTGGCGTTTACTGTATCAACATTCTGTTCAAGACTTTTGGATGTTGTCTAAGCTTGAGACATCGGATATTCAAAACAAGTTTTACTATTACTTTCAAGTATTCACGGATAGATCATTAGTCAATGCTATAATAATTTCATTTCGCTTGAAAATGTATACAAGCAGTGAACCTCGTTTAATGGAACCATCGATTTATAAATGGGTTCGCCTCGACATGACCTGGACTCCCCTATGGCTATGGATTCCGACGAATGCAATAACTCCCACAAGCCATTTCACAACGTGGCCACTGAATTGTGTGGGAATGATGAGCTTGCGGCACGTTATATTTGGGACGAGAACATGTCACAGTAAAACGGTTCAATGTGGCAGAAAGCCCGTTCCCCACTGTGCCTTCCAATGTTCCACGTCGTGTCCTCGATTCCTACGAATAAAGTATCGAAAACGACCCGCTGAGAGCCACGGACTGGTAGTACCTAGCCGCCGCAAAACTTCTACCTTCTGACTTACGACTATCACAAATCTCAGGACGATAGAACCGCACGCGCCTCCACCGCGGGGACGATGAATATCGCGACCGAGTGAGCCCGTGTCCCTTCTCTGGATGGCAATAAGAAATCTCAAGTGCCCGCGAGCGGAACCGCTGACGGCCCTGTTGGCTATGACCCCGTGGCCGCCATTCAAAGTTATACCGTCGAAAACGTATAAAACCTACCGGAATACGGTAAACGAACTCTAGGAATGGATGATTCTCATACGTGTTCGACGTCTTGTATTCATAGCCGTACGATGCGATCCTAAAACGAATAGAATGGATCTCTTTGGAGGAACGGAATGGAAACTTGAACGACGGGTTGGAAGGTGTATAATGTTTCTATAAGGTATTCACGGATGTTCTATGGACACATGGTCATTCGTAAGATATCTATTATATAGATATTTTTAGGTCCACAGGAAATTTTCAACACGTCCTGTAAGTATTTGCGAGTTTCATAGTCCGCAGGTCATTTGAATTTACAGGACATTATTAGTACATACTCTGTACATCTTTGAAGTGTCTTATCAACGTCCGGACAAGATGTTTCAACGCTGTTAAGTTGAGATATCCCGTAATCATCTCTAAGGGCCGAATTTATAGTCTCAAATTCGAACTTGGGACTATACGGACGGACTGACAGACGGCGCGGCATTTTACCACGTTACCATACTTTTAAGGTATTGTCGTAAGTTTTCGCGTTTTTCACATGGACATAATCCATACGGAAAACGCGATATTTTATTTGCCAAAGGTGCGGGAACTTTTTTTTTAAACATTTACACGCAGAAATGCAGAGATATGAAGGACTAGATGATGAAGTGGACTTGTAGCGAGGACTATGAACCCGCACGATGAGTTACGCACCATTCTGGCAGGCATGTTCACTTCTATACTGTCGTACTATATCTTCACTGGGTACATATATTATATCGTATAGCGAATCTAAGCGCTATGTATCCACGGAGAATTGCAGAGGGATTGTTTATCGCACGTACGCATTTCTGTATCTGTCTGATGTTCTGAGTTGGCATTGGTAGAGACATAGGGGCACCCGTTGCGGTTATTTAAAGTCTGCAAAATTCATCGGTCTCTCTTTCTCTCTTTCTTTAGGTATCCAATGGAAAAAGAGCCGCTGCAAGGTAGACAGCTTGCCGCGAGCATAGGTTACAGGTGCGCACAAGCTTAACCTCGGGCATCACACTCGGCTCCCATATTTTATTTATCTTTCATTTATACCACCTCCGGAACTCTAGCGGAGCTTTCCCTTTTTTCACCCGGACAAAGTGTCGCTTTCCGTTGATTCTCTATTCATCACCTCGCGCCCCTACCGTAATACCTTTTTTTGATTTCTTTCCATACATCATACTTAACCCTTTCACCACTGAACGACCATGTGTTTTACTGAATTTTCTTTCAGCTTTTTATCAACATTTATTTCACTCGCGTGACGAGCCCTTATTAAGAGTTATGAATACATTCCTTGAATTCATTATATTATGCGACAACATCTCTTGAGTAGTTTTCGTCACTTGAGGATCAAATGAATTTCCTTTCGCGACTTGAATGTGGTGCTAAGTACTTTTCTACTTCGAATCTCCAACAAATGAAAGACACAATTTCCAACATCAGTTTTTATGAGTCTATATCCAATTTTCTTCTTTCGTATGAAAGGATAACGTGAATCAAAGCGAATAGCGCTACAGTACTTACGATACTTAAATATCATGATACCTTAATTTGCTCTTATGCTTTTAAAAAGTATATTAAGTCACAAAGAAAGCAAGTATAAAATATAACCGTCATGCCCCATCGTTTAAAAAAATCTTAGCCATTTTTGTAAAAACCTGAATTTTCTTCAAAATATACAATGTTACCCCAAAGTCGGTGCATTTAATATTTTCCATCGGCGTATAGCCTGCACAAAATCCAGCGATTATTTGCCACTTGAAAATCTAAAGGTCATCCACGGTACATGAAAAGCAGAAAGAATGCCTCATACAACTCATGCCGCACTCGGCACATAGTACATAAATACTCGTACGCATTGTATACTCCATGCGGACACCGTACGCCACGATTCAGTGTGCAGTAACGCCTATATGAATACGGTGAAAAAAAAAGAGAGAGAGTAAAAATGCGAGTGCAGCTCGGTCGTGTCGACTCGACGCATAAATCGCATACACCGTCGGTTCTTTCGGTGTCTCTCCTGCCGCCGCCTGTTCTTCGTACCGCGGACGACGACGACGACCACGCGGGCTACTCTAAATAATGGGGTAGCGGTCGTCGCGTTCTCGCGAGCGCGTTCGTATATTCTCTCTGCGTTCCCCTGTCACTGTACTATAGCATGTTGTGGCTATGGTCTACCTGTGCAAGCGAAAGAATGAGAGAATAGATCTGTATTATGTTGATGCGATGTACAAACGAAAACACCGGGAACAACATCACCGGAGCTCCGGTAGATGGCGTGTAGCGAAAAGCCAGCCGTACGCGCGTCTATGGGATACAAGAGTCGGGTCGTGTCGTCCCTGGGCCGCAAAAGTCACTCTCGCTCACCTCTGCATTCGCTCGCACGGTTCTCGTTCGTTCGGACAAGGACGACGGATATTTTTACGACGTGTAGAAAGAGGAGGAAAAAAAAAACAAGAGGCGCAAATGACGACCGCGGCGAACCCTGAACCGTGCGCATTGTTCGCCGGCTCAAACTTCGTCCGCTTAATTATAGGCACTCGCGACGTACGTACTGATGTACCGTACATTTTTATTGCTTTTCATCAGAGGATTTTGCGATCCGCGTTGTGGAGTGACAAGGAAAGTTTATGTACGTGTACTCTGATAAGATATGCGAACAAGATCCTTTGGACGTGGACGGATGAATGAAATGTGTGCGAAATATGCGACGTAGAATATTACAGATATTACAGATATCTACTGCAAGTGGGAATTAATTAATCTCGTAGAAGATTTCAGCATGTTTCTAAACCTCTATTCTCGGCGTTTTAGACCATTTTGAATATCCTGACATGAAAGACAAAAAAAAATGCTCCCAAAAACAAAGTTTCCTCTACGGGGAAGCAAAAAGAGTTTTAGATATGGCGTTCATTAATTTTGGACTGCCGTTTTTACGTATTCAGATGGAATATTAATTATTAGGAAATTTTGAATTAGGTTTTTCATTGAAGACAAAACATTTAATTTCCTTTCTATAATTTTGAAAGTATAAAAATTTGATGAAGCTGCCCATTAATACGGTGCCTATCGCAGCATGTTGTCCATTTTTCTTTCAATGGGACGCGAGAGTTCATCAACGGTATCATCGACTTCCAAAGATCCGTGAGACCAAAAATAGAGAGTAATAGTACAGTGGCAGGAAGGAAAATGCTTGTCGTCGTAGTCTGACACCCACTGGGCTCTTTGCGGAAATACGAGAGGAACTGTGCGGTGCAACCAAGTTTCCTCGGTGCACGCGGATTACGCTAATGAGTGGGTTCAGCTTGTTCCGAGTCGTGGTCGTCTACGTCTTTCCAGGTACCAAGCACGAAAATGTATGGTTGGGGAATTCCACCTCAAATGTTCTTACCGGCAAAAGCTCCGCACTTTAACCTCTTTGAAACCATAACAAAATTATTGATCAATAAAGTAACCTACAATTTTCATTCTTAAGTCACATAAATTGTAATAAATTTCTGGAGTTTCTATATTCTCATTATTATAATTTAAAAAAAAACGTTTTGAAAGTGTGAATAACATATAAATATGAAGAATGGTGTCCAAGTTTGTGAAGTTTTCGTAGTTTCCGTAGTCACCTACAAATAGATTTGACGTAGAATGTGCCAGATACGTTGAGGACGAATGGTAGGAAGGATGAAGAAGGACAGAGGCGAGATATCGAGGCCGAACGTGAGGAGGATGATAGTAACAAGGACTCGAAGTGCGAGAATAGAGATCCAAGGCAGAAGAGAATCTAGTCAGGCATCTAGTGAAGACTCTAACTACTAGTCGACCATACCATCGGAAACACCCCTTGGTTAATCAGAGATGTCGCTTGAGAAACGGACGCTTGATCATTCCCGGGACTTCACTTGCAAAGTGTCTTGTGGCTCCTGGACTAAAGGACCAACTTGAAACTCGAATACTACGCGAACTGTACTTCAAGGCGGAGAGTGCTGATCGCTATTGAAACGATCGGTATCCCTATTCAACACATCTAGGTAACCCTGTTGAAAACAACAAATGTTCTATTTTAAATATATTTTCTTCAGAAACAAAGTAAGCCCGTGTTCCAATAGTCTAAAGATCATTTGGATGCTACAGTTTTATACACGAAAAGAAATGTTTCGTTGTGACAACTCATTTTTTGGTTATGGTAACTGATCGTTTTTTTTCCGTTTAGTGTCTGCATAAACTAAACAAGTAAAAACATTAAGTAGTTCAATTTATTAAGTCACTGTCTACAGCCACGGAGTGTCCGCAATGGTTAAGCGTCCGAAGTGACAAGGTGCCTATATTCACGGAGTGTCTAACAACACGAAGTGTCCAGCGATACGGAGTGTCTAAAGTCACGAAGTGTCTGAGCAGACGGAATGTCGAAAGTGATAAAGCATCTAAAGATACGGAGTGTCTAGCGTCACGGAGTGTCAAGTAATGGCCAGAGTCCCCGAAAGTTCAAGTCCAATGAACAAAATGTCATGGAATTGAAATGTGATTGTGACCGGAAATGAAAAAAGTGTCGATGGCAACGATAGATAATCGAAGAAGAACGTGAAGCGGATCACCACATGAACAAACAAGCAACTTTCGAAGCCGAGAATGTTTCAATCATACTTCCAATTTGTTCCTTGTCTCCCATGTGCATATGTCATCTGAAATAAAAATGAAGAAGAGAGTGGGCGTCTAATAGAGAACAAGGGGAGTGGCTCTTCTCAAACTCGTTCTCGCTTCTCCTCCCCTCATCGAAGTTATATATTTAGCAAACGGTGTCGCTGAGCAGACTCCGCAATGTGGCGTTGACTACTCACTCTCGTGCATGGTGCCCATCTTCTCGAACACTTCTCTCTTTTCAGTTCTAGCCAAAAGCGCCGAGACGGGAGGAGAGTGAGATACACACGAGCTTGGCAATAGTCGACGCCCTCACAAAAGTTGGAAAAAGTCTGTTAGGAGGGTCCGAATACGCGTGTTGAACGCGCCGATAATATATTAAACCGCGTATAACACACATGGCGAAACTTATGTTGGTGAGATGAGGGAGAACGGGGAAAACGGGAGGCGACAAAGATATGGCATAGCAGTACAGAAACTAGGGGATTCCCGAGACAAGCCGTTAGTCCTCCCTGACACAATGTCTCTCTTGGTGCGGTGCTGTTGCCTTCCACGACTCCATGGACTCGTGGGTCCAATCCTCGCTTCCACATGTTATGTTCTGCATTGCGGCCTTCCTACAGCCTGTTGAGAATTTCCAAATGGCAAAAATAGAACAACCTTACTGGTTTTACGATCTTCCCATTGTGAGGTTGACATTTCTTGTTGCAAACCGTGCAACAAGATTAGAGACATTCCGGGAGAGATAAGGATCTGAGGGTCATTGGCACAGATTCTAAATCGATTCATGGATGGCACTTGATGTTGGCGTCTGACGTTTAAAAAGAATGTTAATACGAAAGTATAATAGACGGAATAGACGGGGTCCAGTGACTGCACACTGTCTATGAAAACACGTGCATGAAACCACTGCTTAACTGTCCATTCACTGGACGGTTTACCCTATATTCATTTCCTCCCAAAATTGCGTGAAAGTGGCTCATCATCAGGTCAACCACAAGACCGACACTTCCCCCAAAAGCCCAATAAACAGTATCAAAGAAAACCAGCAGATTCTTAAAAAAAAACACTGCAAGAGCGTATAACCTCAAGCGATGCTTAGAGAAATGAGAGCGGCGGAAGGAGAAAGACCCTCGGAGAAAGAGGAAGAAAACGGCTACCGAAATGCTTGGCATCCAGATATTCTCCCTTTCCGTTGATACACAAATGTGAGCCGAGAAAGAAACATTTGAAAGCGGTGGTAAAGCGCCACGAAAAGTTGGCGAGCTCGGTATAGATCTCACAACCGGTACAAGTCCGAGTGTTTCTCTGCTTTGCACTGGATGACACCACTGCGACAGCTGGAACGCCTGGCCTGACGCCGGTCTCATCTTTTACTCTGGTT
Source organism: Tromatobia lineatoria (assembly GCA_949699805.1). Taxonomy (NCBI): domain Eukaryota; kingdom Metazoa; phylum Arthropoda; class Insecta; order Hymenoptera; family Ichneumonidae; genus Tromatobia; species Tromatobia lineatoria. The sequence continues at coordinate 738,756 of OX453052.1, forward strand.
ACACTCCCTGCCGAGCGTTGTGTGTATATCCGATGGCGCACTAGTCAGTATTTCTCTGGTATCTTTCCTTTTACCGATTCTTCTCATAACAAATAACTGCTGATGTCTCAAAGCCTCCAACGAAAATCACTCTTCGAGACGGAACCGAGGAATAAACGTCTCTATATCGTAACAGAACTATCGCTCTGTGCCAACGTTCAACCGTTTTGTGTACAACAGCCTCTTTCAACTCGAAAATAGTTTTAGTGCCTGTTGCATTATCTTCCAACTAAGACCGGTTGATAGATGCAGTTCATTTGCGAGATCTGTTGGGAAAGACTATTGCTTTGAAATACACATTTAAGATTCTTGGATCATAATAGGATTAATTAACTCATAAATAACTCATTTTATTATTTTTTTTTTTTCAGGTACGTAACACCCCTGGATTTTATAATAAGCGAATTTGCTGAGCTGTATTTAAAGGTACGTGTCATTTTGTCAATGAATTGGAGCATCAACAGCTGCGATATAATTTTATTATACATAATCGTGTTTTTTTACCTCCCTTAATATTTTTGGTCATTGGCCGCTTTTTAAAGGCTTAAGAAAATGGAAGGAATCCAAAGGGACTCAAGTGAATGTTTAAGATTGTTATTATTATAAAACGTACCAACAAAATAAATTTTCGCTGACTTATTCACTTTAGTATAGTAATCTAAAGTACTGTTTAGTATATATTATATACAAGTATATGTTTCACCGCACAAGCTTCATGAATATCGGCACGACGCTTATCTCTAGTAAATTACTCGAGAGTCCTGTACTTATCATTGCTTTGGAATTCGAATTGATAGACAGTTACGTCGATGCGCAAACGTTTACGTTCTATAATCAACGAAATTCGATACCCTTCTATCAATTAAGTCCACTTCGCGGTCTACTCTCACTCGCTGTCCCGTGGCATTTGACATTTTAGATTACTAGGGGTATATCTTCCCGTCTCGTTAAGCCGATCGCGAGAAACGCATATAAGATTCATCAGCTGCATGCATCTAGCTGCAAGCAAGACGAGAGCAGATACAGAAGCAATCATAATAATTCAGAATATGCGGCGACTTGGTTTAATTTTTTTTATGTTAAATCATTATTCTCAGCTATATTGAAAAACCGATTAATAATATACAATTTCTTTGTCACAAAAAAAAAAGTATAAGCCGATAAAATAATTTTTTCTGTCATTTCTAATATCGCAGCAACAAAAATATTTCTAAATCAAATAAAAATAATTGGCTTTTATCTGTTCTTTTGCAAAATTGGCAAAATCATAAAAACCTATTTGTCAGTGACGAAGACCGAAAATTATAGCTTTGAAAATAATTTTTAAACGTGTAGCCAGTCGCCCTTTTAGCTTGCAGTCCCGTTGAGTCGATCGCGCGAAGCGCATTTACGCAAACGCTCGGCACATGGATCAACCTTCAGGCCCGACAAGTCGAGAGACAAGAAAAGGACAGAGTGTATAAAAGACAGTGAGATAGCGAGTCAGCTTATAAGCCGCGACGTCCAGGAGAGCGAGCTGTCCGCTTGGACGCGGGTGCACACGAGCGCAGAAGCTTTTGACGGGCTTGAGCTTTGCCGGCTACGACTGGCGAGGCGCGAAGCCAACGGGACGCCCCTCTTCGCCTGCCGCCAGAGAAAGAGAAAGCTCTAGAAGAGAGGCGAACGCAGCCGAGACGCGCGTGGCGAAACCGCTCGTGCGGAAGCGTGTCGGTGTCCAGAGGAAACGAGAGGAAAGAGGATATATATATACATATGTATATGTATCTATGGGGTATCCCACTTCAAACCATTTCCCATTTCATTTGTTGAGAAATCAATCGAATTTTAATTATTTTGCTGTCTCATGTTTTTCTGAAAAAAAAAAAAAAATCCGATTTTTTATTGTCAGGACAGTCAGAATATTCTAAAACGTGAAAAAAACTGAAAAAAAATGTCCGCATTTATGTATGCGTGTGCATGTGCGTGTTCGTCGGAATCAGCTCAAATTTGAACAACAAGTAGAGTATTGGTTAATCTTTAAGTGATATCAATTTTATGCAATTTGCGTAACACCCCGGAGAAATGAGTCTGATGAGTTTATTTGAATGAATTGTAGGGTGTATTTGGAATGAATAAAGTACTATGCGAAGTAGACACTTTGTCAAATATCAACTGTATTTAGGCTTGGAATTTCTATAAATTTCAGGAAAATTGAAATCCATTGATATTTGAGATACTTATGAGCTTTCGAACAAATAATAATTTTGTTTCCAATCTGAGACAATGAAGAATAGCGCAATAATCAAAATTGAATGACACGATCGAAGATCGTGTTCGTGAGGGACATGAGCTGATGATTTCAAGCGGAATATCCCATACACGAGTAACCAGTCGGTTGAAGCGTGACAGAGCGAAAAAAGTGAAGGAAAGAGGGACGACAGAGGTAAGCAGAACATGTAACGAATGGATAGGAAACGTACTACTACAGAAACGGCAAAGCAAGCGAGCGGAGAACGAGTCAGAGCAGTCACGGTGCGTTTTACTAACGGACGATGCTAAAACGTCAAATTAAGCTTCAGCGAGCGAGAGTGAGTCGTTCGCCATAGTGACTGCAAGGCAGACAGTGCGCTTGCTGTCGTTTCGGGGAGCGAAGCGCCGCTCAGTGAGTGCTGCTCATGAGTACACCGGATAGAACATTGATTTATGAGGGCGTTTCGCGTTTTCGAGAACGAAAGCACATAAGCATATTAACAGGACGCCAGAGAAGCGGATATGTTGGGTATTTGTAGTATGAACACGATTTGCCTAATCGCAACAATACCACATGCTGAGATTTTTTGCTTTGTTTTTTTTTCTTTTCGCTATTTGTCACACAGCTATTCTGCTTCTATGCAGATGAAGAGATACGCTCACTTGAAGCTTTGAATATGAGATTATTTCGAAGAGCTTAGTTAGCATGCATGGGTTTTTCTGTTACTGATATGACGTTCATTTTTTTGGCAGGACAATGAAAGGATTAATTATTTATGTTGAAAATAATCTTCAGTAAGATAAAATTTACCGGGCTCAAAATAATACGAAATGTATAGTTTTTTTAATTGTGTAAAAAACGAAGGTCCATAAGCATTTTATTCATTATGAATATGCATAGATAAATATAGTAGGATTTTTTACCACAACCAACGGGATTTCGATGACAATGCATGTTGTTTCCTGGTAAACTCAAAAATCGGCTTACGCTGCTGCTATATTACAATTTTGTACTCAGCAATGTTACATAACACTGGTGTTACATAACAGTTACATTGCTGCGTGGGAAATTGTAATATAGCAGCAACGTAACCGATTATTGTGTTTACTGGGTTGGTAACAACGCGATGGACGAACTAACGAAACGGACGTTGTTACGCTACGAAGGCAAGTTTCAATAATAAAGGGTGCACTGCACAATTCATTATGTTACCTCATAACCGTTTATAATATTCGAAATAGAGTTCCATTTCGCTCACGCACCTGTCATTACAGTGGATCTCAACCTGCATTATTTGAAGTTGGCTTCATAATGTCAACGAACGGAAGGTCCGTCTTTCTGAGGTCTCGGTGTATATACTTCAGTAAGTTACTTCCGTGTATATACCGGGAAGTCAGAATTGGCTGCGGACGCATTGGAAGTTAGGTTAGCTTAGCGAAGTGCGGGAAGGAAGTGATAGGAAGAGAAGTTAGGGGGGAAGTTAGATAAAAACGCTCATGGATGTACCTCGGAATTGGAACCGAACAAACTAAAACAAAAAAAATCTATTCCAGCAGGTCCACATGCAAAATCTGTTTTATCAACAGCCAATAATTTCATAACCTAAAATTGATTTGATTCCGTAGCATAAATAAATTTCAGACCCAAAACCCGTTGACTTTATAATGCTGACTTTGTATCTTCCAACAGTATTTACCGACGAATCCCTTCGCGGTCGAGTGTATATTCCGCTTGTCGGCGGAATGGAGAATCGAGGGTAAGGAACGGCGAAAAGAGGCGGGAAAGAGAAGTGGCAGACGACTCGGCGCGTCGAGACAAAATCATCAATCCTTCTAATTGCCACTCCCGAGTCACGCCAGGGCGCTCCGCCTGTCTCTGCCGCGTTCATTCGTTTGTTCGCTTTCTTTTCTTTCATATTCACTTCTCTCTCTTTCTTACCCTTCTTTTCTTCAGTCTCACAGCGTTTCCCAGTCCACTTGTGTGCGTTCTCCTCTCGGTCTCCTGCTTCACTTCCACTTTACTGTTTTTCTGTATATATATATATATATTTCTTTTTTTCGAAAAACAGTCAAAGAAAGTGGTGGCGAAGGTAAAAAGAAGGGACTTAGATGCCATGCAGTGGCAATCCTGCAGAACTCTGAGAGGTTTCAGCGTCAGTGTGAAACGAGAAGAAGCCGAGAAAGAAGCGTAAATGCTGAGCTCTTGGTGCGGAGTAAAGAGAACTGAGACGACATGGCGATTCCTCGGTCTTTATTCCCTCGAACACACTCGCTCGACAGATGTCGGATTATTTATTCGATTAGCAGGACCATTAATCAGGTCGCCAAGTTCGCAGTCGCGATTCTTATTTTTCTTTCGCCGCTTCTCTCGCACATAACTCTGCCCTACGTAGACTTTGCTCGATTTTTCCTCTGAAAAATCACGAGGACCACGAGGACCACGAGAAATATAAGCTGAGAACGTTTTCTAGACTGTCCATCATCCGTACTAGCTTCTATCTGTTGCCCGTACAGTTTGGTTTTCATCTGACACTTCTTTGTATTGTTTGCTCAACCCTAGTATGCTGTATGACATTAGGATCCTTTTTCCGGGCTGTTTCGCCCCTTTTTGGAATGTGATACCTTCGTGAATCAATATCTCATGCGGACCATCTGGAATGAACCACATGGACTGCTATGCTTTTTGGCTGAATACAATTTAGGGGTAACTCTAATTTCTCGGTCGGCCATTTTTGCCGTTTTTCATCCTCGTTACGATAAAAACTGGTTTCAGATCTATAGAGATCGTTATAATTTTTAATAGTCTTTTTCAGCTATTTTTCGTGATTTTTAATCTGACGAAAACACTTTTGGCCATTTCATTCGTTTTCAGTGATTTCACTTAATTTTGAAATAGCCAACCCAGAAAATCATTTGCGGACATTGTTGAGCTTTTCAAATAATTTTGAGATATCTTTTTTTGCGCATTTTTGGACATCTACTGGATTTTTAGGAAGTAACGTATTTTGGGGACATTCCAAAGGAGAAGCGTTCTTATTCTTCTCGAAATTCAAACTTTTTTGGAATTTGGGTAAAATGTGCTCATAACAATCTCTCGAAAATGAATTCTGTCTACAGTAGATCTTTGAAATATCGTTTTCTATGAAATATTATCCAAATATTTTGTTTTATAATAAATTAGTTTCGAATCAAGAAGAAGAACACTATCAATAAATCCAATACCTATGGTAGTTCAATTTTTCTTCTGTTTTTCACAACTTTTTATTCGTATTTTCCGAGGATACCTTTGGCCGCAATTATTCGATGCATCGAGCGTGACGCTTGTTTGACCCACGGAAATTTAAAACAGTGGGCCAATATTTTTTTCTGGCACACGAGAGCTACGCGAGAGGGAAAATCAATCGATTCAGGGAAATTGCAATATCGATGCCAGTTTGACGATTCGAGAGCTCCACAGAACGATATTGTACACTGAATCGTCAGCGACGTTTGACGGGAATAGTGATTTTTTTTTGTCAAAAGGGCGGCTGGGGTATTCGCGAATTGTTTCCCGCCCAAGCCGCACCACAAATGACCAAATATTGTTTTCTCATCGCTCATTCGGATGACAGCGTTGACAACGTTAGTAAAAGTTATCTGATAAAATTATTTCAACTCGTTAAAGATGGTTTTGCAGACATTATGCAAAATTTTGTGCCGTAACAGTATTTGAATATCGAAAATTGAAATATTGTATAATTATTTTTTATTTTATTTTATTTTATATAATTTTATTTTGCATACTTATTCACGACTATTTCCATTCGTTATTTATGTTATAGTGAAAACTACTTTTCAAATCTTGAAAGAGTCTGCAAAAGGTTTTCCGGTAAAATTTCAATTGTTATGATTGCAATCCTAAATTTTTTTTTGCAATTCAGATTCATTTACGAAATCCTTTTCTTTCTGGTTTAGGTTTTTTAACATGTTACCAGAACATAATTACAAATAGTAAGTGGTATAGGAATGTTGATATCATTTTTTGTATACGAGAAAGACATTTTTATCCCGGAGATTGGTGAATCTCCCCCTTAAGAGTCATAAAGTTCTATCATAATAATGTTGTGTTAGGTGATTGTTTTTTTACAAGCGCTCTAAGAAGATAAAGCTGGGATTCTCAGCGGACTTCCTTTGTTAGCGTTGACGCCCGGTGAAACGAGAAAGGAGGATCTGCTGAGCGAACGAGGGTGAATATTGAGAGGATGAGGAAGAATAAGGAAAATGCGAAATGGGCTCTTGAAATATGAAAGGTTGGTACGCGAAAGGGCGACGAAGCAAAGTGGGGTTGGCTGACCCCACGAGGTTCTAGCAGTCGAGCCACAGCAAGAGAAGGAAAATGAAGAGGGTGATTTGGCAGGGGGAGGGGGAGGGAGACCACCTAAAAGGGTGTATGCAGTCTCCATCATCCGTCCTTTTTTTTCATAACCTTTTTCTTTTAATTTTCTACACACTATATCTTTCGATATTATTTTTCGTAATATAATTCTTCAAACCTGAAATTCCTATTAATACTATTGAAATCATTAAAAAAAACCAAATGTGATTCTCAGTTAACGGGATCCAACTTGTTCACCTTTTGCTTGTTATTCTAGAACATCATTATCGTTTCAGTAAAAATATCGACCACAAAATAAAAACTGTTAACAACGTAAAAAATAAATTAGCATCGATTTTACTCATGTAAAAATAATCTCAATAATATATTAGGTATTTAAAATCAATGTTCTATGGAGAAGCTGTGAGACCGTTAGGCAAATAACTCCAAATTCCCGTATATATCATCTCTTTTCTCCGTGATATTCTATGTAATCTTTTTTTTTCAAGGTGGTTAGGTAAGTTTTTTTGTATTGAAAAATTAGTAGTAGAAATTCATAACAGCTACAAAAACCGATAAGTGTGGATAACATGGTAATAAATAAGCACAGACGTGGCAAGTGTGAAGCCATTCTCATAAAAATGGAAAACATAAAAGTGAAGAAAAATTCTTGGTGAGGAAGCTGAGAGACCGTTAGATAGATAAATATAAATTTTTTTTCACGTTTCTAAAAGGCGAGGAGTACCTTGCAGGGCCATAGAAATGGGAAGAATACGCAGTAGGAATTGGAGAATAAATGGTATGTACAGTGGATAAGCACAGAGGAAACCAGCAGCGAGTGAGTAGTAGCGGCGTTACTGTACGGCCGGAGAGTGAATTATGGGACAATTAGTTCCGGCAGATACATAAGCCTTGGGAGTTCAGAGACGCAGCCTCTTAGTCTCTCTGGTTCTCTTCCCTCTTTCTATGTACCTCATTGCTCCACACAGACATGGATTTTCTCCATCATTTGGACAACGACGTGTTTGTGAGTCACACACGCCATAGGTGCTTCAGTGGCCGACGTGCTTTCACTCTGTGTAGAGTAGCACTGCACCGAAAGCCACGGTTACGGGGCCGGGGGATAGACGACTCATTAACCACCGTCGTTCCTGTGTTCTTTGTGTCTGGTCTGGCCATCACATCCCTTTCACTATACCGGTCACCTAGCCGCTCGGCTAGCCACCCCATCTTACCCTTTCACCCCTCGTGGTCTCGTGCACACATACCCACAGCAACTATATTATATGCCTGCACAAAGAACGAGATACATGCAAATTTTCAAAGATGGATAAAGCCTTTTGGAATCTACTTCGGGAATAATATATGTTATTTTTTTATGGAGTACCGTTTTTTAATTTGGATAGAGGAAAATTTGGAAATTGATTAAACAAAAAAATCGATTGCTCAAAATAACGAATGGCTAAAATAGTAAATTCCGTAATTATGATGATCCATTTGGTCGTCCGCTGTTTTGACCTCCACCCTTTTTTTCTTCATAAAAAGAAGCTTAAGATGACGGAAACTTTGGTCTACCAAAAAAAGAAGCATCTCTCGGAGTTTTATCACTCCTGCACATTTTACGCAAAAAATATAGGAATAACGGAGACAGGGTGAATTTTTCTCACGTGCGACGTGTAAAGAATCAGCGGAGAAGAATACTCGCCGGTGGCGAGTACCTTTCGCCCTGTATCCATGACTAACCGTTTACTATATAACATAGAACGAGTCGCTAGACGTCCACTACTTCTGTTGCTCCGAGGGAAACTTCTGGGCAGTTTAAGTTTCGTCCATTCGTCGGTTCGTGCACGCGAGGGCTGAGTACAAAACAGCCGGCAGAGGGAGACAACGGAGAAAAAAGCGAGAAAAAGATATGAAGAAAAAGTTGTGAGGTCGAAAGAGCTGGGTGATTCGACGGGTGGACGGAGTCGAGACAGATATCCATCGCTCATCCACGATGTATGAATAACGTACAAGTTTCCTGCTTGGTGGTATATGAGGAAATATACGAGGCATTTGCCGTCAAATTATCCTATTTTTGCTCCTACCTTCTCAGCTATTTTTCGTAGTTATCCAAATTTTATAATAATACTCGAGAGCACTTTTCCGAAATTCTTTAAAATTTCTTTGAAAGTTTGATCATATTCGCAAGGAAACGTGTTACTGAAAAAGAAATTTATTCTCCTTCATAAATATTATTATTCAACCTTTGAGGTAAATTTTGCTCTATCCAAAATAATTTTTTCAGGAGACAATTGCTATGTATCTGGGAAAAAAGTGACAAAGTGTGACAGATTATTGTATAATTCTGAGAAAGTTCACAAAATGTGTCTGAATTGACGTAGAATACATTATATAGACGGAGGGCAAGAGGGAAGGTAGACATCGGTAAGTGTGCAGCGAGGGACTTGAAGAAGAAGAAGAAGAAGAAGAGGCTGAAGAAGAAGAAGAACTGGAAATGTATATGTAGCCATAGCGTGTGTTGCCTATATGCCAGTTCCATACATAAATAAGTCGCGGAAGACTGTGCGAAGCTAGCTCGCCGGGAGTTTCAGTTTGCACTGCAGTATTTTCTGCGGGAAGCGCGCCGAGAACTACCGAACCACGACCAACACCCCCGCAGCTAGCGTATCGTTGACAAAGCAGCACCGACGAAGCCATCTATCCAGACTTCGAGGGGATGGCTCATGGGCCCAGCTTTTCCGGCGGTGCAACGTTGCGCCTCTGAGAATACAAGGTAGTTTTGCCGGACTCATTTCCTTTTTTCTCAGTCTGCTTCTTATATACACGCTTTTCTTCTTCGGGCTCTTTTCCCGTTTTCCGACTCGGCGACTGGTCGAACGTCAGTTTCAAATAAAACTTATACCTAGATATTGGATAGCCAGAAAACAAAAAATTAGCTTTTTATAAAGCAAGCAAGGCAAGTAAAAAAAATTATATGAAGATTGTATAAAAATTATATATAAGGATATCCACATAGAAGCTGTATACAAAAGTGGATATATACAACTTTTGTGCTATCCATATAGCATATATGTGAGATATATATATTTTTCCATATATTTCACATATATATATTTCCATGTGCGTAGGTTTCCGTAACCATCGAGTTCATTAAGCTAATGATTCAACCGCGTGGAGCTTATATATCCAATAATAAATATTTTCGTGGGTCTCGAAGTTCGATTATCATAGTAATGCTACGATTGATGCTTATTAGAGGTTAGTAGGCGTATTAAATAGGACGTGTACGAGCGCGTGTGGCGTAGACTACACTCAAGGGGCTACATTAATCCAATAGCCTCACAAGCCAGTTTCACTTTGGGCCACGAACTTGGCGAAGATAGACGGATGGCAGATAGAACAAACATTAATCCCATTGTCTTCGCTAGTTGCTATATGTGTTAGTGCTCCGGGCGTGCTTTCCCTATGAGTACCAAGGATACAGCGCTCGAGCGTCTAACGTGTATATGCGTCCATTATGCACCAGTCGTCACCCCTCTAGTTGGGCCCCATGCATTGTGCAGATGCAGCAGAGGTGTGCGGGTGTGTATGAATTTTCCGCGTAACTCTCGCAGCATCCCTCGTACCAGTTCACAACACAGGTATACCACACAACGGCAACTTCATCGTCGAAAGTTTCCCGCGAGTTTCGCGAATGCGTATATTATGTATAATACGTATGCGAGTTAGTTGTGAGAGAAGATGGTACGTGCTGACAGTCGAAAGGCTTAACAGAATTCATGTAGGAAGAGACGACAGGATATGCGCATTGTTCGGCTAACTCAGAGCCCTTCAAGAGGTTTCCAGAAATAATTGAATTCCCTTCGGGACACAGTGGATTCTATTTCTCCAAGGAAAATTTCTTCTATCAAGGTCGGAGAACGACTTCTCGTCGGAGAAGTTTTTGACAAAGAAGACCGGTTGTAGAAATTTTGGAAACGGCCAAATTAAGAGACGCGGTAGCGACTCGACGCCATGTCGAAATAAAAATTGATTCGGCTTCGACATGACGACTTTGATCTGAATATATGTTTCCTTTACTTTCGAATACACATTCACACAAATACTCATACGAACACTCACACAAAAATTTACACACTCACACAAACATTCACACACTCACACAAAAACTCACACAAACAGTTACACAATCACTCGAACAAACCATCACACAAATGCTCACACAAACAGTTACCCAAAACGCCTTACAAACGCACACCCCACCATTCACCCAAATATTTACACAAATCCTCCCAGAAACTACTCACACCCGCTCAATCTCTACCAGTATTCGTAAAAACGTCATGAAGCCATGTAAGACACTAAATTTTGACCAGTCTTCCACAAATTTGTACTAGAACGGACTCTGTCTTTAGGAAAACCAAATATAGAGTTCCGAAAAGCAAAAGACCACGAATTTCAGTATAGTGTCATGAAAGAAACGTGCTTCACTGGACCAGGGAGACGTTTATCGACGAATTTTTTTGTTAACCCTTTTTTTTTCTTTTCATTCTCATCGTTTAAAAGTGGAAGGCAGGTGGGCGGAGGTTGGACAGGTTCGTTCCTTCGTGCTTCTTTCAAGGCGCAACGCTACGAAGAACTTTTCGTTAATCTCCGAAGAAGCGAGCCCGAGTGTTCGCTCGCTAGCACGCCCAGCATCCGTCAATTATCCTGCTTATCGTTGCTAAACACGTTCTGTCCGCGTATCCCCTGTCGTACTCGTCCTCGTCTTCTTCTTCTTGTATACCGCGTTGCTGGAAACGACCGCCTCGGAGAGCAGCCTGCCGGGCTCTTGGAATCTCGCCATCCACCGAACGACAGGCGCCCCTGGGTTACTCGATAATGGAGTCGTGATGAGAGAAGATTGTGCAAACTGGGCAAGACTCCACTGTCTATAGTTTCCACACTACGCAACGATTCATTGTCCGCAACCAGGTCATCGAGAGATATATTGACCTTTTTTTTTTACAACAACTAAGAATTTTAAACGATCAACATTTTTATAATTTCATAGTTTAAAAACGTCCGAGTCTATCAATTTTTCGTTGGTAATTTTTTCATAAGAATCGTTATTGGAAATAAATAATTGTAAAATTTATTTGAATAATACTAATATTTTTATGGAATAAACCTTTCGGGTGATTTTTTTGGAACTTGTCAAACACAAAATTAAATAATTGCTCTTTATTATTAGAAAATTAGGTATGTACATTGTTTCCAAAATGTTTCCAGTGAATTCATGTTTTCTATCTCTAACGCATTTCATCATTCAGCTCCTGAAATTCCTTTTTTTCAGAACAAAAAATTTTTTGTTTAATTTAATTTTTGAATTAAAGAATTTTTTTAAACTCGGTTTAGAATTTTAAAAAAAATTAAATTTCTTTGAATAAGTAGTAAAATTGAATAATCTTTTTTTCTGACATTTGTTCGTTCTGAATTGATAATTCGATACTGATTATCGTAAAATTGATTTGAATAATATTGATATTTTTGTAAGAACCAACATTTCGGTGATTCTTGTATAAATTTTCTATTGAAAGAGTATAATTTTTCCGCTGAATCGACCACCTTGAGATAAAGAATAATCACTAGTGACCAGATCCGGATTTACACAATCCTCAATCCTATGGAGCTAAGACTATAATCCGAGAATATTAAACAACTAAGTTAGCGAGGATTCCAAAGCTTGTGAGTCCAAACTGTCCAAGCAGAAAGAGGTAGGGGGGGGGGGGGGAGTGAAGTGAGAAAGTGAAGGAGAGCTGGAAGAATACCGTGCTGGAAACTTCGTCGAAGATTAGAGTCCGGAATTTATCGAGGCGTGCATAAGTTCGCCGGGCTCTAGCAGCACTCGATAAGGAGCCCCTTTGCATTTTTTTTTTTTTTTTCCCCATACCTGAGTAACTTCTCTTCTCTCAGCGCTTGAGAACTAAGGATAATACACCTTCCGAATAGTCTGCGGTTTTAATACGTAGACTGCTCTCATAAAACGAAGCCATCGCAGCCAATGCACGAGTTGCTTGAAGAAAATGAGGTGCAGCCTGCGTGTGAAAATCGTGAAAAGTAATTTGACTAATCGACGCCCTCTCGCCTCTCGCAAGGCGAAGACGGGGCACAAACCGCTTCGCTGCTTCAAAGGGGACTACGAAAAATTCTTCTTAAACTTTTCCCCGTTTGGTATTCGTTCGAGGCGCATGCCCGTGAAATTCGCGATATCCTTAAGTACATTATGCAAGGCTTCAAGGTATGTAATTATAAAGGGAAAGGGAGTCTGAAACGACGAGGAGAAATAAAGTTAAAAATTACGAAAAAAAAAAATGGTAAAATATAATAACTAGCAGTGACCAAGAACGTGAGCTAAAGGGAAATAATGGCCTAGAAAAGGAAATGCAAATAAAAAAGAGCAAACACTTTCCAAGAAATATTGCAAGGTCTCGACTCCAGATTTGCATTGAAAAACTAATTTATAGAAATGAAAAAAAAAAAAAATAAGAGAACGTTCAAACGAATGAACCCTTTAAAGTACGTTTTAAATAGTTCAGTTGTATACAATTAAAGGAAAAAAGTGTGTCAGTCGAAGGACAAAAGAATGAAGAAATTATAAAAATATAAAATCGTAAAATGTAAGAAAAAGCAGATACTCAAAAAGGTTGACCCAAGGACAATTCGCGGTATTCTTAATTACATAATGCGAGCCTTGGAGATATATAATTATGAAGGGAACGGAAGTCTGAAACGACCGGAAGAAATAAATTCAAAAATTAAAAAAAACATCGTAAAATATAAACACAAGTGGGGTCGAAAAAGGTGGACTAGAGTGAAATGATAGCGCAGAAAAGGGAATACAGAAAAAAGTGAATAATTTTAACGATAACTTTGTAATGTCAATATTGACTTAAAATTTGCATTGAAAATTCATTTGATAGGAATTAAAAATAAATCGAGGACAAAATGTTTAATTGAATCCGCTAAAATACATTATGAAAGATTGAATTGTACATAACTGAAGGAACAACGTGTATGATGTGAAGAACAGAAAGAAAAACAAAAAAACGATAAAAATATAAAATCGTGGAATGTATGATAACAAAGCAGTGCGCAAGACGATTGATCGAAGAACAATATCAAACAGTACAGAAATGACAATACAAAAATAAATACGTACTTTCGAAGATAATTTTCCAATGGCAATGTTGAATGCTTATTTTATAACAATGAAATTAATGTTGAATCGAATAGCCCTGCTCAAGTGCATTAAGCAAGGTTCAATTGTATATAATTATAGGGACGAATTGCGCGAGACGAGGAACAGAAAGAAAGTTGAAAAAAAAACGGGAAAAAAACTAAAATCGTAAAATGTCAGAAAAAGCCGTGCCGAAGAAGGTTGACCGAAGGACGAGGACGGGTAAAAAAATAGAAAGAAAGAGAGACAAGAGTAAGAGCTGTGCTGAAAAGAAAGACGATGAAAGAGGAAGCTCAGATGCAGCAGGGCCCTCGAGAAAGAACAGCCTTTAAGTTCTCCGTCGCGTTTCACTGCTTCCGAAAGGAGCATGGGCTCGTAAAGACAATCTCGTGAGAAACGTCACACCGCCATTGCTGCTGCTGCTTTTGCTTCTTCTTCTTCTGTCTTTCCGTTCTTCCTTTACAGTTTCCTGTGGTAGTCATTCTCACACTGTTCACTCTTCAGAAAAACAAAACGTTTGCCCTTCCACAACGTTACAGCAGAGAATCATTCGAATGAAACAGAACTTGAAGTATTTTCTTCAGTAAAGAATTTCGAATCATTGTTATTCAGATTTATTCAGATTTATACACTCATGATTTTTCACATCACATTCTAATATGTGCTAAGTTTTTGAAAAATGAAAATTTTTATACATATTAAAATTGATAACTTTATTTTACAGCATCAGAAAAAAAATCCTATCTTAAATCCGGAATGTCTTCTCGTAGGATCAAATTAATGCACCAAAACCCCTCTTTGCCATTCCGTTTGATCTGAAGTTCACGACAAATGAAAAAAGTTACACTTTTTCCCATAATCTTATGGTGCACCATATCACTGCACAAAATTGCACAATCATAGTGCTTCATGCATACTGTAAGTAGTTGAAATTAATTTTGCTTGTGAACAGTATTGTTATTTTGGAATAAATTTTTTATATTGATATTTTCAGCTGACTTGGTCCCTTTGACAAAGAAATACTTGATGGAAAACGGATTGAAGTAAATCAAGTTGGCTTGAAAACAAAATTGACTTAAAAATGACCGTGGAACAAAGTTATATTATTCGTTTAAAAATCGCCAACTTGCTTCATAACTTTTGCGGAAGTTAGCGGGCTAGTTTGAACGATCTTTTTTTTTTTAAATATCCCAACTCTACTATTTTTAGGCCGGCGGGTTGCCTCTCACTGGCCATAAGAGTAAAACTGTCTCTAAAAAGGGAGTCAATGACTCAAAGGGTGTGATTACACATAGCTGGAAGGCACGCGACAATTTTACATCGTGTTCACGTTTATATACCGCGTCTGCTTCATATCATGGCCTCAACGCCGACTAGTCGCGACGGAGCTTCTGGTTATACGACGTCGTCGCCTTCGTCGTCATCCTCATGAACATCCTAGTCGCCTACATCGTCTATACGAACCTTGTCTCTGCAGCTTTGCTTCACTAGCCTCTTCTGTAGGATATCCACATAACAGAAGTGTAGTACCATAGTCAAAGAGAGTTGCAGATATATATAGTTACTATCATGTACACATGGTATACTCGATAAAGTCAACATGGCCGAAAACCGATAATTCCCGCATAGGAGTTTATGTATTCGACATACATGCAAAAAAAAAAGGTGTAACATAGCCTAGATAGAATTATGAGCTTAATCGGAGGGCTCGAGGTCAAAACCTGGTCGAAACGGGGTGAATTGCCCCATATAACACAGAACCTAACTTTCTAATACTACCATAGCCTTCTTACATGACTAAATAAATTATTTATTTGATTGCCAGCCTAATAGAATTTTACTTGATCGAAATAGACTTTATTTTATCAAAATAAAATGTCATCTGATTGAAATAAACTCTATCTGATCTGAATAAAATTTTATTCATTGCAAATAGCTCCTATAATCGATTCAAATAAACCCTTGAGATCCATTTCTCTGGGTGTAGTATAGTTATGGGAATCAGAGTGAAGGCCCTGTATGAAGCTTATACGGCTCGATGAACATTATACATCTGAGAGTCTAAGGTAGTCTCAGTCGGTCGAGCCGAGGGCTTCCTTTAATCGGGCCTACATCCACGTGTAGCCCGTATGCATACATATTGGTATAACACTGCGGCGTAGTATTATAACCGACTATACAGCATACGTGGGTAATAACCGGTCGTTCGACAGCCTTAGGCGGATCTTAGAGAGACGCCGACGCGACCAGCAGCAGCATCAGCATCAGCAGCACTCGTGGTGCGGATGGTCCCACCGGACCATGCACTGCTGTGGCTGCATCTTGGTCCCATCGTAGTAGCTAGCTTACGGTCCGCAGGTGCAGAATCCCTTCGCGGTCTACGTCGTCCATTGCTTCGTTTATCTCTCCTTGTCTATAACCCTGCGCGGTATTCATGTATACACACACACGACTATACACCCAGAAAAAAGATTGAGTAATATTAACTAAAATTGTCTATTCAACATTTGTTCATTTCAATCGACGTAAATATATTTTTCTTCGACACGACAAAATGTATATTTCATTAAAACATATTTTTTTCTTCGAAGTAATAAAGATATATTGCAGTCAAATACATATTTCTTAGGTTTGAATACATTTATTAGTCGCCAGATGTATTACTTACAAATATAAAAAATTATTCGAGTTGAATACAAGTCTATTAGATCAGCGTTTAAATAAAAAAAATTATTTCCGATGCGTAGCTTCTAGTTGAGTTAACTAGATATTTTGTTCTGGGTGGCAGCACTGGTGGTGCGGATGGTCCCACCGGACCATGCACTGCTGTAGCTGCATCTTGGTCCCATCGTAGTAGCTAGCTTACGGTCCACAGGTGCAGAATCCCTTCGTGGTCTACGTCGTCCATTGGTTCGTTTATCTCTCCTTGTCTATAACCCTGCGCGGTATCTACACACACACACACTCGACTGTATGAATGTGTAAAGCCTATAAGTGTAAGGATGAGATTGTAGCCTCGGTATGGGCTTGAAACTTTATCGATTTCTCAACTTAAGTGCGGGTCTATACACGGCAGACCGTCGTCGTAACGCAGGGGGGTCTTCGTGAGAGCTCACGAGAAGATGTTATCGGGCTCGCGAATCTATACGAAAGACAAGTCCGAGAATCGTTATCATCGCTTCGCCCTCTCTAACTCTGCTTTAAAGCTGCATGAGAGACCCGAGCCAGAGGTTTCTTCATGTTGGCATACGCAAAATTGTGGCATTCAGTTTGAATTCATCGTGCCTATAGAGGATGTATATGTGTATGTGGATGTGCGCAATTCTCGAGTGGGTTCGCCATAAGATTACTTGCGGTGGAGATAGAAAGGCGGAATCTATTTCGAAGTGGAGCCTATCCTCTGTACTGCAAGCACAGGAGCCAATGTTTCGAAGTATATGTGGAGTTGCTGAAAAGGGTCTTGAAGAATCTGATGGGAATCTAGATAAATATTTTAGATACGGTCAATAGTCGAATAAAAATAAATTCAAAGTACTTTCGTCATTTGAATAACTGCCAATAATTTTTAACTCTGATTAAAAATACGATTTTTAATCATTGATGTATTGAATTTACTCGAGAACATTATGATAATCGTGCAATGTTCTTACAAATGCCCATAATTATTGAGTGACCAACAATATTACAATTTTACCTATGCGATTCTTCGATTATTCAAATACTTACTCTGGAATTTTAAGATGGGGTAAATTTCTACCTCAAATTAATATCTCGTTTTGCATAAGATTCTATAACCATTCTTGGTTACCGCATAAATCGTGCGTCGATAATTTAGACGCTTCCTGTCTCTTCATCATCTGAAATATTGAAATGCATAATAAATGCGCTTGCATTTAACATTGACGTTTCCTTCTACACAGTTTCCTTCAATTTGACGATGCTGAAAATATCAAGATTGTTGCATTAGTAATTGAGAAGCGAGTTATGCCGTTGCAATACGTTTGCCTTCCTATTAAGTTAGCGAAGGATTCGTGTTTAATTTGCAATTCGTTGGCACGTAGCGCTGAAAGGATAAACTGGAAGGCTTTTAAACAGTGAAGCAGCAAAAAGCATCAAGTTAATAGTAACCGTCTGCTTCTCACACGATAACGAGACGATCTCGCTCTGCCATGCCATCCTAAAATAATTAAATTCGAGAGTAACATTGGGCAACCTCGTCGTCGTATAGTTTGTCGTATACAGTTGAACGAAACTCGATCTCTGTGTGTATTCTTGTATGTACATTGAACTCAGCTTTGCAGAACACAGACCAAGTCTAACTAACCCCGTTTCGTAGGTTTAACCGTGTGACCGACTTCACTGTATACACATTTAACCACCCGGTGTGTACCTATATATATATACATATGTATATACAAGCGAGAGCTCAGAGAAAATATGCACCGATGTTGGTTTGTCTATTGGTGTGCTCAGCAGTTTGGTCTACCACATGCACAAGCTTTTTAGTAAAACTTTCTGAACAATGCTTCACGTTAGTCAATTGAGACAAAAAGCCACCGGTGTTCACTTCAACGACCTTTCGAATTAAACATTAATACCACCTGAACTTTTGCGTGCACGCTAATAAACAAACGAATTAAGACGCTTCAGTTTGTAACTCGTTGAAAACTTTCTTTTCTGTTGGTCGTTAGTCACTTTTAACTTTCTTGCGGAGGAAGCTTTGAAAATTTGAATCTTGGTTATGCGCTATCGTAAAAAGTTAACGGTACACTATTTTGCCGGAAAAGTCGCTGTCAATAAAGTTATGGGCTGAAGTTGATTTATCCGGTATGGAAAGTTATTGCATGTATCGATTCTTATTGCTCCCTGATTACGAATCCAAAAAATTTTTGATAAGAAACTAATTAAAGTATTAACTATGTTTTATTTTCAATTTTTGGTTTAATCTATAGCAAATTTGTATCTAGCTAATCAAAATAAATTGATGCAGCGTTCAACGAGACAGAGCTTTTTTAAACATCTTGGACTATATTGTTTTCATTAGTATCCGAGTTGAGTTTTTGATTTTTTACGGAATTTCCAAGTTGCCCGAGCAAAAATTGAAGGTTTTGAGCAAAAATACTATTTGAAAAAACAAACAACGTTCACTTTTGCCAAATTTGTAATATCCATTTGATTGAAAATTTTGCGGTAATGATTACGGACAATGATTTTTCTAAGAGTTTTCACGTACTTTTTTAAAAGAGATGATATATCTAGGAGGCAACATAAATTTTTTATGAGCCTCTATTAAAAATCAAGATTTTAACCACATTTTGACGTGAGTGGAAGCCTCATCGAAAAGGCTAACTAAATAACACATCAAGATTATATCTTCCTCATTATATCTCATTTATCTCGACAGCAATATGTGGGTTTCCTCAATTACCCAAAGAAAATACTTAAGCGGCCGATATGTAATTCCTAACGATCCCTTGACGCCGCCGCTGACGAGCTCATCATCCAGAAGTTATTTATCTCTATCCGAGTGAAATTTCGGTGAATCAGTAAAGTGGCTATACGAGTTGTTATGTGTCTATATATGTATCTGTATGAGAGGTTTTAGGGCCAACATCACAACAGCATCGCACCGAAACGAAGCTGGCCACTCGTCTCACCGTATATTACCGTTACCCGATCCCTCACTGTCTCTCTCTCGCTCACTCTTTCGCCGCTCGCTACTTCATAAAGACATTAACACGCGAGGCCGGTAATTACGGCGGCGAGCGGCAGACAACCGGGACGCTCGAGTTGTGAGCTACACTCGGCTGACTATGAACTGCCTGGCGCTTCCACGTAGGACGCTTACCCATATGCACACACGCACATTTATGCTTTCACGCTATATGCTTATGTACATAGGACATTTCGAGCCAGATTCCCAGTTTCGTAAAATTCTAATACAATTTTTTAGCGTGTTTAAAAAAAAAAAATACGCTGAACTTATTGTTACATTTTTATTTTCAGCACATATGCTCATAACGCAAATTTCATATTCATCACAATTTTCCATGTACGGTGTTCGAGGATACGAACAAATGTCATTTATTATTGAGAAAAAAAAATTTCATTTGATACTGATGATTATGATATTTAAAGAATAGTTGGCTTATAGTTGGCTTTCAAAAACCAACTCTCAATCACCCTTCGGAAAATCGAAATGTCGGTTGGTTTGGCGCACTACTTGACCGGTTGGTTCTTCGATTGCTTTCAGATTAGATGGAACATGAGGAAAGAAATTGTAGTTCGTTTGGTTGGCAAGACCCAATCCAGCGAATTGGAGTGGTAATGAACTTTTTTTGCAAATATAAACGAACATTTTCCTTGTTTAAATATAACAATTTATGTGGAGTATTTTTCGATATCGTATTGTGAAATATTGGGCAGAGAAAAAATCTGAAGAAACGAGGCCCAGAAACCAGTGGATTTGGCGTGGAGTATCCCATAGGTGGCGGAGCCCTGGTGCGGGACGCCTCGACCACGTGTCTCGGCGAGTCCGGATGTGTGAGAACCTCGACGGCTCGACATCGTCCTCATGGCCGGCTGGGTTTCGGTCTCGTGCCACACACTACCATCTAAGTCACATTCACGCCCCGGCCAGTCACCGACACGGCGACGTTAAGCCCTGGTTGACGTCTTGATACATCATTTTGTGTGCGTACCGTGTCACGAGTACCAACGTGTGGAGAGCCCTTGAGGTTTACACGTGTTGAACGTGAATTTTTTTCAACCAGTAGCGACGCTTGTCCGATGATAAACGCTGTGTTATTAACCGATTGTTACGTGGTTACTCGGCGAGCGTGATCGACACGATGGTTTAGGCGAAGCGAATGATTCGATGATTCATTGACTCCTGAATCTCGCTGCTATAGAACTTATTTCTTTGTCAAAAAATAAATTAAATCTTCGTTAAGACGGAATTCTTTTATTTTCAAAGAGGATAGCAAATAATATATCTTTAGAAATTTTGGTACTATGTCAATGTCAATGTTGACATAAAAAATGATGTTATTAATGTAGTTGTTCGAAGGTATTGCGTTAATATATTTTTAATCTCTATCTTCCTCCTGGATATTACGGAAGTCCATGCTCAAGTAGCATGGTCGTTAAAATACCACATGAGTATCGGTTATAGGTACCATTTATGCAGGACTCTCCCTGAGGAAAGTACCTTTGAATTAGAAATGACCCATTTGCCATTGGAATTCTCGTACAGCTGCACCGTAATTGTTCCTCTATGTAACGCTATTGGAAATTCCTGGGTATCCTTTGTCTTCCGGAATATTACAAAAAACCAGAACACAATGGAATCCATTGGCCGATGGCGAAGACGTCGATATTCGTAGCCACACCTTTCAGCATCTCAACTGCGGGTCTGATTAGCTAATTAATAATATATTCCGCATAGCCTTTGTAAATTATTTTCTATGGTTCGCTCAAGGCCATTAATATTTCGTCATCATTCACTAAAAACGCTTAGTCACGATAATATAATGAAACAGGTAGTAAAAAGTCAATGTATATTTCTTAAAAGCTATCTAAAAATATTAATACAACATTTTCACATCAATTTTTCATTTTATGAATTCAAATAATCTAGAAAATAATTCGTATTGCTTACCGACACTGGTGATTGTGCGATCATTTATCGTTAGCATCAATGAAACTTTTTTTTTGGGCGTAGGAGTCATCAACAGGGCGACCTCCCAAATTATCATCAAAAAATCCTCCATTTGATAAAGTAACATTATAGACACTTCTTGCGATGAAATGGCCGCATAGTTCTAAAATCTTTGGATTGTTTATTATTTAAACGACATAATGTACAATGCAGAAAAGAAGATGGCATGCGTGGCATAGCGTGACGTGAGACACGAATCCGTGCTACTCAGAGGCAGGGTGTGTCGGATCCTTTCAGGCTGTATATACAAAAGGTACATGAGGGCTATAGATATACACTCGGTGTATAGTATATGTACACATAGGTGGCTGTATATTATAACATATACCATTAGGATGTCGAAGAAACAGAGACACCGACAGGCGTATTATGGACGCGTAAATGCGGGGAGGGGCTTCTCGCTCGACGTAGCCTTTTTTATTAGTTTCGTTGTGGTGCGGATCGCGTGCGGGTCAGCGGGCAGCAACGGGCATCAGCAACTCGGGCTCCGAGCCCCGGGGGCACGAAACGTAACGATGCGGCATCGGGTAATTAAGTGATTATCTCGTTCCGAACGCAGACAGTCGGTCACCCGCCTCGCGCGTTCCTTCTCGTCGGCCTTCTTTGCCTTCCATATATCTTTACATCATGTTAGTATACGAGCCCTATAACGTATTACACATTATGTACTACACTATATGTATGTATATCGCGAATGTATAGCTATAGTGGATATTGTAGTTGGAGCTTCCCCTCCTTTCGCTCGAGGCTCGACGATAAACGCGAGTTTCTGGCTTTTGTTCCCATTGGTCACGAGCAAACTCTCCACCTCCGAATAGCCATTCACAAGCTCCGCAATTTCTTCTTTATTGTTATGTTTTTCCTTCCTTATGAAAGAAACTATTTTTATTTTTTTTTATTTCTTCAATGCTTTTTGAGATTTTTATGGTAAAATCGGGTAAACTCGAAGGAACCCAGTAACTTGAAGAAAATTATGACGCTGGAGATGATATCTTCACTGGAAATAATACTTGGAATACAATATCCTTAGGCTCATGATATTTACATAATTTGTACTCGAGATTGTGATTCGAGTATTGAGTACTGTAAATTTCCAATTCTTTTGCAAAATTAATGTACCAACTGTAAATTTACATATCTTGTCACGTTATTGCCTAAATCAATTACAGGTAGTTGAAAATTGTTGCAATAAACTGAAATTTAATAGGAAAGCTTGTTAATCCTTACGAAAAAAAATTTTAACCCCCACCCTCATTAAAGTACATATGTAGAAGGCGAAAATTAATAAGGAACCAATATGCAAGGGTCTAATTGGCATCCTTTTTTAATTATCTAAAAATAGTAGTGCACCGAAGTTCAGCATAGCGGTCACTCCAACGTCGCCCCCAGGTGTTTAAGGCTCTTTGTAGAATAGCCTTTGCTATGCACGAGTGAAATTATTTGAAGGAAGTTCCGCACCGATAATCTTCAATTTTATCCAAAAGCTACGGGACTATGACGGCAATTTTAATACATAGTATAGTAGCTGAGAGTATGTCTATACGTATAACGAACGCCTCGGTTACCTGGAAGGCCGGAAACTCATTAGCCTCGGTGAGTCTCGTTAAACAAACGAAAAACCGCACTGCTAATCACGCTAGAGCGAGAGCAGGACGAAAAAAAATTAATGAGCCTGCCGCGGCTTCTACAATCTGAAAATGGCGGTCATTCAGCTCGCTACATTGTTATTATTATGCCACTGAAAACTGCACAAGTATTGCAGATCCTTTGCAAAACTACTCTATCTCTTATATGTATATATGTGTATGAAATTATAGATCTTGGTTTACATTGCGCAGCTGCCAAGATCTTTAATTTTGCTGACCGTATTACAGGGGCATCTCGTTAACCTTTCAACACGTCAGCATAACGCTCGCTGATTAGTGCACTACTACTTTTCCTTAAAGGGTCCCTTAAACCTCCCTGATGAGCCCTTAAATTATGTCAAGTATCTACAATTGGATCATCATAGGTGCTTTTTTTTTTAAAAATGTTTCATTGTTATATGCTCACTAAGTAAATGTTTATTCTCGGCCAATGGAATGTTCTCTTTGGAATTGAAATGCACTATTTTATGAAGATCAAAAAAGTATTTCGTTGAAATCAATCAAAAACAAATTTTCTCTTGGTGTGGTTCTATTAATCAGCCTTACATTTTTCTTGCGAAAATTGATCAACATAAAAGTTTACCAGAGCGATAATTCTACTTCCATAATCATGTCTGGGCTGGTAAAAAAATGATTAGTCTTCCTAATACAAAAATGGAAGTTCACCCAAGTTGATATCCCGTTTCCGGGTGTAAGGTTCAGTGCAGTGCAATGACTTCTAAAAATCCGTGCGTGAAATGGAGGTAAATGGTGCAAGCTTCCTTCCGATCATGATGTATATACGTATGGCAACAAGAGAATGTCCGGTCCAAGCTCCAGCAGCTTTGGTCAACAACCGGACAGGACAGAGATGAAAGATGCAAGGCCGTAAAGAATATATAGAGTTGCTTCTGGCGGTGCTGTTGCCGTTGGGACTTCAGGACGGAGATGAAGGAGCAGAGCGAAGAAAGGAGAGGCAGCAAGGAGCGTTGGAGCACAGCTAGTGAGCCCGTACGCCCACCATATGTCACGGGGGGGCTCGCGAGATCTCGGCCAATCTTATCTTTCGCTTATACACTCAGAAGCGAGAAAGAAGAACGACACGTCGAGACAAGAGTGAGTCGTGAAAGATAATCCAAGCGGAAGACAAACGCGCACGAAATAAAATCCGGGACCAGTTGACGCGACTTCCTCACTTCCCTCGGCCGTTGGTGTGAGTACTAGAAGATTGACCGACCAGCTTCCGGGCTATGACTAAAGCAGGATAGTATCCAACGAAAAAAATACTCATTTTCCTGCTGAACCTTTTGTGTATTTTGATAAACTGTTTTTTTTGTTTTGAAATTCTTGACCAATGAATCTAGGACACTAAAAAAATGTATTTTCATAAAAAATAAAGAGTTGATTTTTTTTCTCGATTCCAATACTCACTTTTGTTCCATACTCCGTATATGATGGGAAGGTAAAAAAGATGAATATTGAAAAATGTATCCAGCAGCAAAAATGGTGTTACGAGCAATTATAGGTAGAAGGGGTAGAAAATCCATAGTCACGAACACGGAGGAAAGTATGAAAACAGGGAGGACGATTTATGAAGGGCTAACCTTTTAGAGCCTCTACCGTATGAACACTCAACTTTATTATGAACTGCATATCATCATCCACCCAGAAATTCAACAACCCTTGATTTCCAACGTTATGAAAGAGTAAAAATTGGGGTGTGTATGTGCATGGCGCACTCGACATATAACGACCGAGCAACTCGCCCGCTCATCCTCGAAAATATCCACTTCCGGTTATGTTTTCAGTTATGGAAATTTTCAATAGGATCAAATATATATATACAATGCATAGCTGTATCTCAAAGTCAATAGATCCGTGATCCATATCACTGGCATAGAGTGTACGCACCGATGCACCCCTCTCGACGACTTCCACCTTTATTTATGAAAATTTAATTTCAAACGTATACAGAAATGGATATAGAGGCTTCCGGAATATACGATTCATAGGATTTCTCCTCGGAGACTCAATCAAGACAAGGTACACAGATCCTATAGATCTCTGTGTGTGAACGATACGCGTTTTAACTGTATATCCGTTTTTTGTCACGTACGAAACGGATGTTATCATACGTACGGCAGTACGGCCGGTTATCCGAAGAGAAAATTCCGAAGGGGAGTAATATGTACTATGTGGAATCGCGCACGGGGCGTTTCATTCCAAGTTTCCTTACATTCTCCAATTCCATTTACAATTTTTTATATTATTTATCTGCCTTTGAAAGACTTTGCCTTTTTTTGTAAAACTCTTTATTGTATTTAAAACATATATTTTCTTACACAAATTTAGGAATCCAAAGGAATTGTTTTGCTTTGATTGATTATATTTTTTTCTGTTTTAAACTTTTTTCTGATGAATAAAAATGTTGAGTAATATTTTCATTAAAAAAATCTAAATTCGGTACCTTTTTTTAGGGGAAAACAGTGAATGAAAAAATTGGAGAGTTCTAATAAAACGCCGTTAATACACGTACTTATGAATTCTGAATGAAATGCTGCAATTTTCTTAAAAATCGTAGTCGCAATTGTCGAAGAAAATGTTGGTAGTGTTCGAATTTGATACGATAACTGGAAAAAAATAAGATAATAATAATAATAAATTTGGCATGGATTCTCGTGTATATATATGTAGGCTCATACAAGTCGAATATAAATATAATAATATATCGAAGCCAGAGGAGCCCGGATGCGTAGAACGTGAACGTGCCTCAACGTCCGGTCCGAGTATTATCGGTTCGCTCAAGTGTCGGCCCGTTATGGTACACGATACTACACAGCCATACATGCGTTTATATCCTCCAAGTGTTCGCGTAGCTCGCGCACGACCTCTTCCGTATGCTTAGATGTGCTTTGGAGTCACGCTGTGTGTCCTCAGCAACTTCTCCTCGCAACTGGAGAAGCTCGGCTAGCTGCAGGTCTGACGTCCGGAGGCACAGCAGGGCTTCGCACGTGCGAGAACATATTGTCCTCGATATACGCTTGAGTCGTGATTTCTGGTTAAACTTTTGTGCTCTTTTCTATCAAAATATATTTCTTTCTCTATAGCGTGTAGTAGAATTTTTTTTATTATAAGTGAATTCTTATCGACTGTTATCTATTTTGTTATTGCTCGAAATATTTATTTTCTGATATGGCTACAGTTTATTTAGTTTCAAGTAAAATATTTTTTATGTTCGTGTCCGACATTTCTTCGTTATTATAATTTGGTTATTATTTGAAAAAAAAATTTGGTTTCTATCGACGTGCTTTACTGGTTAGTTACATACAGCTAGAATTACATTTGAAGACAGGCGAAGCCATGACGAATAGTCCGTGTAATTATCATCATGCCACGAAATCCCCAGTTAATTATACGCTATACAAAAAAATGCTGCTATTGTGGCTTCTCGTGTCATTTACATCGCGTGACTAACATTTGCAGCACATTTAGCTACAATGGGCTCATACGTTTTCGACATACAAACACATGCTATTTTCCTGGTGTCCCGAAAAATAAATCTAAAAATATAAAAAATACGTGACGATTCTTTAACCACAAATAAAAATAAAATGTTTTTAAAATTAATACAACTAAGTCGCAGAATAAAAAAAACTATTTCTTCTTACATTCTAATTGACAGTGTTGAAGATAAATATTCCATCTCTCAAAGAATTACTATATATCTCTGATTCGAAAATAAGGAGCAAGTCAACGGTAGAGTAGATCAAATTAAGAGCAATACGGCCAGTGATCAATCTTGATCACAACAAGAGAACTGCTGGATAAACTCCAGAGCACTAGACTATATAGTAACAAACAAAATGTCAAATTCCAGTGTTAGTTTTTGTAAGTCATGGACTTTTGTTTTTTATATGATCATTTCTCGTACGTACTTTTGTGTTGTAATTATTAGGTTAACAATTTTTTTTCAGAAAAAATAAACAAATTATAATAATGTATAATAATATCATTTCTTATTCCTACAAATAATTCCATGACTCTCACTGTTAAAATTACTCTCAATTAATTGTCAGTAAAATAGAAAAAAATTATTTAAAAAAAATCCACTTAAGCCTAAGTGAAAAAAATTCCGTAAGCGCTTCTGGATGCAACCCGGCTAAGCACAAAAACCCAATAAGAGACAGAACGATACATTCACATAGCAGAAAAGCTAAGCAATATTTCTGTCGCCGTTTTTCTCTGCAAGGAGTC
Organism: Tromatobia lineatoria; assembly: GCA_949699805.1. Classification (NCBI taxonomy): domain Eukaryota; kingdom Metazoa; phylum Arthropoda; class Insecta; order Hymenoptera; family Ichneumonidae; genus Tromatobia; species Tromatobia lineatoria. The sequence continues at coordinate 766,199 of OX453052.1, forward strand.
CCAGTCATGCTTCTCCGCTTATATAAAGCGCCGTTGTACCAAGGTACACCAGGTTCATAGCTCGGCACGCTTTTCCAGAAGTGTGCGGATGGAGGGGGTGCGAGAGAAAGCACTGTACAGAGAGACAGAGTGCTATACCTACCTCGCGTGATTTAATTAAAATCCCAACGTTGGGTCCGCAAGGCTGAAATTAGCAATTAACGCGCGGGTGTCGCGTAGCGCGTGTTCGCCATCCTCTTACTATTTTCCCCATCCTCCGAATCTCTTTTCGCTGCTCGCTATACACACTGGATGAGAGGCTCGCATCGTTTTATTTTTTTCTCTCTCTCTCATTCTTTTTCCTCCTCCTCCTCTTCTTCCGAAGGCTTATAGCACTGTGACGAGCCGGGTTAAAGTGCGACAATGAAATTTGAGCTCAAAATAAATTTCGTATAAAGCAGGAAGAATAAAGGTGAGACGATAGAAGGCTTTAATAGTCGCTCTGGCACGGCACACTGTGCTGGCAACGTGCACCGGGTTTATATCCGAGGACGAGGATTTTCCCTCCGCAAAACTTGACGCCGGCGCTTGTCCCATTTCAGTCCTGTTACGTAATGAGTCACCTATTTCGTAATGAGTGGATTATACAACGTAACGAACGTACCGGAATACGAGGATTCTTCGACGTCGCTAAAGTTGAGAGCTCTCGAGATTTTGGCAGGTTTGCACAATGACGTCGAGGTGGAAAAGAGCTTTTCTTTCGTTATTACAAAAGATTATTACAAAAATAACCTAAAAAAAGATCTGTACATTTTACAAACTTGCCCCAAATGATGTTGTTTTGTGCAACCGTGAGAAAATAAATGTTGTAAATAGAGAAATAATTGTTTATTTCACTACTTCTAATATTCCTCGAAATGAGAATCGTATAAACGCCAAATTAAAAATCATCAAACAGTAATATTATTTAATTAATTACAATTTTATTATAGTAAATATAGAAGTCGTTTGCTTGATCCCATCGCTCGCTGGTCTTTAAGTCACTCGTTTAGTAATGAGTGGATTCCTCTTCCTGGAAATGGCAGAACACGAGTATTGTTCTTGATCGTCGAAAACACGAAGGGTCCTTGAGATTTCGACAGGTGTATACATAGTTATGATGAGGAGTGTTCTTTTGGTCATAATTGCGTAGAATTCAACGCTTAGGTTGTCGTAGCTGTCGAGACGGAGTCAGACGAGCGTCTGACTTCAGCGCACCATTGACCTCACTGTTTTTGTGTGTCTTCTACGGTCGGACTAAGACTATGATGGTTTACGAGTCACGCACGCAAATCATTCTTAAATCCCAAGCGACGAAAATCCCGGCGCTTCGGTTTATACCTACCGCGTAGTATTGACTTTTCTGGTGCTCGAATAAAATCCTCGTTCTTTGGCTTTCCTGGCCCATCCAAATCTTGTTTGGCAAAGAATTAAATTGGGAAAGGGACGGACCTTTTCGGTTTTCACCCTCGTCACCCGGAGGCATCCAAAGCTACACCGATTTCCATTGTTCGAATAACATGTCAAAATGAGAAGAACGTTGGCTTTACCAAAATCAAGAACTGTTTGTAGCGGTGCAAGATGATATTACAAAAACGATTAGTAATATTACTTATGGGTCGAAATGAATCTATTGAATTCCTACTTAAATTTATGACCAAAGTCATTCAAGTTGCAGTACATAATATAAACCTGAAGTCCGCACCTCATTTAAAGCAAGCGGCTCTAAATTCACCCAACGTATTCCATTTAATAATTCTCTAAGCTTCCTATTTTCATATTTTATTTCTTACAAAGCTCTTTGTCCATCGTCCGTTTTGCATTACACAAGAGTCTGAAACGGGTTAACGGTCACGAGTCCGGTGCGGTGAGAAAAGTCGAAGGGGGTTCGTGGATGAAAGCCGCACTTTCAACCGGTTACCGCTTGTCGTCGGGTCTTTTCAAGAGCGCTGCGCGCGCTTTATACACGCATTTACGTGTTACGATCGTACGCGAGTAAATTTTCAGATCAGAGAACGAGACTTAGACCCGGTGAACGATAAAACGTAGTGCTGACGGGGAGGGGATGAGCCCGAGTGACTGACAACATCACCGAACGACCCGGTTAGACTCGAAAAAAGGCGACGCCGCGCTTTTCGTTCTCTGTGTATTTTTCCTATCTTTGCTCTGGTCGCGTGTTTACACACGCGGCCGCTCTTTTTTTTTTTTTTTTTTTCTTTTTCGTGGAAAAAATAGTCAGAGGTCGGAGGCAAAGCGCTACGCGTCGAGTGCATTGCATTTAGTGTGGACTACGTGCGACATGTCGTGACAGTTTGTCATCATGAAAAACCAGCAGCGTCGTATAGTGAGAATTTGTACAGCGCATACCTCCACGATGAGGCAGAAGGGGCGATAAAGATGATAAGAAGACACCGCAAGCCTGCTTCAAGATAACGATTACGGAACAGCGGTTGGTCACCCAACAGCGTTGATTATCACGAAAATTCTACGAAAGGAATGAGCGGTTCAGTCTCTAATGTACCTGTAGTTTCACATAGAAGAGCTATTTACAAATAAATGGTAGAATCAAAGCGACGCAAATGCTGAAAGGTTCCGAGTAATCGCTGGTCTGAATGTATGCGTTCTTCCGACGGTAACCTTTATGAATTTTGTATAACTCGATGCATGTAATCGAAATTAATATATTCGCATAGTAAATTTGATACGGGTCAATAATTTTCAATAATCCGGTGATTAATAATTACAACACATGATTATTAATCCAATAATTACTGAATCAGTATGTGAAAATTAATATGGACTTCAGGAATTTTAGTGCTTCAATTGCAATTAAATGCACATTTTCCAATACCAAAAAAATTTCGAACTCGATCGTTAACACTCATGTGATGCGAATACTTATTTTGGTCGACCCTTCGTAGTCACACTTTCTGACTGTGACACACTGTCACATGGAGTCAGATTGACCCCAGCCATGTTTAAACAATTACCGCGTTGATTCATTCCGATCGAATGATGGAAATTGGCGTTATCAATTTGAACGATGGAAAACGTTTTAGTTATAGGACATAATGATGGCTTAAAAAAACCGGGTACCGAAAAAATGTCAATACCTCGCGATCCACTACATATCGTGTAATATCAGAATACTATGTAAAACACCGGGGAATATGGCGGAACATTATTGGTATATTGTGGGATACTTTGTGCGTTAAGACATTGGGACAGATGGAATTAGTTTGAAGGTACTTGTCTATACATTTGAGGGCATTCCAACGAGGCTTGGATTGGAAAGACGTTGCGAGTTAATGAAAATGAAGCTTCATAGGCTGTCGGATAATATGAAAGCTTAAAAAGTGTTGCAGCAAGAGAGAAGCCCGTTATGATTACCACGAAAAGTCTCCGTAAGGAATAAACGCTTGAGCCTTTAATATACCTATAGTTGAAGGTTGGTACGGGGATATAGAAATGAGAGGCAGAATAAGGCGAGGCAGAGGCTCCGAGGCTCTAAGTAATCACAAGTCTATATAACAGTTTGCCAAAGTTCCCAAAGACACGAGAGAGACTCGTGGCGCTCCTACCGCTGCAGCAAAATGCTGTATTATATGATTTCCACTGTCGCTAGCAACGTTCTACATCAGCTACCGTTCTGGATATGTACTTGCGTATAAACGGAACGTTTCTCATTTCTATGAGCTACCGAGAAGAGACGAATACCAATGCCAAGAGGAGACGAGAAACGAGACTAGATGGGGCTGAGACATCTGTGTAATACTTTCATAAATAAGAAACGTATATAAAGGAGCAAAGAAAATCTGTCCTCAAGTTGGGGAGATTAGGTGAAATCTATGTAAATTCGACTACAGGCACACACACAAGATTCTCGTTGTCCCTTTTTTTTCTTCAAATCGCTATAGCCTATCTACAATACACTACAAGTTCACTGAAAACATATGGGCTACCCCACATCAAATATTTAATCTCATCAATATTCCATTGTACGACAAGAAACAAAACCTCTGGAATAATTAACGATGTTTTAAGTATTCAGAGACTTTCCTGAGATTGTCCGCTTGCATGTACCCAACTGTCCATCTTATAATAACTGATAAATAATTGATTTTTTCACAGAATGAGGCCGATTTCAATTTTTTAAATCGTATTAACCATCTTTTCTCTGTGTTTAATCCCTGAAAGTTCTTCCTTGGGCATATACCTTTCAAATTTTCGCGTATTTCAATAATCTGGAGGTATTCGCGATTGTTTAACGATGAGATAACTGATATTTCTTAAATTTTTTTTTTCATATTTATATTAGTTTGCTGAAATTAACCAACAATATGGCACAAATACCTTGCAGAATTTGACCCTTGCAGAATTTTAATTATTGTGTTTCCACAAGCAAAGAGGCAGAAATGAGTAAAAATTTTCCCGGGATATTTGAAAAACGAATTCGCAACATAAACTGACAGATGATTTTTTTTTGTTGCCGTACGTTTCTTGTCAGCATAATTTAGTAAAAGTCATTGATCGAGTTAACAATGTTAAGCGTGGAATGACTGACACCGAGCAGTGAGACACAAATAGAAAAAAGGAGGGAGGATGGGATATATCCTTACACAGGACTTGCAGTGGCATAAAGGGGACGAATAAAGAGGGTGGACCAGGATTTGAGTCTTTTCCCAATGTGTATTAGTCGACCTCTCAATACATACCTGTGATCGGGTTTGTATACTAACATCCACTTTAAAAGAGACACGAACGAAAGTCCGTAGCAGTTGCACACTGCTTTCTATATATGTATATCTGTCGCGTTCGATCCAATATACAGTGTATTCTATACAAGATATAGGTACACTTGTACCACTTCTGTCCAGCGTCGTCCCAACGACCGAGCTCCGAACATTTTCTGTACAGATATAGTGGTGACACTTTACTCTATATAACAGAAGAAAAAGGTTCGTGGAGTATTTCGACTGACCGCGGCCACTCCTTCTCGCATTGCTGCCGAACCTCTTGTAGTACGTGGTACCAATATACGCAGAAATGTACTAACAAAACGACGTAAATCGTCGACAGGAACACATGGAGTGTTCCAATAGTACTTACCGTTTTTTCCCTCTTTTATCGAGTGACCTTTCTGTAGTCCAGAATTCTTGCACATATAAAAAAAATATCATAAATTCTGTTGCTATAAGATTCGGAATTGCTTCATCATTCCAATGTACCTTTTTCTCAACTTTCTGTTAAGCAAAAAAAATACTAGATCATGTCAAGATTGTGATTAAAATGCCGGTGAAAATATGAGGAGAATTGTAGTAGAAATTGGATATCGGGACTATGAGATTTTATAGGCGAAGACGTCCGGATAAAAATAGAATGATATAAGAAAGTATAAGACGGTATGACAGCTGGACGATAACTCACTATGATACGCGTTAATCCAAATGAGCGGATAGACCACATTAGTACTTTCTCTCGTCTCTTAAAATGACCATGACAATATGCCAACGACCGAAAATTCCTCAAAGACAAATAAACTGGAGAGTAGCATGTGGTCCAGATGTAAGTAAAACGCGAGACTCCGAAGCCGAGCTGTCGTTACCGATATAATCAGAGGCTTCCGTTACAGTGGGCCAGGCCTCACTCAATCTTCACCGAAACCTAAGTCTCAGTTAAGTCCAGACTAAAGCGTGGCTATTCGCAGGTATACGCGCGAAGAGGAACAAATGGGATAGTTGTCGAGGTACGGTTGAGCTGGTGGCCCGAGAGCTCTACACGCTTCATCGCCAACAGATGAGAGACTCGGAACTTACCGAGTCTCCTGCAGTTCTGACGAAGTAAGACGAAGGATTCCTCGGGCTGTAAAACCATCGTGGTATTGGTAGATACACATGTATTAGTGTAGAGCTCCGGCAGAAAGGTATATATAGTATAAGGGACTCACGCTGAGAGCATAATGAGCGGGCGGCAGGTAATGAAGACCGCTCAATTTCTACCGCGCGCCACACGGTTTCCCATAAGGCGTATGGATCCCATCGTTGGAATCCTCTTCGGACTTTCTGAGCTATGTCTTGAAACCTTAATGTCCCAAGGTTTTTTCTTTATTTTTTCTTTATTTTCTTTATTTTTTTATTTTTTTTTGTGGAGATTCGCTTCCTTTGGAACATTGCGCCTTTTGCATGCTTCGCTAATCCCTTTAAACTCCGGATAATTAATGACGGTAACGCTTTAATAATATACCCCATCTTTCGTAAAGTCGCAAGCAAAGCTTATAAACGACACGCCGGAAAACGTGGAGCTACGACGCACGCGCCTGTGGTGCACTTGGGACACACCACGAGGCCTGTCAAAAATGCTCTTTGACGGAGAAATGCCGCAGCTTTGCAGATTAAACGACGGATTGCCTGCATCTTGTCTTCTTGGTAATTTACATTTTATCTCTGCGGAGCTTAATCTCTTTCTTCTATTGTCTGACGGCATAAATAAGCATTTTAGATGCTGTACTGGGTGGATTCGGGGGGAGATATATGCGTCTGAGACTGTTTTAGCAATAGTTTTGTTATTCCTGTTAGCGAAAGTATTATTAGTCCTGTTGAATAAAGTTTTATTTCGTAACAGAAAAATTATGCAAAATGGAAGGTTCACGGTAGGAAAAAATAAAAACAATTAGTGCAAAGTAATGTGCGAGGAAGTTTCTTAAAAAAAAATTGCTAATGTTACTACAATACCTAAATTGTTAAATCCGTTAGGTCGTTTCGAAAAAAGTAAAAAAAAAATTGGAAAATACAAGAATTTTATTTTTTTCATGCTCCACCGTAAAAAATCTATTAAACAAATAAAAATTCTAAATATATCAGATAGGTAATTCATATGAATATGTAAACTTCTCTAACTATTTCTTTTGTTGAGAAAATTATTAAAAAATGAACAAATCGTAACTTCCTAAAATAGTAAAATCAAAACACATTTCTTCGAGCTGTTTCATGTTTCTTGGTATCGACAATTATAGAATCATCAATATGTCGATATAATTTCCGTTTTATGACCTACAAAAATACACCAATGGACAAAATTAAATATGATCTAATCGAAAAAACCTTAAAAAAATTTGCGTCATACATATATTTCAAAAAAGCTTCAATATATATTGGCTAATATTCATAATAAATATTGTGTACATTTTTATTTGTCTATCTTATTCCGGTATTTTTTTCCCTGACTTAAGAAAAAATTCTCTGACATTACTCCGATTTCCCTAATCTTCTTTTAATTCCCTGATTTCCCTGATCACTGGCCACCATGTAGGTGATATTTCCAAACGTACCGTTTTATCTACCGTTCATCCGGTAGAGCAAAAAAGATCTTTCGTATAAAGTGTCCAAAACACAATTAAAAAGATATTACTTCCCACACTTTAATGTCATTAGTTCCATTCTAAGGCTCATAAGGAATCCACGAAATTTCACATTTATTCTCTCTTCGAAAAAATAAAAAATAAATGTCTATATGCCGCTTTCCAGGAACCCGACATATTATACCGCAGCTGCTGCACTAGTCTACGATAAAATAGACATTATAAAGTGGAAGAGATCGGCAACGATAATGCCAAGCGTCAAGAATCGGTTTCGTATAAATATATAGGATATATCCACCGGTTAGAAAGTTGACGAAATAATTTGTGGGTAGATGACTTATTCTTGGGTTCCGAGACGCCGACGAGAGTAGAGTTTTTAGTTAGAACGGAATAAAGTATAGCCTCTATATATATATATACATCGGCATATATATATACAGGGAGGACACGGTGAAACTAGACAGCGCAAATGCGCTTGCGCGTCAAATCGACGGTTCCCACTCTATGCGTGCAGACCGAGTAGTAAATAAATCTTGGTTTCTGGCGTCTGCCCTACCAGCTCAGGTAACGTCCCTTGCCCCTACCACTACCCTTACTGGCCCATTCCGATGGCGCGTGGGGACACAGTCGCCGCTCGGATGAGACGCACTGGCGGCCGTAGGCAGTAGCCAATCAGGCTTCCTAAATTCTCACGGAGCCGCATTGGACTGTCTAGTTTCACCGTGTCCTCCCTGTATATAGTTATACAGGCAATGCAAGAGTGAGGAGCAGCTGAAGAGCCTCTGCGATCCTTTCTGACGTAGCAAAGCGACTCGGCAGACCAACCCAGCAGAGCTCAGCATACCTGACCGCCAATTATCCTCGCATCTCACCCAACTGCTTCATCGTGGCTGCGCTGCACCTCCTTCGCGTCGTCCCCCTTCCCCCCCAACGCAGCCAACCGCGCTTCGTGGCGCTCAGAACCAAAGAAACGTTTCGGAAGGTTCGACTACTATTGGGAACGAACCACACTCGGCAGAAGATAATTCAGATATCATCCCTCAATTTCCTCGAGTCAGCGGTGGCCCTCGGCAGGGGGGAGGGGGGGAGGGGCGGACTGACCGGGTGTTGAGGGACTCGCGTGCCAACTGGCACGTCTTTTATAGTTTAGTACGTACATGCTATACACAGGCAAGGAATTTCATGTGAAAGATTGTAAACCGCTGATTGCCGACCAATTTTGTGTGAACAAAAAAACCAGGGGGAAAAAGGAGTTAAAAAAAAATATCCAAAAAATACTCGGTGTCTCAAAGAGCTTTCGGAGTTGAGTGGAAAGAGAAATATAAAATGTCTTATGTCGATTGGCGATATTCCATAAGAAATTAGAATGATAATGTTCTAATTTATTTAATTAATTTTTCTATGCGAAGATGGAAATTTCATAACTACCAAAGAAAAATTTAAAGACAATTCGAAAAATAGAATATAAAATTAGAATGAAATTTTTAGGATAAAAATGAACAAAAAATTTCCTTGTAATATAAATCGAAAAAGTGATATTATCGAAATGGCGAGATGATAAATATGCTATGTGTAAGTAAGTACATAATTAAGAGCGAGACGTAAAAGTGGCTCAAAAACCTCGGAAACAACTGAAAGTAAGGTATACACTTGAGAAATAAAATATTGTTGAGCAATAAGCCTGAGACATGCCACCAATTGTTTACATTTAAGTAGATCAAGATTGGTACATCGCAGTTGAACTCTCATTGATCCTCTCACAACAAAGGGGATGCTGCTACTCCCCACTCTATTTGTTCACGCTTCAACGAGCTTTAGCCCGAGATCAGCATACTTGACTTTTTAAGTATACCTAAGCTAAGTGTTCACAGTCTGGTGAATTGATTATAAAAATTCAATTTTAAGAACACCACAGAAAAAGTTTTATGTCCCACCGATGAAAAGAATTAAAAATGTGAAAGAAAATATTTTATACAGTTATTATATGGTAGAGTTGTAGGTTAATAAATCGTCATTTAGTAGAATCGTAATTTGGTAATACACTGGATTTTTTCGCCTGCTTAACTGTCTAATCACTGGTCGGTTTACCGAAAAATAATGCGTAAATACAGCAACAGTAGCGGCTTCAGGGCAGAAGCGAATCCGTATTTGAAAAATCAGCGTAAACTTGACGATCCGTAACCCGATACGAATCGGCGGGTCGAAGCACGTGAGGTCTCACTCTCAATCTCGATTCGGACCGTATCAACCTCGAAGCATTAACCGATGAGTCTCGGAAACGGCTACGTTGGAAAAGGACCCTCGAGGCTTCGTTCCTCACGGCTTCCAACGTTTATCGTGCTCGGGATGAGCGAGAGTTGGATTAAAGCGTCGAGGTGCCGATTACCTTCAGGACGAGGCGTGAAGCTTCTCATCCTACTCACTTTCTCGTTCGTCCGTTTATTCGTTCGTTCGTTCGTTCGTTCGTTTCTCTCCCGAGATGCTCTCCACTCCGATCACTTTATTGGGATTTCTTCCGGTTATTATTTTACGCCGGTACCAAGCGTTCTTTATAGCTTGAGGCGGGCAAGCGAATCAAGCAGATGCTCAAGCTGCTGCTGCTGCTCCTCCTCCTCCTCGTACCAACGCCAACAGCACAGAGCATACAATCGATTGTAAGTAACGAATATACCGGCAGATTGAACCATCTAACTATCAAGAGCTAAAAAAAATATTGTTGATTTCTCGTGATTACCGGTTGTAGAGAAACGGAATTGATTAAGTTACAGCCTCTCCAATGATTAACCGAAAGGGTACAGTCTGATTGGTTGGGGATATGAGAGATAAGATGGCATATTTTGTGAATTAAAATATGATAAAATGTTCTCCATGTGGACAAATGTTCGTTCAATTATTAAATCAGAAGATTAATGCTCTCCAAACGATTTTTTTATTCTGTTTATTTAAATTTTTATCGTTAATTGTTATTGAGGGATAAATATCGATGAAAATTAAAACAAAAAAAATGAAGCGAATAGTAGTTTCTATTGGCGTATTCGCAACATGAAACTTTCTCATCACATTCGTTGCACGTGAGTACGAGTTTTTCGTACGAAATTATAATGAAATATACCAAGAATAATTTTACAAATGTGTCTTATGTGATAAAATCGAAGAAAGATGCACCTTAATTAATTTTGTATTTTGCCAATAGTATAATTCTTGTGTCAAGATTATTGATAAATAATTATTTTTAATAAAAATAATAAATAATTATTTTTTAACTCAATAGTACAGAGCACACAATCGATTGTAACGAGTATAGTGGCAGATTGAATCTTTAACGATCAAGAGCTAAAAGAAGTATTATCGATTTCTCGTGATTACCGGTTATAGAGAAGTGGAATTAATTAAGTTACAGCCCCTCCCGTGATTTACCGAACGGGTACGTCCTTCTTTGTATAGAAGTAAGGGGCAAGATGGCATATTTTGCCTCGTGTACGTCACGCGGCTCCACGTGACCTTTTCTGCTCCATAATCTTGAAGCAGGAAATCGTGGTTTATTTTTCGTGACAGCTGTGAACCTTATCGCTCAAAAAATATACTCTGTAACAGTTACATCATGTTTCCACTGTTCCGAAACGAGAATTTGTTTTTTTATTAAACGTTAATGTTCCTTAATTTTACGTAACTCACTCGATTTTTAATTTTTCGTACAATTATGAAGAATTTTCTGTGTACAGTTAACTAAATCTTATTGTCAGGAGCACAATAATTGTTAGTCTTTGACATTGCGTAATTATTCCTATTTTCGTAAATCCATAATAACTGATCTCTTGGTTTTTTTTCAGTTAAGTCCTCTATCCTACATTATTTATTACCTGAACTTAAAAGCAAAATTGTCAAAACTTTCTTCAACAGAATTCTCAAAGAATCCAGTAGCTCCATAATCCAATAAATGTTCCATAGTACCGAATAGTATTCCCACCCCTTCTCCCTTTGAAATGACCGCCATGTTGTAACGCATAGCTTAACAATTCAAGAAAAAAACATCTTTGCAGCACGTGAAGAATTTTTTCAATTTTTATACCATCTCCTCCCACGACCTCTCTCCTCTTTTTTTTTTCCTTTTCGATTCCGCCGTCTTCTTGTCGTCCTCGAGGCTGCCATTCTTCTGGGAAAGGTCCAGCTCGCATTTACCATTTTTCTCGAGTTCTCTTCCTAAAGGAAATACCCGAGGAATGATGTGACATGGCAAACTGCGGAAAAAATTCGTATTGGTCATGGGGCCCGATTTTGGACCCCCCTTGGTGCAGTACTCATCGCATCATGGCACTGACTGCTACCTCCAGGTCTGGGACACCACTGCTTTTTGCTGCTGGTCGTTCATTCGTCTCTCTCTTTCATATGCTTTCCATTTTGCTCTCTCTTTCCGGAGCATTGGATGGATTTATGGATTTATGGTTGCACAGACGTTCTCGCCGTGGGGGCTAATTGGTACGCAGCGTGAAACGGACCGACAGGTCCATGTCTTTATTTCTTTCTCTCTCTTTCTTTCTTGTTTCGCTTAGCCTTAAACGTCTGGAATCCTCCAAGAAACTCGACGGGTGCTATATGAAGTAGAGGATGCTCTTTGCTGCATCTCTCGGTACTTACAACTCGTCCAGACCTTCGTTTATGCCTCGTTATGGACTACTCAACTCTCACGCTTTATTACTTCGGAGGAGCACCCGAAATAATTGGGAACTCTCTTGACTCGCTCGACTCTTTCTCACTTGCTCTTCGCCTCTTGAACGAGCATCGAGATGAGAAGTCGTAAATTTAGTCGTCAACTACAGAGCCCGCATCATGCCAGATGATTATTCTTCTGTTACTGGAATCGTGGAATGCGTTTTTAATTTTTGTGGAATTTTGCGGAATTCAATTACCATTTTTCATTATGTTTAGTTATTTTATACTTTTAATTATTTAGTTCGTCGAAGGCATAAAAGAAAAATGATAAGTAAGATGTTATTTTAAAAAATATTCAAGTCGACAACGTTGCAGATATTTCTCTATCGCCACATGAATCATACATTGTGGACGGTTGTTTTTCTGCGGTCGCCAAGGGACGATATAGCTGCTCTGATGTACGAGAAGAACGAGTTGACGACTCTTCTCGCACGTCCTCTTGTACGACTATACATACAATACGCATATCCCAATGCGCGCACGCCGGCCATCCGCAATTTATTCCCCGTTCATAAATCATCGTCCACCTACGTCGGCAATTTCTTTTCGCTCATAAATCACAAAGCACGAAAGTCTCGAGTCTCTACTGTCTCTTGCTGCAGCGCTTTGTGTGTATATCTACCGTGTGAGATCCTTGGGAATGCAGCAGGTAGTGCACATTGTGACGCGAAACAGTTCACGAGCAATAAAGCTCGTGTTTCAATTGAAACAAAGCGAATCCACTTTCGCAACTCGCATTAAATTTATAATTAATTTTCATCCCTGTTCCGCGCCCATCTCGCATTTTATTATCGCATTATATTTCCAATAAGGTTGCAAGATCCCTATGCTTTAATAAAAATGACCATCACTATTCATTGCGCATGAATTTATTTTGCGAAATCCAAGCAAAGAAAAATATTCCATTGGTTAGACAAATTTAAAAAAAAATTATCAATTCATCTTGTAAATTGATTTTCAATCATCCGATTTTTTGTTCGTAAAAATTTCCATTTAAGAAATAATTATTTTTTCGTTTTGGTTTTATGGGAAAATACTTTTTCACGAGGTTTTCTGATCGACAATTTTTGTTTTGCATTTATATTCGAGCAGACATAGCCTTTATTCTCATTTAAGAATTTATTAACGTGATTCACGTAAATGCCTAAAGAATTTGAGGCGAGAGGAAAAAAGGGCGACGGCTATGCAGCGATATCGCGGTTCTTGGCACCGAATTTTATCTAATCGTGAGCGTTATCGTCGCCGAGCGCATTACAACCACACGAACCGATAGAAAAAAAAGGAGGAATGACGGAAAAGGGAATCCGATGGTACTGGCGACTGCACGAGAGTTTCGACAATCCCCGGAATGCATCTCATGTTTATTAAATCGATGTTCGATCGAGGTGTCCTGGAGTGGAGATGCTGCAAGCGCAGAGGCTCGTGCAACACCTTAAGTACAGCCGAGGCACTCGACCGACGTTGCCTCGCCCGGGAATCCACTTAGTACAGGAACCGTGTCGTATGATAACACCGACAAGATTCCGAACGCGTGCGTCTCTATTATTTCGCTGAGAGGTGTAGCACCTACACCTTTCTCTCGGCTTACTTGGGATCCAACAAGGAAAGAGAGAGAGAAATGCCTGGGAACGAAAGAGACAAAATAAACCCCAAGGAATGGAGAAATCGTGATTCGTGTTTTGGTTAAAACGAATTTACAACGGTGAATTTTACAAGGCTTCAACGATATTTTGTAATCAATCTTCGATTTTTTCCTGGAGGTATCTGAGAACTTTAAAAGTAAAATTTAAAAAACCGGAAATTGCTTTAGCGAAATTGGAATAGGATGAAATGTTTTCGGTAGAAAAATAATTTTTTTATAACGCGAAGACGTAGATTTCATGAAAATAGTCATAGGTTAGCAATAAAGTTTTCAATTTGTTGTAACATGAAATGAATGTTTGAAAACAGTCTTAATTAATTCTTCAATTTCTGAACGATATAATTTTTGTGTAAAAAAAATTGCTCACAAATTATCTGAAGTGAATCAAAGTCTTATTACCTCGTGTCTAATAAGATTATTTAAAAAATGGGAATCATGACTCACGTTAGGAATTTTTTGTAACCTTATGTGGTAAAAAAAAATAACTGTATCGTTCCGATGTCTTATAAATAAGATTAGACTTTCGCATGAGTTCAGTAGCCATTTGGATGAAGATGCGGTGAGGTAGCGGCATACAAGAGAATCCGAGAGGCACGTAAAATTCCCTGCGGTATGCATTAACGACGCGGCCCTGACGACCGCATAATTCCGCCATGAGGGAAGCCCAACGCAGACGCTGGTCCATGGGACCATCGTCACGCAAGCCCTTCGCTACTCTCGCACCACCATCAGCAAAATATTACACATTGTATACCACGTGACTGCAAGAACACATATGTACACATATGTTTATTCATTTATGTATAAGGTACTTTTTGTCAGTTAATTATCATAATTTTTTTTCAACCTTTTCACCTATTATTTCTGAACGGTGAGATAATAAAAATAAAAAATAATCGTAATAATAATCTCATACAATATACTCTTTTACAATATAATAATTTGAAATGTCACAAAGGGTTTTTACGAATTTCTCCAAATACTTACATAACAGTAAAAAATATTTCATTTAAAAAGAGTAATAAATAAATAAATAAATATCTAAATAAAATGTTGCTGTTCTTTCGGAGTTGGAACAACAATATAAATAATCATCGTCTTGATCAAAAAGGTCACGGTTGAATTGATGTTGATTGCTCGGTGTATATTCATTTATTTATATATAAGGTATTCTCTGTCAGTTGAGCTGCTATAATTTCTTTCAAACTTTTCACTCAATTTCTTATCTGAAAAAAAAAAGATAGTATAAATAACAAATAATAATAATCTTTTTTTTCAAGTAGCTTAATAACGGAGAATACCTTATGTATATTTAACATTTGTATTTTCGTATAAAATAATATAGTGCGTGTATGTACATATTTATGGTGACTATCCGTATACACTTTCCCTCTCTCAGTATTACTCGAACACGAGAGAGGCACCAGTGGAGAAGGATGTTTAACAAACACTCGGAAAATTCGCTGCATCACCTCTCGACGAAGGTAGCAGGACAAACACAGAGAAAGGCGCCCGTACGTGTATGGGTACGTCCACGAAATGGAAAATCGGGCAAGGGTGGAAAAGAGCGAGATAAAGAGGGACGCTTGGAGTGCTTCCAAAAAAAGCGGGTGCGGCGTCGAGGTAGCTGCGCTTCCGGCGCCAGCCCCACCTCCACATCGCTGGACCTTTCACTACATATATGCTACAAGTACATGTATACTATCCAGTACAGGCAATTCCGTATCAACTGGAAAAACAAATTCTACTAACTTTTTATTCAGCAGACGTATTTTTCAACGGCTTTTCATCTTAACTTTTCGATGAATTTTTTTTATTATAATTATAATTAATGAACACATTTATTGGATCGACAAAAAAAAACATTCGTAACAAGTGTCTATAATCGTAATCATAGAATATAATTGAATTCCATTCTCAATTAGAATAGTTAGTTCTCATAGTCTTGAAATCACAAAAGATGAAAAAAAAATTCTTCTATCTCAAGTAGGATGACTTACATGAATACTGTCCCTCGACATACCTTTAGATTTAGTAGGACTGCGGACTAGATACTAAAGGTCGAGCGGGTTGTACCGTATTAAACCGCAGGACCAAAATTCGTCGTCGTATATGCAGCATCCACAATGTCACTTAGGTACATATACATACGGGGAGAAATGGAGCGGAGGAATATAGAGGCCACAGTCAGAAAATATGTCAGCGTGAGGTTAGATATGAGCCTTATTGTAATAGTTCAGACTCGCGTCGATCGATTGTTTTAACCCTGCCATGAAACTAGCCACTTTTCGCCCGAAAAACTGCCATCGAAGGCACGGCTGTTCATGCACGTGTTACAAAAAAAAACTAATTCTCGCAAACAATGAAACAAGTAATTTTATAGATTATAATTAAAAATGTCAACAGCAACAATACTATGTACCCTATTCCATATAACCACTCGAGAAAATTAACCAAATGTCCATTATTTTTGACACATCAAACAGCCATGAAAATCCATCAAGTGCTCACTATATTACATTAATTTTATTTTATATTCAAGCCATCGCATACGGATGACGGGTAAAAGGGTCATAGAAAATACTGTCCACTCGGACGGGTGACGCGTGAATGCGTCATGGCGCGGTGCGATTTTATGGTCGCTATAACTAAACGAGTTTTTAACATTGATACAAAAATTAATTCTACTTGGACTGAAATATAAAATCTTCAATTCGTATGATAAGCTTTTTTTCTGTACATATATTTAAAGTTGATATCTTAATAATCATATTTGGGAAAGATTTCGTCTCAATAGTTTCTCAATATTTTTTCCAGGCCCCTAACATTTTGCTTTTAATGATCCTTTTATGAAAAAAAAGTATGTTCGTCATTTCGTGAACAAAATAAGGCTTCTACCTAAAGAACCCGAAGAGAATAACGGAATATTAATCATGGCTGTTGCAATGGGCGTTGTGCAATGATGAATAACACAACGTTGCATCATATTGGCAACTAGCAGAATTTTCGTGCGAACTAAATCTATGCGTACAGTTTCAATAACTATACTGCATAAGCAATTCGTGGCATATACCGATCGCTCGGATATGAATTCTAGATACGCCCATTCTGTTTGCGGTGTTTATTGTATACATGTACCGACTGACTATATACATAGTTGTAATTGCTATATTGTATAAGACGTAGCCCGTAAACACACGAAATGACGGGCTTCTATGTACATATTAAGAAATACAATACTGCATGTAGAACGGTACAGTATATCAATTACTGTGAAGTACCAACATTTTGTGAAGTTTCTGCCGCTAGATGGCGAATATGAGAAGACTTTTCTCGTAAACGAAATGATTAACCTATTTTTACTAGCAAGTTGCAGTCTCAAAACAATAATCAGTGACATAAAATACAATAAAAAATTATGATGGATTCTCTGATAGTGTTTACTACTCTATTTTTGACACACTAACTTACAAAGCATTGAATACTTAAGCGAAAGCATGAAAAATCATCGGATAACAGATTTCAGTATCATCAGATAACAGAATCATAATCGATTTTGGCATTATTGCTCAACTTTGGCATGATACAAAAACGAAACCTCACGGATTACTACATATTTTGAGTGGTTTGTGCATAAACACAACGACGATGAACTCCACTTGTCACCCGGTGACAAGAATTATAGTGATTGAGAATGGAAACCCTCGTAGCTATTCGCAGACTTTTCTCTCTGTGCAAACATACGTATATAGGAAATTCTGTTTCGAGGAGGGCGCTTTTCAGGTATACAGAGTTGATGCACCCTCGTCGCGGAAGGACATACCTCAGGGAACGTTGACAGGCGATGAAGAAACGACGCCGACAGTCGAGGCAATATTTGCATCCCCGACGAGGTCTGCGTCACGCACCCCGAGCACCAAACCCTGGACTTCTCCAATGACAACCACCTGCTTTTTATACAGTAACACGAAAAGCTGTCGACAAATAAAAAGATTAAAAATCCCTTCGAAATTTGGTCGGGAACAAAATAGCGAATGGTTAAAATAGCGAATTACGAAATTAGGAACGTCTGAATTAAAATCCACAAATTCTCACAGCATCAAAAAATTTAAATCTGGAAATGTAAAATTCATCGAAAAAATTCAATACTTTTACATGTTCAGAAAAAATTATAATAATGTTATTATTATTTTCTAAAACAAGAAGAACAACGCAAAAATTTGGTACGGAAGCGAAAATGTTTTTTTTTTTTTTAATAGAGATAGAGTAAGCAACGTTGACAGACGACGAAGAAACGACGGTGACAGTCAAGGCAATATTTGCATCCCCGATGAGGCCTGCGTCACGCACCCCAAGCAACAACCCCTGGACCTCTCAAATGACAACATTCCTTCTATAGGATCTGTGGCTTGGTGCTTTTTCCTCTGTCAGATCTTTCATTCGTTATTCCAACTCAAGTATAAACGTTTTATGTACACAGATATACATAGGTCTGTATGTATATCTATATACACAAAGGAGTATTATCGGGTAGTAGGGCGCTGTCCAGAATCCCCTAATAATACCAACGAGAATCCGATTGTCTCAAAGCTAAGAGGTATGTACTTAAGGGCTTTGGAGGGAAAAAGGGTTGCAAGGCTATCCGGTGTCTCCGGGCCTCCGGGCATTTTGCGAGATCTTCTCGGCCTCTTTTCTCCGCTTTCCTACGAACTTTTTTTTTTGCTTCTCTTTCGCTCTATCTTTTTCTCGCTTTCTCTCTCTACTTCTCGACACAAAGTCTATACTTGTAACGATCCAGATTACCGCCGCAAAGAAAAAGGGTCATTTAAGAAGTAAATTCTTGTATTGCCATTACAAAAGCGTTATTTTAAAATACGATACTCAGAAATACGAAGAAACAAAACAAATCGCGCATATTTTTGCTCCTCTGTTGATCATGTACTGAGGAAACAGGGAATTATTCTTTAAATAATTTAATTTCAAAATATATAACAAAACTGATTTAAACTATATAAAATTTGAAAGAAAATGGAAAATCATTTGAACAGTTGGTTTTTTCGAAAATTTCTTATGAAAAACAAATTATGTTAAAAAATGATCACTGATCTTTTTATCTGAATTTTATCAAAATCATTTTTAACGTGCATTTTCATGTAACTAAAAAATACCGGAAGTCATTAATATTTTTTCGCAATCCATAATTTAAGCGTGTGTGTATAAAGTATGTTCACTTATTTGCTTAAAAAAAAAAAAACATATTGCATCACGACGAAATGGGTTTACAGAGTTGCCAAGGGTCTTTGGTGAGGCTGTGCATATCTCACTTTCCTTCGTATTTTCCGTCTTACTCTGTGTTTAATAGTTGTAGCTTTCGAGGCGAAATGCTTGCCGTTTTCCGAACGAGGGCACGTCTATGAAAGCGCGGGTCTCGTCTGAGAGTCAGCGTAGCCTGCGGCTTGTCGATTCTCATCCCCGGAACTGGAGCAAGGCACGTACTCCCGACAGAGACTCAAAGGCAGATCAAAAAGATGAAAATCAAATACTGTATATCGTTTCGTAAAAACGGTTCAGCGAAGTAAATAAGGCCTTCCGAAATCCATTTGATGCCCCAGTATTTTCAGGGTCTTACGCCACGAACTGAAAATAAATATAAACAAATCATAAGACGTTATTTATCTTATGAGATGCGATATCAAATATAATTTACATTTTCAAAATTCTTTCCGCTTCATGCTTTATATTTTCAAGCAGATGATTCTTAAGGTGAAATCAATGCTTTTTTTTTATTTCAATGCTCTATCGCGGTTCTATCTCAACGAAAATATTTCACTGGTTACTAATATGAAAGAATTCTATCGAAAAATAAAAACAAAATAAAATTCACTTCTCAAAATATGAAAATAATAATACTTCACAAATTTTTCGGTTTAATCTCACTGGCGCAAAAATCAAAGTATCATAATAATTTAAATACCATTCTGATTTTCACCATCTCTTCCGAAGAAAAAAACATCAACAAAAGTCTGTCCGAGTTCGAAAAAAAATTATTTTTGCTAAATTTCAAGAGTCTAACTGATGCAGAGAAAATATCGACCTTTTGCAAACCAAAAAAAAAAAAAAAATCAAGACCCAGCATCTCAGTAGCTGAGATACTTTTTCATACCCGTAATCCTAACCAGAAATTTTCTTCTCGCCCACGGATTCCTTTCTCGAAAAGTAACCGGTATCAAAAGCCTGTTATTTGGCTTGATTTTCCCGTGCCTAAATCCGCGTTAAAGCCAGGTAAGATTGTAGGGGAATTGGAGGTGTCGGTAAAGGCATTTTCGGGTGGAAACCGTGAAACGATGAGGACACGGGGTGCGAGAGTGAGGGAGAGAGAGAATTGTGTATGTAAGTCTGAGTATTTAGCTACCGAAGATGGGGAATAGATTAGGGGGTTCGTTGGAGATGTGCGGCGAGGAGAAAAACACAGTATCGGGTGGCGTTAACGTTGGGTTACGCGTCGAGAGACGCTAGAGGCGCTGGACTGTTACAAACAGGTCCCGATGCTATCGGATCGGCTTCCATCGGTTCGCGTCGAGGATATACCTGAAGATTACATCGTCTCGCCCGAAGGTGAATTCATCGGTGGGCTTCGAAGGAACTTCTTTCACATGCGAGGCACGCGCGATTTTCCCCTTTGGGTTCCATACACACTCTTCACTCTCTCTTTCTCTCTTCTCTTCTCTCTTCTCCCCATGGACTCAGTCAGTTTAAAGCGTACCAACCCCATATCCACATACCTCGACTCGGGTCTCGTTATGAAAAATGAAGCGACGTCTTCCCGACGAATTCGCATTCGTCAATGTGGCTTTGTAGGTACAGTCAAGCGTAAACCGAGTAACTTCGTGCCTCGCGCCATCGAGATCTTACAATCCCGATATGAGACTCGAGGCACAGGGGATCCAACTTTTGGTTTTGTGACACAAAGATTGATGGGATGATGAGGGGAAAGACACCCATGAGCTTGTGATTTTACAGCGACAAAATATCGCTCTTTAGGAACAATGAAACGAGGTTATGTGCGATCATGTGGTGGTGACTTTGAGGTTATCTGGGCTCAACTCGACATGATTAGGACTTTGGAAAGTTTACCCTTCGGCGCAGACTATACGGAATCCAAAGCATTGTGAGAATGCTCTCTAATTTAGTTTGAATGGACCTGCGAATTTTGGAATATTATAAAATACCACATCCAATAATAATTTGTGATTGAATCTCTCGTAAAGATCAAAGCAAATTTACACTTAAAAAAAATTTACTTAAAATTTAGTGTACTTTTACTGGAAGTTTTTATTAAAAAATGCCATAAAATTCGAACGACTCTACCGATCATCACGTATTTTTCGACTGTAGACCATTTCGGTTCATTTGTTGAGGATCGACGTAATTTAGAGAAAAAAACTTTTTTTTTCGAAAAATTCAAAACTCGATGAAATCTGGAAAACGTCAATACATTTAATTAAAAATCACGTCAATTACAGAGCAGTCAATACTCTAGTTGCGTGCCAAATTTGAGCTCGATCCATCGTGCCGTTCGTGATTTATGGACGATTAAATTTTCGGTGTCTGAAACATACATACAAAAAAAAAAAAATTTAATTTTTTTTTCACGAAAACAAAACTTACTCTATGAGGAAGCAAAATGGTGAGAATTCTTGAAACAAGTAATAATCTGCGAAAAATATTTTGTTATAGGTAAAAAAATGGCAGTGGGATTATGAAAAAAAAGTAACAGATAACCATCTGGACTTATTTTTTCTCTCTGCATACGACCTCACTTTTCAACTCATGCTCTTATTCCTACCAAACTGTACCGCAGAGCCTCTATCTCTCGCCACGGTTTGAGGCAACACTATAAGGATGCAACCGGTTTCAGAGTCACAGAGTACACAAAGCAGCAGCAGCAGCAGCAGCCGCAGTCGCATCAGGATCTGTCGCCAGCCCGACAACGCGTTCGTTGGCGCGATAAAGATCTTCGTGTCACGGGATTACGAGAGCGACGAGTCCCCAGAACGAACGAGAGAGTAAGAGAGTCACGAAATAAGAAGCGAGATGATATACAGAAGAAGAAAAAAAGAAAAGAAAATAAAATAAAACGGAGCAAAAGGCAGAAAAAGACGAAACGTTCTTCGCCCGAGAGAAACGGCCACTTCTGGAGTACGTGACGTCCACCTGAGTCGCAACTCATACCTTCACTGGCTTTTCTCCTTCCACGATTCTTACACTCATCTTCCAGCACGTGTGTGTGCTGCTTTAAACTGAAGAAATTCCGCCAAGCTCATCAATTGTTGGTTTAAGGGGGAAAAAACATTAGTAAAAAATATTCACTGCTTTTTAAAATTTAGCTAGAGCAGTAGAAATATTTGCGGGAAATTTAAAAAATTCAGATTTATTAATATTGTGCAATTTCAAATTTTAAATCTAGGATCTTTTTCCATTTTCATGAGGAAAGCTTCGTTTTCATGAAGGGCCAAATATTCAGTCATGTTTATATGTTTATTTACAACAACGATGCAAAGTGGACATGTTGCTTCCTCATTATTTTTGCCTTTTTTGCTTTTTACTTTGCACTCTTTCTGTCATTCTGAAATATGTATATTTATACACACTGATAAGAGTTGAATTAGTGGAATTTGAATCGAAAAATTAATACCAGAATAATTCGTAAGAACAAACTTGATGCATTTAGCAGTGAAAAATGAGACAAAAGCTATTTGGTATTTCATTTAGTATGTGTTTCAATTCAAGTAGTAAGCAAAATCAATTTTAATGACATTTATGGATGTGCATATTGCATATAATATGGTCGTGTCATCGTGGTGATGTATTTAGAAGCTACGATGATTCATTTTCATTCCGAATGATTGAATCGCTACGAAAATGGAATGCACCACTGCAAAGTACTTCAGAGCCATTAAGCCATTACTGAATGTCTGGCTTTCTAATCCTCACATATTTCATCGTCATTTTCAGCCCCGGTTTTCGGGAAGGAACTGCGTATGTGTCATATTCCATAGGATTTCTGATGCTGAAAGGACGACTAAGCCATTCACGCGTTGATTTATCTCCTCATCTATTTCATACTAATTATCTCACTCCGCACTATAATTAAATAGGTCAACAGTACAGGATAATTTTTTTCAAAGTACTTGAAACTATTCTTTTATCAAACATCAAATATATTAAATTTCTCCCGAATAAAAAAAGCAATTTTGTGTGATTATTATTATCAATGATTTTTAATTATTATTTTTAATGAGAAGAACAATCCATAATGAAAAATTATGCATATTTTATCAACGAAAAACACTATTATGTTTATCGTTTCATGTTGTGTGTATGGAAAATGAAATATAGTGTCCATCGTTATGGATATTTCTACCTGAGGATAATTTAGCTGACGATTTAATCACGTTTTACAACTTTTATATAGAAAATGGGATTTTATACAAAATAAAGCAAC
The DNA here is from genome assembly GCA_949699805.1 of Tromatobia lineatoria. Classification (NCBI taxonomy): domain Eukaryota; kingdom Metazoa; phylum Arthropoda; class Insecta; order Hymenoptera; family Ichneumonidae; genus Tromatobia; species Tromatobia lineatoria. Next base: position 789,431 of record OX453052.1, read on the forward strand.
AAGAATTGCTTCTCTAGAGCTAATCCCCCACATCATGAGAAATGCCGTAAAACGAAACACGTTTGGATGGCAGTGTCCGCGTCGAAAAATGGAAGGGAATTTTGAGGCAAAAGCTGAATCTTGTGAGCAAAAATAGGGAGACGGAAACTGAGGCGAAGTGTGAGAGTGACGATGCGAGGGATTCACAATGGAACCTCGGGTATTTTACGACCCTATATTCCCTTTTTGCGGTGATGTACAATGCTTTAAACCGCGAATGAAATATATCATGGAGTACAGATGGCACTCCGATGACTGCAACATGCATATAAAAAACATATGAAACTCAACGTCCGTTAGTATATAATGCTACTCATAAGAAGATGTCGCATTGTTTCATTTATCTTATCGTACTTCGGGCCGCTAAAAATATTTTCAAAAGTTATTTATAATGTCATCACGATCTACTTTCTTGAATATTTTTACCAACATTATTTCCTTCAAGAAATGCACCAAATTTTTATATCTTTATGAACAATATCCAAAATCATAATGAAGAAATACAATAGTTACAACCTTATCATTTATAAAAATAATATTTTTAACAGTTTAATCTGGAATTAAATTTTCGTTATTTAAAATATTCAATGACATGTCAAATATAATAGCAACTATGTCAGAAATCACAGTAACAAAATGAAATGTACCGAAAAATGGCTTCAAAGCGCTGTCATTTTGTCAATATAATTTATTAACCTCGGAAAAAAGTGCCGCTAAAATGAACTTCTACTTGAGAACTTCTTGAGAACATTGCTAATGATAATAATTCAAAAAGCAATCATAAAACTGCAACCAATCTACATAAAATGTCACCATTTCAGATAAAAATTATTATCTAAAAATGATATATACGAAGGAATAATTCAGTTCACAGCCCAAGTAAATAAAAATTCACGAAAAAAAAAATGCAGTATATTATAGCGCGCGCATGTTCCAGTCATCGGTTTTGATACATTTGTACTCCACGACATATTTCATTCACGCTTTAAAGGCCTTACATCACCGCAATAAGGAAATATATAGGGTAGAAAAAGAACATACACATATATAGATGGAAGTATGGTTGAATCTATGGACATTGAGTCATTCCGTCTCACTTTCTCTTGACAGAAGTTTCATCTTTCGCCGCAATATTGAGCGCGTTAAGTGAACGAGGGCACCACCATCCAACACCGATTTCGTTCCGTAGCCGGGATAGCGTGGCTTTGCGAACGAACCCAAATGTGTTCTTCTCGGTATACTACATCTCCTCGCCCCTACCCTTCAACGTCCCCCTTGTCCTCGTCGTCAATTCTCATCCCCACTGCTGTGGCGGCACGTTGCTTTTTTGTTCACCCGAGCGAGCAGTCAGTGCGCGCGGGTTCACGCACCAAAGAACCCCCTTCTTTCGGTCTTCCTCTCATTGCACACGTTCGAAAAGCCCCACGAGAAGCATCCCCCGGACAGTATACATATACTGCGTACCACATATACGATGCCTTCCGTGTCAGCAAGCTGCTTCTTATATTTTCGACATCGCAGATGCTCCTTATATTCAACTAAACTGTAGTGAAGACTAAGTTTTTTTTTTCAGAAAATAGGTTGTCTGAATTTTTTTCAAAAAATGGGTTGACTGAAATTTTTCCGAAAAATTGGTCAACTGACATTTTTTAGAAAATGGGTTGACAACATTTTTTCAGAAAATAGGTTAATTAAAAATTTTAAGGAAATGGGTTGACTAAAATTTTGTTAGAAAATGGGATGACTGAAATTTTTCAGAAAATGGTATAACTGAATTTTTCAGAAATGGGATGACTGATGTATTTCGGCAAATATGCTAATTAAAACTGAAAGAGGAAATGCGGTGATTCACATTTATTTGAAAATCAGATGATTAAAGTTTTTCATAATATCGTAAAGCGAGATATCGTTTCATTATGCATCGGAATAACACGTGAAATATCTGTGAAAGTATTGCAGTTGGTATTCACAAAAATTCGAGTGATTATGATAAACATGTAAAAGGCTCATAACCATTGGCTGAATTGACAGAGAATGGCTGATAGAGTTCTGGATGGCATTGCTCTATACCTGTACCGCGGAGCTTCCCCACGCCCCGCAGGGACGTGCGGTCGTGCGACGCGGCGGCGGCGGCGGCGGCGGCATGGTTGGGGGGTGGGGGGCTGCTAGAGTGCGTCAGTGGTGGGGGAAACGCTCACGGTTGGTGGTGGGGGCGCTGGCGAGGACCTCGATAGTGGGGGGTTGGTGGACGAACCGCACCGAGGACTTGGAAGCTCCGTACGAAAGATCCGAGCAACAGTGTGCCGCGCGCCGCCACTAAGCGAGCATCTTTCCAAACGTGCTCAAATTTCATGTCACATTGATACGTGTGTGCGCGCACGCGTTTTCGAATTAATTAATCATCATTGAATGAAACTAACCAAGAAACCCCATTACTTTCCCACCAACCGACAATAATTTTACTAATTTATCGATCCAATGTTGCCTTGCAAAAAAAAGATCGTCAGTAAAGGCTCAGGTGTCAAATAAACACTCGTAAATATTGGATTACACGTTTTCTGCGAAATCTCCAAGTGAATTTTGTGCGACGCAAAGCAAAAGAGCAATTTTTGTCCACGCCAATAAAAAAAAAAAAAAAAGTATTTTTTACTTTTTTTTCTTTGGTTCCGAGATATTTTCTTGTCTTGAAGGTGAAACGGATTTGTTTTTCGGTGAAGTAAGAAAGCAATCCTGTGTTTGAGAGGATATAACTATTGAGGTGTGTTTTGCTTGAGCGAAATAAAAAGTGCCGCAGCACCGAAAGTGTTCGTTCCACGCTGCTCGTTGTGTATATCCACCGGTATATTGTTAAATATATCAATCTTATGTATTGGATGTAATTCGCGGTGGATTCTGTTGGGATTAAGTGACCTTCTGTGCCTGAATTCATTTCAGGATTCTCGTGATTTTTGTGGAGTGCTCATTTTGAGAAAAAGAAATAAATTAAAAAAACGAGAATATATATTGAATATTTATTTTCTTCGGTGAATCGACGGTCATCGACTGCGGACACCGCATTAACTCGCGGATATGCTATCGTAGCAAATCGGCACGCTGTCGCCCGAATTCTTTAGGTGAGCAGCAACATCATTATTTTTTATTTATTCATCTCAAATTGCTGTACACATGTTCATCCGAATACTCTATGTAATCTGCAGTTCCACAAGCGAATTTTCATGGAACTGAAATTGATGTGAATTTTGAGAGGGAATAATAGTTATTGCAGAATTTTTATAACACGAGAATCGGACTTTTTCGCTGAGCTGGAACTATTTTTTTATGCTGTTTTTGGAGCAGAAATTGCGATGATTTGAGAGATAAATCACACTGCGAGCTGCTCGCTCGACTATAAACCCTGTGAATATCATGAAAAACAGCGTTTGAATTTCGTTTTTTTTTTCGCTTTTTTTTATACACTGAGTAAGAATCATCCGTTTTTATGTCGTGTCATGCGTACCACGTGCAAACCGGATTCGAGTACCGTAAATTTTTTAACAAAACCTGGCACATTTACCGTAAAGCTCTGCAGCGTTGAAAATTGGGACATTTCGAGGAAAAACCACTTTACGATTACTCACTTTTTTTGTTGGGTTTTTCGGGGAAAAAAAATGATATTGGTGCTCGGTGCTGCATCTGGAAATATAGTGACCTTTTGGTTTAGTGCAAATTAGAGTCAAATAAATTCACAATCGGAAATATTGATGTTGGTATTTCAAAAAGCGGGGTAAATGTAATTGTCGCAAGACGTTTCCGCGTTTTTTGATATAATGAAAAGGCCTAACAAGTTATCCTTGTCAATCAATAGTCGTTAAGTCTGGCAAGATTTATTCAACTGTGCGGCTAGAAATATATATATATATATACATGTAATTCAATAAACAGTTGTGTTATTTGTCAACTACTTTTAAAGATTCTACTTGACTCCATTTGCCCAATTGTGGGTAAAAATTGAAGATTATTCTTGGATCGTGAAATCTGTGGTAGAATTATGAACCGATAAATGGTTTGAAAAGAATTTATTTGACGAAGTCCAACTTTTTTTTTTAAACTAGTTTCATTAACATATTTTCATTTCCATGAATTTCCGAAGACTCAGTTTGAAGCATTTTGGTAATTTAAATTTAAATTGTGTTGGCAATAAAAGCTCAAAAATAGGGATTGTGTGAAAAACAAGTTATAAATACTTTTTCACTACCGAAAAAAGAATCCCGCCATTTCCTCTGTCACTTGGGTGTAAAAAATACTCCCCTTCTGGCTAGTTGCGTGTAAACCGAAAAATCTTGAAAAATAATGACTGGAAGTGGTGGGTTGATTTATAAAGAATCATATCCACGATGAATCATCCGTGTTTTATGATGTGTCGTGTGCCACGTGCAAACCATTTTCACGCGACAACACGGCAGGACAAACCCTCGGGCGAGCGCCGACACACACTAAATTTCATCACGAACTTCCGGGGCTTGAGTTCAATTACACAAAATGTCATCCGTGCAGCTCCAGTTTCCAAACTAAAGAAAGAAATTCTGCAATTATTTTCGGCAGCCATACGTACAGTTTTTTAACTCTTTTTCCTTTTCGCTCAACTCACGGTTACTGCAGCATCCGATTGGCTACTCCGAAGCAGCGCCAAAATTATTTTTGTTCAACGAACTACTAAGCCGATTATCCAAACAATTTAATAAAACTGGTGAATAAAAAAATAATAAAAATTTCGGAAAAAGTGATTCAAACGACCTTCTCAATATTAAATGGGTATCGAACTTCGGCTACACAGGATATATTTCAACACCTGACTTTTGATTTAAAATGAATTACAAATGCAGATCAGATAACGATGATGAATTATTCGTAACGGAATTTTTTATTTTTCTGAGTGAAGTAAAGTGATTGATTTGAGTTGGATTTGAATTTACTTATATGATTTATTTATTAAGATACATTCCCGGATGATTGATACACGCAGCATCATTTCATACAATTAATCTTGAAAATTCTTCTTATTCTTTTATTTAATAAATAATTTACTGTTGTTATGAACAAATCAGGAAAGTGCGATAATAAATGCGAACTTCTTTTTCACGTATTTCGTAACAGTGCGTTCATAAAAATTTGTAGATATATTCTCCAAAACATACCATTTTCAAATGATATATACACGCAGAATGATTTCAGATTTAGTATCCTTTAATTAGAAAAGTGCCAAAAAGTAAAAAATCCGATAAAAATTCCATCGAATACCCTCGAAAAAGGTGACAAAAAAAAAGATTAAAAAAAATAGTGAAATGCAAATAGTCGAACTACGGTGTCAAAAGTGAAGTGAAAGCTCGAAAAGTTCAAACTTCCAGTAGCCCCGGGAGGTCGTGATAATAAACGCGGTCAAATACTTTTTATTCGTGTATTTTATAGTAGCGCGTTTAGCGACTCGTAGATACATTCTCCGAATGATTTATATGCGCAGAATCATTCCAGACAATCAATCTCAAAGATGCTTCTTATTCTTTTTTAATATTTTTTATCATCATATTAGAAAAGTGATGACAAAAGTAGATAAAAAAAATTCGCGGTTTGCAAAAAGTCGAACTGCAGAAAGAAAAGTGAAGGAAAAGGCCAAAAAGTTTAAACTTCCAGCGATTCCGGGAGTTCGTGGTAATAAAGGCGGTCGAAATTTTTTTAATCCACGCATTTTATAGCAGCGCGTTCGGAGAATTGTAGGTGAAAATTCCACGGTGAGAGGGGAGAACAGATACGTGAAATTAATTCTCTAGTCGGGCAGTCGACGAGTGCATAAGGACACGCGAGCGCGGTACAATATAATCCACGAGTTACGCGCCTCAGTGTCGCGACGACTGCTCCCGACTGTTACTGACAGTTATTACAAAGTTTATACCGCGTGCGTTGACTCGTGCTGGGAGCGCAAGTCGCCAACTGCTGCTGCTGCTGCGGTGCGAGCTGAGCTTGCGCATTCGCGTCAGCTTATTTCTCAGTCCCAGTAAAATTCGCTGGACTCGAGTTAAACAACTACCGCGATTCTATAACTTTGACGTACCGCGAGTACGTCCTATATCTATACTTGGTTAGCAACAGAAAATCGAGCGGTGAGAAAGCACGTAACGTTGCAACCCTTCATCGCCCATTTTAGCCTATCCGTTCATTCATTCGATTCCTAAATCATTTAATTTCAATTTATTTTGGTTCCTTTTCCAAATTCCTCTCGAGTGTCTAATAGAAAAATACTGTGCGGTTATAATTTTCGCTGATGAGTATATAATGAAACTTGTGCTCAGTTTTTCTCACTGGTTATTCAATTGAATTCATGCAATTAAATATTCTAACGACATAAATAATGATTATAAATTATTCACCTGATAAATTCGTTGTTATCCAATTACCAAATTAATTGCCATTTTACCAAGTTACCAAGACATTGAAAAAAAATTATATTACCTTTTTCTATCCTGGTAGGATATTTGAAATAAAAAAATGACGCTACAAAAATGGCAGAAGCGAAGAAATACAGGGAGTTGAAAATTGATGTGAAAGTCCGAGCCCTGCAGCATTGCCGTTGGCAAGTTTCCCTCTCACGAAGTCCTTTTGCAATTATCTCTCTTGGCACAGAGGTCATTCCGAAAGGCAGAACAAAACATAAAATGGGAAGCCAGTGAAAAATCCGTGGTTACAGGAAAAAAAAAATTGTGGCGTTTTTTGCAATTTTTTTTTTATTTTATTTTTTTTTCGGAATAAACGGTAGCCCCAGTGGCGAGAGGTAAAAATGTAAAAGAGATTGTCGACAGAGAGAAAGATCCACTGTATTTCACTGCATTGTACTCGCTCTATGGCGCTTTATCGAAAACGAGTTTCTGTTCGCGACGCCCGCAACTTCGCTTCGTTTATTTCGGTATTTCACCGCGGGGGTGGTTTTCAGTGCACCGCGGGGGTGGCGAAGCTACGGCGCGATGCAGTAGCGACGGTAGCGGCATGATGCACACACGCTACGCTCGCGAGTCGAGTCGAGTCGAGCGGGCCACCCGGCGCGGCTCGAGTGTATCTGTCGGCAACGGATGAAATGCTTCGAGAATCGAATGCGAGATAGATATTTGAAAGGTTCACCTATCGCACGTATCACTGGAATAAAAATAAAAACGTTCTGTGCTTGAAATGAGACGGGAGAGCAAAAAAATTGGTTCTTTCCGCGCGCAAAACACCGAATAACACACTGTAAACAAAATCTACTTGAATTTTATCTGATACCAAAAGTTTTTACGCACGAACTCGAATACTATTTTTAATTATGATGCAGAGTAATTTTTATAATATGGTGTAATTTCAGTGTACAAAAAAAAATAATTTTTATGATTTTCTGTATTGATATCTGAATTTTAAATAAAAACTTCCAGTCATTTCTAACAGTGCAGTAGTGACATTTGGCTTAGTTCATATGCTTGTGTGGGAAGAAAAAAGTCGACTTTCCGTTCCAAACTTTTATTTCGAATGTATTTCTTTTTATGCTGTAGACAGTTCGGTGAATTTTAAAACTGGGTCTTTAGAGCATATGTGAGTTAATTAGTTCAGCAATCGCTTACTGTAATTTGCTCTATGTATTACATTTCTCGAGATAATGAGATGAGTGATTATTAGTCCGACAAATTTGGAACATTGATTCTATTGTTCCAATTGATCGTATTGTCTCGCACAAAATAATTTAATAATCAGGTTTTTTTCGATTATTCTACGACTTTGTTATCGTTATTTAACTTTGTTACATTGTAAAAGACGCGGCTCGTGTATATCTGTCAGCATCAGGTGAAATGCTTCGAGAATCAAACGCGAGATAGATATTTGAAAGGTTCACACATCGCACGTATCACTGGAATAAAAATAAAAACTCCCAAAACCGTGAATGAACTAATACCCCTGAAGTGACGTTTCATTCATTGCATATGTGTGTGAAGAAAAAAGTAAATTTTCCCTCGGACGGAATTTTTTTCAATGCTTCAGAGAGTTTGGTGGATTTAAAAATAGGTTTTTTAGGACAGCTGTGAGTGAATGGGGCTTGATAATTAATCGGTATAATTGACTGTATGGATTACTTTTTCTGGGTCAATTCGATGAATGGCAAAATCAGCCTCACTAGTTCTCGACGTTTGTTCTTTGGACTCAATCAATATTATTGCCTCGCACAATCGATTCAATAGATTTAACGACTAGCAAAAGTGACGGAACAAAAAATAATTATTACACCGAGTTAGTGTTAATACCTTTCATCAAGATATTTATTTGATAAGCCCACGCGAATTTCTCTTAATGATATCATACATCATATATTCAATGAGATATTTCGTCGTTCCAAAAAAAAAAAAAAATAGTTGGGATCCAATTACAGTTTTTAGAAGAAATAATCTAATCCATTGAATTTTTATTATCAGTGTATAGCCAATCAACGCGTTCATTCTCTAAAACGTATGATTTAATAATCGAATACGTATCCCATTATTTTGTTCTTCGGGTCACCAAACGATTAACCCATTACTTAACTTGGTTATATTGCAATAGCCGGACACGTGGCTCCACAGGCGAAAACGAGTGTTTCAGCGAGACCTATACGTGATACCTTCTGACAGGAAACTAATGTCCACGAATTCTCGCTGGCGCAGCGAGGAGAAAAATATAATTTGTGTGCGTAGGCGCGCGATGAAAAAGGCACACGATGAAGAGAATGAGAGATGAAGAGTGCGAGCTGACGCTGTACACACTGTAACCACCGGATACAGCAATGTCGATGCGTTGGTGGCTTCTCGGCCGTAAAAAGTCAGAGTTACCCGATCGCCGGTAAATAATCGTGAAATTATTCTTACCTTCGAGGAGTAAAGGAGCCTCTAGGGAATTTTGTCTGTGTATATGCTCCCGCGATGCTTTCTCATCGCGACTCGCACGCGCCGAGCTCTTGACGCGACCATCACATTTTTTTTGTTCCTCTTTTTTCTTTGCTTTTCTTCTCACTATCCACGTGGCCACGTACGGCTGAGTTAACGAGCGATAAAACGATTCTCGAGGTACGCCCTAAACGATCCGGGCAATCCCTTACCTCGTAAATTCGCTTTAAAGGCATAGCGCGACCGTCTGAAAGGCACCAGAAACTGTGTGATCCTCTCTCTCTCTCTTTTCGCAATGTCGTGGTGAACGCAGCTTGTCTTTTCGCGACCAGTTCTTCTTTCGCTATACGGCGGGAATGCGCCCACCCGTTGCTCAATGCCGTTATCGTTTTAACGGGGCCGGATAATTTAGGGCAACAAGAATCACCTGAGAAAAAATTCGTATTCTTTCCTTGCTTGTGTATCATCAATTTGAATATTATTTTTATGCCATGTAGTATTTTATTAGTATATTTGAGAATTATTAATGATTTTTAAATATTTTTCACGTGCAATATCCCAACTTAGGTCGTTTTAATTGGGTACCAAAGTTTTATAAAATTTGATCGCTATTTCGCGATTTGCTTCAAAATTATTCATGGTGCATTTTTAATTTTTCAACTGTACGAAGTGAAGAAAACAAATGTATTTTGTATTCAGTCTTTATTATTGGAGTTGAGAATAGGGAACTGCACGCGAAAAAAATGTAATTGAATTTATCAATTATCCTTATTAGTTCAATAAAATCATTGCGTCGCTAAAATTCAAGAGAATATGTATTAAACCAGTAATGTGAATTCGTAGTAATAATACAAATCATATTTAATGAATTATTTTGTTTTTCCGTTGATACTTGCTTTAGCCGCTTGGAATAATTTATCTCCAAAAATGAATAGTTATCAATGTTGCTAAAAACTCAAGCACAGCATCGCCAATCGTCGAAGCCACAGAAAGCGAGGCAAGCAGTAATAGTAGTAGCAGCTTTTGACGGTCGACGTTTCTCAGTGTCTACGAGTTAATAAACCGTGCGGGGTCCACAGTTTGAAGACGAGTCTCCACTCGGGCAGCTTCTGTGGTAGAGTCGAGGATAAGGGAGCAAATAGATGAAATAAGGTTGGGTGAAAAAGCGAGAGAAGAGAGCGACACACACAGAGGTAAAAAGGGAGATGGAGGAAACACGCGATCCACAAAGTTTTCCCCACGGTCGGAAAGCTTTAGCCCCGTGAACGGAGAAAGTTACGAGAGCGCCAGTAGCGGCCGTATAGTTGTAACGACAGTGCAGAGGGATCGAAAATGCGACGGTGGCGGTGGTGGCGCTGCCTGTCCCGTTATACGGCGGCCGTAACGCAGCACTAACGTCAGCCACGACACCCACCAGCGAATTAAACGATATCTTTCTTTACCTTTTATATCTTAGTCCTTTCTCTTCTTCTTCTTCTTCTCCCTCTTCAGGCTCTTCTTCGTCTGCTACAACTCTGAGCTTAGGTCACCCCTGTGCTTTGTCTTTGGGAAAGTACGAGCAGTGTGAGAAAGCTCGTTCCGTCGAAGGGCCTTGGGCTCGTGCCCTACGGCGTCTTTCGTGAAATCGTTCCGGTGTAACCACGTGAATGTCGGAAAAACTTTTTCCTCCGTCTTATAGCCATTCGCTAGGTTTCTCCGAGGTTCTTTATTTTTCTCCCTAGTCTCTACTCGAATTTATACGTGGCATCGCTCGCTCCGAAGATTCCGAGGTGGTCAAGCTTTTCTCCGGAAATGCTCGTCTCGAGGATTTCCGGTGATTCCACCGCTTCGAATTGCAGTCCTATTGCTGTGGCTGAAAAAAAAATCCAAAGTATCTTTTTATAGTGGATTAGCTCGGTGTGTAATTGAGAACGGGGTTAAATAATTAAATTTGCTTGATGAAATGTTACCACAAATTGTTTGTGGATGAAACTAAAATTCTGAGGGACTTTTTATTGTATTAGCCAACTCGTTGTGCCATCTTGTAAACCGGTTGAGTGATCAGACCAACTGTTTTTAGTTAAGAGGATGCTCAAGTAAAATAAGTGATTTCGTAGTATACACTATTCATCGAAATAGGTCTTCAAAAAAATCTACTCCAGCGTCACCTTAATCAGATGATTACCGTAAGTTGAGGTCCACTTTGAAACCAAGATCAAGGTGTAAAGTTTCCTTAAGAAAAATATATCTTTTCTTTTATTCAACGTATAAATCTACATTTCGTTATCAGATTTTAACATATGAAAAATAATTTGTCTATGACGTAACAAATAGCCGTTCTTTCGTTTATCAATTTTTCATCGTCACTCGGCAACGAGGAACAATCAATTTCTTAACGTCTAGAGTCTCGTAAGCCGACCGTTACGGTCAGGTAAGTTTAACGATCGACACGTCAGCTGATCCTATCGGTTACCGGACCAACGTAGCGATTTTGCTTCCTGTGAGAAACTCTCCGGCCTTACATTTGTTTGTAGACACATCTTGGATCATTTTGCCTACGGTCAGTATCAATCACGTGGACAAAGGACGCGTTTTGGATGAGAAACAAGAAACAAACGAAGAAAAATGAGAGGAACCGATAGATCGTTCAGAGACATATATGGACATGAAATTATTTATAAAGAAGGAACTCGCTATCAGCAATAAGCCATCGGAGAAGCCATTAAAAGTTTTTCGGGATATAACGGCGGAAATAAACTCGTGCGGCAACGAGCGATATGTCGATATTCCCATGAGACTGATATCTCAACGCGATCTACAGCTTCCGTTCGTGTACCATTTCGGACCAAGAATTTTCTCCCTTCATACATGTCCTGTTTTAAGGTTACATCGACTTTTTGAACGTTAGCCAATAGTCGACTAATGGACGCGACTTTAATTTGAAAGAAAAAATGAATAAATATAATTTCGACGACTTCATGGATCCGGGAATTAAAGACTTTTAATTTTATCAAGCGACTTGAAGTGCTTACACTAATAATCCATTAGAATCAGTCCGAGTTTATGAAAAACTGTGAATACACTAATTTACAATTTATTTGGTTCGTCATAGTTAATTTTTTTCAACTGACAGCCTGAAAATTTTTTTTTCCAGAGACAAATTGATAAATCAGAGGCCTTGACGTAATTCTACTAATTGATCTAAAAGAAATTATTTTACTCCACCAACTAATTAATTTAAAAAGATTATTTGGCTCAACCAACTGATTATGTCAAAGATCTTTTTTAACTCAGCCAACTAATGAAGTCAACGAAATTCTTTGAATCAACCTACTCTTCATATTCACGCTTTTGATAAAAATTTGATTTTAAGCGCAATTTCAGGACAGATTTTTCATTTTCGCTCTCACGCTTGCGACCTTAAAATCAGCCCTTGGTGAGTGTTACGTTACTGATGAGTAATTCTCAGAGAATGAGAAAAAAGGCAGGTAACAAAGGTGGTCCAATGAGTCACATGGGGTAGAGAAAAGGCTTATCCTTTTTGTGTATCGAAGTTGTGCGGCCCGAAGCGTCAAGAAGCGACGCACCGGGCGAGATGAAAACGGGATAGAAACAGTGGAAAGATTAACATAGAGATGAGGTCGCTCAGGAGTGTTTCCATGTGAGTTATGTACCTGCCGCTATCCTACATCCCATTTCTTCACTCGAGACGCTTTTGCTCACCACCGACGGTCCAACCGCTGTTCACCGTGTCTACATTGCATACGTATAAGTATCATGCAATGTAACGTCAGGATATACACCAAGGATACGTATTCCTTCACGTGTACATGGACCATTCCATCTCAGATCAGCAGTCCATCTCCCATGAAAACAATCGGAATCGAAAAGGTCACCCCTCCAATTTTTTTTTTTTTTTCTCGATTCATACGGATTCTGACCCAAAAGTTCACGGTATTTTTTATAGGGATTCATTCAAAGACCAGTAAAAAAACGGCAAATAGATCCCAAAATCTCAATACTTACTATTTTTATCGCGAGTTTTTTTTTCATGTCAGAACTGGAATTTTTTTTTGGTCCGTCATAAATATCTCAAATATCTATGTATTTTTATATTTCTGAAATTTATAGAAAAGTCAAACTATTTTTAAACATTTCATTAAGTTCTGATGCATGGGAAAAAATGGGTTCAATTCCGATGTTCAACAACGAACTTGCGGAAAAAAAACCCCAATATTGGATTGGGGTTTCACGTAGAATACCCCATACACACACACATATATATATATATAGGCATGCGTACAGTTTGTACGTGACGGGATTCTCAGCGACGGTTGCGCGCTTTGCCTCTTCTTTCTTTCTTCGAGTTCTTCGTTTTTTCCTCTATCATAATACGAAATGCGCTCATCTCCGTGTTACTCGACTACTACCAGCTTATCTTGCATTCAACGCATCCGACGTGATGCAAAATATAGTTGTGGAACTTGGGAGAAGCGCGGCTGTTTCAAAGCGATTCAAATGACCACTAGAACGAGTAGCACCTGCCTGCAAATTGAGAAATTTAGCTAATCGACGAGTCGAGTGCAGCTGCCTTCCAAAACTACTTCCACCTGTTTAACGTTTCTCTCTTTTTTTTTTATGCCATTTTATACCATCGCAGACAATGGCATATTGTCTAATAATATTTTCCATTATAATCCCCACTTCTCTATATTATTAAAATAACAATATTAATGACGATTAATTCAAAGACATTAATCAAAACTCATTGTAAAATCGGATTTCATTTAAACATCGAACTTATTCGTAATGAGAATATCGTAAGGGGAAAAAAAAATTTTTTACTTGCAATGTATTTTCATGACCCTTTTCGAATGTCCATTTCTGCTGTCCATTTAGACAGGATTATTTTTCATCATCCAAGCAATCACGCCCACCTGAAATACATTAGTATCGATATATATATATATAGAGAATGTGTATATATTGTGAGAGAGATTGGTTGAACGAGAGAGGTAATAAGCTGAGACCGCAGCACGTTCGTGTATTACCGAAATAACTCTCGGTAGGTGGAGAAGAAGTCAAATGTAACGAGGGATGGATGGAGCGCGTGAGTGAGCGAGCGAGCAAAAGTATCCACTTGAACGGATCTCCGGTGAGCGCAGAACAGATCTAATCGGGCAATCAGTACAAGTGTAGTGTGGAGACGCGGTTACGCGGCGTGTGCGGTATCCGCACGAGCTCGCGCGGGCTTTCGTCGGCTTATCTGCGAAAGCTCTTCCGGCACGTAACGAGCCTCGAGTGGTGCGAGGGCTGGACTGGTTCGTTGCCAGTTTGTCTCATCGCATATATATCCCGTGAATTTCCAAGTGCGCCTTCGAACGCCTCGATACCATTACATGCGCCATGCAAATCACCATTCTATCCATCAATCTTAATGAAACTCAGATTTCAATGTCCCGATAGATGTTATTGAAACTTTGAACATAAATAACAAAACTCAATTCAACGCTGATTTCAGATTCCGAAGTACGATATTCAAATTGAACTCATGATTAAATAATTTAAAAAAAAACGGAACTCAAGTAAAAACCTGGAATTGAAATTAGGTGTAAACCAAAAATTATAGCTAAGATTGTACTTATGATTGAACTCAAATTTCACATAAGATTGTACTTGAGATTAAACTCAAGTTTAACATAAGATTGTACTTGAGATTGATATCAATTTTAACCGGAGATTATACTCAAAATTGAACTTATCTTGAAGCCACAATCGTACTTGATATTAAACCCAAGTTTAACCCAAAACTAATCAACATCAAAATAAAAATTAAAGCTTCAATTCGCCTTGAGGCTCAGTCAAATACTAATCTCAAGTTAGCCTCGCAGATTAACTAAATCCCAACCTCGAAATATTCTTTGATTTGAATTTCCGAAAAATATCTCAATTCTAGTAACAACTAATTTTACATAATTCATCGACCAGTAAATTCCAAGAAGCAAGCTCCTCAAATACAGAGAATACGATACACCGGTGGCTGATTAGCTCATAGTGATTCGTTAGCCCAAATTCTATACGCATGTAAACGCGGTTGTCTGCATAAGATACGTGATAGCGTGTTGTTAATCACCGGGCAGTCCACTTGACTGTCTCCAACGTTAGTGAAGAGGGTTACATATTGTAACGAAGTGCAAGCTGGCAGGCGGTCTCGATATTCCGCAAAGCTTGCGACCTACTCCGCTGAGTGGCGACCGCGAGAGGCACTGCTCCGTGTAATATCAGCCAGTGACCACAGCTGGAAACATACACGAGGGCGCGACGAGTTACGCGGGCGTGATTGTATCATCGCTGATTGCATTACTAGTCCGTTCTACCTACTGTTTGCTAACTGTAGTAATAACCTGAATGTTGCGGCGTATTAGCCGTATTATATCGGGCTTCCACTAGTGCTATACATGACACCATCGGGGGCGGGGAGGGCGAGGGGGGAGGGGGCTTTGAGTGGGTGAGCTTGGATATCGCGCATTGGGTGGGTGGCTTGATAGTTTGCTAACCCGTTCACCGAGCAGCACTATGTATACGTACACACCATTATTTATACGCAAATGTGTATGGGCTGTTCTATCTAAACTTTTAGTTTTCTTACATATTCTTTTTCTATTTTTTTATTTTTTTGTTGTTGTGGATGTTGATAAGGAATATCGTATCTCTTTGTTGGGGTGCCTATAGAATCTAAATTAACTCGGCGCATAATAAAATATAATAACAATAATTATAATAATATTGCATTATTTAATAGAATCCATGAATTTATTTCTTACATCAAACATTTTCGTATAACATGAAATTTTGTTTTTGTGATATCTTTCACATCCCACATAATGGTATTGTGGTTTTTCGCTCACCGTTAATAGGTCATTTTTTAAAGTAAATTTGTGTAAATTAGGACAATTAAAAAAAAAAAAATATTGATATAAATAAAAAGTGAAATAATTTCAATAAACTGCCACTAAGAAGTGATGAATGTTGAAAAAAAAGTGGGAACTGTCGTGAAATGTCCCATATATGCATAGTACCATAATGAGTGGAAAGTCGAGCGCGGCGTATACGCAATCTAGGAGGGGATTCGAGGCGAGTGTGTTGACGGAAGTATCGAAGAACATCGGAACAACGAGAGCATCCCCATCTCGTTGTTCCTTGTAGTGATACACATAAATGTATATAGACAGAATGTAGCGATGTATATTTATAATACACAGGGATCGTGGATTCTCGACTCGTTGGAGGTTTGCTGTTTCCAAGCCGATGGAGTGGTTGTGTGTAGTGCATCTAGTATTATTGCTCCGGTGGAGCATCAGCAGCAGTAGGAGGAGGGATATATATACTGGAAGTGCAAAACAGAGGGACAGTAGAGGGCGACGAGCGGTATGGCCTGGATATCACTTAACCAGGAGATACGGGAGCTGAGTGAGCGGAGGCTAATGCTGAAATAAAGCGACGTTTCGTACCTACGTATGGAGGGTCAGGTGGTGGTTTCCAGGAGGTCGCTGTAAGCCGTCATATATATATGAACCTTTGCTCCGAACGTACTCCACGTTACAACCACTATTCGTATACGCTTTCAGTGTCCCTTGGCTATTTGAGGCACACTCAGATGGTGCTTGACCCGCGCATTATACCGACCTCTCATACGTATACTACATTCTCGACTCTGCCACACGAGACATCGAGAAATTTTTACTATTCCATTATGTTTTGTGACAACATACGAAATAGGCATAGACGTATTTTTTATTATATTTATTTTTTATTCAAATAATAGGTATTATGTATTACAAGATATAATCAATGTGTCTAGATGAAATGAAAATTACATCGTGCGTTAGTCAATTGGTTAACGCTCGTTAAGATGGAGTTCAAAATGAAGTTTCAATTTTTATTTAAATTACGTATACTGTTTTGTTTAAATATATTTATCTGCATCGAGCTGTAAGATTTTTATTTAAAAACATTTGTCGTTCAAATTTTTATTTTATTTATCTCAATGAAATAATTCATGCTATTGAATAGAATGAATTTTGTTTTGCCTCGAGATTAATGATAATACGTTGAATTTTAAACGTAAGTTAAATGAAATATTTAGTTTGTCTTCTTAACCTGAAAAATTAAATTTTTTTTCCAAATGTTGATACCACTTTCGCCAAGTGACAAAATGGAAAATATTATAATTACCCACGCTCGATTAAAATAGAGTTAGTAAATAATTTTTACAGACCACTAATGGATTGATACGCTAGACTATATACACTTGTGTGTATTTATATATCACATTGTAGAGCAGCTTCATATAATGAATGTTCCTGAACCGGAAATATATAATCGTATAACTCTCATGCGCTTGGTGGATGCGAAATTTCGGATCGGCCTTTCGCGTTATACAGATGCATCCAGCTGCCATCACGAAATTGAATGTTTTCAACGCAACGAGGAGGGGAGAGGGCGTTGTGCATCCAACGAATTAATCTTTATGCATCTGTAAACTATTACCCGGGCAACTAATCCCTCTGGAAGTATCGGATCGGTGCGTGTTTTCGAGGCTCATAATCCAATCCTCAAAATAGTCTTTTCGCATTTTATACCTCGACTCACATTGATTATATTCACCGGAAAAAGTCGAGCCTCGTTCGCCCCACCGACGGGCTATTACCGCCTGCAATCCCTCGCTCGGCTTCCACGCTAACCTTTACCAGCTATAGCTCTATATATATATGTATATATATGCCGCTTGGATTTCGTTCACAGTCCAGGCGAGCGAGTGGTACCTGCATTATGAAATTTGTTCAGTTCACCAGTGCAAATCCCTGCTGCCAACCTCGCTTACCCTCCCCCCTTTACCCTTTTACCCCACGCTAACGTTTTATCTATATGTATATATATGTATATATAGGTATATGTGCTTGGTGCCTTTCTGGTCTCACGCGTTTTCGACTCGGAGTCGCGCACGGACCTTCAGCTCTTGTCCGGGATGGCACACTGTATTTTCATAATGAAATTACAGGATCCGTCCAGCGGGTTGAGGTCGCGTCGCACCGAAAACCCGACGGCGCTTCGCTGCAATGGTGGCAGCTCGTCGTCGCGTCCACTGGCGGTAGCAAATTTACGAGCGCACGCTGAGGCACTGAAAACGGGTACACACTGTACTATGTATATGTATATGCATATATATATGTGTATATATGTATGTATATATATATATGTTCAGCTGGTCCATGACATATCCGAGGAATTACAAGGGAATTACCGAGGATGCATCTGGACTAGTTTATGCTGCGCTTTAGTTGAGGTTCATTTCGCAGTTTTTTTATAAAACGTCTTTTCATTGGTGTGTACAGCTTTCTTAATAATTTTTATTTTAATACATTTTTTCTAGTATCAATGAAAATATACGAGAAGAAATTTGCCGAAGGTTTGTTTAATTCTATTTATTTTCTTGAGCTCAGGGAATAAGTCTTAAAAAAGTTAATTGAGATGTTTTTGGAGATAAGAAAGGGGCTTAAGTCCGGAAATAAATTATTCCGCGGATTTTATGTTCTTAGTTAATAAAACGGAATTATAAAGTAAATTTGCCATTTTACAGCGAAGAAAGGAAATAATTTAACATCAGAAAGGGTTTGCGTGACGACGAGTTAGAGAGAAGGTTAACGGATACATTTCGTGACGGGGTCACAGTGAATTATCATGCAGATGTTGAATAATCCTTACCATCGTGATTCCAAAAAGGACTTGGCGGTCATTTCGACCGTTGGCGTAACGTTCATTTGTAAACGTCAAATACTCCACTGAATAAATACATATCTGTAATACATATAATGGTAAAAATTTATTTTCCATGACGCGTGCAGTGCGATGAAAGGCACTTCTTTTTTCTATCCGAGATATTGTTATGCTAAGCAGAGACCGGAAGGATATTTCTCCGGATGAATAACAGAAAGGGTACGTCGGTAAACCCTTTGGAAAATCGGAATTTGAGACTCTGCGGCTCTCGATTCATTGAATTTCATTTAATTTTTACTTCAAACGTTATGCTGCGTCATATATTTAACATTTATTCAAATGACAATTTTGGCAGTTATAAAATCGATGAATATGTGAAATATATAAAATACATCAAACATATCAAAAGCACCAAATATTTGGTCGGTCAGACTCCAATTGTTATCAAATTATACCGTATATATTCAAGATAAAAATTTTCTATCAATATTCGCTGCTACCTGAAATTATTGGTTGATTTCGTTTTGATGTTTGGTTGCTGAAAGTGTATCGTGAGGAGGAGGAAGGAATTAAATAATATTCAAGCGGGAAGAAAAAAAAAAGAGTATGGCATAAAATATAAGAAGAAGAATAGGAGCAAGAGGAAGAAGAAGAAGAACGGAAAGTCGAAGAGAAGTGCTCGACCCGTTTGCGGTCCTCCGCATTAGAATGAGCTTGGCTAAGGGCGCGCGGATTCCGGCAGTGAAGGAAGTGGAGGAGGAGGAGGAGAAGCTGTGGAAGCTTCGCTCTGAGGCCAAGTCGACTCGTGGAAGAAGAGATCTCTCCGAGAAAACGGAACGGAAGCTAGAAGGAGAGGCTGCATTTATTAAAGCGCGCGAGCGCTGACGACGTGCTCAGCCGCTGTCGCCTCGCTCTCTTGCTACTTGGTATACGAATAAGCTTCCGATAGATATGCGAACCTCGCTTCCGACTTCCCCGAATGCTTCAATGCTTTTTTGATCGACTACCGCACCGCAAATATCTTGTCTTCGGGAGTTGCAAGAAAACAAAATAACACTGGAAATGTCAACATTATTCAATATGATCAAAATTTTGGTACAGTGAGGAGAAAATAATAATTGAAAGAACTATATGATTGAGTTGAATAATATACACTTCGTTTAAATAAATCATTTTTCTAAAGAATAAAATAGTCAATGAAAGATACTAAATATTGGCTTGAATTAACTAATTATCAAATCAAATACATAGTTTTAATTCATTCAATGAAATATTTGTATTCTATTCTTTCAACAAGCGATTTAGTTGAACTACAATTCAACTAAATAATGTAGTTCCCGTAATTTTTTTTTCTCACTGTAGAAAGTGAAATTTTTAGCTCAATCTAATTTCCTGAATGAAAAAATTATATGAAGTACGTTGTAAATTTGCAATAAAGAAAAAAAAAGAGTCTAACACATGAAAAGAAACTTAAACTATGAAAAATGATAAAAGTAACGCTGCTTTTTATTCAGCAATTTTTCCATCAATTTTTAATTGGTAGTTTCTGCATTTATATTGAGTCGTTACTGAGGCTACTTCTTTATCGTAGCACATTTTTCATGCAATTTGCTTTACTGAATATTGAAGCTTCACTATTAGTCTAAATTATATAGCCTCAAACGATCCCTTCAACTACCGCGTTCACCCGTCTTTACCATGTGTCAGGACGCATGACAGGTGTCACGTGTCAGACCTTCTCATTAGATCACACGCGATATTAATCATCGATCGGGTCAACTCCAGGTATACTAGAACTAGAGGGAACAGTTTCGGTCCTCCTCCTGTAAATACACGTTGGGGATTGATCAGCTCGACATGACACATCAATAGACTACTCTACAGGCCTCATAAAATAATCGCGCATTCAATGTTGTTTACAACTACAATTATGCTAACTAAAAATTCGCTAAAACCATGAAAAACAGTAAGATTGTATTATCTTTTCACCATTAAAATTTTGTAAAATTCACACATTTCCAAGTCGAATTACAGAAATTTTATTTTTACCAATATTTTATTCAAAATAATGACAGATGTCAAAAAAATCATTTCTTGTCAAACTAGATTCAATTTATCATTAGCATTATGTAAAATCAAACTCTTCAAAATATTTCATTCAAAATAATTTCCTATACCAAAAAAATTTCTATTTCGACGTCACCGCATCTCAAAAGCTCGATCGCAAGTAAATATCAAACACCCTACGAAATATCCGATTACCTTTCGCCTCAATTTTCCTTTTCACTTATGCGAACGCGCACTACCGACATATATACGTTATACTCATGTGCACACGTCAGCTATGGACAACCTATATGCATCTATAGACAGACAATATAGTAAGCTATAGAGAGCAGACAATTAATCAGCGACGTATACGCATGTACCGGGTTGTGGGGTGAGGGGGGCGAGGGGGGGTAGAGGAGGAGGCGTGACTGATTCATTATGAGGCTGTAATTAAGTCCAGGTATTAGCATACCGTGCTGGAGAGGAACCGCCAGGGCAACCCTGTCTCGCCTTGCCCCCCCCCCCCCCCCTTCCCCCCGTCCCACCCGTCGCCCCTCCACCCACTTACGGCCACCCAGTACCGAAACGACTTGACCCCCTCACAAGCCCCAACATCAGCAGTCGCCGGTGGTGCTTCTACCGCTGCACCCTCATCGGCCAACAGGCAGACAGGCACTAGCAACGGTGCAAGGTGCTTCCTATGCTAACGAGATCGCCATCTCCGCGCTGGGTGCACGTATACGAGCACTTGGAAAAAGCTCACATTTGGAGAGAGACTCTGGCGCAGCGCACATACATACAGAGAGACACAGAGTGTTGGAGAGAACGCGTTGCGAGTTACGAACCCGTGTGGCTATGTGGCCTGGCCATTAAGAGACCGGACCCAGACGCGTATCTCTTAATTAGACCCCGCGAAATCCACTCCGAGTTGGACCCGCCGCGCCGAGTGCAGTTGTTATCAATTCGACTTTTGCTGCTGGGTCTCCAGGCAGTTGACTTTACTTTTTTTTTCATTTTTTTTTTTCTTTTTTTTTTTTTCTCTTCTTTGCTTTACTTCCTGCGCCCGGACATTCCTATAACTGCGAGATGCGGCGCGGGAGAAACGATTTATTATGCGGGACTTCAAGTGCGTTAGGAATTCCGTGGTTTTCAGCGGTACCAATTTTCGGACAATTTTTTATATTTTGTTTATGTGCAGGGTTTTTAGGTTGGCATGGAATATTCAAGGAATATGCTAATGTTTTTCGAGTATACCATTTTTTTTACATTAACAGTTGATTTTTTGAAAATATATATATTTTTTTCAAGACACTTTACGTGATTTTTCCTATTTGACGTAGTTTCTTTAGAAGGCAAAAATCCAGGGAAACTTAAAGATTGGGAGAAAATCCATTAAATCTCTGCTGAGCGACTCATTAAGATAGAGAATAAAAGTCCACTTTTCACTCCGTCGTTTTATAGAAGATTTTTTTTATGTTTTGTGGTTCGCTTGCTGGGATAAAAGAAAAGACGAATAAATGACGAAAAAAAAAAAAAAAAATCGTCGTGCAATCGTCGTCCAATTCATTCGCAATTTCATTAACTCGGGACACTCTAATTCATTGACAAGATTCCCGGACAAATTGATCCAAGTGCGCAGTGACTTGTATAAGAACTTCGTTATGACAAAAAAAAAAAAAGGAAAGTGGAGAAAAAAATGTTATAGACAGGAGAAAAAAAGGAAAACGGTTGAAGGAAAGGACGATCGCTTTTCACAGCCGTACATTTCGCGTCGGGAAAGAACGGAGCGGCAGCTGCGATGCTCGGTGTTGGGCTTCGATGCCGATTAATGGTTACGTCGATGAGATTAATAGCGGGTGATTTTCTCCCGTGTGGTTTTCAGCGCGCTGAGGAGGAGGATGGAGGAACTCGAGACGCTGGAGCGCTTCGAGTGCCCGGAGTGCCCTGGTCCACCGCCCGAGTTCCGGCTACCACCGCCACCCCGGCCGCCCTTTCTCACCGAGGGTACCTTTTGCCCCGAGACCATACCGGATCTCGAGGACTGCGGCGCCTTTCCGGTAAGTTACTATCATACTTATAGCTTTACATCAAATGAAACGAAAAACTTTTTTAATATTTTTAAAAAATTGCTAGAAAATTAAATTGATCCTTTCGTATGATTTTACCGCCACGAAACTTCCCAGTAACTTGAGATCATATTTATAGTTAGAAATTTTTTAATAATTATTCAAGCTAAATTTTTATTTTCAACAAAAAAATTATTTTCTCACTGAACTTTTCGCTCAAAAAAAAAATTATTTTTTCACAAAAAAAAAAGTGTTAATCCTTTATTCCAATACAATAAGAGTTAATTTTAAGAAACAATTCGGGTAGAAAAAACATTTGGTCAAAAAATAATTTTTTCGTAAAAGATATATTTGTAGAAAAATAATTTGAGCGAAAAATAATTTTTCGTCAGACAACAAATTTCGCTCGAAAAATCATTTTTCAAATTTCAAACTATAATGAGCTTTTGTTGTATAAAAATGGAGAAAATACTACCAGCTCTTATTTTCGCCCTTCCTGTCTTAAATGTATTCCAATTTTCGTAATATCGCAATCAACACAGATGTTTCCCCGGCTCCAAGATCATTTCCAATCTTTCAAATAATGACTCATAAATACATACAGCATTCTTCGTCGCAGCTTCCGAGCTGATAGATACATCCGTTTTATTTGAGGTGGTAATTAAAAGAAGAAAAGGTTTCGGAAATAGGAAAGCAAGAGAGAAGTATCGGTAAAAATGCTTAGAGAGCAAGGAGGGCGAGGGGGAATGATGCCAGGAACCAATCCTTGATCCTGGGAGTAATTTCCTACCGATCCTCGACGCTACCCGTTGCTTTCGTCTTACGTCCCATTCCTTTTCTTTTCCATTTTGCTCGTGGCCCGGCAAGAACCGCGTCTCTTCCTTCCGTCGGCTTATCGATTTGCGATTCGTTCTCACTCTTCCCTTCGAATTTTTCCGCTTTTCCCACAGTTTTTCGATATCTCTTGGCCCTCTCCCTTTCTCTTTCCCTCGATTATTCTCCATCCTTTGGCCTCGATACGCTCGAGGGCGAACGAGTTATTTGTGGCCGGATTTATCGCTGGTGGAATACCCGGGGGGTATAGTTCATCCGCGCCTCTACGTCTGTCTAGGTGTCTAGCGGTGCGCGGTGTACCGAGGGAGTGAAACCCTTGGAGCGATTACATAAGCCCCGCTACTTTCGGTTTACCTCTGTGTGATAGGATAACTGCTTGGAGTTTCAAGTGGAAAGAAACCAACTAGCAGATGAAAGAAGAAAAGCCAACGATTCTGAATAACTCTTCAACCACTTTACACTATATTTCTTCTTCATACATTTTTTTCCATTCCAATTGCTACTTGCTTGTTTTACAATTTAAATTTCGATGAAACTAACAAAACAAACAACCTCCATAACCCGAGGGCTTGTAATTAATTTGGCCAACGTTTGGTTGACCGACTTGATCAGTTGGCATGGTTACCAATTTATTCATTTCCGGAAAATCAGTTAATCGACACTAATTTCATCGATTGATCTGGAAGATCAATTTAGTGATTGATTTTCTAAAAAAAAACTCGATTTGGATATTAATTTATTGGTTGATTAAAAAAAATCAATTTTTTTGGTCACAATTCATTAAGGGATTTAAAAAATCAGTTAATCAAGCCAACGATATCATCATCGGTAGACGTCACACAAAAATCCTAATTTTTCACGTCAATACCAAACAACATGTTGGCATTCCGATGTTATTTTTCTTGTATTTTGTATCTCGAAGTACCAAAAACTTTGAAGTGATCTGAAGCATTTAATCAATTGTGTCAACAATAAAATGTCGTCTCCAACGACAATAGCCCAATTCTTCAGTCAGTTACATTCAATAAAAGTATTCTTTGTCACAAATTCGTATGTCCCGTCTTAAGTCTCGTCTAATAATGGTCGTTGAAGATCACGAGTACAAAAATAGAAATGGAATTGAGAAAACCGTCAGTACGGTTTAGTAGGGAATAATAGAGTTCACCGGAGCGTATGTTTGTCATCGTCATTACGTGCCAACGTTGTTATATAAAGTCCCAGGTAATGTCGCGCAAGGCTGAGCTTCTCTAGGTTTCATTGAAGCATCTCTTTGCGAGAAATAGCGGCTGAACCGCTTTTCCGAGAATGCGACATACGTGATACATAGTAAAACGAGTGGCAAGACCACAGCGAGAGATTCAGTCGCGAGGATCAATCAGTTTCGTGTTCTATAGATAGTATCCCAGGATCGGATATTGCTTTGAAGAGTCCAGCCGTAATAAGGATCCCGCTCACTCGAGGATGCACGAATGGACAGAGCCAACTACCCTTGGGGGCTTAAAATCGCCTGCAACCTGAATATATCGGCTCTGCGGCACTATACATCTATACTATATATACTAAACTGTGCTATTCACATACAATAGCCCCGACCGCACGTTTGTATGCATGTATACTGTACTATAGTGCTCCATCACAGGGGTTGAAGACCCATCCGTCGGGAGGCACTGCTGCTATAACATGCACCAGCCCTGGAACATAGATCAAAGACCGCAAACGGGTTCTTCCATACGAAAAAAAAAAGAAAAAAATAAATAAACGGCCACGTATAGACACACGGAATGCATATACGTTACGTTACGTTTGATATTCCGCAGAAGAAGAGAGGAAATGGAGATGAGCCGGGGTTAAAAGAAGGCAACACAGGCTATTTTCGTGATTATGCATGACTGAGGCATGGCAAAGCTCGTGGATTTTCTTGTTTTCATTCCACTGTCGCTCCCTGCAGTACTGCCCGGGAATATCGGGACATGGAAATCACGCTACAATCATTGAAAAAGGTTTTTCTAACCGGTACTGAAAATCCTCCAAGCATTTGCATTAGGACTGGCAAGGACATTTCGAAGCGTGGGATTCTAAAAGATTCGGGACAGGCTTTGGGATATCCTTCGGGATCTTGTGCTAAAAGGATTTTCCACGTAACGTACCAAGTTGGATGATATCTTTGCGAAGAAGGTTTCTGACCAGAATGCTAAGAGTGACCGGGTTTCGAAATTTCAGCTTTCATTTGGAACTTTCGTCAGCATTGAGAGAATGACTTTGACGTGCAAAACTCGTGGTTTTCCAAGTTTCCATTGTTCCAAATATCGGAGAGAAGATCGGAATCGTCCAGAGAAGTTTTTCTGAGCGGGGCTAAAAATTCGATTGACGATATTTAGGCCATGACAGTCTGGAACATTTAAAACCATGAGTTTCCCAAGGGCTCAAGCTGGCATGCTTCGAAATGTCCTTCACGATGTCATGCTAAAAGGATTTTCCACCTAACATCTCATCTCTTCTGGATTCTTATGCCGAGGATGTTTCCGGATAAGACGCCCAAAGGTGATCCGGGTTAGGAATCCTCAGTTTTCATGTAGAACTGAAATCAATGTAAAGCAAACGTCTAGAGGCTGTATATCGGTGGCCCTGTATCTGATCTCCCGAATGGGAATCGCGTCATTTGGTTTGGGAGACCCGGTAAAAGCTTGTGGATTAGAGTAAGTCCGACCAGTTCATAAGCCAACCGTTGTTGATGCTTCCAAATGCTTCCTCCAAAGTGTCTCGCTCAGAAAGATATACAAACAAAAGCCACAACACACACACACACGTGTTTTGGGACGGGAAAAACGAAACTCTTTCTGTATATCTTTCACTCGACGACTGTTTTACACCATGTCCCCTTATTTATCCACTCCTCAGTATACCACCGACGTCTTTTCGTGTTCGCGCTTACGTCGCCCAGACACACGAATAGATGATTCTTTTTCTCCCTTCTTCCGGGATGAAAAACCCTTTCAGTCTCCCATCTGGCGGACAATTTGTTCGAATGTCGAAATAAATTAATCGGCCGTAAAACGTTGAAGACGAAAGGCTCGTCAAAGGTCGGACTAGAATACACTTTGTGCTTCTTGGAAACTGTTGGACTTCCGTATAGATGATGGAACTTAAGGGGCAAAGCGGGACGAAAGTGAGGAGAGAGTTAGAGCAGAGATGAGCCGATGGCCTGACAACGCTGACATGGTTATATACTGTTTCACTTTTGTCTTTAACGCTTGTCAGAGAAACGAAGAAGCGTATTTAGCCTGACAGGCGCCATGGCGTAGTTTCTTCTTCTTCTTCTTCTTCTTCTTCTTCTTCCTCTTCTTCTTGATTTCTCCGATGTTCCCGCATCGTCGTGTCTCCATATCTTTGGTAGCTTCTCTTCATCTTCCTCCGGCTCGTTTTTTATTCCGCTCGTATATAGTTTCCTTGGCCACATGTCGACGTCTACAGTGTCTTAAGACAGTCGCGAGCGCGACTGTCGCGTAAAAACGTTAAGGCACTATTAATAGCGAACACGTGTCGACCGTACACCGCGTCAACCCCGAGAACGCACCCATTATCGCCCGACAATTTTACATCATTACGCGTAATTGGAGACCGAGACCGCGGTGTATTCTACGAAATACAACGTGTAAAGAACCTTCCCTGCAATATTTTCCTTTGTATTTATAGCGAACCGAGATTTCTGTGCGTGCTGTCGTCGCCGGTGCAGCCATTACAAGATTTCTGAATAGTCTTCGTAGACGAGACGTTGATGGGCTTCGCTTGGTTAGATAAACCAGCCTCTTTACAGACATTATTTTTAACATTTTTATATTAAAACAGCTTCAGCCATTAGTCTGGAAAACAATGTCTTCAAAAAGTTGCTAGAAGTTGCTCAAAAAAATCCGGTCTCCTCAATTAAACAAATATTTTTCTACAATCTCCTCGAGCAGTGCATTCAAGCAGTCTTAAGGTCTGCGAGTGGATGTCTGTACTCAAGTTGATCGAAGAGTGATGAACATGAAGAACGAGCGCGGTTCAAGAGGTGTTGTTGTAAACGCGATGACAAAATACTAAATGAAGATGTGTTGTCGATGTCGAGAGAGTAATTAAAAAGCACGGATTAATATACGCGGGGCACAGAGGCGAGCGAGCTGTTTTGAGTTAATTAGACAGTGTCGAGTGTACCCACAGTCATACTCAGTTTATTAAACCGCGCGAGCTTTCACCTCTACGCCCTTCATGCCACCGTGTTATATTCGCTTTCCAAGCACTCGTCATCACAAACACACCTTCCCCCCTGCCCCCACAGCCCCCAGTCGTCTGTTCCGACACCCCTTCGCCCCTCGCCCCACCGTAAAGTTCTCATCCATCTCATGGTCGCGTGGTGCGCCAAGTTATTGCGAGATTATTTCACGATATTCAAAGCGAGACTCTTCCTTCCATTGGGACCGAATTGGAATATTCTCATTTTACAATATCAGTCGCAATCCCCGCGCACTTTTCACCTCGCTGATCTCCTCTCGATACACACGAATATCACCAATGGCAAAAGATACTTCTCCGCCTCACCTACGCTTTTTCAAATTTATTTTCGCACCTTTCCTTTGATCGTTAAGTTCATGAATTAATTATATTTTGACACGCAATTTATTTAGGCGCTACACTGTTTTTAAACTCTCGACGAAATATTCGGTCGCTACTCATGTTCCGTTTGCTTTGATCTTTTGTGCGGTGAATTAATTACTTCTGCCGTAAAAATAGGCGGAAATTCGGTTCGTCGGCTCAGGGTATTAATTTGATGTTCGGGGCTTTTGGAAGGTTTTTTTTTTTGTAATTTAATATCTAGGTTTTTATTTTTGTTTACGTTTTTTTTCATTTTCGCAATTTCATATATTGGGTTTTATGAAAATATTTAAAATCACTTTTTACGGTCGTTTTAAATTGTTTTTGAAAAAAATCCATTCCATATTAAAAATCGATAAAGTTTTGTGGTATTGCGGAATTATACGGATATCGTGGGATTTTTTATTTCTTTTTTTTTTTATTACTCTCTGTGAAATTTCCGAGAAAAAATTCCGCGAATCGGTTGGGTAGGCTATTTCACTCGCACGGTCACACTGCCAGCCACAGTATTCATAACTGCAGCAGTTGCAGGCAGGTCACCGCGCAACTCTCGAGCAAAAGTTTAGATTACCTCAACGGACATAATGCAACGAGTGCGCGGGAAATTGGGCAAGTTTAGATTTGAATTATACTGTCGCGGGCCTTACTGGATTTTCCCTTGCACATAGCGCCACTGATGCACGCGACCTCAACTTCTTTGTATATTGTTGCGTAACTGCGGTAACAAACGAACTCCACGTTTTCCAACTAGCTGCTTCAGCGTAAAAAAGTTCTGATTATGCATTCGGAAAATTGTGCTGAAATATAAATTAAACATTACGCTAAAACCGACCAATATTATTACGAACCCGTAAAAAATATCACCTTATCTTTCCTGAGGTTAATAATTTGAAATTCACCGCCAATATCTGAAAATACAAATAACGCGATCAATACAAATAATTTAAAAAAATTGAAAATCGATTTCATACAAATTTATACGTGGTTGTGTTTGAAGTCGTCGATTTTGGGTTTAATATCGAAATTTTAAAATTCGCCAATGACGTAGTCAATATGGCTAACCAAAAAAACAAATGTATTCTATTTCTCTTACAACTCAAATGATATGTTTGAGGCAACTAATTTTTTAAAGATTGTGTACAGTAAATTGGAAACGTAGTTGTCACAACTAAACATTTCTTTCCGTGTAGGCTGATTTTCATGAATATTGGTACCTCGTTATTGTTGAGATCATAAATTCAACGTTCAATCTTTTTTATTTAAAAATGTCGTTGCGTTAAAATAAAGAACAATTATAAATTGACGTAGTAATGACAAAAAGCGTTTAGAATTCCAGTGGAGCCGTCTATTACAACATAATTGAAAATCTGACGTTAAGCTATATCGCAATAGCCACCGTTTCCGTTGATCCGCCCCAGCGCGTGGTTCCTGCACTCAGAGTGAATTAACGAGGCGTTTTGTGCCCCGAATCTGGAGCAGTCGAGGGCGACAGCCACCCCGTGAAGTAATTAACTGAATTGGAAGAGCCAACCCCGTGACGATTCATCGCAGCGTGCACCGGAAACTACTACCTATCCCCCCCCCCACCTCCTCCCCCATCAACCCCCCCAATCCCCAATCCCCGCCCCACTCTTCTAACATCCCTTCTGACCACTCGAGTTACATCTACCTCTCATGCTACAGGATCGCTTTGGCTCCAACCACCATTTCTACTATTACTCTTCAGTCCATTTCTTGCTTGCTTCGCTATTTCTTTCACATTTTGTTTTTTTTTATCCCTCTAGTTCTACCAGTACGCGAATCTTTCGTACTTAACCCGATTATCCTCTTTTCTTTCCGTATATACAGCAGTGCATAAAGTACTTTTCGTGCAATACACACGTGCAATATACACGCTTCTCGTGTATATCGGACATTTCATGTCAGTTCAGCAACTAATAAAAAGTTTTTTTCTTTACAATTTCGAAATATCTATTTTCATAATTCTAACGAATACATCAAGTTTGGAATACATTTTTTTTTTTCATACGAGGGAATTAGTAATTCATGTTTTACTCATATTATAACGACCACTAAAGTGAAAAATGAAAATATTCGGTCTTTTGCCTACTCGGAATATTTTTCACTGTGAATTATCGCTTCAAAATCACGTTCTATTGTCGAATGAAAAAAATAAAAATGGAAAAATTTAGTAAAATGATTTTCTGCTTTCTCTGAATAAAATGTAAAAATAAAAAATGTTGCGTTATTGAAATTATGTGAGCCAATGTTTACAAGTCAATAGAGAAAAATGTTAGACTTATTCTCGAGAAAAATTGATATGGAATGCCTGATATATATGTACTTTGTACTGGTGAGTATAAAAAGTGTACATGGCGAGAAAATAAAAGGCATTATTTTCTCGCTTCTTCGTCTCATCTCGAGCAATGCGCTGCGTTCCCGAGATCATTCCGACAATTTTTTGCCCATCGCCCGACGACGACAGTCTCTCGCAGCCCAGCCTCCCAACGCAGCATCAGCTCAGCCATCCCAGCGGCGTCCCGAGGGGCGTTGGCAGAAACAAAGCGGATTCCCAGGCGTAATAATGAGACTCCCGCGCGCGCATCACGCAAAAACGTATCAACGGTTCTTCCTTCGTTTCTACTTTTACAAACTCACTCTTCTTATCCGGATCTCCGTTACCATTTCGTTCTTCTTATCTCCCCAAGTTTTATGCCTATTTATTTACCTTTACCCCTGTATGTCCGGATTTTTAATATGAACTATTCCCTCAAACCTATTTGTACAAGAAATGCGTCGCTTTTCCTGCTCTACAAAAATCCTTTGCTTTTCAAAATTATGAATAAATATTTTAAAAAATAAAAAAGTACGGTAAAGAAATATTCCAATAAATGTACCGATAATCTATAGCAGAATTTTACGAAAAATGCAATAAAAATTAACATTGAAAAAAAAAGTATCAAATAGTCTTATCGACCCAATAAAATTATTGCGCTGCCAACTTAAATATATATTTTTTTGTTAAAACACTATAAATCATACCTCATAGTTTATTTTTTATTATTTCGACGTTTGAAAAATATATTGTTGGTTCCTAACATTAATTCGAAGAGATATTTTCATACATTCAATAATCTCTTTTTCTCAGTGTACGATAAAAAAAAATGATAATGCTTTAAATAACAGCCTGCTGATTCATAGCTCGAAAATGCTGCCGCAGAAAATGAGATTTTCAATTACCGAGTAGTTGTCGCAAGAAAATCCGTCTAATCTTTCTTCATCACTGATTTCGCTTTCCATCGGTTATCGTTGCGGCGGTTCTATGGATTAGAATTAAGCGGTGACTTTGCACACGTGCTACTGTAGTAAATTAGCGTTTTATAACTCGTGCGGTCATGCGTAACGTAATAAACCGTACGGAACGACACTCATGTCGCTCGAACACCTATAATATAGTGGGACACCTCGTATATAAAATATTGGCCGTGCGGTTAAACGCGTCGCTATCCCAACATAACCAAGAGCTTATAATAGTATTGCAAGCCAGAATGAAGTATAGAGATATTGGAGATCGAGACGGTGAATATTCGTGTACGACATGCACCAAAAGCCTCTTCGCCCCCCTCCCCCTTCGCCCCCTTCGCCCCCCTTCGCCCCCTCCCCCCGCCAAAGCCTCTTCGTCTTCTGGTACACCGCTACCTACGCCAACCCTATCGTCATAGGTTAAAGGTATCGATAAATCATAATTCGCAGCTCGGCGAACCAGGCGAGGCTGTTGTCGAATCCGAGATCCTGGTTCTGGCCGGATTTTCGCGCAGGCAGTTATCGCTCTACATAAATCAGCGGCTAATCCACGCTGGTCGCCCCAAAGTGTCTCGTTCCACTTGATATACATATATATATATATATCTATATATAAATGTATAGATATATATTTGGACGCTTACGCCGTGTCTTTTTTAAGATAAGGGTTAAATTCCTGTGTATTGAACGTGTATTGACTCTTACAAGACTGAGTCACATTTTTTACTGTGATTTAGAGGAGAATTTTTCATGGAAAACAATCGTTTTTAACGAGTTACGATTTGCCAAACTTCCATATGAATAAAAATATTACAGGCTGTTATCGTCGAAGCATAATAACATCAGCTTGATAAGTAATTAGACAAAATCCAATAAGAATGATTCATTTTTAACAACTTATTATTTACCGATTAAAAAACCGATTGTTTTTTTCTAAGGTGAAGAATAAGATAAAAAGTACATTTTTTGACAGAAAATTTCATGGGGTATGTTTTCTTCATTTTTCCAATTTTTTTTATAATCATTAAATCGCGAAAATGATTATAATTGAAGCTGTAACTGAAAATCTACAAAGTCAAGTTAGCTGCGAATTTTGTGCAGTTAATAATGGCAATTTAAATTTTTATTGCATGCAATACGAGGATTTGTTTTTTTAAGTTTGATGCAACTTATAAATATGTGATAATTATGGGGATAAAAAAGTGGTGTTTATTGTGGAGGAAATAAAATAGGTAAATTAACGTTCGATCGTCTAAGGTTGTTATTCCGGGCGTTGTTCCTGGTTAGGTTAATCCAAGAGATAGGTATACGTGCATCGGCTTGCGTCGGTCTCTGGTTATTGGACGAGGCTAATGCGCTCGGCGCTCCGATCAACCGGGCCCGGTTGTTGTCGGTCTGGCGAGCCCAAGCTCACGCCTGTAGTTGTGGCTACTTCGGAATGGGTTATTAATTACACGGGGTTAATTGGCTTCGGGGTCGACGAAAGTGAATGCGGACTCCGTGTGAGTCTCGTTCAGCGTTCACGCGAGCCACATGATCACGTCCACGACCGAGTGGGTCACTCTCGTCCTCCATAATCCATTTACTTCCGCTCACTAATTTGTTTCCATTTTCTTTAATTTTTTCCACGTCTTCAAAAAACAAATTTCCATACGTACATCGACGAACAAACCGATTTATCATTAATTCTGCAACAGAACAAAATAGTCTTGCAAATTGCTAACTATTTAAAAAATTTAAAACAACACCGTCACAAATTATCTTAGCCAAAGTATAATTTTTACAATTTTTTCCCTAAAGAAAAGTATATTCTCATAATTATCACAGTAAAACAGTTGAACCTTTCTGTGAATTATCGTACAATGTCTCTTTTCGGTAATTAAAATTGTAAGGAAAAAATCGGAACGAGAGTTTCTTACAAACTAGATTGAATAAATCATGAAAAATATTTATAACTTCCAGCTCTAATAATTTCGAAATCATTAATTGAAAGAACATAAGTTTTAAAAAAACGCAAAGTATTGGACTAAATAATCAGCCCTTGGTGAAGATGAATGGTCGGGCCCTCTCACATCCCGCCAATTAACTGTCTCTCGATGGCTCTCGTTCATCGGCGACGTCGACGACCGAACGATGATGTCGTCGAGAATTCGCTACTATAGAATACACATTGCTCTTGTGGTTCCCTCATCGACCGCGAAAGCTCGCCCGACGATCGAGAGGGTTATTTGCTCGCTCCTCCCGAGTAGGACTTCTGTGGCGCTGCATACTATATTCAAGCATCGAGATACTAGAGGAGCAAGCGTTCCCTCCCCCTCCCCCTCCCCCTCCCCGCGCCGCTCGTGGCCCTCCCCCTCTTCCCTCACCTCTCAGCCTCATTTATCCGGGCGCACGGAATACGCCAAGTGCTTTCAATGCATTTTTATTGCCAGAGAGCGCTGCCGCTCGGGGCTATACCGAGTATAAGGAAGGAAGAGTAGAAGTGGGAAAAGTATCTCGCTTCCTCGCGGTTGCTGGCTACCTATAACGCTCAAAATATTCGAATAGCTCTTCTCCTCTGTACAGCAACGTCGGTACGCCGCCGCACCTACCCTACGAGTGAAGCTTTCAAAGATGACGGCCCGAGGGGGGAGGAAAAAATAAAAACGTAAAATTGACTCGAAACGTCGAAGCCACTTGCTTTTTAGTAGTTTCCGGGATTCTGAGGACCTTCCATGAAACCATGCACCCTTCACTAAACAACAAAATATCAGCATATCGTTTAAAGCTTTCGGGAATCTGTATATTATGCAGCGGAATTTCAAGTAAAAAACAGAAAAAAAAATTTGTTCAAGCTTTTCGTATATTTCAATTCAATTTTTGGAGTTTCCAACACGAAATTTGTCTTACGTCAGATAAGAGATTAACCTGAATTATTAGCATTGACTTCAACCAATCACGGATACACAATGCACTATGATTATTTCGATATTTGCGATTATTTCGATATTTGCGATTATTTCGATATCTGCGATTATTTCGATATTTCGAACCAACTTTCCGTAGGACATTAACAATAATATACACATATATTTTTCAAAATTCTCCCATTGCAGTAAATGCTCTACATTGACACCCACCAATAAAACTCCTCTGAAAAACAAATCTACGTGTTGTAAATGTTGATCCACGTGATAGACCTACAAAAGGGCATATGGGGATCTCAGAAAAACCTTCTGTGTAAACACTAGATAGACAGCAGGAGGAGAGTTGTGTATACACAAAGAGCGTGCCGTCGTAGAGTCGTCGCATCATGTTGGTCTATTCTGCGTTACGAATAGTGGCATGCACGGGGTAACACCGCGTGGTGGTCCCGCCGTCGTCGCTGTTGCTACGTCTGACCTCTGCTGCACGCCATACCTCGGCTCTAATTATAATCCGGTCGCACCGCACTGCGCCACGTAGAGCCTATACCAAAAGTGACAAAAAGGCACGTCCAAAGAATAGCAATCCTGTAGTGTGAAGCGGTGAGTAGCTGTGGAGGGGAGACGGATGAAAGCGCTGAGTGAAAGGGAACGAAAAAAAAAAGGTCTAGGAAACCCATGGCGCGTGCGTTCGTGTATTGTTTCCGGACGTGTGTACACCACACGTGGGCACAGCTCCAATGGGGCTTGGGGGAAGGGGCTTCACCATAACGTTTCGCACATGTAGCTAAGGCTGAACTAATAAAGAATACATTTTCAATATTGGTATTTCA
The DNA here is from genome assembly GCA_949699805.1 of Tromatobia lineatoria. Taxonomy (NCBI): domain Eukaryota; kingdom Metazoa; phylum Arthropoda; class Insecta; order Hymenoptera; family Ichneumonidae; genus Tromatobia; species Tromatobia lineatoria. The sequence continues at coordinate 824,752 of OX453052.1, forward strand.
TTTGGTGGTCAAACACTGATATGAAAGTGCTTTAACAAATATCCACTAATTGAAGTGACGCGCTGCGGAATAAGCGTTTTTTGTTTTTGTTTTTCTTTGTTCTATTGTGTAAACGAAACCATACCGTTGGGGCAAGTATATCGGTGCAAAATAACCATAAATCACTGTTACAATGACTAACGAGGACAAAACACGGCCGCGAGACAATACGAATTATTATCAAGGCGTTAATGAATTTTCATAGAAATCAATGTAACTTCGTTACATTCGTAAACAAACGTTGCAACCTTCCACCTTTTAGTGGAATGTTTTTTAACAGCTGCAGGCGTGACCTTTTCATTCACACTTTTCCAAAATACATCGCTGTAATATCAACTTTATTTTTAAATGTCAAGGATGTAAAAGTCGCGTTTCAAGCTTCATTTCATTTATTGTTTTTGCAAACCTTGACATTAAAATAAAAATCCATTCATTCCCCGTGACTTTGTCAGCGAAAATGCCTCAAAATTTCCCGAGCAAAGAAAACGGTGTAGATTCCATAAAGTAACGAAGTTCACATTACACTCGGTACATCATCGCAGTAAAAACGTCGTTACTTTTGTTCTCGGCGGTCTATTCACTAAAAAGCATTCAGAGTCTGGTGGCTGTTATTCGCCACAATTTCTCTGGTGTTCGCCCGGTTACACATTTAATTACAATTCATCATAATCGTGCTTTTTATCACGACTCATCCGTGTGCGTCTAGTTGTAACCTTATCGCTTCTGTATAAACTGAAATAACGAGTGTATACACCTGTCGTCCCTTGAGGGATCCAGTCTACTATTGTTGAACAGGTATACATGAAAGTTCTTTTGTCCCCGACGCGAATCTCACACGACACACTTTGCAGTGTGGTCTGGAATTTTCTTTTTTTTTTTTACTTTACCGCGCTGCACGCCGTTCACTCTCTTTTATCTTGTTTGCTCCGCGCCAGGGCACGAGTTTTTAATTATTCCCGAGTAAAAACGAAGTTAGTTTCGGTATAATGGTACAACGAGTCTCGTATATATAGGATGCATCGTGTATGCATCCCCCGAGTGTATTCCGGCCAACTGGGTCGACCAGAGGGGCGAAAAAAACGAGATAGGGGTGAAGAGGTGCTGAGCTCCCTCTAGGTTGCTCGTTACGCAGCCCCGCGTTGACGCACGACTCGTGCCTCCGAGCGTTTCAGAACTCCCTGTCAGAGCCAACTCTTTCCTCTTTGCTCTCATCTCAAATACACACAGAGTCATTCTCTATAGACAGACATGTTCACTTCACTATCAACGACGATTTAGCGAGGAACGATTGCACTTGAAACAGAAATAACAAAAATTCCTCATTGAAATTGGATCGGATGTTATTTAGATTTAAAAAGTAACGCGAATTATTCCTCCTGAAATAGAGTTTGAAGAATCGCTGCTTTTTGAGGTTAAACGATTCTTTTTTTCAGATTTAGGTCATGAAACTGATTACTTTTACTAGAATAGATGTGAGAAAAAAATTGCTGCTAGGAAGTGGAACAATTTTTTTTTTCGATTGGACCCATAAAACATAATTCGTGCAAAAAAAATTATGGGAAAGATTTATTGAAAAACTATTCAATTACTTTTATTATATAATATTATCGAAAAAAATGAGATAGCTAAGATTCGAATTAGCTGCTTAGGTTTAACTATTTATTAAAAATTTTCTCGTCAACGAAGCCTTGAAAATTCATTTCTAACAAAACTGTCTTCAAAATGTATAAACAAGAAAAAAAAAAAATTCATGAAGGTTCAATAAAAAAAATGAAATTTTATATAGAATTACTATTTATCGACCGCTAACCAAAGTAGTTGTAATCGGGTGAATGATAATTTACACTAGTTAACATTAAATTTGAAGCCAAGAAATTTCCAGTCCGATTGCCCGAATCGATATGTCAATAATTGGAATTTTGAATTTATAGGTAGAGCGTTAGTGGAATAAACCACAAGGGGCGTCTCGAGGCCGCGGTTCTGCAGGTGGAAAATTAAGAGCCCCTCGAGCTTCTCCGCCTGTTTTTATTTTTACCTCTCGTATTTTTTATCGTTTTTTTGTTCGTTTTTTTTTGTTTCTGGTCGTTTTTTCCTTCCATCTCGTTGCGAGGCTGGCAGAACGCTCAGCATTGAGGATCTATATAGAAAAGCACGGCGCCGCGCGTCGATATTATTTTACGCTTCCGCGAATCCGTCCCGGGCAGCCAATCAACCGACTTCGTATTTCTTTTCGCCTCAGGGATCGCCCAGCCTCGATTCTCGCTGTTTCTCTATTCCCTCTTCCCTTTTTTCACCTCCACGATTCTCTCTATCCAGTGGAGTATACTCACGTACGACAAAACTATCGAATAGCTTCGTTTTCCGAATTGAAATACGCGTACTGAACCAGATACACAATTGTAAACAGAAACGACGTTACTGTTTCTAGCAAATTCCATCTATTTATTTTTACAAAATTCTTCAAAACCATTCATTTTTAAAAAATTCTACGAAATGAAAACTATCTCTTGTTCTTTACAACACTGAAATAGAAAAATGTGCTTATCAAATTTTTTATTTCTCATTTGATATTTTATCATATTCGATAATATCCATAACGAAAAAACTTGCACCTGAAGATTATTCTCAAGAAATATTTACCTTACTCTATAGAAAAAAAAATTCTTGACCTTTGACTTCGCTGCGTATAATTGATCCACCGACTTAAGATCGGATAAAAAATGCTACGAAGTGACAACTTATCTCGCTTTGGTGAATCGCAAGTTTCTTATTCTTAAGCTTGTTTTTCGTTTTTTTTTGTCTCTATTTTTCGTAACGTGAAGGAAAGAAAGTTTTTTGTGTTATTCGGCGAGATTCCGATGGCGATCGTGGTGGGAAGATATATAAATTCACGAAGGGTGTAGAAAATGGGCAGCTACGAGAGATCTCAAAGTAAGGTCGAAGGATCATTCGGGAAAAGCTGATGAGGGTCCAAGAGAGGCTCACGCAGTGGGAAGAGGCTTCAAGATCTCTCGCACGAATCTTTCGGGAGTAATCCGAGGTCGCCCTGAGGGTTCTCTCGACACGTCGACTCTCTTTTTCTCTCTCTACCTCTCTTTTTCTTCTCAACAACCGTTCGTAAAACTTTAAGGCTGATGACAGCCTCTTTGAGTTTCTCATCGCGTTCCTGAATAATTTAAAGCTCGATGAGAAATAGCAAAGGAAACGATCCCGATCTTACATCGTTTCCATCTCTGCTTCGTTTTTGTAGTCCTCAATCAACCTTCGGCCTATAACCATCAAGGGAGCAATTTTAGATTTATTTTCTTTTTTTTTCCATCACCAAACCAACGTTAGTATTTGATTATGATTTCTTCATTCTCTTGAGGACGAACTTTCGTTACCTTTGAATATAGTCAACTCAACTCTATCATCTTGAATAATGGATCGACGATTGTCTGCTGCTGACCGTAATAATTTGATGACTGGATGAAACAACATCGTAACTCCTGGTGTTCATCAATGAAGTCGTAACTCCTATATCTGTACATTAAGTTTGTGCGTTTATTTACAGAAACTCGAAGTTACGATCTTATTTCGTAAAAGCAATAGAGTGCAAATGTAATTATGTTAATACCACAAATTCTATTATCTCAACTAAAGGAATGATAATTATCAACAAGCCTTTCTTCATTATTTCAAATTATTTAAAAACCGACGTAACGTCGAATCCATAGTCTCAAGTTACTTCCAACCCAGACAAACTTAAGTTCCAGCGCAACTTCAAATGAATTCCTTTTCTTTTCAAACTCAAATTGAAACCAAGTTCAAACTTGAGTTTACACTCGGGACTATAAATTCGGTGCTAAACCTTAACTCCGGCAAAGTCAATCATTGACTTGCCTCAATCTTAATCTCAATGTCAAACGTGAACCAAAGTTCGATGTTTAATCAAAATTTTAGACGTCCGTGGTGGCATAAATCGTAATACGAAATTTCCCATAAAAATCGAGGAGTGAAATAACTTTTGTACGCCCTTAAATCGTCTTTCATTCTGTCTGATTGGAAATTTTGCCGCGATACCTTTTGAAAATTGATGAACGCGGCAAAGGACTGTCGATAGGATAGTGAAGTAGGTAAAGGGAGTGCGATTTAAGTGAAGGTTCCCATATAGAGTATTCGCGATGGCTTTGTTGGGAGGAGGTCTTGTCGTTTTGCGAGTAACCGGGTATATATGCGGCTCTTGGCCCCTTTTCCTCCTGGCGCCAACACGGCAAAGGAGTCGTTAGGGCGTGAGGGACGCCATTCTTCTCGCTGTTCTCCCTTTAATCTAGAAACGTGGGTATTTCCGGTGCCGGCAGAGCGGAGAAACTGCCAACGAGAGAATCCACCGTGTGCAGTACGTACCGTGAGGAATGGGCACCGAAAAAGGGAGGCGACGATATATATACAGTGCGGACGTTGATGAGAGAAAAGAAAAGAAAGCCGAGGGAGAAAGGCGAAGTGAGGTCCGGAAGTGGCGGAAAAGGAGGAAAAGGCAAGCATCGCGATATCTCTTCCCTTAATTTTTCTCTCGCCCTCTTCTGATTCGTCTTCACTCGCACCGTCATACAGAAACTCATTCAGACTGGTACGTAGCTGTTCAACTGGCCATCGCCCTTTTCCCTCTTCCGTCCCGCGTCTGGCCACGTTTTGCTACACAGAAGAGAGCGTCCACATCCGAGTCGGAAAGGCTGCGAGGGTTTTTCGCTACAACCCCTCTTACCGCTGTCATTCGCGGATCAAACAATAAGGGAAACCAGCCCCTCAACCCAAGAACCTGCCAAGCAAACGGCGCACCACGTACCACGCCATCGGAGCTTCCGAAACGTGACCAAGTGTTGCGGTCTCCATCATACGGAATATCAGCAGAGATTGAAACCCAACGGAAAGCTTTCCGCAGTTCGCTATATGTGTAATACCGATATTTTTCTTTCATTCCCTCCCTCATCTGCGCTTATTCACATCACTTGCGATTCTTTCGCGCGAAATATCGAAATCATTTTCCCGAGGAATCACAGTTTTGTTGTCCAGATTATGAGGTATCGATACGTCGGACGTTGGACATCTGTTCGGCTTCGGGATGATTGAAGGCATGAGATCGTTTGGCTGATTAAGGATATTTGGCACAATGTTGTGGGGGTCGTAGTGACGAGAGGTGAGGTAAAATCGGCGTTGAGAGCATCTGACAACGCTGGATTTTTCTCCGTCGGTAACGTCAGCAACTGTATAAGATAATTGAAATTTTTCTCCATCTTCTCCGCATCGCTTGTGATTTCTCCTGTGAATAATCGCAATCATTTCCCCGCAGAATCACAGTTTGGTAATCCAGATTGTTAGGTCGATATGTCAAACGTCGGAAATTCGTTCAGGTTGATTGAAGACAGTGGTTCGTCTATCGGATCAAAGCTATGAATTAGAATTGGTATTGGAAGTGTTCGACGGTGATGCCATGGATTCAGAGAGTCGAATCATCGGATTCGGTGATACGTCAGGTGGAAGTACAAGATCGGTTATTATAATAAGAAGGGGAATGAAGCCCGGTTGGATAATACATTCGGCGTATCTGCGAAGACATACGAGTCTAACGCTTTCGACTGATTCGAGTAATCGGGTAATTTTAACTGTAGAAAGCCCTTCGGGCCACCCTCACGCTCTTGAGAATTCTCCGGGAGAGCATCTCTTGGCTTCTCGGCTGGGGAGGCAGTTCGTATTACACCTAACTCCCCCTATCTCCATTCACCCCTTTACCTTTTCCCTTTCCCTTGCCATTTTCCGTCTCCGTCGAGTGAGAATAGATGATGCGGTCCCCGTGAGGCCCCGCAGAGCACGCGGTTAAGTTTTCGAGTGGTCGTGTCTCCGGAGTTAGAAGTGGCATTAATTTCTAGCCAAGGGGAGTTAGAGGAGCCGTGGAGGAAGGAAAATTGAGGTCTCGTGCGATGGTGGGTACCTGCCTCGAGAGGCTATACTATACTACTCCTGAGGTATATCCCACCAACTGTACCGTGATGCTGCTGTATTCCGCTCCCGTGCTGTATGTGCCAACGGAGCGAACGAAGCGAACGGAACTTCCGGGCTTACTCGCTCGATACCACCATTTCTAAGAAGGTCATTCGACCTTTTTCCTCGATACGCACTTTCGCAAACCATCGACCTTACACCGACGATTCATCTTCGATGAGTCGAAACTCGAATCTTTCATTTTAATATAATTTAAATCTAAAACGCTTATAGTATCGGTATTGAATACAGGAAAGGCGAAAATGACCGTAAATGGTGCAGGTACATTGAGGTTAATTATTTTGAAAACATACGACGTATAACCTCGAGTATCGAAAACAATAGTTAGAAAATTTGGAGCAATAGCTATGGACAGAACCGGGATCACATCCGCGCATCTATGTACGCGCCGCAACGGACGCAGATGTAGACTTTGCCCTACTCTATCTCATCCTCGCCCGTGGAAAAGGGATTTCGTGGTTTTAGCGTAATCCCACCGCGAACAACGTTACCGTGCTCTAACGTTCGTTACGCGCAACACGTAATTCACCCTGCCGCGCACGGGAGTATGTGAAAGGCGCTCTATTCTATACCGTCCCTATGTACGGCAGTAAACCAGACACTACCACGAATGGGAAAGTGCGAACGAAGGAGACAGCGACTTGTGTAGCGGCAAGATTCATTTAGCTGCGGGTTACTATGGCAATGCGGGATATTCATCGCTCATTCCTCACCTTAATCTTCATCATTCTCACCTCATGACCCGTTGACCCTTTAACCCTGTTTATAAGCCTAGCAATATTTCTCCTGTAATTCAAACGGCGAAAATACACGGCGCGAATTGTCGCAACAGTTTCCGTTGTTAGGGTCGAATTCATTCCCAAGTTCGTCTACAAGTTCAAACTTGAATTTGAACTCGAGTCCGAATTTGATTGCTAACTTGAATTCGAACTCAAGTTCTGCGTCTGAAAATTCGGCAGCTACACCAATAAATTCTTATACTGAGAAGTAAATAAATCTGTTAGACCGAATCGAATTCAGTCCGCTGAAACTAAATTCCGTTGCCTGTTACTGACAGACGAAAAATTTTTAATCACCGCGAATTTTTATTTTGGGCATGTAGGATGCTATAGAGATTTTTTACGCAACAGTTTTGAAGGATATTGAAGATTATTACGTCACGTTGAGTGAATGCTCGCGTCTATATTGGTGGCGCACCCATCGTGCGTTCCCGCAGGAAGATAAAAAGAAGAGCTTTCGGTATATCACGTACATCACGCTAGTCTGAAAGCCACGACGGCGTACATCAATGTCGAAAGTTGAAGCCTTCACTCGTCGACATTGTGAGTTATACGCCATTCCGTTTCGAATATCAAAAACAATTCGGACGCAGGAGTACGCTGATGGGGGCGGAGAAAGGGTTGGTGGCATGTATCCCGGGGGAGTGACGAAAAGGTTCGGGGGATTTTAGATGGGATCCATCGGGCGGAAGAAGAGACGTTGAGAACGCGATATACTCATATAACTATAGTTATAACCTCTCCGGGAAAGTGAGTGCTGCGGTACGTGGGAGAAAGTGTGAGGAAGAGTGCTTTGCAAAGTATATATATATATATATATACCCATAATATATGTATACATATATATATGTATTATGGGTGTATATATTGCACGATAGACAGAGTACGGAAGACGAGGTGAAATGACAGGCGATATTAAAGCACGCCCGGAATGTTACTCCGGAGCTCCGTTAAATATTCGGCAGCCACCTCTGCGGCAGATCCTTCCACCTCAGCGTGCCCCGTCGTCTTCTATCTCCTGTCCCGAATTCGCTGTGTCCTAAAATGTGAGAGCCGATCGATGCCACTGGAGAATTACCCGCTATACCAGTCATTGATCACTCAGCGGAATTCTCAATATCGTCAAGAATTTAAAAAAGCTTCATGCGGAAAGAATGTATACGTGAATACTAAACTGTTCACTTTATTCAATTATTTTAACAGAAATAGTACATTTGAAAATATATAAAACGCGTACAAATTCTATGTACACCCATGTACTTTATGTTCATAAGTATGTCCCATGAAATTTCAAACGATTCCATTTCATATATATTCGAGATTTAGAGTCTCAATAAAACAGCAATTCGACTGATATGAGATTAGTAGTACCATGAAAATCGTAAACGGTCATTCACCGGTACATTCACCCTTAACCGGAGAAATTTTCCGCGCGAAGGGAAAGATCCCCGTAACATAGCGTTCGCTCGAATAAAGAGCCAAGGACGTACGCTTTACGGCCGATGGAGCACCAGAGGCAACGTCAGTACTGCACCGTGAAGCTGAGCTCCTTCCGCTCCTTTTCCCTCGTTGGACGTTCCACTTGAGGATCGCCTCTCGTTCGCCGTAAAATCTTGTCCGGAGGCAGTCAAACGTATTTTTCAGACACCTCGTCGTCATCCCTCGGATCCTCATACTTTTCGCGTCTGAAAGCCCAAAGAAACGGAATGAAAAAAAAACGGAAAATATACTTGAGAAAAAGAAAAGAAAAATAAGAGGAAGAAAAAAAAACGTACGGTAAACATGAAAATCGAGTTAAGCTGGCGCTGTTCCAATTTTATACGGAGTCAACGTCCGTTTTTCTTGTTTGGGGTAAGAAAATAACAAATGAACGCGAAAAAAAAGAGCGCCTTTCTAAGCTTTTTTCTCGTTTGCTTAATCCAGAGCTTTTTAAGTGTATCTCTCTTCCGTATTTCCGCTTCGCTCGAGGATCATGCTCGATGAGGGTCACCATCCTCCTTCTCGATTCTTGCGCGAAATTACACCCTATATAACAGACTATATAGTGCAGATACTACATAGAAAGAAAGAGAGGGGAAGGCCGGAAGGACGTTTTGGTTAGGGTGTGTCCGTCGTTGTATTACCGCTGTTGGTAGGGTGGCGAAACGATCGCCGGATTGTACACCCCGTCTGCGGAATCCAATTTCGGGATTATCCATAATAAATAAAGAGGTGGGGAAAAGGACGAAATGTAATGGCTGGTACGTGTGGCGTTGGTGCTACATCGGCCTGGTTATGTTGCTTCCAGTCAGCTTTAACCCGCTTTCCGTCTCACTTCGACAACCCGAATATTTCGCAGCCATTTTATATACACCGAAAGACACCCTTCCCAGTTTCTCCGGTTGTAACCACTGGAACCAAAAGAGCAACTCACAAACACCAACATTATTGGGCCATGTTTTCCCATCTAAAGTTTTGCCGCATTCTCCAAGCGATATGACCGCAGCGGCAACTTTAGGGGTGACAAGATTTTATGGAAAAATCGAAATGGAACAGCCCATTGGTGACGATTTATTTCGCATCTTATTGGCCATTTAGGGAATAGCATCGACCCATTTGTCGTGGAGTTTAAAAAATGATAATAACGCGACTATTCTTTGCCGTGTCCGTCTCGCTTTAGCAAAAAATGTATCAATCGTCCGCACCGCTTCAATTTTTCCGCATATCGGAACAATTTTACACGCGTGAACGGTGCGTTCATTGAAAGCTAGCAAACTTTTTAGCGGATAGAAAAATTTTCGTCCGCCTATCAGAGCGAAATGGTTGACGCACGAGACAAGGCGTACGATCACGTACGCTTTAGCGCTGTTGCTGGGGTTACGACCAGCATCGGTAGAAGAGCGTGAACGCTTTTGCCAAGTGAATGTGAACCCGCAGCACCGACGGGCAAATTCGTCGAGTTCTTTGCCTCGGTTCCCCAGCTGGTAAAAAAAAAAAGTCTCACACGCGTGGCTATAGTTTCTGCGAATTAAAGGCTTCGCGAAACCACTGCTCGTGGTCGTTCGCAACGCCACCGGTATCGCTATATAACACTAGCTAACCTAACTGGTCCATGTGTGTGCACAGTTCTACCTGCCAACGGGCGTTAACCATTTTGCGAGCAGGAAAATTGTCGAAAAAAAAACGGAAAAAAAGGGGGAAGAACTCGAAGAAACAAAAGAAAGAGTAAAGGAAGTGGGAACGAAAAAAATCGGCAGAGCACTCGAGGGATGATAGCGAAACAGGAAGTGAGACAGAGAAAACCAACCGGAGATTCGTGTGAGAGTAGCTTGCGGGCTTTCAACGTAAATTTAGAAATTCACTGGAACCACTACTGGCTACCACTACCACCACCATCGCCACCACCACTTTCACTACCACCACCACCATCACCACCACCAGCAAAGCTTTCCAGCAAATCCTTTGACGCCACCGGGGAAAACGAGGCCGTTACCGTTACCGCGAGCCATTACAGGCCACCTATCCAACCCGCGGCTGTTTCTTCTTTCTTTCCTTTTTCATCCCCTACCCAAACCCTTCTTCCCTCAGGCTTCCAAGATATATGTATATTGTCCGTTCTTCGTTTAAACTTTTTATTTTTTATTGCGTCCCGTTTAAGGCCATTAGGATGGGCAATGAACGAATCCATCTATGGAAAGTGTCCATTGACTGTACGTGTACCAAGTTTATGACCATACGCCATTGTACACCGCCTGTACTGATGGTATACGACTTTTGTACACTGCGTTCTCCGAGCGGGTAGCAATGACGCAAACGAGCGACCTGATATCACGTGAAACTCAATAACAGAATATTTACTTTCAGTTTAGGTTTTGTGATAACGAGTTCAAACTATTCCGAAGCGATTTTTTTTTTTCGATACATTCTGAAGCCGTGTTATCGAAATTTTTCGGCTAATTTTAAAATTGGCAATTTTTTCGTCTCGAAATCTGTGGAAAAAAAAGTATAAAAATCCTTCAGGAATGTATACGTGAAAATACGTTGTATTTTAATAGAATTTGGTTTAATTCTGACTCCAATTTTATTTTGAACCTCACGTGTTGATCCCAGAATTTACGCACTCGGGTTTACAACCTGCATATGGATATTTTTCATTCTTGGTTTAAATTTTTTTTATCGATTCCCGTTTACGGCCATTAGGACGTTCAATGAACGAATCCATCTATGGAAAACGACCATCCGCTATACATGCACTAAAGTTTATGACCATACGGCATTGTACACCGCCTGTAACGACGGTACACAATTTTTGTGGCCTGCATCCTCTGATATCACGTGAAACTGAATGACAGAATATTTACTTTCAGTTTAGGTTTTGTGATCTTATCGAAATTTTCCGGCTGATTATAAAATTTTCAATTTTTTCTTCGCAAAATCTATGAAAAAACGTATAAAAATTTGACAGAAATGTTCACATAGAATACTTGTATTCTAATAGAGTTTAGATTCATGTCATTTTAAATCTTAACTTATCAACCTCACGTGTTGAACCCAAAATTTACGGACTCGGGTTTACAGCCTGCATATGGATATTTTTCATTGTTGGTTAAAATTTTTTTTGATCGATTCCCGCTTAAGGCCATTAGGAGGTTCAATGAACGAATCCATCTATGGAAAACGTCCATCCGCTATACGTGTACCAAAGTTTATGGCCATATGCATTGTACATCGTGTGTGTACCGATGGTATACGAGCGTTGTGCATGGCATTCTTCGAACGGGGCAGTAACGACCGAAACGCGCAATGCACGTACCTGTCTATACGTACGTGCAGCCAATTCTCGTTTATAGGTACGTTTACGCGTATCTCGGATAGAACACGGTGACAAACACAAATGTAAAAGCCTTATATTCCGCACGCGCGGATATGTACGCGTTGCACACGCGTATTGCCGCCGGAACGATTCGTTACGTGGATCCGGTGGTTCGCTCGTGGAACGCATGCAAATTCCATGACAAATGCGTAATTAGCGTGACCCCTGGGTACTCTCGGTACGCTCGTGCATAAAGCGGAGGCTGCGGAGAACGAAACCAAACCTACAGCCTCCCTTCCACCCTCGAGGCTCCCTCTGGACCCACGATTTTGCGATTTCCGTTCGCGTTGTAGCAACTCGATCGGATCCACAGCCACCAACATCAAGCGATTGTGAAGCCAGCTATTAAACCGATTTATTCCATCGAAATTATTTTATTTTCATAAAATATCATTTGTTTTAGCGAAATAAATGTATTTGTATGCATGCAATTTTTTTTTTTTTTCGTTCGGTTGCGGACAAAGTAGCGATTTAGTGTAAAGGTACAATATAATTTTTCAGATTTTTTATACGAAAATATTTATACTATCGGAATTATTTTATTCAAATAGAATACATATTTTTATTGAAATAAATTTCCATGCATCACATTTTTCTGTTGCTTTGTTTTCTCGCTAAACAAAGTCGTGATTGATATAACAATATGAAATAATTTCCCAGCTTTTCGAACTAAAAAATATTCATGATTTTAACGTTTTTTATTTTTAATTATTGGTCGCGACCAATTGTCATTTTTGTGGATAATTGGATTTTTACTCTGATTAATTATTTGTGTAGATTCGCGTTTTGAAAATTTGTCTGCGGCTTGTTATCAATAATTATTAATCGAAGTCGTTATCTGTCTACAGCTTTAAAATTATATATCCGTGTAATAATTAAATGAAGTCGAATATCACCTCGTGAGTATCATGCTTGCTGTGGTCGCCACTGCAAAAATATTTGAAAATCGTCAATATATTCAAAGCAATTTTAAACCTAATTCTCTTTTTCTGCATTGCTAAATAATTAATACGATTAATTTCATACAATATTATAACTATAATACAATATTTAAACAAAACATAAAGGAGAAATGTTTAACCAATTCTGGAAGCCCAAATATTCAACTTTATTATCAGATTTCATTAAGGAGCAACTAAAAAAGTTATTTGCCTGAATGCCCAATAATTACGCTATTATCAGGCAACGTATATTTTACGCTTGCTAACGTGAATCAATTTATCTTCGGATAGTGATAATATTCAGCACAGCACACCTTTCAACAACACTAATGTATTCTTCGTTTCCTTTCCATTATTATTTTGCCGCCGGCTCTTCGGTCCACTCGGCTTCGAGATATCGCGACGAGATATCGATTGTTCGCTCTTCTGCTCGGCCCGGAACGAGTAGAGGGCGCCCCTCGTATCCTCCTCCGTTACACTCTTACTGCACATGCATACACGGAGAAAAAAAAGTAGTTATGATAACCATCTTCAGCATATGATGTACAGCAAATTAGTTGCAGCAACTAACTCGATCTGTGAACTAAAGTATTCGCGAGTAGTTATGGCTAAATGGTACGTAGAACCAACTAAAAAAATTGTTTCAACTAAAAAAATTAGTTGAACACCTACTTTCAACTGGTGGTGTTTCAACTAAAAAAATTAGTTGAAACACCTACTTTCAACTGGTGGTGTTTCAACTAAAAAAATTAGTACGCTTTTGTACGAAGTTACGAAAAGTGAGTCCGTGTAAGCGCTTCTTGTATTCGCGCAACTACTTATTTTTCTCGGTGTACATACGTAGCGCGCTATAGCACATGGACCAGGCTTCATTAACCATCGACGGGCTAATTAATCGGATAGGTCCGGTCCCGACGAAATGCTCCGCAGGGACCGGCACTCGACTGCAATGCGCCGCCGGCCACTTTCAGAATCGAATCTCGTTATTGCGACATATCGGCTTTGGGCTACTGTGCGCTATATCACGTCTGCGATCCGCAAAAGTGCAATCAGCATTATATTTACCTTTGAGTCACAGCGCCACTCGATGAAAATTGCATTTTTACTCTAATCAAATATTAACACCATGCAAATGGCAATAAAGAATATTTATTTCCTGGTTGAAAAGTTCTAATTCTCACGGATGATGATTAAGATTTTTTGATTCATGATTCGTGTTATTAATACACATTATTATGATGTGATGGGTTGTTATTATTTCTATTCATTTTTCATAATTTGAAGGTTCTGGTATGTTGTGTATGCGGGGTATTTTTGTAATCTGATTATATTTTGTCTCGCGTACATCCGCAATTTTTGGGGAGATCATTAGCGAAATAAATTATGTAATATAATGCGTTGAAATAAATTCATAATTTCCACGTATCATGAACCTTGAATAAAATATTTTTTTCGTTATTCAACAAGCTTGGTTGGTTTTTCAGTAGCGTTGAATACTACGAGCTTCGTCATAGTAGAATTTAATATGCGACAAAGAAAATACATTTCATTAAAATGCTGCCTCTTGATAATAATTTATTCCGTATTTCATTGATGATCCTTGCATCAAAAGACGGAACAAAAAGTAATAAATGTACGTATACATATGGATAAGTAGAGCGAAAGAACAAGAGGTTTTTGAGCAACTGCGGCGGCAGTTCTCTGATATAGCGCGTTAGCTCGAGCAAATCAAAGGACTTTCTCTATGTTTTCTTTCCTTCTACAGCGCCATTATTTTCTCTTCTCAAGCTTTTGTTCCTTCTCGCTCGTTCACGGTTCCGTTACGCGGTCGTTATTTCATCCGACACTGCAACCGCGCGAGTGTTCTGCTGTTCTGCTACTGCTTACTTGTGAGCAGCACAAGCATTTTCCCGGGAATTCGTTAATTGGATCTCGCGTTGGGTTACCAGTTTACCAGTTCTACGAGCAAACCCCCCAACAACGTTACCTTTTACGCTACGCATCCTTTCCCTCCACTCCCCCCATTGAACTACTCGGGGATATCGGGTTACAAGTCCGAAAAAATCGGTAAAAACCCTCAATTTCCCTCCTGTTTATTCTCAATAATTTCAATGAATATAACTCAATTCCGTAACAAGTCATTTATCCTTTAAAGAAAGTCTAGTCAATTTAATGCTAATTGAAAACGTACATGCTCTTATTTATTCAAATTTTTTTAAATTTTTTCATGTACTTAACTTATTTGTAATAGAAATAAGAGAATGCTCGAAAAATATAGATAGAAATAATCGAGGGATTATAGTATTCAAAATATTCGTTCAAATACGAATAAAAAACAGGACGCAAAGTAGAGGAAGTTTTTGGAGAGAAAATTTGGTACGTAGTAAGCTGAATGATATTTTACCGGGAATTTGCTGTAATGCAATACCGATCGCCATTTTTCATCGCTTTGTTTGAGGTTTGAATTTTGCAAGCCACACGAGCATCCGGACATTTTTTCTAAACCACTTTTCCCGACGTTCTAAACCATTTTGAGTGTCCGACAAGAAAAAGAAAAAAAAAAACTTTTTTTACCGCAAACGAAGCTCTATGAGGGAGCAAAATGTAAGTCTAATGGAACTTCTGAATTTTGCACAAATAGCCAATAAGTTTTATGTGTAACAGCCCATTAATTGAGTTTAAGCACATATTTTCCGCTTGCACTTGGGCACCATATATATATATATATATATATATATATATATATTAAGCGTATTCAGCGAGAGGAGCAATTAATAAAACCGTGGAATAAAACATCGTAGAAGATTTTTTAATTACGAAAAATGTTCACGAGTCCAGCGAGGACCATAGATCGCCAAGTCCGAGCGAGACTCATAGTGGTGCTCTGCTGTGTTCTCCCAGCGGGATCGGTGATACATCATCCGTGGCCGTGGCTTTATTTTCCAAATTCACTGAAAGCCAGGGCGAGAGCCCGTGGAACAGTAGAAAAGAGGGTGAAAAAAGAAATGGAAGAGATTCTCTTACTGGCGCGCGCGCGGCGAGCTCTCGAGTGAATCCATTAGCCGGCGCCATTAATATCCACGGTAATGATGAGCGATGAGCCTCCGAGGAGAGCGACAAGCTGAAGAGAAAGACGAAGAGTGTTAGGCAGGAAGAGATGCCACAAGATACAAGGAATATAATATAACTTATACATATACATATATATATATATATCGAGAGTGTTGGTGGCCAAAACCGAGTCGAAAGACAGAACTGCGTGGAATACAACGCGTTGCGCGCCCATGTACACCACCTTCGCGTCTAGCAGCACCATCGCTCTTTGATAAATGCTGCTTTCCTTGGCACAACGCCAAACAACACGTTGCACAATATCCAAGCGACTCCCGCGCCCCTACACTATCCTCGCGACGTCCCCTCCCTCCTCACTTCGCCCTCTGGCGGCTTCCGTCATCGTCGGTACAATGCTTCTTAGAAGGGCTGTTGGCTTATCGACGTTAAACCAGATCCACTTCTACGACCCGTCCCTTACACTATACATAAACACAAGTGGAAACTACCCTGGTGCGATTGAAGATTAGACCCTGAAGAAGGCGTTTGTCGCGTGGGAAGAATATTCATTTTTATGAAATGAATTCTGCATAACGTAAGACAAATAAATAAACTAAAGAGGGTATAAGGGTCGAAATGCTCAAGAAAAAAAACGATCCCCTTAATTAATTTAGATATGCCCTTAGAAGCCTCTTCTAGATCCCACAATGGCTGTAGCAGGTCCTTATGTAACGGCAGAAAAGTTTCTTGTGAATACCAACATTTCTTACTTTGCTACGAGAATTATTGAAAAAATGAATAAACAACCTGGCACTTAATTCCACCTGTAAATAAAGTAATTTTTACTTTGAAGCGCATCTTATATAGACTCTGACGAATTTGTCGTAAGATTCCGTCGTCGGTACTTCGGGGTTACGAGTCTCAAGAGTATTCAAGCAGTTCCGTGTATAACTGGAAGCGGAAAAGTCACAACGTCAAACGTAGCGATATAACCTTTCGTTGAAAAAAAAAAGAAACAAATATCAACTTAGTTACGTTTGCAAATAAATGAATTTTCTTATACTGGCCCGAGAAAGCGCTTGTTAGATAGAATTTTATGAATTCTTTGTCCGTCGCGGAAATGAAATTATTTTTTTTCAGCCACAAATTGCCAAGATTATTGATCGTCGGTACGCTCGCGGTTTCTAGCTTTCATCCCTCTGTCTACGAGCTCCGTAGCTTTCTCAACATCATTTTCCTCCCACGCTTGCCGCCGGTATTAGTTCTCTCGCGCCCTCGTTTCCTTCTGGGAAAGGTAATTAGAAACGGGAGCGAAATTAGGGAGCGAATTGGTGCACGTGGCAAACCGAGTGCCGTACTGTAGCGTTTCCAGTGGCTAGAGAGGGTAGAAAACCCACCGAACCAGCACCCGGTTAGAGGCGGACCAGTGTGTACAGACTCGCAAATAACGAGCTAGAAGAGAGTGACTCACACGTGGCTTGCACCGAATGAGGAAACGGCCGTGCAAATATTGATGACGACCAACTCCACTGCGTTTTCCCCACATTTATCCACGATTGCACAGCCTCTCCCTCCCTGTTTCGTGTTTTCTGTGTAATTATATATAACGTTGCTCGCTAAGCTTCGTTCCACACTTTCCTTTCCCTTGTCCACATATATCTATATATGTATGTATATACACTCCGCTTACTACTCCTGCATGGAAGATTACACAAACGCTTTTCAGATCCCACTTTGATCATCCCCAACTTCGCCTCCGATAAACGCCTTTTCGACTATTTCCAATATGCCTTTTGGGAGAGATGCGTCGGTTCAAGCCGTTTTAAGTATTACTTAATCATGGGACAACATTTACTAACTTCAAAAAGGGCTTCCCTATGAAAAACCGAACGGACCGAACATACACCCAATATATGTAGAGTTCAGTAGCAATTTTAATGTATGTGTGTGATTCACTGTCTCGCATGCGAGAAACCACTACAGGTTCATCGCCATCTAGCGGTTAAATGTTTAACTACTAATAAATTTCATGAGTGACCAAAGACTCAGTTTCGTTCCCCCAAAAAGTGAGTGCTATACATTGAATAAAATAATGAAAAAATATCCTGATACGCTGTAACGTTTGAAGGAAGACAAAATATTATTATTGTTTCAATGCCGACGATCCTGAAACCAGAAATAAATAAAGTCGTTTCGCTCAGAGTTTTTTTACTCCATCCCATCAGATACACCAACAGAACAGGACAAGAGGGAACGAAAAAAAAAATAGTGCTGTTCGCCATTGGCCTTTCCATCGTTCGACCCGTACTTTACTATATTTTCTAGGTATATACAGATATGCTATGTGGTAATAAACCAAAAGGATCGATGTGAAAAGCACTCGAGACGATTGCGATCTCTCTCAATCGTATCTTCTCAGATTGACTACAAACACATGTATTTCATTTCCAAAAACAATTCTCATGTTAATAAGCCATGTTACAGATAACTTATCATTATTGCCAAATACTACACGTGCTTTTTCTTTTTATATTGCAGATGATCGACCCGTCCTACCATACAAATCCATCGCTTCAGAGCACTGCCCTGATCATCACATGTGCCGTCGTTTTACTTCTCATGGCAGCCATCGTATCCGTTGTCTTCTGGAAGTGAGTAAACGCCATCAATACTGAAACACTGTCACATTGGGAATTTCCAATAAACAACACGTAAACATTGTATCCCTTGTATTGAAATGAAGAATCTCAACGTTTTCGTTCATACAAAATCTCACCAAAACTGACCATGAACATATTCTTCCTTCGTTACACTAAACATTGCCTGGAATTACCCGGAAGTTGTAATATGAAACACGAGAAGCGAAGAAAGTCACGTCGTACCATCGGAAAACCATAACCCCGGGTGGTTTTCCGATGGAACATAGGGCACATGGTAGGATCCAAAGACTCCGTAAAATCCGTGTTTTGTAACCCGTGTCGCAAGAGTGCGCGAGCCTAGCTCGTGAAAGAGAACCGTTCGGGCGTCAAATCGTGTTTGAAGAACCCCCGCGTCGCGCTATGACCGTATATAGCCTACGGGTAAAAAGACACTCGCGATGTAACAGTGGTATATATATATATTTCGCTCTGCTACTGTAGTAACACTCTAGCAAGCTTAATCGTCCGTTCTCAGCGTCGGTCCGGAATTAGCCAAAAATTGCCCATCTCAGCTTGAGGAAAGTCTTCCTTTCTGCCTTTATTACCGGTCGGGGTCGCATCAGTGCCCTCTAAGTACCTTTTGTTTTTTTACTTGTTATGCCACACCCCAGCGGCTTTCTCCTTTCTTTTGTTTTGTTCGAGGGTCTCGACGAAGCGCCACCGACGTATCCATACATCATCACACAGTGTAGCCCACTTTCGAGATCGTTACTGGAGGCAAACTGCCTTACCATCGCTCTGGCATTGCTAAAATTCTGAATGGCTCCCCACGAAAATTGTTCTTGTCCTTTTCGAAGGCGCTCCGTGACCTCCAACAATGTATACGACTCGGGAAAACCTCGCTCCACAAGCGACAACCGACGTTCTTCGTACCGTGCGAAAGAGTCGTTATGCCTTCGGTGCACATCAAGCTCTCCCACACTGCGTTGATGGTGGCTGCGCTCTTGGATAAAAACGTGAATTTTAAACGTGGTTACTGCGAGCTGTCGCTCGTTCTCCGCGCCTCCAATAGACGGGCTGTTGCACAAACTGCATTTCTACTGCACTGTGTACATATATTCAACGCCAAGTGGTGCTACGGACGCACGAAACTTCACGAATTTTCTCGTCGCCCGAGTTGGAAGCGTTCTACAAACAGTGGTACACACTGAAAAAAAGCACGAGCTTCTCCGACGTCACTATTTTCACAATCGTCACTGAGCACCATCTATGGAGGTACAAGTAAACCGTTGTGACGGTACTTCGAATAAGTCTCTGTGAACGTTACGAGTTATTATTTCGCTAAATGATAACTCGCAAAAATTGCGAATATCTTATGAAGAAGATTAAACCGCAGATCGTCGAAAAAGATATATCCATTCCCTGGCCGTAGATCCGAATTCAAACAATAAAAATCTCTCTGACTGCGATATCGATCAGATGCACTATTGTGCATATGAGAAACTTCTGGAAGCTCTTCGCCATCTAGCGGTTCGAAAAAGCACTTCTGTCGCATTCTGAACAGCGACTCCAAACTTTCTTGTTTTTTCATGACTTCGAGGTAAATACTTCTGCAAATTAGTTACCCTCCATAAAGTGCAACGTACTATTGTCCAACGTGAAGGTGTTACTTTTGCCTGGAACTAATGTAGCAATATGCACTTATAGTCGCGGGAATACATAGATACCTATCAGTACATAGGGGTCGTATACCAGTACAAGCAAAGGGCGTAGTACAACAGAGTATGCTCGAGGTATATATGTGTTTGAAGTGTACACCGAACTCAACTCCGGTACGTACGCCCAATCGGCAGCGTGCCAAGATGATTTCGTTCACAGTACCGGGCATTCAAGCCCTCTTATTTATATCGGCCGTTTGCTGGGTAGCTGCAGAGGCAGGATATACCCGTTGTATGGTATAACAGCGGTATACAGCGGCAATAGCTGCAGTAGACTCGATGGGTCCACCCCTCTGGCCGTCTCTCTCCCTGCCCACGACAATGCCACTCCTGTTTAGCTCTCGTGGTGTACTATCTTTCAGAATGTATTTATCATAATAGGTCCCATTATGGAAGGCCCTTTTCTTTCTCTTCTTCTCCGTTCGGCATTCGTTGGATAACTCAAGTACCTTACACTAGTCTGGGTTCCAACTTTGCGAACGACATGGCGATCAAAACTATCCCTTTACTCATCCTCTTATGCTCAACTTCCCGAAACAAAAAAAAAAGCGGTACATTAAAAATATGAAGTCAACGTATCCACATTGTACGCGACTTATGGGACAATTTGCGAGATATAATTATGAAACACAGGTAGAATGAACACGTTAATATCTCGTGGAGTAATTGAAAGAACCGTTTGTCCTGCAAACCAATTTTGTTGTTGTTGGTTCTATGTACATTCAAGCATCCGCCTGTTACACTCAAAATATGTAAAAAAAAAATCAAGCACATAGATTTTTGTGAAACCTAAGATGCTAACCAACATGGCACACTCATCGAACCTTCTCTTCAAGCCCTTTTTCCCTTCTCATCAAGCATGTTTTCGACTTCTCTTTAGTAGTGCGAAGATGGTTGACCCTCTCTGTCCCATCTATCACAATTTCCGGCAAGTTGTGTACACATCAGGTCGTTGGTAAGGCACGAATAGGATTGTAACGGCGACTCTGGTTTTCGCCGCACCCGGGCAACTAGTTAGCTATGTCGTCTTCGTCTGCTCTTCCGGTGTCGGTCCTCTGGTTGTCTGGTATGGCGAGTTGTGGATGGTACCAAGCTGTGTGCATGCTTTTACGGTGCTAGGCCAACGCAATCGCTCGCACAACACGGCTCTGCGTAGTTTGTATGCTAATCAGAGCCGTGTTCCCGTCTCTTCGGGAGCGGCGCGTGCTTCACTTGTTCCAGCGGAGCGTCCTTTTCTTTCGCAGCGTGTGCGCCTGTGGTTTCGGTATACGCCTCGCTCTTCCACCGTCACTGACACTTAGCTATCTCGCTTCTCCCTGGCTGCTTGCTTGCATTGTCCGTGATTCTCTGCCGCACTCGCGCTTGATCGCTCGCCCTTTCTCTGTAGACTCACCGCTTCTCCTCCTCCCACTCCTACTTCACCGCTCACCAAGGGTAAACAATTTCACCCTTCGACTTCCCCCATCGCCCTCAACCCTCAACCTCTCCTACAGATATACAGTCGACGTCCCCATAAGTTGACACTGCTTTATAAGTTTACCGAGCGCACATGTGCAAATATTACCAAGTTTGCCGGGTCAATGTCTGAACTGTCTAAATATACATTCCCGCTGCGCTGAGTACACCCTCAAATGTCGGTCTATACTTTAAGTGAGCCTTTGAAAACATATTTATGCTAGTCGGTGGTTATGTTATTCATCCTTACTTGATTTTATGATGAACTAGGTAAATGTCGGTGGACCTTAAAACTAAACAACCCAAATTCAATCGGGTGAAGTTCCCTGGCTTCGGAGAATAATCCTCGAGATTTAGATACCACTTAATCATCAATCTCCTACTTCCGAAGATCAAAACCTTGGTACGATGAAGTCGTTTCAGTTGTTGCGTCAAATAATTTTCCGATGAACCAGTGGACATTATATAACAGTTCTATCGATACTATGTCGCTATTGACATTATTTTGTAACATTTTCAGTGATTTTTCTTTTAAGATCCAGAAGTTTTTATTTCGAAACGTAGCTGAATTGTCAGGCGGATTTCACGGATCGTAGGTTGGTAGCTTACGGAGGATGCTACTGTAGAGGTATATAAACGTGCTGTCGCATCGAGCACGCTAAGCGAAGCGTAATACCAGTCGGTTCCAAGTCGGTTCCACTTCAAGCCCTTCCGTTATCGCCACAGCACCCTGTGCTATTCCCCTTATTTCGTGGCCTGGCAACCATAATTCGCCCGTTGTTTTAAACGGCTCGTAAGCGCTCAATAAGCCGACTAACTGACGAGAATTTAGTGTGGGGATGAAAGTCGGAAAGTTCATGCGCCACATACGCAGGCAGACACGTTAAAACGTAAGCCTTGAACAGCTTTCGCCCACGTTCGCCACATTTTCCCGAGCAATCCCAACGCTATAATAGAATCTCGTCGGTACGACGAACACCGTAGACACCAGGACCACAGGATTCTCACCTCTTTTCCTCTCTCACACGCTTCTAGATAAATACTCCCGACGACGCTGTCGCGCCCACGCGCTACGAAATCCGTGTGACTCTTCTGTCTGTATGTTACCGAGAGTCTAACGCTTTCGAACCTTTCAGGATTGAATTGCGTCGGTGGTGTTGGTGAGGCCCGAGGTCAGACTTTTCCCGCTGGGGCGTAACTCGACTAAACCCACGCTCTCTGTGAAAGCTCTCAACACTATCCTACACTGGAATACCAGAATATTTAAACTTTTCGATATATATCTCTCCAGTCCTTTTCATCATGTTTATTCACGTCTTTTAAGCCTGTTTTCATATTAAATCTCATCACTGCTTCTGAAGACCAAGAATAATTGTCTTTTGCCGAATAGTATTGTCTTCTCTTGCTTTTTCCCAAAAAAAGCTCAATTCGAAACCATTGAAGTAAAAAATTCAGTCCGCGTATATAAAATCTGATAGTGACCAAAAAAACCACAATTTTTGATCTCCACAAATTTTTCATAAGATTAACGGGAGATATATCGAAATCTCATAAGCGAAAAATATAATTTTTCCGTAACGAAAAGATATGATCTTGAATAAATTTATTTTGTTAAATAATATATGATGTTACAGTATCACAAAATAATGTGTACCGGATATTGAACGTCCTCTCCATCACGTAGTAATGCTCATTTACTTTCAATCGGTGTTAATTTAATAACGGCTTCTCTTTATGCACATCGTTCGTCGTGCAACGGCCCAAAATATCAATGCGCTGCATTTTTTCGATAACTCGATAAATGTGTGAGACATATGCGCCCGTTGGATTTGGTCGTCAATTAGTGACCACTGGCACACGATTTTCCCGATGAATGCTTATTCGTGCTATACTGAGCATGCAAAACGAAATATGTTACGAGGGTAATCGAGACCGACATTAATTAGCGTCGTGTTGTACCGTCCATACTATATACAAGTGTACACATGGATTAATTATATTCCTCCTGCCCCCGCAAGTTCGTCGGAGAAACCTCATTGTTAAAATGTTTTCAATCATTCGCTCAATCCCCTCCCCCCTCCTGTCCCTATATATCTTGCATATTTAATAAGGCATTTAAACTAAACACTCATGTTGTGCAGTAATAATAGCTCTAGGCTTGAGAGTTAAAAGCGCTGATGAAGCATCACAACTTTCGCCTATTCGATCAAATTGAATAATTCCATCGGTACCATATAATGGCTACACGAAATCATGAGTTATAATCCAATGTGACCGGTTGAAATATAATTTCCTTATTATCCCTGAAAAATAACAATAGTCGTATCTCACAATGATCGTGGAATAATAAATCCCATTTGTCCATAATCATAATTATATTCCGCAATTCCAATTTCAAGTATAATTACCAGTAATAAATTGATCCTCAAACCGTGGTAAAAGAGCCGAAGAGATATTCAGCACCGATTGCACTATTGCAAAGCTCTTTGTAACCTCCTTAAGCTTACTTTAAATACGAGATAAATTCTCGAGTTCTACTATACTAATAATTTGTAAAACAGTAGCGTCTGTGGTGGGTACATTTCGATTAGAAAGTGTGCAACAGTAAAAAAAGTAAAATAACTTCACGGGGAAGCGAAAACCAATCTCAATCGCTCGCTCCTCTCGCTTTTATTTAACTCTCTGGCGGCAAAGCAACCGGCACCCAACGCAAAAGAATGAGAAAGGGAAAGAGAGAGGGAGAGAGAGAGAGATGGACCATATAGAGCTCGTTCTTTTCCACTCTCAGCTCTCAGTGGGGGATATCGTGGACTCGTGGGGGTGGGTCTTGCTGAGCATAGTGCACTGCGAAGCACGTTGTGTGTTCTATATACCTCTTATACGAGCTAGAAAGCTCAGCTTCGTCGAGCCATGCGTCTTCTCGTAATCTAACCTATATTTTCTCTATTTCACCTCGGCACTGGCTATCGCCCATACCCGCTCTTCTGTTCTTCCTTTCCACTTGTTCCCCTTCACCCTTTCTACAGTAGCGCGGTATACGCGACGTCCACGACTCTTCTATCCGCAGCACCCACGCCTTTCCCCGCAAACCCCAACTTCGCTTATTCCTTTTCTTTTCACTCTTTTCCTCGCTGCGCTCTCTGTTCCATCCAGCACGCGAATCCCACTGGGCTTTGGTAATGCGAACGGGTATATCTTCGGCAACCTTCGCCCGTGGAAGACGGTCCATTCTATTATTTCTCTCCTCCCACGCCTATTTTAATGAAGAAAAAAAAACGTACACGAAGAGACAAGAATTCAGATTGTACATCAAAGAGAAATATTGCGGTTCTTTCATATCGCTCTCAATCATAGAAATGTGGCAGGCACTTTTTTTTTCGTCGTTTCAAAGATGAATCGTAGTTATATACAGACTTCCGGAAAAAAGTGTCGTTGAATTCGCCGATTCCCTAACTGATTTACCGGTCCAACTTACTATCTTACTCTTCCGACCAATAAATTATGTGTGCCAACCTATTAACCTTCTTCTTCTTCAAGAACTAACCTAGTCGCTATGATTCAGCCGATAAATTCATCAGGTCGGCGAATCAATTGGTTTCCTTTTCAAAAATACGCCACCTTCCATTTTCTTCTCTCGTCGGATCTTGAATAGTGATCTCCCCAATAGTCTTTTCCCCATATCCCCGAAATTTTCAAGTCAGCCTCGGCAATTTTCCGTCCCGAACTATGCAATACATCTGGCTTACACGAACCCGTTTCTCCCGTTCGATTATTTCGATTTTCCCATACACCTACGAGCGTCAGTGACATTATGGCTTCTGTACAAGAAGCAGGAGGGTGAGAAAGAAAGGTTTCCTTCCTATATGTGAATGGGGAGGTAGAAATGTCTTGGATGCCGGTGGGTATCGTAGCTGGAAGACCCTCCTCGAGAGTCACCAGAAGTGAAAGAAGTCTAGCGTTAGGAGTGGAGGTACGCTCGCTCGAAAAGAGGCTGCTGCTCCGCAATATCAGCGGCATTAAAACCTGATCCGGCACTTTGCGGGCCAAATTGAATTTTCGCGCGGGGCACGACGTCGCGACGTTCCATTCGAGCGAGGTACGAGAAAGCCCAGTGGTGTATACGTATACATATATACGGATGACGGGTGAGTGGAAGAGAGACGAAGAAGTGAGAGAAATGGAGACAGAGTGTGAGAGAGGAGGAAAGAAGAGTGTGGCATGGAACGGGTGATAAAACGACGCGTTTTACTTAACCCATTATCTCACGGGCAGCCGACACTCGACTTTCCCTCCGGAGTCGCGCGGCCATTCTTCTCACGGCTCGTACTTTGAGCGGCGTCGTCGGTGGCGCTCGTGGTAGTGACGGTGGCAGGGAAGAGTGCCTATAGCCCGGCAAAAGCTCCGGCTACGAGCATCCAGTCTAGAAGGTCGCCCTCTAAAGAGAGTAAGAGAGAGAGAGAGACCGAGAGCAGACTGCACTCGCGGCGTCCTCGCGATAAGAGCCTCGCGAGTATACCGCGCGTCGGCAGCTTAAAGCCCGACGCATATTTTCCGTCTGGCTGTCGCTTCTGCAGACCGGACCGCGCCGTGTACCGAGTCTGCTTCTGCTGTTACTGCGCCTAGGGTAGTTGCTACAATCTGGCACTTCGTTACAGGCTCCTGTCTGAAGCGACCGAGCCAGACGAAGCTTCCGTCGTCGCGTGCAAGGTGCACTCTGTCAGTGACATGCCCTTCACCGCTGGTTGCACCGCCGGCTACAACCGACTTATGCTCACGGTTCGCCCCGTCGGAAAGTTCGTGAACGTCTGACACGGGAGAATGAGAAAATAAAGCGTTACAGGAAAAACAAGATGCTGAGTCGTCGACAGCAGCCACATGGACCTCACGGAATTCTCATGATCTCCAGACCACACTGAGAGGGCATTCGGACGAAACGGAATTGTGATTAATGGAATTTCCCGACAGTTTGTTGGTTCAGGCAACTGATTGTCTTTGGACATTGGACTGATCAGTTGAAACAAAATATTCGTTGCTTTGAACATCCGGATGATTAGCTTCTACAGCCAACTGATCAATACGGACCAAATGATTGAGCGAAAAAATCTTAGACTGGTTAGTAAAATCAGCTAATTCATGGAACCAACTGATCGATCACCACAAATAACTAATTATGGCTTGTAGTAAACAAATTGTGGCTCACAACCAAATCAATAATTCCAAATAAATTCCTCTTGAATTTTCTCTATTCCTCAACGAAAAAGTAATTTACTTTGAAATGAGAACGCATGAATATTCCGTATTTATGCGGTAATCCAATTTCAATGTATCCGCAAAGTTACTTACTTACACCAAAGTGGTTTTTCGATAATGGTCAGTATTTCGTGACACAGAAAACGGGTATTCGTTTGAGTGGTCTCCCAGTTCGTTGGATAGACGCAGCGAATCTTGGGGAAGATGCAACGAGAGCGGAAGTGAAACGGTATCCACTTTGCTCTATCCGTTTGCAAGCTCCACCGAGCGTGCACACTGTTCATCGTACACTCGCTTTCTTTCCCCTTTCTACCGTCGACCATCAGCTGTACTATATTCTCCGTATACCTATGGAATCGTACCAAATATATATGTATACATATATGTATATATACAGAAGTCTTACTCGTTTTCCACTCGTTCTCGCGGGCTGCTGCTCAGTCTCTCGACTCGTTTCTGCACTGCAAGCCACATTGAGGTCACCAGAAGCACAGCTAGCACTGGTAGCAGCGAGCGAGCAAGCGACGAGCTTCAACGATCTGCATTGCATGAACTCCCACTCATCCAGTCGCACACGCTTTCAGCAAACGCGCTTCGACTCCACCTCGAGATCCGACCTCTCGCTCTGTCCAAACAACCCCCGGCCTCGCTTATTTCGTCCCTTTCGCAAACAAGCAATTACCGAATCAGTCGTTCGCCCACGCCGATTCTATAGCTACACCAAGAGAGAAATCCGATGCGCACCAAAGCAGTCCCACTGCTCCACTAATACTTGCCACCTACTCCTCCTCCTCCTCGCCCACCGGCTTTTCTCTTGTATCTCCTGCATACACTATCGCTATGTGCAGCACAGTCAATCTGCCTTAGCGTATACGAAAATCAGAGCGAATCAGTGTTGCTCGAACGCTGTTACCAACGTTTCTCTACGTAGTCGCCTTCGCTAATTCACTCCACTGAATATGAAACACAAACGTTTCGTTTAACTCGCGTAAATAACATAAGTCAATAACCAATTCCCTGATTTACTTCTCTTGGCTTTCGGTATTATGATTGTATACAACTTTTTTATTCGTCCTTTCACTAAAATCGTCGGTCCAGTTAATCAATGTGCAAGATGCGGGGAAAAGTTCATTAGCCCACAAGTTTTTTTTAAATTGCGGTAGATTAAATGCCACGGTGTGTGTGTGTGGCTTTCTATGCGGTTGGTTATTTCGATTAAGCTGTAATAGGATTCTCGGCTATGAGATCACTTGATTATTCATTGTTTTCTTATTCTCTTGAAGGGGAAAAAAATGTTATCGCTCACAGAATTGCTTTGGCAGAAGTTATTCAGAGTTGAATTCGAATTACATTAATCGATAACTTACGATTTTCGAACTTGCACTTATTGTAGAACAACAGTATTTTCAATAAAAATGTCACAATTGTATCAAGGCGTGAATACGGATTACCAACGACTGTAGGTCACAGATCGAATGGATTACAAATATTAATCTGCTCTCCCGTGTATTCATAGAATATGTACATTTGCCGAAAAGCTAGTGGCACAATGCAAAACTTAGGGAGAAAGTAGAGGGTGGTGCTGCTGGCACGTCCGTAGCGTCTACAATAGCCCAGCAATTATGTAGAGTGGCCATTGTACAGTCTGGTCCGCAATACTGCGCAGTCTCATGACATATACATCGGCAAAAAAAAACCATTAATATCCTACACATGTAAGATCACTTTATAGCGAAGCGTGGATCTTGTGTGTAAACGTGTATCCCGTTCGTTAAAGCAAGTAGTCGTCGTTGTAACCGTCGCGTACTTGTTAGAGAGCAACGCCTCAGGTCTTTACGAAAAATATACGGCTAGGGTCTTAACAGCACATATATATATACATATACACAGCGCCGCCGACAAAGATCGTTTCAAGCGGCGTCGCGACGGCTGAAGGTAGGAAAAGAAATGCAACTGGAGGTGCGCTGCTATGCTTCGTTGTACCGCTCAAAGCAGAATTGCAGTACCCACGCAGACGTCACGCAAGAAACTCAATGCTGAAGTCGCTCGTTGGCAAGACTGCAAGAAGAAGACGCCCGGACGGCTACTTGTGCACTTACAGATATTGAAGGATAAAAATGGTGAGATGTAGAGAGAAAAAAGGCATCGTTCGATGTATAACAGTCGAAGTAAATTATCGACGAAGACGTATAAGAAAATATTTTGATCGCCCCAAACAGCATTGCGCCCTGGCAACACGCCAGATTAGTAAGCCGCCCAGTCATCATCATCATCATCATCATTATTCCCGCCGGTGCTATTCTTTCCTTGCAAACGCATCTTCGATTCATCGAGCACAGAATAGCACACGACGAGAGAATAATACAACCGAGAAGTATCGACGAGGGTGAAAGACGAATCGTAGTCATAATATTCCATTGAATGAGGAGTGACTGTCCGGAATGGTTGCAATCAAAAAGATGCTCGGGAATGGACTTGATGCCCCATGGAATGACGACACAGAGAGGAAGAGGAAAAATTGGAGCGAGCCATGACTTGCTTTTAGCAATAGCCCTTGTAGTTCTCTGTTTTTCAATGGTGAAAGCACCGCCACTTCGAAAAACGATTGAAAAACGCTCAAGCGCTTGGGCGGCAACGGACAAATATATTCGCAAAAGGGTGGCTCGTGTATTTCTGGCGATTTTGGTGACAAGGGCGCGTGACCCTTTCTCCCTATCTGCCCCACCACGTTTTGCACGTGGAACGCTTATGGGTTCTCTTCATCTTTTTTTTTTGCACCCCTCTGCGTTCGCTGAAACATCAAAAAGGGTAAGGGTGAAAACATCGAGTACAGTCAAACCCCCGGCATTCCATTGGGGTCGTTCCGCGACACCCACGTGCCATACCTCGCACCCTGGGTTACCTACGTGTGTATATAACTGGGGTGGTCGGCGTACCTCACCCAGCAGCACGTACGCTGCATCAGGCTTCACGCGAAACAGCGCAGCAGTTTTCATAGTATTTATTTTTTTAACCTTCCCCTTCATGCTCGCGTGGAGCACGGGCGCGAAATAACAATAGTAATCAAGGGCTATTGTGTACGCTCGGCCAGGGCTTGGAGTGCCGCTCGGCATGTCCCCGAGTAACTTTCAAATGGCCGATATAGCCGATATTCTATAGGGACGCGCGAGTGGAGGTGGTTATCGGGTGCGGGTTAAGCGTTGCAATGCAATCCATGGGAGTTGGAACGTAAACCGTGTGCAGTGGACCATGGAATCTCAAACAATCACCGCTGATCGAAAATAGAGGATTACAAACAAAGACAAACATAATATCGATGTTTCTGCCGAAATAAAAACACTGGGTATACGCGATAAATAAGTCTATTAAAGATTGGCAATGATGGGTGCATCAACCTCGTATTCCTTCTCCGGTTAGCTACAGACAAAGGAAGGGAAAGACAAGAGATGGTGAATTGGTTGGATGCATCATCAGCGTGAGTCATATCCTGAGACGCCTTGTCTGTGATGCTGCGTCGAGGACTAGCAGTAGCCTGGCTGATGGAGCTTCCCTATATTTACGAGCCTTCGCCATGAGGCACAATTGCGCCATTGGCAAGACATGCACAACGAGAGGCGCGAATGGGAATTGTGTTATAGCTGATAGCTAGGCTACACTGCAGTGGAGAACCGCGCATTCTGGCGAAGCAGCTCTGACTATGGATAATTTAACCCGGTGGCAGCCTGAATGGGTTATAATTGGTGATGACAGGCGGTCTTGAGATGCGCTTATTCAAGACGACGAGACGACGACTCTCGCTCACTCGCTCGCCCTCACTTGTGCCTCCCCAATGAAACCTCCTCGCGACGCTCGCTCGATCATGGTTAGGGGTCGTCGGAACTAGCACATCTCGACTCCCTGACGTACCAATAGCAGAGGTGGATGACGCCGTGTCACCCTTCCATAGGCACCACTTGCATATACCTACGTGTGTGTGTGTGTATCTATATACACGGTGGGAACTATTATTGTAGTATACCAACAGGAAGATTTCGCGCGAAATGGGAAAGCTACGGCATTAATGGACGATACGAGATGTGAAGGAAGAAGAGGATGCCAAGTGAGGTGGATGGCAAGACGCTGGAAGAGACTTCACTTTACCGGCTGACGAAGGATACTTCGAACTCGCTTTTCCATCCCACTTTAGCGCCAGCTTCCCCACCACCACAGTCTCCGTCCCTTTCAACTTCACTGGTACACCAAGACGTACGTGTCTCTGGGTTCTATCCACTCGCTTACTCTTTCTCTTTCTCTCTCTCTTTCTCTCTCTTCATCCTCCAGCATCCAGCCAAAGTTTCAAGCCCCCGCGCACATCCGTGTACGTACTCGGCGCGTACACCATTGGATTCTCTCTGGCTTATCTCGTTTCTCTTAACGCTGTATTTGCAGTCGCCTATGCTGGATCAGGATTTAGTCGAACGAACGTAATCGCGCTAACTGACGGGAACGAGTACCCGGAGCTTACATCGTCGTTCTACTGATTTAGCGCAGTGAGAATAGAATGGAAGTCGAATTATTTATACGGCAAATCCTGACGCATTGTTTTAGAAGATTTATCAATTGCGCTGAAACTGCTTTCGGATTATGTATTTTCTTCCGCCGTCTCGAGGAATCTGAAATAGCTGACTATTCTCCACACTTAGAAATGAAACGGACTTCCAATTTCTTTTATTGTAGACAACTTGAGCTATTCAACATTGTATGTCATCACGCCAACAATAGTCAATTCAGGTGTGGATTTTTCAAAAAGAATGCAATGCATCAAAAAGGTTCAATGGATTACAACAATGGCGCACATCGATTTTCATACTAGTCCGACACGTACCCTCGCTATTCTCGCTAATCGTCTCGATAATTCGATCCGTCACGGCAGCAGAGTTTCCCCGACAAGTTTCTCCGT
This sequence comes from Tromatobia lineatoria, assembly GCA_949699805.1. Classification (NCBI taxonomy): domain Eukaryota; kingdom Metazoa; phylum Arthropoda; class Insecta; order Hymenoptera; family Ichneumonidae; genus Tromatobia; species Tromatobia lineatoria. The sequence goes on from OX453052.1 coordinate 856,454, forward strand.
CTGCCCAGTGCAGCGGTGCACGTATATAACGAGAGAAATACGTCGAAGCAATAAGGGCAGCGGTGGCAAGGGGTGAAGTGGCGAAGAGGCGAGGGGGTCGACGCTGCGCAGTGTCCGGAGCAGGGAAGTTTCCATTCACGCGTGTCCCTCGCCGGGCTCGACACACTCTGATTCGATTCGATTCTATCAACGCAATCGCGCCGGTGCAGAGCTAGCTCTCTCACTGTAAAGCCATGGCTGATTCGGGTGCACAGCAGGTGAAGATATACATGTATGTATCGTCGCGGTGAAGCCTTCGACCCGCAGCGTGACAATCACAAATGGAGAACTGTCGACACGGCCAGGGTTACCGGAAGTCTGCTATCGCTCTCTGGTCCGCGGATTTCTCGCGATAATACATATTTCGACGAAATATAGCCATTCCAGGGTGGAAGGTATTTGAGCCAGCGTGCTATCAAACCACAGTTAGCAGGGCTCCTGGTTACACGTGAGGTCGCCCGATCCTCGGAATCCGGCTCTCTGCATTGGTTGCGGAGCACCGCGTGCGATACACGTTCCTATTGTGACCACAACGGTTCAGAGATATTACCCTAACCGACCATAATTACGTCATTGTCATTGTCCCTGACGGGGCGCACTGATGTTCGGCGTCCGGGGCCGACTCTGCTCGACCACTATGGTCAAGTCTGACCCTTGTTCTCGGTGCGTTTGGTAGGAGGCCTATGCGCTATTGCTTGTCCTACCAGAGACGTCGCGCAATCTACCTACCGTCTCTATGCCAACCCCCCCCCCCCCTCTTTCCTCTGTGCATCTACTTCTCATATGCATACCACGCTTTGGTCAGTCGCATATTGTGCATCCACATAAGCATGTAGCACTTGTACACTAGCACGCGCGTCCTGACCGCCTCTGTGCCATCTATTCATGGTCCCGGAGTACCAGAAGGTGCACAGCAATGTCCTCACTGGCTCTGAGTGTACAACCCCACCGGTACATCTCATAAACGTGAAACGCATGGAATGCACCATCCCCCAGACCATTCTGTATCCTTGGGTGGGTAACTGCGTTGTGAAACTGAACAGTTTACAGCGGCTTGGTTCCGGTAGTCTGGGCCACTGAATGTAGTAAATTGGTCACCTTTACCCTGGGGAAACGGGCCACATAATGCTACGTAATACAGCATACACGTGTCAGAATATGTACCTTGCACAGACTGCGGTGGAGCTCCCTTACGTACCTTGCGATGTACCTCCTATTGCACTGTGCAATATCGCAACGGTACAACGGATACATGCGTATTGCTCTTGGCTATATGTTGAGGGTCCTCATGGCATGCAGCATTCCTTCGTCGGTTTGAACTGCGACGCATTTGCATCCCAGCTTGAGTAGTAACTGCATGCAGTGCGTTATAGGTGCACTGTGTTAGCCGCTAGTGAAGTACATGCTCTACCTTGGTACACTCCCTTCAGGCTTCCACATATATACGTATTCTCTATCTATATACGTCCCTACGTTGAGCATACATACAATCGCAAATTCAGCTTCGGGTATACACCACTAGACAAGCATTAAGCGTCCGGCAGACGTCCGTACGTGGACGGCATAATGCGACTGTTATGCCAGTTATGCTATGCGAGGCATGTCGAGCGCACTTCGGGGATTCCCTAGGATGCTCAAGCGCTGCGCTCGACCTCCTCCGCATCGTTCGCTCACTTGGCCTCTCTTCAGATTCCACACTGCCTCTCATCTCCGCAAACCCGGAAGCCCCGCGGGACTACCTGCAGGTGATCCGGATCGCGTCAGTTATTCTCGCGAATTATGTACAACCTGCCACCTCCGCAACCTTAAACTCGGCTATAGTGTCGCTCAATACACTAGCAACTGGTAAAATAATCCTCTCACTACCCCGGCCGTGAAACGGAATACATAGGTCGTTAAAAATATGACTGGAATATAATTGGAATAAAGAAATATATACAAATGCACTGCAGTTGTTGAGCGAACAAGTAAACTCAACACCCATAAGTCCCATTGTTTTTAGCTTATGGCACAAATCATAAGAACATTACACAGTACAAAAGTTTAGAAAAAAAAAAAAATTCAAATTACGACGAAAACAATCAAAGTTGTAGGAGAAAAAAGCGCACGGTATCCAACGCCGTAGGAAAAATGAAAACAAAGGAACGGGGAAAAAGAATGGTTTACTCGTCGGGCAATTTCTCACCGCGGAATTACTTTTTTCCCGAGTGAACCGCGACGAGATAGTATAACGACGACTACAACGCGGGGGTCACGCGTACTCGAAAAGCATCTTCGTAGAATGGTGTTCTTTGCGAAGCCCCTCCCACTTCAACCGGTCCCATCGCCGAGATTAAATCAGATTCAAAGCACGCCAGCAATACGTTTAGTTCGCTCGACAGAGGAAGTGAGAGCTAGTGTACAAGATAGAGCTCGCTCGGTCTGAACTGTGTGGAAACGAGGGATGGCGGAGGGTGAAAGGGGTTCCAAGGGGGTTGATGCGAAGTGAGAAACACGAGAGTATCGAGCAAAGCAGAGCGAGTCCCAGCGCAACCGAGGACTGTGAGATAGGAGAGAAGACGCGAGAATCCAGAGAGTTTCATAAACAGAATTATGCTAACTACCACGAAACAGGGGGATTGGCGTAGGATGCGATGGCAAGGTGGGGGAGGGTAGCTGAAGGGTATCCGCGTTGGTGGCGCTACGTTGAGTCGGCGTGCTAGAAGGAAATTCGAGTTCAGGGTATGCGCGGCTGGCGCGGAGATCCTGTCTTCTCAACCAGACTGCTTGGATCTCATTAGCGCCCTACTGTCCTTCACTCGCTTCCGACCCTACCATTCTATTCTCCATTCCGTTTCGTACATGTGTACAGCGTATTTCCATCCGAGTTTTGGCCTCTTTTGTCTGTTGCCTAGTTGTCGTCTTCGTTGTCTTTGTATAGCTATCGTATTCGTTGTTGTGCTTGTCGTCACTGAGACCCACGGATCGAGCCGAGAAGAAGCAATAAGAGAGAGTAGACTCTGTAGTGGAGGGAACCGAGCTTAAAATACGTCGAGAGTTAATGCGATTGTTTACTGTCCGCTGTCACTCCTGACCTTGTTTACCTTCGACCGGCAAGAAAAACAGGAAAATCAGAAGCGAAGGAGGACCATCAGTCGAGAGATCCCATGACCAAAAGGGGGACAGATATGTCTCGCTATATCTCGGAAGCTTCTCTTATTCTTCGTTTACTCATTGTCCCTGAACTTCTTCCTTATTCTTCTTCTTCTTCTTCTTTAGTACCACTTCTTCTTCTTCTTCCTCTTTGCTCTGTTATTTCGCTGAGAGTTTCACGATTTTGCTCCCATGGAATTTCGCTAAGAAAAGCTGTAGCTCCTTTACGCTTTCACTGCTTGCTAGAAGGATAATTGGAAGTTCAAACGGCAGCTCCGCGATACCTTAAATGCTCAGCTGGCTCGGCCTTCAGAGTTTCCAGAAGTTCCTATCTCACTTTATCTTACGCCCTTATTCTTTCCTTTGCACGGCTTCGCGATTATCCCCGTAGTGCGGGCGCCGGAATTCCGTTCCGGTTTATTCGCAATTAGACGAAATATCATCAGACTCGGTTGTACTCCGCGGGACAAAGGGATAACGATACTGCTGGATCGGGCTTTAATTCCAACTGGGAAGTGCAGATGGCGGCAGCAGTATCATTATCGTTTCTCTACGGACGACATCCCGAAAATAGGGCGTCCGTTACACTGCTGGAAACATTGCGCTGACTCATTGGTTGATTTATCCTTAAAACTTAAATTCGTCAGATCTGAACAAAGGTCGCAAAAACCCAAGCATGTCATCCTTGATTTTCCATCGACTCGACAACCTTTCAAAACTCGTTGGACTTTGATCGGTCATTCGATCCCTAACTATACTTGATTAACGAATCTTTAGTCCAAGTATTGTTACGGAAACTCGTATGTTTGTTTTGTAAATACAAGTGCCACGTTGCCCTTTTGAATAGGTCATTCAAACAGTCCTGCCATTCTCATATAAAATATCAATATAGTCTCAAAGTGATCAGTAACGCATTCAGCTTATTTTCACTTTATCATCATTCTCAGCTGCCGGCAGAGTTGCCTCGGTAGCAAATATGGAGATCAGCCCGATGCCCGGGAGGCATTCAGGCAGGTACGGGTTGTCAGCGAGGTATTTGTAGTATCGCCGTTCGAATAGATGAGAAAATTGAATCTGCTCCACGGCTGTTATAATTCCTGCGTAGGAAATTGGCTCGATCCGGGCACGTACAACCGATCCTTTCAAGGTACGAGGGGGGGGAACACCGTGCTGAAAAGGACAGAGTGAAAAGACGAAGGGTCTGCTCGCTCACTGATTCGTTTCTGACTGCGGGCCCCACTGAAACTGATCGAGGCAAACAGGGGCGTGGATGGAACGAGGAAGTAGAGGGTGTATTGGTATACGATCCCGAAGAGATCGGAAGGGGCGAGTGAGACGACGCCTGCAAATGCATTGAAATAAAAGATCCTAAGGACTGCGTCCTATGGTCTCTATACATATGTACATATATATGTATATACATACATGTATACATATAAATGTGCACCACTGGCTACGCTTGAAGTAAAATAAAACGGATATTAAAACTGGAGAGAGCTAATTTCCTCGACTTTCGTTGTGGGAGACGATGATAATCCAATGCGAGTGCAATCTGAGGACCTCCGGCGTGCTGAGCCTGTGAAAGCGGGTGTTCCACCCTGTATATGAGAGAGAGAGAAAGCTGCGCTGCCATGGAACGTCACACCGAGTGCGCGTCTCGACGTCCTCGATCATACCGCGACGTCGTCTGCGGCTCGATATAGCAGCGGAACGCTTCGCATCCGCGTTCCACCTATAACCCATTCGTCGAACGAACGCCTCCTGAATATTCAACGTTTTCTCTTGCGTTTCTCTCGTCGACGTCGAGCATCGACGAGTAGAATCCACGTGACGGTCTAGTACGAATCCGGACGTACCCTGCGTACAGTAACCCGCCCCCCTCCAATCCCCTCGTCGCACATCTCGCTGCAACTCCACACATCACACTCATACTCCGCAATCCACATGTACAAACTCCTCGTACCGGGAAAATCAAATTCGAGATTCGAGATTGACGAGTGTGAACAAGACTCAGTGCACTGCACACATGCGCCGATAACTCTATTCCGGACGTTGCTAAAATCATATCTATCAAAATTCCAGTTCTACCGCGAGTACCGCTATTTTTTTTTTTCAATAAATAGAACAGTACGTTGACACAACGGTTACAACGGCTTTAACGAGCTTCGTGCTAGTTCGGTGGTACTAATCCTTTTAGGGTATTAAAATATAACAGACGATGTGCAAATATGTTTATTTTATTGCGGAAATATTGCCGGGACAAAGGAACGTTTGATTCTGTAATTTGTGTCATCGAAGATCCAATGTTTTATTGTAAAAAGACCAACGATAGGCTTCCCAATTTTTCTGTATTTTCGCTGTGGTGAATTTAACTCGGTTTTAAACCGAAACTGTCCCTTCAAAAGCCGCCAACACGTCAATGACCACACAAGTGTCCGTGCAACTCATGCCCTCTCATAGCTGTATCGCATTACGCGTATCACTTAGTCCCTCGCAAGCAATAATACACTGGGTATCATCGAGACGTGCTGCCCTGTCATTGGGACATAGTTAACGCCACAGAATTTGTATAACTCATTCAATATGTACGCCCGAAGGATCCGCCGAGGCCAATCTTTGAATAAGCCACCACGTCACTCAATTCCTAATACATTCGTCCTCGGTGTATGTGTACGAACGTTTGGCTCGTAGCGAGCCAAAGACACATATCCACGAGACGAGACTGCCGGCTAGTCATGTTTCCAAGACTCCCGACGTCTTGACGCCACGCGATGTCCCACTCAATCTCAATCCAGAATCTCGAGGGCTTCCCTCTCGGAGCTCGGTGCAGTGGACAGAGTCCGGGTAATCGGATGAAGTCAAAGGGAAACACGAAGTGACAGAAGGGGTGGTCTTGGTCTTCCTTCCAGCGTGGTACTCAAGTACGAAGCCATGGTTCTCATACAGGAGGGTATTGCAGTAGCGCTATAACCGGGCGTCGTCAATGTCTCGAATCTCCTGCACATTACGATGGGAAATACTCGATCGTTGCGGAGAGAAGCGTCTCGCTAGTCCAGCTATATCACGGGCATTATATGGGGTCGACGCAGTGTACATCGGAGTGGATGTAATCTGAGATCCGGGTGAGCCACTCGTGGACACCCGATGCCACAATATTGGCGATGCTTTCAAGGCATCTCAACCAAACAAGGCCTTTCCTCTGCATCACAGAGTATGTCATATATATTTATATATAAGGCATTCTATATCGCTTTAGCCGCGGGAAAAAGTATCTTTCAAGAGATTTTTTTGAAAATCAGGTTATAGGATTTAAATAAATACATGAAGCGTAATATTTTTTAGTAATTCTCAAAGCAATTTTTGAGTATTTTTCGCGAAAATACGGATATTTCGGAAAATATAATTTTTGTAACACGTGCATGAACAGCGGTGCTTTCGATGGCAGTTTTTCGGGCCGAAAGTGGCTAGTTTCGTCCCTAGGGACGTGTTCACGTGAAGACGTCCCTAGGGGGGAAACATTTCATCACTTTATACGAAACCACATTTTACTGCAAGAAAACATCGTAATATTTCGTTTAAAGAAAAAAAAAAGTGAGTATGACTGCCTGGTTTTCCAATTGAAAAATAAAAATAGGCATCCAGAAACTTATAAACACCCTTTTTAAAATATTTCTTTCACCTGGTGACATTTGCTCGGATTTTATAACCTGACTTTGATAAATTATTTATTTATTTATGAAGTGATATAGAATGCCTCTTATATCTATGTATATTTATAGCCTACCTATATTAAAAATTCGGCATCTCATCTCCTTAATCGAGACGTGGGTCCGCCTTAAGGTTGTTACGACCGGCAGAAGGCGCGAGCAACGACGTCTATCCCGTCGGGAACTATTTGTAAATGATCCACTTAACTTAGCCATGAATGTAGCCGATACTTGTAATGTACCGCGGCTACAGGAGCATCAAGAGTTTTTCCGTTGAATTTTACATTGCGGTCAGCCCGAGTGGTTTCATAGCCCGCATCAATGTTCCACGAATGTGTCAACAATGATCCTAACAGTTCGGTCTATGTTCGGATACACCTTAAACTTCGTGTTAGATATCTTGAACAAGAGTGGCTTCTTCTGTGGGAAAAGCACTCGAATATTTCGAGACAGTGATTGTGGATAACCGGTTACGAAGTGGCGAAGAAAGTTTGACGCCAAGACGCTGGTTTTCCTTCCATGTACCTCGTAACTACTGTAGTGTAATTCTTTCTTCTCGTCTAACTCGCTCTCGACCTCCTCTAACCCGTAAAGTCACAGGCGACAACCAACTCCTATGCTCTTACAGTGTCGCACACAGACATACGGACAGACACACAAACGTTGTACTTGGATGCCTCTCACGCCCTCCTCGTCGTTCGTCGTCGTCGTTGTCAGGCTTTGTTCAGTTCGCGCAACTCTGTTGTACGCGCTCACGAGCTACTGGCTAGACATCTCCGAGTCCGTCTCAACTACTGTGTACCATTGTGCCGTACTATAGCGAATACTATAGCCCTCTCCGTAGGATTTAGCCGCACATGGCTTCTCACGAGTGCATCAGCCATCGAGTTTCCCTCTCTTCGTGTCTCCGAGTCTGGCAACAGCTCTAAATGTACGTCCGCCAAGGGTAAAACGGTCCTGTCATTGGCACTTCAAGAATAACCGGCAAACATTGCTAGGGAGACACATAGTAACTCTCTATTTCAGTTCACCGCCACTACCGTCGGATATTCACACGGTCGTCGATGCCTCCGAGGTGCCAAAGGCTCTACAACGATATCGCATTAGTACACCACGCTCAACGGCACACATAATGACGCACATACCATTATTTGTCGCAGCGGACAAATCTCCGGTACGCAAACAAATAAATAATATTTGTCCCAACAGCAGCGAACTCCAGGCGCTATTTCATGAAGATCCAATCTTTATTGCGGTATATATATCACGGTTAAGGACATATTTTTTGTTTACTTTTTCCTCATACAGCCGTAGAATGCTGGCTCATTAGGGAAATCGCGATAAAAAAAAAAAAGAGGCACGCGAAGGAGAAGAAACTGGCGGAATTTTCCGAGGCGAGGCGCGCCGGGCGGGCACACGAGCACACCCGAAGTGCCTTAGCATACAAATTTATTCGAAAACTTTTGCAGCGATTTAAATATCCGCGTGGTGGTGTTTCAATCAAGGGATGTGCCGAGGCACGTACACGCGGAGTCTTTCCACCAGCCAAGCTAACCGCTCTATGGCGAACAGTGTCCTTTCCCTCTGAGCCACCCCTTTCTTTTTTTTTTTTTTTTTTTTATAATACTCTCACCTTGCCTTCTCCGCGGCAGTGTTCTTCGTTCACCTTCTTCTCCTCCACTTATTCTTCTTACTTTCGTGCCGACTTCTTTCTCTTTTAGCCTGAGTTGACTTTATCGTGGAATTTCGTGTGCTCGTAACGGCGTACCTCGTCAAACATCCTGGCGAGCGAGGTCCTATTAAAAAGTTGTGGCCAACAGGGCGACGGGCTGGAATCATCCTTGTCATTTTCCTTCGACGCGGTATCCGCCTTCTCTTCCATGGTGATATTACCTCCTTTTATCCCTCGCAAGTGATAGGCGCCAGTGGTGGCTTTCCCCATTGGCCCACCCTTGCCAATATTTCGAGGCCTTTAATGATATTTGCTCGTTAGTTTGTACGCGAGGTCCCTCCGCGCGCGGCCCTAACTATCCAAACTCAAATATCCTGGGAAGTTGGGCGAAGAGAGGATAGCGTCAAGGAATTTCTAGGCGAGACGCCGGGCTCAAACTCCCCGCGGACGAAGCCGCAACGTGCGGCATCGTGCGCAACCCTATACTCCTATCTCTCGCTTCGCGACCGAGTTATTATATTGTTTAATCCACCAGGAGAATATTCTATAGTTATACCGCAGATGTGTATCTTAAGACGTAAACGCGAACACCACGAACGCTCCCTAAAGCGTACGTGTGACAATATACCAACTCCGGGCCAAGTTAACCTTCGTGTAATTACCATTGCGTTACACCTTTGACGACCAAGTTTCGAGACAGACGGAAATATCGAATTCTTGAAATTTCCTCCGAGCCCGCGAATAAATAATAATTAATTATCCAAACTACTATCAAGTTTTCATATTTACTTGTACATTTATGTAGATCATTAAACTATTTTGCTACGTACACTATTTTCGAAATTATTTCTTGCTTAAGGGAATTCAGTCACCTACAAAAAGATATCTCAGAAGAATGGTATCGCTTGAAGAATTTTTCTTCTTATGACTTTACTCAGGTGACTGAGTCCTCTTAATGAATTGAGTAATATATTGTTACATATGCTCAAGTCTGAATACATAGAATCACCCGCATATTGACAAAAAACGGGCTGAAAAACGTTGGTCATGGCCCATTAGCCTCAGAAAACCTGTATAATATTTATCGACCCGCCTAAAAAAATTTTATCAGTGGCCACTAAAGTGAATATACTATACAACTATTCAGTCATTTGCTTAAATCAGGATTCCAACGCTTTCAAAAAAATAATTTAATACACGCTTCTTACATTAGAATAAAAAAATCAACCCTCCTAATAAATCAGTTGTGCCATTCTCATATTTATTCCACCTAATAGATTCGTTCCTTGATTAGAGTTCAACCAACCAGATGTCTGTTGATCGAAACAAGTAAATTAGCTTGGATATATTGAGCACAAAGTTGGGCGTGGCGGCTACCTTTCTTCCTGAACTGGTTTCCCGTACGCCCCACCATAATTCCCGTCGTTTGCTTCCCCTACAAGTGACCCGTCATTGTCAAATACATCAACAAAAACAAAAATGCGCGCATTTCCACGAGGCACTCATAAAGATTCACCGGAGATAGCCAATACATAAGCGGCCGATAAGCATCAATCTCATTGCCGATCAATTTAATGATCCATGTAGCGATACTGTACTATTAAACTTTTATCGAACTTATTGCGAGCTCATCGCAATTCTCCACCTTTCGATCTCGCCAATGTACGTGTGTGTAACTATAGTCGCAACACACTAACTGATCTACGAGCCGATCTTAAATCACGTAGCGTGACCGAGGGCGTCGATCGAGCCGTCGATAATTGCTAGCGAGTGTGCTGACCGAGTACGTGTCGTGTGCAACCGATTGTCGTGCCTCGGTTAGGACAGTACAGAGGCTAGATATAAAGGAGGCCCATGGCTGGTTATACCAACGGCAACAAGGACAACGACAAGCCCAACGTCGAGAACGACGACGGCAACGACAACACGACGTGGCGAATTAATGCCTTCCTCACCGAGCCGCGGTCCCGTACCGATAAGCAGCGTGTCCGTTCGCCGTCGACGAGCAAAGCGTGTGAGCCATTCAGGGTGAGAGATAGCGGGACTTGGAAAACAATACCCAGAGGATGAGGCGCACAGGGATGGCCGGAGATTTGGTTTCGCGCGACACCGCCCATTCGCGGTAGTCGCTTTCGGTGTGTATACCTACCCTGGGAAACCAACCCTGAAGAGGATGCTGCTCGATGAGGATGGCCAACGGGTGGGGGAGATGATGGAGTAAACCGTCGGCGTGGAGGGCCGCGTTTCGACCATGAAGAGGTATAGGGGACGCTTTCCAGTAGCAACCGCGTCGAGCAATAGCCGACAAACTCTATAGTAACATCGTCGTCGTCGTCGTCGTCGTCATCGTACTCGGTATATAGCATCACGATAGCTTAGCGTACTTTGTCTCACTCAGTTGATTCGTATCTCTCGAATAACCTCGGGGCTAAGGGGGACAAGCCAGTGAACTAACGGAAGGGGTGCGTCGTTTATCGAGTCAAGTGGGTCGCTGTATCCTCCCTGCATTGATATGCAAAATTTGTAGTCTCCCGTACGAACTCGCTCGACTCGGTCTCTTGCTTGCTTGCTTGGTGGTTGGGCTATGCTTCGAGTAAACTTCAAAATCCGCATGGGCCCAGCCACAGACTATTCGCAGGCTTTGGCTTTGCGCCCTGTACCTACTGCTACCGTATTATGTACCTATGTACGTGCTACGCGAGTATCCCAAAACCTCCTCCCGCAGTTCTACCCACGTCTGCCCGCGAATACCCCGCTGTTATATCCCCCAACATTCATCCCCTTTGTAACGCTAACAGCCAAACTCACTGCTGTAATTGTCTGTTTCGTAGAGCGACTAGTCGAATACGAGTCCGGTAGTTATGTATACCTGAGAATTTCTAGTTATCAAACAAGTTTCGAAGTCTCCAACGGAAACTGACCGCATCTATCCAACGTTTGAGTTGCTATCTGCCGCTGCGAATCATGGTCTGAATCCTGAATAAGATTTTTTTTTTCGCAATACTCATTGGCAAATTGTTCTCAATCGGTCAATGTGATTAATAGTTGGTTGTAGAGATAAATCACGTTGTTGAATATGACCTAAATATCACTTGGTTTTTACCAACCAATTTGTTGTCCGATTCAGAGGACCATCAGGACCAACTAATCGATTGGCTAGTACAATCGCAGTAATAACTCCGTACGCTTTTACTCCACTCCTTTATCACTCTTCCGTATTGTTCAGTTTCGTCGCAGCACTTAACACCTTTTCCCCTGGAATGATTAGCCAGTCCTTAGCCTGCCAATGACTGGCCGTCGTAAGTCCCATAGATTAGTACCTGCTCGGGCGTGAGATAAGTAAACCCCAGCTAGCTACGCTGAATTAATTAGCGCGACTTAAAAGCTCGACTCAAATTCTCTTTCATTCAAGGTTTACGTTCGCCATTGGCTAACGTCTTGCCGAGACTTTGTCGAACTCGGTGTGAAACGTATTGAATCTCGTCCGCCTCATCTCACGTCTTTCACGGAGACATCGTTCTTCCTCTCTCACTCTCGCTCGCCCCCTTCTTTCTCTTTTCACTCGACCGTCCCATCGTTGTCTCAATTCCCGGCGAACGGGTCCCCACTCTCACACCAGCAATCTACAATAATAAAGAGCATGACTAAATGAAATCCATTAGCGAAGTGGCGGAGACGCCCGGAGGTAGTTTCTCGTCGCTGCTCTAGTCCCGGACATTCTTCCAGGGAGGAAAAGCAGCGAGAGAGGAGACGGATTCGAGGGTGCGGGTCACCCTCGTCTTAATGAAAAATCATTACAATATTCTGTCCTCCGACTCGAATGTGCCATGCGGAAAGAAGAAGGCAAAAAAAACAACCCACGTCTACGTCTTTCTATCTTATTCGAGCTACGCGCCTTCATTGTCAGACGATTTTTATTCCTTTCGTTCTACAATGGTCGTAAAATGCGGGAGAACCGTTCGAACGCAAACGTATATAGACGGGCATTAAATGCTGGTATTCCTGCGAGCCTTTCGGATACCTACAACAGTGTCGGCGATAAAATGTCTGGAAAAACGGAGTTCCTATTTATTACGTTTATTTAACCTCACACAAACCTCGTGATCTTCTGTTTTAGCGCTTATTCAAGAATATTTTTCATCGTAATCTTCCAGCTCTCCATTACGTACAAAATCATTGATCAGCAAAGTTCATCAGATATACCAATAAACTCATTGAAAAAATAGTCTTATGACCAGATTAGTATTTCAAACTAACGGATCACATTATCTGTATTGAAAATCTGTAAGAGAATGAGTTTGACCAGTTGGTAAAAGCATAGCAGCACTGTGCTGGAGGTTCTTAGGTGATTGAAGGCACACGCAGGGTAGGTTTGTGGTAGAGAACCGTCCAGCCAAGCCTTTGAACGAACCTAATACCATTAACACCCTCAGTCCATTCTCTGTACGTTTCCCCGCTTCGTTCCCGCTCTCGCTTCAATGCATTCGCTGCATCGGCTGCACTCTCATTCCGCAGGTTTTAGCGTTTCGCGTTATAACACACACACGTTGTGTGCGTCCTGTTGAACGAAAGTGCAAGAGCCGTCGTCGTCGCCGTCGTTGCCACTGCTGGTCGTGCCGTGTAATAGGGTTGCGGTTACGGGCCACGAGACTATGTCGCTACAGCCCTTTTCCCGGGCACACAGCGGTTGTACCACATGCACCTGGTGATCCCGTGAATACCGGAGGCTTTCACAGGTGCCATACGTGTATCGCAAGAGCAAAGTGCGTTCATTCTGAACCAAAAGCCGCTGTCAAACGCACAAAGAATTTCACGTGAAGGAGAATCTCTTGTCCTATCGATACAAAACGTTAATGGATCCCATAAGGCAAATGAGATTCGCGGTGTTGCACTTCAATTCATAGAAGGATAGACAGATAACTTTTACATTCATTGGTACGCAAAAACGGTAACACGAACGATTCGACCTTTCAGCTAATCTGCCTGTTCATTTCGAAACAAACACATGACCGTTGGTTCACTTCCGTTGTCAAACTACACACAGACATGACTTTACTTATATGACTCTATCGATTCATTATTCATCAACGTTCGCACAACCACAAGGAACGTTGGGGATTGAAGGAAATTGCAACAATCTCTGTCGATGTTGCCATGGCTGGTGATGGTGATGGTGGGTGAAAGGGCTGCGGTTATGTGTCGAGAATCTACGTTTCTCCAAGCCCTTTCCCGGGTACACAGTGATCGTACCGCACCCACCTGGTGATCCGATGAATACGCGAGAGGTTCGCAGGTGCTATACATGTATTACAAGAACAAAGTGCGTTCTCTGTGTGTAATATTGGAGCAAGAGTCGCTGTCAAGTGCACACAGAATCTCGCTGCAAAGGAGAATCCCTTGTCGTATCGGTACAAAACGTTAATAGACCCAAATCCCATGTAACTCGCGCTGCTTCCCTATTATCCTGCTGACGTTCGCAAAACCACAACATTTGCGAACACTGTGGTGTTAGTTAATTTCATTCAGCCCTTCAACGGCAACGACTATACGCTCGATATAATTAGGCAAGCCGATCCTATTACCGTCCTATCTAATTTAGCTCTACGAACGTATGATTATTCTGCAGATAACTGCTGAGCTGCGGTTTTGGGCTACGCATGGGAAATCATCAGTTTCCCAGGATGTAATATCCTCATTTTTGCCGCAAGCAGGGTTGACATAATATATTTATGAATATAGTTTAATCAGAAAATGTGTTTTTTTTTTTCATTTTATACGACGAGCAAGGATCTGTTTCGCATAAACGATATAATATTTTCGTACGCGCGCTCGCGAAGCGAGGTTCGAAGCTTCGGAACTGCGGCTTTAATTACACAGACAAATATTATCGAACCATCAAAGTTAATTAGGCAATTAAAACTTGAAGGAATCTCACTATCCGAACCGACTGCGTCGCAACAGATCTCGGTGGTGATGTTATATATTCATGCAATATTCATCTGGTTCACTATTACTGATTCACCGGATATCCGTTCGTTTCTCCTCTATTCATTCATTCGTTCGCGAACATAACCGCAAGAAAACTGCGCTCTGAAAAAGTAGATAAAAATATTTAGTGTCGCATTTCCGGTTCACCGATGACGCAGAGTCCTGATTTTCGTTCGACTTCAGAAGGAACGACGGTCGCGTGACCGAATTCAGCTTTTGAATGGCGGGATATCTCATCTGGCTTAATCCTTTTACATGTTCTCCAGTCATAGACTGTAATCGATTTCGGATCAGGATTTCGTCGCACAGAGCTTTATCCTTTGCTCAATCCTTTATATCCCCGGCAGAATGACTCACTAACAGAGCAAAAGAGAGCTCAGCCGCAGTCGGATCCGCGAAATAGAAATTCGTACTGGTGAAAATCACGGTGATATTCCCAGTGGAGATTAGACGTCGTCAGCACCGGACTTGCGAATTGCATTGCGACTAAATGGATAATTTCCCGGGTAGTCGTTGGAGATACGAGAGGGTTGATGGTTTCGCGCGAGGATCAGGCAACAGTCAGGGTGAGGAAAGAGAAGGTTTACGTGCGACGGGTCCGGATCTTCAAAGTCGGGACAGCCTTAATTCCACGGGGCTGCTCCGTTGAGAAGAAAAATGACAGGTATTTTCGTTGGCGTTATCGTGCCCTAGCAGCAGAGCCTTTTCGCCTGGCACGAAGGCTTTCTTGCGATTAGTCACTCTTCTACGGCCTTATATTCCAAAGCTTTTCTCCACCTTCGAGAGAACCAGATAAATTAAATGTTAAATTAAATTAAAGCACCGAGGAGGGAGGGAGAGATAGAGAAAGGAAGAAAGAAAGGTTACTGGCTTCGGGCGTGGTCCTCGAGAACCTGCAGGACACGATGCGACCAGCATTTGTCCGAGCGTGCGCGAGGATCGTTCGAAAAAGGTTGGAAAAGTCGCGGGTACTGTGGTCGAGTCGGGAAGGGAGAACGTGATATAATGGAAACGTAGCTAGGTGCGGTTATGGTGCGACGAATGCGTACACCATAGAACGGGTGAGTGCGTTACACGTGGAAAGTGGAATCAATAGACCTGCATCCCATCCGCAAAACCCGGTAAACTTAATGTTCATTACCCTCTGTTTACACATGATTTTTTTTCAGATAACCCAAAGTTCCTAATTGACTAGCTTCCCGACAAACTCATTCCAAAACAATTGGATGGGTGTTGATCAAACTCTGACCAAAGCTAATCCAAATACAAAGCTGATCCGAAGTTCCCATTGGATTTTGATTAAACTGAACTGACTACGACATTTTTAGAATCAAAACGGACGTTTATCTTTTCAATTGTCTTCGTGATATTTCTATACCTTCAATAACCCGATGTAAGAGTTGATCTAACAGGAAAACTTGATTATTTTGTTACAGACACAAACGGAAAGTGCAGAACCTCTTGCCCTGCAAAAGTGCGGCTGGTGCAGCGGCTTCCGCTGGTCGGGGCCGAGTTCTACCAGACGGTCAGCCACTTCCGGGTTCCGGTAGCGCTGGGAGCGCGGTGCTTTACGAGGATCTACCGGAGAGCGGTGGACTGCCACAGCTTCACAATCATCTAACGAGTCATCCGGGTCAGCCAACGATCGAGGTACGAGGTACAAACCCCCAGGGGCAACAGAGAAAGAGGGAGCGAGTCCCAGCTCCTCATCATCTCGACTATCTCGACTACCGGGATCCAAGAGCTATACTACGAGTTGCCGACAAGCCGTCGAGGGCCGTACTCGGCGGTTACCGGACCCCACGGGCCCTGCTCGCCAAGTCTCAGGGTGTGCCCCTGTCAATCGCGACCCACGCGCCCCGTAACAACCTCGTCGCAAGTCCCCGTCTCTTGCACAACAATCATGTACTGTTGGCCAACCAGAACGCCCTCATTACCAGCCATAACGCTTATCTCATGGGCCCCGCTATACGTTCCGACATGGACGTGCCCTTACCGCCCCTACCGCCCAACAATCCTTCGACAAATTTGAATAACCCCCCGCATAACAACAACAACAACCCATCGGATCCCCTCGATTCCCCGATTGATCCTAACGCCTACCTCGCCATCACCGAGGCGCACCTTCCGAATTTAACCGTAAGCGCGCGGCCCCGTGATTCCGGAATCCCCATAACTCCGACCCACAGACCGAGGATTGGCACGCCAACCTCGTTCCTCGTACCTCACGAGCCAAGAACGTCCGGGGTTAATTTAACGGCGGTCACGAGATTAGCCCGCGATGCCTTGCCGAGACGGCCGTCGGTCGATTCCGAGGGATACTCGTACATCGATTTCGACGATAACGGCCAACCCACCGGTGGCATTAGAACCGTTGACTCGATACCCAGTAGAGATTGTAGCATTCGCGGATCGGCAGGGTTACCTGCCACCAGATTATTCACCGGCTCGAGATCCGATTCGTTGGATTCCGAGGGATATTCGTACATTGATCCTATGTACCGAAGGCTTCCGGGCGCGGCTAGAAGGGTCGGAAACGACGCAAACGACGAAGATGTCTGCCCGCTATGTACCATGCAACAGATTCAACATCTGCTGACGAGACCCGAGGACGCTTACCACGGCGCTCGGCAATCGTGACACTATCGCATTTTTTCTACTACCGATGAGCTTCAAAAGCACCCAAACAATTAACCCAATATCCAATATCTTGTCGGGCGTCGTTGTTCACGGTTATCGTGGCCAATATTCCTTTCATTCGACACCGCATTTAGAACAAATGATATTTGTCTGGCCGCATTCGTAAACTATAGAACTACCCAATTCCACACTATTACGTATTGGTTCGAAAAACTTTAATTACAGCGACGTCACCAGTGAAACGACTCAACCAATTATTATTCCATTTGGGATATGACACTGGACTATCGGGAAAACAGATTGTCGGTGACGATGCTCACGTACATGTGTGTCATGGTCGTTCAGTGATTCATATTTGAAGGTCATTTCGGAACACAACGTATTTACGGTGCAATAATTACCATTTTTTTGTGGAAAATGGTTTGTTTGATCGATTGTGGATTAAGGATGATAAATTCGTGTTATTATTCAATACGTTTCTTATCTCATCATACCTCCATTGGATCTTACGATTTTTTCGGGACCCTAGAAATCTTCAATGTGAGCCTTTTGACCTTTTAACCAATCTACATATATTCTTTGAAAAAAAAAAACTTCCACAGCTCCACGCGAAAGATTCGAGAGTACATATCCGGCAAAGGCGCCTACTAAATATATAGACATATACAAATATAGCGGTATATCTGTGGTACAACGTTAACGAGGTCGCTGGGCGACCTGTGCCCGGTCAATTCGATTACAACACTACTAATAGTACTACAATATAGATAGATTCTATCAATAGGGTGACATTCCTCGAGGCATGCAGCAGCCTCACTTCCGGTGCGCGTTTACTTCCGTTAAACCTATTGATCGGTATGCGATCTTAACCGGTTAAACTAGTCAGTATTTATTTTATTTTATTTTTTCTACGATTAATTACTTATTTTGTTTGTTTACGTCGTCATGAGCTTAGCCATGTCCGCACGATCGTTGGTCCACTTTTGTTGGAGTACGATACACAGAGATTTAAAGCGATCGCGTTGGCACGGCGACTGCAATGACGATGCCAAATGCGATAGATAAATGAAAACTCCAAGGTTGTAAATAAGCTACTATAACTGAAAAAAAAGGATACAAATTTTATTGTAAATAATTGATAATTTGTAGAAGCACGCGTATGAAGCACTAGATGTCTCAGTATTCAAGGTGTAGTCCATGTGCCGAGAATTTCCTAAACCTGTACATTAAACGTAATATATATATACATATATAAATATAAATATGTATATATATAACTCTATCGATTTATTATTTATGAACGTTTTCACGAACTCTCCGTGAAATAAACTCGTGTATATAATTAGTATCCTGTAAATAGCGTCGAGATAAACGATTAAAATGTTAGAGATTGTAGAGAGTCTAAGAGTGCGTGAGAGTGAGTGAGCCGAGCGAACTACGAATTTTTGCGAATGAGTATGAGAATGTACTATATCAAAAGACATCTTTAAATGAACCAAGAAGTTTATGAGAAAGTGATCTGGGAGTTTTGAGGAAATAAAAATTACTTTGCTGAAAAAAAAAAACAAAGCGTTTTGACGAGGAGTGGTTATTGACCCGGTCCACACACCCATCCCACATCCAAGTCCCACGAATATTGATGGTATTTTTTCTTACGCGATTGATGAAATTGAAAAAAAAAAAATGAAACAAATATCGCATGTCAATATTTCTTATAATTTCGCGAAAAAAAAAAAAAATTATAAACAATCGGTATTCATGTAATTCGTGCATCGTTGCACGTTTTTATGAAAATGATTAATTTGGAAAATCAAGCTCGCGCACCTAACATCGCTCCCGAGAAAAAAAAAAGAAAAAAATTGATATAAATATGTGGACACACACGGAATAACCACTTCTGTGTTCAAACTTTGCGTCAGAGAGTGACGACACAGCGAAGCAAAAACCAACGACGATAAATATATTTATATATCTTTATATATGTATATATATATATATATATCGGCGATCGGTGCAATTTCTCATTGCTGTTCTGTTAATCGCTCTCAAACAGATCGAATTCGAGAATCTCAAAGGCACGAGAGGGGGCGTGAGGGCGCGCGAGCACGTAGAATCGATTGATCGGATTTTCCCCAGGTACGGAGCATCCCTCCGCAGCGCGATAACTGTGTGCCGACGATATCCACCTGTTGTAGCGATTATCGGATCGCTCGCGACGACTGGCTGCTGGCTGGGGAAGCGATAGCGGTGGAGACTTAAGCCGGATGCAATCGTATCGGTAACTAACAATTATTACCCGGGAAACGATATTCCAGGTGGCACGCTTAAGACCGATGTACCAGTCGCTGACCGTCTGCAGGCATTAAATGCCGTTGATTAGATTTCTCTCGTTGTGCGGTGGAACAAAAAAATTTTACCAACTCACAAATCTTTCGAATATTTACGAGACTATCTTGGTCAATTTTTTGCGCAATTTTTTAATAAAAAAATTTAAATAGGTTCATTTTTTGTTGATATCTCAAAAATATTATGGGAAGCTCTTGACTGTAAGCAGGCATTAAATTCTTTTAATTCGATGTCTCTCATTTCTCGCTCGTCGCAGTGAAAAAAAAAAAATTTGTTAACTTACAAATCTTTTGCATATTTGCAAAAACCATTTTGCCTATTTTTTCCACACTTTGTAGAAATTTTTTTCCCGCAACTACTAAATTTTCTGTACATAATCTAAAAATTCTATAAAAAGACGTGGATAATATTGTTTTTATTGATTTAATCTAGGTTTGATGGCTTATTTGATTCGAATACAGCATCTATTTCAAATAGATAAGTTATTATTCCCATAAAACAAAACTTCTTTGAAATCAATAATAAAGAAATCAGATTTATGACTGACCTGATAGAATTTAATTGCAAATAAATTTTATGGCATATAAATAAGAAATAAATCATGATAATCTTAAACAAAATCTATTAAACCCAAATAAAATTCCATTTTTTTTTCAAACAGACTCCACAATTGATTCGCAGAAACCCATCAAACCGATTTAGTCAAAAGTAAAATCTTTTTTTTTTTTTAAATAGACTCCACACTTGATTTAAAGAAACCCATCAAACCGATTAAATCAAAACTATTGATTTCACAAGCTGCAAACTCCAAACTCCGAAATTTCTATTGATAAAAAATTTTTAAAAAATAAAATCACGGTCCCCATTGTGAAAATAATAAAAATAGCGTTGACCTAAAATAGTACAACGTAGCGAATAAGGTAAAACGATGTCAATAATAAGAATAAACGAATTACGAGAGGAAAACGGGTCGGAGACAAAGCAAAGAAGAATGAGTGAGGAGAGGGAGGAGGAGAAGGAGGTTCGTCGGTTACGAGAGCAGCGCATTTCCTTGGGCTATTGCCGGTGCCTACGGGACAGCGGCGGGTTTCAATATCGCTCGTGAACAGAAGCTGCTGGCGTGGCTGCAAATTGCAATGCACTGTTCGGGTGGCTGCAGCTCGTTGAGTCGGCAACGCCCGACGACGTCCACACCCCCGAGCCGACGGCGCGAACGGATGAACGGACCGACGGACAGGGCCGTCTATATCTCGACTCTCATGCCGCGGCTATAGGCTCTCGTTACGAAAGAGCCATTAGCCTCCGTGCTTCGCCCTGTTACCACGTGGTACGTGGCATATTGCTTCCCATCAGTTCACCTTCACTATTACCGGTTTTCACTACGTACGAACCTTCGGATGAGGAAATTTGTATCGGCCCTCCAAGCCTCCGAATTTCTTACGACGGTCATTAGTCATTTGGTGTTGATTTTTCTTCATCCACGTCGTAAATAACTATATTAAAGATGAATAAATTATGAGCTACGGCTTGTTACAACGCTACACCAATTTTAGGATACTTCACACATACATTTCCCACATTAAATTCGATATTTACTCATTTTTAATCACTTTTGATTATAAGAGTATTCAGAAATAAATTAACGTCATTAAAGATGCTGGTAACGTTGGTTCTCTATAATTAATACCAGGAATACCAGGAAGTTGTGAATTAATTGTGGAACATAATTGAGAGAAATCTTCGTATTCTCATGATATGTTTTTTAAAAAATTATTTTCTGTAGTTTAATTCTTTTTTAATTTTGATTTTTTTATTTGGGCGCTCTATGTTATATGAAAAAAAAACATATCTACTTTATTACAATATTTTTTTAAATACCGTATAACTACGTAGATTTTTCAATGTAATGTTTCATTAAGAGATTAATTTTCCGTCATAATTCACTCAGTCTTTTTTGTTTAATTTTCCCTACGATTTTTTCTTATAAAAAGCAGCCGGTCAATACATCTATCCCAAAAACCGGTATCGATGATTTACGACCAAGTCGAATCGTTTTCGCCCCTGGGTCTACAGTCCGACACGCTAGAATTTGTCTTAATTTCGTCAAAAAGTAGGAAGAATGTCCCTGCAGTGATTCAAAGTAGGGATAGCGAGAAAATCAGTGGCAAGTTTGTGTGTGTGTGAGCTTCTTGGTTCACACATTTCATTCTCGTTCGTCTAACCAGCATCTTTCTCTCATCTCATCTCCGGTAATTCTCTGGGCTTGGTGATCTCGGCAAAATATTTTTTTTTTTTCAACATAATATCTAATCTATTTATATTTTTTTGAATTACGTATAACTACCTATATTTTGCAATTCACTCGACCTCTTTTTTTTTTCTAATTTCCCCAAAGTTTTATAAAAACGATCCGGTCAATCTCGAAAACCGGTATCGATGGTTTACAGCCGAGTCAAATCGTTTTCGCCCCTGGGTCTACAGTCCGACACGCTAGAGAATTAGTCTTAATTTCGTCAAAAAGTAGGAAGAATGTCCCTGCAGTGATGCTGAGTAGGGATAGCGAGAAAATCAGTGTCAAGTTGGTGTGTGTGAGCTTCTTGGTTCACACATTTCATTCTCGTTCGTCTAACCAGCATCTTTCTCTCATCTCGTCTCTGGTAATTCTCTGGGCTTGGTGTGCTCGCTTCCAGAGTCTCTTTCTCTCGCATCACCGGATTTCAAAGAGCTGGAGCCCAGCACGACCGCACAGCAGGTCGCGCGGGTACCATCTCAGTAGTGTAGCAGCCCAAGCATCAGCAGCAGCAGCAGCAGCAGCATCAGGCAGAAGCAACCACGCCCGTGAGCACTGACGCCCCGCTTAACGAGTGCCCGCTCTCGATTCGGCAGCTCTCCACGTAACTTTCGACAGTAAACCTTCTACTCTCGAGGAACTTTTGAGACCCTGAGAATTTATGGCGCTTCCCCTGCCGCTCCTAGTACAGTATACGTTGCTGGTGGTGCTGCTTCAACTCTCGTTCGCTCAGTAGTCTTCCGGGTGTATATATACGTAATACTTGCTCGTTCCGCGAGGTATACACTTATTATCAAAGAGTAGGTAGCGTCGTTCCACCCCGTTCAATCCAGGTCGAATGGGGAAGCGCGGGGGAGGGAGAAAGGCTCGCCGACCGAGGCAAAAATAAATTTACCTTTGGCTTTCAACTCCTAGGCATTAGTTTTCCTGTTGGCGAGAGAAAAGTCCCTCGATTTTGTTAGTGGGTCGTTCGGCATCGTCGGATCGATGAACAGCACATTATAGCATTAATTATTCCCTTCATAATAGCTCCATTATTGTTGTCGTTATGGAACACGACTTTTCATGGAGTTGGGGAAAACTTGCAGTGGATTTGAGCTATTTTTCGGGGTGGATTTTGGGCATCCTCTTTTACTAAAATTTTCATCGCTTTTTTAAAATGTTTATGCTAAATTTTGATAAGTTATCACTAGGCCTTGTAAAAAAATATTTAAACCTTAGATTCAATTTTACTATATTTTTTGTCAAACTTTTAGTAAAAATTCCAAGATTTAATTTGGAAAATTTATAACTTTATCAATTTATTATAATTTTTTTTCTACAATAAGATTTTGTACCAAATTTGAATCAAACTTTTTTTCGTAGCTCCATGGATTATTGTGATTGAAATTAAATAGGAAATTGAATGCAAATAAATCAGTAGCAGGGCGAGTTGATCATATAAAAAAAACCCATATAGCTGCTGAAGTAGAATAGATAAACGAGCCGTTCATCAGCGCATGTTGACGCAATATGACTTACGACTCACGTCTAAGCCGCATCCGGAGAAACTGTCAACTCGAGGGTGCTTTGATCGTAAGGGATGCACGTGCAGCGCCATAGACGCATGCACGCGGTTATCCGAAAACGTCACAGAGGTACCGAGACTAACGAGTTTATGACCCCTGCATTTGATGCGAGAAACGTAACACCTGCACTCGTCCTCGCAAAACGTAACTTACAATCCTGTCCGCCCATACGTAGTCGATCACTAATTACTCGGTCATCAAAGTTCAACGCCAACGGCTTTGCAAATATTTTCTATTATCCGTAGTCATAAGCATAAGGAGAAAATTATTATATCATTAAGTTTACTGATTAATATATTTTTCTAATTGTCATTTCACATTTTTCAAATTCAGTTATTACTCAATTTTTGAAAAACTTTTAATTTTCTAAAAATTCACCGATTGATAGTTTTTTTTTTAAATTTACTTGTCAGTATATTTTCAGCAAAAAAAAATTCCACCTCATTGCAATACGGTTTTCTTTCAAATTTAATATTGATTATATTTAAAAGAAATACCAAATAACTGGAATTCAAAACTTTATGAAAATCAATTATTGTAGATTGTTTGAGTGGTATTTAATCCCTGAATGAGTCGAGTATTACATAAATTAATGCCCTTCATTAAGGATGTATTATAGGCACCGCCAATCGTGAGTTTCAGAGAAAATTTCGATTACTTCCCGATGGGATAAAAATCGGACAAAAATAATCTAGCTTAGGTATATTAGATATTAGATATAGCTTAAGTAATAATGTACTTAATTAATATAAATTATATTTAATAATTTTCTTTGAATTTGTAACAGATGCTCGATGTGAAGGAAGGTGGTCGGGGTGTCTTCGTGTGCAGCAGTCCCGGACCGGATCCGTACACGTCGCAAGACCTCTACAATCCAGTGTACGAGGAGTTGAGCAACGGTAAGTTACAGCCGTCCATTCGCACCAGCCATAAATTAAGGATATATTGGGAGGATGAATTAACGATGCTGGCATAGTGATCAAAGTTAAAATATGGCTGGTCTAATGTTCTACCTGGAATTTATGGTTCTTTAGGCATTTATATTGCTGTCGGATATAAAGTGGCGCTAGGTTCGGTACTTAGACTTGGCTCTTTTAACACAGGGGCCGGATCCACAGATCATGTCACGCTAAGCTAATTTTGCCCAAACCATTTCGTTCTTTCAACGAGCGCACTTAAAACAAATTTTCATCCGTTCAAAGATTTTTTTTGCTTTTGCTCTTGCAAATGCATAGGAAATTTATTTTTCAATGGAATAAACCGGAAAAGTTCTACGACTTAATTCTGCATATATATTTATAGCAAATGCAAGATTACATATCAGTAGACACGAAAATGATTCAAAAAACGGTTTTACAAAATACGAATTCGAGTTGTTTTTTTGGCACAACTTAATTCTTAATAATCTATGGAAATATTTTTTTTAAATATATGATAGCATCTATAAGGAATTTTTCAAAAATATTTCACCTCAATTGCAGAAACATAATATGCTATGAAAAATTATCTTTTGCGAAATCGAACAATAAATATTTTTTAATTATAGTCGAATATTGGAAATATTTATTTTTTATTTTATACATATTTTTATGATTATAGTATAATCATCATAATAATCATGCAAAATAAAATAATTTCCAAATACTTTAAAACTATTAAAAACCATAATAGGCTAAATGATAGTAGTTATCTTTTAGGGAAAACTAACGATAAATAATTTTTAATTATACTCGAACTAAGTAATTCGAACATTTTATTTTTTGCTTTTCAGTTCTAGCATTTTTATTTGAAATTTAAAGAAATATTGCAAAAATGGTTTCGAAATATTGCTAAAACTATTTAGAAAAATAATATGATATGCAAAACCAGTTATTTTTTTGGCAAAATCAACGATAAACAAATTCAGGCAATAACTAATAAATGAATTTTGTTTTGATTTGTGCGTAGGCCATAAAAATTATAATTGATCTCAAGTGATGTGTATGAAATTACCAGCACAGTGGTGCAGGAATTATGGCCCTGGTCATTATATTGCATCGTTCTAGATGATGAGAATCGCGTCTGAGGACGTTGAGCCCGTACTGTAAAACGAGAGGTCTTCGGGATACAAGTACTTAGGATGTACCACTACTACTACTACTACTAGCATCCCTTTCCCTCTCAAATCGGATGGGGCAAATAGGTAGGCGCGTCGTTGCGAGTGCGTCTGTCCGTCTGTCTGACTGTCAAGTAGTGCCGGTGGACTAACGCTCGAGTTGTGAACCGGTGGTGAACCCTCTACATTTCCCCGTCTGTACTAACCACGTGCGCTTGTCAGATTCTACACACTGGATAACACCGCACCATTGACTTTATACTTCCTGTTTCTCAAGTTGCTGTTAGCCGCGTGTTAAGCGCAAAATCTTGTCGGTGTACACGACATGAAGCGTTGCTAAATTCCCATCGCCTTTTCCTTGCTGAAATAAATGGGCTCTTACTTTTATTGCGATACACGAACGTTAGAAGTAAAAGCTTCCTCTTTCGTTCTTGTCATTCTCCTTCTCTTTTCTATCTTATTTCATTTTTCATGCTATTTATTAATTTAACTGCATACACAGTTATTCTTATTCTACATGTCATAGGTTTTTAATTTTTTATTTACGCTTTTTAGCGGATCTGGAGATAAAATAAAATTCAGTTTTCAACTTCAATACGTTTTCACAAAAAATCCTAAGATTTTAATTTGTGGTTATTCTATGTTTCCGCTTAATCCCATTTTATTTTATATTGGTATGCTACCTATTTACTGAGCTTTATGCAGAGTGAGATTTTCCGTAACCAAATATTATAGGTTTTTAACATTTCTCTATTCTTATTCTGACGATTCAACGAATTCGTTTGTTAAATTCAATGTGGTATCCACAAAAAAAACCGCAGCTTCTCATCCAGCAACTCTTTATTGATTCACCCAGAAGCATTTCCAAGTTTATATAAAATTGCTTCGTCCAGAGAATTACAAATATTTTACATATTTTTATTCATTTTGCTTCAGAGAGAATTGCGTAACTGAGCCATTTTTTCGCTCAAGCCCATAGCACTCTTCGCTATACTTCTTTCTACATTTTTTTCCACTAGATAGAAAATATTTTTCTTAAATTTATTCCGAGTTATTTAACAAGCAAATCTGTATTTTTATAATTGAATTTTCGTTTTTCTTTGTGGTTCAGCGAGGACTTTTTCTTCAATCAGTATTATTCAGCAACGTTCAGTTCCAGCATTTCGAGATCCTTCAGTTCTCGAGTCGTTTTTTTCGTTCCTTTTATTCGCCATTCATCCATCGTTCTCGAATCCTTCCTTTTCTCTATTTCCAATCCAGCACCTACGTGATGCAGAGGACATTCCATGTCAAATCGATGAAAACATTGATCGTATATTCTTCTTCCTTCAAAATAGCGAACGGCTACTATACCGAATTTCAAAATAATGAAAGTCCTAATCTAGAATGTCCATTATTATGAAATCTTTCGCTTTTAAAAATTATGAAGCCAAGATCTACAGTGATATTAGCTTTAATTATTACGACAAAAACTTTTATCGACAAAAAAAATAAATAAAATTTTTTTTCTATGGGATTGATTGGATGAATTTAAATGGATTGCCCCATATGAGTATATATCTATATATAGAGCCCTCTTCGCCTCACGAGTTTGCCTGCGAGGTGAGGTGTCCCCCTCCCCCTCTTCTGTATCCCCGTACAAGCCTCGGGCTGAAGATAAGCGTGACACGACCCCTGACTCATACTTCCCATTAAACCTGCTCGCAGCCCCCGGCTAATTAGCATGGAGATGAGGCTTTCGACGTTTGACATGGACGCGTTAATCGAATATACGATGTACACTTATACGTACCGTCGTACGTGTAAGCCTCGAGTTCTCGGACAATCGGATGAACGAGATTATATCGATTATCCCATAATACATGTGAATCCCGATGAATTAACGCTTTGTCAATTATTTAACGACCTAATATTTGTGCTTTATCAAAATTGATTAACTAGTATTCTGTGCAATTGATTTTTTGATTTTTTATTTAACTTTTTTTTCAACTTTTTCATATTATGAATTACATGGATTTGTGTTTGTTTTTACTAAATGGATCATAGACAAGTCATTTTTTTGCTTGATATTTTTTGCTTACAATTAATTTGAGATAAATCATTGGGACGATTAATCGAGTTTATTTTTTCATTACCAGGCAATATTACAGATAATCACAATACGAATATCCCTGCGAAATTTGTAAATTGACGATTTTCGGAAAGTAATGACGTTTTACCACGTGCAAGTTGAAAACGAGACGCATAATGTGCCAAAAAAATTCATATTATGTGAATAATGTGAAATGCGAATAATTTCTAATTAGTTCATTTAATTTTCATTTTCTCAGGAGAACATCCAGAAACGGACGAAGAGAGCGAGCTCAATGCGAGAAATCGCCTTCACCATCATCAGCATTATCATCATCATCATCGACTGTCGACATCGAAGCCAGCGAGCGAGGACGAGTTTGCCGAGGACGAGCTCTCGATTGGCGAGCCATCGGAGGCTAGGATGTTGACCTCGACGGGCCCAGGATGGGGCACGTGCCCCGCCGCCTCCAGACCATCCCGAGAAAGGCGAGACAAGAGTCCAAGGAGTCTCGACAGGCGTCGGAGGGACAAGAGCCACGACGTTGGAGAATTTCACGAGGGGATGCTTCGGGACGCACTGCTTCAACTTTATCCAAGCGTCGCAGGTAATTACTTTTTTTTCATCACAGTCAATTAAAACGTTCATCATAATTTTCCGTTTATTCATCATTACTCCATCGTTTATTGTCACTGTAAGATATTCTTTGTAATTGCGTTACTGATTTTTGTCAACATTTCACTCCGATAATGTTTTTAATTATCCTCAAATGAATAAGGATCTTGTTCAGGAATTAACACTATTACTTGATATGGAATTGCCCATATTCTTCGGGTTTTCGAATTTTTATTCATTATTTTTGCCTGATGCTAAATTCTTAATTACAAAAACATTTTGACTGACGCAGAATCGCTAATTTATCGCCATTTATTTAAAGTAATTACGACCCCGCTTTTTATCAATTTGGGAAGTTATAATAGAGCAGCAACGGAACCGATTTTTTTGTTTATTGGGAATTTTCCACAGAAAATTCCTCCCTCGATAAATCATCATTATAGAACCGTCACTAAAATCTCCGTGTCTGTCTGACTGTTTTCAGGTGTCGCTGGAGTGCGAACAATAACGAGTCAGCGTCAAAAGTCCGTCCCGTCGGTAGCTCACAGGCTGCCATATTTCGTTCCGCCGATGCCGGCCGCGCGATCGCGTCGTCTGGAGGAGAATCCTTACGAGAGCGTTCCAGTTCTCGGTCCGTTGCAACACTATTCCACTCAGAACAGAAGCAACAACAAGGAGAAATCCCGCAAGGCGACTGCGGAACGATACGCAAAGTATCCACCTTACGCGACCGGCGAGTACTACGGTCTCCACACGGATCAAGAAAATCCGGCGCCGGTTTACACGCAAGTAGGCGGTGAATATTCGGACACGTATTCGCAGCCGACCGACAGACTGTACAACGAGGATAAATATGCGCAGCCGGTTTATTACACGCCTCGTGAGCCCGACCAAATTTCGGCGGGACGTCTTTATCAGGGACAACCCGACAGCAGTTTCGGCAGCGACAGCGGCTACAGTCATCACACTTCCGGTACAACGGGAACGAACGGAACGCGCGGTAGTATAACGCGCAACAATTATCGCAAAGAAAACCATCGAAATTCCCACCATTCGCACCATTCCGCCGACTACATCGTCTCTTAAGGGCCGTGGAACAATTTTTCTACAAACAGACTAAGAGGCCGCAACAGAAAAATAAATTATTCCGCAGCGGGACAAAAAACATGGGGATAGGTGCGTTTTTTTGTTTGTTTGCCGCTGAGACTCGACGCGGTCGTCAGTGATCAAAACAAGTGATCTCCTTTTATTAGTGATTTTAGCGAATAATTCATATGATGACGGAATGAAAAAAAAAAAGACTATTTAACAAATTTATCGTACGATGCCAAATGAGACTCAGGCTCGCACCAAAGGAAGTCTAAATTACACGATAAGGTTTTAAGGTGGTTTGCCGTATCGTGGTTATCAGGTTTCCAAGTCGGAATGAAAACGCGGCTTGTTGCGCGAGTATTAGAATTTTTATATGCGGGCATTCCAAACAAAATCGACAGGAAAATTTGCATTTTTTAAGATATGTCCTTCAAATATTATTTTTTTGCTATATTTTTCGCTTCTCTGTTGCATTTTTGTAGCAGACCTAACGATTTTTTTTTCCAAACAAAGAATGAGCAGCAAAGATCCAACAGAATTCATTAATCCCAAAAACAGACATTTTTTTGGTTATTGCATCCAAAATAATTTTTTCAATCCAAATATTGCTTCCGAATGTCTTTCATTCACTTGAAATTTATCGTGAAGAAAACAATTGCGAAAATTTTTATGAAAATTGATCCGGAATTTTTGTTACAATAATATACCGAACAGGCGCAAAAATAGGAATGTCACGGAACTCTCGATTTCGCGTAGAATGTCCCATATCCATGTGTATGTATATATGTGAAGTGAAAGAAGCACTGCCAGCATCGTACGGAAAGCTCAACGGTTCCTTTGATGCTTCCTGCGAAGCAACGATCCGCGTTCGAAATTTCCGGAACTGACGGACGCTCCGCGCACGCTATGCAGACGGAAAATCCTCGACTAGTGGCCCGATGATGCCGCCATTCTGTGGGCAACTCTCTACTATCTCTCTCAGTGTGTAAGCTTCCACGAGATGGTAGCCGCGAGTGAGGCCCGCGATTGAAGCGAAGCTGCGGCTCGTTCTACCGCGAATTGCTGGCGTTTGGTCGTTTGAGCTTTCGGTAGAGTCTTCACGTGAAAAGGAGGAATGTAAGACCAAGCAGCGAACGAGCGAGGAAACGAAGAGAAGCAACGATGCAATATTTGCTACGGAGGACATAACAGTTCGTACTAAAATTGTACAGACACCTGCCATATTTCAATATTATACATAAATATAGATGAAGAGGAAAAAAAAAAGAAAAAGAAAACATAGTAGATATGTATCGAGAAAATTGTGCGATATAAGCATTTGTAAATAATTTTGTTGGGGAAGAAGAACAGGTTGACGAATCGTTTTTTGTTTTGTTTCGTTCCCACCGAATGTAGCATAGATGTACCATATCGTTATCTAAGATATCGAAAGAAAAATATTTAATTTAATATATATGATTTCTTAAATTATTAAGCGGAGAAAACGACGTATTTTATAGTTTCAAGGATCGTCGGCGAGGGAAATTAATGCGGATTGGGTGAACACACTTATTATAATATATATTTGGAAATTAATTTATTATGATCTTCTTAATGCTACCCAAAATGATTAAATATTTATTTAGTGAAATTCAATTGGAAATCTCAGTTGACATTTCATTTGAAACTTGAGTTGATTTTTTCAAAATTCTATATTAAATGTCGATGGGTCACAAAAATATATGGGACATTCCGTGCTAACAAAAACGCCATAATGTGGAAATCCGGGAGACAGGCTGGAAAATACTCAACAGAATCTTTGGTCGACAAGAGTAAAAGAAGAAAATCATTTGTATTGCCTTTTTATGCTGTATCTTGTTATGGTTTCCATGGATACATCCACACAAAATCTGAAGAACGATTTAAAACTTCGATGGAAAGGCTGTTATGTAAATAGTCGTGATTTCACGCCAAGCTTTATTAAGTATCTATTACACATTGATGATGCATAGAAGGCATTCTACATCGAATTATTAATCCATTTTTCTCACCCCCTACAAAAAGAAATCCAAAGACAGATTCCGCAATTTAAAAAAAATTGCAAACAAATTGTCACCGATTCCCTGATTTGAAATATAATTTTGAACCTTGTATGATAACGGTATTTTAATATTCACATTTTATATATTCTTCATTTTTCAAAATTGAAGAATAACATTTTTTAAAAACCGTAAACTACCTTTGATTGGGTTCCACCGTTGGACAAGTTGGCATGGAATTGGCATTTTACAGGCTTTCGTGTTTTCACGATTTTTTTTTCATAATCCTTTCAACTTGATACAATTCTTTCCTCAAGTGCGTCATTCCCTTACTCGCTTTTGATCCTTCGTCGACCATAAACGATTGTCGATAGACGTATACTTGAGAATGCGAGGAAGTGAGAAGCAGAGCGAGTCAAGCCCTATATGTCCGCGAGAAGCTAGTTTATCCGATGGAAGTGCATGTCGGAAGTGTACCATAGGCGACAACGTGCCGCGACTACCGATCGATCAAATCACAACGACACGTATACGTCGAGTGTACACTTCCGCATGGAATGCACTCTTCTAGCCGCGATTAGGGCAAATACCTCAAGATAATTGAATCAGTCTGTTGTAAATATCGTTTTATATATTAGAGACAAAACGAACGACAACAACAAAAATGTAACGTTTCCGATTATCCGGATGCGTAACACGTGTACTTATAACACTAGAGCGAAAATGTGCGTGCGATTATCGTTCTGTCTTCTCGTCAGGCTGTAATTATTATTTACTTATTGTATTTCATAGAAAACTAAAACACAAAAATGTAAGTTATTTGGAAAAACAGAAAATATTGTATTTATTTATAACATATTAATTTAAGACATTGAATTATCTTCCAAGGATTGTGAAGTAAAAAAAAATCAACGAAGCCGAAGCGAAAAGGCAGATTGATTGAATCCGAATGTAAGAGTGACACCGTTGTACTTACCGCGCGGAATAAATGTACGAAGTAAGCAAATCGCGATTGTAATAATTGAACGACAACAGCAACAACAACAACAAGAAAAATAAATAATTAATAGATATTAATAATCGAGCAATGCATACAATCAAAGAGTGCAGGATAAAAAAAAATCATTTAAGAAACGATGAAAAATCGATTGATCGGAAATTTGCGATTACGCGAGCGTAGAGCGCGGCTAATTTTGCGAATACACCGACAAGTAAAACGCTTTTTGTACAATTTTTGCGTCCATATTAGTCAAAAACGCGAGCACGAAAACGTTTTTTATATATTCTAGCTATACGCGATCCTCTTGAGTTATTTTGATTTTTAACGTCATTATTGATATTATTTCTTAATGTGTAACGTGAGAAATTCATAAATTTCTAGTGAAACACGCCATTTGTAAATTGTAATATTGTATCGATACACGTAATGGGATATAAAAATTTATTCATGAGTTTTACAATGAAAAAAAAACTTCGCTGCGAAGCGGAAATATTGGTTTTTAAAACGTTTCTCGTTTTCCATTGAATCTATTGGATGCATTCGTACGTCTTTCAGGAAATGCAAAAATTCCATTACTCCAAAATTACCCTATATTTTTTATTACTCCACAATCAATATTGCAAGAGTAATTAATTAATATTTCTCGAAAAACGTATCATTTTATTTAAAAAAATAAGTAAATGTCAGAGAAGCCTCTTTTCACCTGAAACGTAAAAATCTTCCTTAATTAAACGTACCTTACTAGTATTATTAATATCACTTTTTCATTACTTGAAATTTTTGTAGCATTTTTCTATGTATTTTCACGGGTTCTTTAAGACAGAAAAACATCATTTTCTAAATTAAAATTTGCATGGAGTTAATAAATTAAAAGTGCGAATTTTGAAGTAACGAGATGTTTGCAACTTTACTCGCGATGAACGAGTGGGAGAGGCAATGGAAAAGGACATAGTCCTTCAGCCATAGTCTTTTTATTTTCCGTACACCGGAGACTTTAGGTGAAAAAATAATGATTTATTTATTGAATCGAGAGTCGCTCGATGAGGTCCTTCTAATTTAGCGCCAATCTTAGCGATAGCCATCGACACAATAGGCACAGGCACTATAGAGTGCCTCGATAACAAGTAGCACTCTCGAAAGTTAGCTAGCACGGAAGTTCTTCTTTGCCATCGCGCCTTTCTCGAGACACTCGACCAACTGCAGGTCTCGGATAACATCGTTAGAAATAGTAAAAAAAAATAAAATGAAAAATAAAAGTCAACTAAAGAAGTGGGAATTCAGGCGACAGTCATTTCAGCTTCCGGAAATTACATTTTTTACCTTGAGAAGATCTCAATGATAAGACAGTGGGAATAGAATTCAAACATATTTCAAGTTATACCCAAAGTTTTCCCGTTATTACATTTTTCGATAAAACAGCTCAACAGAAAAAAATTGAATTAATTTTATTTATATATATTTTTTAATTTTATTAAAAAATTGAATTTATTTTATTTGTTTCTTACTTACATTTTCACTTGAGTGTAAACTTGAAGCGACGAATAAAATTTTTATCAAAATAGGGTATATTATTATCTACATTCTTTTAAACAATGATTAGAACCAATTGCAAAAATAGTCCTTATTTTTTCCGAGTCGCAAAAGTATCAATCTGTGCAAACTCAAGCCACATTTTACACAATTTAAAAAAATGCTTGCTCCAAAAACCGAATTCCTTTTCAAATTCGAGGCTCGAGTTACAAGTGCCGAAGAGACGTGTAAAAAAGATGGTGAGGAAGAACACCAGCTCGCAGAACAGGGTAACTAGTTCTAAACATCTATCTTCTAGATCACCTTTGATGAAGTAACAGAAAAAAACGAAACCAAGAAAAAGAATTTCAAGTAAATTAAAGGAGACAGAAATAA
The DNA here is from genome assembly GCA_949699805.1 of Tromatobia lineatoria. Classification (NCBI taxonomy): domain Eukaryota; kingdom Metazoa; phylum Arthropoda; class Insecta; order Hymenoptera; family Ichneumonidae; genus Tromatobia; species Tromatobia lineatoria. The sequence goes on from OX453052.1 coordinate 890,632, forward strand.
GAACGAGAAAGAGAGAAAGAGAGAGAGAGAGAGAAAGAGAGACGGATAGAAAAATCTCCTAATCACCCTCGGTGTCGCCTAATGGTATCATGGGTTCACTTTAATCACACAAAAAAATGTCACCTAAGCCTAAATCGAAACACACACACACTATCACAACTTCGTACTAATAAACGATTTACTATTCAATTTCAAATATGCGTTTTTTAATAATTACTGGCTATCACGATTGACGGCCCATTCAACCACCTCCCTCTCATGTGCCCCTCTCCCCCTTTGCCACCCCGAATCCATTTACTTTTCATTCCATTGTCCATACATTTCAATTCACCGATCCAAACCCTGTCTGGCCTCTGTTGTCTGCTCTGGATATATTCAATAGAAAAATGTGACGAGACAGCATTACGCGCACTGACGGAAGTGGCGCTGCTAAAGGAAGGGGGTTGATGCTGCTGGTAACAAAAAAAAAAAAAAAAACGGTGGAAAGGTGGTTGTGACGGACACGACCATCCATCATAATGCCGTCGAGCCCTTTCGACCCTCCGCACAACGAATCAGGTGAGTAGAGAAAGAGAGTCGCTCTCCGGGTTAGCCGAAAGGGGAACGAAAAGCGCGAGCGGCAACAGCATAAATGAAATCCATTCTTGGCCGTGGGAGTAAAAAAAAAACGAGACTAGAAGGATGGAAAGGTTTGCCGGATCTGTGGCCACCACAGGCCAAACTAATTAGCCGCTATGGAATTACCCGGAGAAGCCTGATTTTTCTACAATACGCGGATGGTATTAAAACATTGTATCTCCGTGCTTAAATTATGAAACTTCCTGACAAATTGGTTTACTTCTTTTTAAGAAAAAAAAAAAATTAATCATAATACACTTTAAGGAATGGAGCTTGTTTTGGGAATTTTAATCAGGGTATCATATTTACCTGTGGAAAAGTTCAAATTTTTTTTTCTTTTAAGACGTATTTTTTTCTATTTTCTTCACCAAAATCGAAATTTACCGATTTTTCGACGGTTCATTTGACTCAATTTAGAATTTATCAAGTTGAATATTTTCAGACATGAAAAAAAAATTAAAATTGCAATAAAATTATAACCACTCCATCCATCTTAGACTGTTGATGCAATGTTCATAAAATGTATGCAAAATGCCTACGAGAAATATTATTAAATATTCAATAGAATAATTATGCCTAACTCCGCAAATGACCCAATAAATTGTATTTTATTATTTTATTTATAGTGTTGTATGCTATGTATAGAAGCGAATACCATCTCTTTCATAATATTATCTTCCTTTAGTGTACAAACCGAAGTAATTAGAATCTCGAAAACAAAACCACGAAAATGCGGGTTAAACTAAAAATGTGTCTGTCATCGTTTTAGGATCAATTTAATTGGCTGCCGGGGTTAGTTTTAGTAGGGTTGCCAGCGAGATGAAAAATTGAATGTAGAATTGTGGTTTGCTCGTGCGGGTCACGCGCTAAGCAAACTCACGGGAATTTTCATTCGCCAGGATTTCATGGGGAATGCTCGCATCAGCGAGAAATAAACGCGTCGTTCGCAAAGAGACGTAAGGTTTGGGGGAGGAAGGGGGAGAGGTAATAAGGTGATCGAGCTGCGCGGAGCGATAAACGAGCCGAGTACCACGGTATAACGATAATAAGCGAGGGAGTTTTCCTGCGTGACTCGGCAGTCATTGCGTGATCGATATTAATAAAAATTGTAAAGAACGAAGGCTCAACGGGTAACACGACTACCCCATTATACGGAAGCGCGAACTCACCTATAGAACCCTCTGTGAGTCTTCGAGGGTAATTTGTCCCTATCATTTGCGATCGATATTGTTTGAACGAATAACGAAGCTTGACGTATAATATAACATCAGCCTAATGCTACATAATTATTAGGAGGATACTATACATTTGCAGTAAAATTACCCGATAAATATTCATGTGACAAGAAAAAAATTATCGACACTCTTTAGAGTTGTTTGCGATCTCATAAATGTCCAAAAGTGAGTGATAAGAAAAGCGCTGGCTTATATTGATTCGGGTCTTTAAAATTCGTGTACCAGTTAATGACCCCATCACTTTATTTTTTATTTATACGGTGTAAAGAATACGTGTAACAATACGTATTTATTCAAATTTTGAGGAGTTTTTTCTTGGTATCTTTTGACTTTATTCTATCTAAGTTTCACAAATTGTTATTGTACTTTTTTGGAAAAATTCAAATTTGACGAAATTTTTCTGCTGTATTGACGAACATGTTCTACAAATACTCCTGAATATAAACTTTTTGTTCAAACTTCAACATACTTTTGTTTCATGTGCATAATGTTTTTGTCGATTGTCTAGTATTTCTGGAGTTTGTAAATAATATGAATATCCCAATTTTTTATCACACTAATTTTCTTTTATCCATCTTTCAATAGTACGATATCGTTTGAACGAATAACGACCCCCATATTATCCTAATGGTGCGTAATTATTAAAGACTACTCTACATTGTCAGCGAAATTGCATATTACATATTTATGTAACGAGAAGTAAATTACGAACGCTCCTCATACTACTTTGTACCGTCGTTCATGGGAACACTGAGCTTTATTAATATCTACTTTCCACCCAATTCACAAAATTATATTTTTAACACGATAGAAAGTGAAACAGCAGGGGTGAAAGTAACGAAATCGCCAACTCCGAGTGCGCAAACAAATCATTGCAACATGGCTATGAACTATGAAAGCAGCGCTGTTCTTCTCGAGATATTCTTTTAGATGAATTTTAATTCCAGTGCACGAAAATAATTATAGTTAAATTTTGGTCACTCACTGGTCCATTATGTTGCCTATGAGTGGATTTTTGAAGTAATCAAAGTAATTTCTCGAAGCGTCAGTGAGTTTACAGCATAATGAATGAAAGATGTAAAAATATATATGCATTAATCGTTGGTTCGGGATTAAGAGGTCGAGATGTTCCGGAAGAAAGGAGTTGGTGCTTCTGCGTCGGTCCAAATCTCGTCTGACCCGCAGAGACAAATTTCATGCCAGAATAAGGCTTTTATATTTGAAAAAAAAAAAAGAGAAATTAACAAAAGCTCTGACTTTAGCTGGCCCAGTTCTTTTTACCTGCTTTACCCTTTTCATTCTTGACGTCTCATGTGGTTAGACAGACGTTGTACACGTGTCGGGATAAGAGGCTGCCACTAGTGGTAGAGAAGCTTTAAAGTACAGAGAAAACCCAAGAGCATTGAAGAATATAATGCGCTCCGGTAAAAAGGTCATGACGTTAATTGAGCGATAGTTAAGTACGTGACCTCGCAGCTCGCGTCGGCTTTAATTATTATGATGAAAAATCGAGTTTTCCGCGACATCTGAATGCCGCTGCACGTTCACCGCTTACTTACGCTAAAGCTAAGTACAAAAGAGTGAGTAATGCTTGTAATATCTGATATTTCGACAATTTTCAAATTCGATAATTATTCGGATATAAGAATAAATATAAATCTGCTCATCAACGATATCTTTTCATATTGAAAACTGGCGCCTTTCTATTCTAATCAAAAAATTTTATCTAAAATTCCGTTTACATATAAAATCAGTTAAAAATTGTACATAATCCTAATTGTTTTTACAATGCCTATATGTTTTCTAGCTTCCGCAATTTTTTAGCTAATGAGCTAAATTGTTCTTGACAAATAAAGCAATGAAGTATGACAGCCGTTATTAAATTCCAGCAAAATCTATAAAGCAGTTTTGGTTTTTGAATTTAGAATATGTGAAAAAATTTGGTTTTTGTTCTGATTAGAGTTAACTCTGACCAAACCTGCTTAAATCTTCTGCAAGGTAAATTTACTATTCAATTGTAGTAGATATCGAATTTGGTGAAGATCGGTAATATGACTTCCATTTTATAAGATATTACATTTTTAAAAGAAGAAAATATTTCAATTAAAAAAAAAAGTTTGTAGTTGAATTTTGGTGGAATCGCTCATATATTTTCATATCCTAGATAAACTACATATTTCGTCTAAAATACGTCGAGCCTTAATTTCAAAAAAAAAGATTAACAATAATCTTTCAGAAGGAAGAAAAGTAATAATAATCAAAGCACTTAAATGTATAACAGCTAAACCAAAATCACGGATGAAAAAAGGAGATTAATCGTTGGAGCGAAGCCAGGAAGTCAATAAATTAATAATCTGCATAATGCGATGGATAACACTGGTAATATAATGCGAAACAATCTATTACGTGAGCTCTTATGATAGTGTATAAATTGTGTTTGCGAAAAGGCGTCACTTGTCGACCGATTGATACGGAAATCATTACGATACTTTGCGTGCATACCGATGTAAATATTCAATTTGATTACGTTCAGGGAGAGGACCATCAATAAATGCCCGGTGAATATTCGATGCCGCTACGTTGGGGTACAGCAATCCGAATGGACGTGCCAATAATTAAGAGCGTCCGGCTATTCGCTCCCCACTGTTTTAATCCAGTCATTACAGGGGATGACGTTGAGGCTGCTGGACGCTCAATACGGGGGAACAAACGCTATTCATCAAGTCGGAACAATTACCGGAAAGCATTATCAAATTTCAAAGGGTTAATAATATTACGCATACCTGTATATCAGGCTGATGCCCAATGTTTACGTGTCGTTAAATTCGGCTCATAACTATGTACAATGTATATTAGGGTGTTAAAAAAAAAAAAAAAATTTTAATCTCTCGGCTGTTGATTGAAAAGTTGACTTGACTGCAGAAATACATTTCTCTGGAAGAGAGGCTCTGTAGCTAATTTTTTATAGGTCGTTCACGCGAGATTTGTATTTTTATTCTTATTAAAATGTAAAGATTGTATTAAATTTACAGAATGGTATTCATTTTAAAAAAATTTATTTAATAAACCTCAGCATCAGTCATAGCAGATTGCTTGGTATTTTTAATATTGTCAATTTTCCGTCTTTTTACATTTGTTAGTTAAACTGTTGAAGTTAGGACAAAAAGTTACAGGAAAATTTTGTCGTCCGTCTGACGCACTACAAAAAAGTCGCTAACGAGTTTTTCGTATCGTTCGTACTTACAATCGACCTGATTTTCAAAACCCATACTTATGACAGTGTCTTGAAACCATTATTGTTTTATGTTATAATGTTTCGTCTTCATCTTCTATAAACCGTCTCGTAAAAAGCAATATCGTCTTTGGTGTCCACAGAACAGGCCAATGTCCCTATAAATGAGTGCATCAGGTGACGAAGTGTAGCTTCTGGTGTTGGCGCATCTTGGGATTCGCAGTTTCAGTAGAGTGTCGGGGTGATACTTACTCTCGTTACCATCATCAAAGCCGTCTCATCGCAGCGTGAGTCTGGCTCTGTACAGCGTCAAGCACGGGCTTCATTACGCCGTCATAAATCACAGCGTGTAGCTTCGCACCCGATACCCTTTAGCCGACGTGCGTTATTAATTACTTCCATTTTCCCTGTTGCCAATAAAAACAACCGAGACCCTCGGCCACTCTCATCGAAGGTAGCGTGTGTACTCGAAAACCCTGCGGCAACGGCATCACGCAATGTGTACACGTTGTTATTGGCATTGCTTGTGCAAGAGCTAGTGGCACTTTCTTCCTCTCTCCCTCTTTCTCTGCGAAGTCTGATGGCTTTCTCTGCGTCCTTTTTTACTCAGCGTTAGGTAAAGGCGTTGCACAGATTCATCGCAAAAACCCTGCCTATGTTGATCTTGTCATCAGGGATAGCATGTTGGGGTTGAAACTAAAGGGAAGACAGACCTTAAGGGTTGGTTAATAAGGGTTTGCCGGTCAAAAAGGCGAAAGTCACTGCGGCAAACAACACCGTGGGTTTCATTGTGGCAGGAATTGGCTGTCACTTTTCAGAAGCGTCTTGTGTATTTTGTCAAAGTGATGACAATTTTCTAGCAGTTGCTGTGGTTTGATAAGGAGGATAGTAATTGTTACGTCTTGGCCATTTTTCCTAGTTCAGATCAAATATTTGTTTTTGTGTACACCTGGTATTTTTACTGCTTGTATACAGCTTTGAAAAGCTTTAATTACTTTTTGAGACTTACCTAACAATTTCAATACGTGTTGTTTACTTTTAGATTAGTATCATTGTCAGTTTTTCTTGTACGAATGTTAGGGCACTTCGGAATTGGGTTTTATCACCCGTTAGTGCGAAATAAATTAATTAATTGAATTTACAGCGATTTTCTGTACAATGAGCAAGTAGAGACGGATTGATAGATAGAGGTGAGGACCTTAAACAATCGAATTATAAAACAAGCCTGCAGAGTAGAACCTTGCAAATTGCTTCCTCATTATTTTTGGCTTTTTACGAAACTACCTCTGTGAGAATGTATGCTGATCAAGCTTGGCTTCCTCATAGAGGAAGCTTTGTAAAAAGCCAGGAATAATGAGAACGCAATTTGCAAGGTTCCACTTTGCAGGCTTGTTTGTTCTCGTATACAAAGCGCATCCAGAACTACACAATGACCATAGAGCGCCAGATCATTCTATTTTATTATGACCTGGAGGGTCAACAGTCGTTCCACATATGAACCAGAACGAAAAAAAAAACAAGAAAATAAATATTTATGCAAAAATGAAAATCTTATATTTTTATTTTAAAAAAAACTAGGTGAGGGTCTGCAATCTCGTTGTTATTGGTATAATGCCAGTTTTTTCGTATAAAAGTGAGTAAAATGGGTTGTAAAGTGGATTGGTCGGGTTTCTAATTCGAGTGATTCGTCGTAGTGCGCTAATTTCCGCAACAAATGATCTTAACCAATGAAATTATTTCGAAAAAGTTTTTGTAATCATCGAGAATCGATTTTACAATCACATCCGAAAATGTATCATTGGACCTTGCTTAAAATATCAGCTGCCTAAAAAATACAAAAACATTTCCAAAGTCACAAATACAACATTCCCGCTGTCTGCAGATATTTCTTAAGCCTACCGAATGCATCCTAATACCAAAAATGCACCCGTACAATCCGCAGCTGCCTAATGAAGTGTGAAGTATCACGATTCCCCTAAGTTCACAAATGAATTCATTCATTGTTACTACCCGCGAAAAATCGCCACCTGGCGGTAGCGTCCCTAGATTCGTGCTTACGCGCTGGCGATCCATTCACTCATCCGTCGAAATCGCGTCAATCGATTTAGCGCAGTTCCGTCTCGGCCTCTGCAACGAAAAGTGTGAGGATTCAACGAATAGAGTTAGTCGCGCGACGCGGGTAAGAAAAATCAACTCTCAGTCTCGCCGCGATTTAACCGTGAAGAGGCATAAGAATGTCTCGTTTTAGGAGGCGTGGAATACTCCGCTTCACGGACGACACGGAAAGCGCGAATATTCAATGCGATTAGCGCCTCTCGGACATCCCGACAGCTTACCACTACTATGTATTCTTCTCCGTCGTTTCGTTTCTCAGTTATTTCCATTCCTTTTATAGGGGACAATAGAAAGAGCGGTCCTTTCGGGTGCCGACCAACTTCTTCACGCTTGAACCTGTAACGTGTATCTTTTGCCGCATCAGACGCAACCGCGCTGTTGTAGCGTTGCGGCGAGCGAGCGAAGTATACCTTTCCTAGTTCATGCAATTGACGCTCTCGCCATTCATGTGCTACGTGCGCTCGTAGCGACACATCGACGGCCGACACGGAAGACAAATCATGCGGAATCGTGTCAGTGTTCGATGGACAAAATACCTGACGCTATGCGACCGAAAAGTGGCAACCAAAGACACAAAGGTATAAGGCAAGCCGCTTCGTAAGGTGTCGGCTCTAAATACAGAATGGGGAAAACTCGGTGAAAGACCTCCTGCCGCATGGGAAACCTTTAGGGCTTTCGGGATCGATCTGACTCAGTTAAGGAAATGGGACCTTTGAGCGGCACTTTACCGACAATGCGATTTTTATTATCAGAGAACTGGGAATTCGAATGGAGGATCTTGTAGGTTCAAATTGGTCTTGTGTGCTGACATGTAATGAGACTGCATAGAGATTTATTATGGGGCCAGAGGGGGGGGAGTTATCTTTAGAAAGAAAATGAAAGGTCTAAAAGAGGAGGGAATTAATTTCAAAAGCCTTTGCGGTCGCAGTATAGATGCGTTCTCCACCAAATCGGCCACTTTTCGTCGACACTCGGATCTGTTTGATAATTGGTCATATATTATCACTGTTAGAAAAAATTGGAAGTTTTTATTCATAAACTCGTCATCGAAATTTAATGAGCAATTGTGGTATAGAATTCATTTACTTTTTGAGTAAAATTAGAGCAATCTATTAAAATGCAATACATTAATTTTATATTACACTTGTATACTAAATTTCATATACTAGTTTATGAATAAAAACTTTCTGTAAAAGTACGCTAAATTTCAAGTAGATTTGAACTCTGCAAAGTTAATTATAATTAATTTGATTCCAATATTTCCTCATTCCAATTCCGGGTCAAAATCTTTAAATCATCCGATGCAGAGTTTGCAGTCGCACCAGACATTACCTAATTTCCGCATTCCGTTTAACTCGACACCTGTGACTTCATTCAACCTAATTTACACACAGCTCAATGGCCACGCAAGTTTGTTCAGCTCTCTTTGAAGCCTACTAACCGCCTTTAATAACTCCTACTGTTGACCCAACCGAGTCTTTATAGTTATCCTCTATCATTTAAACTCTTGTCTTTAATCCTATCTTGAAGAATCAATATCTATGAATTCTTTAGATTTTAATTCGTACAAGTACCTTTAATAATGAAAGTCAATGAATTTTCCTTCGTTTTTCAACCTTCGCGTTTTTAATGTATAATTGAATTGTATTTCTAAGTGTATTAATGTTTGCGTATTTTTCAAGTGAATAGGTATTACTGTATTATTAAAGTGTTCATCATTTATCATCTGAGTATTCGTAAAGCTAAGAATTCGAAAAGTAAGAAGTTCTTGTCGACAAAAAAATTAAGAAAATCACGTTTTTTCGCCCGCTGCAAGTGTATATAAGGCCTTGCATCTGAACTAAGATAACAAAAGGTTTTTTCTCGGTTTACTTGACCGAAAGAAAATCGAGGCCAAAGTGTATCATCCTTTATATTGACTAATTAGTGCCACATCAAATATGTTAATTATCTCGAGTTTTTTGTGCGAATGGAGATTTTATTTTGCATATGTCATTCTTCATTTAGAATTCTCGATTTATCGTATCGACTCCTGACGTAATTTTCTTGTCTCATCTATCGACTATTTTGTCTTGTCTCTCACGGCATCACTATTTACATTTTATTTTTAAGCCTATGATTGACTCGTCCCCTAAGGAACCTGTGCCACATTACTATTTACATGTCGTTCTCTCTGTGGCTGGTCGGATGAAAAGTAAATTCGTACGAACGACCCTGCTACGAAATTAATGAAAGTGTATTATGCACCCTTCGGCAAGTTTCACTCCCGCGACTGTTTCATCTACTTGGTACAAAAGTACGAATAGTCGTCGGTCTTTTCACTCACCGTAAGAGAGAGAAAAAGGGGGGAAAGAGAGAGAGAGAGAGAGAGAGAGAGGAAGTGGCCCCTAAAAGATTTATAAGGCTGGTCTCACTGTCTGCTGTCAGTCTGCCAAGAAATAAAAGAATGAAAGAAAGAGAGGAGCGGGTGTTGGGCGGCAGCGTCTTTTCACAGCAGAATGTGAATACTCATAAATTTCCACCGACTTATTTACTTGCAAAATGAGTTTCTGAGTCTACCGTTATTTATACCTTAAGTGCAGAGCGTCGTAATCTGTTTTCGAGCTTCTAATTACGTGGCAAATTAGAACATAGTAATACCCTTAACGTGTTGCAAGGGAAAGTAAGACGAAACTTATCTTATATTCTGGAACGGAGCTTCGGTAGAGATATATAGAGGTGAACGGGGTTATATGACACAATTGTGCTTTAAGGAGAATAATGTACATATGTATATTGTATGAACCTAGGGATTTTTTTAAATATAAAATAACTACTTTTAGAAATAGGTTTTAACGTATTTCATTTTTTTTAGCAAAGGAACGTAAATTCCCTTTTTAGCCCGATTAAAGGAAATTTTTCCAGACTGCTTGTTTTCTAAAACGTCTTCCATTTTGGGACTTTGCAGAAAATTGATAACGCTGAGGCTGCCCAAATTTAGTCTGCACTTTACAATGCACAATATAAAATCCAAATTTTCAAATGTATTTACGCCAAGGATGAAAAGTAGAATCTTGCATAATACTTTCTCATATTTTCTCACTTTCTACAAAAATCCCTCTATGAGGATATCAAAAACGAATAACTTTTGCAGAGGTAAATTCTTGAAAAGCAAAAATAATAATTGGGCAATGTGCAAAATTAGACTTATTTTTTCTAAAAATCAACATTTACCAGAATTTCTCTAAAGAATGAACGAATCGTTTCCGTAGAAATAAGTCAAATAAATGTTTCTTGTAAAAAATGAAAAAGTCAACACAGTTTCACTGCGTAAACAGAGTAGTTAAAAAAATATTTTTCATCCCTTAAGGGTACAGGATATCGAATTACAACCCTGCGTCATTACTCCCCACTCTCTTCTATTCGCGGTGTCCGTTTAAAGGGGGTTTTAAAGGGCAAATTCTCTCCGACAAGCATTTTGAGAAAATATTTCCACGCTGGGCGACGTAGTAAGTAACGCTGCATGAATACAGTTCGAGTAGCATATCGGATGAAGTTAACTGTACCGTTTTATCTTTTCCACAAACGAGGCAAAACAAGAGGAAAGATGTACCAAGTTTCGAAGAAGCGCAGCATGGTTATAAACTATGAAGTAACCCAATTAGCTGGTACGTTTGAAGGCGCCATATTACGAGATCAAAGTTAGCATAGATCGGTTGGATGGCGCACGTGTTGCGAGTGGTGAAACTTGCCTATATAACCGTAACGCTTTACAGAGGAAAACACGGCTCAAGGCTTTCGTAATCTCATTGAAAAGACGAGCTTCGAGTGGTCCCCGAGCAGCTGGCCTTATTACACGCGTATTAATTAACTATTAACGTTGCGCATACGTATAAATGGCACATACAAACATAATGCACGCTGCATTCACTCGGTATTTGCGGGCTCTAACTGGATGAGCAGCTTCAAAATTCATCACATACAGTACAATTTCTCATAAATTAATATTCTTGCTGTAATATCGAGGTATTTCGAGCTAACACATAATACCAACATGTAACTGAGATATTTGCTCGATTATTAATTGGAATGAATATTTTAAATTACCACGTGTTTTTGGTTTTTTAATTCAATAATTGGATTAAGCTTTGAATAATTTGTTATTGTTATTAATATACGCCGAAAATATATGAGGTATTTCAAGATTGTTCAGCCACTCAAATTTACGAGTTTTTGCAAACACTCCTAAAATTAGGAAGTTTGAAGTACTAATAAACTTGGAGTTAATTAAATGGTGTCCTTTTTATTTATTTTTTTGCAATGTTTCTTCGAGGACTGATCGTAGAATTTTTTTATATGTTTTTATAATAGCTTATATGCTATTTTGTTAAAATTTTATGTATAAACATGGTTGTGTGGAGACCATGTTGAATGAACATCATCCATAAGAGCACGTGCAAAAAAAACGTTCGTTCACTGGATTTTTTCGTCCACTTAACTGTCCATTTTTACCCTACGATTGAATTTGAAAAAGGTTCAATTTTTTTAAAAATGACTGTCTTGAAAAATCTGGAATTAAAAAAAAATGCCGTTTGTTAATCACTATCAAAAAGCACCTTTTCTTTCGTGTAACGCTGCATATTTCCGTAGCATATAACGCGGAGTAGTGAGAAGTGTGCTTGTAGGTTTAGTAATTCCCTTTCCAATATAATCCCTATAAACCTGTAACGATTACAGGGACCTGCACGTTGAAGCGGTTCACTTGGATCGAAATAATAATTTCACTGTTTCCCCTCAGCGAAAATACTTGCTACCAAATCGTATTATGATAATTACAAATAGAGACGAAAAGCGAAACATTTAATTTATTTTCATAATGTGTATTTTCTGCAGTATTTTCGCAGCACTTTGATAAATTAAAAATAAAATAAAACTCACGACTTTACTGTATTTTAATTTACCTGACTTTTTGAAACAGTTTAGACTTAATTTTTTCTAATGATTTCTTGTAATTACTTTTCACGCATGTAATTCTAGCAGTTTCGCCACCTAGTGAGCAAAATTTCTCCGGTCGGAAAGTGTAAGTACATTTGAGTGCAATTAACTTTACCTTATAGCACGAAAACTAGCGAGACTTTTTCAAACTTTGAATACCAAGAGATTATTAAGCCGCTGCCGAGTACATATCAAAAGTTGAAATTCGCATCTTGAATTTGCTCTCAGTATCGTTTTAAGGTAAAAGCCAAATTAACGAAGCTTCAGAGCCATTAAGAGACCCGATGCACCAACCCTATTCGTCATAGCGTTGGTGCATAGGCTTAAGGGAGGCTTAAGCCGTTATATCTAAATCTTATATATTAAATCTTGACATTTTCAATTTTTTGTATTTTGCTTTCAAAAATGTTAGTTCTCTATTCTGATGCTCGAGTTGTTTATTATTATTCGACTTATTTTAATTATGTTTCTATTTTAGTATTTTATGTTATGTATTAAATTTATTTCGTATTTATGATATTTTTCAAATTTCTAATCGAGCGTTGTTAAGTTATTCAACTGAACCCACTCAAATTATTCCACATTTCAGGAATTCGTTATTATTTCGCAGCAACTGCTCCGTTTAATCGATTTTCCACTGTAAACAATTTCTATTATTATTTTCTATAATTCTTCTATATTTAATTTCCATTATGTTTTTATTTTTCTCTTTTAAATAATGTATTTTTAAAATTTCACTTTATGGATCCTTTATATTTCTTATAATTCACATCGAGCGTTGTTAACTAATGAAACTCAACCCCCTAAATTATCCCCAATTTCACGTTTATTCGTCATTATTTCGCGGCAACTGCTCCGTTTGTTAATCGAGACTCTACTGTATATATTTTTACGTGCACTTAATGCAGCGGTTCATCCAGGCTTTAGCAAAGTTTGATGAACATTTGCCATACCAGGGTGTTTATCGTTGACGGAATGTACTCGTATCCTAATTGCGTAGGTTCAACATCCACATGTCGCCTAACTTTATCCCTCGTCGGTGCAATTTCGACGGGGCAAACGAGACGACTCTGGAAGTTAATGTAAGTGAGACAGCGAAAAAGAAAAAAAAAAAAAAAGAAAAAGCCACACTACCACTGGCATCACCGGCAATTCACTCAACGAGACCGGGCAGCTCGTGTACCACTGGCACTTTTACCCCCGAGGCTCCAGCAATGTACAGCGTTAATACTCCCGTTGCGCCTCTTTTAGAACGTAAAAAAGATATTATGCTATAAAAAGTTCTCTCGGTACTTTTTCATCGTACCAGTTAACTTTTCTCTATCTCTCATTTTGCTCGTCTCCGTTCTTCTCCGCTTCACTTCTCGGCGCCCTTCGCCGCTCAAACCTTCATACAGAACTGCATGCAGAGCCTCCGAGTGCAAGAATTCATGATAAGTAACTAAGCTAATAAAACTTGTGTGGCAAACTTCGAACTGCTTCTTATAAGTGAGTAATGATCAAATTTTGATCATAGGAAAGTAGAAAAATTTTTATTCTTATTGTAGATTTTTTCCAGTGTTATATGATATTTTTATGAGATTTTTAAATAGAATTTATTGCTTAGTTATTTATTTATTTAATTGAGAATTATGAAGAGTTTTCATGGACACATTGAATTATCATTTATTCATATTCATCTTAGTAAAAATCTGTATTTCAGTAGTTGTTTTTATTTTGCATTAATCGATGGTAAGTTACGAAGCTAAATAAACTTGTGCAGTAAACTTCGAACTGCTTCTTATAAGTGAGTAATGATCGAATTTTGATTATAGGAAAGTGAGAAACCTTTTTGTTTGTTCCAAACAAACCGTTAGAAAGTTGAAAAAAGGATATCTTGTATGTTTTTTTAGTAACTTCAAATTCCCAAGATATTTAAAGTAAAAAAAAAGGCTTTTTCTGAAACTTTGTATTAAAATATCTAAACAATTAACATAGAGTGCCTTTCACAGGTATTTTCATATAACCAATTATAGGGCAGATATCGAAGAGGGTCGAAAAAAAAGTGGCTGAATCGTCAGAGAATGCTTTTTATATTTTTATTCGTTACGGGACACTGATGCTATACATTTACATACGGCAAACGAATATTGGGTTGGCAAGTGCTCTTCATCAAACACGCACTGCACTGATTAAACTGAATTGATTTTTAACGCGAATAAGAATTTACTCAATCTGCACAAATTTACGTTTCGATCAAATAAATGTTTATTTTACTGAATCCATCGTTTCTCTATTCTGTGTCTATAACTTAAAATCACCGAACTGTTGTTTGAATTATGCAGAGTGAGAAGCAAATGAATTATACCCTCGAGTCACTTGATAATTTAATGTAGTAAAACAAGGATTCTGTTTATTTGACTGGAAAATTGGTTGGATAAAATTTTCGATACCAATCAAATATTTGTTTGTTGTAGTATTATATTTATTTTGCCGCCCGTAAACGCCACATTTATTTGGGTGGAACAATATTGTTCAGTACTTTGATAAGTAGATCGTATAATCGAGCCTCAGGGTAGACGAAACATTTTCCTCAACGAAAACCAACACCCAAAAATTTCTGATCACATAATATATCTGAAAATATAGTGTCCGAGTAATAATTATATTTTTAATTTTTTTTTTATGCCCATTTTAAAACTCCAAAACATATGTGATTGAATTTCAAAATACGGCTTTGCAATAAAAGATTTATTAAGTAATTAATAAATCTTTTATTAAATAAGTCGGTAGGCGATTATAGGTATTATCTGTAATTTAGGGACATGAATTTATTGAGAGTCGCATTCATCTACGTGTTAATCAACTGGGAAATCTATTCACCTCTAAAAAAAATTTATCGTGTTAAAATTTTGAGAAGAGTTGCTTAAAGGTACAAACTATAAATTAAAACGATGCAAAATGAAAGAAAAAAAAAAAAAATGTTGACACACCCAATTATTCATACCACGAAATCGCCTATTTTTACCGACCAAAGTCGGTAAGAAAATCAACTTCAGCATTCCCTTAATGATGCATAGAAGTACAATTTTTTTTTAAAAGAAGTTTCTACAGAATTCTTCTCTTATGACTTTCACACGTCTACAGATAATAAAATATCGAAGTGAATTGATGAAATAATTTGAAAAAATGAAAAATGAGTATCGGATAGTGGTAAGTTCGAAAAGCGAATAAAAATGATGAAGTACAGGGTGGTCTTGGTGCAGGGGAGGAAAACGCAGCCGCAACCCTCTTCGTTTGTCTCGCGAGAAGCACCCGCTCGTTATTGGCGTCGTGCTTTGGTATATGGTATACGCAGAACTCGTTTGCTTAATTGGTGTGATTACCCGGAGTTTGCGAGACGCACGGAACAGGTATCGAGTCTAGGGAAAGGGAAATGAGACGACGGTGGTCGGGAATACCTCATTTCGTATTGCGCCGTCTATAATTCGTGCGCGACGACGACGATGCATGAGCTCGGAGTGACTGGCTGACTCCCCTCGGTGGCACTTATAATGTTGAAAGGCGAATGCTCTCGGTACTCCACCACCGGCGACACGTTATGTGACGTGCAGACTACCCGACAAAACGGAGCCACACGCATATTCCTTTCTGCAAATACGTGGAACCAATGTTTTTCTTTTTATTTTATTTTTTGTCTATTGCACAGTGACATCGTGAATTTTTTCTTATTTATTACCATTTTTATTCCAGAAAACAAGGGAGACATTAATTTTTTCTTCGTCTCTTTAATATTTGCAGCGTGAACCAGCGCTGGGCAGTATTTAAAATACATCATATTTTAAGTATTCAAAATACGTATTTTAAATGCTAAAATATTTCTCAGGTATTCTATAAAATACAAAAGACAAAATACTTTTCCATTTTTTGATCCTATATATTCGAAACATTTTTTAAATATTTACCAAGTTCACGTTAAACTTGAAATTTGTAATTCTCATTTCTCAATCAACGAAATATTTGTTCCGCCACTCGTAACCACAGATTCGGTTGGTTTGATTTCACGACAATTCTGAGTGTTCTGACGTGAAAATCTCGATATTCTTTTTTTTTTCATGAAAACTTCCTCTATGAGGAATCAAAAAGAGTCGACAAAAATCAAGATTTGTAAACTAAATTTTTTTTTCGTTCATAATAATATATATTTTTTCAAATTAAGTAAAGTGATTAAAGAAAGATATAAAAATGTCAAGTTGAAAAATCATAAATGCCGTATTTTATTTCCGGCATTAATCAAGAACAACAAAAATCGGTACAATTAAAAGACGAGACAAGAGCAGTGAATCTCCTGAAGCGGAAGTGAAAAAAAAAAAAAAATGTACGGCTCTATTGAGGAGATAGAGTTTTTATTATGCTCGAAAGTGAATGAGGTGTCAGGTAGGTAACTCAGTAGTCGTCCGGAACGATGAGTTTCCTGGATGGCCATTTTTGTCGTAAACGAAACGCTGCGGGCAATGCGAGCAGTGATAATTAACAGAACGCTATGTTGACCCGTGCGCCCGTTGTTGTTTCGAACAATTGTTCGACGAGGCGAGAGCTTCCGCACCGCTTGTTCACTATATCTGCCTCGGCTACTTTCTATATGTCGTGCGTTTCATGGAAAATGAAGAAATAATTGCTGCGGCCAATTATTTATTCGCCCCGACACCGGATGTACTAATTTTACGCTGATGAAGCAGCCCATACACTTGCCCATTCTGGTATACACAGAACCACCAATAAAAACAAAGATAAAATGTTATTGTGTACGCGTTACGATGGTTTTTCGGATGACCAAACTCACGCTACTATTTTTCACATCGTTGAATAAAAGCATTTGCATTGCATTATCGTAAAAATTTATAAATGGTACACATGTGGGTCATTCCATGTCTGGTTCGAATTTTTTATTTTTCTTTTAGATTCAGAAAATTGGAATCAGGAAAAATCTTCGGTATTGGCGCTGACCAGAACCATTTATTTAAAAAAAACTAAGCAGTAAAATTAATGTATATGGTGTAGCATATTAAATAATTTCCTTCAATTTTACAGAAAAAAGACTTAAATTTTAAGAATTTGCTTTAATATTACTGACGAAGTACATGAATTTCAGATCCCAATTGTTTATTAAATATCGATGACGAGCTTATGAATAAAAACTCCTAATCTTTTCTAACAGTGTAGCTTATTGATGTGGCAAGTGAAAGGAATAAATAAAGTTTTGTTTAGTCACAGCCTATTGAACATGAAATGCCAGGTACTTATAACTCCTTAGACAGAATAATTTTATTCCTTTTTGTTTTCAAATCCGTATTAACGATAGATGGCTATTTTTACTGGACTACTAGTAAGTGCACTTAATTAAAAGTCCAGAAGCGAAGTGTAACGGCGATCCTAAGACGTTAGCTGCGCCAAGTTTTGACGGAGGATTTAGTCGGTCGTTAAGCGCACGCTTCTGCAACCTGATGCAAGTTTTCTATCCCATCCCGCTCATCCAAGACTCGCGCGCACTTCCTACGAGCACAAGCTAGATGAACTCTCATTAAGGCTGTGGATCCCAACATGAGTTTTAAGTATTATACTATACGATAAAACTAGTAAAATACACTTCTCGTTTGCCTTTTCCACGACGTTAATGATGCCATAGAAAATTCTATATCGCACAGCTCGCAACACGTTTACGCACCAAATCGTTAACGCTCTACTGAAGCATCGAAAAATATATTCACGAAAGCTATTTCCCTCGAATTAACTCAACATAAAGACTCATCAATAGTCTGTAATTAAAATCCGTAAGAATTTCTTTAGTGGAAAAAAATGTATTAAAACAAAAATAATTAAATGTATCGAATAGTTAATTTAAAAAAAATATAATTGCGTTGTGAAATATTTTGGTCAAACGTGGAAATATTCAATAGAATATACACACTTATTTAACGCACAACATTTTACAGCAGCGCGAAATTACAAAAGCTTAGTGAATTTAAGAAAAAAAAAAACACAAAATAAATAAGCGACATTAAAAAATATTGTTTCTTGATTGCCGAGCGTCAATAAAAAGGGGTTAATTACGGGTTCATTGTTTCGTATATACGGTGCAACGTACGTTGTTTGTAGTGCATTAAGGATGCATTATTTTGATCCCTGAGTAAACATTAGGTGAGCAACGAGATACTACGTAGCAATAATAGAAGTGCATATATATAGCCAAGAGAGAGAACTGCAGAAATAGAGTATTATGAGAGCGCTCTAATTGCTTCCTCGTTTATTATTCCATTAAGTACTTTAGTCTAGCGAAGCAGTGTCAAGTTGTGGGACCGGGGCATTATTCATCGGGTGAATGTGCGCCTGGCCTTTACGGTCGTGCACGCGCCACGATTTGCCCGGTTTACTTCACTGCATTATCTTCGCAAAGCTCGAAATGAGCCAGCTCTCGACTCTCCTGCCACTTTTGAATAAGTTAATTAAATGAATCTGAGGGACGAAGCTTCATGTCCGGGCGTAATCACAGTTATCGCGGAATTACCAAATTTAATATTGAGTACTCGCCGCCGGTTACTAACTTTAACATCCCTGGGAAGTTGTCTAATTTACTTCCTGCCTCAACTAAAAATTATGCAGCCGTCTTTGCAGCAGCTTTTGGATTACTCCAAATAATTATAAATTTTTTTAAGCCTCACTTGTCTCACAACAGACATTGATTCTGTGGGTGGGGTTTAAAATAGCGATCGACCAAAATAGTGAGGGGTTAAAATAGCGAATTTCGAATTCAATTATAATAAGTTGATAACCGTTCGTCTAAATAATCAAAACTGTAACTCCAAACACCAAGACGAAATTCGCCGTTATATTACGACTGTTTGTAACCCACACTTAGGGTGGAGCAGCGTGTAGTAAACGAGGCAAAGTGCGTAGACGAAAATGGTTAATACAGACGAACCGTGCGCTAATTAACACTTAGCGGCGACCAATCGCACAACAGTCGGTTTTCCGGTGAGTCCTCGACGGGCAGATTAACTCGGGAACCTTCCGTAACAGTACCTCTATCACTGCGGTTACCAGCAATGCTAGTATGTGGACCACATGTGCGTCTAACTAGCCGTTAAATCATCGCTAGCTTTCGGAGTAATACGACGTGAAAAAATCCGCATAAAGTTATTTGTATATATTACTTTTAAGAATAAATACTAAGCTCTTTTTTCTGAAAAAAAAAGCAGCAACGTATTTGAAAAATGCATTATTACTATTAACTGTCACAAGACTATTTCGCACTTTCCCGAATATGACGAGGAATTTTGTATCAATTTTTAGAAATTCTACAAAAATATTTTCTATTTTTTCTTATCAATCAGTAAACGATTTGCTAAAGTTTTTTTTTACGTCGTCTCTAATGAGTTCTTAGAACTACACAATAACAAGGACTTTGGTTTGAATAACTTTCTTTTTTATTTTGAAATTGGTCGATACAAATCGTACAGAACTGCATTTGCACTAGAACGTAAAGAAGGTGTGTTTATTATTTGAGTTATTGTTTTTTAACTGGGATCTTTTTAGGTTTTTATTTCATTGAATGGAGGTAAAATTCATAGTAGTAAGTTCATTAAATATACTGACTTAAATTCGAACTTAAGTTCATATTTTCCGTTTAGGATTTGAACTTAAGTTCCAACTTTGTTTTTCGCCTCCAGTTTGAACTCACGACTATGAATTATCAATGTTTATGAAGCTCCAACTTATCCGACACTTTCACATTCCAATATCACAGATGAAGATTCGAAAATCTCGGATTTATTGGTTCTTCATCACAACAAAAACTTGCAGACCTTAAGGACACAATATTCAAGAGAAATCTTTTCTAATTGACTTGAACGGTGAAATTATTTTCGTGATTATTTTTTCAACCCCAATTTCGACCAATAAGAGAGAATAATAACATCACTTCGTACAACTGAGTCAAAATTATATCGATAATTATTCGAAAATTTCTGTTGCTTGACAATAAACAAAAAATTTGCTGTCACTTGTAATCTATACGAAGGTTTAAAACTTCAAAAGGTTTAAAACGTCTAAGTGCTATTCACGATCATCGGCATCAGTGAGCGAAGATAGCGATTATTGGTCGAATTCGAGGTTAAAAAAATAATCAGCTAAATAACCCTCGAACTTAAAAGTTAATCGAATATTTCTCCAGTTTTCTTCCGGTCGGGATTTTTTTTAGCAGAGCTTATTTCAATCGTTGCTGCGCGACGAGACAATCGGGAAAAACTCGATAATTTTCAAGCTCTCGAGATATTAAAACAGATAATTATTGAAGGAAATTATTTGAAGTGAGCCATTTTTCTGGAGATAAAATTATTATTTCTTAGATAAGGTGATAATAACGCGTGTGCGAGTCCGTGTTTTTATTGCGTTTTCACTTCACGCTTCTCCAGCGAGTCCCTGCATCGGATCATCGATGCTTCTATCATTTAAAAAATATCTTTGAGCTTATTCACGCTCACAGCTACATAATTATTTGTACATGTCTTCTCGATCGGCTCCGACACCATCCGCATCTTCTAAACTCGAGAAATTCAGGAAATGTGCCGGCCGGTGAATTTCATGATAGAATTCCTTCGGATTTGCGAGTTGCAAGTCATATTTCATTGTAGGATCGTGCCTCACGCCTAGAAAAAGCAAAGTCTTCGATTAATTCATTTGCTACCTCACAAAAAAAGCTTGAGAACATCAAAATTATTCACGTTCATTAATTAAATTGTAGAATATGTATAAAGAGTTATTTATTATACTCGGTTTGTAAATTGGACACTCCTTTGCATACGAATAAAAAGTTGTAAATTTCGTAACATTTTTATCAGTGAAGGATTGAAACTTACCCATGAAGTTGTAATTCCAGGATCCTTGACTCGGAACCATGAAGAAACCGAGGAAACGATCAGATAAAAGCATCTGAACCTTTTCGTAGTGACTCGGTAGGTATCCTTTAGGATTGTTGCCCTTATCAGTGTTCTGTTTGCCCCACTCAAAACCACTGAAACGAATATGATGTAATAAAAATTGCATTCAAATTTTCAGAGAATTTTATGGAACTCTAACACATAAAATATATATAAATAATTTTGAATATATTTTCAGCTGCTGACCTCGGTGTGAGTTTGTATGCAGTTAGAGAGCACGAGCCGGGAGTAAAACTGCAAGTTATAACTATGGTCTTCTCTCCGTCCCACGCCGGATTTTCCGCCATTACTCTCGAATGTGTAGAAATGTCCTGCAAGTCGAAAAACAATACAATTGTACATGAAAAATTATTTGATATAATAACTTATCACCTAACTAATTATTCGGGAATGATAAAACCATTGCTTTCTAGAAGAATCACTTTTAAATATTTGCACTTGAAAAACTTTCGATATAATTCATTGTCATCGATGATTCGCAGTATTTTGATATTAAAAGTGCCCTAGAAATACTTTTCTCCAAACTTTTGCTAAAAGTTAAGGGGGAAGCAATGTGACAATTTCAATTGTCGGTTTTTAACTTACCTGAGGCGAGAGTTGCGGCAGTTCATTAGGTTGCGTGTGAATCCAGCCGAGAGGCTCCATTTCCTTCAAGTACTGGTGATTTGGCAGAGAGGCCGGAAGATGTACCGTCTGATGAGTACCCCACTGAGGAGCCATGACGATACATCGGATTTCCTTCACTTGAGGATTATCAGGCGGGCTGATACCGTACAGATATCCAGCGATCTTTGTGGAATTTGATAAAAGCATGGTTAAGCATTTTGCGGACTAGTTTATTTAAAAAAAAAAACTCTCATTACAAAAAATGACCTGGATTATCACTTGTTTTAATACTTGAAAATAATTCCTGCATTTGCAAAATAATCCAAATATTATAGAACTTTTCTTTAATTCAATATATATTCTTGAGTATACTTTGAGTTTGGATGGTTTTTAATACTTTAACTGATTGAGATCCTAATACTAATCGATATCTCACGTTTTACTTTATTTATCTTGTCGGACAATACATGAATTGTAATCGAATTAAACTTCATATTTCCAATTGATCTGAAAAAATTACTTTTCTGTACGTGCTTTCAGATTAGCGCTTGATCCAACCGGAATACGCCGTCAGCCTTGTCCGGGACAAGCCGGCGGACGCACCCCAGCTGTCAACTCACATATACAGTTGATTTCAGGACCCCTACGCTTTTCATCATAAAGCCAAAAATTGACGATCAAATATTGACTTTCCAACTCTTGGGATAATTTTTCAAACACATTCAATATGAACAATAGAAGTACATATTCTCCGACATGGCTAGACATTTTTTGTAGGATTGGTTAATCCCTCAATGATTTATTCATTTTACTTTTTTCTAGAAAATTTTGATATTCAATAAAGTACTTAGAATTTTTTTAGATGTTTAAATAATGGCATTCGATATGACATTTGGAAAAAATATTAAATAAATCCATACAAAAAGAATCTGGTGCATTTGAAGATCTAACCAACCCTAAAAAAATTACGAGGAAAATCAGGGAATTTGATGGTCAAATCCAGGTCGAATAAGGATAGAATGCAATAAACAATAATAGTTTCTTACCTGCGCCCGAAGATCCGATATCGTCACAAACTTCTTCAATATATTCTTGGGCAAAATATACGTGTATCCCGTTTCCTTGATATCATCCGACGACACATAGATATGATTGGTCCTCAAATGCAGATTAGTAGCGGAAATGGCTCTGACTCTCCATTCAGTCTTAGAGCTGAATGTCTGAGTCTCATAATTTGAAGTAGTAGCGGTAATAATCTCATCTCCGTGTTTATTAACGGTTCTCGTCGTGGTAGCGGTGAGTTGCGATTGTTCTTTCGTCTGTTTTTCAATCTCCGCAATCTGTTGTCTTTGAGCGGAGGGTGCACTAATTTCCATTCCCAAAATAATGTCCCTAATTTCCGATTGCGTAAGCGACGCGACATTGACGTTGTTTTTCTTTCCGTAATCCGCGAGAATCAAATCCTTGAGCTGAACTTCAACCTTAATCCACTCGTCGTCGGTCAGCGTCGGCCAAATATGATGCGGCTCGGTGATCGTAGTCTTATCAGGCTTAAGGACGACTTTAGTTCGTTCGGTATTAACGTGAAGAGCTCTTAAGATGAGAATCAATCTCGAAAACGCGGTATAAGACGAAATGGTCTTGAGCCAATCGTCGTAAAGATTAAAAAGCACCATCTGCGGTTCCGTGGCCTTCAAAATAAGATCCCCGAATTTCTCGACCTTCAAACAAGCCTGGAAAGGCAGCTGAAGCTCCGAGCCCTTGATAACGATGTTCGGGAAGTCCAACAAGTGAACCTCGAGAGGATCCAACATTCCTTTCCTAGTTACGATGATTTGTTTCGGTTGTTCTTCAACAGGCAAAGATCTAATCAAAGCCGCGACTTCTTCGGCAGTTTTCCACTTGGCCAATTGTCCAAGACGCTTCTGTCCAGCCCAGACAGAAGTGTGAATGATTTTGAGGAAAAGTTGTCCAGTTCGAGGATTGAAAATGAAGATGGCGCCGTTTATAGGCTTCGTTGTCAAATTTCCTTCAAAAGTCTTGTGAATCGTCACTCGGTACACATTCGTGTCATCCACGAACCAGATTATCTGGTTGGAGAAAAGTTCTCCGTAGTTTTGAGACGATAAGTAAGGTTCTGTTGGTTCTGAGGAGTACAATTGAAGAGCCTTGCGAATTCTTTCACGAAGAACGTACAGAGCTGGATTAGCTTTCATTATTTTGGCCATCGCTTGCTGAATCAGAGGCTTGCAACCTGGGAACCAATTTCCGTAGGCGCTGTGGAGATTGTAGGCGAGATCGATAGCTATTAGAAGACCCGTTGGCGAAGGATAAATGGACATATTGTCGGTCGTGTAATCGAGGAACTTGGCTCGAGCGTAACGTTCGATATCGTGAGAATCGTAGTCTCCCCATCGAAGCTGTACGTCGATCCAGTATTTTTGAGTCGTTGTGTTGTCCATTAGATCCTTGGAATCCGCTAATAGAGACGGACGCGAGACGTTCCACTTGTAAGCGGAGAAAAGGAGGATATCGGCGCAAGAGGAGTTCATTTTGTAGGATTTTCGAGGATGGATTGTCTCTTTCTGCACGGTTTCGATCTCCAAAGCATCTAATTCTTGATCGAACACCTGACAGAGATCCATGACTATGGACTCGTGGACTTTTTGCCACAAATGGGCACGGAATATTTGAATGAGGGATATTTTGAGGGTTGGGATTTTGCCGTGCATGAAAATTCCCGTGAGATCGAGCTGTACTTGGAAACCTACGTAAACGTTCGCTCGATTTATTGTTGGCGACCACCAGAGCGTGAAACGACGATTCGGAATTTGATTCAAACCGGAACGCTGAGCGTTTGTCAGCTTTTTGTATTTCATTGATTCTTCGAAGCCAGAGGCTTTCTCCCAGAAAAGACCTTCCCAGGTTGGGAAATACGTGCCCTTGAAGAGAGTGTGCTCGAGAATTCCCTCGACACCGCCGAGGGCTTGGATCATGTCGGTTCGGTAATTGTTCAGGTTCCAAAGCTTACCGTCGTGGCGTTGGTGCGTCCACCAGAAAGGATTTTGCTTGAGAACCTTTAGAAGAGTTTTTTTCTCAGTTAATTATTGAGTTGATGTAAGAGTTTAACTATTTCTAATAATTTAGGTTTTTTTCGAGATCCAAAATTAGTCACTATGCCCAGTTTTTAAATATTTTGAATGTCAGCACGTCTTGAGGAAAATATGTTTCCATTTTTCCTACGGAAAAACTATCCTCAAAAAACGTTGAGTATATTCGGGAAAAAAGTAAATTTGGTCAAAATATGCTCAAAAGGCATGATTATACGGGAAAAAAAGTGATATCAGGCAAAATGTCCTTAAAAATCGTTACTTACATTCGGGGAATAAATAAATTTGGATAAAATGTCCTCAAAAAGGGTTACAATACTGAATAGTGAACAGCTGAAGATGGTTTCGCATAATATTATCGTGAATACACTCATATGTAATCGCTGCTCTTTTAAGGTCTAAAATAAGCAATGTTGAAGTATTTTTTCCCTATGACGAATCGTCCTAGTTTTGCCGATTAAAAAACAGCTGTTTGGCGGTCAAGGAACAAGTCCTTGTATCGCGTAATTTCTTTTTCTGTCTGTACTTTCAGATTAGCGCTTGATCCAACCAGAATACGCCGTCAGCCTTGTTTAAACAAGCCGGCGGACGCACCCCAGCTGTCAACCCACATATACAGTTGATTTCAGGACCCCTACGCTTTTCATCATGAAGCCAAAAATTTAAGATAAATAACCGTCCCTTAGAAATTCGGTAAAAATCTGCAGAAATTTTTTTTTTTCCGTATTTTTGACACGTCGGTAGTTCGACACACCTTTTTATAGAAAAATGTTCCATCAATGCTCAAAGGCTAAGTAGCTTTTTGCCGCGAAATCCATAATCAATTTCGAATGTACCAAAACCGTTCGAGATGTTGAGGCGACAATAATTTATCTTTTTAACTTGGCGCCGAGACATTACCATGGCTCTTGATAAACGTTAATCAAAATTCAGGAGAATTCAGGAGAAAACAAAAAAATAATCACAAACCTGGTACTGTTTGAACTCGGTCCTGATGCGCCATCCTTTATCATAGGCCAAAGTGTGTCGATCCTTCTGGAACAGCGTATTGATCCTGGGAATACCTCGATCCCAGCTGTCCTCAAGATCCTCAAGCGTGAGTCGTCGATTCTGAGCATTAGCTTCTTGTCTCTTCAGTGCATATTCGGCCCAGACTCTCTGCGAGTCGATAAACTCAGATTCCCAAGGTTGGATGTATCGATACAAATTGGGAATCAATTGATCCTCATCGTGACTCATTCCCGAGCGGAAATGCGTGATTCCCACGTCCGTTTGTTTGGACCATCGAAGATCCGATTGAGGAATCAAAACATGACCCATGGAAAGCATTCCAAGGCCTCCCAATTCTTTCGGCGTGTAAAAAACGACCGGAGGGAATCTTGAAGGCATTTTCGAGTTGAGCCCAATTTTAATTCTCGTCTGTATTTTATTTTCGCACTTTACAAGCAAATCCAGTAATTCCTGCGTATTGACAACCGCCTCGCGAAAATAGGTCATCAATCCTATTAACGCTGTGTTCCATTTGTTGACGATCTTAGTGAAAGTCGTCGAACCGGAAGCCATCAAAATTTGTCTGACTCTGTTGTGGAATCTTTGAAGACTTTCGTCATCGACTCGCAAAAAACATTGCGCTGTTCTTTCTTTCGTGACTTCGTTTTGCAGATTCCAGACTCCGTCTCTGTGCGTAAATTCTTCGTGAGTCGTACGACATTTCGGCAAAATTCTGCACTCGAAACCGCTCATATTGAACAAGAGGTTTGGATTGTCTTTGCTGTAAACGCTTACGAAACTGTTTTCCCACTGAATTGTCGTTGCCGAACGCGGAAGACGATTTTTTATGTCCCAGAAAACCGCGCGACCGAGATTCACGTCGTGTTTCATTAGCCTCATGCGTGCATCGCGCGGCCAGCATTTTTTGTTGTTGTAACCAACGATATTTTCGTTATTGGGATCGGGATGCTCGGTTAAATAGCGCTGAATCAAATCGCGAGCCTCTTCGGCGCTAAACCTGCAATTAATTATTTAATATCCGAACATTAGATGAATCATTTCGGGCTACTTCAGCCATCCACATTTTCAAAGTTGGGCAATAACTACAAAAGTGAATGAGAATAAAGACCTAAAAAGTTAAAAAAATTTCTGAAAATTCAATAGACGCATCTTATTCTCAGGCTGATATTGTTTCACTAAATAAAAGCTTTTCACTATAATGAATTGTTTTCCCTTAACAATATTACATACAAAAAATCCATTCAAAAAACGTACCGCCGAACATTGATTTTTTACGATAAAGTTAGAATGATAAATAGTGACAAACCTCAAAAACAGATGAATCCTGTCGACATAACGACAGTAGAGTCGAATAGGATGTGCAGTTTCGGAAGCAACGTCTTGGAAGGAAAGAAAATCGTTGGGCATTTGTGGCGGTCCAGCCATTTCGCTGGCTCTCTGAAGTCCAAGAACGAGAAGATCGAGTACAAGTCCATAGTACTGAGCAATGAACGAAGCAAACTGAAGTCCTCTGATAATTCCATAACTGTTTGTGTGATTCATGTCCTTGTAATTGATAACAACGTTGTTTTTCGCCGTCATGTAATCAGCGATGTTGTGATCGACGATAAGTCTCAGGAGTCGATTGAGAATCGTGAGATCGATTTTCTCGTAGAGTTTCTCGAACTTAGACTCCAAAAGTACGTCGCACTCGCCTTCGCTAACGTCCCATACTTCCTGAAGATTATTGACACCTTGGCACCATTTGTAGACGAGTAAAGGCGGAGGTTCCGTGTCAGAAGGTTTAACCCACGCAGGGAAAAGTTTCCTTTTGTCGGCCTCGTACCACAAATACTGATCCAAGTAAGCGTCGGTTATTTTTTCCAAAGGTTCTACATCGTAAACCGGAATCAAATGGCTGTAAAGATCCATGAATTCGATGCCAACCTCCTTAAAGGCTCTCTGAGTGAGCAAGTGACGTTTTATTCTGGAAAGAGCCTCGTGAGGATTGTCATAAGCCTGTTCAATAAGTCCCAGCTCTTCTCTCTGGCTCTGATTGAGCCTAGATTTAACGCTGTAAGCTTCCTTGAGCCTCTCCAGGGCGAGAATCAGCAGTTTTGTGTCGTGTTTGTAGGAAAGTGGCGGGAAAGGAATCGGCGCGAATCTGCGAGACTCCAGCCAATGTACAGTCGTCGTATAAATGGCGACAGCTTCCTCAGGAGAAATATAAGGTCCGTCTTTGAGGTAATTGTGTTGACGCTCCTGTTCAGCCTTCAAATAAAGTCGCGTTAGTCTTCCAAGATTCTTTTTGCACACGGTTTTGTCGACCGTAGCGCCACGACGAATTCTCTCGCGATTGTAATGCGCGGTGTTCGTCCACCAATCGGATTTCATCTTAACGTAACGCAGAATCATGTTTTCAATCGGTATAGGAAGTCCCGGTACTTTCCACGGGATATTTGCTTTCCAACAGCGCCAAGCTTCGCTAAGATGCTGGAGGATCGTTCGAGCTTTGTTCTGCTTTATTCCCTCGGGCATCATGTCGACTATATCGTGCATTACGGATGCGCGAAGCTCCAAATCGAAGTGAGACTCAACTCGCTGTTTCGTGACCGTTTTTGCCACGCCTTTCGAGTGTCTGCCCTCGAATTGACGCGACAAAAGATTGCCTAACCAACGCTCGAGCAAAGGAGTTATTCCTCGCATGAAAAACAACCATACGCGCCATCCTGGAGCCCAAAAGCCGCATCCAGGTCCTTTTCCAACGGGTCCCGTATTGAAACGGTAATAAATCAAGTGTTTCAAGTCTTTGCACATTCTAATCTGTCTCATTAGCTTGTATTTGTAGCGATACATTCCCGTAAGTTGTCCAACGTGAGCGAAAATATATTGCAAACCGTCGGCGAGCTGAAAAGCGTCGACGTTGTTCAGACGATACTGAACGTGGGAATCGATAATCAGCTTCGTGAGACGAAGTATTTCGCGGCAGAGATGAAAAGCGTTACCGAAACGGGACTTTTTACGCTCCTTCGTCGTTAGAGTCTTTACGGGCTTCAAGTTGAAGTTGTAATCGAGGTGAAGGTAGTTTAGATTCTTTCGGTGGATCAAGAGGTTTAACATGTTGTAACCTTGACGACAAACTTGAAGACCGGCTTCTACCCAATCGATTGTCGTAGTTTGGAAGAATTTCGTTGATTTGAACGAACGGAATAGATAACGCTTCTTCTGGGGCTTTGGCTTTCGGTGTTTTAGAGCGTTAAGCACGTAGTATTTTAGCAACTTTTGGTAACTGACACGCACTTTAACTGGCTGACTCGGTGGACAATGCTCGCGATACCACGATTTTACAAGGGGAATGTCTAGCGCACGACGAGTACGACCTGATCGAGTGTTGTAAGGACGAGGAGCCCAAAGAAGCGCAATTCCGTTTGCTGTGTTGTCGGTATACAGAGGAGTTTCTTGTAGGAATGGCTGCACATCTTCTGGGAGAACGAAGTCTTCGTCTTCTTCCACCAAAGGCTCCATTGTCTGAGGAGAATTTATGAAAACACTATTTTTTACAGCGTTTTTGCAGCGATAAATTTGACTCGTTGATTTTGATTCTTTGAGGCCGTGAAAGTTAAAGGTTTGTCAGATACGCTTATATTCATTAAATTCTGTAAATATATTTACAAATTTACTCACTTTCAGTGAATTCCTATGAGATATCGGGTTGATAAGAGGATCGAAGTAGAATGCCGGAAGGTCAGGATCCTCCGTTTTTATGTAAACAACATTCGGTGCGTGATACCTAAGTGAAAAATAATACATTGTCTTTTCCAAAAATCATTGTAAAGCAATTTATCAGACACAATGACAAATTTCGATCAACTTACCACGAAAGGTGTACAAAGTGCGGCATATTGTTATACAGATACGGAAAAGCGATTCTGTACTCTGTTCTGATTGGCTGCCGAATGATAATTTTGTTGATGTCGTTAAATTCGTTCCAGTCTTCGTCAGCAGCATTCGAGTCTTTAACGAGTGGTTCAAATTTCGGTCCACCGGGTATAGCCATATTTAATGCTTTGGCCGTGAAGAAGGATTTCGGATCGAAAAGATAGAAGAAATTTTGATCGACGAGATCCGTGAGAAGCTGATTGGCGAGACGATAAAGCGTCGCCATTTGCGGCAACGACAAATTCCAACGTCGGTAGGTCGATCCGTTTACGTATCTTTATTAATAAATTATAAACTATTAAATTCACTTGCTCGAAAAATCATTCCATTCATTCTTCGCAGTAAAACGCTAAATTTATCTGCCCTTCGTATTTTTGAATGCCGATTTTTTTTAAATTGCTACTAGCGTAACGCAACACGTGACTTTCACATTAGATTGTTACTGGCGTCACGTTAGTATTTATTTATTTACTTCACATTCTCCGTGTAGATTAGAAAGAAAAAAGTATAAATTCTTTGTTTCTACAAGTTTTAATGTAAATTAGACATTTTTTAACTATGTGCTTTCAGATTAGCGCCGAATCCAACTAGAATACGCCGTCAGCCTTGTCCAGGACAAGCCGACGGACGCAATCCGGTTGTCAACCCACATTTGCAGTTGATTTCAGGACCCCTACGCTTTTCATCATAAAGCTAAGATCAAAAACGAGCCAATACAAGGATTTTTATGTTTCAAACTGTACGTCTTTCCATCCTTCGACAATTTTGAGATCCATTTTTGTTCTTTTACTTTTTTAATGAGCAATTTTTTCGACCCGAAAAGTCGAAAATCCCTTTTTTTCTCACGAGAGTGTATATGGCAAAAAAAACGATAATTTAGACCTATAAAGAAAAAAATTGCTTACTTGGTTCCGACGAGAGGTTTATGTTCGTAGAACCATTCAGCGATCGATTGATCTTCTTCGGAGTCGAGCTCGATCTGTATAGCCTCGAGAGGTTCAACATCGAGAACGTTGTCCGCATAGTCGAGCGGCGGTTCCTCGTCGTCGAAGGGCGGAAATCTCATTCTTTTGAAATGGCGACGATCGCGTTTCTCGCGACGCATCATAATCCACATGGTTCCCCATTGTGCGATGTACACCGGCTCGATGACCCACGGAATTTCATTTACGAAAGTTATCGCACCGGTTATGTGATAGAGAACTTTTACGTCGCGGATCTGCTCCCACGGCATCGGCATATTTTCCAATAGCTTCATTACCGCGTGTGGCATATATTTCAGCGACCTATAATACAAAATAAATAATATCGTTAATTATCTATGAATAAGTTTAAAAATCTTGAGAGAATTTGCAGAACTTCGTAATTCTTTTTATAGTTCATAGATCTTTAAAAATGGAGAAATTTTTTCTATATGTTGAGATAAGCAAAGAGATAATTTAATGGCTTAATAAATACATAGTTTACTGTTTTTTAATTTTTTTACTGTACACATACCCCAGATAAACTCGTTTGTCGTGTCTGTATTTTCGGCTACTCATATCACCGTGATCTCGAATTATTTTTCTTATATGTTCAGGCGGCATGTCTTCTTTCTGAGCGTCTACAAAACCAAACTTCCTCTTCTCGGCGAAGCGTTTATTCTGCAACTGCTGCCACTGTTGTGCTGTAATGGTAGAAGGTAAAAAGAATTATTTCCATCTCTGTCTGGTTGCCAAAAAGTATGTTTATCTAATGTACATAAATAATTATTCAGGTGGACATTTTTATTATGTTTCGAGATTTCTGCTTCTTCTAGTTCTTTTTCCATGAAACCATTCAAGTTTTACTGCATCCACTCTCATGAGTGAACCAGTAAAATTGATCTCAGGATTATTGTGAAAGGTTTCATTTACTATTATTTTGTTATACATATTTGTAAATCGAAACGAGAAATAGACTTTACAATGTAATATAAAGTAATACAGCTCTGACTAATTGTAAGCAGCGAATGTTTCAGAATCCTTTCTTCTAGACCAAGAGAAAAGACAAAATACATGCTAACTTACAAGATAATAATCTCTTCATTACCTCAATAAAAACAACCTAAAACGCTAATTAAAAAAGCCAAGAAAATTATATGTTACCTTTCTCTTGCAATTGAGCTTCTGAAAGTTCCTCTGGCTGTTTGGGCGTCTGTGGCAATGGAGGTCCTGCCATAGCATGCATGTGGGCCTGGTGCGCAGCTTGTGCATGAGCCGCAGCCTGCGCATGGGCCTGTGCAGCAGCCAGCTGAGCATGAGCCTGTTGCTGGGCCATCATTGTGGCCCATGGGTTTGGCCCCAGTAAATAAGGTGGAATAGACATCTTTAGTCAAGATGCTGTAACACCTGAATCAATAATAATATTAATATTACTGTAAATAAAGCAAATTTTAGAGCAAACTGTACATTTTTACTTCTGCATAGAGAACGCTTTCCTCTAGTTAAAAAAAATGTTTGATCTATTTATTTCAAAACGCATCCTCATAACAATTATTTTAAAGTATGTTCATTGATAAGCATATGAGATGAAAATACCAATATAGTATAGTATATAAATTAGTATAAATTTCTCTATAACCAATAAAAATTTACAAATTGTAACTCAACTAATATATAAATAGGACGGCCTATCCTGGTATCCGTAAATGACTATCGATTCAGCGATTAGAAACCGATAAAGAAATTGAAAAAACTTTACAATTTGGTAAGTATGTCGATAAACGTCAGTGCAAACACGAAATTGCAGGTACGAATTTCTATTTTCTTAAAATTAAAAGTTTTCCGTGAATATTATGCAAATAGCTCCAATTAAGAAACTAAATTTGGTGGGATCTCAGAATCTAAATTTGAGGTTAAAAAATCCGCTCCAATTTCCTCATCGAGAAATGAACTAATATTTCTTATTTTCCAACTGTATTTACGATAAAAGGCAAAAAAACCTGGCACCTCATCAAACGTTATAATCTCTTGCTGAAAATTTGGACAAATGCATTTCTGCGTCTGAACTTTGTGTTTACAATCCCTACGCAAATTGTTAAATTACGTTTTGATGATCTTTTTCGGAGCCTAACCTGCAAACCGCGACTTTTTCTTTCAATTCTTAACCTCCACAGTTCTCAGTATGCAAACACGTAAACATTCATCAATAATAAATTGTCGACAATGTGAATATACTTATTTCAGATCGTTTTTTGGTTTCTTTCATTTTTGATAACGCAACTCGTCTCGGAGGCTCAGATAGCCGCATGGAAAATAGCTCGCGATTGTTTGTAAATATATGATAAAAATTAATAGAAATTTGGTCTCACACTCGATGGAAATCGCTTCTTGCGTTCACAGCATTTCGTTTATCGTGGGCTGCACTTCCGCATTAGGCGAAAGTCCTTCTGGTTCTGGTTGCGAATACGTTGAGCGTCTTCTTGTTGTTTAAGCAATGAGGTTATATAGTCACTTACTGGTCCTTGCAATTGCCGCAAGTTTCTAATGAACCGGATTGCCACGCCGGCGTCGGCGTCTATAAACGTTACAGAGGGAAAAGGGTCGACATTGCGAGACGAATTTTAATTCGCCCGTTAGCCGCGGGTGCGTGGCAATCAAATAATTCACAAGACGAAATAAACGCGCCAATATAATTTTTTTTTAAATACCCAGTGTCTAAGCCGAAGGAAGAAATTTAAAATATCGCCACCTACAACTTTTTTTTTAGGTATCACTCCTCCCAAGTCGAGGGTCATTACTTTACCACGGTAGCACTATGACAATTTTTTTGTTGTTCAACTTTTCATTTGGAAAAACGATAGTGTCAACATTTTTTTTTTTCAATCACGAAAATGTTAATTAAAAAAAATTCTTCTGATCATCGCTAAATGTGAATTTGCAATGCAAAAACGTGAATTACTTTCTGATAAATATAAAACAGTTGAGCATTTCTCTAATTCTGTTGAATATCTTCCTGGATAGAAAAACGTACTGCGCGGCAGTGCCGTCAATATGCCGTCAATACGACTCCAAATGTCTTTCTGGGTTCTCAAATTTGCGTAGAAGTTGAATTTAGTTGAAAAATTACATAGGTAATTTTTTTAATGCGCAGAGGAATTGTTAGTTAAGGAAACATTTTTATGATAAAACTTTATTCGTTATCTCAAGGATCAACGCACAAGTCGTGAAAAACATCAGAATCGGTTTCATCGAGGAAAAGACACTTGAATATATCGTTATAGAATTCCGGATAGTATTCGCATGCTCTCTTGTTATCTGGCGAAAAGTTAATTTCCAGGATGGCAGGCTGCATTATTCCATCTTTCCACTGTAGCATCAAATCAGCAGCGTAAACTGCTCTGCTCTGCGGACTCTTAGCGATTCCACGAGGTGGTTCAGCTGCAGCCGCAGCTTCAAAAACTTGCCTCAACATCTTCAGGATCTTCGGCTCAACATTCGTCGCCCAATCAAATTCCGGATACATTTTATTCCACTCCTCAACGAAATCCGCGCATTTCAGATGACACAGTCTTTCGCTAGCTGCGTAATTCATAACAGTGAAATGCTGCTCGTAGACATCAAGATTATCCAAGCCAAATGACCTGTTGGCAAATCTCAGAAAAAAGTTTGTATAGGCGTAAGCTTGAAGCGGTTCGACGGATTTCAGAAGAATCACGTAACGCACATCGAACTTGACTCGCCCGATTTCTGGTCTGTCGAACAAAACCGGATTTTCAATATATTTCTGCGCGATCTTTGGTCCGGTGCTCGGTAATCGCAGAATTTGATTCAAATTCTTTGTCACATGGGTATCTAAGCCCCTCGCAAGATTCCAGGGTTTGCAGATCCAGTGATTGTCAAGATTGCGAGCTTCTCGCTGTTGAAAATACGCAACGAACTGAACGAGTTCTGTACTTAAGTTGTAAGTTGTCGGCAACCATTTCGGACGAGTATCAAGTGATTCGGAGTCGTACTTTTCGCTGTCAGCTTTTCGCCGACAAACAATTGCCAGCAAATCTTTAATCGTCAAGACGTTTTCAAAAGGAAATTGATTAACATACGCGTGAGCTTTGCTTATGCTCAATTCTTCATATTCTTTGAAATGTCTCATTAGCCACAAAATATCGGCTTCGTCCTCGTTGCCCACGATTTCGAAGCGGGAATCTGTTAAATATTCGTTAACATAAATGTATTCGGAATAAACTCTGAGTTTTCTGTCTTTTGGTCTTGAATATTCGATCGTCTCTGCGGGCAGAGATTCGCGAACGTGACCCGCGAGAAAGTAACTTTCCGGCGGTTCACTTTGCACGAAATTTTCGTTAGAAAAGTCGGATTCTTTCCAAGGCAGAAGCAAAGCTCGTCTTTTTTCGGGATCGTTTGTCTGTCCCTCGACAAAATCTCTTGTAACTTCCTCTTCGTTTTCAACGTTTTTCGTGGGGAATAAAAGAGTGTAAGTTACACCTTCGGGGAGATACAAAAAAGGAACTGTTCTGAAATTGGGCTCGTCGCTATGATTAATAGCTGAGCCCAATTCGTCCATTATGTACCATACAGGCATTCTTTCCTCTATAGTACCGACATTTAGAGCGAAGGATTGATTGTATCTCCACATTTCTGACAAGACGAGCTCGATTTTTTCATCCCGCGATTTCTCGTTATCAAAGCCCATTAAGTTGCACATTCGATCAACGAGACCTGGAATTTCGGACAAATTTTGTCGTGCGTTTGCTACGTCGTATGTCCACGCGTGATCTATGAGGAAAATATTCTTCGGATCTTGCGCAGACATCTCAGTAATTGCAAATAGTTTCCACACTGGGTCTGTGGGCTCTCTATTGCAATCGCCGTAATCCACAGAAGCTAATTGAAATACTAAACCCGCGTCGAAGGTTTGATTCTTCAATTTTTGCCAAAGGGACTCCCAGAAATGCTTTGGTACTGCTGAAGACTCAAGCTGAATTCGGTGACCTTCCAGAAAGATGTGAAACGGTAGCGTACCGTCCATTCTTGATAATCGGTTTTCTGTAAAATTGATAACCGGCTATAAACAGTTGTAACAAAAGCTATGATCATCAACCTAAAGTGGAATTTTTTTTCCTACTCGTCCTTTTATGTCTTTAAAATAAAACTCAGAACAAACCAAAAGGCAAGTGCGACTAAGCAAATATAAACAAACAGAAATACTTCTAACATTGTAAGGAAAATTAATTATGAACATCATTCTTCATGATCATTTTTTAGAACCTACCATTTTTTATGGGAGCCAAATTCTGATCTGAAAACTATTTTCATCAACCTACACGAGAAATCGTTTTTGTTCTAAGCTTTGTTGAATCATTGAAATATAGTAAAAACAAACTATTTTCCAGCCAACAAAGTGCAGACTATTGTTATAGAAGTTACAGTCATTAACAACAAAAATCTTTATTTTCCAGCTAAACTTTGTTATAATATTGGAATCTAAAAAAAATGATCAAGTGTGAGCCGAGCAATTACAAACTATTACAGCAAATTGTCAATTCCATTCTCATATGGATTATTAGAAAAATACAATATCCGATAAGAATAATAACCAAATCGCATCAACTGGTTTATATAAACACGATAAAAATGCCATCTTCTTACAATTTACCTATCTAATATTTTTTTAGACGAAGATATGACGTTGAAGTCGTTTAGGCACGTGGATTAAACTGAGTTTTGAACACCGGCTAAAATAGTACACATCATGGTTGCCCTCGTTATATATATACACATATTATATATATACTTTATGGGAACAGATAAGAACGAGTCGCTAATAGATATGCCGATTGGTAACTTAGTTTTATTTAAAAAAAAAAAAAATTAAAAGAAAAGATTATTTAGAATTTGACAGAAAATGAAATTATACCGTCAGCTGTTATAAATTAATTTTATATGAATATATGTGAAAGATCCAAAAAGTGCAGTTGGACCCGAAAATGCCCACGTCTTCATGTTTCCGAAATAAAGTTAGCGCTGCTGTAGCCGCTGAGCCGGGTTCACCAAAATCCACTTTGCGACATCATATACTACGCTAATAATTGATAGCATTAAAAATATTGTCACACACGTTGTTCAGAAAAGACGAATAATAATTTCACCGAAAATTTCTCCCAATCGATATAAATATCAATAAAATGGGAAGTTAAAATTAAATAAGGGAAAAATAAAATTGGAGGCTTGATTCAAATTCCTCTTTTTCAAATGAAGAAAAATGAGTGGATGAAGAAATTAGTTTTTGTTATGACAAACCACGAGTAGTCGAGTTCCGGTTAGCGCTCTGCGATTTTCGCGCTGTTCACTCTTCACTCACACAAAGACATCGTGAGAAGCCGGTACGAAAGGATCCATTCTGTCGTTCCTCATCAGTGTTCAAGAGTTTATTGCGGTAAGTTATTGGATATATAAAATGTCGTCATAAAATTTCACCATTTTCGCGAATTCCGAGCGAAAACCGTTGCACTGCTTGACAAATTAGTTTAGTTAATTTTTAGTTGCCATAATCCACGTGGAAAATCTAACCTGTTGTTTATACGTTCATATTCTTTAGTAACGGTTTTTTTTTTGCACCTGTTTTTCTATATCGAACGAACGACGAACTTTGTCATTGATTCTCGACAATAAAATGCTTGTTTTTTTTGGTGACAATCAGTACAAATATTGTGAAACTCGACCTTTTCGTTAAGACCTTTAGCCGCCATTTATTAAAATTTATGGGATTGGTAAATAAGTTTGGTCAACGTATTATCGATTTTTTTTTGTTGAGGCTTTTCTTTTCATTGTTCGGAGAAAGGATATTTCGGAATTAAGGATAATCCATATGGGCAATTGGATAATATTACCATTCTTTTTTTTATTGTAGTCTAGTAAGTCTATTGAATTTTCTTAATTTATAATAGAAATTAAATTCAGCGGGAAATGAAGTTTAAGACAAATTTTAATGATTTTAAAATTATGTGAACCATGCAATCAATTGTGTGACTGTCCATGTTTGTCACTTAGGTTCATGCGTAATTGTTTAAAATGATTCATGTTTACTACTTCCTTATGTTATCTTGATTAAAGCAGAACAATTGTGTACTTAAAGTTGTACAAATGAATTTGTATCTTGTTAATTTTTTCAATTAATTGACATTGATAATTATTTTTCAAGCATAACGATTGAAAATGTTACATGAAGTAATAATAAAGGAAAAAGATTTTAATTGATTACAGTATTAATGACAATTTTATTCTATTTCTATAGTTCTATATAAGAGATATATAATCATGACCAAAGAAATTACGAAAATAAATTTGTTTTCAAAATATAACTCAATAGATTCATTTTTAAATATATATTTTTATATATGTACATCTTCTACATTTTCATTGAATATTCATGGAGACTCTTTAATTTCTATGAATAAAAAAAAACTACAAATATGGTAGAAGTTTTTATATTAAATTATTATGTTTAATGAAATGTGTAACAAATTGTGACAAACAGTAACAAAGTATTTCCACCTTTTTTTCTTATAGATATTTGCAAGCATTTTTATCTAAAAAAAAACCGAGCAAATCCCACTTGTCGTCATGACAAAAGTAAAGGCAACTAACGAAGTTGCCAAAGATACCTCGAACCACCCAAAAAATGGTTCGATCCACAAGAAAAAGCAGCAAAAGTTCAAAAATACACCAACAGGCAAAGTAGCTTTAATTGATGGGAAAAATCCTCGGCGAAAGAGCAATGGCAAGCTTACGCACCAAAATGGCAATCAAAACCAACAAAACTCTCCAAAGCAAAAAAACTCGCCGAAAGGTTCCAACAAAAATGCAAACAGTCCGAAAAGTCCTAAATCAACTAAATCTCCGAAAATAAAAATTGAGGAAGAGCAGGACGATGATGATTCCTCCGTCGACGACATAAACGAGGGAATTTCCATCAAGGAAGAAATCAGCGCGCCGGAAGACGAGGTCGACGATGATTCGTCTTCTTCGGAAACCGAAGCTGTCCCCGACATTTTTGGGCAGAGTTTGACTGAAGAAACCGACGACGATGACGACGAATTTGACGCAGACAGTGATGAAGATAAAAAAGATGCCGCGGAATACAAAGGCGTTAAGATGTTCAAGGGTTTGAAACCCCAAGCTGAGACAAAAGAGTCTTCCGATGATGATGAAGATGATGATGAGGAAGACGATGATGACGATGACTCCTCTGACGAAGAAACATTATCCGCGCCATGCCTTAAGGATCTCCTCGGTGACACTATCTCTGATGGATCAGACGACGAGGACTTTAAAAGCGGCGAAGACTCCGATGAAGATTCAGATGTGGGAGTCGATCAGTCCCTTAATTCTTCAAATGCTGTTTCCGCTACTGACGAAGATGATGATGATGAAGACGATGATAATGATGATGATGATGAGGAGGAAGACTCGAGCGATGATGAGGCTGCTCCAGATCTTAAGGCTCTTCTTGGTAATTATACAAGAAAATTCAAAAATATTTGAGGATTACTGTTAAAAAAAAAGATAACTATGAGAATTTCCTCTTTTTATTGATAACTATACGAGGCACATTACAGAAAATAATCGTTATTGAATTGGCGCTGTTATCAGCGAAAATTTCCAATCAATGTATTTGGCTTCTGGAAATTTATAATAATCCGTACTTACAGGTAATAGCATCGCCGATGATTCAGACGATGAGGATTTCGAAGGTGATGAAAATGACGAAGATGATGAGGATGAGGATATGAGTGACGATGATGACGACGAAGATGCTCCATCACCCAAAAAGAAAGTCAAGGTCGTAAGAGCCAAAGATCATGATGAGGAAGACGACGAAGATTATGATGGAAAAAACGAGAGCTTTGATTCTACGAACGACAAGTCCGATGTCGATGACTCGGAAAAACCGCCAAAAATGTCGGCCGAAGAGCGACAGGAACGCGATCAAAGAACGATTTTCATCGGAAATGTACCAAAAGACACTAAAATGTCGCGTATCAAGACAATGTTTAAAAAATTCGGAACCATCGAAAGCATAAGGCTCCGAGGCATTATTCCGGAAAATCCAAAAATGCCTCTTAAGGTCGCGGCTATCAAGAAGAAATTCCATTCGAAGAGCAAGACTATCTGTGTTTTTGTAACCTTTGAAACCGTGGAGTCCGCTGTAAAGGCGCTTTCCATGAATGGAAAGACATTAGACGGCAATTTCTTGAGGGTCGATCATGCCAATCAATCGAGACAAGCAGATAAGGACCGGACCGTATTTTTGGGAAATCTGCCATTTAGTGAGTTGTTTTATTTTTATTGCTCTTTCGTTTTCTCCTACGTTAAATGTGATAAAAAACTAAAGCTGATTAACGTACTTTCTAATAGTTTGTAGGAAGGGAACAAAATAATGAGAAATTAAACTTGAATTTTTTTTCCATTCTACTTTTGGCTAAAATCATAGTTTGAATAATATGGATGCAGCTTCAAAAAAAAATTCAGGCTGACATTTACTTTCTTCGTAAATAATTAAATTTTGATGTGTTGAATTTTGAATTTTTGAGATTTTGCTTTCTCATGGTTTTGTTTTCTTAATAATATTAAATATCTCCTTGTACCTTTGCAAAAACCGAAATATCATGAGGAAGCAATGTGCAAAGTTGCACTTTGCGGCCTTGTTTTATTTTGCAGCAGCGAAACTTGTAAATTAATGCATTACAATTTTTTTTTTCACGATTTCTAAAAATGTTATAAAAGATGTGTAGTTAAATTCTTTGAGCAAACTTGTGGAAAACTCGTTTACTTACTGCAGTACCGTTTTTATTCTCGTAGCCATCGAAGATAACGAAGTCTGGGAGGCTTTCAAGGACTGCGGAAGAATCGAGTCCGTAAGGATAATCAGAGACCGAAAAACTGGAGTTGGACGAGGATTTGGTTACATTAACTTCGAGACATCTGACGGAGCGGTATTGGCCATGGATTTGAATGGCACGAAAATTAAGAATCGCGAGCTTCGTGTACAGGTCAACGCTCCTGACAGAACAAAGAAACCGCGAGCCGAGAAAAACGGCAAAAAGCGGCAACTTTTCGCAGGCGCCACATCTCCATCACCGAAGAAACTGAAAACCAGCTCAGAAAATGCTCAAGTCGCTGTAAGTATTATTTCCAAAGCAAAATAACAGAACGGTGTTCGAAATTTCAACTTCAATATAAAGTCTAATTAAAAAAACAACAAATTTGTAATTTTATTTTTAATTAATTCAATAAATAGATTTTTATAGACTTTCATTCTGTTAAGACTGTTTTTCTCGCTTTATTTTGAAGAAATTGTTGCTTATTTGCGACGTTAGTAATTTAAAAAATTTCCATTACAGAAGCACAACAGCTTAAACGCGGAAAGGCGCACGGATAAGAAAAAACGTTCGCAAGGTGAGAAGCAGAGAGGAAGTTCGCATTCGTCTAGTCCTGAAGGCAAAGGCGCAGGAAAATTCCAGGGACAAAAGGCCGACAGCAAGAAGAAGTCGAAGCCCAACAAACACGCGAAAAAGAAGATGCAAATGGCCGAAAAGCTTCTCGCAAAGTCGAAGAAACCCGCGGCAAATTAAAGACACCGTTGACTTTCCTTAAATTAAGTTTCTTCTAGCAAGTAATGTTTGTTATGTATTTGCGTCGCATGTAATATCTTACTCATTGTTCACACTAAGTTTACGCCAAGCATCGAATTTCCAAAAAAAAATTCTCATACCAATATGATCATTTTTTGAAGTTCGATGGAGCTTAATTTAAATTGAGCTTAGCTCTTCTTTTTAATGTATATCATCGACTCCATCGAAAAGTCCATTATTATTTGTTTTCTTTCTCATTCATCAATCACGTACGAATGTATATAATGTTACTACTTACTCGCTTAAGAATTCGTCGGAGGAGGTAAACATGTATTTTACAAATGCACAATTAGATAAGTTCGACAAGTGATTATAATTGCCTTGTTACTCTTTGGTACCTTTCTCAATATGAAAAACAGCAGATTGAGCTCATCAACAAATATGACGAAAACCCGCAAATCTTACTATTTTGCTACCTCATAGAGAAAGTTTTGCTTGCATGAGAATTTTTTGTTTCCGAGATTTTCATGTCACGACACTGGAAATGGTCCGAATCATCGAGAAAAATGGGTTAGAAAAAATATATGTATTTTATGCTATTGTCAGCAACATAAAAAATCAGCGACTAAATCCAAGAAGTTGAGGGTTAGATCCAGGCCAAATTGATGGGCCCAAACATTAAAAAATTATATGTTAGAGTTTTAAAAAAAGGCCGAATTAATGGGCCCAAACATTAAAAAATTATATATTACAAAGTTAAAATTTTTTTTAAATAACTTATATTTCTCTAAATTAAGGACGTACATATCCGGCCACTTGAATAAACGAATGCTGTCCATTTGAGCAAGGGCATAAAAAACGTTCATTCACTAATCGGTTTATCCTACCAAATAAAAAAATTATAATTTACTCTTAATCAACCTCTTGATTTGTTTCGTTTTTCACCAAACTTTTGATCTTCGCATGCAATTGTGTTGGTAAATTACTAATACATTCTGTGGCACAACGAGAACAAAACCGCTTTGCATAGAAAACGCTGCAGCCGAGACAAACCGATTTTTTGCACAAGCTACAATTGGCACCGAGTACAAGAACTTCGCCCCTGTTTGGAAGACTCGTCGGATCCTTCATGATATAACAATCTTCGGAGAAGCTAATTTGCCGAGCAAACGGTGGTTTTGCGCCTTTGTAATCGTAATGTTCCTCCAGTGGACAATAAGCGCACTTAAAAGTACCGCCGGGATCTCGTTTTTTTACGTCTCCGACAATCGAAACAACGGACTTTTCATTCGCGATGTCGGAATCATCGGTGGGCGCTGCGTCCATCCTAAAAGGCAGTAAAAGGGCCAAAAATGAGTCCCCCGTTAAAAAGATTGATAACAAATTTATTTTACAATTTATTTAATAATTTATTCAAATTGTGTTCATGAATTATACAATGCAGTATAGACATACAATATTTTTTGTACACAAAAGTTGATAAATTCCATTGCAAATACTTTTTTTTAACTTATTGATACTTTTTGTGTTTGATTACAAAAAAAGTTTTCGGAAGCAACGCGCTTTTTCCTTTTTTCGATCAACAGAAAACTGTTAAAATAAATCTATCAAACAAATTATTATCTTTTTACAGTTCCTCAAACTACGTTCGATAAGCTATGCAATACAATATTTTATACACAGGACCATTAAGGTGGAATTCATTAGAATTGAAATAACCTGCGAGCACACGCTTTCAACTTTCAATTAAATAAATAAAATTACCAGCTTTTGAACGAATTCTAAAAGGAGATTTTTTTGCCAATCAAAAGATAAAATAATGTTGATAGGGTTGTGGTCGTTTATCAAAATATAATATATCTCTTAAGATTCGACCCTAAGAAATAATATAAATCTCTAATGTGCGCAGTATTCTTTCCATCCGAATCTCTCCCAATTTGTGCCTTCAATTGACTCTACAACGTTTCACTTTCCGGTATCGGCAGTAACTTTATCTTTTTCCGGTTCCTTGGGCCACCATTTCGGTTTTCCAACACTAACTTTACTCCCCAAAACTGTGAGTGTTTGAGCGCTCAAAGCTTCAGCGATCCTCATCAAGCCAATCCCATAAATACCCTCATTACCCCTAAATTTTCCAACGGCTTTTCCCGCCTCATTAACAATATTTTCATCGTAAGAAAATACTTTGTCTGCGCCATTTTGCAAAACCAACGGCATTATGCGCTTGCGCACAACGCCCGTATGATGAGTTCGAGCTGTTAATTCTTGTCCAATATAACAACCCTTATGAAAACTAACGCCATGCAAATAGTCGCAATTTATTTCCAAAGGAAGTGCTTTTCCAGGCGGAAGATCGTTAACACCTTCTGCGATTCCCAATCGATAAAGAAACGATCTGTAGTTCGAAAAATCACCGTTTGCCGCCACATCGAAGCCCAAATGCTTAACGATTTCCTCTTGCGTTACGTCACCGTTGCTAAGAATCCTCAAACTCGTTTCCGGAACTCTAGGATCTTCATAAATCATCATGTTATCAATGAGCTTACTCGATTTATTGCTCAACGTGCCGCATGGAAATATCTGACCTTCCAACGGGCGATTTTTCAAATCGCTTTCATTGCCGATTTCGTTCGAACCAATCAGAGCGTCGAACGTGCTCCAGACTTTCATGCTATTGACCATCGGCTCTATTTCGACCTTACGTCGGATTCTGTACATTTTCAAATGTTTTTGAAG
This sequence comes from Tromatobia lineatoria, assembly GCA_949699805.1. Taxonomy (NCBI): domain Eukaryota; kingdom Metazoa; phylum Arthropoda; class Insecta; order Hymenoptera; family Ichneumonidae; genus Tromatobia; species Tromatobia lineatoria. The sequence continues at coordinate 934,773 of OX453052.1, forward strand.
GTTATCCACCATTTCGGTATCACATTCCACATAAAAAATCGCTTTATCGAGCGTTTTGTAAATAATAGACTCGCACATGACTCGACCTTTGATGTTGAGAAATAAAGTATAGATGTTGGCAGCGCCGTCGTCGAAATGTCGCATATCGTTTGTTATCAAGCCTTGCAGAAAATCCGAGGCTTCGAGGCCGGCGACTTTTATCAAAGCTCGACTTTTTAGGTGTTCCAGAAATTTTGAACTATGCGTCGAGTTTTCTCTGATCGTAGTTTTTGTGATAATCATCGTCGTTTGAACTATAGATGGTAGAAAAGCTTTTTTTGCTAATCGCAACAAATTTAAACCCGGCATTATTGCGATTGTTGTTGTTTAATTTTTCTCTTATACGGCGCAGCTTAAATTCGAAGCATTTGTCCGTTGAGTTATTCCTGATAAGAGAAGGGAGAAAACTGGCTTTGCAATCTGAATCCAATATTCGATTTTCTAACCTCCCTTTTATGGTATAATAATTGTGATCAATGTAAAAAATTTGGACAAAATTTATAATAAAAGAAAGCTTAACTCACGTGTTTACGAGTCTTCGGTCTATGTAGAAGCTTTTTTCTTTCCGACTGTCAATACTTTACTGAGGAAATTAAAGGTAATTAATATCTGAAGTTGATTTTAGTAGCCGGTGTTGGCCGCCATATTGTTTAGGTTTGTAGAATAAAATCTATGTGGAGGGGATATTTGGTGAAGCGTACCTTAAGCTAGAGCCCGCATGTAACGATGACCTTAATAACCGCAGATGTCATAAGCGGTTAAATAACCGAACTCCCAAAACACGTGACAAATTTTTATTCCTTTAATTTAGAAATGAATTTTATTTTTTGAGACGATACTTAATTAAGTTCTAAACTAAATAAGTATTTTTTAGGTGGTGAAGGTTATTCGGCTATTGACGACCGAAGGAATGAAACTATCTTCTTTCCTTATACGTTTCGTCCCTGATCAGGTTCCTCTTTAGTATTTTATTTTATGAAATTTTATTCTATAAAAAAAATGTGGTGTCATTTATTTCCAGGTGAATTGTAGAGCTGAATTGTGTATTTTTGTTGATTTTTTCGAAATTGTTTATGGTGCTTCATTTTTGGAATTACCCTAAGTATTTGAAGTATTCTCCATCGACTCTTCCACTTTTTTCTCGACTCTCCTCCGTTTTGACTTTTGACTTCCTGCCGGAAAATCCATCAGATTATTTTGCTTTCGACATGTCCCATATTGGTCACTTTTAATCGTTTGCTAAATTACCGAAAAAGTATAGTGATTATTGCATACCAAAATGTTTCAGGAAAACATGACGTCAAATTAACGTGAAAATACGGATTCTCTTCAAGAAAAGGATTGAAGTTGTGAAACAACTATCAAAAATAGACAAGAGTTTTTTTTTTACAAAAAAGATATAATTTATTTCCGTGAAAATCTTATATGTATCGCTGTATTTTTACATATTTCACTTATCCGAGTTAAATTCTAACTGGCTACTTACAGCGTTTTTCTAAAATAAAATATTTTTTTTTCACAATCTATGGAACTTAAATACAAAATAACTTTGAATTCTGCCGCATTTAAAACAACATTGGCTGAGGTGGGCTTAAAGTTGATTCTATGTTTGACATGTATAATTACGATACCTTAACAACACAACACAAGATAAATCGTACGTTGCACACAGCGCTTTGCGCTCGCACTGCTCGTTGTACCGGCCTTGAAAAACGGCTTACAAATAAAATACTCGCTGATATGCTGTCAGAGAAAAAAAAACTAATTTTTGTAGCCGAAGATTCAAACGCTTCCCAATGGTTCAATCGGTACTATATTTTTTTAAACGTTTCTTCTATTTTCTGTGATTATTGTTTTGAAGTATAACTTGTACATCAGGAAGTTCTTGTGAAGAGTTAAGCCACAAAAAACGATAGAAACCTCCAAAAAAATTCAACACAGCGTTAATTGCTACAAAGCGCTGTTATCTCGTCTTCATATGTAAAAAAAAACCTCTTTCTTAACTCAGTCCAAAGAATCACTTCCCAAAATACGAGTCCAGCATGACTTTAACATCCTTCGGCGTAAGTTCCGTGGAAGTGGAGCTGATTTTCGACGCGAGGCCCCAAATATTAGGATTTCGCGTACCAATCCCATAATATCGAAGATCATCATCAGTCACGACAATCATTAGTTTCTGATCATGATTTTCCTCAAGAAACTCCGACAAACTTTCTTTCCCATCTGTTTTTTCTTCGTCTCTGCATCCGTCATCAATTTCCGCTTCAAAATATTCCGTGCTGCTCTGATCTTCATCCCCACAATCTTCGTCCTCGTTTTCGTCGTATGCTTCGTCGCTGTCTCTCGAAATCATTTCAATGAAACTCTTTTCCGCAGCTTCAGAAAAATTCGTGGCTGCTGTCAGCGCCCCCACAGTTTGATCAGCAAACCAGATGTACGAGTCAACAGATCCATGATCTTCGGTCTTGTGAATGGCAGCTTTGTCGCCGCTTTTAAATTCAATGTTACAAAGCGCGCACATGATATCGTGCTTCATGAAAAAGTGGAGTTTGTAGCTTTCGCAGCTTTCTAATTCTTCCGCGCAATTCGGACAACTAACAGCGCCATTATCCGTCGAGTCGCTGAATCTCTGATACTCACACAGTGATATAAACCTGCTCATGCCCAGCATTCTGATTAATTCTTCGGCGTCTTTTTCCTCAACATTCATGCCAACATTCCAGATGGATTCTTTGTCCTCTGTGTAAGTTTCGCAGGGATTTATGTGCTGATCAATCATATGTCTAACCAGTTTTCCTTTTGAGTACATTTTCTCGCAAATCCTGCAAACCTCTCCCATGATCGAGTGGCTATTAGCCATGTGAGTCCTCAGGATCGCCATCGATAGACAATACAGCCGGCAAAGATTGCACTGAATTATTTCCTCTTCACCAATGTAAGTCACCAAACTGCTTTCTTTCAACGCATCTTTTGGCGGATTTCGGCTTTTCTGTTTCGCAGTGTTTGTCTCTTGTGATCTTCTTTTCTGTGGGGAAACTTCAAGGCTTCGGAAATCTCGCTTGCGACCTTTAGCGGTTTCGTTACCCGTGAATTCGTACTCCATATCGACGTATTCCTGATCGCAGTCTCTGTCAATTTCCTTTTTCACAGAATGGTCGTCGTATTTGCTGGGCACGGCATCAGGAGTCGCCATATGAACTGGACTGCTTTTTCTAGGTCTGTAGGGTCTCATAAATCGATGTTCCCACTGTTCGTGTCTCTTCAGCATCGCGTTTGTGAGAAATTTCTTGTTGCAAGGGACACAATTATGTGGGCCTTCAGTTTCTTTGTGTTTGTACATATTGTGAAGCCTCAGCGACATTCCAGTGCTGAAAGTTTCGTTGCAAGTTCTGCAGTTGTACGAAGCGACGTCTGTGCAAATATGAACGTTAACCATCGTTACCGTTGTCATTACTTTGCAGCAGTTCTCGCAAACGTGAACCATTTCATCGTCGCCATGTACGAAATATCTGTGACGTCCGTAGCTCTGCAAAAGCTTAAAATTGTGGTGGCATTCGTCGCAGCGCCACTGTCGAGGTTCTTTGGAATTGTCTTCGGGACGCGATATCGGAGACACAACGTCAGTCAAAACAGTGGTCTTAAGGCTGTCGTCATGAAGGAAAAATAGATGCTCATTGAGTGAAGCTTGATTAGGAAATTTTCTGTTGCACTTGCTGCATTCTATGGGAATTTTTCTTGTTAGATCAGTTTCGTCTGGATTAACGAGACCCTTTTCGGTCTCGAGTAACTCTTGCAGAACTTTGAGCTTCTTGGTTTGAGGCTCTGTATCTTCTGATATCAATTTTGAGGCTCTTTTTCCAACGTGAGACTCTTTTGCACGCAAATTTTCGGGCTTCTCGTTCGTTTGTGACGATGATTTGGAGGATAGAGATACCGATTTTCTGTTTTCAGAGTCCGTTTCAATTTCCGGTTCATCGCTATGTTTAAATACGAGTGAAAAATCGTTATTTTCATCACCGCTGCAAAATAAAACGTCGCTGGTGTCGAGATCGTCGGCCGTTTGCTGTAAGATCGGCGTTGTAGTTTCAGATTCTTCCGTCTGCGACTCGAGCGCCTTGGGAGTGACGAATTCTTCATTGAACCAGCCGTACTCTATTGAATCGGCGAACGAGTTATCAATTGCATCCGGCATAACATTGGAAGGGCTCTCTTCACCTTTGACATCAGGGGAATCGTGTTCGAGACTGTGAATCAGCAGATCTTGAGTTTTTCCGAACTGTTTGTCACAAATGTGGCATTGTCGGCGAGTAAATTCTCTCTCGCTTTCGACGGAGATTTTTCTCGAGAATTTTGGAACTTTTTGAATGTGCCGCGACGGAGCAGGTTTTGGATATTCAAAACTGTCGCACGAATCGTCCGATAACAGCTGCTTTAGTAGATACTCACGATCTGATGTTGCTTGGTCTTCTTGTGTGGATATCGAGGTTGAAGGAGTTTCTTCACTGCAGTATTTTTGCGTTTCAGTTCGAAGAGAAGTTAATTCTTCTCCGGCCGAATTGTTGGGTGATTCTGTCGATATTTTAGTCGATTGAGAAAATTTCGACGGCCTTACCGATTCGATTCTTGATTTCGAAACTTGGGTAAGTGTCGTTGCTCTGTTTATTGATTCCGCCGACTTGCTCGTTAAATTGTTTGTGTCTTTATCGTCTACCGATTTTAACGTCAAAGAGCACATGTTTCTTTTTACGAACGGCCGATTCACAGTCTTACTTGATAGATTCTTTGACGAAGATTCAGTGCTGTTAACGTGCTTAGTTTGGAAATAGGAATTCGGTAAGTCGTCCACATAATACGGAAAATCGGTTGCTGTATCTTCGTAAAAAATCGACGGATTGTGTTGCGTAAAAATGTGATCGACCAGATTCGTTTCTTTGCTGAATTTGTCGGAGCAGTGTTGACACTCTAAAGAGGGTACGATTTCGGTTTCGCAATCGAAATTTTCGTCATTTGCCGATTTCAGGAGCATCAAACTTTTCGATAATTGTGAGGGAAATCGTTTTTGACAAAGCAAGTGAAACCTGGAAACGTGTTTTTTTAGGTAAAACATGGAAATGAAGTAGTGATTGCAAAGCGGACATTTTACCGATATTTTGTTCGCTTTGTTTCCTTCGAAATGGTGAGCAAGTTGCTTCATCAACTCAAGTAATTCCTTGCACATTAAGCAAAGATCGCCAGACATGGGATCACATTGTTGCTTCAATTTAGTAGCACTCAGAGCTTTTCGTTTACTTGGTAAATAAGTTTTTTGTGGTACCGATTCTTTCGAACTACTAGTTTTCTCTGCGTTTTGCTGGCCATTTTCTTCTGGATCCTTCGAGACTTTTTCCAACTCTACATGATCAACGTGGAGTTTATCGTTGTTAACCGTTTTTATGTTCGATCGGTTGGACGAAATTCGACAACTTTCTGGCTCCGTATGTTTTTTTACCGATGTTTCGACGCAATCGGAACAATCGACGATTTTCTGATTTCTCAAAATCCATTCTCCGTATGTCTTTTCCGGTGATCGTTGCCGAATTTTTACGCCGGTTTTCAGACACACGAAGCTTTCCGCTGAGGATCTTGACGGTAATTTTCGAATAATAGATCGTTTATTGATCCCAGAATCTTTTTCTACCACAGGGATGAATTTTGACCCAGAATCATCGGAATTATCGTCTGTATCGGTATAAATCGGTCGTTTTTTAGCTTTAGCACCTACAATCTTACCACGATTCTTAGCCACAGCCGATTTCTCGGTACAAGTCCGTTTCAAGCTGTTGCGGGTCATGATTTTGTCAGTGCGTCGCAAAAATGTGTCATTTTTCATTTCCTGCGCACAGCGAAGATTAGTCTTTAGTTTCTTGAGTTCAAGCATTGTGTTCGATGACTTTCGGGGTCTTTTCAAATTTCCGACGGTGCCGTACTTTCTTCGGGGTCGACCACGCTTTTTTTTCCGAAAGTTTTTACGTAAACTTTCTTCTTCATCTCTATAATCCGACAGCGGCGACTTAGTACGTTTTCCTAGATACTTTTTCAGCGTTGAATCTTCGAGTCTCGCGATTGGTACGATTAATTTCTTTATTTCCGCAGTGACAAGTTCTTTTTTTTTTGCCCCGACCGCGTGATTCATAACTTCCTCTTCGACGTATTTGTGGGTCACGACGAAATTCGCAAAATTCTTACGCGGTCTTCCACGTTTTTTTCGTACTAAAATCCCGGCTGAACAACTACGAGTTTTCAATTTATGAGATTCGGGAGCTTTATTTATTTTGATGTTGCGAGTCTCCAGCGGTTCGTTCGCCATATTTTCAGAAATTTCTTCCGAGGGCAAAGGATCATCTTCTTCGTCTTCAATTACAATAGTTTCCAGGATCTCCGTTATTTCCGACTTGCAGCTTTTAACACGATGCGCTTTAAGCTTTTCGTGAGTCAAAAAAGAGTCGTTGCAGAACTCGCAAAACAAAATTTGTACGTCAGGATGTGCTAGAGTCGCGTGTCTGTGTAATTTAGTACGATCGGTGAATTTTCCGCCGCAAACTATGCAATTAAGATTCCACAGAAGTCCTGCCTCGCGGTTTGTTATGCCTGATGCGATGGATTGCGAGGCTATCGGAAAATTCTCTTCGATTTCGATTTTCTCAATGGATTCAGTGGCGGGAAATAAATACTCGTGAGAATTGTAAGAATTTTCAAGTCCCTTTGATTGAGGCATCGATTGTTCCGATTTCGCGAGGGAATTTGCATGATCTGCGGCTTTTTGCATTACAGTTGCCGTTTTTTGATTGGCTAGAGATCGTTTTGGGACTGAAGTCGCTGTTTTATCCTCGACGCTAGAATTAACGTTACCTGCCACTTTCTTTCGTATTAAAGATGCTGTAGTCCCATTTCTTATCAAACTTTTTCTGTCGATTTTAATTTTGGACAGAGAAATTCTAGGATTTAGAATTTTCAAATTATTGCTCTTATAATTAATTTTTTTCGCGGCAAAATTGAGGTCTTCTCGATTTGTCGATGCACCAGAAGTGTCAGAAAATTTTACGTTTGTGGATATTTTATTTTCATGGCCCGCCGCATTATCTTTGAACTCTTTGGTTCTTAAATTCGAAGTCTCAGCTCTTTCAATACAATCGACAGTTTCCGAAGATACGTCGGATTTAATTTCGACAACAGGCAATCGTCGGTCGTACAAATTAGAGAACGAGGTACTTGGTTGCTGAAGAACACAATCGTCGTTTTCCATATCTACTTTTTTTTGTATAGTTTCGTTCATAGGATCGGAAAATCGTTGCTTGCTAATTTGTCGCTGTTTTTCACTGGAAATATGAGTGAAAACAGACTGCGCGATGTTTTTACGCGTGTTTTCCAGCTTTTTTTCATCTGAGGTACAGATATTTTCAACCGATGGTTCTAACTTTTCACCAATACCAACAACTTGTTTGATTTCGGAGATTTCGTTCGGATTTTCGATTTTTTCTAAGGTACAAAGAGTCGGATTAAAAACCTGTGACTGCGTGGAGCCAACGGGCAGAACCATCACAACATTCTGTCCACCAGCATTTCCTGTGATATTCGATGCAGTCGATGGCAGAAATTGCAACGAGAGCATCGACGGCAGACATTGCGAGCCACGATACTGAAGTTGCGCGACTCCTCGCACTTGAAGACTAATTTTTTTTTTCTCATTATTTCCATCCTCAATTTTAATTATCTCGCAGTCGGGTTCCTCCGATTCACTGATAGTAACGACTCTCGGTTGTGGTTTGACGTTCTCAATTGTGTTATGAGCCTTGGAGCGTGGCGAGCACAGTATTCGTGGTCTAGGCATCGTCAATTTATTATTTATAGTTGTGAATAAAAGTTTTGTCGATAGGTGTCCAGTCCCGACAGATTTGCATCTGCAATCATTAATCTGAAAATTGTTATTATTGTTTTTATATATTGGAGAATTTTAAAGCAAAATTATGAGTACGGAAACGTTTTATCGATAATATGAAGAAAAAAACAATATTCTTAGATTCTGTTAATATATTATCTGTGAATTTATTATTGGAATTTGTCGGTGAAATTTTTTTTACAGGTGACCAATTGGACTTATATCTGCAATCGTTATTCTGTAAATTATCTGAGCCGTTATTATACATTGGAGAATTATGTGTCGAAATAACGAGCATGAAAACGAGTTGTCGCCAGTATGAAAAAAAAACGTTTTCGTTCGATTTTGTTAATAATAGAAACAATCAGGTAGAACTAACCTCTAAACTTGAAAATCCTTCCTATCGAAAAAACAACGCTCGTACATCTTGGATATCTTTGTCGTTGTTGCGAGTATCGAACGCTTCGTATTATGACGATGCCTGTGATCGTAATGATTCTTAACAAATTTTTTTAGTCAGTAAACTTGGAAATTACGACACGAAAGAAAACCAAAATACAGTTGTTTTTACGTATTTACAGATTTATTGGGATACTAAATGTCGCGATGGCTCAATTTTGACTTTCGCCTGCAGATGGCGCGTCGTGAGCAGAACGCGCCAATTTAGCGGAATTTGAAAAAAAAAAGTATATTGACGATTTAGATTTTCGTACGTGTTACAAAAGGAAACAGGTTCGATAAGATAGTTTTCATTAAAAAAATTTACAATTTGTTGACAACACCATAAGATACTGAAAAAGAAAAAAACATTTACTTTAAATTATTTATGTAATAAGTAAAAAGCTACTGTGCTGCCCATCGGTAAATTCATGAATAAAGTATGTCAATTTTATATAATAAACGACGCGTTCCATAAAGTGGCATTTTAAAAATCCTTCTTACATTCCGCGTGTTATTATTTTCCGAAAATAATTTTTTTTTTTCACGATATGTTAAATAGCGATAAACAGCGCCACGTTTAGTAGAGCAGAAGCGGCCACTTTTGGTACTATTTTACCCGCAAACTTGCGGGGAAAGGACGATGTGTATTGTTCGGGAGAATAATTATAAAACGTGTAATTAATGCTGTGGGTAATTAAACTCGCTGTTTATTCGGGTGAATAATTATAAAGGACTTTCCGTGCTAAGTAAATGAAGGTTTTGGACGCCGTTATAATCGAATCGAGTCATATAGATCGCGTTGATTCATTGACATTGGACGTAATTATCCAGCATCCCGAACAGACGAGTCACTCTACTCTGTTTTGTCCTTCAAGGAATATTAAATCAATTAAAGACCGCGGTAATTGACCTCTGAAACGGATATACGTTTGTTTCTACGTATCTAATTAAACTTTCTCACGTTCCCGATGCTCATTCCATGAAAAATCTTTTATCGCTATTGCCAATTGTTGCACTCTGTAGGGGAAATGCGGATCACTTAAAGGGGTGACTTTTGAAAAATTATAAACTAAAGATGAAAAAAAAACAACTTTTCTTTCCACATAGCACATCGTATTGCTTGAATATTACAGGAACATTTCGAATATTTCAATGCAATATTGTCAACTAAACGTTCAGAAATATTGTCAGAAGTAAAAAAAAAATGCAATATTCACACGATATTACTTGGCACATGCAAGATTACAGCAATATTTCAGAAACATTTCAACCATCTTTCACAATATTTTCGCAATGTTGCATTATTGCGGGGGAATGTTTTGATAATGTTTTAGAAATATTTCGGTGCTATACGATTACTTATCAATTATTTTCTGAAAAAAAAATAAAAAATAAAGCGTACGGACGAAAAACGAAAAAATAATTCTTGAGATAAAATTATTATTATATCCTCTTTTATTTTATAGGACTATTTACAAGAGTTTAAAAAAATCAGGCAGAAAGAAATGAGACAATATTAAATAGTTTTATACTAGTATTTGTTAATTTTTAACTGACATTTCATTTTTATATGAGTGCGTTTAAGAAATGTTTGCGCCTTTCACTGTAAAATTTATACGTTTTTTAAATTCATTTAATAAAGGGTATTTGATGCAATTTAAAAAAACGTCGAGATTAAACCCCTTAAGTAGACCATAAAAGAGAGTCATTTACTACGGCTGCATCCTAGTTAATGGACATACATTGTATTAAACCTTGAAGTTCAACCTTCTGGGATAATATACGAGAAGGCGATCGCAGAATTAACCGGAAGCGGAGTCTACAACACGACGCCAATTATTACCCTGATTAAAATCACATAGTGTATTTCTTTTCTTTCCAAGTCTCTACTTTCAAGATACAAATCAACGCATTAGTACCGAGAATTTCATATGTTTTTTTTTTATTGATCTTAATTCGTCAATACATCTCACATTGACCCATATTTTGTTGTTATTGACAGTGAGTGATGGCAATTATTTATAACCGCAACGTCTGATATTTTCTGCTGAATGTTCCTTGTTGAATTACGTTGTGCTCGCTAGATTAAATATTACAGAAATATATGCACTGACGAGATTTTTTTTGAAATTTATGAATTTAAGAAATTTATGAATCTTTCGTCAAATTTTTACACGAAGTTTCAACCTGATGGCCAAACATTTTTTCGAGTTAAGGGTTTCATCGACATTTTCCATTATCTGAAAAATTCAATAAAAATAAAATACGTCGTACTATTTTTATAATATCGATACTAAGTAAAGACTGACTAGTATTCTACATGGCATTTAAATTTTAGTTCATTGAGTCCAGTAGTTCACGATGTATTGTAAAACTAATTCTCGGTCCTTCACGCACACGCACACGAACACGCACACGCACACGCGCACGCACACGCGCACGCACGCGCCCACGAACACGCGCACGCACACGAACACGCGCACGCACACGCGCACGCACACGCGCACGCGCACGCGCACGCACACGCGCACGCGCACGCGCACGCGCACGCACACGCGCACGAACGCGCGCACGCGCACGCGCACGTGGACATTTTTTCTACATCAATTTTGTCGATGTATTGGACCATTTCAAATGTTCAGCCATAGAAATGACGAAAAAAAAGTTCACGGAAAGCTTCGTCTATAAGGAAGCAAAAACTGGAGTCATCTTCTGCTGAGAATACTAATAAATTAATTAGCCTTCTATAAAACGTTTCCGTCCTTCGGCGGCTGACGAAAGACCGGCAAACTGTATTTTCCTATCCCTCATTGTTTCGTGAGAGAGCATTTTGTTATCGTACGATCATGTGGTAACTATTATAATCCTCCAACAAAACGGTTCGTCTAGCGCATAGAAACTAGCGGATAACTTACATTATCTAAGCTCGTGCAACATGCAAATGTCGAACCACAAATGAAAATTAAAATGTAGATTTTAATAGAAATGAAATGAGACCTTGCGACTTCAGTTGTTGACGTAATAATAAGGAATCGATGCGCAACGTCGATTAACGTTAAGCTGACGTCTCTCAAGTCAAGTTGATGATCTTGACTATTCCACTGATGATTTCTGCATGCAACCTGTCTGCAATAAAATAATCTATGAATGCTCATATGTGACTTTTAATGGCGTTCAAGAGCTCAAATAAAAACATTGCGTTTAATAGCCACAGCCACATATATATATTCACGAAGAAGGCCATTCCGTTTTAATAATTCAGGGATCTTTAGATGAAAATACTGAACGGAAGTATTTTCCTGAGAATTTCGCTAATTGAATGATGACAAATGGATTTAGATAAAAATGGAGCGAATTCTCTAGAGGCTTAAATTAATTGGGGACTTAAGAACATGTATATGGGGCGCTCTGACTCACAACGGCTAATCCATTATAATATTATTAAAAGGGTTTTCTAATTTTTCAGTTGTTGGTATAAATCTCGATGAAATCTGGAATTCAGATTAACCGAAATAGACGGATTTTTTTTTCTTTATTGATGAAGTTTTAAGCAGTTGAAGGAAATAATTTGAACACCTTTTTTTAGAAGCTAGATTTTACATCTTTTTTTCTATGATTATAGTTTTGATGAAAGAATGGAAGGTAAAAAGAATGTTAGCCAAATATGAGAGTTGAATATAGGGAAAAAAAAGTTTGACGTTGATGACATTCAGAACAATTCGGAAACAAATGTTGACGTTGATGGAATTCAGAACAATTCGGGAACAAATGTTGACGTTGATGAAATTCAGAACAATTCGGGAACAAATATTGACGTTGATGACATTCAGAGCAATATGGAAAAAAAATTAGAGATCTTTCCACCATCCGAAAATATATCAAGTTGATTTGATACAGAATGCCCTGTGTATATTCTTATCAAAAAATGAGAGATATCAAAGTTTGTAGGAACCTATTAGTAGGTCGTGATTGCACGTGTCTTGAGGTGCCACTCGTTTATCAACGATAATCCTAAAAGTCTAGCCATCAAAGAATAAAATAAATATTAGTCGATTTCACTCATCAACCTTGCTATACACTATAAATCATAATCGGGTTGCGTGAATCTCGTGCGGTATTATCTCCACTTCAGTAGTACGTATGTACGCAATATCGTACTAAACACACAACAAAGTTATTTCCGCTAACGCGCTAACAGTGCAATTATACTGAAGTTCATTATTCATTCATCATATGCACGCACACGACCCTTTTACCGGTAGCCATAAAAACGATATTACCAAGAAAAAAAAAGCCGTAAAGATACCAAAATTAATATATTGACAGTAAACTACGTTACAATGCGTCACAATCCATTGTAATGCTACAAATCTTACGCTGTTAGAAATTTTTGTGTGATCATTAATATAGAGTAATGGAAGGTTTTTTTTTGCATATACGCGTATTTCAACTTAATATACGAATATTAAGTAATATACACAATCAGATGAACGCCCCCCCCCCCCTCCGCCCTTCGGCTCCGCTCCGATTGTTTTATGACCCTGCCCTTCGCCCTTTAAAAATCTTATTCCGACCAGATTAGTTCTAACTGCCCCTAAAGACCGCTCAACAAGCTTCACTTGCTTTAAGGCCAACGAGACCCCACTTTATACTCCGGGCCCCGATTATTCTGAAAACAGCCGAAACCTAAATTATTCGGAGCTCCCTTAAAAATTCCACGGATCTCTGATTATCGGAACCTTTCCTTGAGGTCGCAGCCCCCGATAAAGATTATTCTGAATCTATAAAAGTCCTGCCCCCCCCCCCCCCCCCCCTGCTTTGCCTGATTAAACATTAATAATCCGCATTGCATATGGGGGCCCTTTCTTAATTTCACATTATTCTAAGTTATCTCAGAAGATTTCCTGCCTCGGCAGGCTGTGATTAATCTGAACATCCTTAAGAGATGTGTGCCCCTAGACCCTGATTATTCAGTCACTCTTTCGCTCCCTCCTATCCTTATTATTTTTAATAGGGCAGCCCTTTTGTACCAGACAATCTTCGGCGTTTTCCTGGGGATCTTTTTCAGGCCCCTATTATCGTAAAAGGGTTTATAATGGGGGGGGGGGGGGGGGGGGGGGGAATATAAAAGTACTTCTAATCCGATATAAATAATACCCTTGATTATACAAAAATAGTTAGTATAAATGTTTCCAAGATTGTTCAATGATTGTTGGAGGATTAATAATAATGATTATTATTTTTTATTCCATAAAAAAAGAATAATAACGATAGAACAAAACTACTGTAACAATCCAACTTATCGAAATTAGAAATAGAATTATATATATACATTTGAATTCGGTTATGAATGGAATTCTGCATATAAAAATTATTACGCGTATGTGCATGCTTATTGAAAATTTGAAAAAAATGCAATAAAGCTTATAAAATAGCGTGAAGAAGACAAAGTCGATCAGCAAGTGGAATCGAAGAATTTCAATGATATCTCGACTAGAATACAAAGCAAAGTGGTGTAAAAATGCGGCTGTGACATTAATGTATCGGGAGTTGTGTGTATTTGCGAACGAAACAGGGTCTCACGGCGTGATATACGTCGCCTTCAATGCCACCTGCGGAGAGCATTGAATTCTGCGTTGCTCTGTCTCTGTAAGAGTGACTAGAGGAGGGAGGTACCCCTCGAACGTTGCCTATAATAGCGGGACACTCGACGAAGCGTTTCATAGTGCTTTTCATCGAGTCAGGATTTGCTTGGATTATAATTATAACGGCTAGCCTGACTTGAGTACCCTTCGAACCCTTATCATCCCATGAGTAACCCTAGTGCCACTAATATTTAAAAAAGTGATGACAAAGTGCTGTGTATTTTTTAAATTTTTTCAATCGGCTCGACTTAAAATTGATTGTAATTAAAAATAAATGAAATTGACTCCAAAATCCTAATAAAACTGATCTTGTTAATAAATATTAAATTAATAAAAATTATAAATTGAAAGGAACGAAAATTTACTTTACATATAAATTTAATAACAATGATATAAAATTATTTATTAATGATATAAAAATATAGATATAATTCGAGGGCTAAAAAATTAATAGAATCGTTCGCCAGTTGGAGAAATTTTGTAAAATAATAATGATATTTGGTGCGGATTAGTGTTATTGTTTTGGTCCTCGGTTTATTAGTTGCTAGGAGAGAGAGAGAGAGAAATTTTGTTTTTGTTCGTTCGTGAGTTTTGAAAATGCCGCCACAGGAAAAATTTGATCCTCCGACTCCGGATTGTTTGGCGAAGCCAAATCCACCGTCAGTTTCATCGAGTGCTTGCGGTCGTCGACAATCGGAGGTTCCTGTTCCGCCTCCGGTTATTATGGAGAAAGCCGAGGGAAAGGATATGGATTTTGATGAATTATTGCCTCACGTCGGAGAATTTGGATTCTATCAAAAGATTCTTTTCATCATGATGATTCCATTCGCTTTCTTCGTTGCTTGGGTCTACTTTTCTCAAATATTTATCACTCTTGTGCCTGAGGGACATTGGTGCAAAGTACCGGAACTTGCGAATCTCACGATCGAGCAAAGGTTAGTTAGCGTTAGAAAAATTGGATTAATTTATTGGGTGTTTGTTTATAAAAATATTAATTTTACCGCCACAATACTATAAATGGACCGCAATGTTGATGACAAATTTTAATTTATTTAATTGTAATTGGATTAAACTTATTATTTTATAACGAAATCAATTTTTTTAAATATCTAAATGGTCAAAATTAGCATCATTACAAAAATTATTTGAATTTCCATTGAGAACCTTATAATTACTCAATGGGAAATTGTGAAGTGAAAATTGTTTATGTCATGCTGATTGGATACTTTTATGTCTGAATTAGTCTAATGACCTTAAATAAAATTTAATTAAAACCACCAGTTTTACTTTGAGTTTAATAAAAAAAAAAGTTATGTATTGAAATTTTGACTATTTGGCGAATAAAAATAAATAGTTGGTGATGATTGAATTAAGATGACAAAATTTTAGAAGATTATGTTTTGGACAGTGCATGCGTCTAATAAATTAGACGGTCCTGCGAGCAATCGTGTCACGGTCAGTAAACCAAGAGCAATTAGTCGTATATTCGAGGCAGTCCAGTCTGTGTTCCAAGCCGCAAACATTTTTGTTCCCTAAATACTTTAGTGTCAGGTAGTTATTTTGTTCCATCATTTCTTTGGATCGATTAAAGAAATGACGCATGGGACGTGTTTTATCATCATGCTTTTATTTTATCTGTTACAATACCTGCGTAAGTAATTTATCGGCGAGGCATACCATTATTAATGGTTATTCTGCTTCAATAGACAGAAAAATACGATTGATACTTTCAGAAATGATCAATTTTTGCTCAGTCATTTTTACATTAATATATATATATATATTTTTTTTTAGATGTCATATTTTTAAAAAAATTCTTGGTATAAATACAGAATTGTACTCAGAAGTAACTACTAATAATTAATTATTCTGCCCGTTTCTTTCTCGCAGCACAGTAAAAAAATGGATAAAAAAATAAATCAAATCAAAATATTAAAATTTTGTAAATTAATGATAAAATTGTAAATCCGTCGACCGCCGTTGAAAAAAAATGCCGTTCTATATTAATATCTTGAATTAAAGTTTTATTTACGACAAAAGAAAAACTGCGCTGATAACATTTCGACAACTTGAATTTTTTATCAATGTTTTAATTATATAATCGTTATGTCAATCTATGCAAGTACATTTTATTGCCGGCAGACGCAATAAAGTAATAAAAGAATAAGATATCATTTATTCATCACGGATGACAATTAATGAGACAATTTTTATGGACATTAAAATATGTCAACTTGCAAAATAAATGTTTCGTGATAAGACTCACGAAACTTTTCGTGATAAAACTCAGTTTAAAGACGATTTATTTCGCCGTATTGTCAAAAGAAGTGGTCGCAAATCTCATATGCGAGAGTTGACAATGTATTCACGAATAACACGTCATTCTGGACAATTTGTTACTTAACTTGACTTCACGGTCCTTGACAGCACTTTACACGTGTTCGGCTGGAAAATCTTTACAACTAATTGGTTTTCTAAGCAGCTTCGGTAAATACGTCTACACACTGTTTATCACTTGTGCAAATTAATATTACCAGAAATATTATTCACTATGATATATTAAACTCCATACATAATTGCAGGAAAATGACAATTGTTTATATTAAATTCCCAAATTTTTACATCACTTAGTATAAATTGCTGTAATCTTACGCTGTATCTTGATACCAAATTAAATGAATTAATTTCTGCTAAAGACTATAATTTAATGTAGCTATGTTCATGAATTTATGAGGGAATTTTATATTATTTATTTATAGCCAGTGAAAAAAACCGGGTGGTTTTTTGCAACAATAAAAAATTGAAAGTTGGTCGTAACGATCGTAAAGACAACAGCCTTAAGAAATTTTATACGGTTATTTTTATCGATTCACCATAAAAAACCGAAAAAACATTTTAATAACATTTTTAAGGTGGTCGTTTTCACGGTCGTTACGACCGATTTCCGGTTTATTTTTTGCAAAAAAACCACCCGGGTATTTGAAATTGGTTTTTACGGTGAATCAGTTGGAAAATACGATCGTCAAGATTGCTTGGGCAGTAAAACAATGGTTGTTATGATTCCTAGGGTCTGTTTGGATCCCTGTAAAAATTTCTGCATGGGTATGCGGAAACGGCTCCGTTACAGCATCCCGAAAAAAAACCATCACATGCGGATGTACATGACCCGAAAGTAGCGGCACGAAGACGTGTTGAGAAAGCATTGTGCTGTCACCGTGTCACTACTTTTAAGTCTGGAGCTCTTAATCGATACGCGATAGGGATTATTGTTGCAATGATCGGTAAATGAGATTGTATCACATAAAAGTGTAATTGGTATCTATTGGAGTCAAGGTTATTATCATTTTTTCTTATATCACAACCATACGATTATTCATAGCCCTTTCTATATCACATACACTGGTTAATTATAAGCACTTATTAAGAATAACAATAATATAATGATCTGTATGAGTATTTTGTCCATGTAGAGAGCAGGAGAAAAAAATGACCATCATGAAAGGTAAAATGATACCTCCACTCGTCACGCTTAGTTAATTTTAGTCGCTGGCTTGTTGTGATCACCTATGTACACTTTATATCGCATTGTAAATCTGTGCATTGCAGTTGTGCGGCTCTAATACGATGTGTGCTGCTGTAGAAAGCGAGTAGATATAGAGTCCAGGGCCTTTGGTCGATGTGCAATTGCTTTTTATTACATAATTTTGTTCATCGTACACTAAAACCCTATTTTACATCATGATCTGAGTAAATTATTACGACTCAAATCTATGTAAGAAGAGTCTTAAGCTTAAGGATACATACAGAAATATTCTAGACTTGACGTATGTGCTCGTATGGCTATTAGTATCAATATTTTTAATTATTTATATTGTCATTTATCTATGAAATATTTATCAAATGATTTTGTAAAAAATTTTCAAGATTTTTTTTAAAGCACTATCACGGATAAATATTGTAGGCAAATTATGTATTTGCAAAACAGGTGAAAAAAAAATTGCAGTCGTAATTTTTTTTGCCCAGCATCGGAAATATTTTTATTGTCCTCATTAAACTCATTATTTTTGTCGTTCACTGTTAGAAAAGATTTAAAGTTTTTGTGCTGGTCATCGAAATTTAATAAACAATTGTGGCAGAGAATTCATGCACTTTTCTAGCAAAATTGAAGGAAATTATTAAAATTCAAGTACTTTTACTGTGAAATTAAAATAAATTATTGAATATGCTGTGCCGTACATTGATTTGGCATTACACTTGTATAATAAATTTCATATACTTCCAGTAGAAGTATATGACCCTCACAGTTACCTTCGAGGGTCACGTGTATACAGCTGATGTAGTCTGTGTTTACATTTTCGACGGAAATATCGGCTATATCGGCATAGGTTTTACCGCAGCAGAAATACTATGGCGAATGCGATATAGAGGGGGAAGTCGGATGCGGCCGCATTGGAGTCTGGTTACTGATCCGGACCAGGTCCTCAGAAGGGACTGGCTACTGATCCGGACCAGGCCCTCAAAAGGGACTGGCTACTGATCCGGACCAGGCCCTCAAAAGGGACTGGCTACTGACCCGGTCCGACCCTGTAATAGACGCAATGCCTGCAGACGCGGCGAAATGCGAATGAATAAAATAAAAAAAACATAAAAATTTTTTTTGTAGTTCACACAGTGCACCAGAATTAGTACATTACGATACTAGTGCGATGAAACTTTTTTTTTTGTTTCAATAATAATTCATTGGGCATTTTACTACTAACACTTGAATGATTTTCCATCCTCAAGTTCTCGTCATTAGTTAATACCATATAATTAATTTAACACGAAATACCGAACCAAGTATTTTCACACTAGTTTCCGAAGCAAAGAAGCAAATGAGTAAAAGACTCGCTCGGCATTAGCCGCAATCGCTTATGTTGAAACTCTCGTGCTACACAGGATTTTTTGCTTTCACGCTCTCATTGCTTGTGCGAAGGTTCTGCATAAGCAATCATATTGTACCATACCCAAACACAAAGAAGTTTTGCATGATTTCTGTGTGGCACACGATCGCCGCACTATGTATACCTATATAGGGATATTGGACTAGATGAAAGACCAATGAATCATCAGTCCTATTTTGTACTCCGCTTTTTTTTTCACATTTTATACGCAGCGGAACGAATTTCGGACTGAATAAACCTAAAATGAATCTCTAGGTTTTTCTTTAATTTTTTCAAACGACATTGAAAACACCTTTCAACAAATTCTTTAACGATTTCCTCACTAACTTATGACTAATCATCGATGTTATCATTTAATCGTAGAAGTGGGCTAAACTTCTGGCTCCCCATTCGACATTATTTTTATAGTAGAATAGTAAGTTCTACTATCCCAATATAATTTCCAGGAGGAACGATTATGTCGATTGTACTGAAGACTACGTTTTTGATTAGTTGAGCTATAATTATGTTTGCAGCTATTGTTTTTTGTCTTTGTCATCACTATAAAATATAACCCTTCGTGGGTAATATCCTGTATGGTAAAAGGATAGTATTGTTGCTTTGATGAGATCAATACTAAGATTAATACTAAGTGAAGATTGAACAGTATTCTACATTTTATCGAGATAGGAGCTAAATCGGTCGAGTACTTCACGAGTTAAGGTAGATTGAATGTTAGGCTCTTTATCACAGACACATACATACATCTGGATAATTTTCCTAAGACCCTTCGATTTTATTTGACTTTTTTTGTAAGGAAGCAAAAATCTACTAATAAATGAACAATAACACTAATATTCGTATCGGAAAAGCCAAACTAATACTTAGGTCGATTTGAAATGGAATGGCCCACACAAATCATTATTCATTTAATGTCATTTAGCAATAAGAATCAGTTATTTTATGTCCGTAATGCAGAAGGAAAAAAAAAAGTAAAGATCATTAGAATAATAATCATAACGATTTGAGTAAAGCAAAGATTGCAAATAGCTAGAAGGATAAGTAAAAGTAGTTGCAAAAGGAATCCTCCTGGTAATCGTTGCCGAGTTGCGTGACTCGATACGAACCCAATGCTCATGCTGAAACGTCCGTCGGCAAATTAAACAATCCAATCACATATGAGGCATTCAATATGACTTCAGCCACCCGAAAAAAAAATTCGCATAAATATCCAAAAATCAGGTTAAGTGGTTATAATAGATACACAAAATTATAATTTTTTTGCAATTTTTTCTGGCAAAATATGCCATATTTTTCATTTTTCATTTAAACCAATGATATCTCTGGAACGACTGATCGTATCGACATCTAAAAAAAACGAAAATGTGCGTTCTTTTATGGACCACAAGAAAATAATAAATTTAGAATTAATTGTGTACATACTATATTTTACTACAAGATTGATGGAAATTTTTTTTTTTGAAAAGGACTTCGGAAAGTGGCATTGAAAAAATTGTTGCCAATTGTGTATGAAAATCCTCGACT
This sequence comes from Tromatobia lineatoria, assembly GCA_949699805.1. Taxonomy (NCBI): domain Eukaryota; kingdom Metazoa; phylum Arthropoda; class Insecta; order Hymenoptera; family Ichneumonidae; genus Tromatobia; species Tromatobia lineatoria. The sequence continues at coordinate 955,280 of OX453052.1, forward strand.
TTTAGTATTTTTTTTTTTGGGACCGTTCAAGGTTCATAAGTTATCGCAGTTTAAAATATTTAAAAAATACAAATGACGAAATTTTGCGCCGTCAATGAAATTGACTGCTGTCAATTACTGGTGCATTCTCCTATTTGTTAAAATTACAGAATCCGATTTTTTATTTCATTGCAAATTGTACTTTTTTGATGTCCGAAATGGTATGGAATGCCTCATATAACATTTATTAACCCTTTCATGCATAAAAACTTCCTGTACCTGCACATTTAATGACGATTAATTTTTTTTTTACCGTGTAAAGCGAAGATTGCATATAATAATACGGATTAGTAAAAGTATCTGCTTTGAGAACGATAATTCTTTTTCTTCTTATGACTTTCTTTAGGTGACTGGCTCCCCTCAAGTCATCAAAATTTCTCATGAACTCTCTAAAACCTGACTGCTGACCATTCAATTACTGGTGCATTCTCCTATTTGTTAAAATTACAGAATCCGATTTTTTATTTCATTTGAAATTGTACTTTTTTCATGTCCGAAATGGTATGAAATGCCTCATATAACATTTATTAACCCTTTCATGCATAAAAACTTCCTGTACCTGCACATTTAATGACGATTAATTTTTTTTTACCGTGTAAAGCGAAGATTGCATATAATAATACGGATTAGTAAAAGTATCTGCAAAAGGAATCCTACTGGTAATCCGAGTTGCGTGACTCGATGGAAACTCGATGCTCATGTTGAAAGGCTCATTGGCACGTTTCACAGAGTGTGCAGAGCTTCTTCGTTAAGTGTGCAACTGATCGTTGTTCTAATGCAATGTACCGATATGTATATGACTATACATCCACTGACGGTTTTCAGGATTGCAAAAAATAGCTTATCTGTCGTCCGGTGTACGTGACGCTAGACTAGCAATATTTCACCGCAAAAAATCGGTACGTCAACGCGAGCGAATACTAAATCGATTCTCGTGAGTAAGCTCAGCAAATTCGTTAAAATGATAAACGGTGCTAAAACGATTTTGCATTTACCCATCGACGGGATCTCTTTTTTCGCTCGAGAATGACGTAACGCCTCATTTTGTTGCATTTTTTGGATAACGATAATTTTTCAAGTGAACCGTAACATGCTATCGTCGTCGATGAGATTGCTGGCTGAAATATACATGACATATAGAACTTTTTGGCGCTTTAATGCGACCTATATGGCATATATGTGAGATATATTTTTTGTATATATTTTACATTTATATATTTATATGTGGGGCGCCCCAGCGATCGTCAAATTCGGCATGCGAGTGAAAGATTTATCTTTCTATAACCTTTTGAGGGACACATTTTTCTTTGGGTGCATCAAAGGGTTAAATGTTTCGATTTTTAAAAACAGGCAGTCATTATGATTTTACGAAATTTTTGTCGAAGAAAATAATGAGGGTGTGAAAGATCTATCTTCACATATATCTATTTGACACCCTGAAGATGTTAACATGAAAATCTCAAAGAAAAAAAAAATTTCACGAAAACAAAGCTTCCTCTATGAGGAAGCAAAAACAAAAGTAAAAAGTAATACGCGTACAATATACAATGTATATATAAATCTCATAACATTTGTTATGTTGGATCCTGAGTGAGGCAAAATTCTGAATTTGAGCGCAGGAAAGTGTACAGCCGTGATTTAGTGACTTTAAGTGCGGAGACAGAGCGAATCTTCGAGGTTAATTCATTCCAAAGCCGAATTAATAGATTAAGTAAGCCGAAGAAATAATAAGCAAAAATTATTGAGGCAACAATGCGGAAAGCTCTACTTTTTCGCCGTTTTTTCTTCTCAGTGATAATGGATTTTAATGTTGGATGTTTGTCTCGAACAGATTGGCACTTTCGATTCCATTAGCCAGTGAAGGAAGCGAAGCGAGCAATCTTGGTTACTCAAAATGCACGATGTACAAAGTTGATTACGCGGAAATTCTGAAAAATGGAAGTATCCACGTGGCTGATCCCAGCTGGGAAGTTCAGAAATGTCAGCATGGCTGGGAATTCAATAGAACGGATGTGCCTTACGAGACTGTGTCTACTGAGGTATTTATAAATATATGTATACTTTGATTAATGTAATTATAACTCGTTCTATCAAATATACCTCATCTGACATTAACAAAATGCTATTAATAAGCTTATATCGATTAATGTGCACCTGATATAATCCTCAATGGATTCCCGTTATAACGTCACGTTTCCAGTCCATTAAGTATCGCTCGTGTAGAATTAAGTTGTAAATTATTGTCTCGTATATCTTGAAGAATTTTGTACTTTGTTAGTGACACTGTTTTTTTTTTCTGTGATAATAGTCGGTAATCATCGGTAATAATAATTAATCGGCATTTCAAATGATCGATAACTAAATTATTTACAATTAATTATTTACAATTAAAACTGCGTAACATTTTTAAGGGCAGTCATTTTTACGGTCGTTATGACCAACTTTCGGTTTTTTTTTTTGCAAAAAACCACCAGTGTTGGCGATAAACTAGAACATTTATTTGCATACTTGTAACTGCAATAACGATTTATTACGATTTTTAGTTGGAGTGGGTTTGCGATGATGCTGCGCTTCCCAGTCTTGCCCAAAGTATCTTTTTCGTTGGTGCTATTTTTGGTGGTTTGATATTCGGCTGGATAGCCGATAAATACGGCAGGATACCGGCCTTAGTTGGGACCAATGTCACAGGATTCGTCGCTGGAGTGATGACAGCCTTCAGCACGAGCTTCTGGCAATTCGCTGTTTGCCGATTTCTCGTTGGAATCGCTTTCGACAATTGTTTCACGATGATGTACATATTAGGTAAAATTCAAACAAATTTACTTTTTCTTTTTTTTTATTGAACGTGATTTGGTAAACCAACCATGGAATAAACACGGCCATTGAATGAACGCTATTACCAACATTGAAATTCCAAAATTTAGTATCTTACCTACATTTTTGACGAAATATTTTCTAACAAATTTCGTCAAAAATGTAGAATTTTGTCTAATGTTTGAAAATAGCGATTTTTTTCCTCTTGTATGAGCTGTATTCGCGAATCTATTTGATCAATCGATTAGAAACTTCTTGGGTATAATGGTTGGTTTTGTGAGAAACACATATAAAAAATTCGTGACTCAGAATGCATTTTTTAAGAAAAAGAAATTTCAAAAAACGAAATTTCGATGATTAGAATAATTTCTGAAAAAATTCGTACGTATTCAGAAAAAGTGATAAATCATTTTTATTTTAAAAAAAGTTAGGTTGACGAATAATTTGGTGAACAATTTTCTTTTTCACCAATTCGTTAATAACATTTTGGGATTATTATTATGCGAAATCAATCTTTTCAGCACGTTTTATACGCATTATTTTTTCCGATTTTTATCCCATCGGGAAGTGATCGAATTTTCTCTCTGCATTCTCACTTTTGAGCGCTGCTACATCCTTAAGTAGAAACCTATAAAACCTGATCATTGTTGTTATCCAAAAGTATTGATATCTTATCACGTCAGCAGCTTGAAGCAATTTGCCTCAATCGAAAGTCAAAGTTCTGCTTATCGGACATTCCACGTCGGTCACGGAGCGAGACATCGCGATAAAGAGATAGCAAAAAAAAATAAAGAGAAAAATTAACAAAAAATGTCGCTGTTCGATAAAGCGATTAATTGCACGGCAAAGTTGTTAGTCCTATAAGCAAACAACCGACTAAACAGATAACGGGGATAAAACACGAGTGTAAGGTGACTGGGGCATGACCTTGTCGGTCAGGAGACTCGAACATTATAGCCGCTTGGCTGATGTCAATGACGCGACCCGGTAACTCGCGCACAGCTTTGCGTTCACTGACTTTTTTTTTTCATTGATACCTCGTCACCTCAATGAGATGATATTATTCGTCGAACTATTACAATCGCCGAGCGAAATAAAGACTCGAAAAAAAAACGCTCTGCACGTTTGCAACAACCGGATTTCTGTTAAGATTGCTAACTTTATCGTATGGTAATTTCTCGCAGCGCTCGGCAAAACGATAGATTGCAGCATTATCCTGTTACACAAAGAGAAATCCATAGTATGCTCGTATAATTCTGAAAGGAAATATACAGCTCGTATAGTTCTGTAGTGAAGTAAATATGCCAATTACTTAACAGTGTACCAAATAATAGCTGCAGACTTCCTACGTGGGTAATTTTTTTTAGTAACGAAAAAAATTACTGCTTAGCTTCCTCAGTGAGAAAACTCTGTTTCCATGTTTCTATTTGTGATTATTATGTCAAAACATCCAAAATATCGAGAAAAAAAATTCATTCTACGATAACTCGAAAAGTAATTTACTGAATCAGCTCAAATTTCAATAGCGTTTAGAGTACTGGTAAATCTTTGTTTAGTATTAATTTTCTAAAAATCGCTCGAGGCATTTGGTTTTTAAGAGGTTTTTAAAATTTTGAAAAAGGTTCATCAACGCTGTAACCCGAATGAATATTCGGCTATCTGTTTGAAACTTTCTATGAAAGTGGAAGTAATTTGAAAACAAATTTGGGTAGAATCGGACAAAGTCGAATTAATGGTCAGGATCGATAAAAAGGTTCGGCTTATATAAAATGTTGAATCGTCGAAAAATGTCGTCTTTGTGATTCAAGTCAACTTTGATCAATTCAGGTCAAATTTCTTGCGGGCTTGAATTCATTTTCGAAGATTGGGAAATTTTGTACAGACCAACAATAGTAATTAGTGCTCGTGTGTACCGAATTTCGCAATGATTGGTAGCGCTATTCGGATTTTAAATCATTTCGGATATTTTCATAAATTTACATATTGATATAACTGACGTAAAATGTCATAAGACCAGGAAGCAAAATGAAGAAACTTGCACATTCAAAATTGATTAATATACTATCTCATAAAGATAACTTTGCAAAAAGCTAAAAATAATGAGGACGCAATGTGCAAAATTCTTCTGTGCATCCTTTTTTTTTTTAATATTTGCCACAACTGTCAAATAGTTACTATAACTACCAAATAGTTACCATATAAATTTTCATAACGACCATAACTATAAAAAATAATGCAAAGACTAAAAATAAATAGTTATCACTCTATAGTTCCTTGAATTACAATTTCTCTGAGTGTGTGTATTAAAATGTGCGAGGATATTTAACATGAAATTTTATGGAAAATAACTAAGGCTTAAGAAATTTATAAAAAATTAGATTTCTCAAGCCTGTTGTTAAAAAATAATCTGCAAAGCCAAATTTGGTCACGATACTGTTGCAAATATCTATAAAACAAACTGCACCAAGAAATGTATGTATGACATAACCTCGGTCGGTCAGGGAACTCAAGCATTAGCCGCTTCGATGATGTCAATGATATCGCGATCCGATAACACGCGCTCAGCTTTGCGCTCACCGGTTTTTATCGATAATGTCAGTCACACGGTACTTAGTGAACTTGAAGTGATTACTGTATTCAATACGCGATTACAAACGTCAAGTGGAATAAAGGCTTGAAAAAAAAAACAAACGTTATACAACTTCGCAACAACCGGAGCTCTGTTAACATAGCCAACTATATTGAATGCTAATGTTTCTCAGCGCTTTTACAAGCGTCGATATATTAACATTGCTGTGAAACACGCGATTCTCTTCCGTTCGAATGAGCAAAACGAATTGTGAGGGAACCAGTCGCTTGGATATCCTCGCACAAACGGACCTGTTTATCCGCCTTGAAATCTGACGTCTTCAGGGTCGTCGAGTCGTCAATCCAATAAGAAAAAAAAAAATTACGTCCGTAATTAAAAACATTCACAACTCGCAAGGTTGTGATTAAAAATGCCAACTTTCGAGAGCATCAGATCATCAAAAATAAAAGTTAAAGGTCCATGGAACCTGAATTCTGTATTTGGTGAACGATACAAGAAAAAGGTCAAAACTGCATGAAAATATGGAACATCTTCATGAAGAAGTAAGAATAATGTGGGAATTTTTCACTCAAGAATATCGATTGGGTAATATATCAATCTAGACTGAAATGCGGACCTAAAAAAAGAGAAACTTTCACCAGTATTAAGGTACATAAAGTGATTTTCAGTTCAACAGACTACACGTTACTCGTGCCATGAGATTTGTGAATCTCATTGACTCAGTAGAGCATAAAGCGCTCGTTTTTCTCGACTGTTCGATTTGTCTGTCAGGATTTAAAAAGTCAATGAATGAATAATCGAGTAAAATTTGAACGAGAACGAGTTTCCGGACATGGATGACTTCGGTGTGAAATGACCCTTTTGGGAACTTGGATGAGAATTGCTATTTAATGTTAAATTTGAATATGTTCTATTTGTTAAAACCCATAATTGTTGATGCAATTAACCGAATTTCTTAGATAAGATATCATAGATATTGCAAATGAAGCATCACTGACAGGATATCGCAGATAAGATATTACATATAAGCCTAAATAGGATTGCAAATCCTTTTGTGACTTAATTAAGTTCTAGATTTTGTCTTAGATTGGATTAACAAAAATAATTCTGAAATTCATTGTCGGATATTCGAAACCAACCCTACTAACCAGTTTTAGTAATTGTTGAAAGAAAAAAAAGCTTATACAACATGGCCTCCATTGGTGAAAGGTACGTTCGGCCCTCGGAGAATCTTAATACTTTGTTATCCATTGGGGCACCTGATTTTAATCGACAGCTTCCTTTCTAATTCGAGGTTTCGAATTTCTGGCTGTCAACGAATGAAACGTGACCTGTGCTATCTCTCCTTATTAGTCACCTGGCGGAGTTTCAACATCTACTTCCGCACCAAATTATTGGCGTGATTAATCAGATTTTAGCGACAGCTCGATCCTTGGCCTTCACTTTCGATTTTTTGCTCCTTATCTAATGACGTTGAGACTAGAGAGTGTTGGAGGAGGGAAGGAAGCTTGGAGACGTTTCCTTGAATAAACAATCCGATGGACTGGTTCATTGTCCTGTTACACAAAGAGAATTATATAGCACACTTATATAATCGTTTTACAAGAACTTGCCCAATTACTTACCAATTATTGACAGCTGCACTTTTGACATTTTTCTTAAATAAAAAAAAGACGATAAAATAAAATTTCTACAAAACTCAGAAATGTTTGTATGACACATTCTTCAGTTTGACACAATGAAGAACGACTCACTTAGTCAAACGCAAATAGAGTTTGAAAATAATGCATGATATCTTGAATATAATAAATTGGGAACTCCGAGAGAAGTAGCAAAGGAAAATCGTCTTTATGAAATGAAATATGGCTAAATTTATTTATCCTGAATAATTCAAAACCGTTATTGTGTTGATAACTTCTGAAAGAATATTTATTTGAAACTACTATGTAAATTTGCTTGAATAATATGAAACATATATTCAATTAGATCTTTTGACGTTTTGATGAAATATTGTTGGAAAGTTACACACGCTTCGCGTGCAAGAAGTCACACTTTTTTTCACCTATTGTTTAATAGTTAATCATATTAATGACTTACCAATTTATTTTTGTAAGTCATTAATATGATTTACTAGTAGTCGTCAAAAAAATCCTGGAGGTCTTCAATTGCCTCTAGCGATTTGATAAAAAAATTGACAGGGCGCGGGCCATTTATTGTTTCTCGCACGCGCGTTACTATAACGACATTTATCTTGCGCACGTGCTTATGAACTCGGTAGTCGGCAGATTGCTCGGAAGTGTGACGTCGATTTGTCACCGAGAGCGATGCTGTTGTGAAAATCGAGCGCAAGTGAATAATCCGGTGACGGAGGAGATCTGCGTCGACGGGTTTCGTTTGTGACGTTCTATCGAGCCTTCGTCGCTCTCGTGTTCTGCGATTTCCGACGGCGAGTCACTCGGTCATTACCTTAATTGGATTGTGAATCGCCACATTTATGCCGTAGTTACTACGAAGTACATAATGCTAGTCGAGAATCGAGTAAAGATCGTTTTAAAGTTACGGAAAGAGACGAGGTCGACTTCGAGTATCGTCGACCTTCGGTCATTAACGGTTTACCCGATCGATGCTCAATTAAACGACACTGTTAAACTGATTATAAATTTACTGTGACAATTTACAAGAATTTTATAAAACCTGCGTGTGAAATAATTATTAATATCACATTCTCAGTAAAATTAGCTTTTCTCGCCGTTTTGGATTATTTAGCGTGTTCTGACATGGAAATCTCAAAAAAAAAAAATCTTTACACTAAAATTCATTCCTCCATAAGTAAGAAAAAATTGTTCAAAAGCCAATCCATATTCATTATAATCATAAAGTAAGTATATACGTATTTTAATCAAGGTAGATTGTTGAATAAATCATATACAAGCCCAACTAACGAGTTGAATAATCTAACTGATTAATTATGCCCGCCAATTGATTAATTGGGCCAGTCAATTGGTTGATATATATGCGTGGAAAATCACTATTCTCAAGATATTATCTCAAATTTTTTCGTTCTGAAAGAGCAATATGAAATATTTCACGGATCTAGAATTTATTGGAGATAATATACAAGCACTGCACATAACCTGTATTTTTAAGAAAAAAAAAAGATCAGTAAATGCAATCAGTTGTCAATACTAATCGACAAGAAATGCGGATATTATTAATAACGAGCTGTACAGAAAAGAACAGATTGTAAACCCGAGTTTCGTGTCACTAATTAATACAATTTCACAAAATAGCGGATTTATAGTTGGGTACTTTATTATTATTTCATACTGCAATTATCGCTGGAATGAATACGAATGTCTCATAAAACTATCGAGAAGCTATTTGTGTGCCATTGCGCTGGCAGATATGACATAGATGTAGTGACACTGTGATATTATTTGCGTATCATGTAGAGCAATTGAGTTTAACGAGCGTTACCTGCGTTAACGAGCTGAATACGTGATTGCAGAAGGCAAATATCAAGTGCGTAATATAATGCTCATTACGTACATTCAATTCACGAGTTGGGATAACGTATTGGCTATCGAAAATAAATTTATCAGGTTATAAAAATCTCAATTTTTTGCGAATTATCGTCCGATTAAGAGATGATACTCAAATTTCGAATTATATCACGCGTATATTCTTTAATTAAAGAACCAAAGTTAACACGTTTAATTACCCAATTCAATAGGAAAAAATTTCTTTTTTAAATATTTATTTAACGTCGCATCAACAACTTAGATTATTAGCGACGAAAAAAAAAATTCTTATTTATTGCCGTTCACGATAATTATTAAATACTATAAATTAGGTTTATATGTAAAAGTCGGGTTTTTGAGCCTTCAATAATGTGTTTATTCCATGTTCCTTGATTGAAGAATTGGAAAACTAATTTTCCAATTCTTTTTCACACGTATTCAAGATTAGTATATTATGCCATAAAGGCGTAAAATTTTATTTGCAAGAGAATCACCGTCTTTATATTAATTTGTTCATATCTATTTTAATTTTTTGAACAGTACTGGAATATGTGGGACCAAAATGGAGAACATTCGTTGCCAACATGTCGATAGCTTTGTTCTTCACTTTTGCGGCATCAGTTTTACCTTGGATCGCTTATTACATCGCTGATTGGAGATGGACGTGCATTGCAACGTCGGTGCCGTTGGTCCTGGCGGTTGCGACGCCTTGGCTTGTACCCGAAAGTGCTAGATGGCTTGTCAGTCAAGGTCAAGTCGACAAGGCCATTACGATCTTGAAGAGATTCGAACGGTTGAATGGTACCACGGTACCTGACAGCGTTTATGCTGATTTCAAGGTATGCTTTTTTTAAAATTGAAGCCTAAGCTTTTTTTGTACCAACTGAAATATGGGTTCCTTAAATTGAAGCCTAAGCTTTTTTTTTGTACCAAGTAAAATATGGATTCCTAAAATTGAAGCCTAAGCTTTTTTTTGTCCCAAATGAAATATGGATTTCTTGGTAGGAAATCATTTTCGAATCCAGTTTCATGGATTTTATTTGAATTTCTAGGCAAGCGATTGAATAGAAGATTGTATTCTCGCTCCATTTCGAAAAAAAATAAATAATGCCAACTGGATTTGTAGATTAAAAAATTAGTCTTATTGAATCACCAGATATAAGTTTAATTCCTTGTAGATTTTTATACAGAAAATTCCATTAGATGGACTGGAAATTGAGGTCTATCTTGCACTCCAGATAGAAATATAAATTTCATCCAGAATTCCAGATTTAAAAAAAGATTCCGATTTGGATGTATAGATAAAAAAAATCACATCTGGTTTTTCAGGTTTAAGAAATTAAACCCACCCGGATTCCCAGCTTGAAAAAATGAATCCCATTTGGATTTCGAGAAAAAAAATGTATCTCTTAGAATCTTCCCAAAACTGTTGCTCAAAATTCGCGTCCAATTTCAGAACAGCTGCGATAGAATTCGAAAAGCAGAAGAAGCTGAAAAGTCGTATTCGGTTTTGGATCTCTTCAGGAGTTCACGTCTTAGAAACATCACGTTACTTCTTATAGTAATTTGGTAAGTTGCAATTACAAAAAAAATATTTTAAAGTATACTTATGTCATAAAAAATTGTGGTCTAAAGGTGTTTTACTAAATTTCGCTTCCTTTTAGATAAAGCTTTGTTTTGATGGAAAAAAAATATAAAAATCTGAGATTTTTATGTCAAAACAATCAAACTTAAATTTCAACTTTGCACCTTTTTTTATAAATACCTATATAATCGGAACTTAATTAATTTTCAGGATGGCAGTATCGTTGGTGTTTGATGGACATGTACGAAATGTTGACAATCTGGGTCTCAACGTATTTATAACTTTCACGATCGCGTCAGCGACAGAATTGCCGGCTGACACTTTTCTAACCCTTGTTTTGGACCGATGGGGTCGTAGGTGGCTCGCCTGTGGTTCTATGGTCATATCAGGAATTTTCAGCATCTGGGCGGCCGCTGTTTCTGACCGTGAGTTGGCAAAAAATGATTTTTACTTAATTTCCAAACCGATAATCTATTTTTTATATTAACCTAATAACCAACCTAATGGAGCTTGGCTCAACCACATTGAGAGCGCTTGACTCGACTTCGTTATTTCGTTCACCGTATATATAACCTCACTGAGTGGTTGAGGGTTACGTTTTAACTTTTTTTTATGATTATTAATTCAGTATTCAAATAATTGCAAGATAAAAATCGTAAAATCGCAATTACTTGATACACTTACAAAACTTTCAAGCCACCCCAAAAATTTTTTTTTTTAAATTTAAGCAACTGTGTACCTAATCAGCAAAAATTAGCGAAATTAGCAACATTTCAGCCCAATTGACCAGGTGACGTACGTTGGTCAATAATCGGCGAAGTCGTGTATATAAAAAAATATCTTTCGGTTTTGAACAAGCAAATTTGAAGAACAACACGATTTAGAATTTTCAATGAAAAAAATAAAATAAAAATTTGGAAATATTAATAAATTGATGATTTTTTTCTACACAGATATTTACTCAGCAGCTCTAGCGATCATGGGACGATTTTGCGTCAATATATCGTACAACATCGGTTTGCAATATGCCGCAGAATTATTGCCAACTGTAGTGAGAGCGCAAGGTGTAGCGCTCATTCACATAATGGGATATGTCGCGAGTATAGTCGCACCTTTCGTCGTTTACCTTTCCGTAATTTCGCCGGCTCTGCCTCTACTCGTCCTGGGAATACTCGGTATTATCGGTGGTGGGTTGTCGCTTTTTTTGCCTGAGACTCTCGACAAGGATTTGCCTCAGACTCTACAGGATGGAGAAGAGTTTGGAAGGGATCAGGGCATCTGGGATATGCCCTGTCTTATGAAGTAAGTAGTCCCAAATACTCAACTATCAATAAGTTTTCGAATGGTCAATAAGTTTTGGAAAAAAAGTTTGTTTACGATTCGACTATCATCAGAGTTTTCTTCAGGAATTTCTTCATTATATGTAATCTGTGATGTTTTACATTCTGAAAATATGGGAATTATAAGTATACAAGTACGAACGAAAAATATAAAATAGTAATTAATAGTATTAAGTCAAACATTTTACTAATCAAATCAACATCAGTGTTGGTGCGGTTTGACACTTGACCTGAGATTTTTTTTTATAAAAAAAATATTTGTGTGTGTGTGTGGCAGGCTTAAAAAATTTAAACTGCTGTATATCGAAAACGGCTTCAACAATCAAGCTGAAATTTAGTATACGCGTACAGCAGCATCATCCCTTCCTATGTATTAATTTGCAGAAAAATTAGAACATTTTTTTGAAAAAAGCTCGAAACCTTCTGTCTTACTATTGTGTTACTAACTTTTTTTTTTACTTTGTATTGCTTATTTTGTAGTTTGATCTTTTCGCACTTGCGGATTTCTGCAGTGGCGCTCAGTCGGTAAAGAGCCTCCTGTCAAAATAGATTAAATATCGATTGAGTCCTCACTCACTTTCTAATGAGCTTTTCAATTTTTTAAAAAGAAATACCAGGTACGAATATACAAATTGAAAGAAAAAATCGGAAGGGTCGAGGTCAAAACCTGGTCGCAACGGGTTGGATTGCCCCATACATATATATATATATATATATATATATATATATATGGCAGTTTGAAAAACTTTTTTTTTTCTAGATAAGGTCGAAAAATAAAGTCCTCATTGAAACGTGTAATAAATAAAAATGTAGAAGAGTGTATGAACATCGCGATAAATAAAAATCTTGCTTACGTTTGTTTTGTCGTTTTTCAGGAAAGCGGACGACGAAGAAATGCAATGTGGTACAATTGCAAGGTCATATAAACACGGCAGCGTAAGGAACTCGATGCGAGCGTCACTCCGTGGCGAAGCCCTTCGCAGCAGCATGATACAAAGATCGAGTGTGCGCTCGCGCAGGAATGTCGGCGCACCTGTCGAGGTCGTTAGACTCTAGGTGAATGGAAATTTCGCGTTTCACGTGTCACGGAATTGAGATTACACTGGCATCTCTCATAGCGTATATTGATAAGTGGAGTGGGGCACATATCAGCGCTGTGATTGGACGATAACGCGTGAGAGAGTGAGAGACACGAAGGTTTCGCGTGCCTGATTGGTTCTTCACTTAGCGTAAATGTCTCCGCATTACGTACGCTCTAAGCGGTTCTACTGTACTATATATCGGTCTATTTCAGCGTAGGAGTGAAATAGATCGATTGGCAAGATTTTTGTATCAATTACAACGCCTACAATGTTCGAGCCTGCGATTCGAATTTCATGTACAGTTGAATTATTTTCGCGGTTATTCGCCGAAACCGAAAAGCTTTTGCTATGGAATTCTTAAAAATCGCTGAATTCCTATAGAAGAAATGCCGTTATTATTTCAGCACGTTTCATGGTCTGTGATAAGAAAATATTTTATGATTTCATTAACTTCACTAGCAATTAAGAAGTCTTTAGAAATTTAGGGACCAATCGATGAATGGAATGATATCGGAAATACCAAAATCTGATAAAATAATTTTTGTTCAAATCTTCGAAGAGACAATAATTTTTCTTTAATACGGAAAAAGTTGGAAAAGAAATTACGGCTTGCATAAAACTGGGACAAAAAGTTTTACATGATTTTTCTCAGAGGAAAAAATCTTTATAAAAAAGCAAAAATATTTTCAGGATTTTGTCTGCTTTTTTTTCGTATGTATGAAATTTCTTATAGAATTTTCCAGGACTGTATTTTTTATTTCTTTTTGTCTCATTGAGTGGTACCTATTCTTCTTTCGAGTTCGTCGTTCAACTTCGCGGCTTTTTTTCATAGAGATTTAATATGAAAACTAATGAAGCTCTTTGAAATAGCGAACGTTCGACATTCATTTCACGTCATTGTGTCGTAGTCGTGTCAGACATTGTTAAACTGTGATGAGACTTAAAGAAAACCTGGTGTTGAAGCGCGTCTTCAGCAACGACCAAGAAGAAAACCGAAAAAATACGGACGGAAAGTCTCGCGAAAATTTATTTTTTATTCTTTTTTGAATTTTCGACAAGACGAAATTTCAAAGAATTAAAAATATTACTCATCTAGAAATTTGATCGGAAATTTGTCGCTAATTCAATACCATGAAGAGTAATTTACAAATCGTATACATTTTTCCGTTAAATTTAAAACATCTCATCAAAAACGTCCAGCTTCAATATTGGCAATAAACAATGCTCAAAAAAGCAAAGTATTAAAAAATGATAATACGTTAAGTACACTTTTTTTAAATTCAATATTTCTGTTACATGTTATGCCGTTGAATTATTGCATCTTTGCGGCAGCAGATGCTAAAATCGATCGGATAAAGTGACGAGCAAATGAGATACGTTACTCATGTATTAATCGTTAAGAGGATGCAAAAGTGTTATATTAATAATGAGGAGCTCTTCTTCTCTGATAAGAGGAGAGAGATCCTCTTATTATAGAACTCGTGGCTTGCATAATTCGGCGTTCCACTATCTGCTGTCCAACCTGCTTGTCAATAGATGCCACGCCTGCTCTTTGCCCTCGCGTCTCGACGAATCGCGTGGCGCATTCGTCGAGAACTTTTCGTCCGCGCTAGAATATTATTATTTATTTTTAATGCTTGGTGTCGCGACGTTACCGCGTCTCTTGATGAAATTTATTCTGTAATTTTTAATGACGACAGCTTTTTCATTCTAAGCCCGAAATTTAATTTATTATTTATTTTTTCCTGTATTCGATCAATTGAATAACCTTAAGTTATAACTTTCGCTTTTGTTTTCTAGATCAAGAACAATGAATAAATACTCTGTTACAAAAATATTTTATATGGTGTTTTATTTATCGTGGTTTTTGAAGCTTTGTTGCTTTAAGCGAACCTTATTAATTTTTTACCATACATAAATTTTGCAAATTTTTAGTTTATTTAGTTCTGCACAATCTGTAGAGTTTTTTTTTCAGTCTAATAATTATGCTCATGTGTTTAAGTACGTTATAATCTTGGGTAATTATTTTTTCCAATTTTCGAGACAAAAACAAATTATATCAAATATAAAAACAGTTAGAAAAAAATTATTTGCTGTCTAAACTAATATATATCTAAACATTCATTCATTCCTTGAAACTAATTATTCATGAAAAATTTTCAAATTTGCCTAAGATCAAAAAATACATTTTTTAAAATCGATCCTTCACTGTAAATCAAGTTCACGTTTTTACGATACAAATGTATATAAATTTTGTAGAACTCGGTATAGAAAATCGAAATTAATATGTTTCCGTATTAAATTTAATACAGATCAATCAATTTCAATAATCCGGCAATTGAAAATTACTATTAGTAATTAATAATCAAAACATGTGTCTATAAATTTACAACTTTTTTTTGTTTGTATGTTCGCAAATTCGAGCAAATATATTTAATAATTATTAGAAGGTTCCAAAAAATATCGATATTTTTTAAATTGCTCTCCGCCAAAAATATAGTAAAATATGTCCTAATAAAAATCCTGTCTAAAGCGGACCTCATAATTCCAATTCTAAGATGTCCATCATCGTGTTTAAAATTTTTCCATTTAAATAAAACAGAAAACTGATTTTTTTACTTTAATCATCCTGGCAATTAAAAAAAAATATTTTTTTAAGACAAATCGCGAATAGACAAACTCAGAAAACGAGTGGAATGTACTTACGTGTCCGTGACCTTGAGTAATACAACAAAAAAAAAAGGAAAAGAAAAAAAACGTGATGTGAATGCGCTATCGAGACTGCTTATGCAATCCGCGAGTGCCTCAGCATGGCGGGAATTTGAGACGTGTGCGACTGGTGTCTGGCATCAGAAGCGAAAGCTATAGGTAGACTCTATGTACCGTTAATTCATCCGGCACGTAGAAATGATATACATGTATCCCCACTTTCTATAATCACAGGTTTATCTCTTCTAAGACCTTCGGATCACACCATTCCGATAAATATTCAATATTCATAAACTCAATTAAGCGATATATATTTTATTAACCGATAATCCAGAATTAGAAATATAAGAAGACTTACCGTGTTTGATTGAACATAATAAGATTAAGCCCTATAATTAGGTACTCACTTTTCACTTTACAAAACACATCTGAGGTCCAAAAACGTTTATATCTTACCTCAAAAGATCTGTTGACATTCCGAGCGGCCATATTGGTTTTCGGGAAGTCCGGTAGTATATAATTTTTCACATTTCTCGTATGTTTTTGAGCAGTAATTCGACCGGGCAATCACGCACAAATGTTATTATTACACTAGGCTAATCACACTAAAAATTATTTTGGGCTGCTGCGCTTTCATAACCTTTTAAAATATCACGGACGTTGCAGCGCACGTCCTATTCTTATATCAAATTTCACACGAACTGAACTTGTTCGCAGACTTTCCCAGCAACCAATCACAACTCGAATAAGTGTCAACAATGATTTCCGTTACCCATGAACTTTTTAAAAGAGAGATCCCTGCAGAATTTGACGTATATCTGTAGCGTATATTCATAAGACAAAATCGCCTTTTTTTTACTGACCAAGGTCGATAAAAAAAATCTCATATGTTTATTATGTTACGCCTTTCCTTGTAGTTCCTTGTTGGTCTCTAAATTGTTTTGGGTTACATACGCGAGGAGATAAACGTACCTACACGCGGTGCCGGTATATTTGTTGGACCCAACGATTGGTGGTCGCGCATCGCATCGTATAGCGGCTTCTTGGAACAGCCAGCATAAGCCAACCGAGGTTTTTACCGTTGTAATATCGAAATACCTTATTTTTCGATATTAAAAAAACACATCTGAGGTCCAAAAACGTTTATATCTCACCTCAAAAGACTCAATTTTTTTCATTTCTTGAATGTATTGAGCAGTAATTCGACCGAACAATCAAGCACAATTGTTATTATTACATCCCTGCAGAATGTGACGTATATCTGTAGCGTATATTCATAAGACAAAATCGCCTTTTTTTACTGACCAAGGTCGATAAAAAAAATCTCATATGTTTATATTATGTTACGCCTTTCCTTGTAGTTCCTTGTTGGTCTCTAAATTGTTTTGGGTCATATACGCGAGGAGATAGACGTATCTACACGCGGTGCCGGTATTTGTTGGACCCAACGATTGGTGGTCGCGCATCGCATCGTATAGCGGCTTCTCAGAATAGCAGCATAAGCCAAGCGAGGTTTTGACTTAGCACAGTAGTGGCTCGCGGCTTAGAGTAACACGTTCGGAGTGTACGGATATATATTTACTTAGAGCTTTGCCGGCCTGCCATTATTAAGGTACCTCCGCATGTGCAACACCGCCTATATATGCTATACACTCGGTAACCTCTGCGCATCGATTCCTGAGCGTCGTTGTTGTCGACGTCGTCGACGTCGTCGCCGTCGTCGTCGCGGTCGCCCTCGCCACCGAATCGCACCGGCTACACGAAACTCCTCCTCTCGTCTTTCAACTCAGACAGAACGCGTTCGATAATCATTTACCAACGATACACACGCACCTATGTGATATAATATATCTTAGCAAAAAAGCGTTTCAGTCAGCAGCGTACGTCGGTGCCTTGAGATATTCGTCAGTGTTAATATCGCGCCGAGCGAGGCTAGCGTAGCTGGACAGCAGCTAATTGTGCTGTGATAAATGCCGCGGACGCACGACCATTGAAGGTAACGATTTTTTTTGTCCTACATTTTCAGAATTTTGCAGCTTATTCGCTTTTCGAATATGAGTCTATTAAGCGAATTGTTTGTGCTGTATTTAAAGAATTGTTTAAAATTTATTTGCCGTTTTATTATTAATTTATGAAACGAATCATTCGTTCTGCTTTTGCATACTTTAATAAGCAAATTTTTATCAATTTTTAGGACTTTGCAGTTAATTTTTTTTTGTATATCATTCTGATGAAAAAAAATTTGCGTGCTACATTTTTAAGATTTTGTAGTCAACCCGTTGTGCACGTTATTCTAATGAGAATTTTTTTGATACATTTCTAGAATTTCGACTGTCCATTCGCTTTTTGCACATTATCTTGATAATCGAATGGTTTTAGTAAATTTTCGGAATGTTACGATGTATTTGCTTTTTCTATTCTATTTTCTTTCTATTTTCTTTTTGAATTTGATTAATTAGTGGACAATGGTAGTTAAAAAAATTAATCTACCAACTTTTACATTCGACGCGTCTGGTTTTTATTAGACTCTGTGAATTTAAGATTTTAGAGCTGATTTTTTTTTTCATTACTTCATATTCAAAGTAAAATAAGATGTTTTCCTTTAATTGGTGTTTCTAAACTTCTTTATTTTTTTATTAGTGTTGTAATACAAAAAATGTACCGTTCCGTACTTGATTTTCGTATATGCATATTTTTTAAATTACAAAATAATTAATCTCACGAAATCGAAAAAAAATATAATATCAAGTCAATATACTTATTTTATACTGATCTTCAATTCAATGATCGAAACTGAAATTTGAGGTTTTCGACCGCGATTCTTTGAACCCGGATAAACGTCCGACGGGCAATAATCTTATCCTGTCAATTTTTTTATTTTCTATTTTTAACTGATAAGCTCAGCCAATAATCACATATAGACGTTTTGGTTAAACATAAGCCACAATAAATTGTTTTTATCTAAGACGACAGTAAATTTCTCGAACAACATAAAAATATTTGTCAATCTTCACTTCACCAATTTAATCATCGATTATTCCAAAAAGCATAAAATATATTTTGCCAATCGAATGATATAATTTTGTTTTTATCCCGAAATGACATATATCTGAAACTAAAAAAAAACTATACATACAATACCAGCTGAAAATAACCAACCATTCACCATTAGTAATTAAAGTAATTAGGTTGCTAGAATTTGTAGAATAAAATATTTCAATCTCGTAGCACGAAAAAAAAATCTGCAAATAATACGCGATATAAAAATACGGCGCTGTATAAATGCCATATTAAATGTAGAGCTACTTTGAAAATGTATGCATTAAAAATTGTAAAATATATGTACAGTTGATAAGTTTATACAATTATTTAACGCGACCTGCAATAAAACTTCACGATTAACAAGGTATCGGTGGGTGACTTAATTGAGACAATTTCTTTGTAACACATTCCGAGTATGGCAAATTATCACCGTACTACGATAATCGTTGCGAAACGATATACTGATAATATGCAATGAAGTCGACAGCTCAAACAATCTAACAGTTGATTGCTATCACTGAGATAAAAAACATATTACTTTGTGGACAAGACATTTCGGTCAACTGTTTTTTTAAAACAAATTCAACAAACTTACTAAAATATTTTTATGTTAAGCAATTTAAAAAAAAAATTTGTCATGCAATAAATAATTCAACAACGCCAAACGAATTCATGTTCTTAAAAAATTAACTTAGTAAGTTTTTCCAATGTTGAAATCGCTCTAACAATAAAATCAGAAAGAGAAATTACTCATTGGGACGTAATACGCAGCTGCTCCATTTCGATAAGCGTGAGAGAATGAAAATAATTCGCATGATATAACTTTCACTCACATGAATGGTTATTAATAACATTATTTCCTAACTTGTATGTATAGTTGTATATATCAACATATAAGGATTCATCGAAGTCGCTATGGGGAAATTGTTTTTCTTTCGGATCGATTTTTCATTTGGAGGAAAGTTTTCAGTCATTGAACTCGACCTAGAGTGTCGTAATCTTTTATTATTCGCCACGAGCCGGGCAGCTGCTTTTAATCAAGAGGTTTACGCTCGGTTATTTGATCTCCAGACATTCGAAAGACCGTGGACAGTTTCATTTCAATATCAATTACGTAATTTCAATGTACACGGTGTTGGTATTAGTCTCGGACGACATAATTACTTATGCCCACAAAACTAATTAGTTGTATCAAGTAATTACCGGAATTGTGATTCCAGATATTTGTTTTTTTTAGTTGTTACAAGTAATTGAATTGTTTAATCTAATGTATTTCTATGCTAATTGTTTTGAGCCTCAAATAATTGCAAGCATTGATTATTGATAATCTTTATTCGAATATTCGAATGTTCCATTTGCTGCATTCAATGGAATTTTCAAATCTTGACAATCTCGCGCAGTTTGGCAAATATTGCTTTGAGTCCCAACTGATCAGTTGTTTGACAATATTGGTAATCTCAACTGACCAGCCGTTCTAAAATATCGGTTGGCTTAACTGACCAGTTAATTAAAAATCTGTACTGACCCAATTGACCAGTTATTTAAAATTGACAGGTAAAAAAATGGCGATAATCTTAACACAGGCTTGTAAAATCATAAAGTAAATCGATGTATTAATTGTAACCAATTAGTGTGATGATGTCATTGGATATTTTCTAAACAAAATCGCTCGTCAACGAATTGACTTGTCACCTCTAAAACGAACTGAATATGGGCTTTATTAGCCCATTAGCCGGTCAATTGAAGAATGTATATATGTGTTTTATTTTCGTACGCAACGTTTAATTTAAATGACTCTTAATATGCAACGTCGACTGCTTACCGACAATCGTCTGTACTTTAATTGATTTAGTAATACCGCGTCATTGGCTCGATAGAGCATTTTTTTGTAGTTGTTCAGCAACGCACAGGAGATTTAGGGTTTTTTCGTGCCCCAAGAACGACAATCATGAAGGAAGAGATGAAGGCGATAAACCTCTCGGGGGAAAATGAGCCGAGTGAAACAACAGCCTTAAGGAGAAAGCTCGACTCAATTGACGACATGCTGCCTTACGTCGGAAATTTTGGAAGATACCAGTGGTATCTTCTTCTCGCCCTTTTACCTTATAGCGTTGCCTACGCCAATCTCTATTTTTCTCAGTTCTTCCTCACACTCGTTCCGAAGGAACATTGGTGCCACATTGATGAATTGCAGGCCACCAATCTCACACAACTAGAACAGTGAGTATTTTTATCAGGAAAAGAAATGATAATTACATTTTTTATTTAGCAGCTGGAATAATTTTCACGTTGCAAAAAATATAGGACTTTATAAAAATGCTTAAAAGTATATGAGTAACAATTGTATCAACTTGGTTTCGTAACAATTCATTGTGACTGCATATAAGTATTTTTAAAACGCCCAGCGTCAGTCAGTTTTAAAATAATTATGGTTAAGTCGGATAATAAAAGAGTTGTGAATATTTTAAATATTGCAGAGTTCAGGCAGCGATACCACGAGCAGACATTTATCCATATTTCGACAAGTGTCATCGTAAAGACCTCAATTTCACTGAACTTTTGGGTAATGGCAAAAACTTCAGATCATCCGACTGGCAGACAAATCGCACTGTCGATTGTGACCATTGGGATTACAATTTGACGCTGATCCCTTATAAAAGCATCGGTGCCGAGGTGCGTTCGATTCGTACGAAATATAAAAACGCTAGTATATTTAGCCCTGAGTGTGTAAAAAAAATTATGTACTGAAAGACTATTTAATTATAAGTTCAAAGATAGTTAGTGAAAACACTCTAGTCAATTTCAGTTGGATAACTGGAAAAAAATTACATCTGTAGGCTGAGCAATTTAATCCGTTAGATGCACCAACAATTTCATTGCTTGTACTTATCAGCTGAATAGCAAAAGATTAATTGGTTCGACAAATAAATTAGTTGTTTCTACGAATCAATTGGTTGTTTCGATAAATCAAATATTTAATTAAATGAGCTGTTATAACGAATGAATATCATGTCACTAAAAATAAGTTGGTCGTTCTAAAAAATGTACCTGTTATTCCAAAGAAAACAGGTTGTTGTTCTAACAAAGTGATTGGACTCTCCAGAAAAAACACTCTCCGAACACTCGAACAAATTTTTCCACTACAATGGACTTAAATTCGTGAGGCTAAAATTAAAATATATATCTTTTTTTTTTTTTTTACTCAAAGACATGAAGGGTTAGATGATATTTAAGTTGTAAAGTGGAAACCGAGAATGCGAATTGACTGTTCCGTGACCCTTGCCGATTAGCTAGATTGGGTATGCAAGAAGGAATACCTCATCTCCACCGCTCAGGCGATATTCTTCTGCGGCTCGATCGTCGGTGGCATCGTCTTCGGATGGATTGCCGATCACAAAGGACGGATACCCGCTCTTTTCCTATGCAACTTCGTTGCGCTCCTCGGGACCATTGCAACTGCAAGTGCAAACAGCTTTTGGTCCTTCGCTGTTTGCCGATTTATCACCGGTCTTGCGTTCGACAATTGCATCAATATTCCACTTATTGTTGGTGAGTTGCAAAAATCGATTACAATCAATTTGCAATGACTGACATGTTATTTTACATCAGATTTATAATGATTCAGGGCTGGGCAGTACTTTAAGGTCATGGTACTTTCCGACTCTCGAAATCAATTATTTAAATCGGCTCTCGAAATCAATTATCGGAATCGGCTCTCGAAATAAATCATTGGAATCGAGTTTGAATTCCAATAATTTCGAAATCGAGACAAAAATTAAAAAATGAATAAATTATTGAATATAAACTGAACTAAAGCTAGACTTTTTTCTAATTATTATTTGAGATTTATTGACACAGAAAAAAATTATATTCGAGCGACTTTTTCATTTAAAAATAAAGTACTTTAAGTACATATGCTTAAAAGAAGTATTTCAAGTATATGTACTGCAAGTACTTTTCACGAATTTGTACTTTAAGTACTTGGGCCCAAAATAGTAGCATTTAAAGTACTTTGCCCAGCTCTGAAATAATCGATTCGTGATTGATTATTTAAAAAACTAAATTCACCATAATGCATTATCTAAACCACAGTCGTTGAGTATATGGCGGTAAAGAGACGCACTCTGGTCTTCAATATCGCCTTTGGAATATATTTCGCACTTGGAAGTACGATTTTGCCATGGCTCGCTTATTACGTTGCCGATTGGAGGTACTTTGCTTATCTCAGCTCACTTCCTTTGATGTGTGGGATTTTGACACCTTGGATATTGCCGGAAAGCGCACGGTGAGACTTAGTAATTTATTTATTTACTTTTCACTGAGTTTAAAATGTTTCCATTGTACTTATGAATGGTTTTTCTTTAAAAGCTGGTACGTCGCGAATTGCAAGTTTGACAAGGTGATCGAGAAATTGAGAAAGGTTGCCAAGATTAATGGCAGGAAACCAGATCCGAAGATCTACGAAATTTTCACCGTAAGTAGTTGAAATTTCTAGTCATTCATAAGTGAAATAATTTTTTTTTTTTTTTCGAATCCATAATAAATATTCCAATTTTGTTTGTATAAAATTATTCTTTGTTTACTGAAGAAAAAAAACCATTGTGATTAGGTGCGTAATTATATGTATCTATTTATTTCTTCTTTTCAGAGAAATGCACTTTATGCTGGATCTCAAACGGAAACAGCAACGTTGCTGGATCTTTTTAGAACTCCTCATCTCGCCAAAAACGTGATTTTATTAACTTGCTTCTGGTAAGTGACTTGATTAATTCCAAAATTAAAGCATTTTGAACACTGTAAATAATTTTGAAACTATCATCTCTGATTATACAAATAGAAGTTCACTGTTCACTGCTTTGAAATAAGTCATTTTATTTCTTTCACAGGTTCCTCACGGTTGTCACTTTTGATGGTCACGTTTATTCCTTGAAGCTTCTTCAGGGCTCAGTATTTGTCTCCTTTTCGTTGGCCTGTGCGACCGAGCTTCCGGCTGGTTTGCTGCTCACTCTTATATTAGATCGCTGGGGTCGAAGGTTTTGTGGTTTTTTGACAATGGCAGCAACGGGAATCTTTAGCTTCGGTGAACTTTATCTGTCTTCAGGTAATTTTGGTTGATTTTGTATGGAATAACCCAGGAATGAATGCTTGTTCAATAAATAAATCCCAGTTCAATATATAACTGCCAGTTCGATAAATAAATCACAGTTCGAATAAAAAGAAGCCCTCTTGAAAAACAAATCCCAATTCGATAAACTAACGCCAGACAAAAATATTTACCGATTATAAATTTTTCAGGTGCAGCACAATTAACGATGTCGGTTCTGGCTCGATTTTGCCTGAACATGGCAGCGAATATCGGCCTACAATATGCCGCGGAACTTCTGCCGACGCCAGTGCGAGCTCAAGGCGTCGCCTTGATACACATCTTCGGAATAATAGCTCATTGCGTAGCTCCGTATCTCATCGATATAGTAAGATCACGAAATTCCAATAACAAAACGTATAACCCGTCATTGACAATCGCTATCTTTATAACACTGAAGACCGTTTTTTTTATATTCAACTACCACAATTTGGTTTTCCTGGTATCCGATTGTAAATGTATAATTATTTTCATGCCATAATATTGTTGTGCATGTAAATTAATGTCACGATATTATATTTTTTCTAAATATTCTGCAATTTTTAGTGTATATTCTCTGATTAATTAATTTAAATCAGAGAAAC
The DNA here is from genome assembly GCA_949699805.1 of Tromatobia lineatoria. Lineage (NCBI taxonomy): Eukaryota > Metazoa > Arthropoda > Insecta > Hymenoptera > Ichneumonidae > Tromatobia > Tromatobia lineatoria. The sequence goes on from OX453052.1 coordinate 979,729, forward strand.
AGTTTTTAAATGGCACCGATTATATGGTCAATTTGGACAATTTGTCCAAAAAAATTTAGACAATTTGTCAGGATTGTACCGCTAGAATTACCTTGAGGAACTTGAGGAGGAAGGGCTGTTAGAAAAGTCGTTGAAGCATTGAAAATTTGTCGCTAATTGATTTTGATGTAATTTCAGGCAAAAATTTGGACAGCTTTACCGATGCTGATTCTTGGTATAATCTCATTCGTCACGGCCACGTTAGTTCTCTTCCTTCCGGAGACTCTTGGTCGCGACCTTCCTCAGACTCTTCGCCAGGGCGAAGAATTTGGCAAAGGCGATCATTTCTGGTCGCTGCCTTGCGGTCACAAAGCCGACATTGACCGCTGTTCGCGCAACAATCGTTCCTCTTAATCAACCAAGTGGTTGGTATTCTTGGCACTCTAAAGGCCTTACATAAGGCATTCTACGTCAATTCAAACTATTTTTACTTCGATAGATGTCGATAAATGACCAACTTCGCCGAAATTCATCGACCAAAATTTTTGTTTTTCTCGAAAAATTGCAAAAAATCAGTTATGTTATTTTTTAAACTTCACAAAATTTTAAAACGATAAAATGGAAATCTTACAAGATATTAATTTAAGTTTTTTATTTTATCGTAGTGAAATTTCGTAAAGTTTTTACAACAACAAAAACCAATTTTATGAAAATTTTTAAAGAAAAATACAATGTTGGCGACTGAATTTCTGTGAAATAGCTCATATATGTTAAGAAAAATACATTTTAGAATTAATTTTCCATTCCAAGATATTCAATGTACAATAATGTAGTTTCTGATTTAATTGGGCAAAAAAACGCCCAAAAAGCCTCACAGAAACTCTCGACTAGCAATAAATCCAGTCTAAATATAAAAAATATCTGTAAGGATCCGATATAAGTTGTTGAATTGCTTAATGTCTAATAAGATGCTACACTTCATGACATTTTTCATGAATATAAGATAACCAATTTTCTGCACATTACTTCGATAAATTCAGTGACAATGTAACAACAAATCTCATGTTTTTGAATGATTCTGTTACGCTCTCGTGTATGAAGAAGAAATGTATGACACCATTTTTTAGAATAAAATGTACATTTTATTTACTCTTAATTACAGGCACTTCATTAAAACCTATCAAGAAATTCTCTACGTCTTTCATCAAATATTGTCTTTTCTGTTCTACTTAAAAAGTACAGCACGATGGGAAATACCTTTATCTGTACAATCTTCGCGCTCATCACTCGCTCTTTTTTACAACTAATCGGGGATTACGACAACCACAAATTATATTTTTCTTGTAACTTTTGTATCACGTTTATCTAAAGAGTGCGTGAAATACTTTGCAGAATAATCTGTATAGGAAACAAGAAAAATAAACGTCGTTAGGTCTAAAAGCGTTTCCTTTTTTTTCATTGAAACCACATCATTTTTTTCGCTTATTTAAAAAAAAAAACGTATGTAACCAAATAGCAATACAAAAATTCAGATGATCTTTTTTGGGCGTTTCTATAAATTTTACAAAAAAAAAAAAAAATTGACGAAAATGGTAAAACGTTGAAGATTTTTGCTGCAAATCCGACCGAAAACATGACGACGAATTGATTTATTCGTCGCCGATTTTTTTGTGTTGTCCGTCCCCTATAATACATAAAATTACGGCATTGTCAGTCGACAATCCGCTTTGGACACGTATTTAATGCTAATGCGATGCAGCGCCATAGGTTAGATCGATTGCATATCAGTTTTAGTTTTTTGGCACTGTGAGACGCTCGACAGCTGCTTAGCTAAGTATGACGTGAGGCTGATAACAACAGCGGCTTGTATAATAATCAAATTGTCCAATCGACATATTTCGCTTGTCGCCGTTTCACTTATAAATTCGTTAACTATCACATAAAACTCTCACTCATCAATCATTTTTTACCTCCGCTTAGTTTTTCCATCATCGATTGTTTCATCAGCAATAAAGTATCGGAACATTTTTTAGAAAAATATTTCTCAAAAAACTCAATTTTAGAAAAGTCCGGAATTTTTTCCTATTTTCAAACCTCTAGTAATTTTTTTGAGATTCTCAATAATTATTCTGTCAATGCCGATCTTTTTTCTTACTAATAAGATTATTTGGGAAATCCTCTAAAATTGAATTCGTACAAACATTAACACCTTTAAATTCACTACTTTGCGCTTGTGAATGTTCATACATATTGAATTCATATTTCTTTATTGCTAATGTTGTAATCGAATAAATTATGACATGAAAAAATTAGTAGAGTGATAAAAAAAAATAATAGAAAAGTCGGAGCTCTGCTACCTGTATCTATTTTTTAACAGCCTCATAAGTACGCGAATGATACTAACTAAACGACAAGAATGCGGCTAAACGCGTTGTCGACGCTGTCATAAAAAATAAAAATAAAATATTGAGCACTATCGAATCGCCAGCCCCGAGAAGAGGAACCGAATCGCAATAATAGTAAAGTCGAGACAAGAAAATAACGACAAACGATTTTAATTAAACGAACAGTAACTCGTCGATATTGCTCATGAGGTTAGCCGACCTGAGATTCACGTATGGATCAAAATATCAGGCAGAACCAAAATGGAATATAATTATAATAAATGATAGAATTTAGAACTAATTTTTTCGTCAAATTCGCTTTTCTCGATTAACGAGATTAAAAATCGAGCGATTTCGACTATATTTACAACGATTTGGTTGATTATCGACCGGATGATCGATTTTTGTTTTGTTTTTTAGATCTATCGAACACAGGACGGTGCTATAACCTGGTGGAATCGATTCTCGTTAGGCTGCCGGGATTGTAGCCAGCGTTTGTCGCTCCAAGTTTTTTCCTGTATTTCTTCTTCTTCGCCGGTGATCTGTAAAAACAGATTAGCTATTAAATATCATCGAGGTTACGACAAATGAAATTATATACATTTTTCATTCGATTTATAGACAAATTTTGAGATTCATTATTTTTGTATGAATCGAAGTTGTATTATTTATTTATATTTGGTATTTATCAATGATTTCAGATTTCGATTTGAATGTTTTGTCCAAACATAATTTTAATTCTAAATCCAGTAAAAAAATTCGTGTGAAATAAGCAGAACAGAGAAAAAATTATGCAGATATGCAGTAAAATATTGATTCTATCAAATTTTGACTGAAATTTAGATAATTTCTGAATCTATTTTCCAAAAGTTTGTTTGAAATATAGATAATTTGCAAGTCGATTTTTTTCAAATTAGTACAATGAACGCAAAGTAATGATTATCGGAACGTACGTTGATACACATGGGATCCACCAGAAACTTTGATCTTTGCCAAAGTCGTTTCCTTCCTGCAGCGATTCAGGAAGATCCTGATCGAGGGTTTCCGGCAGAGTCAGCGTCAGGAACGCATCCAACATCGACACGACACCCAGACAAATGAGCGGCAACGAAGGCGATACATCAGCCTGAAAATACATCGATTATAGTCACAGGATAGATTCAATTTTTGATTGTTAGATAGATAGATGATCGTTTAAATCTAGAACAGCCATCATCATGGAATTTGGTATTTTCGTCCTTCGCTATTTTAAACATTCAACTATTTGACCCTCAGCTTATTAGAATCCAATCAAAATAGCGAATGGTCAAAATAACGAGCGGCTAAAATAGCGAATTTCATAATGATGAACATTTCGGATTCAGAATGTCCATTTTTTTTGGAATTCGATATTTCTACCGTTCACCATTCCAGTGATTCACTATACTACTACTGTAAAATTGTTAGAAACATCTATTTCAGAAGCTGGATTTGGGATTTGAGTAGCTTACCAAGTAGATGACGTAGGGACCGATGATATGAGCAAAGTATCCGATGATGTGAATGAGGGATACGCCTTGCGCTCGAACAACAGTCGGTAACATCTCGGCCGCGTATTGAAATCCGATGTTCGCGGCGATGTTGACACCCAGTCGGGCAAGAATCGCCATGGTGACGGTGATGGGACCTGGAGAAATAATCTATCGATCGTAAAACGTTTCATACATAAAGCCCGGGGCGCGCAGCCTCTATTCTCGGCAAGCTTTTCCTCTGGACGAGCTTCGACTTACCTGGAGGCGTTGCCAGTGCGACGAATGAAAAGACGCCGCAAATGAACATTGACGCGAAGCCCATCCATCGTCTTCCCCACCTGTCCAAGAAAAGCGCCAGCAAAACGGCCGCCGGAAGTTCCGTTAACGCCGCCAACGAGAATGATGTGAACACGTCCGGATCCAGAAGTTTCATGTTCCAAACGTGTCCGTCGAATACCAAAACTATCAACAACCTGTAAAATATTACCAAATTTTTCAAACAATGATTATGCATTTATGTTGATACCTAGAATTGCTTTGAAAAAACCCCTTTGTGGTTGAAATTTAACTTGAATTACTTTAAAAGTGCACTTGCGCACGTGTTATGAACGTATTTCACATCGTGTTTTAAAGTCTTTTTATTTGTACAATTTTTGCGCTTATCACGCTTTTTATTTTACAATGATTGGGGATTTGAACGGAAAAAAAAATTTCTGTCACGTTAGGCTTTTTTTTAAAATGATATTCATTTTAATCTTTAGCAAAAAAATTGAAAATAGAACCTGTTCCTTTATAAGGAAGTATGTTAATCGATTTTAGATTCATTACACTGGACAAGAAGTATTATCGAATCCATTAAATATCCTGTTTGTTTTTTTTAAATCATCACAATGCTAACATTCGGAAGGTATTTAAAACGATCATGTGAATTTATATCAAAATATAAATTAAAAAGTAAATTTAAAAAAATATATAGAATTTTCATCAAAATACTGTTGAGCTGAAATTATATTTTTGTGAACAAATGATTTCATACGTGTAATTATATTATTTTTCTTTGAGTATAAAGAAAGCTTTATGAAAAGCAAAAAACAATGAAGAGTCTAAATATAATAAGCGAAGAATTTAATTCCTGTAAAAAATGAGAAACCTTCCATCTGCACAAGATTTAATAAGATAGATAAATTATAAAGTATATTTTAATTACCAGTATACAACGAGAACAATAGTAATTCGGGCGAGCCTTGGCTTTTTGAATAGATCCAGAACTGTGTACTGCATGTGAATCTTCTCATTAGCGACTATGGCATTACAGCTCTTTTCGAATTCGTCGTAAATCTCTTGTTTCACTACTTTTCCATTCACTTTGGCGAATTTCTTCAACATCACGATGGCTTTGTCAGTCTTGCCGCTCATAAGATACCATCTATTCAATAAAAAAAGGTAAAAAATGTCATTTTTATACACGAGTCAATCCACAATAAGAATGTGAGTGGAAAATATTTTTCCGTTTGATTCTCGGATAAATGAATAAATGAATAAATAAATACATATTGTTAAAAATATTTTTATTAACCTGGCACTTTCAGGAACTATCCACGGTCCCAAGAAAGCCGTGATTAGAGGCACTGCAGTCACCACACTGAGTATCCGCCAATCGGCAATCCAATACGCCATCCACGGCAAAACACTGGCCGCCACAGCAAAATAAATACCGAAAGACATGTTGGCTACCAAAGTTCTGTACTTCGGTCCCACATATTCGATTACTGTAACGCAATGATTTTTTATTTATTTACTAGAAGATATTTTTATCGACGGTAATTAAAATCGGATAATTATCGATTTGCTCGGTTATCTGCACTTTTTAGAGTATCAATTCAATCTCACAAGTCTTTAACACAATACAAACGGTTTACAAATTGTTTTGTGGTATTTGTTCTGTTTGTTGTGGACAATTTCGATTGTAATCACTGATAATCAAACAAAATAGCAGAAGGTCGAGTTAATAGAAACAAACATCACCTCGTTGCGGTGATAAAGTTTCGAAGAGCAGGGAGAATGAAAAACAATGTTTGGAAACAATGCTACTCACCTATAATGAAGAGTATATTGAAGCAGTTGTCGAATGAAGTACCGACGATGAGTCTCGCCAAAGCGAAGGACCAGAAACTATTGCAAAAAGCTGTCGCAACAGAAGCGAAGAATCCTACGGCATTACATGATACTAAGGCTGGAATTCGGCCGTAATGATCGGCAATGTAGCCGAATATAAGACCTCCAATTATGCTGCCGACAAAAAACGCCGATTGAGAAGCAGACGAAAGCCAAGTTTTTTCGCAAACCCATTCGAGCTGAAAAAAAATTGTCGTTATGAACGATACAATGTATGAAAAATATCGCAAAGATAAATTAATTTTCAAATAAATGAGCGTCAGAAAAATATTTCTGGAAAAAAAAATACAACGCGGTAAACTCGTGATAATGTTTTTTGTCTTCACTGTTAGAAAATTGAACTTTTCAATAGATTCAATACCGCGATACATTTTTGTTTTCAGGGATTTTTGTTCTATAAAAATGAGGTCTTTTAATATGTTTTTCATTTCTATGAATTTGAGATATATTTTGTGATTTTACCTCAGCAGCTATCGAAGCGTAAGGGACCATCGTGTAGTTGAAGCTCCAACCATGCTTACATGGCGTAACTGGCCATTCTGGATTACTCTCATTGACCCCGTCCCGCAGATACTTAGCATAATCGACATCGTACATTGTGCACCTCGAAAAAGGAGTAGCACCCTCGGATTCAAGCTCAAGCTCGTTGGCTACCGGGATAGACAATCTTATCCTGAAAATATAATGATAGCATTTTGTTAATTTCATAATAGTGCCCAACTCATAACGATTTATAGATACAATTTTAGATGAGACAAAATTTTTGTCGTACTCTACTTTCACAGGCAGAAAGAACATAAAATCGGTAGTAAAAAACTTCGGTAGGGGAAAAAATCGGTAGAGATAAAAATCGATCGAGAGAAGAATCGACAGAGAGAATGATTGGTAAGGAAAAAAATCGGCAGAAAGAAGAGTCGGTGGAAAGAAGAACCGGGAGAGAGAAAAATCGGTAGAGAGAAAAAAACGGTAGAATCAACATCCGGGAGAGAAAGTTCAGTAGAGACGGAAATCGGTAGGGATAGAATTCGGTAGGGACAGAAATCGGTAGAGAGACAAAACCCGATGAAATAAAAATTCACGTAAGATCGGTATAGATAAAAGCACCAGTGTAAGTTGTCAAGACTATGTCGCTTCATAGCTTGTCACGTGCATATTACTTGATATGTACAGTTTCTGTATGTCGCCGTTAATCAAAATTCCAAGCACATCCGCAGGGTCGATTAGCTCAACATACGTAGTCCACAGCATTTTAATTACACGGATTCCCATCTAGGTATCTAGGTATTTAATTAAAGCTATTGCATTATGACAGTGTGAATTGACAACTCGATTAATTAACGCTTTTAATTGATAGCTTATGGATCGCTATGGAACTTACAGGAAATTTCATCGATACCAACAGTTTTATCAGAATGCGATAAATGTGCAGCATTGTTGTCCGAGAATTTTAAACGTCTTCTCTTGAGCAGACATGAAAATATTATTTCCGCAAACGTCACATTTTATTTCAACAATATTTTTTTAAGGAATTTCGTACAGGAAATGACTCAGCAAATTCACGATAATAAAAGATTAATGTATCCATTTCAGTTTTGTTTTTCACAATAATCAGATACGTGACGAGATGAAGATTTCATATTAAAATAACAAAATGTCAAAATGTCGAAATGACGAAATCTCGAAATCTCGCAATATCGACATATCGAAATATCAAAGTATCAGAATCTCGAAATCTCGATATATCGGAATCTCGAAAAATCGAAATACCAATACCTCGAAATATCAAAAACCAAAACCTCGAAATATTGACGAGTGATATAAGTCGAATAGGTTGAAGACTTTATCTTTGCCCCTCGATGACAAATTTACATGCTAAAGCCGGTTTGAATGCACGTGCGCACGTGCTATGAATGTCAGACTGGTCAGAAAAGTTCATTACTCACATCAATTTAATAATGCATTGCTTGAATCAACTCCCATTTACATCCTTAGTCATATAAAAGCTTTGTTTATAATAACTTAATGTGATTCACAAAATTTCACAAATATAGTTTCAGTTGTAAAGTGTGTTATATCATGAAAGAGCCATTATTAACGTTAAAAAATTATAAACGGCAACTAATATTACTTAAAACTAATAACAATACTTCGCAGACAAATACTTAAGCAAAATTCTTATTCCATTAAAATTTGCCTCAATAAAAAGAAAATCCTTTCAAAAAATCAACGTCATTAATAACAAATCATTTGGTACCCATTTAGAAAACCGTCATGTTGAAGGAATTGCAAAGCAATACTAGTAAACATGAATGGATCAATCTGTAATTATAACACACAAAGTAAAAAAAAAAAGTAATTAAGTGTGGAAACCTAAACAAAAGGGAACTAATAATAATCTCCGTAGAAATCAGAAAAAAAACAGTTAGTGCATTTTGATGAAAGAACTGAGGAGCAATTTGAATGAATTATGGTAATTTGCGTAACAGATTGAGGAGAGAAATAAGAAAAAAAAAGATAGCAACAGAAATTATAAAAAAATTAATAATTTTACAATAAGAATTAATCTTTAGTAAGCTTCCAAAAAAAAGTTTCGTGGAAATTAAAAAAAAAAGGAATTTGACAATTTTAACGAAAGAACAAAAATAAGGAGCAATTGGAATCAATTATGATAATTCGAGTAATCGATGGAGGCGAAGAAAAAGTTTAAAAAGGTAGCAACAGATGCGAGCCACGTGAGGCAGGATATCGCACAAGAGCGTCTGACGAAATGACCTTCGGAGTAGTAAATGAGTTCCGCGAGTCAAAGACTTCCCATCTCGTGGAATCTCCGCAAGATCGATTCAATGGACTGGTTTTCTCATACGTATAAGCAGCAAAGCTGTTGCCTGATATATACCCTATCGCATATTGCGGCTAGTACTTCCGATCTTATGTCTATCTATAACCGCATGACGATTTTAAAGGGGGTTTTACGTCCCGTCTAGCGTCCGTTTAACATTTCGGAGAACAGTGCGTCACTAAACCGTGAAATTCTCCAGAATAATTTAGATGCTCGCATAACAAGTCCAAGTCGCTCTCTCTCTGTAAAATATGTCATAAAAATCGAACATTGCGGACTTCCAAAGATGCAATAAGGACTTTTTTTTTTAATAAGGAACATTTTCGATTCAACAGCTTTTCTAGTGTCTTCTTTATCCATGAATCAAAATATATTAATTGATATTTAGTTCGATTATATTCGGGAAATTTATATGAATTTATTACTAAATTTTCTAAATATAATTGAACTCAATATCAATTTATATATAAATTCGCGAAATGTAAATTCAATAATAATTTCATGTAGATTTATTATTGTAGGCCTTTATGAAAAAGCTCTGATTTTGATGTGCAAACTAATATTTGTCAAATCCCAATTTATTGAACAATTGGTTACAGTAAATTCAATTTTCACTGTAAACAGTATCGCTATACTTGAGTCGGAATGCACTCTTCGGCAGGTAAAATAAGTCATCGAACACCAAAATTTGTTCATCGGTGTGAAAGCTACGACAAGTAGTAATTTTTACTTTTATCTCATGATGAGTGTTATTTACTTAATCAGGTTTAAATGTAAGATATTTGGAGAAAAGGGTGTTACTTAAATATTTTTTTTCCCATGACTTTTTTTAAGGTGATTGTGTCCCCTCGAAATGAAATGATTTTATTTCCGTACCACTTTTTTCCGAAGGTTAACGAGCGGTGTCAGCAAATTATTTGAACAGATGTCTAATACGTCGCATCATTAACGAGCCGAAATTGTGAAACTCACTCCTATCGCATGCTACAAAGATTATAAAATTGCTTTGGATGTTCAAGTAAAGCTAATACGGCGAGCTGAATAACAATTGGCGATTCAATAATAGTGTTCAGACGGCGAGAATCCAAAGATTGAACACATTTGACATTAAATATGTATATACAGTACCATTCATTTTTAATATGAATTGAAGACAAAAAAGATTACAAAAAAATATCTAACATTTCCATGGTATATATATTATGGTGTGCCAAAAAATATCCATTTTTTTTGCTCTTTATCCTGGTAACCTAAGAATAATTTTTTTTTTTACTCAATAGAAATTCATAAGAACATTTAATTTTCTGAAAAATTGTCCGGACGTAATTATATGTATACCTAACGATTATAAGTTTATTAATTAAATCTTATTTTGATGATTATATTTATATATATAAATTCGAATGGATAAGAACAAAAGTAGATAAAAAATGTTGCCAATTATATTGTTGATGAAAAACTAATGAGAGAAAAATGAAAATACTTAAATGAAGACATTACAAAAATGATACCAAAATAGAAATCGAATTAAAAACAGAACTTACTTCTCAAGATCCGTGAGATTCCATGCATCGAGCTCTGGAACGGTGCACCAATGTTCATTAGGCACGAGTGTGAGGAAAAATTGTGTAAAGTAGAGGAACGCGTAGACGAATGTGAACGGCAACAGAAGTATAAAGAGCATCCATTGATAAAATCCTGCTTCCCCGACGTATGGAAGAATATCATCGAATGTCTCGATTTTTTTTCGGCCCTCGCCCTCCTCGGCCTTCGTCGTCTCTACGGCCACTGTCATTTCGGCTTCTGAAAAACAGAAAAAGAAATAATTATGAAAAGTTCATTAGACGCCAATACATTAATTTAAGCATAACTAATTCTTCAATTCAAATATCATAATGTAAAAATATATGAAATCCACCCAATTCATAATCAAGAGTTGACGCAATAATTGATTATTGCAAGTTTAAAAAAATCGGCAATTTCTCAATATTAATATACGCTACAAATATACGTCAAATTCTGCAGGGATGTAATAAAAACATTCGTGCTTGATTATCCTGTCGAATTACTGCTCAAACACACACAAGAAACGTAAAAAAAATGGTATATTGAATATAAAAATGGTAATACTGAACGTTTCAAAAAACAATATGACCGCTCGAAATGTCAACAGGTCCTTTGAGGTAAGATATGAACGTCTCTGTAACTAAAATGTATTAAATCAAACCGGATAAGAATTGTGTGATTATTTCTGACCCTTTTAAAACCGTCGGAATGTCAATTAGACAAACCAAATTCACGAATAGTGTATATTACTAAAAAAAAAAATAAACGAAGTGAAATAATTGATAAAGAAAACAATAACTTTCGAATTATTCGAATTAACGTACGTTTTTCTTTTTGTTTATTCGAAATGTGGAAATGGAATTTTACAGAATCCAAAGATATTAAGATATTAATATATTAAGAGACAATCCAAACAAACCCACGCAAAGATTTTCTTATCTCTAAACTAATAAGGAAACGCATTCAGGGTTAACGTCGTCGCCAAGATTTATCGCACATCATGCACTGGATTATAACAGCGTTCAGTGTCATTATTTATAGATCGAGCGCATTGGCAGCTTTAAAGCGGTATTAAGATGTTGATGAGCGAGAATTCACTTATCTTAAGGAGTTTCGTGTGCTTCCAGCCAAAGCTCACAGCACGTTTTACACGAACGTAGTTATACACTATTCGTAAATTTGGTTTGTGTAGTCGACATTCGGACGATTTTAAAAGGTTCAGGAATAATCACAGAATTTTTGTCCTGTCTTATTTAATATATCTGAGGTTCAGAAATGTTTATATTTTACCTCAAAGGACCTCTTGACATTTCGAGCGGCCATATTGGTTTTTGAGAGGTTCAGTAATATACAATTTTTGAAATTTCTTGTGCGTTTTGAGCATTAATTCGACCGGACAAGCACAAATGTTTTTATTACATCCCTGCAGAATTTTACGTATATTTATATTATGAGATCGCATATTTTTACTGACTGGTCGGTAAAAAAATATACTCTTACATCTCCTTAAGATTATAGAGTGTTCTTGTCATATTTATATAGTTTGAAAAAAAATAGGTTTCCAAGTTTTCCATGTAAGATTTCCGGTATGTCAATATTTTATCAAGGAGGCAGACTTAAATCCAAGAGTAATGCTTAATTGCTTTATTGTACTGAAAACAATAAAAAAATTGTATTCAGTCTAAAATCATTTAAATGGTGGAAAAAAAAATAGTGAGCATTAATATTCAGGATAAACAATTATTCGCGACATAACTAGAAGTTATCTAATTTGTGTGAGGAAAAAAAGCATGCGATGAACATAATTGCAATATCAATTATGTCTTGATACACAGGAAAAAAAGCGTTTTGGTTGATTATAGCGCTGCTAACCGACAAATTGGTTGCAATTACTTGCATCTTGGGTTGCAATTTTAGATAATTGTGTTCTAAAATTTTATTTGCCGATAATAAATTTTTGAATTCAATTGTCCTATTTTTTTTATCGAAAAATAATGAAGGAATATAATATTAGATTAAAATTGAAATTCAATATTAAGAAAACATTTACATAAAGTTTCTCGGATTGAAGTAAACTTTATTCCTGAATGTAATTTTATTATAGCTTGATGCATGAACTTCGATGCATGCACAGGATTCTAATAAACACCAATAGAAGCAATTGCAAGTCAGAGCTTGCTGATCGTGTTGCAATTCCATATTGTCACGCAGTTTCGTTTATCATAACGATCATATAGTGAGAAAGTCGACGACGATGGTGATACTGATTCTAGCGCAGTTGAACAAAATTTCAAATAATTTTCAGACGATCTAATTGCAACTTATCTGTCGTTACAAACCGTGCAGCAACCTCAATTCAAGCAATCTCGATAAAAGATTTTGCTGATATTATCTCAAAGAGAAATAATAAATTATGAGAATTCTCAGAATTACCCGTTTTAAATGGGGTTGTAAAAAATTATCCGATTATGAAATTTGTTCAGTGACACTTTCGATACTCGTGAGGGTTTTTACTTAGCCTCCCTCCCCCCCTCACTTCCGGTCCTATCACTTCCTACTCGCACTTTGAGTTTGCTTCTTTAGATAAAGTATCGAAAAGTCACTGAAATGAACTCAATAAACCAAAAATGTTTTAAATTAATAATGAAGTTAATTATTAAGAAAATATAAATCAATACGTTATTTCATCCTCCTATTTTTATATACTTTTATTATTATTTAATAACAGTAATGTGCACAACCCGCAGGAAAATTGTATAAAGTGCACTTCGATCGGTATCCGATATAAATTATTCATAAGATCTTGAGATCTCTGCCCAGCATTTAGCAACTCCTGAGCAATGGTTTTAATTACTCCTAGTTAATGATTGAATGGGTAAAAACGCAGTGATGAACGTAGCAAGAATTGAAATTATTGACATAACACTTCACACAGGAACTTCTTTATATTTAACCTCGAGATTGTTACAGTCAAGTATTTTTTTAAATCGATCCTTACATTTTCAAGAACATCGCCATGACAATTCTGATTCATTATAAGGAAAACTTCGTGTGTAATTTTTTTAAATGCTGGGTTTTTTAAATTCTTGATCATTATTTAAAATTTGGTAACGTTCCAGAATTATTTGTCATTGCTTGAAACTATATTAATTTCGAGTATAAAAACTAGTATTTTATGTCCGAAATTCGAAAAACCTTTAATTAACAATTCTTAATTACTACTTGCTTGGACAAATTCGTTTGCAGGTTTGTTAAAGTATCGCACCTCATCGTCAAAAAATTAATTAGAAAAATAGAACAAATATTGATTACGGACACGAAGACAAAAAATCGGTATAATAATAATACAGAGATCGGCCAAATTCGAATAATAATTTTGGTTTTTTTTCTACCCGATCTATTATTTGACTAAATATTTCATAATGTAACTCAAAATATTCCGTTTTCTTCAAATATTCTACAACTATATAATCATCAGTATCAGTCACAAATTTCCATAAAAAAATTAGCGCTGATAATCAAAATTGCAAGGTACTCACACGTTTTTCTCTCTAAATCGCTCTTTCCTTCGTTTGAAAACAAAGCGAAAAGATAGTTCGCCTTATAAATCCAAAAATCACTGTTCTGTCGTTCCTTATTTTCTTTAAACTAATAGTAAACGATCACTCTTCCATTTGATAGAATTAAATACGAATACATATACAAATATATATCACAGAACATGAGAAACTCTTGACAATTTTTTTTTTTTTTTCACTGATTGCACTTTTCGTTATTTGTCATTCATAACAAAATTTCTAACGACTAACACGAAATTGAAATCGGTTAAACGTTTGCACCTCATGGAGAAAAAATAAATTAATAATTAGAAAAATGAAAGGAAAATTGATAACGGAAACGGAGACCGAAAATCGGTATTGATATGGCGACCGAGATCGAAAAGTTAACTGCCGGCAGCTTGTGCTCGTCGCGCGATTCACCCGAGCTCCATCGTCGTCGGTTGTGTACGAGGGAACCGTTGACTGGTTCTCGAGGCAATGATAGGTATGGCCTTTATAGGCTGCCTGCCTCTTTACCGGCCAGACTAACCATAACCCCCACCCTAACAGACAATCGGCAATGTTACAGGTTTTGCCCCAACCGCACTTCCCAAGGTTCAGTCGCCCTCCGTAGGGTTGTTGAATGGCGGGTCAATCGCTCTCCCGTAGATCCACGGATCGATATCGTGCGCGCGCATCCAGTTTCACCGAATCGATTGAATAAATGCGGAATCATAACGCGATGACATTCAGATCGTTGAAAAAAAAGTGAATAAGGGGATTCCCCTGATTGTTATGGCTTTTATAATTTACGGTTTACGAATTTACATTGAAAAATAACCAAATCGGTAAACCGATTTTTCTGACGCACAATCAATTATTGTACTTTTTCAAGATGTATCGGAAATCGTAAAGTGGCCCATGCGTTGGATTCAGACGACTTTAGGAATTGTAGACTGGGTTTTGCTAATGATTGGGGTTTATTTTCTATTTGAATTACAGTAATTTAATGTCGCGAGATGGTAAAGCGATTTTAGTAACAAAACATAATTTCTTTACAACAAAACCATTACAAGAATCTATTAGAAATCAGAAAGTAGCTGACATTTATGCGACTAGATAGTCTCGTGGACTCGGGTTTTCCTGTTCATTATGATTATTTTTATTTAAAGTGAAGAAATTTAGGTTAGGAGTTCACAAGCCGATTTTCGTGCCACAAAATTATTGTTTTCAAAATAATTTAAAACCCATAAAAACGTAATGAATTTTGAGATTTTAGACTTTGCGTTTAATACCCACATTTTAGCAATTCGAAAACTTGAGAAAATTTCCCCATCAGATGGAAAATGAAGAATATATCGGTAAAGAAATATACATGTTAAAACAGTTTATGGAGGCAAATGTCCAAGCTCTAAAATGTATATGCGATTTTTCATGTAACTGTAGTGAAAGCGGCAATAATCCGAGCATACAGCCTGTGGCTACTTTATTGTTTATTATGTCCAACGACGAAGACATATTAAATAACCTTAAGAATTCTCGCTTTGTTTATACAAAGCACGATAAATGGCAAGGTCGTCCGGTCGTTCCCTCCGGGAACTATCGGGCCTCTCGCGTCAACATTTCCTGCTAAGAGATCAGAGTGTAAGACATTTTCCCATGACGCATTCAGAGTCCGCGACGGTAGCCGCAGGCTACCCATATCAAGTGCATGGGGAATTCCTCGTTTAACTGGTTCTCCGCGTGCATCCCCCTAACCTACTCGCTATTGACGTAGTCTTAGAGGAAAGTGCTGCTTTATAATTGAGAAATCGTTTGGAATTTTGATACTTTCCTACATAATAAATACATTCAATAAAAGAACAAAAACATCCATAAATCTTCTACTTCTATAATTTGTCGGACTCCATGATTTGTTAATTATTGGTTGGCTCATTGATTGATTTAAGGAAAATCAAGTTTTTGTTTTTCAGATGCTTGTAACAGGGAGATTTAATAAAAGTCTACGTTTTTTTTAATGCACTTATTTAAAGATTCTAGAATTATTAGAATTCCTTTATCATTGGATTTTAGAATTTTGTAAATTTCGTGGTTTTTCGATTCGAAAATTTTTAGAATTCAATCAATTTGAGTTGCTGGATTTTCTAGTTCCAAGATTTTTACAAATTTTGAGATCTATGAATTGTCTGATGTTTATCACTATGAAACAGTAGTTATGTGTTGTTGACGCATGGAGCGTTTATTGACAACGTGAGTCATTGAAAATTGAGTGTTTGACGTTTACGCAGTGGTTGTAAAATCGTGAAAATTCTCGTTGATCCTATCGCTTGATAGTTTTCAAAACGTTTGTATACTATGCATGTTCTCTGCTCGAATCGCATTGACTGTGATTCATTACCGCACCACTAATAAGCTGTGGTTAGAAAAAGCAAAGGCGATATAAATTTCAATACTATTGTTGATTATGTCGTAACAATTTCAAATTGTGTAGACGGAAATCATAAAAAGTATTTTGAGTTTTCCTTAAATACCGGTTAATGCTTAATGTTTTTGAAATTCGATTTTCATTCTTGAATAATTACGCAAAAATGATTACTTTTCTTCATGGATATTTCATTTTTGAGTTTGAATTCGTCGCTATTTGGTGAAAAAAAATCTTTTTCTCTATATCTTGGAGCCTTTCGAGCATTCTGAGATAAAAACTGGAAAAACATTCACGATAACAAAGCTTTCCTCACGAGGAAGCAAAAAAAAAAAAAATAGCAATACATTAAATCCAGCATCTTAGACCAATTTCGGTAAACCATTTCAATTCGTATTCACTGTTAGTAAATAGAGGAAAGAATTCTCAGAGTAAATTTATGCAGGGGAAGCAATTGCTCGTTTCTGTTTTCTTCGTAGCTCGTCGGAATATCGTGGCTGTGTCCGAGAAACGTGAAAACCGGTTGCCGAACAAAAGAACAGTAAGATAAACGTACCAATCGCTGGACACCGAAGAGCCGAGTCCCAATCGCTGAACGTACACATAGAAAAACGTATTTTCTTCTCTGTTGCACAAGCAGCGCGGTCAGTCACTGGGACGTGTCCAGCCATTGGAACGTTTGCCTTAGGGTAAGTGCAAAAGTTGTTTCAACAGAGTGGAGAACGGAAAAAGTGTATAGAAAGAGAATATACGGAACACGGAGAGCGTGAGGAACGTGAGCACGAGAAATACTTGAAGGACGAGCGATGATCGGCAGCAGTTGCCATGGCAAAAAAGAAAGATCGCTGCTCTGTTCACTGTCGCGATTCGCTTCGTTGGAATTTCCTTGAAGTTGCTAATCTACAATAACCCGGGGCTGCTAGTACCTGGGGCGTTTTCAGGTGATCGAGGTTCTATGCACGCGCATTTTCATCCTTCTTGTCTTATTAAAAATATAACATCAACGGTCGAATCAAATAAAAAACGAGTTTTCACAATGGGCTTGATTATAAATAAATTCTGCGAAGGTGATTCATCTTTCCTTTAGTAGATTATTTACGATAAATTTTTTTTTTTCTGGACCTAAAATTATTTAAAGATTGAATATAAGGGTGGGGGTCAAAATAGCGAATGGACAAAATAGCGAATGGCTGAAATAGCGAATGTTCAGAATAGGGAATGGCTGAAATAATGAATTTCATAATAAGGGTGAGGGTCAAAATAGCGAATGGCTATTTTGAATGGATTTTAATAAGATGGAGGTGAAAATAGCGAATGGTCAAAATAGCGAATGGCTGCAATAGCGAATTTCATAATAATGACCATTCTAGATTCAGACGTTCCTCATTTCGAAATTCGCTATTTTAACCATTTCCTTTTTTAGTCATTCGTTATTTTGAACCCCATCCATTTTCGTGCACAAATATCTTATTTTCGAAGCTGCAATCAATTCCAAATAAACCGTGTTTTATGGATGCAGGGAATTCGTGTCACTGAGATATTATTGACACTGCTTGCAAATATTTGACTGTGAACTGAATTAACTTCACGATGGATTACCGAAAAGAACTTACTAATTTTAGCTTTATTATCTTAATCGTTGTTTCTTTAACGAAATAAATGAGGCATTCACACACAAAAAAACCTGGCCGACGCGAATATTATTTTTTTTGTATGATTAATCAAATCAAAGGGAGCATTTGTAAATTCTTCTAGAATCTCATTATAAAATATGTTCAATATATAGAATAAAAATTGGAAAGAAATATGTCATGACGTGGAATAATCATATTGACAAGCATGATTAGCGGACTGTTTGAGAAATTCAGCACTCTTTACAATTGCAGAGTTTCGATTTTCTTTTTCCAACACCCTTGACCTTGAAAAATGCCTTATTTCAGTAATTACGCCCCCATTTGTTAGCATTGACGTCAATACGCTATTGGCGGCGATAAGTTCGTGCCACCGAAGAAGTTAAGTACATATCGAGCATTATGACTCTGCAATTTAGTGACGACATTCAATGCCTCAAAATGGTGTAAGGTGAAAGATAAAATTTTCAACATATCAGACCAAACTGGTGAACGAATTTTCGTATTCGCTGTCTTATTTTATCTGTTGTAAAGTGCATTCTTCGATGAGTGTAGACATTTTTTTATTTATGGCCCCTTTGACAAAGCTGTCATTTTAAATGTGTAGATAAATCTTGCTTTTTTATAAGTTCAATGAATAATTGGCTACAGAAAATTCAATTTCAACTGCATCCACGATTGCTATACTTAACCTCGAAGTCACTATTCGACAAATGAACTAGGACATCGAACACTAAAATTTGTTTACAGCCTGAGAGCTGCACCAGGCTAAAAATCTTACTTTTCGCCTCACATTATCTTGGTGTACTCCCAGTAAACGCAAGACTCGATTCTTGCTATATAATAATTTCCTACTTAGCAATGCAACTATTGCTGTATTTACTAGGGGCGAAAATGTTGTTGTTGTTGTTTTTTTTTCATTTCGCATTGTTTTAATCTATAGTTTGTAACTTTAAGCAACTCTTCTCATAATTTTAGCGCGATAAAAATTTTTCTTGATTTTTGACATTGTTTGTAAAATTTGTGACCCAGTCTAAAAAAAATTTCGGACGCTTCAGAATTTTTTTCTTTCTTTTTTAATTTTTCGATGTTTTGTTTAATTACCGCGAGGCCAACACTAATTCGATGTGGTAATTAGATGTTTCACAGATACGATGTGTTGCGTTTATTTACATTGGCAAAGCTGTAAAGAACAACGGCCACATATTCACGACGACAGTTCGTTTACTTGAACTTCAATTTACAAAAATGCCGACTTAAAATCAAGATAAGACTCGAGATAAATTTTTAATATTATTCAATCTCAGCGTTTGCACTGTTGACGGGATTTGTCAAAAAGTTCCGAATTATGGCAAAGCGAAAATTGGTCTTGAGGCTAATAACAACATGGTTTTTATGACCAGGGCTAAACGCTGAGATTAACTAATAAGCGAAAATTTCCACGAGTGTTTTTTGGTTATCAGTGCAACCGAGAAAAAATATTTTATTTATTCACGGCAATCTGCGCCAATGAAAATAAATACTCGAGTTTCAATACTATATTTTCATTGAATGACTCTGACTCAATGAAAAGAAGTGATATTTATTCAAAGAAACATTTCTTTAAACCAAGAAATCGTCTCTGTTCTTTTCCTACACTTTTCCCATCACAGCTCAAAATGAAGACAATGATAAGATGTACTTAATGATACGGGATTTTTTTTTCCAAATTTTTCGAGTACGTTTCAACACAAACAAATAATAATTTAGAGTCTATGTGGAAATCTTGTTGTACGATACAAGGAAATTATATTTATGATCAGCAAAAAAATGTGTGACTTTGGCAAAAAAATTTCCTGCTACCGGTGAAATAGCCTATATTTTTCTCCTGGTGAAAAGATATGAATCAACGAAATTTAATTATATCGAAACGCTGAAAGAGATAGCGAGTCATGTAGACTCACGAATGCAAATATCATGTTCAGCCACAAGAAAAGATAAATGATATTGAAGAATTGCGAGCGAAACGAGCACGTTATTGTTAGTTCTGTAAATCAAACACACGTTATAATTAAATGCCGAAAAAACGTTCACAAGTGTTCCATTCAATGTAAACAATGCCATAAAAAAATTAGAAAAATATCGGAGTCGTCAAAGTTTTTGCTATAGATAAAATATCGTAGAATGCTTTACATAAATTCGTATATGTCTGATGAAACACGTGTAAAAATTGGGTATGATTTGGGATTTCGATCGAATATACACAGTGATTGAAAAATAGGTAAGAAATTCACGATCACGAATTTTACGAAATATTACGAAATTTACGTTTGGGAAAGAAAAATTACTTCGTTATTTCTAGTTGCAGGTCATGCAAGTGATTGCACTGATGGAATTGAAAAAACATGACTTTTTAGAATTCGCAAAGTCTATCAATTATCCAATAAATAATCATGAAACTTTTTTTTGTTTTATTCGTTGCTCATAAATTAATTTTATCGCTTTGAAAAACGCTGTATGTAGGTTTTCAAGGGAACAAGTGTCAACTATACATAACTTCTGCCAATCTTAATTTTGTTGGAATTGATGATTCGTAAGTTGGATAGAGAAAAATATATTTGACGTTGCGTGTGTTACAAAGAACAGAATGTCATGTATGCGTCACGTGACGAATACCAAACGTTCTCACATTTCAAACATGAAGAAAGAAGGCCTTCGCATTTTTTTGAATCGTTTAATCGCTTGTCTTAGATATCTTAAAATTGTCGGATATTTTTTTAGTAATCAATATTTATTATTACACTTTTTTTTTAAGTCTTCGAATTTAGAAAACAACAAAATGTCACGCAAAAAATGTTATCGTTGGGCTGGACAGATTTTTTAAATCAGAATTATGAGATTAAACAAATTATGCATAATCATAATAGCGGTTTGCTCATTCACAAGTATTATTCTTAGAAATACATAGAAAACATAATTATAAAAATAGAATTATATCTCAGCAATTGTGTAATTATATGCCACGTGACGAAATACAGATTACTGCAGAGTGAGATAATTTAACGAGACATTGCGTAATGCCAATAGTCAGGTTCACCTTCAAGTGCATGCTAAATATTGAAAAATATGAATAAATCTTTACGGCCCATTTTAAATCGTTGATAAACAAAGTTTTTTGTGGTTACTAAAAAAAATAATCCTTTTTTATTCACTCAACCGATGATCACTTTATGTTTAAAGCATTTTTTCATCTTGATTAATTTAGAAATAAATAGCATTTTTTTTTCGAATAAAAAAAATAAATCCGTTTATGATGTATTTAGATGGTTTATTGTTGAGATAATTGAAAAAAAAATAATTATAAAATTGACTGACACGTTGCGATCTATATATATTTTTACTATGGTTCAATGACCTTAGAAAACTGAGAAACTTTCTTTTGTCACTTCATGATGGTATATAATTGAAATGCGATGTGTAATTGGTGATACAATACCATGTGATACATGCGGGATGTATTATTAGCTTATCGAAATTTCTAAATATGCTAGCAAAGTTAAATGACGGAGTAAACGTCGTGAGGAAAAAAAATTACTGCGTTGTAGGATTAAGTAAGTACATTTGTACTTAGCAGCATAAGTAACTAGAAAAGCCTGACACACAGCTAAAAAAAGGAATCACGGCTGGAAAAATATCTACTAAAAGAAATATCCTTCCATCACCACGTACCAAATAAAAAAACAGCGGTTATCTTGTATGCTAGCCATTTTTTGGGTAACTGTTTTTAGCTAAACAAAAAGTTTGAAGAAAAGACAATAGTCATCAGACTATTTAGAAATAGCAAATCCGATAAACTTTCTTAACTAAAAAAATAGGCTCCCAAAAAATAGCAAAGGAAAGCAACAGTAAAAATGTCAATAAAAAGAAAAATAATTAAGCAAAAAAAAACTGATGCTGAAAAAAATATGCTACTCAAAAATATCCAAGCAATAACCATCGAATAATCTGTATAAGTTATATAAACGATAGAAAATCCAAAATACCATAGGAAAACGTGTTAAGAAAAAATAACAACGGGAAGAATCTGTGAAAAAAAAATGAACTAATGCAAAAAGCTACTAAAATAAATACTCTCGCTTCAGGAAATGCATTTGTCACATTTTAATAGTACATCATGTATGTAAATACTTCTAGCGAAATTTTATTCTATAAGACAATTTTTTCACCGTTTGTACTTCAATAAAATTTCTATTTTTTTTCATATAGATTTCTAAGCTGGACAGCATCTCAAGTGATGAACTTAAATTGATCAATCTGTGGCGTGAATGATGGTCCATGGAACACTTTTCATTTCTAGGAGACGCGACACATTTGAGAATGAGGACATTAGGCCAAATGGTCCTTATTAATCTTTGCCCTAGGGCAGCCAATATATTTTGGTTATGACGAAACTCGTGTTACATTGAAAGATGAATAAAGTGGACGTCTCATCGATGATGTGCAAACACGCACTGTGCGGTCTTTTTGTCAAGTGATATGACCATAAATGTCACGTGTTATATCCACCACACATATGTCGAATTTTGCGTGTAATCGTTGCTAAGAAATATTGATATTCAAGTATGATACTTGCGACGATCTTCAATGACATCGTAGAATAAAGACCTTGGAAATCATCACTGAGAAGCTCGACAGTTCAAGTCTTTCTTGAGATCGTATTAATCGGTATGCAGAAAAAATGATTGACATTACATATTTACTATTTATGTCAAGAATTTAAAAATGCGTTAAAAATATTTATTGCATCAGAAATCTCAATTTAAAAAAACATTGCAATAAGAACATTGAGAAAAAGTAAATAATTATTCAAAATAAAGAATAACTCTTTCTACTCGAAAAATCATAACTCTTGCAATTTTCATTTTTCTTTCATAAAATTTCGTGCTGATAAGATTGCAGGGTAATAAATTTTCAGGGTTATAAAATTTCGTGGTGATAAGATTGCAGGGTGATAAAATTTCAGGGTTATAAAATTTCAGGCTGATAAAATTTCAGGGTTATAAAATTTCAGGCTGATAAAATTTCAGGCTGATAAAATTTCAGGCTGATAAAATTTCAGGCTGATAAAATTTCAGTCTGATAAAATTCCAGGTCGATAAAATTTCAGGCTGATAAAATTTCAGGGTTATAAAATTTCAGGCTGATAAAATTTCAGGCTGATAAAATTTCAGGCTGATAAAATTTCAGGCTGATAAAATTTCAGGCTGATAAAATTTCAGGCTGATAAAATTTCAGGCTGATAAAATTTCAGGCTGATAAAATTTCAGGCTGATAAAATTCCAGGCTGATAAAATTTCAGGCTGATAAAATTTCAGGGTTATAAAATTTCAGGCTGATAAAATTTCAGGCTGATAAAATTCCAGGTCGATAAAATTTCAGGTCGATAAAATTTCAGGGTGATACTCTTGAAATATAATAGTTTAAGGAATAAAATAGCCTTACAGTGGGTGTTTCAAAAATGATATTTATTCTGACATCTGAAAAAGGTCCATTTAATAGTGAAATTGACAATGACCATGAGGAAAAATGAGCTATTCATATTAAACAAAATAGTCCCAAGCAGTCAAACAATATCCCAGTATCAATAAACTTACGTTACGTGGCGCCATCCGAAGCAGAAAAATAAGAAAAAAAAACACTTTTCACAGAAAAAAAATTCGGTGGTCACACTAGGAATTAGGATGATCCGAGCTCACAAATTGTTCTTCCGTTTTGACTGCCACGAGACAACTGTTATCATGATTCATTTGTTTCTAATCTATACTTACAACAGAGCAAAGAAAGCACGCTATTAGGCGGCAGAGACGAGCCGCCTTGGCCGACAAATCTTATAGTAATTTTAGCTTAAGGTTGCGCGTGGGGTCGTTTTGACCCCAGGCGATCACAAAGGGTTAACTTGGGGTATCGCCAGAGCCGCTTAACGGCCACACAACCACCAGTGTCAGTCTTTTTCCGAATTAATTATGGTGGTAAAATGTTTTTTCCCACGATCATTGTAGTTTAAATGTTAGAACAAATACCTTTTTTGAAACACCCTCTATGAAGCATTTTTTTCTTAAACTATTATATTTTAAAAGTACGTTATGAATTTTTTTTCAGTAAACAACGGTTTTTTTACATATTGACCGTTGTCTAATTTTTTCCGCCACTTTGAAATGCAACAAGTATACAAAAGTATATACACTATTGTACTCTAACTTTTTGTCTTAACTTCAATAGTTTAGCTAAAATAATGATTTCAAGGCTCTGTAAGAAATCAAATATTGCAGATAGAAATTCGACTCAATGAGATTTTTTTTTTCGAAATTTAATGTTTCATAAAATGTAGTCATTGATTTAATTAAAAAAATTCTTCTTAGTTTGCCAGCATAAAGAATATACAAAAATCACTTTTTTATGTTATTTAAACGGAAAAACTTTGAATACGATGATGGACCTCTTAAAATTCGAATAACGAGCTCCGCTCTTGACAGGATTTTTATCAGAACATATTCTACAATGTTTTGGGCTAAGAGCAAAAAAAAATATCGATATTTTTTTGCACACCCTAATATAGATCGACAATTCTACATTTCAAAACGTCCACACTAATAATATTAATTTTTATAAGCTATTCGGAAAGATATAAAAAAACAATTGCTTAAACAAGCCTGGGGTCATACCGACCCCATGTAATTATCGTGTCACAACCAGTATGTACGTGTAACCACGAAGAATTTTTAAAAAAATTTGTTTCTCCACTTCTAGTATTTTTTTGCTTGTCGAGCCAAACTTTCCTATGTTGAATGTGGTAAAATAGTAAGAAAACTGAGGTTCAACACTGCGTAGATATGAACCTGTCGGTTCAGTTTTCGACGCGAGTGCGTTCAAGAAGATTCCTAATAATTCGTTGTAACAGTGGTACAAAACCGGTAGTACCGGTTTTTAACCGCATTTGGTTTTTTTTTTTTCCAAGTACCATTTTATCACGATTGGCTTTTAATAATAAAGTGCATTTGATGTATTATCTAAATGTCGTAAAAGTAAAAAAAAGAGCTACATAGACTCGTCAGATATGTTTTTTTTTTCCCGCACGTGAATGCGACAATGTTGCATAATCAAGCATTTAATAGTACATCACAAACCATAAATCTGTTGTTTATGAGCACTTTAAATTTTTGAATCTCAAGTCTCATTGATGGAATCGGTTTGTGATTTTTTGCAAATTACTTTGAGTTCAATAATTTTTTTAAATTTAATTGATGTAGTATTTTTAAATCAGTAACGACTTTTGCCTTTCCAACTAAAATGAACGAACCAAAAGACACCTAAAATTAATGCTTTTTCGTCATCCGTTTGATATTAAATTATCATCGCATCGGAAATTTTCTGATGATTTTACATATGTATAAATTATTACGAATCCTTATTAAAACGCAAAAAGATGACGCTTCTTGAGTCTTTTGATAAAAAAAAAAGAAGAATTGTTGGCAAAATGAACTGCAAATGCGTTTTCGTAACAAAATAATGGAGTCGTTGTTCTGCTTTGTGCTTGTTTCCTTCGCAAGATTTCCATTCAAATTACTACATATTTATAATCAGCGAAATATCTTCGATGAGATACAATCACATCCAAGTTTAAAATAGCATTAATTTTATCGTCAAAACCGCATAAAGACTGAATGACTATGTTACAGGACAGACGGATTTCCAGTCACTCACAAATACACAAGAAATAACGTATAATCAATACATCAATATTGAATTTTCTTCATTTTTTTAATTCGAAAAAAAATTTAACATAAATAAAAAAAAGATGTTGGTGATAAACATCCTTGCGATACATAAACCACCAGCATAAATAACATAATCAACACATGAGTATTTTTAGAAAATTATTCCGTTTCCATCTGGTAAATTTTTCCCCCCTCAAAATTATTGGTGATAAAAATGCACGTTTAGCATGAACCTGTAAATTAATGACGAATCGATATGTCGGTCGGTGCAATGTGCAGCAGTCGTGCAATAAAATGTGGCATTTCCCTTAGAACTTTGCTGTGCGTTACTCGGAATAATAGAGACCGAGGCTGAAATCGCTACGGCTCATTAAGTGTAACACGTGTAACACGTTATGTGTCTGCAGTGTCAACGATGAGCGTACACTTTTCAGTGATAACTATAAATATAGGAATTGGCTTTAAACGTCACATCAAGTCACCTGTTCACAACGATTTTTATACCTGTATATATTTGTGGCCATAAAAAGAATGTACAGTATGAGTCGGATCACGTTCGTTTTCCGGCTCTGCAACCTTGCCAACCTCTCGATTCGTCGAGCAAGCTATTTCAACGGTGTTTATTCTATACACCTGCTGCACTCACTGCAAAGTATGTACGTAATACACTTGTTACATATAGTGATAGAAAATAGTGGTTCACGTGCGGGCTATAAATTTTGGTGCCACTCTCTCGATATTTTCTTCATTTCGATTTTTATTGCCACTTCTGTCTATAATAGTGAAGTTGAGGGAGAACACGTACGATTGGATTATGAAGATTGCGGAACGATTCGTAGTGTTGCCGATTTTTTCTGTTTTAACCCTCACAGGAAAATCAATGTGATGACGATTTTTTTATTTCGGAAGAAAATCGGCACAAATTATCATTTTTCAAAAATCGGCGAAAAAGATCGGCACAAGTTATGATCAAGATAAAAAAATCGGCGAAAAAGATCGGCACATCAGTTGAAGGAGAAATCGAATCTATTGAAATTTCAGAAAAAAATCGGCACAAATTACAATTAGTTAAAAAAAATCGGCAAAAGTGATATTCGATGAGATGTCGAATCTGATGACTAAATCAAGTTTTTTCGGGTGTTATTTTTAATTTTAATCTCACAGCAAATCTAATTTTCCAGTAATTCCAACATTTTAGAAGAGAAATCGGTACGAATCACAATAACATTAAAAAATCGGCAATAATCACAAATAACAACAAGCAATAAGACCATTTCAATGTTTTTTTCAAAGAAAAAAGAATTTTCTATCCAAGGGTTCCCTTTAACTAACCGTGTTTCATTTCCGCCGATGTATAATTATTTTCCAGCCGGTGCAACTTTTTCTCCTCAGCCATTATGACATCTCTCATTACGCGCCAACAATTCTTTCCTCGTTACCGCTACCCCAAGTAGATAATCCTCGGTCTTGTCGGTGAGAATACATATTACGCTGATAGAAGCTGTAACGAGAATTCATTCGGTGGAAAAAAGAGGGATGACACGCCGCATGCGAATTTTCTCGTTGTATACCATAAATATTCCAGTTCGCTGCACTTTACACAGAAATATGTCGAAGAGAATAATGAATGGAGACTGATGGTCATTTTCCGTTATATTCATCCTCTTTTGTCGTCTATCTGTTAACAACCGATTTTCGTATCCTTTGTTCAAAGTCGGGAATTATCATTCAGACTTTTTCAGCGTCTGGAGATCCCTTCACATGGTCAACCTCGCGAAGAATACAATACGCTTGCATACCTCACGATATAGCAAATCAGCAGCGACTCTCTCACAGAGCAACGGCTTACTTTTATTCTCAACAGTTTTTATCGCTTTTTGCTGTAGCTTTGCTGCTTCCGCTTCCTTCTCCGTTCATTTCTACTATTTTCAGCCGTATCTTTAAATCTACAGGGTGGCGCGCTGGTTTTGGGTATATAAATTATTATTATTCAATACACACGTTGAAAATTATCATCGAGTGTAATTTATAATAATAATTATTTGTTGTTGATGCTGTGGCCGAATTTTGTAGATATTGAGGTAGATGATCGGCTATTGGCGGCCGATTGACTATTGCTGCCAATAGCCGATCATCTACCTCAATATGTATAATAATAACCACAAATCGTATTTTTTTTGAAAATTTGTATTTGTTTGGAAATTTCGAAAATTTCGAAATTTTTTAGAATACCGGATTTTTTAAAAATATTTCGAAATTCTTTAAAATTTTTGGAAGTTTTGAATTTTTTGGAATTTCTGAAATTTCTGAAACTTTTGAAATTTTAAAATCTTAGAAATCTTAGAAATTCTAGAAAATTTTAAATTTGGAACACACAGACACACAAACGTTTTCGGCCACTTCCTTTTATAATAAGTATAGATATAGATTATCGTCGGCCTAACTATATATTTTTCAATTACCAGATATTTCTCTGAGTGTTGATAAACTAATAACTTGGTTGGTCAACCAATAACTTGCTTGGTTAACCAGTAACTTAGCTGGTGCTTATAAGACTGAACGCCCTGGTTGTTCAAACTAGGTATTTTTTGCGTGCACGTCCAGAGAGTTGGCTGTCTGTGGTCTATGAATAACAGCATTTTCATTGGCTCGCTGATCCCTTTACAATGCAGATTTTGACTACCTAGCTAAAAAAAAATCCGTGGTCATTATAGAACAAAGCCAAAGGTCTGATAATTACACTTTCCCCAGGATAAACTGTTATACTCTGGCTTATTTGAATAAGGTACAGCGCTGTAATCAAACGGTATATCCAAAAGCAAGTACAGCGAACATTAAAGCAGGAATATGTAACCATACGTCAACTACAGAAAACAATAAACACTAGCGGATGTTACTTATGCTGATGTCTCGGTTGAATGGTTAACAAAAATAGAAAATCACGAGGGAGCGAAAGACGTCGAAACAGAGAATGCAATATACAGGGTAGTCAAATAAAAACATAACCTTTAGATAAATTTTCAGGGAGGAGTAATGACAACAAATTTGACATTGCGGTAAATATTGAAAGAAAACTGCTACAAAAATTTAGGGATTTGAAATAGCAATACAATGTTTATTACAGAAATTTATTTTTGCGTTCAAACGTTCGACTAATACAAAGGGAACAAACCGAGCGAGTCGAAAAATGCGGGCGTAAAATGAAAAAAATCTAATTTTTGCGTTTAAATATCCGACTCATACAAAGAGAAAGAAAACGAGAGGGTCATTATCATGGCAAATGGTAGAGCGTCATTACACTGAGAGAAATTAAAATAGGCCTGGGAAATATTCGGTGATAATTGTATTTCATTATAGTAGAGGTAACTATTTCTCTAATTACATTAACTGTCTTGTAGTTATGTCAACAGTAAACAGTATTGACTACGAAAATAGTAATCTGGACTAATAAAATTTACTCATCACCGAATAGTTACCAGGTTCGTCTCAATGTCCCTTATCATAGACAAGGACGAAAAAAAATCCTCTCACTTCATTTCTCTTTCTATTAATCGGACACCTCAAATTCTTCCTTACCAATTCTACCGATAATATTCTACCAATAATATTCTCCAAAATTATTTCCAAGCACTATTGAAATATTCGAGATGAGAATAAATAACCGATTTATCACAGAATGCGCGTATATCCATGATATAAATTCGCGTTCGTGTTCTCTTTAATACGGTCGAAAAAAAGACGATACATGTCGGCTCTCTTTGTGCTTCCTGATCTTTATTGATAAATTATGGAAGAATAAAAGCGAGAGCTCGATAGAAATATCTCGTTCGTGTCGAACTATCTGAAAAAATGTTCCATCAAGGGTCTTTTGAAGGCACGTCGACTCGATTAACGACCAGGCGTAAGCGCAAACGCTTCTATATAATAACACGACGTCTGTGGAAGGTCGAGAGCCTCGTTACTTATACTCCGTCCCGGAGATTTGATAAAAAGCGAGCGCGGTGCGAAGCTGAGTCAGTTGAGCGTTCCTTTGTGTCTCCCGTATAGTTTAATGTCCGCCCTAACACTTGCTATCCGTAAACCGACATTCGAACGGTAGTTTCACGGTGACATTGACGTCGTGCGGTCTGCGGCCATAACGAAAAATCCAACATTTTCTTTATCAGAAAATTACGCACGTGATAGAGAACGTGTGAACGCCTTAGCTACATTGTTACAAAAGAAAACTAAAATTTTTGCCATTGAATAAAAAGTCCACAGAATTTTTTGCAGATTTTTTTTTAAAATTGTAAATTGAATTTTTGAATTGTAAATCGTGCCATTATTTATTGGAGGATTTGAAATTCTGCAAAATATTTTTGAGCGAGTTTTAATATCACAGAAATTTTGTTGGGCAAGTTTCAATTGTACAGAAAATTTGTTGGACGATTTATAATTTTACTGAAAGTTTCCTCGTACATATGGAGATTTAATTTTGTTGTCTGAACAATTCTTTTGTGCTATGTTTAATTTTTCTCTTACAGGATAACGAAGGGGAATGTTGAAAATAGAAAATAAAAGGAATCAGATTTGGGAAAATTTGAAAATCTTTCTGTGTTTTGCTAAGATTAGGTCAACAACGTGAATCGAAAATTTCAAAACTCTATAAAATCCGTCTCAGTTTTTCGATTTCCGTCAAATTTAGTACGACATAACATCGAGACTACCTTCAATTATGGAGAATTATTTAGAAAAATATTCCAAATTTTACAGAAACTAGAGCTTCTACTCTACAGAGTTTCTACTGTGAGGAAGCAAAAATCAATTAAAGGACCAAGTTTTTGCATATTTTACATTTTATTTAGTTGCGATGATGATCTATAATGCACATAAATTTTACCTGCGCCTATATTCGTTGAAGTGCAAGTGAGAGTCAAATACCTAATCGTGGTAAAAGTGACTAGATAAAAGCTGGGGACGCTAGCAGCACTGTTCAAACAATGAGTACGTATGCCGTGTTATTCGCCTTCGGGACTATAATTACCCAAACCCATTTACGTGTTGGCCTTTTGCCTATGCAAACTCCATTCAAAACCAGAAACAATACAAGAATGCACGGAAATATCTCTCTTAGGAAAAACTCATAATGAAAATCGAAAGTGAAAGTTTTCTCCTCACTTCAAGATGTCTCAAATAGAAATTGCATTAAATCATGTAACCTTTAAAAAACAGACAAAAAATTTCGCATTTCTCACTAGCATTATTATCAAAAACCCCCTCAATTGTAAATAAAAAATCAATTTGTTATATGTGAATAAAAAACGGTAGCTTTTATCTTTCACAATATTTTTGTTATTACCTAAGATCTATTTTTAGTAAGTTTGTTTAATTGCTTGTTGTATATATTTGTAATATAATATGTTGTTATATTGGTAATAAGAACTTCTTCAATTGTAAATCGAAAATCACATTGTAATGATATTGGGCATAAAAATTGTCGTTATTGTCTTTCTCAAGCAGAATTAGATCGTGTTAAATTTTCTGTGAATTGATTCGTGTTGTCAATATTTAGTTAGAATATACATAAACGTGGACTAAAGTGACCCAAATTCCCTGAAGAACTTGAAACTTCAAGTTCCAGCATCAGTAATAGACTCCAGAGCCGCATTCTCCAAGTTTATGTTGAGATAGAAGTTACGATAGTTTAATTGTCCTAATTACCATAACTCGTGCACCGACACCCGGGTATCCTTGATATACACCATTTTTCTTTTTCTCTTCCTGACGATATTCATGAGGACGTTGATTTACGTGGGTGTGAATGAAATCTGTAACATGCATCCGCGTATTAAAAGATCGCGTCTTCCGGGGCTCGACCATGACGAGCATAGAAAAACAGGAATTCGATGCGATGTTGCAACGCCAGTGGCTAAAATCACGCGTTTGACCTTGAAGAGTTGCATTAGTTAGACCGATAACTTAATAAACTGACCAAACTCGATTCCTGAATCATTATATATGACATTGTCAAGTCAATTGCATATTGCTACTTTTTTTTTTTCATATGTCAAACACGGGTAACAGAAACGCCTTCATTATGAATAATGATGTAATCTACGGTAACGTACAAATTTTTGCATATGATGCAATGGATAAAATCTGTAACATGCATCCGTGTGATAAAATATAGCGTCTTTCGGAGCTTGACAATGACGATAATAGGAAAACCGGAATCGATCGCATTGTTACAACGCCAATGGCTAAAGTCACGCCGTCGCCCTTGAAAGGTCACATTGGTTAGTCCGATAACTTAATAAACTCACCGAACTCGATTCCTGAATCATTATATAGGACATTGTCAAGTCGATTGCATATTGCTACTTCTTTTTTTCGTCTGTGTAACTCGGAAAACAGAAACGCCTTCATTATGAATAATGATGTAATCTATGGTAGCGTACAAATTTTTGCATATGATGCAATGGATAAAATCTGTAACATGCATCCGTGTGATAAAATATAGCGTCTTTCGGAGCTTGACAATGACGATAACATAAAAACCGGAATCGATCGCAATTCTCTAACGTCAATGGCTGAAGTCACACCTTCGCCCTTGAAAGGTCACATCGGTTAATCCGATGCCTCAATAAATTCACTAAGCTCGATTCTTGAATTATTAGGCAGAACATTGTTATGTCAATTGCATACAGCTACTTCGTTTTTTTTTTTTTTCTATTCTGTGTAACTCGACTCACAAAAACGGTTTTGTTATAGACCATAATGCAGACGATATGGTGGGCATCAAGATTTCAGCACGTACTCTGTCTTCTAAACTTCTTTGCTCGCGTTATACGTGCAATTCCATGCTAGCGCATATTCAAATGTATTCGCACACGCTTCATCAATAATTCATTAGCGGTTTGTGTGGTAAGGAGCTCGTGTGGAGGGGGCGCACATATTAAGCCAAGAAATCAGGATGCGAACATCGGGTAGCGCATGGCGTTGATTCATGCCTCCCAGTGGACTATTAAAAGTATGCCGCATTGACGACTACTGCATCTGAGTATTATTAGGCGCAGAATCTTGGATGCCGCTTTTTTTCCTAGTATTGTTTTCGCGTTGTAAAGTCCTTGGTTCTACAGACTGAGTTGGCTCGGTTGCATCTTTTTGTAACATTTTATACCTACGAGTGTTTAGTCAGATTGACAAAACCGAGAGTACGCTATTCCCACGGAATTCCTTGCGAACAACTGTGGCTAGAAAACGCCAATATGGCGACGGTAAAAGACCTTAGCCGATATTACGACAGGTCTGGAATTCGGAATTCTTGGTATATCGAAGCTAGAGATGCTTGAGAGTCCAGATATTGGACTACAAAGTAGAAGTTACCATGGGACACAATATCTTACCCTTGGGAATCGAACTATCGAACTATCGACCCAAAAATGTTGTGGCTTAAGGCTCAGCATACCGACGACTTGATTAAAGTTCGTGTCCATTTTGTCATGATACGTTTATTTAATTATAGATTTATAGGTTCATTTTTCAAGTGATGACATTAGGAAAAATAAGACGCGTGTCCCAAAACTCTCATGACATGAGGAACTGTAGGGCAAGTACTTTATATCCCTCGAAAGATGAAGGAAAGCGGGACACATGTCCTCTATCACTTATTAATCAGGGAATGATTATGACTGATGTGACTGGGACACGCATATCATCCCTTTGAATGAGGGACAGTGGGACAAATGCGATTTCACACGGAAAAACGAGATGAGGAAAGACATGACAAACGTATATATAAGTTTTGCAATATTTTCAGTGAACATTATTAGCCTATGACTCGTGACTTGTTGTCACGAGTTATATAGTCTCAATATAAGTTTTCGGAACACTCCAGAGTCATGAAACGTTATGTTTCGCAGTTTGCAAATTGCGGAAGACGCGTAGTAGATTAATGCACTCCGATAACACAGAAGGTTCCATTAGTAGCAAATTATCGCTCTACTCTTAAACTCGCATTTTCAGGGTTACCCAGATAACATAAAATGGACTTCCATTAAGAATAATAGTAATGTGCTCTAAATTATGGCATTTCGCAAGTGTTGAATAATGTGACATATTGTGCTCGATATTTTTTTATGCAACAAATATTATGATGACGGCGTATCCGAATAAAAGTTCACTTTTTATTGGGATTATAGTTGCTTTATACGAAAACAGTTCTTTTAGACTGGCAATGTTAGACTCGCAAGGACAATACACTGATAGTACAAATTTTATTTCTAGCGTTAGGAGATGTTTAACGTTTTGTTTTGGTTATAAAATAGGTGATCAAAGACTATTGTCTTTTCAGCATGTTTTTTTGTCACTCGAAAGAGTTATGTACTGTAAGCATCTATTTTAGAACTAGGGTTAAAATATTTTTAACTTCTACGTCTAGGCGAATACCATTCTTTCAACGAACAACTTTTCACCACTTAAATTGTATAAATAAGACAATTGTAATATTTCAAAGACCTCACAGCCAGAAAAAAATTTACTTGAATTTAAAAAAAAGTATTAAGAGAAATTTTTTTTTAATTATTAGCGGAGAAAAAATACATTTAGTCTATCAATAGATTTAATCAAAATAAATGTTTTTCTAGATGTAAATTATAGTATAATAACACTGTGGTTTAAAAATGCTCATTTGATGGATTCTTAGCAAAAAAAATTCAGCATGTTTTATCGTTGAAATAGTGATTAATATCGATATTTTTGTTTGATAGAAAGTTAGTGGCCCATTTTTTTGGCGTCCGTAACTTTGAACATTTCGGGGCAATGAACTAAATAGAAAAAGCGAGTCACGAAGCGAAGCCTGACGGACGAGAGGGATGAAGGAATAGGATAGGAAGCTGAAGCGGAAAACGAGGGCGAGGTTGGGTTGTAACGTGGCCTGAGATTGGTTCCCTGTTTGTTCAGAGTACACATATACACACACTGAGAGACTGAGAAACGTAGACTCATTCCCCTACACTCATCAATGTTGCTAGGTGTCCACTAACCGACGTTTATTTCTCCTCGATGCTGCGGTCAATAAAAAGGCCGTGCCAAGAATCTACCCTTATAACACACTCCAAAATAAATCCTCTTCACGAGGTAATTTATCAGATTAAAAAAAAGAATTACGAATTTGAATAAGAGCCAAGTTATTTAGGTGTTTGTAAAAAGCTAGAGGCAATATGGAGCAATCTCTATTAACTCAGCAACTTTTTTCACTATTTCAGATGTGCCCTATAATTGTTTATATAAAAATACGACCTTTGTGAATTTTTCCAGATTTTTCTATCTAATAATTCAGGAAATGCCGTTTTTACTTCCAGTGAACATATGTCAGAAAAATAAAGTTACTAGAAAAAAAGACCTGACGTAAAAGTTTCCGTTTTTTGTAGCTTTCAAAAAAAAGA
The DNA here is from genome assembly GCA_949699805.1 of Tromatobia lineatoria. NCBI lineage: Eukaryota > Metazoa > Arthropoda > Insecta > Hymenoptera > Ichneumonidae > Tromatobia > Tromatobia lineatoria. The sequence goes on from OX453052.1 coordinate 1,014,954, forward strand.
TTTCAAAAACATGTTTAAGTTCCCGTAACGATGTGACTAATTATTAGGCCGATCTGAGATGCAGCGGAAACGTAGCTGAATTGACAAAGAATGCTTCATATACATTCAAAGAAATATAAAAAGAAAATTAATTAGATTCGATGCACTTTGCCATCTTTCAAATCTTATTTTCCTTTCGCCTTATTAAAATTCTTTTCCTCCATAAATCTATCATCCGAGCTTCTTCAGGAAGGAAGCTTAGCAGAATTTTTTTCCCTGCATTTAATAAACGCAAAAATATTTATCACATTTAAAAAAAAAATTGGTAAATATTATTATTATTTCAATTGTCGTGTTAAAAAAATATATGATCTTTGAATAATTATTAAAAGTACATGAAAAAACAGGAAAATTGTGTTTTATATTTGTAAGGACACTGAAAATGGCTTGCATAATTTTTCGTGATGGAGAATTTTTAATTATATAAAAAAAAAAAAGGAAAAATTGTCAAACGTGATTTACGGCCCTTTTTATGGCAAAAGAGTTGGCCAGACGACCACTCAGGCATATTAGGGCTGAATTTACGAGGATCTTAACGTTCAGGTAGGTCGAGGAAAGTTAAAGTAGGATAACGCAAAGTTAGTAGTCTCGTTGAACGTTGTCGCTCGGTCGTAGCGATAGCAGCCACGTTTGTAAGTTTTCATATCATGAGAGACCAGCCAAGTAAACAGAGCTGTAGTCCCAAGTGGGATACTAGAGAGGACACTCGTTTGTAGTTCACTACATCACGAGTTTGGTTCTCCGGTGTAACTCTGGCTGTCCCTTTTACGTCTAACTCCTCTTCCATTTCAAGCTTCGCTCCAAGCATAAATCATGAAATACGGGAAACTCGATTCCGACTAAAAGCAGTCTTTGACGTAAGTTTTAAAAATTCTGTCCATCGCTTGTGCCACAATATCCAACTGAAAAATAGCAACCACAAAACAAATTTTTTCAAAAATTCTCCACAAAACAATTTTTTTTTTTCCACAAAACAATTTTTTTTCAAAAATTTTTTTTTGATAAAATTCTACACAGAACAAATTTTTTTTTCAAAAATTGTTTTTTAAAACAATTCTTCACAAAACAATTTTTGAAAAAAAATTTGGATTGAAAAAAGGTCTTATTTCGAAAATGTTTTTGAATTTCTCATAGAGTAAGCTTTGTTTTTGTAAAACAAAAATTTTCCAAGATTTTCATGTCGGAATACTTAGAATGGTCCAAAGCATCAAGAAAAATGGCTTAGCAACTTTTTTCAGACATTTGTTGGTGCTTGTATGTATGTATGTATGTGTGAAGGATTTTTCGTCAATTCCCCCAAAACCCCATAATTGCACAGATTTTAGTACCACGTGAAGATACTTACTCCCAATTTTTTTAGATTTTTAAATCCAATATTCCAGCAAGGGATTCCCGGGAAATTTTCCCCCAGGAAAAACCCTGAATAATTTTCTTCACGGGGCTTAACGACAAAATTTTATGTCAACTCCGAACCAAGAACAAAACTGCAAGGCTAATTTTTCAAATCTGTTTAATTAATTCCTATCCTCTAAACAGAAATGGGAAGCGATAAATAGAAACACTTAGGGAACTTTGCTGGTTAGGTATACATTCGGAGATTGAACACGATCTATCTAAAGTATTCCGTTTGTATCCGCACAGCCACGACGTACATTGGATTTAGTTATTAATGTACACCGAAAGGTACGAGTTACGTGAGGACTCGAAGGAAATTTGTTGGATGATAAAGTTACGCCGAGAGAAGGGACCCTTTAGGTCCATCATACGGGTGGCGTAGCAAATCACACGGAATGTCCCTATTCCCCCAAAATTACAGGTCACTCCTCGATGACCCTAAACCGTCCTTTATTTCCTATGACCGTTGGCTTCTTCCCTTTTACGACCTTTGGAGTTATTTTCATCAGGGATTTTAACACGAAGTAGTTTAATACATAAGCCGAATTATTAATAGACCACGAAATTTTTTTTCCCATAAATGATCAAGGGCTTAAAAAATTTTTAAATTAATTTCCTTCACATTTTTTAAAAATATATATATCTAAAGGTATTTTGTTAAGGCTTTTGAATGGTCAGAGCAGTCTAACGATATTATTTTATGATTTGCACTCTGTACTTTGACTACCTGAGTATTTTACTACCTTCAGGCCTTTTGTCTATAATTCATCCTCTCTACTTCTATTCATTGAGACATCTGCGTATCTTTTTTCCTAAGATTGAACTATTGTAAGTAAACTTAAAAATTGAAAAACCACCTTGAAATATTTGAATAACTACAGTGACATCAGTTTTCGCTCTGACTTTGAATGCAACATCACAAGCAAAAAAAGCAACATTTGTGCGTGAGTGAAAGTTTAAGCGCGTTTTTCCTAAAGCAACGTTTTTTCGGCGGCGTTGATTTCTCTGGAACCGCATCATTAATAATATATTAATGCTGCCAGCGATAAACCAACTTTTCGAGGAGTCACGTTTGCCTGAGATTTTTATGTACAAAAAATGTAAAAATGAATAGATACATTTTTTCGAAATTTATTTATTTGGTATTTTCGACAGTATATCTTTTAAGCTCAATAAAGGTTATATCAAAATCTATAATAATATTTTCTAACGAAATTTACAAAAATAACTTTTTGTAATAATTAAAAATAACAATTTTGAAAATCCCAAAAAAACCTATTTGGTCGTAATTGCCATGTTTTGATATGAAAAATAAATGTATAAAGTGAGTGAATGATTAAAAAAACCAAATCATTCTTATTGATTATAAATCTTTAAGTTCATAAAATTAAAAATCAGTTAAACTTAACGTTTAATTTCTGAGTGTTTTTATTCCTATTTGTAATGATTTAGAACTATATTCACTCTTATTTATATAAAATATGAGCTGAGGTTTCTCATAATTTATTTCCATTGTACTTTTAGATGAAGAATCTAAGTTCCCTCAGGGGTCACATAAAATGCCTCTGATATTGCGACTGGGACTCGTTGACCATTAGTAGACTATTGTAACCACAGAAAGACAAACTCTTCCTCGTGGGTATATATATATATGTATATATATATACATAGGATATAAGTATAGTTATAGTACGCGAGAGCTTGAAGTAAAAAGCTCGCGGTGGCGTTCGACCTTGTGGCTACTTAACTTAAATTACTAAGTACAAGATAGAGTCGTGAGTCACTCGCTGTGTCACGTTGCTTTAATGCTTTACAAGTGCTGCCAAAACCCCAAATGTGTTGTAGCGTCGAGTCAGATGTACTCATAATCATTAATGTCAAACTGTCATGTTATTATTGCGAAAATATATCAAAAATATATAATATCGAAAATCTATACTGTAGATTAGTTTCGGAAACTAAATTGAAAAAGTATCCTCAACTATATGTGATTGGTAAGCGAAAAATAGTAAGTAAGACCGTAGCAACCAGATAAATGGTCACAACAGCTGACTGACTCACACTGATCCACACAACTAACTTACTGATGTACAGAACAAATTTATCGGCAGTACCAACTTACTGACGTACAGAACCAACTTGTCGGATCCACCAACTTAATGATGTACACAACCAACTTGTCGGATCCACCAACTTAATGATATACACAACCAACTTGTCGGATCCGCCAACTTAATGATATGCACAATCAACTTGTTGGCTCCACCGACTTAATAATGTACACAACCAACTTGTCCGATCCACCAACTTAATGATGTACACAGCCAACTTGTCGGTTCCACCAACTTAACGATGTACACAACCAACTTGTCGGATCCACCAACTTACTGATTGAATTAACCAGCGGGCTAATTGGGCTGACGAGCTAACAAGTTGAAAAAACCAGCTGTCTGATCGTGTTACATGAGTAAACTAACTGACGCATCCAACTGATTTGTTAGCCCAGCTCATTGTTTGGTCGCACGGAAAGGATTCCTGGTCCTGACAATGTATATTTTCGCATCCCCATCTACATATAGACGAAGTAATTGCCGGATGCAATATTCTGAATTTCTCCAGTACATATTGACGCAGTATGTATCTCATCCGGCCACTGCAACTAGCTACCTATTGCAAATTGTACAGTGACAACAAAGCAATGTGAACCGATGCGTAGGCCGAATGCAGCATAGAACGCACACGTGCAAGTGATAGACACTGCGGGCTATCATCTCGCGCAGAACCTAATGCGTTCACTTCGCAAAATCTGTCGTGCACCAACAGTCATTTCACTCGTGTTCATCTGGTGAAAATGTCTCTCTGAAAATGTCTGAAAATTAGCCTGATAATGTCTGAAAAAGTCCGAAAAATGCTCTGACAACGTCTGAAAAATGCTATCATCGAACACTAAAATTTGTTCACCGGTTCGATCTAAAAATTATGACGAGTAAAAAATTTTACTTTTAACCTCACGCCATTCTAGCGCACTTTAGCGTAGGTTTTTACAAAACTGCAAAATTATAATGCTTAATATATATTCCATGTGGTTTTAATTTAAGATTTTTTAAAACAACTGTATCATTTGCAGAATTTTTTTTATAGCTTTTTTTAAATGACTGGTCCCTGTTAAAAAACCATTTTGTAAGTGATATTTTCCTAACCTGATACAATGTAATTTCGGTCATCCTACCTATAAATATATCCATCCATAATAAATAAACACCTCCCCTCAAATAAATGTGTATTTACGTGTATGTAAGAACAACAGAAAATAGCAGAAAGTACATGGCCGATTCTTATTACATTCTATTCTTATTTTCTGTCTTCGTTGATGGCACGTAGTCGCTTTGGAATCGATCTCCTCTCGTTGCTATGCCGAGAGTGCGAGCAGAACCGACGGTCGAAGCTGAAAGCTCACGCCTCGAGCTTTCGAGGCCCGTGGAGCAATGAGCAGACACTATGTAGGATGAGAAACGAGAAGGAAATAGAGAGAGAGAAGAAAAGCAACGAACGTAGGAGACGAAAAGCAAGACAGACGATAAGCGGGACTTTTCACCCTATGAAGACTGAGTGAAAGCTGACTTTTAGGGTGGGATGAAAGGAGAGAGACGGAAAATAGAAAAGGAATGAGAGAGAGAGAGAGAGAGATAGTGGAGAAAGCATCAGCCCCAGTTTCATAATCCTGAAAACGGTTGTGCCTCAGCACACGGCCATCATTATCCACGATGCGTAAGTATGTACTTCTTCCTATCCTAAGTATACTTCTTATTCTCCTCTCATATGTTTCCTCCTGCGTTCGCGGTACATGCGCAGGCCACTTCACTATACTCATTACTTTTTTGCTCAATTTTTATTTCACCGCAGTTCACGGTTATATTGAGAGAAAAATCTGGTAATTTTGAAAATAATATAGTTGGACTGACGGTAATGTAACTATAAACTATAATTCCTAGGAGGAACGTCTATATTTTATGGTTATAGAAAATATAACAAAATAGTTGGATCAACCACTAATATAATTTCCAGGCGGAATGTCTATATTTTATGGTTATAGAAAATATAATAAAATAGTTGGATCAACCACTAATAAAATTCCCAGGAGGAACGTCTATATTTTATGGTTATAGCAAATATAATAAAATAGTTGGATCAACCACTAATAAAATTCCCAGGAGGAATGTTTATATTTTATGATTATAGCAAATATAATTATAGTAGCAATTATTAAAATGATGATAGTTTCAAATATGCCGTTTTGTTGCATATACGATTTTAACGTTTGTTTCCAATAACCTTGCAAGTATCGTTTATTGTACCATATTATCATCGCTTCAACTATAAAACATTGCAAGCCTTCCTATATTCGTTTTACCATATGAAATCGTTAGATAAACGACATGCTTTTCTCTCAGTGTACCTTGAGAATTTACTGGGACTCCACAGAACAACCGAGGGAATAAAGAGCGCATATATTTAGCGGAAAATGTGGAAAATATCTTGGGATTTATTTTTACACGAGATAACGGGTCGGTTATATAGTTTTCAGGCGGTTACTCCAGGAATATAATTGGTTTTACCGCAACTACTTGATTTTTGAAGTTAATTGGTTATTACAGGTAATTGGTTTTCCGTAATAATTGATTTTTTTAAACCTATCGGTTTTTTAACTAATGAACTTCTCTAATGATTGTTTTTTTTTTTACTATATTTAAAAATAATTTTTTCAACTTATCAGGACCTGATGATAAACAAGGCAGTCTTTGTAAGGATCTGACGTCAGACCGACGGCAAATTCTGCTCGGTAGTTCACTACTGAAAATTTAAAGAATATATATTGCCGGGATATGATTGAAATAGAAAATTCGTTCTGGCTGGAATTGTGAAGTTCTATGAGAACGAGAAGCAACGATAATCCGCTTGAAGCCGGTCTGCCGTTGTATGTACGGTAGTATGAGTGCGTGAAGGCAGTAGAAGAGGGCGAGAAAGTGAAAAATGGAGAAGAGGATTGTCGCCAATTCAAGAGCGGGCTTTCTAACTGAATCCTCTTTATTCTACAACTTTTCAACTAGCCGTCCTCAGTCGCACCGAGGTCACCATTTTTTTTTGTTATTAATCTACCCGCGATCAGAATATCAAAACGATTTACTGCGCGTTTTCCCAGAATATTAAACGAAACGTCATGATTTCCTTAATTAGGTTCGTCAGTAAAAATGAAAATGCACAGAAAAATCTGAAATAATTACCGCGTTTTAAATAATTCATAAAAAACTCACATGAATTTTTTGAGAATTTTCAACTACATCGTTTACGCAAAATTATTGTTTTCATTACATGAAAATCTCGAAAAAAAAAAATTTCCACGAAAACACATTTTCTCTATGAGGAATCAAAATATATTTTTTAAATGTACAGAGTAAATATCTACCTATTTACTCTCTATATTTAATCGCACGCAAAAAAATAAATATGCAGCATACAAAATACATGCAAAATATTCATAACATGGAATGGACATTTTTTTTTTCTTAACTCCCACGTGCACTTTATGATTCTGAATTTTCATAACTGCAATGAATTTCCTCGATTCCAACGGCCATCTACAGTTCCATGCCTATGAGTGTGTGGGTGGCGGTCGTGAAGCAGCGTAGAAAGAAAATAAAAAAGTGAGCGCCCTCCGGCGCGTATCCATGACACACAAGTAGTTTCACTTGACAACACTTGAGCATATTTAAGCGGTCGTCCAACGAGAAATTGACCCGGGTGCAACTCGCACGAATAGCGTCGCTTCCTTCATTCTCTCTCTACGAATATGTATATGGGGCAATCCACACCAATACGACAAGTCATCGTGGATCAATTTTTTCAATTATTCACAGTGTAAATGTGATACTCACAATGTTTCAAAAATAGTATGCTAATTTTCGCCAAATTGCGGCGGTAAAGAAACATTAAGATTTTATTCTTCGAATATTTTTATTTTTTAGGATAGGCTAAATACCGAAACATATTGCACGCGATTCTTCGCTTCAAAATAAACCTTTATATGAAGAATCGCAAAAAAACATCTAATCCGAAATCATTTTTTCTACACTAATAAAATTAAAAATTAATTTTCTCGAATGCTGACCCATTTTTACCTTAAAAAATTCTCAAATGAACTATACGTAAAAACCTATAGCTTAAGTGTAATTAGAAGAAAGAATAATTGGTGTTTTTCAATGGGCCATTTAAAGTCCTGAGATTTTTTATATTTTTTATTAAGTTACTTATGAAATGTTAGTTTGTTTAATATGTGAATATTTATTCTATGCTCTTTATAAAAATGGTTTCAGTGAGTAACGAGGAGAAAAAAGCGCAGATTTGTCTGATTTTTTATGGAATGACCCATATATCTACATATAAGATCATTAATTAATTGCTATATTGTACATGTACTATGCTTTATAATAGATAGGGCCACGAGACGTGATTGGAAGGCGGAGTGCAGCCTGAGGCCACGACGACGCCATCCTCGACGACGATGGGTGCGATGATACGATTAAATTCAATTGAATCGATGATAACAGGCCAATCGAGTGCGACCACAAGATAGATTATCGTTCCCGTTCAATAGTAACGGCCTTCTTTCTACTCCTATTCACCATTGTGCTCTTCTCGCTTGAGCACGACGTTCGATTTTTCTAAATCGTTTTTAATATCAACAATCCTTGAAAAGTCCATAACTAAAATTAATAATATTTCATGGAAAAATATTTATAACAATATTAAAAAATTTCCAAACGTGTTGTGATCAATATCGGCTCAACAAAAATATTTGAAACTAATAATAATAATAATTTCAACTTTTCAGGAGCTCCAAGCAAAAAAATTTCTGTTGATAATTACAATATTCTATGGATAAATATTGAAAATTGGAAAATATCATTTTTTTAAGGTCTTCATATATATTTTTTCAGTTATCGATCAAAAAGATGGCTATTTTGTAATCAGCAGGAATTTTACGTTAGAGATTAATTAATAAAATAATTAAACGGCCCGTATCAGAAACTGGGCCGTTTACCTTAGTGAGCAATTTAATTGGTTGGATCTCAAATGATAATCATTCTCAAACCTCAATTCGTTAGCACGAGACCCAACAAAATAAATTAATTAATTAGAACTGGCGATAACTTTCGAGTCCAGCGATTGAAGATTTTACATTCGGTTTATAAAACGGTATAAAATAAAGATTTCAAATATTTGGCCTGACTGAACCCCTTGAATACTACAATGGATGGAGATATTCCGAAGAGGACGTAAAAGAGAATTCCACGAGCTATTATACGAGCGTCAACGCTTTATTTGAGATTCACAGCGTGGCATGATTCAAGCCACTATAATGTGATGGAATATGATAGTAGGAAGGGGAAAAGGCCCGATCGTGTCAGACGACGATGAGAGATGAAACCGTGCCATACCGCGGGATAAATTGTCGGTTGGCGATGCTGACAGCAGCATCGGTGAAGGATTAACAGAGGCACCATCGATTACGCTTTGGAATATCGGAACGTGGATGACCGAGACGACCGAGCGAGACAGACACGCGTGAGAGATGGTGAGGGTGGGTTTTTTTTGTTTGTATTATCCTCCAACAACGTGCCTTCCGGTTGCGAAAATGATTTAGCCACACGGTGCTCGCAAAATAACTGTAAATAGAAGAATTCATTTTAATAGGATCAATTGCATTTGCTAACAGAGAGAACTGCAACTAAAATTGCAACCCTCTGCTTGAAAACAAAAATGTATCTATCAATGAATAACGAGATAATGAACATGATTTAGGCGCGCAAAAATAAAAAAATTAAATTCCGAAATAAGTCTAAAAATCTGGTTCAGTGGTTATAATAAATACAAATTTATATTTTTATTTTATTTTTCCCAGCGAAATATGTCATGTTTTTCATCATCCGGTTAACCTATAATATCTGGGGAACGATTATTGTTATCTCTGAGAAAAGAAATTTGGGTCTTTTCATGGTTTACAAACAAAAATAGATTCAGAATTAATTGTGTAATTTCAAGCTGCATTTTACGATAAAATTAACAAAAATGTGTTTTTCTTCGTTAGGTCTTCGAATATTGAAATCGGAAAAATTGTTTAAAGTTCTGTTTAGTGTCCAATTTTAGGTTTTTTTTTTCATGGGATTCACAAATTGCTTCATCAATTCGTAAATTGATGAAGCAATCAGAACGGACGACATTGTAACAATTAATTTTAAATCGTAAAAAAATATCGCCACCGCCCGAGATCGAACCGGAAACTCTATTTTTGTCCCTTCTGATTACTTCATCAATTCGTAAATTAATGAAGCAATCAGAAGAGATGGAAATACAAAGATTTCGATGTAAAAAATTTGATTGTTTGATTATATGTGGCTCATATAACTATTTTTATTAATACTATGGGATATGCAGAGTAAAAAATTAATAACAAAATATTTACAAGACGAATGAAAACTAAATTTAAAAGCAAGGAGATAAAGGAATTATATCTCACTTTGAATAATTGTGTTTTTATTGTAATTCATTATGAACAAGTTGCACAAATAAATTTTCAATGATTACTTAACATTTTCAACGATTGGCGCACTAAATGAAAAAGTTTGTTCCTCAAGTTTGTTTGTTTATGAAAAAAACAACTTTCGTTATAAAAGAAAAGTGATTAGATAAAGAACTGAAAAAAAATTTGGCGTACTTTGAGATAGCTTTTTATCCTAAAAGTCCCTGCAAATAATTGAAAAAATTGCCAGAATCACTAAAAGCGGAGTATTAAATAATAAAATGCTTGTTTTTGCCCCCGAAGACATAAGTGATTGACATGATATTACTGCAGCCTGAATACATAAAAAAAAGAGTTTAAAAAATGATGCTCTCATAGCAATTGAAAATCAGAAATGAAAATCCATTGATTCTGAGTGAAAAACACGCTACGAGCGATAAAGGGGAGGTAGATGGGGGGAAGTGTAACAGAGACACACCTCCATCACAGCACGTTCGATCGTACAGACCAGATATGTATGCACAAGTCGTCCAATCAAGCTGTATGCATACAAGTCCTCAATAATCCATCGATATTTCGAGATATGAGAATATGTTGCAGCTGTACGTTGTTGGAAATGAGTGGACACCGGACTGAAAAATGACGTTTGAAGGAAAACGACATTAAGGAGACTATAAAAAGCGCTTTAAGTCAAATCGATACAAAATTTTCAGAGGCATCCAAATAAAAAGTTCATTTTATTGATTTTAAGGCGTATAAAGAGAAGTGACCTTAAAGAGGATTAAGCGTTTAAAACTAGTAAAATCAATGCTATATTTTTTCAGCATTTAATGGAATAACATATGATTTTTACTGAATTTGAATATTAATGTTTCGTATTAATATTCATCTGATTATACAAATCGAACCTCGACGATAAATATGGACGAGTTCTCCAATCAAGCTCTATACATACAAGTAATAATAATCCGTCGATATTTCGAGATATGAGAATATTTTTAACTGTGCGTTGTTGGAAATGAGCGGAGGAGGACAACATGCGTTATTATAATCAATGGTGCATTCACGCGTGTCGTCTACTATTTACACATTTAATAGCCTGCGGAATTCGAAAAAAAAAATCCCTTTCTAAGTCAACCACGTGCTAAGATATGCACTCTCAACCCCTCAAGGCCATTGATACTAAGCCCACATACATTTACTTTACCTTCAGAGAACATTGCTTTACCGATAGAAAAAGATACCCACGGTTTACAATTATTGACCAATATTGTTGTGGGTTTTTTTATATGACTATAGATAGGGCATTTTATCCCAATTCGACCTGGGTCAGACCCTTGACCTCACTAATTTGGCTTGTCATTTTTTGGAGGATTGATAAGACCATCAAAATCCAGCAGATTTTTAAAAAAATGTAACTATTTTATTTAAAAAATATTAGGAATGAATTGCATAATATATTTCTTTAATTAATTAAGATTGCAATGCAATTAAGTAATAGCATTGTATTATTTATTGCTCGTTTAGGAAAACATTTTCTTGGCGTAGAAAAACTATTTGTCGAACCGACAAAGAAATATGTTAGTGTAGAACATAATGCAATGTTGTCACTATCCTCAGATTTCGTTACAACACAAGATAATCCAGCACATCAAAATCATTTTTTTCCGTGTAACTTTATTGAAATAACGGTCAAGAATATATCACCATTTTTTAAACGTTTTCCCTTTATATCATCTGGAAAAATAATTGAAATTTTGAACAGTCCGTAGTTAACGTTGAAGCTGTCGATAAAAGCGATTAGCGTGCAAAGAGCTCCCATCAATCACTTTACTAGAATAAGCTAGACACTGAAAGCTTCATATAGTTCGATTAGTTTTCAAAAGCTCTGTTGGTCCAATCAAGTAAAACGCGGAGGCGCTTAAAGATTATCAGTACTCAAGATTATGATCGATTTTAGAATTAACTCAAATAAATTCTCCTACTAAGTAATTGCAACTTATACAATACAAAATTTAAATCAAAATCGACTAGAAAATATATATATATTTTTTTTATCATACTGATAAAAAGAAATTTGTCAAATCAACTAAATATATTTTGTTGAGTTTTAATTGATTGACTCAACGCAAATGAAGTCTAAATACCTAAATATTTTTTGTAGTAGACAATATAAGGGATTAAATAAACTAAATCAAATAGTTAGATTAATACGTCATTGTGAGTAAAAATAAAAACGTAAAAAAGATTGTCATGCTTTTTTCTCTACCAAAAGTAAAATCAGGATAAAAATCTTCCAAACTGTCAACCTCTTTAACCTCTTGAATGAGGTTTAAATGTGAACATTTTTCAAAAGAAGGATATCATCAAATATATTTGTCTTATCGCGTTGCAGTTGGCAAATCATAAGTTATGATTTCTGCATTAAATTCCACGTAGAATTTCTTCCCATTATATTTTGTAATTCGTTTGATTGGTAGTTTCCACGAATCTCGTTTTAATTACTCGCGTGAGCAAACAAGTTGTTGGTTAGCATTGAAAAGTAGCTAGTAGCTGTTAGCACTGCTGTTGGTGCTTCTGTTTTGCTCGTTATTCAATTCACATCATAGATCAAACTTTAGAAGGGTCGTAACGCGACGTTGCGTGTTTGACGTTAACGCTGAATGCTGTTCCCTTCTGCCTTTGCTCTCGCTTACACTGTCGATAGAGTTACAGGCGTATGACGTGACCCGCTGCGCGGGAAACCCGAGGAGCTTCGTTGCCTCGTTGTCGAAGAATTCCAATTAATTTTCCCAATTTATTTGTTGATGCATCGGCAGCATCGTTACGACTACCGCGCCACCTATAGCATCGTGCCAGTTAACGAGTAAATGAAAGAGTTTACTCATGCGACAATCACTATCCCCGGAATTGATTATCATACTGATTACAATTCCATAACATGAGCTTACGCATTCATATCGTTGCTTTCACTCTGATGACTTACTGTTGTTTAGCCAATTGATTCGTTGGCCCACTCAAAAATTACGTAGCCTATTTAATTATTTGATTGTTTGATAAAACGTATCGTACTTAAAATTTCGCAGCTTCCGTGTTTTTATAATTATTTTTTTTTTTTTAGTTACAACAATTGCTTAATCGCTCTATCTCATCAATCGGTTGTTCATCAATTTTTTTTTAAATATATTTTCAAAGTGACATATCGAATGCCATAATTTAAAAATCTGAAAAAATTCTGAAAAATACTTTGTTTAATAACGAAATTTTCTAGCTTACAGTCAAAGTGGAGAAGATTTTTCTTCTAATCTTTATTGATTTGAAAAATTATTTAAAAATATAAAAAATAATGCATCTGCTACATGCGATTGTTTGAATGTTCATTTATGTAAAACCGCATTTTTAAGAAAATTTTTCAGATTTATCCGAAAAATGCAATTCGGGCAAACAATCGTATTTTATTCCTATCGGAATTTCAAATGTCGGTATTTCAAACTGTCGATATATTAATTTATCGGTATTTTAACCTGCGGAATTATGAATGTAGGTCAAAAAAAAGGGACCCGTCAGAAACAAACATGATTTTTCCTCAGTGTAGAAAAACCTCTATTTTTTACTTTACTTCGAAAAACTGTGCGAACGATTTTGGGTTTATTCTTGTATTACCCGTTATAGAGAATTGGTAACGGGCAAAAATGGATCTCGTCGAAGGGCGGGCATTAATGGAAAATGTTGAAAGGAAAATCGTTCAAGGTCTTTTTCGTGATCTACCGCAGAACTTCGAATTCAACGAACGCCGCGGACTCTTTCGTTTACATTGTTCCCGAATCGGGAATTTTTCATGACCTTTCAGGTCAGGATTTATACTTTTTCTATTTTTCACGAGTCTGTAGGTCGTCAGTGGCAGAGTTTTGCTGTTGGAATCGGGTTACCACACAGGGACTATTATTGACCGGGAAACCGGCATGTGCGATTATTCATGGATGAGTCCGGGAGTTTTTCGGGGTTGGATTTGCTATGTCTGCTCTCGAGAGTTGCATTGCATGTAGCACTTTTTTTTTAGACCCACGTATGTCGAACCATCGGATACTCGGATCACCACGAGCTCCCACGCTGACCTCCCGATGCATCCGATCGATGAATAAAATTAGTTTGCCGAGCGAAAATGGTACCGTTATATACCCACTGGTCGGCTTTGCCAGTCAACGAAACAAAAGTTGGGCTTCGCCTATAATTATTCCGTTGGTTCCGAAACAAATTCAATTCCTGTCAGGCAGTTCGTATAGAAGAGAGAAAATTGCTGGGCATTGCATTCCATTTACGGTGTTCACGTGACTTTTAATAAACGCCGAAGAGAAAAAGTTCTAACCTATAGGTAAAGATTATCATTATATCTGCATTATTAGAAAAGGTTGGAAGTTTTTATGCATCCATAAACTCGTAATCGAAATTTGATAAACAATTGTGCTATAGAATTAACGTTCTTTTATAGAGATATTTTTTTAATTCTCATTTTTCCAAATATTTTCGCCCACTTACCAATTTTTTTATTCAAATAAAAAGCATTATAAAAATTGATCAAATGAGTGAAAATAAATTCGAATACTTGCAATAATTTCGAACATTCAAAGTAGTGGAGAAAATGCTTGTTTTTTTTATTTTATAATAAAATGATTTATTTTAATTAATATTCCTTGTTATTTTCGAATCAATTTTTAGAAATTCTTTTAACCCTTTCCAATATTAATACTGACTTACCAATTATTTGTGTGTAATAACGAGCAAAATAAAAAGTGACAAAATTAGGATAATTGAATACATTCCTCTGTCAGAAAATTGTGATGCACTTGATATTTTCAATAAAAATCAACAGGAAGCTTGAGAAGTCGTAAAGTTGTTGCCACTCATTTAAACTGCCTTGATCTTTCTTATCTCACGAATGGTAATAAATTGCACTCAGTGATAACAGATACAATAATCTAATGTGAACACTGATTTGCATATTAAGATGATTCCCACGTGCCTCAATAAATCTCTGACAAACTGGATATAATGAGTTGCCTTCTAAACTTATATAACTATATATTATTAACACATCTGTTTTGACTATTTATCTGTCGCGACATCACGTCATATAGTACATTATTTTTTTTTATCTCGCGTCAGTAACTCTACTTCCGGGGCCGCCGAACCCGTCGCGATCGGCCATTACACCGAACTGAAAAATGGCATTAGAACTAAGGTAATTTTGAGAAGACTACAATGCGAGTGACGTTAAAGAGGCTGAAGAGCTTCAAGTAAAATGAGTGCAACATTTATAGAGGTGACTAGAAAAAAAATGGTGTTTATTTTATTTCTAATTTCTGGGCATTCGAAGAAAAATGACCTTAAGGAAGGTTGACCGTTGAAAATTAGTAACATCGATGCTATATTTTTTTAAGCGCCCAATGAATAAACTTATCATTTCTAATTCAATTTTTTTCAATATTGCTGAAGAAAAGTGGTCTTATGGAGGATGAAGTCCATAAGCCTAGACGAAACGGTGCCAAATTTTTCAAAGCACCAAATCAAATAAGATAATTTATTATTATTTTATTGTCATCGTTATTTTCACAATGTAAATATCGATTTTCTGACTAATGTTTATCTAATCATGCAAATGTAACTTCCTTAAAGTTGAGAAAATGGTGACAAAAAGTGGTCGATTATTGTGACTAAAGAATTTTCGAAGACTTATTATTCCCAAGAGTATTTCACTACATTGAGCTGGTCACTACTTTAATTTGAGTCTCTCTCACTCACTCATATAAGAAGAGACGATTTACGGTGGTTTGGATATTCCGGTCGGACTCGGTCTATCGGCAAGACCGAGGTAAACGGGAGGCAGCAGAGCAACCGATTGCCAGAACTCCACTCATCGCCGGCTAACCTTGCACTAAACTGCACCATCTGCTTCATACCGCGATAACAAAAGTTGCGGACGTGTGGACGTAGTAGCTTTTTAGAGGGCTAGCAGCATTTAGTCGGTCATCCTACGCATCAAGTAGCTTCTACTGCTGCTGTTGATAGTGCTTACAATTACCAGCACGCGCTCCACCAACTTCCCTTCTTCCGATATTACAACCGGATATAACGCAACGCCAATTGTGTATTTCTTACTTCTCAGTACATCTCCGACTTTTCTCTTTTCCAGTTAATGCTAAAACATAACTTTTTGTAAAAAAATACACTGAGAGAAAAATCTGGTAATTTTAAAAAAAATATAGTTAGACCGACGATAATCTGACTATAAAATATAATTCCCAGGAGGAACGTCTATATTTTATGGTTATAGAAAATATAATTGTAGTAGCAATCATGAAAATGATATTTTCAAAAAATATTTTCATAGTTTCATAAATCCCATTTTGTTGCATATACGATTTACACTTTTGTGCCCAATAACTTTGCAAGTATCGTTTATTGAACCATCACTTTCATCACTTTAACCATAAAACATTGCGAGCCTCCCTATAATCATTTCATCTTTATGCTTTTATATGCTTTTTCTTCAGTGTACAATTCTGAAGAAATTTCAATCACATTGCAGATTATGACGAAACTATGTGGTGGTAATCGATATACACTTGATGCAGCAATGAAAAATGAAGAGTTATCATTCCTGACAATTCAGTCGACTCAAAAATCTAAGTCTTCAAGATTGATTAGCCTTGCAACTCAGCTAATTAAATAAATTTCATGTGATCAAATATTTTCCATCTTCTTCCTTCTTCTCCATCTTTTCAGACGTATGTCATCATCCTCCCATCACATCATTTGACCGTGAACATTCTTCCACATACAAGATGAAGTTCAATTTTCGTGCAAGTTATGGAAGAAACATTTTTTAATAATTCGAATTTTGGAAGAAATAATGCGACTGAAATTCTAATGAGGTTATTTCTGGCCCAGTTTTTTAAAAATCTTTCACTGGAGTTTCGATGAATCATGAGGTCCTCTAGTAGAACGTGTTACACAGGCCTAGTGGCCCCAATGCCGTGGGTGGAGGAGGTGGAGGTTGTTCCATTGTGCGAAACTTACGAAGATGGAGGCAACGTAATGAAACTAACTGGCTCGGCCTGGCCAATTAACGGCATAATATTTAATGCACACTCTCGTCTCCGTTCCCCTAGGCCTAGGCCACAAGCGTCGCCGCCGTCGACGGCGTTAGCGTCTCCTTTTCTGCCTAACACGAAACGCGACTCACTTCACCGTTGCGCTTTCATCCATCCGCAACAACGCATCAGCGACTATTATGTTACACGGAAATCCTAATACATAAAATGCACTGCATTTGTTTTTAAAGATGTCAGATTTAACATTACCGAAAAAAAGACTGAATTTTACAATAATATTACGGCGCGGAAAATAATTATTTGCAGTGACCGAGTCACGTGTCTAAATATTCCTCAAGATACCAAGTTGGCTGCAAACCAATTGATTTATTGGTATCCAACCAATTCATTTTTTGGTAGCTATATAAAAAAATATTTGGAACCTTCGTATACTCTGTAAAAATTGAATATTATTTCAATATGATTACACATAATTACAATATAATTGAATTTAATTGTATTTCTTTTGAAATCGTGTAGGACAAAACCGTTGAACAAAATTCAATCGTTGATCAAAATTCAACCATCCAACAAAATTCAACCGTCCAACAAAATTCAACCATCCAACAAAATTCGACAACCAACAAAATTCAACCGTCCAACAAAATTCATCGGTCCAACAAAATTCAACCGTCCAACAAAATTCAACCGTCCAACAAAATTCAACCGTCCAACAAAATTCATCCGTCCAACAAAATTCAACCGTCAAACAAAATTCATCCGTCCAACAAAATCCAACCGTCGAACAAAATTCAACCCTCGAACAAAAATCAACCGTCGAACAAAATTCAACCGTCGAACAAAATTCATCCGCCAACAAAATCCAACCATCCAACAAAATTCAACCATCCAACAAAATTCAACCGTTGAATATATATCAACTGTAATGAACCTTTCAATAATGTAAATTCGTGAACATTTATAGCTGTGAAGCTTATATCAAAGTCTGAAGGCGAGAACCGAAAGTGGCAAAGCACCTCCAAGGGGGATCTGCATCCCTCCGAGGGGAATATCTGGCGCCGGGCGAGCAGGGAAGAGGAGGGGTGAACGGGGCGCGCGCACCGTGCATAGAGTTTCGGGGACGCGGTAGAGAGAGGGCGCGCAGCGCCCGCGCGCGCATCTCACCACTGCCGCCGCCACTACCGACAATTTCGCTCGCGGGGGCAACTGGAGGGTGGCCGCCGGCCACCCCCTCGTGCTGATACGTCATAAATTTGGTGAGGTTGCGCGCGGCACGTTTTAACGCCGTAGGTGGGTCAGAATGCGATGGATAGACAGAGACATACGGATCTCAGGCGCAACTGGAGATCCCAAGGAACGGAGAAACGTGTACATATACGTACGGGACTAAATCTCTCTCCCTCTTTCTCTTTATACCAATCGGTTCACACGAGTTCAGCGTTTCAGTTCGTCCCGAGCTGCGCTCGAGTGTCTATCGAACTCCGGACTTCCGTCGATACCTCGGTGAGTCCCAATCAGTTGTGACTCAAGGATTTGAATCTCGAGGTACACGAAATTCGTGTAACGATTTATCGCCTTTTCTTTTGAGACTTCTTGAGGGTCTCCATTTTTTTTTAGATCTCTGTAGATGATTAATGCATCATTCATGTCGTGCTGGATGGATTTTACCTTAAGGAAGTTCTACACTCGTGGAATGGCTGTTTTATTCTTTTACAGATTTTTTCATTGATTAAAAAAATTATAGCCAGTGTCAGTAACGTGACAGTGGAAATGACAAATCGTTTATTGATGTATATCGGAATTGTATTTAAATAATATTGGAAAGCGTATTTTTTACTTTCTCATCATCGTGTTTTCACTTTCTATTTTGCAAATGAGCGATAAACTCTCTATTGGTATAAGTATAAAAAATACTCGAAACACTATTTAATGTTCTAGGTTTTTAATAAGAAAAACGAGAAACTCCGAGTATCATTACAGTTCGAAGAAGTAAATTAATCAACCATGTTATTATTCTTATTGGAAACATAAGTAGTCAACACTATTCGTTATCAATTTCTCTAAAACTTGAAATCTGAATGCCTTTTTTTTAACTGAAACCTATCATTTTTCTCAATTTTGAGATTAAATTTATGTTTTTATGAAAAGAATCTTCTGTTTGTACAACTATATTTCTTCGCTAACTAAGAAGTGAAACATGAAATCTAGTGAGTGATGCCAACTGTTCAGCTGTTTCACAAAATACCATCTCTAATATCAATGAAAAATATTTTTATTCTTTGAAAAATATTTGTATTTTTTTTTTAAATAGCGAATTGCACTAGTAATGCATCCCATATTTTGTATCTTATTGAAACTACTGAATGCAATGAAATTAGTTTTAGAGCGGAAAATGTTATGCTTGCCCGATTCAATAAAAAGTTATAAGCATTTTTTTTCTTTTTATTAAAAATTCTTCAATTAATAATTTCTAGACAATGACTCCTATTATGATACAAAATTGAGAGAATAGCATTTGGAAAGAATGTTGATATCCTGAACAATAACAAACGAGAAATTTGAGAAATACATATATATTTTACTAAAAGGTCCCTTAGCTGAAAATGTCTATACTAATGATCGATTATTGTCATCCACTGCGGGAGGGATAAACACTTCCGGTATTCGAGGGTCAAAGCGCTAGTTGAATGGATTAATAATAGACTAGAAGCGTTTCAATAGTTCATCACGATGTTGTCACATCCGATAAACTATAATAATTTATCGAATTGTGTCGTCACAGTGAAATTAATGAGCATTCAGGGCATACAAAATTGTCGCACATCTGTAATAAGAGCTCGATAAGAAAAATGGGAAGTAGAGAGGAAGAAAAATCATTGTTCAAAGAGTTGATAGACATACAACAATTTTTGGAGTTGTAATGAGTGACAATATTTTAGTCAACCTTCAACTCTACCCTCACGTCCAGTATAATTAATGGCCCTATAAATCTAACATCTATTATACGTGTTTACCAGGTATACTTCGTGTCACTATTATGTTTGTGTGTGTGTATGCGTTTGTTCGAAACTGCCGTCGTCAACGAGAAATTAATTTCAATTACCTCGACGATAAATAAGCTCGTGGGTGTTCAACCGTTCGTCTTTGTGTGACTCTGGCCAATACGATAACATCCTTCGTACGTGGATTAACTCCAAAAACAGCAGAAACTGTCGCAAAATATTTAAAATTGCTCGAAAATATTGTCACGATTGAAGAAAAAAATAAATAAATATTTTGTAGCCTTTTTTACTCGGGCAGATTTTTTTGAGTCATTACGTTTTTCTGAACTTCAGAGTATTTTTATGGAGGAATTCTATGAATAGCAAATTCACTGTGTTTATTTATGGATAAATAATTTTGTATTCATCGTTGTCTTGAATATTAATTTAAAAAACTGTACGCCGCTTGAGAAAAAATTTAATTTTCGGTGAAGAATGAGAATAAAAAATCTACAATAAATTACAGATGCTTTTCATATTCTGAATGACTGTAAAAAAAATAATACCAAATTTTTAATGATCAATCCGAAAAGATTATACAATAATTTTAAAATCCCTGTAATTTATTTAACAATCGTCCTGAAAATATCATTGTTCTCTCTGCTTTCAGCCAGAAATTTGCTGGCAAATTGAAAAATTGAACATTCGTTTTAACCCTGAAATTAATATTTTCATTTGTAAATAAACGAATTCTCTTTGATGAAAATAAAATAACAATCGAATCAATTTATTCCCTTTATTCCTGGAAAGCAAACAAGTAATAAACGTCTGAAAATTGAATGTCACCAAATACATTTTCTGTCACGTTTTTTTTTTTTTTAGAAAATTTGTCATAGAAATCATAACAGATATTAACGAATGTTTTTGCCAGAAGTTGTGAACACGACGCCGAGTGCGCACTACTTACACGTGTCGGCGCAAGGGTCGCTCGAGAACGACTGAGGGTTGTAGTGGTGGCGTTGAAAAAAAAAAAAGAAAAATTGTTACCGAGGCCACCGAAGAGTGGAGTGAAATTCTGTCGAGTTTTTTTTTTCCTTCGTTAAAATTCCGCAAGGTCACCGCGCAGGGTTATGCTTTGACTGTCGGGCGACTGGTGCTTAAAATATACATACACAAGTGAGGAAGCCGTAGAAAAAACCGAAACATAAATAAAGCATGAAGCGAAGGCGCAAACTGGAGCGACATTAATGGGGAAATAATAAAGAAACCTTTAATCTCCGATCTGCGTGACTTGGCATTGAAGAACAATTCTATCTTGAAAATAGCGTTCATTGTGGTTAAGTAACACAATTCCCGCGCATTTTCTGGGCACGAGAGAAGAAAATTGAAAATGAAATTACGAAGTTCCTGAAGAAAAATAATAATTCTCCTTTTTTCGAGATATCGAATTTCGGTCTTCACTATTCATAGTTTCAAGTCGTATATTCTACCATGGAATACACTCCTTTCCAAAATTTATTTTTAAGCTATGAGAAAAAATTCAATTTTTATCGTTTATAAATAAAAATTCACAGATCTGATTTAAGGTCGATAAATCCACCTCGATTTTGTTTTTGTCTTTTTTGATATCGGAAATGGAATTTCCGACTTTCGCTCGGGAAACGAAATCCAAATTTTTTATTCAGTTCGATGCATCGATTTTTTATCCCGATGCTACAAACGAGATAGCGTCATTGTACATGTTAATTCAGTTTGTGACTGACAATGCGCGTCCAAAGCTGCAGAAATTAGTTACCAGATGTCACGAAGTTTCCTCTACGATGAAGCTAAATTCGAACAATATAGTTCAATGAGCTCATGAAGCTTTGTTAAATCCCTATAACATAGGGAAAACACGGTTCAAGGTGAAAGGTTCTGCTTTGGATCCTTTTTACAATTGTGTTGCTTACTTTTTTCTACAATCATCGTTTTTCAAAAGTGGAAAAATCATCATTAAAAAGTCGATAACCTAATCCAACATATAATTAAAAGCCAACGACAGGAAAATAGAAAATTGATAATTATTCGAGGCCGGGTAAAAGTTCCGGATGGTAAATACACGAAGGTTTAAAATTCCAAAATTTAATATCTCACCTAACATTTTTTTACACGGTAATACACGAAGTTCTAAAATTCCGAAATTTAATATCTCACCTACATTTTTGACGGAATGTTTTCCATCCAATTTCATCAAAAATGTAGGTGAGATATTAAATTTCAGAATTTCAGACCTTCGTGTATTTACCATTCGGAACTTTAACCTGTCCGCATTTATTCAATAATGAGAAACTTACCAACAGGAGGCTCTTCACTGGTGGCGTATATCACTCGAACCGAGGAGTACTTTTTCTTTTTGCGATCGCCCGCGTCGCGGCCCGTTTTGGTTCCGTGGGGCATTTTTTTGACACTTGAGCTGAAAAATATATATTTACGAAGGGTCAAAGAAAATGAACTAAACCGATATCATAAGCATACAGGGTTATTTTGTGAAAGTATTATTGAGGTAGTGACGTGTTGCAGATCTGACGCCATTGTCTAAAGGTTCCTGCTGGGCCCTTGGGCCTTAATGTATCACTGCGCCACGTCATAAGACCGTAGCACGGCTGAATGCTGCAAGAAACTCGAATCCTTGTATTCGTACTATCCAAAAAGTGGCTACTTCTCACACGCTTCGCTTCGCGTGCGAGAAATCACACTTCTCGCACTCGTGAGATAAAATTGTAAGCGAAACTCGTTCGAGAAACTGTTTCTCAACTTCTGTGATTACTACACTCGCCCTCGGCTCTTGCTGCAAACTCAACCTCGTTTGGAAAATTTTTATCGCACTAGTATCGTAATGTACTGTTATTCCACAAAGTGTGAAAAATGGGGATTTATGCATGCGAGGCGTAAAACTGCTTGTCTCACACCGAGTAAAATTATAAAAATTACACTCCCATTTATACGTAGGAGGACAATATTATTAATTATTACATTACGTCCAAACGGTTATCCCTTAATATCCTTGATCACGAACCGTACACTGCGACGTTCTAGTCGAGACTATCGATGGTGTTCGATATCGAAAGGATTTTGCATATTCGCTTATTAGCTCCCAGCATCTATAAGTTATGACAATCTCCCTTTTTATACATTATAATCCCTCCATTTCTTAAAAGTTGTCTCTCATACTACCACCGACCCATCAACTCCTGCTTATATAACTTATGATGTGCTGTGTGGTTCATGATTCTAATCTGAAGGTACATTTCCATATTAGTATCTTCCGGGTTTCGTCCATGGCCTTGTACCGGTCGAGCCGAGAAGTTCGGCAATGCTGTATATTGATAGTGTCGATGCCCCGATAATATATCGTAACGAAAAATAATTATTTAAAACCTGTACAAACTAACGAACACACGAATTCGCCTTTTTTTAAGTAATATTCATATTTTGACAACAATCCCTTACAACGAAACAAAAACAAATTATTAGTTGGAGTATAAAAAAATAAAAAAATTTCTGGAAAATCTTCCCTCATTTTTTTACGGAAATTGAAAATTTTCGTTCAATAAATAAAAAAGCACAAATTTTTTTATAAGCCTACACAAACTTTCAAACATATTACTTGCAGCTTTTTTAAGATAAATTTATGAAAAGTGGTCTAAGTTGTTTTCTTTAAACGTTTCGGCACGGATTTGGGTTCTCTTCAGTAATTTAATATATTAACATTTAATATATTAATATTTAATTTAATAATTTAACATTCAGTTTTTTGTACCGAAATTTGTCCTCGAAGAACAGCAAAATACGAAATTATCATTTTGCGCCATCGTAGTTTGTTTGTGATGGAAAAATAGAAATATAACCATTGGTAGTTCAAATAACCAATAAGAATAACATGAAAACGAAAGAAAAAGTTGTTGAGCTTCCTCTTAAGGTCAACGGGTTATAAGAAATCGATAGTACCCATAAAAAGGGTAATAGTTTCTAAACTACAGCTTGTGCAGCAGTAAATAACAGGATCGAATTGACGGCTACATATGTTCGACAAAGAAAAAAAGGTTGGCATTTTAAAAGTAGTTGCAGGAATCAATTCACTGTGTCGCATTTTTTTTATCTCGAAACGCATCCGCTGGCGTAAAAGTGATATCGTGAGTGATGACTTACTATATAAACTGCGTAGTAAAATCGATACCGTTC
Organism: Tromatobia lineatoria; assembly: GCA_949699805.1. NCBI lineage: Eukaryota > Metazoa > Arthropoda > Insecta > Hymenoptera > Ichneumonidae > Tromatobia > Tromatobia lineatoria. The sequence goes on from OX453052.1 coordinate 1,039,280, forward strand.
TATCAATAAATTTTAACCTTCGAATTTAAAAAAAATTCCATACTACAAAAATGTACTGTAAAAAAATCCACTTGAAATTTTGTGTACTTTTATCACAAAAATTACACAATGTCATAAACAAATGTATACTTATTTAAAAAATAACCCGATCATTTTCATGAAAAAAAGTTAAGCCGACGGATGGATGTGTCGAACAATATTTTCAATGAATTTTTTAATAACATTCTGAAATCATTATTTTGCAAACTAAAGTTTTCAGCACTTTCTCCACATTCAATTTTTTTTCAGAGTTTTATCCCATAGAGGGGTGTTAAAAATTTTCTCTGTATCTCACGTTTGACGGGACTATATGCTAGTACATCCTTAAGAGAGACAGAAAAAAGTGTGAAGGAAAAAGTAGAAGTGAGTCTGGCAAAGGGAAAAAAGATAATGGATGAATGCGACGTCTGCGAGACACATTGGCGAAGGAGAAAGCGTTCGAAAAGAAGGACTTTCTATTTTTACCATCGTGTAATCTCTTAGCCAGGCTTTATGTTGACGAGAATGGCGTTAAACCAAAATAATTCGCTCTATCTCCGAATTAATGTTTCCCCTCGTTCAGGGCATTGATTTTACGTCGTCGCTCCCGACGCTTCGTTCAGCATGGTTCAGTCACCTCTATTCTAGGAATATTCATCAAGTTTACCCGCCCTACCAATATTTATCCTCACCGGTGAAAAGCCACCCTTATCACCTGAGATCCGTTCTCGTTTCTCGCCGCTGACGCGCTGTTCGCTTCGCTCGTACCTACAATTCCTTTTCCTCTAGTCCCGCCGTTTGACTTGAGAAATCCCCTATAAAATCATTAATTTTACATTAATATTCAGGATTTACTACGTTATAGACCTCGAAGAAATTTTGAACTTTATAACTTCATGAGCCTTTATAGCGAAAGGTAAAAATATACGCATGAAAACGTATGAGAAAATTTCTTTAGATTTAATACATGTTCGATAATTAAAACGGAAATTAAATTATTATTTTTTCTGTACAGTTAAATATTTTTTTTTGCTTTTAAATAATAAGCTGGATTTACAAAAAACATCTTATTTTTGCTAATATATTATATGAGTTAAAAAAAGCATAGGTTCATTTATGACAGTAACTTGCATTGCTTAGAACATTTTATTCAGTTTTTCAAATAACTGGAAATGCACTCATGTGTCTTAGTTCTTTTATGGTCCAGTAATTTTTCAGAAAAGAGAAGATTGACATCCACTCTCGTTTCTCGCTGCCAACGCGCTTTACTTTATTCGCACCTCGAGCTCATTTTCCTCTACGCCCGTTCGCCCTGGGAAATTCCGTGGAAAATCATTAATTCTGCAACGCGCAGACGGATACGAATTTGTCAACGTTAAAATGACACCGCAATACAGTGGCAATTTTTCTGGAGTTACAAAGCACAACGTTACATGACCATTAAGACTCAGTTGTGGCAAGCAAATTAATTTTGATATATTATTCATGTGTTGAAAATATCAACGACGTCCTCATGATGAAAAAAAATTAATTTTTGCTTCACTCTCCACCCTTAAAAGAATTCCCTGTGATTTCAAAAAAACTCAATAATTTTTTTTTCATGCAATTGAATAAGAAGCGTTTTATCGCTAACAAAGAATAAACCGGATTTACAGAAATTGAATCTCATTTTTACTTTAATTTAATGCGCGTTGAAACAAACGTATATTCATGACAATAACTTGCAGTACTCATACAAATGTTTTTAATTTTTTTCATAAAGTGAGATTGCAGTAATGAGTCTCAGATCTTTTTAGTATAATTTTTTGGACGAAGGCCAATTTTTCAAAAAGTTTCTTAATTGTTGGCAGTTACTACCATGACTTTGTCTGTGGTGTTATGGTAATTTTGAGCCGTAGTAAAGAGAAGCACAGCGGGTCGCTTACAAGGCCCAAAGGGAAAACCCAGCAAGCGTGTAAATTACTGCACTGCATACAGCGTCGCCAGGCAATTAATCTCTTCGGTCGTTCTAACGCTCCGATGCACTTCTCATTTCGCTAATGACCATATGATTAATCACTCACAAACCTATATTTATATGCCATGCATATTTATATGTACCTATATATACATATATATATAGGTACACCAATATTTGGAAGTCTGCCTAATTACTATGAAGAAACTCAAAAATGAAAATTAAAAACCATGATCATCTATATATGTCATTCCTGGAAGTACTCTTACTTTATCGCTCTATGCAAAATATCTCATAAACATCATATATTATTCAAAAAAATTCTACCTCCCTGTCAAAGACTTAACAAAATTTCTAATGAATTTGATAAAAATGCTCACAATTAAGTCATAACTTTTTGCCGTTAATTTTATTGAAATTACTTCAATAGTTGCCAATATTACAATTTTTATGCGAATATCTTTCTATAAACATATCTTGCATAAAAATGTATTCGTTGCTTATGTGGTAATTCACAATTTTTTTTAAGATCTCTAATGAACATTTTCACGGATTATATATTTAAAATCATAGCTTTGTCAAAAAGACCTTAAGTGAACATTCTTACACTTATCCAAGAATGCACTCTTCGACAGGTGGAATAAGACATCGAACACTAAAATTTGTTCACTAATTCGGAAAATCATACAGCTTGATGAGATTTAAATGTAAATTTTTGAAAGACGGGTATCGTTCTCAGAATTTTTTCTCCAATACCTTTTTTCAGGTAACTCAGATCTCTTGACTCAAACATTGGCACTCACGAAAAGCGGTGTCTGAATTATGATATTCACCGTTCATATCTGAGAAATCAGCTGTATATTTTAAGTTGCCTTTTCCACTGTGCCTCAAATCACAATATCTCGCGATAAAAGATGCACATAGAGATATAAAGCAAGTACTGCATTTGAATCCAGGCGTTTACGAGTCGAAAGCCCATTTATAGCCACTTATGTTCTGAGCAATATGTAGTAGGTGGTATGTACAGCTGAGAGCAAAGCAATCTGGTGATAGATCGATTTGAGATGAGGTGAGCGCATCAAACGGTTCCCGGGGCGCCTATTACGAGTGACTCGGGATAAGAGAGCTTTTAGGCATCTATATGTCTATAGACGTGAAGATGCGCGAGACAAGTGGAATCACTGAGATGCTGGATGCAGTATCTCTTGTTGGCGTGACTTCCGCAGCTATAGTACGATTTCTACCTTGATTTTTCTTATCTAAAATGGCAGTCTGACATTCTTCCTTTTTCAGAGATATTTATGCCCATCTTGACTCTGGATCTCATACAATTATTCAAAACCGCGAATCCATTTTTGGCCGACATATTGTCATTTATTATTGCACATGATATCAGCCGCTTTGGAAGGAAAATAAAAATTGCACGTTGCTCTTCAAACTCATAAGTTAAAAATACTTATTCCATTAATTTCCTACACGCCAAAGGCTCTGGAAGCATGACCTGGAAAAATGCAATTTTATTCCTAGCAAATTACATCCGCAAATCTATATCAAATTTCCTACCGTCTTGGTATCCTTCGTTATCTATCACAATAAATCTGAAGATTTTTTTTCTTAATCCTTCAGGATTTTTAAGACGTTAAGGGGAATATCGCTTTTGGGGAATTTTGCATTTGGAAAAGTGTCCCAATTCGAATGAGAAATGTTTATTTTATCGACGCTTATGATTCATTATGGAAATTGAGTTTTTGGGTGAAAATCCGTGAAAATACTGTTCAGGTATTGTGAAATAAACATTTTTTGATTATGATTTTACTTTGTCCCGTCCCGTGCAGAAATTTATGTTATCGATCGCAATAAGCCCGAAGATTCTTTCCCAATTTTTAGGGTTTTTAAGCCGTTGAAGAGAATATTACGCTGTTAGGCCATTTTACCCTTGGCATATACATAAGTCGAAAACATGTATGTGTATTAAATTTTGTGTCTTCAACACCTCATGTTATCTATCACAATTAACCCGAAGATCCGACCCTCATCAATTTTCAATCCGTTGAGGGGAAATTTTATTTTTCGCCCATTTTGCTTTGCGCATATATAATTAAAAAATACATGTCGATTAAATTCCAAATTCCCTTAGCACCTCATGTCATTAATCGTGATAAAAAAAACCCCCGAGTACATTAAGAAAATAAACCCGAAGTTGCTATCCCAATTTCAGGGGATTTTTTTGAGCCTTAAGGGAACGCCGTAATAGAAAATGTCGGTTTTGTGCCATTTTGCTGGGTCCTTATATATCGAAGAGAGTGTCGATATCCTTTACTAAGGTGTATCACACGAAGGATAGACGCGTCGGTTGCTATCGCGTTTGGAGGAAGATACCACGTTGATGTTATCGACTTTTCGCGAGCCGCCGAGATTCGAAATGGGTCGACGTCGACGGACCTCTACCACTGCGAAGCTTCCCAGTCGCCCGTGGAAGTCTCACGCCTCTCTCGCTTCACTCGATAGTGAAACCCGAGTTGGAACCAAGTTTCCTCGAATGCCAAGTTTCCCCTGTTGAATGTGCGATAGTTATTGAGATGTGCCGACGGTACACGCTTCACCGACGCACACGAGCTGACAAATGCTTCCTTATACGCTATAAATGGAAGAGATTTTATCGACAACTTCGGTTTAAATGAAAATACTTTGCCAACACGTTTTCCGATGTGATGCGTGGCAAAGTTAAGGCTACTTACACTCACAAAAATTGGTCTGATGGATATATTTGAGTCAAATATTGAATAAAATATGATTGTTTATCCGAATATGTATTTGTAAGATTGTTCAAACCTACTCCGATGAACGATCGTATACTGAGAGGAAAATATGGTAATTCTGAAAATAATATAGTTGGACTGACGATAATCTAAGTACAAACTATAGTTCCCAGGAGACACGTCTATGTTTTATGGTTATACCAAATATAAGAAAATAGTTGGATGAACCATTAATATAATTCCCAGGAGAGACGTCTGTGTTTTATGGTTATAGCAAATATAATTATAGTAGCAATCATCAAAATGATAATGTTTCAAAAACTATTCCAATAGTTTTGGATATGCGGTTTTGTTGCATATACGATTTCAACGTTTGTTTTCAATAACCTTGCAAATATCGTTTATTGAACCATATTATCATCGCTTTAACCATAGAACATTGCAAGCAATTTGCTAAGCAATGCATAACCAAATCCCTTGACAATCGATGAATCTTCAAGGCGTTTCCCATTCGTACTTCCTTCACCTTCAAGCTTTCATTCCCACTTTGTGTCTTCCTCATTCTGCTGTTCTCCAAGCTGTACTTCGCTAGAGGAGTCATTGTCAAGCAAGAATTGCTCGACCGTACGTCGTCGAGTAGGAAGTGACTGGGTTACGTCTTGACCCATTTTTCTCGCAGCTTTTCTCAAGATCGTATCTTAGGTCGCATTCACTTTCTGAGACACTCGTTCAGGTAGAGGTGAACGGGGCAAAGTGGCACAAGTCTAAAATGAGACGTTTTCTCCCGGGTCTTCTGCTACTCATTACACAGAATTCAGTATGGCACTCTCTCAAACTTTATTTTCTCCGGTGATGAGATTTTATAATTTCATTTCTATACGTTCCATACTTCAGTCACATAATTAAATTTCTGCTCTTGGCTCGATCAGGAATTTAATTTTTTCTACTGAATTCCCTTAATACATTTTCTACATTACCAGAAAAAAATGCAAAGTAAAGCTGCATTATTTTTGTGTTTTTTTTTTTACCAAGTCCACCTTTATGAAGGCATGTGTTAATCGATTTTGGCTTCCTCATAGAAAGTTTTGTCAAAACAACAACAAAAAATAGGAAGCAACTTGCAAAGTTCTATTTTGGAGTGTTTGTTCTTCATAAAAGATAAAATTCGAAATAATTTGAACCTGATAACAAACAAATTTCCAAAAATCTCGAAAAAAATTCACCTCCGCCACGTGTTCCATCAGTTCCGCAACTCCTAACGAAACTAAAAGCGTAAATGAAATGAATTATTTGTAATTCCGTTGGCACGCAGGTTACATTTATTACTGGGTCGTCGGTGACGAGAAGTCCTCATTAACCGGGAAGCCAATCTCCGACGCATTACTATTACATCCGAATTCCCAGCATAGACACGTGTATATATATCACACAAGTGCGGTAACTGCGGTGGCAGGTTATTTCGAGGGTAACGATCACCTCGCGTGTTGAAGGTGCGTTACCCGCTTTGGCTTATCACCCTTTCAGAATCCGCGTGTCCATCCAGATACCATATACGTTATAGCCAACTATAAGACTTGAAGAAACTAGTTCGAAGCTGTCCAGCTTTGTTTCTTCGATTCGCAGCCGGTCTTTCACAATTTCTCAAAGCTTGCTTCAAACGCTTTGTTCAGCGAAATGAAAATTCACTGTGGTCAATTTGGATAAATTGGGAAGGATCCCAGTTTTTGTTGTCAAATAATACACGGTGTACCCGGAATTGGGGCTTGTGATATTGTTTCGTTGGTAATGGACGGCAAATAGTCACGTCCTTTCGATTCTGGACTTCTAGATAATTAAGAAAAAATCAGAATTAAATTCCAAAAACCTTTTAGTAAGTTAAATTCCGCGCTTCTTGTGGCTTCAAACACTGATACCGATCGCACTACAAACTGAGGCTTCAAATGAGAATTATTTGTTGTTTCCGATTTTTAAAGAAAACTTGAAAAATCAATGTAAACACGTAACAGTCGCTGCTTTAGACTGACAAGGAAATACAAATTCTACCTCGTTCTTTCCGCCGGTGGACAAAAGATATTAGATTAGATTGTGCTTTATCGCGAATGTCTAAGCATCTTTCGCACATACTTGACTTATGTGACTCTGTATAGATAACGCAAAAGTCAAGATTATTCCAACCGAGGAAAGTTGAAATCGCTCTGACGAATAGCCGTATACTCTTAAAGTGCCCCACTTAGATAACCTTTAGAGGACTTTTTTAGAACTCGTGGAACATTTAAAAAAATCAAAATATAGAAACGTCAAAAGATAATGATGGAATTTAATTTTGTTGTCGTCCTAACAATGATTGACAAGCTCGCATAATAAAAATTGCTGTTCTTTAAAAATTACGAATTTTCTTGATTTTGTGTTGGCGGAAATGATCTTGTTCAGAACTATCAGTTGAAAGTAAACTAACTATTGAAAATAATTTTTTTTTTTACACTTTACTGTGAGGAAAAATCTGCACAAAAAATAGAATTGTTGAGTGTAGATTAAGTAGATGATGCGCTTCGCTTCGCGTGCGAGAAATCGCACTTCTCGCACTCGTGAAATAAAATTGTTTTTATGCATAATTTCATGTTCTCATACATCCAATAGTGATTCTCACTATTGAATATGGACTTTTGCTTAAATCAGTGATCCCACGTTTTCCTATTAGAAATAAATTAGAGAACAGTAGTTTAGCCTGAAAACTCCCACATAAAAATGTATGCATGGATAATATATGCTAAAAATGTATTTGATATATACGTTACATATGTCTGTATACTTTGAATATATTATGAGTATATAATACATATATGTTTCATATATGTTACATATATAACAACCTGTCGTTTTTTAAAATAAAAAGCATATATTTACCATGTTATCTAAATATATGTAAATTATAAGCGGTTTCTTTCGCGCATATATACAGAATACATATCCTATACATGCAATATATACATGGCTCTTTGAATGAATATATTCAGCATACAAACCGAATATATGTAAAGTATAAACGGCTCTTATCGCGCATGTATGGCGAATATATAGCGTATACTCATAGATATCTGTATTGTACATATATCTTATATACATATATATGCCTATTTATATGACTGAATCACTTGGATTACTAAATTAAATTATCACACACCCAAATTAATTTTATGACGAAGCAAAGTTTTAAAAAAAACTATAAGGAAGCGAAGGTAACGTTATATTGAGTAGAGTGAAGTTAACATTGTTCATCTGCAAATAGTTAAGACGTCGAGAGTCACGATACCTTGGTAAATACTTGAAAAATGTTTCAATCATATAGGATTAAAAGAAAAGTATTTTGTATTTTATAACATACATAATGTATTTTTAATACTGCCCATCTCTGTAAAGTTAATGATATCTTATTTTTGTTTTGGCAGTTGTAAAAGCGTACAATAGCCCCGGAGGATGGCGGAGGAGAAATCGCAGTACAAACTCATATACTTCAATGCTCGAGGTCGAGCCGAACACATCCGGTACATATTTGCCCACGCTGGTATAGATTACGTGGATGAAAGGATCCCCAAAGAGCGTTGGCCCGAACTCAAGAAAAGTAAGTAAAAAAAAAGGTAGTTAATCGTGACATACCGAAAACCATAAAAGTATCAGATTAGATTTTCGTCGAGCCGTAGATTTTTACTGTTCCGAAAAGAGGGAAGAAGTTGACCCTCCATTAAGGTAAACGGCCCTGTCCTGACCCTTTTAGCCTCCCGGCATTTCGTTTTCTATAATTCACGAACTCGTAATACTCACAAATCGGAAGCTAACGATTAGAACACATGCAGTAAACCCTCCCACATCAGGTTATCGCATTACGCAATGTAAATAGTTAAAATATGTTGTTAAAGTTGATGTTTTACACTTAGAGAAAGGATTTCATTGACTACGAAAAAATGGATGGATTGATTTTTTTTCTTTTTTCATTGATTGCAACAAAAATTTCTTTGTTTTCAATGAAATTTTATAGTGGAATTTTAAAGGGAATATTTCATTGCCTTTAATGAAAAATTTGCTTGATGAGCATGTAATCAAGAGATAGATTTCTTGTTTCGATGAAACGGTTTCGTTAATTCAGAGAAGGTCCATTGTGAATTTTTTTCTATGGAAAAAGGCTTCAAAGCATGACTGATGCACGCTCACCAATTCCGGCCGCCTTCAGGTTAACAACAATAAATAAAAAAAAAAGGGTCGAGATAGCAATGGGAGAAGGGCTCACCGATACACAGATGTTTTTGTCACGATTTCGTGTGCCACACGAAATCATTGATGCTAAGTGGAATGCTAGGCGTTTAGCATTGGGGGACAAAATTTCTGGCGGTGTATCACTGCGTCTTAACCTGCAGGCGACCGTAAAGTGCCAATCGGCATCATCCAAAGGTCAAGCCTCTACATCAGGTCCACTGTGAATTTTTTCTATGGAAAAAGTCTTCAAAGCGTGACTTATGCACGCTCACCAATTCCGGCCGCCTTCAGGTTAACAACAATTAAGAAAAAAGAGAGAGTCGAGATAGCAATAGGAGAAGGGCTCACCGATACACAGATGTTTTTGTCACGATTTCGTGCGCCACACGAAATCATTGATGCTAAGTGGAATGCTAGGCGTTTAGCATTGGGGGACAAAATTTCTGGCGGTGTATCACTGCGTCTTAACCTGCAGGCGACCGTAAAGTGCCAATCGGCATAATCCAAAGGTCAAGCCTCTACATCAGGTTCATTGTGAATTTTTTCTATGGAAAAAGTCTTTAAAGCGTGACTGATACACGCTCACCAATTCCGGCCGCCTTCAGGTTAACAACAATTAAAAAAAAAGAGAGTCGAGATAGCAATGGGAGAAGGGCTCACCGATACACAGATGTTTTTGTCACGATTTCGTGTGTCACACGAAATCATTGATGCTAAGTGGAATGCTAGGCGTTTAGCATTGGGGGACAAAATTTCTGGCGGTGTATCACTGCGTCTTAACCTGCAGGCGACCGTAAAGTGCCAATCGGCATCATCCAAAGGTCAAGCCTCTACATCAGGTCCATTGTGAATTTTTTCTATGGAAAAAGTCTTCAATGCGTGACGTATGCACGCTCACCAATTCCGGCCGCCTTTAGGTTAACAACAATAAATAAAAAAGAGTCGAGATAGCAATGGGAGAAGGGCTCACCGATACACAGATGCTTTTATCACGATTTCGTGTGCGACACGAAATCATTGATGCTAAGTGGAATGCTAGGCGTTTAGCATTAGGAGACCAAATTTCTGGCGGTGTATCACTGCGTCTTAACCTGCAGGCGACCGTAAAGTGCCAATCGGCATCATCCCAAGGTCAAGCCTCCTCAATTCCGGCCGCCTTCAGGTTAACAACAATTAAAAAAAAAGAGAGTTGAGATAGCAATGGGAGAAGGGCTCACCGATACACAGATGCTTTTGTCACGATTTCGTGTGCCACACACGTTGAAGATTCACGCCCTATAGTCGGCAGCGCACGACTCTCCCGGTTGTCGGTCGCACAACGTTCAAAATATCAACGTAATATCTAAGACAAAATTTGATTCGCGATTCTGCTTCCCCACTTCGCCAATCCGCTCGGCCCTTGGCGACTAAACCCGATCTTCGGCAACCAATTAGGGCCTATGACGCGCGTCAACGACTTCCGTGTATTTCTCGATGTTCGAACAGCCGCCGCTCTTATATTTTCCCGCGTAAATAACATGCCACTGTCGTGGCAAAATTTTGCTGCATGTACAATATTAAGTAAATAAAGAAATATGATAAGAATTCGGGGAAATAATTGGCCTGTCTGCAAATTAAGGGAGATTAGTCGCGATAAGAAGAAATTACTGTTTTGGATGTCTCGAGGCGCGAAAACGACGATGCTTGTTCTCAGGAGTTTGCGCGGAGATGTGAGCGTACCCTGTGGGAGTTCCACGTCAAAATGATCCTCTGAGGAGGATATTATTAGCACTTCCGCTCTCCTCTCTCGTTTCTTCGGTGTCGACATAAAGCAGAATATACACAAACAATTCCTAGAAATTAGTACAATGTCCATTTTCTTATATAATAGCAAAGTATATTATTCTTTGATAATAGTTTGGTAAAATGCCTGATCAGTTGTCAAAGAGCTCAGTCCTTTCGAAAATCTCACATTTTACGACGCTCAAAAAAATACGCGTTACAATCGATACAGAAATACAATTATTTTCAGTTAAAAAACAAGTTTGGTTGCCAATTTGGTTTTTATTTTAACAATGTGTTAAAAACATTAGAAAATCAACATTATCCAACATACATTTTTTCAGCATCTTTAATGTAATTGATTGTTTCGGATTTTTAGCGATTCCAGAATTGCTCAAAATTCTCTCTGAATCGCTGTTTTATCGGACTGTAGCGCTAGAATTACCTTAAGGCAAGGTTATTTAAGAATCCTGCGCATATTATTACTTTCTTTGTCAAAGAAAATGCAAGACAAAACCCGTCTGTTATTGGAATTAAACCGCTTACCAAATTATTGCAAAAATTTGGGTTACAAATAAATAAATAATCGTTGCTTAGATTATCAAAAAATATCTTTCACTAAATAATAATCTCACGTAAAATCCGCCCACGTCTAAAATTTGAAATATGGGCCAAATATTTGCAGCTCCATAACATGAAATATTTGAGTCACATTACATTGAGAGGCCTGAAATTTTTGAAGCAACTATGTGAGGGATGCGCTTGCAAAAGAAACGTATTTATTTTTCACACCATGTATACGCATAGGCATCTTTGTATCTGCGTGGCTCATATGCTCTATTTTACCTTTTGTGTGACGCTTGTTCATTCAGCGATGCCTTACGGAATGTTACCCGTGTTGGAAATCGACGGGAAGCCGATAGCACAGAGCAACGCAGTGGCGAGATACTTGGCGCGAAAACACGGACTCGCAGGCGAGAACGAATGGGAATCGATGCTTTGCGACGTTCTCGTTGACACAGTCGGAGATCTTAAACTAGGTAAAGAACCAACAACAAAAACATCATATTACTCTATTTTTAAAAAGGGTTATTCAACCAATTATCGGATAATCTGGCATCCAACTTTTTGGTGCTTATTATTTTTTTTTTAGGGGTTTGATTCGATACATTGAAATTAGGGGAAAAACCCCAAATTTGAAATTTTTTGCTCAAAATTTCCAAGGGAAATCGTCTACTTCAATTTTCATCTAAACTTTTTTACTCTACTTTTGAACGTTTCACCGAATTTGATTAAACTTTGATATTTACAGTTCTATTTCAATTTCGGACCGAGGAGGATCTTTTTAAGAAAGAGGAAAGGAAGGTCAAACTTCTCAAAGAAACAATACCATTTTATTTGAATAAATTTGAGCAGACTATCAAGGAAAACGGCGGATATGCTGTTGGGTCGAATGTGAGTATATATTCTTTCTAAAAACTTGATCCAACATCTTGAAAAAGATATTGGACTCAATATCTCGATTGAACTCAAAAAGGGTCTCTTTTTTTGTAATTTAAAAAAAACGAGGTTTTAGTTCTACCAATCAATAGAAAAATCATTTTCGTTCAAGCAAAACTATTTACAAAAAAAAAACAAGTTCAACCTTTTTTCGGGTGTCTTTTTTGTAATGAAAAAAAAAACGAAGTTTTAGTTCTACCAATCAATAGAAAAATCATTTTCGTTCAAGCAAAACTATCTAAAAAAAAAAAAAAAAAAAAAAACAAGTTCAACCTTTTTTCGGTCTAAATGTAGATGTAGGATGTAGTCCTTTAACATATAATGTACCAAAAATTACGGAAGCTTACAAAAATATTCGGATTTCAGACAACGTGGGCCGACTTCGTGTTCGCGGTAGCGCTGGAGAATTTCGAGCAGATATTCGGGACAGCGCCACTCGAGAGTTATCCAGCGCTTCGTGGGTTGAAGCAGCGAGTTCACGAGATCCCGGCGATTGTCGAGTGGTTGGCAAAGCGGCCCCAGACCGAGTTCTAAATTGAGCCTCACGGGAGAATGAGAATTGCGTTCGTCATCGTCGTCGAAGGGTACATTGGGGTAAAGTTCAACAAGGTCTGACGAATATACAAGCGAGAGAGAGAGAGAGAGAGAGAGGTGATGAGAAGATAGAGAGCAGAGGGTTAATATACAAGGGCTCGAGATACGGAAAATCGGCCCCGAGTTCCGAACATTCACGAGTTTCCCGTCGAAGAACATCGCTTAACCCGTGAGCGCGATTAACCGGTGCATATCTACGCGTACCTAATCAATTTCGGCGGTTAGTTGGACTCCCCCGAGATCGCTATTCCTCTAGCACTCATTGAGTCCGCAAAAACTGCCGAAATGAATGAAAATTAATTATCATAGAGAAGGGATAATAAATTTAAATTTGTGGCTTGCCAAAAGGCAAAGAAAATATATTAAAAGACAAAAAGAAGGCAAACTACCGGATTGAAACGATGATTCTCAAAATTATCTGGAACATCCACGAGCTTACAAAAATGGTAGCATCGAGAATTTTAATTGCTTCGGATGCGATATCTTGAGTGAATGCGTGATTTGACGTTTATTTTACGCCTAAATTTCCGGCGATGTGATTAAGTTAATATGGGTTTAACTTTTGTGATATTAGAATGTGGATGTTGATTATATTTTGTTATCTCAAGGAGAAGAAATAAGTCAAGTTGATTAAGGTCGTTTAGGGGCTGATTAATTAATGATTGATAAGAGATTCAGTGGGAAAATTATCCGTGAGATCTTAAATACCCAAGCACTGTATTTTATTTGGTAACGTTAAGTGGAATCCTCTGAATTGTCAGTAGAAACCATTTAGGAGTAACTACAAACCAGTTTGCACCTACTATAAACTTTTGGGCATCCCTACAAGTGGTTACAACCTGCTGGATCTTCTTGGGACCAGTCACAACCTGTTGGGACTTGTAAAAACCGATTAGAGCCTATTTAGGCTTCTTAAAACCAGTCCAAACGTACGTGAACTTGTTAGAACCTGCCAGAACGCATCGGAATTTCCTAAAACCGGTTAGAACCTACTAGAGATTTCTTGAAGCGGTCAGAATCCATTGTGACCTCTTAGGATCAGTTGTACCATACAAAAATCGTATTTAAAGTAATGCATCCCGTTGAAACGCATTAGAATTGCAACAGGATCTACAAGTACCTAAGAAAACGTACTAGATCTCCATAGAACCCGTTAGAAACTACAGGAACTCCCTAAAACTAGTTAGGAACTGGTGGGTCTTCAGAAAAATGGTTAAAGTCCAAACTTACGGAAACTTCTTAAAACCGGTTATAGCGAAACTACCAAAAACAGTTTAGAACTTACTAGAACCGGTTAAAACCGGTTAAATTCCACCGGGATCTCGTAAAATCAATTGCAACAGGTTAGAATGATAATAAACGCAACGCAGATTACTGCGCCCTCTTGAGACATATTAAGCCTCCGTGTGTAAACTATATTTTTCTTTACACGTGCATGGAAAATCCGAGTTTTGTCCACCGTTTGCAGACAGTGAAAATAGCTGAATGCCGCATCGGTGTGCAAAGCATTTTAATTCGCATATAGAATCCTACTTGAATTCTTTTAATAAGGAATCTCGTACTTATCGGCCCAGAACTATAATATTCAGAGTAATCAGTCCTTCCGATCTTACACACATCTTGACTTAATGATTTCTCTAGTGAATGTAGCTTCCTAGAAATCACAGACTGACTTCATATACGTACTTAGAATGTCACAAGATAATTTTCAATAGCATCATCCACTTATATAAAAACATATTGTAATGAATGCAAAAATAATGATGTCTACTGAAACACCCGAGAATAACCATGAAAACCATTCATTCAATGAATCCGATAGGATTTTTGCGCTCCGTTTAATGTTTTTATTGATTGGCCATATATAACTAATCAAGAGACGCGGTAGCGTCGCGACGCCAAGTTTTAAAAAAAACAACCATTTTTTGAAGTGGATCTTGTTTTCCTTTTAAATTTACTTCGCGGATGTTTCGTTGCTGCGCGAACGAAACACACGATGCTTTAATCTTGTTTTAAATGATGAATTGAAAGATAGGTATAGGAGAAAAAAGAAAAATTATATCAAAGGGCGAAAAGTATACGATGAATGTATAGGTGTTATCGGTGTTAAAGCATTTAAATGTTACAAAGTGATTCACCCCTCGATTAAATTGATCGGTGATGACTAATAAAAGGCAGAAAGTGTAGAGAGAAAGAGAAACACACAAAGAATCGATGAAACGTCACGATGGAACAACGACGAATATTGTTACGTGACGTTTTTAAAGATGTCGTTGCGATCTAGTGTTGAGTCCAGTGCGCGTGTTCATCGCTCGTTATGTTTCGTATTAATCTTATTGATAGAGTTAGCATTATATCAAGCATCGTAAATAAATATAAATGTAACTCAATTGTGTTATATTTCGGGTTAAATGTAAATGTTGAGAGGAGTTGGGCACGGCGAATGGTTGGTGAAATATATATCATAACGATTGTTCCATGGTGTTTGATGACTTATATTAACCATCCATGTTTTCTTCCTAACCGCTATTTGTCCGTATAATCTATCTGAGTTACGTAGTTATTCATACGTACGTATGAATGCATACGAATTTTTTCAGATTTTTTTCTTTATTTCAATTTTTTTTTTGTATTTTCAAAAATGTGCGTGAAATAACAAATTCTGGAAATGTGTTCGGCATAAAATCATCTACTACACTAAAGATTTTTTGCAAAACGCATATCCAAAATTTTTTATATTCTGCGCATTTAAAAAAAAAATCGAAATCAAAATCAAAATAAAGAAACAAATCTGAAAAAAAATCGTATGCATTTAAATAAATTAACATATCATTTTCAATAGAAAAAAAGTTAGGTTGACTGATTGTTTGACGAACAATTGTTTTTTTCACCAATTTGTTAATAAAATTTTGAAATTATAATGCGAAATCAATACTTTCAGCACGTTTTATATGCATTATTCATTTGCGATTTTAATCCCGTCGGGAAGTGATTGAAATTGTCTCTGAAACTCACTTTTGGCGGGACTGTACGTATCATAGCGGACTATAAGGATATGCACATGCGCTGATGATGCGAGAGCAACGGTGCTTTCCCATTGGCTACCGCCAGCAAAGCGTCCAATCAGCTGAGTTGTGATTGGCGAATCTGAAGAAACTGTGGAATTCAACTTTCGCACATGTAAAAGGCACGAGTGAAATAATAATTACCGAAACTCTGGTATCACATACCTTCTCATATCTTTAATGTGCATTATACGAATTAAAGAACAATAAACGTGACGGAAAAAGAAAAAAAATACGATATATAAATACCTAAAAATTGTGATTGTAATTTAATGACTAAGGTAATTGTTTATTTTTACCTTTCTTCTCGATACATCTATATAACAAATCTCAGCTTCGGTTAACAACTGGTTGTTCGCGCTCTTCCTGTTGATGCTCCTCCAAGGTCCGTTTGGGATTAAAATAAATATAACTATTGCGAGAAAGCGACGATACTACGAGTACGTTTATTATTTTTTTTTTTTTTCGAAGCAACTTAAGAGTTCTTTCTTCTTATTTGCTCTTCGAGAAAATACTTTCGGTTGGGTCTTCGGACGATATTATGAGAAATATTAAAACATCTTCGAGTCCGTGAATAAAGGGGCTGGACGTGAGTTACTGTAAAATTAGGTGAAGTTACGTTAAAATGGGATTTTTGAGCTGGAAAATTATTGCATCTGCTTCTCTTCGTTCACGCGAATTTCTTACACGAAGTATAAGTTTCTTACATTTATTTACAGCCATTTGTGAACGAAGGATGACTTTGATCGCATTATTGAAAACAGAGTTTTGCTCTCGACTCCGAAAACTCGCTATTTCCGGGCGAGTCGCGAGCTCCGAAGTTTTTCACTCAAAGAGCCGAAGAATATCGCTGAAAAACATTAATACCGCGCGTTTCGGGTGATGGACAGTTTGTTTTTGTTGTTTAATTATCTTTTTTACGGTTCAAGTAGCTTTGACGTACACAGCGTTAAATTAAAACAAATAAGAGAATAATTAAACTGAAAATAGGAGAAAAGCGAGCCTGCGAATAACTCGAATAAAAGTATATGATACAGAGTACTGTACAATCGTCCTGGAAAGGGTGAAGGGGCGCCTTCGAAGCGATTAGATGAGAATTTTTTTGCGCGTCGTATGTTTTTCGCTCTTGATTTCTTTTCTTTTACTTTTATTACAGGCCAGCTAGGATTATTCGCGGGTCCTCGACGGCGTCCTTGATCTTTCGCAGGAACATCACCGCCTCACGACCGTCGATCAGTCGATGATCGTATGTCAGAGCGATGTACATCATTGGGCGAATAACGACCTGAAGATCAGAAAAAACGAAAATGTTTTCACAAACTCTTGGAAATGAGCCTTTTCTTTTTTGTTCCAAGTACTGCAACCTATTTTCCGTGAGCGTGATCGCAGTTTTAAATCTTAATTCCGAAATAAAATTGGTATTGTCACCTCGTTTTTGCATCCGCAATAATATTGTTGAAGAAAAAAATATAATATTTACCTGGCCTTTAACAGCGATGGGTCTTTCAAAAACGCCGTGCATACCGAGAATAGCACTTTGTGGAGGATTAATAATAGGCGTTCCCATCAAAGATCCGAAGACTCCACCGTTGCTTATCGTGAAAGTACCGCCGTCCATATCCTCGACCGAAATCTTTCCTTTTCTCGCTTTGTCGCCGATTGCTGCCAAGGCAATTTCGATTTCTGCGAAGTTCTTGTTCTCAACGCTGCGCAAAACGGGAACGACGAGACCTTTGGGCGTCGCGACAGCGACACTCACGTCCACGAAATCTCTGTAGACGATGTCGCCACCGTCGATCACAGCGTTCACCACCGGTTGATCCTTAAGGGCGTAAGCACTTGCTGCTATGAAAGCACTCATGAAACCTAATTTCAAACCGTATTTCTTCATAAAGGCCTCTTGGTTCGACTTCCGGAATTCCATCATACGGCTGAAAAATTATTAGTACAATTTATTATGCGAGATTAAGATTTTTTTTAATTGCATAATTTTGTCGGAACGCGAATGCGAAGAAGTTTACGAATAAATGAGGAATATTGACATTTTGGTGATGACCCAAAAAAAGAATCGAATAAATTCGGATAAATCTTGACCGAGAAAATATCGTCAACATGAGGCAAAATTGTAATTCGCTACAATATATATTAATTTAATTTGAATTTAAAAAAATTGGCGCAAGATCAACAAATGATTTTTTTTTAAATTCATCATATTTTTTTTATTAGCAATATAATTAAAGCTAACGGATGAGATAAAGTAGTAGGAAAATAGTGTTCTAACCTCATATCAATCTCATTGAAGGTGGTGAGCATAGCATTGGTGTTCTGGGCATCCTTAAGTCGTTCGGCAATGCGTAGTCGCATACGATTCATCTTAACACGCTGTTCCGTTCTTGTACCAATGATTTCGCGGGTATAATCGGTCGGGGGCAACTGAACCTTTGCTCCCTCCAAAGACTGCAAAATAAACATTCCTGATTATATATTATCTAAAAGTGAAAAAATGGAATGGAAGTTACGTTCTAAGATCAACACATTTTTAAATTATGTTTCTAAAATTTTCCAACTGCATTTAGTGCATTAGTAAATGATTCGCATATGTTTAAAAATAGTCCTTAATTCAACCAGTGTAGAGCAGAGGTCGATAGTCATTTATTTTCATACTACGAAATCGCTTATTTTTACCGACCAAAGTCGGTAAGAAAATCGACTCTAAAATCTCCGTAAAGCGTTTGATCTTTATAAGAAGATATAAAAGCTGTTTTACCTGAGCGTGTTTAATGGCAGCAACCGGCATAGAGGCAGTAGGTGCTTGAGGAGGCGGAGGGCGCGCGGCAGGTGGAGGAGGAGCCGCCGGAGCTGGTTTCGGTGCGGCGGGCGCTGCGGCAGCCGAAGGTGGCGGTGGCGGCGGCGGCGGAGGTGGTGGAGGAGCGGCAGCGGCTGCTGGAGCAGCTTTCGGTGGTTCCGCTGCAGCTGCTGGTGCTGCAGCTCCTCCGGTGGCTCCAATATCGATGGTACAAAGTTTTTGTCCCGGTTTCACAGTGTCGCCGTCTTTAGCGAGCAATTCCTTGATGACACCGGGTCCGGGTGATGGTACAGGCACAGAGGTCTGCAAATATTTAAAAGCATTAAAGAAAGATTTGGCAAGATAAAGTTCCTGTTATGTGGGACGAAAAATTTAAGTTTGTGGTTTTAAAAAAATGAGTTACCTTGTCGGTTTCGATCTCGCACAAAACATCATCCTCCTTAACTTGATCACCGACTTTCTTCTCCCACCTGACGTCGCCCTCGCTGATGCTGTCCGCGAACGCCGGGACCACTACTTCTTTTATGTCCCCTTGAAATTCGGATTTTGTAACGATTACACTTTGGGATTATTTGGTGAGGGTAATTTGAAATAAATTCGAAATTTTGAGGGAATTGGCGATAGATTTCGTTTATCTTCAGTTGGATTAAGAGTAGTTCAGTTGGCTTCTTCACCTCAAAGCAAAATATTTTCTTTTTAATCCATATATGCAATAATATGTCCCAAAGATTTTTTTAAATCAATTGGCTTGAAGATATAAAAATGTATTAAATACTTTTTCCTTATTAATATGATATTGATATTTTTTTTTTTTTCGTAACATTATATACATATATGGATATTCATTTTAAAAAAGATGAAAATGTTATTTAAATATAAGAATTATAAGTGCCGGGAAAATTTATAAAAAAGATGCAATTGTATTTCTTCTCTATATTTTTCCAAAATATTCATGCAATTGAAAAAAAGATTCTTTACAGTTGATATACAACTCATTGAGTTTATACAGGACTCACATAAGGCTTGTGTTGAGCGTATTTGTCTCATCTGAACCTTCCAACAGTAAGAGACGCCATGTTTGTTGAACCTGCAAAGTATAACATATAAAATGGCTGTTTACAATTTGAAAATAAAAAATTGGTTCACTCTTGAATGTTTTTCCACACATAAACTCGCCTAATACTGAGATCTACTTTTTTTTTGTGACAATTGAATTTACTGATTTCTTTATTATTTTTAGTTATATTTTATCAACTTCAAATACAAGAATGATATTCCGTGTAATGAAAATGATAAACAATTGGTACTGGACAATAAATCGTTTCAAGTTTTTTTACACATAGTTTTTTTTTGTGAATAAGATATGAAATGCCAGCTTACAAAGTGACAAAACATTCAATGAAATATTTTTATTGCGAAAGAGAGTCGCAGAGGTCACACAGATGGTGCAATCTCGGTTCTCCATTTGGTTACTCTTATCTTCTTACTTACGGTGCTACTAACTCGTTGGCTCCGCATTTCGATTGGAGGAGAAGTATACGCCCTGCAAAATTCCATGAGAAGAAAAAAAAGATTGTCTCAGGTAAGATATTCGTCACTGCGCTAACAATCGTACTTTTGACTGATGACTAGTATTGTGATTACCTTCTTGATGAAACGTCCTCACGATCTGCGTAAAAATAAATAAAACGAATTACAATAACGCTATTCCGATAATCCAAAGATTTCATTAATCAAAACTTCAAATAACGTTCCAGGAATAAAAATTCAATTTAATCCATGATAATTATTCTTTGTTATTGATATTTAAAAAATTATAATCTTCTAAATTACAAGTTTGTTATTTAATTTTTTCAATCTACACAAAAATAAAAAAACCAACTAATTCCATACAATTATACCAATATGTTCAAAATTATAATAATTAGCCCAAAAATATTTATACTTTTTCATTAAAATAATCCCTCATCTGAGTTCACCATTATTATTGCTAATTGACCTTCTACAATCGCTCAACCAAAAAAAATGCTACCAAAAATGAAAAAATAATAATAATTAATAAAAAAAAATTGTTTCCTTCAAACTCCTTATACACATAAAACTTCGGGGGTCCCAAAAATTCTCAAAAATCCCCCAATCAAAGGACCTCGATTGACCCTCGCGGGCAAAACCCAAAAAAAAACGTTGAAGGCCGCAGGTGGAGAAAATCCAAAAAAACTCCACCTACAAATTCTTCTACGATGACATAACAAACACAGGAAGCTATTAGAAAGAAAAAAAGCTCTCCCGGCGGCGGCGTTAAGCTCGCGTGTGTGGGCGAGTCAAAAATAAATTAATCCTCGTGCTTCCAAAAAAAAAGGAAAAAAAAAATTCCATAAAACATATATATACACCACAAGGCCTGAATTATCCAGGTACAAGTAGGTGCCCGATCAGAGTTGGACGGGGAATTCGTCCCTGGCGCATTGAAAAACCGCTATAGCGCTGAATTTCATAAGATTGACAAGAGACAAATAGTGTGCGGCAAGCGCGTGTTCACCGCTCGTAGAAATATGCGGTGATTATATAACGTTTGAGCGAAACGTGAGGAATATGATAATTTTGGGGTGCGACAACTGGGAAAAGCCGACGACGTTCGCGGCGCCGTGAGTAATAGACACGAGTTTGTGGGACAGAGAATGCCGAAGATTGTCGGCTGCTGGAGCAGTTCGCGGGATTTTATGTGAAAAAAAATTAGAGTAAGAGTAATTACCTTGGCTCGCGAAGCTGCTAAACGGGTTAGGGCGCGCGGCGCGATCCGCGAACAATTGGACAGCATCGCGGCCATCCTTCGCTAAGGTAAAACGTTACTCGTCGAACGTTCTCCCGTGATGATGACAGAGAATAATCCGACACAGGCCCACACAGGGATATCTAGCACTGGGAGGGCACTCTCGCTCGACGATAAACTAGTGTGTAAAACCCGGCGGCAGCAGCAGCGGTGTCTGCTTCACTCGCCGCGTGAGCGCGCCGCCGAGAACCGCCAAATGAGAACGCACGAAAACCTCAATTCAACCTTTTTATTTTTATTATACAATTTTACGCAATTCGCTTAATTTTTTTTATTTTTACTTCAATTGTGGGATTGCGTTTTCCATAAGTCAGGCATCGTACATTTAAAAAAAAAATCAATACTGATTATGAAGCTCGTATATGTATACCGTATATTAAACCTAGATACATTGGCCATTGACAAATACAATGTTGGAGATAGATTTTGTAAATTTGACAAGTTTTTTTTGCGCTACCCATTTTGATTGTGAATAGTTTTTTAAAAGCAAAAAGAAGTTACCGCGTTTCCCTGCCCTGCGTGGAAAGACCCATAGAAACCTGTTTAAATTCATAAAGTTCTACTGAAACTGTATAAGTTTTTATCGGTATGAATTGGGTTCTTTGTCCATCTTATTATCGGTCTGTCACTGTCTAATATAGCTCTATCTCTCTCGCACTATTTTTCTTTAAATTCTTTTTAAAAAACGGCCATATCGAATGAGGAGCCAGAAGCTTAGCCAAATTCTGTGATACTCCTGCGTATCTTCTCAAAATCCGGACGCTATCTGTCGTATCGTTAGGGAGAAGACAGCTTTCGAAATTTCTGCGGAGGGGAGGGGGCGTATCACAGCCTCTTAAGAGTTTTATATATTTTGGAAATTTATTTTATGCATCTTCAGATTAAATGCATCTATTGATTCTGATAATCAAATAGTTGAGGTCCACTTAATTCCCTAAAAAAATGCTTTTTAACATATGACCTTCACGGTGAAGTAATGAAGATATGTTAAATACATTGATTTACGGTTTTCAATAGTAATTTACGAGTTGTGAAAAAGGGAGAGCGAAAGGAAGCTTGTTATTTTGAAAACTGAAAACAATTTTTTTTGAAAATCCAAGTATTTGCCTCGACCAATCAGAGAGCAAGGCGTAAATATCGAGACGATGGCGACGTATCGATAGATCGAAACGGAAAAACAAGATGGCGGAGCCCGACGTTCTACTAGCCTGCCAGTGACTTGTGATTTCGGGTTACTGTCAAAAGTTTTGTCGACATGGTGAGTGCATGTTAAAATTATATTTTCTTTAAATGTTCTAATAAAAGAGGACATTTTTCTCAGTTACTTGAATATTCTTGACAATGCCTTTAGCGATTTTCTTAAAAACGCTTTGCCAAATATTCATCGGCGAGTTTAGGTTATTTTCAGCGATTTTGGGGTGATACTTGCAAATTTTCTCGTCGCTTGTGATGAAAAAGTAGTTTTCGATTTTCAGTTGGATAATTACGCCAAATCTTACGTAGAAAAATGAATTTCGTGATTTTAAATAGCATTTACATTTATGTTCTGAAATTCATGATTTTACTTATTTACAAAAATTTTGAAGAAATTTTACAGCTTTAACTTAATATATCTCTTTGTTAGTTTATGTCAGATTTCGTTTTAATCACCCCAATATTTACACTATGAAAAAAAATTCATGGACAATAAATTGTTAAACAACACAATTTAAGACATTTAAATTTGAATAAGGCTTCCGATAGTTTTATCACTATGAACTAATAGAATGGAAGTTAAATTTAATATAATGTATCTATGTTAACCTATTTCAGATTTTGTTTTAATTTTCTCAATATTAATACTTCGCAAAATTATTCATTTACAATAACATCTTGAAACAAAATTAAAGGTATTTAAATTGTTTAGTAACCTTCTGATAGTTTTATCAATGTAAACTATAATTTATAATCATTTATCGGACTAAATATATTGTAAACTGATATTGATGATATTTCATTTATTTATTTTTATTTCAGTTTTCTTTATCTTTTATTTTTTTGCAAAGTTCTCACCCTTGGCAGCAAATCGTGATGGAAATAACATATATATTTTTTCTGTATCTTCATTTTTCATTCTTTATTTTCTATACCTTGTTGATCATACATCTTCGTATGATAGACCAAGATGATTTATAAAGAGTAATCAAAAAAGTACTTGCTACAATGAATACGAGTACTTGAATTACTGAAAAGTATGAATACTTGAAGTACTGAACAGTATGAATACTTGAAGTACTGAAAAGTACAAATACTTGAAGTATTGAAAAGTACAAATACTTGAAGTATTGAAAAGTACAAATACTTGAAATACTGAAAAATACTTAAGACAACATGTACTCATGTATTTCAGTACTTACAGCACCTCGTAATTGAGGTATTGATGTAAAAACAATGGAAGCAATTACCTTTCACGGTATTATCGATTTAAATTGTAGGGTCAGAATCAATCGGGAGCCGGAGGCACAGGAGGCGATAAAAAGGACGACAAAGACAAGAAGAAGAAGTACGAGCCTCCAATTCCGACGAGAGTCGGAAAGAAGAAGCGTCGCACCAAGGGACCGGATGTAGCTTTGAAATTGCCTCAAGTAACGCCGCACACGAGATGCAGACTAAAGCTCCTCAAGTTGGAGAGAATAAAGGATTATCTGTTGATGGAGGAAGAGTTCATAAGGAATCAAGAGAGGCTCAAGCCCCAGGAGGAGAAGAACGAAGAGGAGAGATCAAAAGTCGATGATCTCAGAGGAACTCCGATGTCCGTTGGAACCCTTGAGGAAATAATCGACGATAATCACGCCATCGTTTCCACCTCGGTTGGCTCCGAACATTATGTCTCCATTCTATCCTTCGTCGACAAGGATCAACTCGAGCCAGGATGTTCCGTTCTGCTTAATCACAAAGTTCACGCAGTCGTTGGCGTTCTCGGAGACGATACGGATCCGATGGTCACAGTTATGAAGCTGGAAAAAGCACCGCAGGAAACTTATGCCGACATCGGTGGTTCGTAAACAGTTATTCATCGTTTTATTCTAATTTTATTGACTCTCGACTTTGTTTTTAAATCAACGATGCGAAGCCGAACGCTGAAAATTGTTCGTAACTTTATTTCAGCGTTTCATTCGGAAACAAAGTTTATTCACAAATTTTATCTTCGTAAAGTTCGATCTTACCTTTTAGGTTTCAGAAAAAATTACAAAAAATTAGAAGTCGCATAGAAATACGGTGCACGTTAGAAGCAAAAAAAAATTTGTTTTAAAATCCATTCGAATAAAATATTTTCTCACTTTGACGGCGAGAATCTTACAGAACAAAATGAAAAGATTCAATCGTAAAATTTGTCATCATTATCATTGAAAGCCAAAATCAGAAAGAAAAAAAGAGGAATGTAATAAATACTTGAATCAGTAATTACGGTAAAATAGCATTAATTTATGAGATTAAGCAGAAGAAAAAATGAAGAATGTTGTCGACTAAATGGGCTCACTATTAGCGCAAAAAAACCGGATTTTGAAAGAATAAGACCACTTTACTAGTTAATAAGAACCAACTGAGCAAATTATAAGTGGTGTAATTTTGGGTCAGGTCTCGATACGCAAATCCAGGAAATCAAGGAATCCGTCGAGCTGCCGCTGACGCATCCCGAATATTACGAGGAAATGGGTATTAAGCCACCGAAAGGAGTTATTCTTTACGGTCCACCAGGAACTGGAAAGACTCTTTTAGCAAAAGCAGTTGCTAATCAAACCTCCGCGACGTTTTTGCGCGTCGTTGGCTCCGAGCTTATACAAAAATATTTGGGCGACGGTCCGAAGCTCGTTCGTGAATTGTTCCGAGTAGCCGAGGAACACGCGCCGTCGATTGTCTTTATCGACGAAATTGACGCCGTTGGTACCAAACGTTACGACAGCAACAGCGGCGGCGAACGTGAAATTCAGCGAACTATGTTGGAGCTTCTCAATCAACTTGACGGTAAAATCATTATTAGATTATTCAACATCGATATGGGAATAATTATGTTGACTCGACCAATGGTTGAACCTCATTTTGCCAAATATGTGATTGTTTATGTTTTCTTCCGAAAAAAGATATGTGAAATTTGTTTCAGATTTTTTTGCCTCATAGAGGAAAGCTTTCTTTATGAGGAAGCAAAGAAATCTGAAATAAATTCCACTGAATTTATTGTAAATTACTATTATTTCTGTCATTTTATTACTCTTCAGGTTTCGACAGTCGTGGAGACGTAAAAGTCGTCATGGCGACCAACAGAATCGAAACTCTTGACCCGGCGTTGATCCGACCGGGTCGTATCGACAGAAAAATCGAATTCCCTCTGCCGGACGAAAAAACAAAAAGACGAATTTTCAGCATTCACACGAGTAGAATGACGTTGGCTCCTGATGTTAATCTTGCTGAACTCATTATGGCAAAGGATGATCTTTCTGGCGCTGATATCAAGGTAAACCAGAACGATAATCGTTTTTTTATTATTTTTTTATATCATTTTTTAAGGATTCATATCCAGAAAAAATACACATTTTCGCGATTTCCTATTTTTTCTCTGGAAAATTGTAGTTATATATTTGTCGAGACATTTCGAGAAAATAACTGTCTCAAGGCATTTAAGAACTTGAAATGATAGTTCAATAACGGAACATTTTTTTTTGCAGGCAATTTGCACCGAAGCCGGTTTAATGGCTCTTCGAGAGCGACGAATGAAAGTCACCAGCGAGGACTTTAAAAAATCGAAGGAAAGTGTACTTTATCGTAAGAAGGAGGGCTCGCCCGAGGGATTGTATCTGTAAATCAATACCCATCAGCGTTTTGCTCGTCGATTTCTTTTGTATTACAAAATATGATAATAACAATAAATCTACTTGTATTTCTTTGAGATTACCACATTATTCGACGATTTTTTTAAGAAAGATGCTTTAAATAACCTTTTAAATAATTCATCGCTATTCAGCTTTGTATGCGATTTATTGGAAAAATATTCGATACAACACAAAAAATTGTACATTTCAACACAAGGGCGAAAAAACGTTCGCCAACGAGTGTGAGAGTGCAAAAATCGCATTCGGCTTGCGTTGCGATCACAGAGTCAATAAAAGGTATAAAAAGTAAATTTTCGCACGAGTATCCAACAAAATTTATCTTCAAAGTGCTAAAATTCGATGCTCGTAAAATCAATCAATTTACCGATATTCTGATTTCAATTGACTTATATCTACGCCTCTTTCTTTCATAAAGGGCTCAAAATATTCCCGGAGAATTTTTATCGTCTCCGATACATGTTTTCTGTGGTCATCGAGAAAATCCGTAGACGAAAGGCTCGAATTTTCGTCCCCAATTTTTTCAGAGTCCAAAGTACAAATATGACAAGCTCCTCTCCTAGTTTTTTCCAGTATCTTCTCGATGTTATCCGGATGCTTGAAGTCTTTTGAAAATGCTCGTGCGAGACCCTTGTACTTCCCTAACTCAAAAGCCGCTTTAAAACCATCTTCGTAGCCCTGGTCAAAATCCTCTTGGAAAACCGCCTGCGAACCGTCTTCGATTCCTTCTCGATATCCGGTCTATAAATATAAAGTCGAGCGATTAATTGAGGTAGCTACTGCGCTTCACACTAATCAGATTGGAATAAAGCATTAATATCGCAAAAGGTACCAATAATACTAGTTATTAAAATCAATAAACAACGCAGATAAACCTACGAGGAATATAAGGATCGCATCACACCTGTTTGATCAATGTAAGCCTAACTCGCATACTGTAAATGTAAGCGAAACATAGAATAACATTATTTTTATCATCTAAAGATTAACATAACAATTTTAATAAATACTTTGGACGCTGCGTCAATAACGCGATTCCACGATTTTGCAGCGACTTCAAGAGAATCTTCGGTATCGCTGTGGTCATCCATTCTAGTGCAAAGTTTCTTTTTATCTATAAACAGAAAACAAAGAATAGACATAGGTTCAGTTCGACAAAGATTTCAAAAAAGAACTTGACCATTTCCGGTTTCAAGGTCCAGAGTTCCGACTTCCGGTGCAACAATCCGACACGATTTTTTTTTTTTTTTTGTGAAATTGAAGTACAATGCTCTCTATTGAAAAAAAAAAATGTCTATCATTTTTTTTTTTCCCATATAAATTGCGAATATGATATATATTTCAATTCTATCTCTTCGTTGAAAAAAAAAAGTACTTTCTTATTATATACGAAATATATAAATGAAGTTTTGGAATAAAAAAAAATGCTTTCGTTTTTTATATAAATGCATGTTTTGAGTGTCCTAAATTCCAAAAAATACTCATTACTGTCTATGTCTTCCGAAAACTCAAGAATAAGTTCAGTAAAAAAGCTGTACATTCAAAAAGTAGTTTTTGCATTGACCTCCAATTAAAAATCCCTACTCGTTCTTATACGTCACCGGAAATAAGAGAAAATGAATATCAAAATTTTAGTTTATATTTTTACTGACCGTCCGAGATTTCTAACCTCCTCGAGGCAAGTTTTTCGTAACTATTCTCTGCACGAAGTACTTTGTGTGCGTCACGTGCGTGTGTGCATCACGCGTGGTCACTTGAATGCGTCACATGTAGCACGTATTCAAAGTCATTAGCAGCCGACGCGAACAGTTTTCATCAGCAACACGAATATAAGTTTATAGACGCGATGGACACAAGTGCAGAGGCCGTGGATGATCCTAGTCCATCAGGAATCGAAGATACCGATGAACTCGCTCCTCTTGTGCACAGGTAAATAAATTTTAACGCTTTACGAAGGCAGATATTTTTTAAGGTTATGATAGAAGAAAAATCATAACACAGAGACGTCAGAAATTATTGACCTTAGATCGGAAATGTATTAATATCCATGAAATAATTAATATCCATGAAAGAAAAATTGTTTGGTACACAAGTGAAGCTGCTTCATCTTTGACCGTTGCAATTTTTTTCAAAATTTATGGAGAAATTTTTATTCTATGGATTTTTTAATTTTTTCAAAAAAGGACGTGCATCCTTGAGCTTGTGTAAAATTGGTAATTTTGTATTAATTTTGGCAAAATATGAAAAAACTGACTCTAATTTCATATATGAAATCGGTACTGTTCACGGATGATTAGTATGTAGTTTTGTCATTATCTACAATGTGCTTGAAATTTCTCAGCATTTTAACTTTTATAAAAATGTATTGACTTTAATAAGACAGCAAACTCAAATTATATATGTGAAATTAGTACTTTTCAATGATAGGTACCCAATTTAGTAATAATTTCTGATATAATTAAGATTTTCGCAGGATTTTAACTCGTATAAATAAAAAGCTGCAAAGTAAAATTTTTCAAGATGATTCCTCATTATTTCTGTTTTCTTTTACAACGCTTCCTATATGCGGAAAGCGAAGTCAATAAAAATATTTCCTTATAGTGAAGCCTAATTTTAAGAAAACCAAAATTAATAAGGAAGCAATTTGCAAAGTTCTACTTTGCAGCATTTTCTCTGTCGTCGATAAATTTTTGAAAAATTAACATGACAGAAGTGTGTATTTATGGGATATTTTACTTTTTAGGGTCATTGCCCTGGCAAAAACAAAGCCAAAGGGAATTTCGGACAAGGATATATCGACGGAAATTCCAAACTTGAAATCGGAGCAAAAAGTTCAAATAATAAACAAGCTTTTGATGCAAGGCTACATAGATTTATTTCAGCAGGGCAAAACTTTGCTCTATCGTCTCAAAGATCCTTCCACAAAAGCCAAAGGTGCTGACAACGAGGAGAAAATTGTTTACTCCTTGATAGAACGAGCGGGTAACAAAGGAATATGGATGCGGGACATTCGTTTTGGTTCCAGTCTCGGCCAGCCACAACTCACTAAAATTCTGAAGAGTTTGGAGACTAAAAAGTTCATAAAACTCGTGAAATCCGTTTCCGCCAGCAAAAAGAAAGTCTATATGCTTTACAATCTCGAGCCAGACAGATCGGTCACTGGCGGCGCTTGGTATCAGGATCAGGACTTTGAGGCTGAATTTGTTGATGTTTTAAATCAACAATGCTTCAGATTTCTCGATCACAAAAGAGAAGAAAACAAGACTTGCAAAGGCGGACCCATAGAAGCGAGAAACGTTACTTTTGCTTCTTCCCAAGAAGTCTGGAAATTTATTTCGGATCTTGGAATCAGTAAGGTAAAATCAGGAGTAGATTCAATGATGTACAAATTATTTTTTCGGCGGCCATGTTGTCTCCGCCATTTTGCATGCTATTATTTTTTTTTAACTGAATTATTCCATGGTTTTCGTTCTACCATTTTCAACTTCGGAACTTATCATGAATTTGAAGTATTACCAACAATTTCATTTTTCTCAGCCTCCGAGAACGATTTTTGTTTGCTCAAATTGAATTATTTGATGGTTTTGTTCAGTCATATTGACTACGCCATTTTTATTTCAAAAGTTCTACCTGATTTTTCAAATCTTCGAGCCCAAAAGTATCTACACTACAATTTTTCAAATTTTCGATCTCAAAAGTATGGGCACTCAAATTTTTATATTACAGGTGGCATTATCGGTGGAAGATCTCGAAATGATTTTGAATACTCTAGTTTACGACGGAAAAGTCGAAAGGATACTTTCTCCAGATGGAAATAATTTATATCGAGCTATACAGCCTCTGCTGAGTCCTCCAGGACTTATAAAAACACCTTGTGGTGTTTGTCCAGTAAGTTCCTTAACTATATTCCACTATCATTCAAACCGTGTATTACAATATGTCTTTATTTTAATAACAGGTGCGAAAAAATTGTTGCGACGTTGGCGAGGTATCGCCCATTAAGTGCCAATACATTCTGGAATGGCTTCAAGCCTAACAAAAGATCACATTCATGTAAAACAAACTTTTTATATCAGTTGTAAATAAAACATCATCATCAAAATCATCTTTTATTTCCTGTATCCGTTAAAAATTTTAAGAATTTAACGTATTTTAGTCCAAAATTTAAATAAAGAATCTCCACATTTTGAAATGAATTGTGTTTTACAGCTTCCGAAATGAAATCAAAGAAAATAATGGAAAAATTAATATAGATGAATGGAAATTTCCCATTTTATCCCCTCGATCGATACACCCGAAAAATTATCGATCAACTCAATCGCGAAGCTCAAAAAGAATCCCGACAGAAATTCCCCCAGGCTACTAACGACCTTCCCGCCATTTTCGTACAGCGATACCATTGGTTGGCCCTTCACAATGATGCCAACTGAAAAAAAGAAAGCATATTCCTCAAATTCCTTGTACCCGTTCGATCTCATTTTTTTATTGAACAAAAGCAAATGCCCTTACTTATACAATAAAGTGAATGATCGAAAGGATGTTGCACATCACCGTAACAAGTCCGTTTTTCACCAACCTTAACATAATCTTTCCAAAATAAAGACCCAACTTTAAAATGATCTTAAAGAGAAATAATTGTCTGAAAAATCAATTCTCCAGAAAAATAAATAAATAAAAAGTATATTCTCCAGAAAAATTAATGCATAACAAACCCAACCCTTCATTTCTAAAAACCCTCGAGGCGAATCCCCTTGACTCGAAACTCATCGATCTCAAAAATCCTCCACAATTTCGATCGACAGCTTTCCAAAAAACCAGCCAATCACTGCGCTCACCCGCATCGAGTACAAGCGCGCGCGTAGCATCTCAACCGCGTTCCAATATCCGCTCTGGAAATAAAATAGTCGCGCCAAAATCAAATCCTGACAGTTGTCAGCCCTGTTCGCTCATCCGCGCGCCGTCCAATGAGCGTCCTCCTCGGCCAATCAGTAAACCACCAGCAGCAGGTCGCGCGCGCGCGCATGCGCATTGCGCATCGATACAGGCACACCATTAGGAGCGCAGCGCAATGTGCCAGGTGTGTGTGTACGCTGGCTACGCTTGGCGGAAGGTTCTTAAAAAAAATT
This sequence comes from Tromatobia lineatoria, assembly GCA_949699805.1. Classification (NCBI taxonomy): domain Eukaryota; kingdom Metazoa; phylum Arthropoda; class Insecta; order Hymenoptera; family Ichneumonidae; genus Tromatobia; species Tromatobia lineatoria. The sequence goes on from OX453052.1 coordinate 1,070,809, forward strand.
CGTGCTTTGTCACCGAACCCGCGAGTTATTATTTCCTAACGATAATCATTAATGCCGAAAATCTTAACGGTAAATGCGAAGTCAATTCGCCGAAGCTTCGTCATCGCGAGTGGCACACGTAAATACCGCGTAATGTAAGGTGATATTCGCGTGTTTCCTAACGTTGCGTACTTCCAACGAACGAACGTGTGCGGCTCGAGTGGCTCTACGCGCTTTCCCGGAAAGAACGTAGATACTCCGTCGTTACGGATTGATTTCTTCAGTCGCAACGCGGGGAAAGTAACGCTTCTCCTTCCGCAAAGAGTTTAAGCGCTTGGACAATGCCGTTCTTAAGAAAAAAACCCTTTCAGCGGCTTCACGTGTCTTCCGATTACAAGGACGACGATGAAGTCTTTCACTGCGAGGTTACCAACGAAGTCTTCAAGGACTACAAGTAAGTTGCAGTGACAGCCCTACGCGCTTTAAGGGACACCTTCGTCCAAATTCGAGCCAGCATCTGCGTTCGCCTAAAACAATTCTTGCCGCTCTTACGTCGAGTGATTCGTCGTCGCGAAACTACCAAAAAGGCCGGGCTTACACTTATTTTTCATGCTCATTCTCTTCAGGTTCACGCTCTTCGTTATTCTCAAGCTTGTCGCTCAATTGTCGAGCATACGTTTCCTCGCTTTTTCCACGAATGATGCTCGCGATTTACTACGCGATCGGATTACGAGTTTTGAAATTTTTTATTGTGTTTTTGTAGGAAACTGTTTGGGTTTTCAGTTTTTTTGCCAATTTGGGATAATTCAGGGGGGTTTTTGAGTTTGCCATTTGGTGGAAAGAATTTTTGGATTCTGAGGATAAATGTTGTGTGATTGAAAAAACATTTTGGTTGGATGTGTAATCTTCTGGTTTAGCTATAGGAAAAATTTTCTCTGAGAAAATTTATTTAAAAAAATTTTTTTAACGTTTTTGGTTTTGATACCTTGTTTAATTTTTGTCAATTTTTTGAGTAGATGATATTAACAATACGATTTACTGAGTGTTTCCATTTTTTTATTTCTGATTTTGTGTTATTGTTGCTTTAGTTTTAGAATTTTCAGAGGATTTTGATTAGATTTTGATAAATAAATTCTATCAGCTTTTAAGAGTCGTAGAAGTTGAATTATTATTTGAAAGTTGAAGATTTAAAGATAATTTTAGGTGAATTAACGTTTTAGTGTGGATTTGGTATAATTTTGACGTTATTGTTTCAGTGAATTCTGTGAGAGGATCATATTATGCAACTCGACTATTTGGTCGTGCAGCATCACTGGCAAAACGAATATGACCTATGAAGAAGCATTGGTGTGTGAAGAAAATGCTAAGAAAAGCCTCAAGGAATTTCCCATGGAGGTATTTTTTTTCTTTTCAGATTCACTACATAAATACAGATATAAGTAATTTTTTCTTGGCATATTCAATAAGATTAGTAATTTGGAAAAATGTAATTTTTTTATGTTTCATAAATTTATTTTATTTGGTAATGTTTCAATGAATAAAACTGACTATTGAAAATAACTAGTAGAAAGAAACATGAATTTTTTTTTATCTCAGTTCATTTCAGTCTTTTATGAATGTGCAACAATTTGTGGAAATTGTTGCATAGAATTTTTCAATAATTGTTCCCCTGAAAACAGAAATACCATGCAATCGAAAAAAAAATAGAATGCCCATTGTTTTTTCTCTTTAAAATAACAGCAATTTTAAATTACTACAACAAACAAATAGAGATATTGATATGTGTATATTTTTTAAATATTTAACTCAAACATTTGTAATTTTCTTACATTTTTTCAGTTGCGAATTCCAATATTGTATCTGGCTAACAGAACATGCAGGACATCTTTCAATGAAATGATCGAGGATGTCTATCAATTTGCACGAGATCGTTATTTTGTTGGTGAAATGGTTGAGGCGAGTTTCACAGAAGATTCTTGGTGCGAGTGCCATGTTCTACAGGTCATTGAACCAACAGAAGCACAGATAAAGGCCTACACTAAAGAAGCCAGCAGGTATATAGAAGAATCCTTTTGAAAAATCCCACTTTCAACTCACCATTCTTCATTTTTGCTTCCTTATAGAAGAAAATTTGTTTTTATAAAAAAAAAATTGCCAGATTTTCATATCATATAAATTGAATTTTAAAAAAATTTAATTAATATTAATTAATTAATAGAGTCAAAATAAACCTTGCAAATCACTCCGTCGATATTTTGTTGCTTTTTTACAAAGCTTCCTCTATGCGGGAGCCAAAATAGATAAATACTCTTCCTCTTAGTCGTATCTTTGTAAAAGGCAAAAAATTATAAAAAGCAATTGCAAGGTTCTACTGGGTTTTTTAAATAAGTTTAAACAATCGGGATAAAACCCTGTTTTTAATTACAGGAATCCTTTGGAGAGGCAGTATTACCCACCAGCGAAATTATTCAGATATGAGGTAGAACAGTTGGATTGCGGCGAGTCCGATGTAAGCCAACTAATGATAGTCGAGGCTGGGCAAGTCAGAAGAAGGAAACAACACTACAGTAGGGAACGTAACAAGATATTCTTGCGACTTCTGTGCGAGCAGGGAAGCAACGGAACGTGGGTGCTCAAGGTAAGAATTTCCACAACTCACATTCTTAACATTCCCACATTATCGACTTTTTCTCATTTCTTTTTCTATGAAAATTTTCAGTATCTATGGAATTTGCACTTGAATATATAAACAGAGAGAATTGATAAACGCAAAAATATTGCAAGAATCTAAAGAAAATTAAAATATAAAAATATTCTATTTTTTAAATTTTGATATATGTATTTGTTTTTCATGTATGAAAAATATACATTAATCCTTATTGAGGATAAAAAATCGACAATAAATCGCAATTCTTCTGCATTCACGATCAACAAGCAATGCAGTATATAAAGCAGTTTTGAAACAGTTGAAATTTGATTCTGGGTGTTGAGATTAATTTTAAAAACAATTGATTGTGTGAATTAACTCTTTGATACTGCAGAATCCATTTCGCCAGTCACATTTCAAGCTCTTGAATAATTTAAGCCGTCCACGTAAACGTATTTGAATCGTTATCGATAAAAGCGCAGAAAAAAAAAAGTTTAACCTTTTCATTGTTTTACTAATATCTAGGAAAGCGTGCAGCAAAAATACGGAATAGCAAAGGTGCGATTCGACACAATATTTGCGGGACCGTTGCCGGACTTCACTCCACAGCCGAGAAAGATCATTAAACACAAGCAGGAAACGCTGGACAAGTTTCTCACGTCAGATCCTACAAAGCATCGACAATTTGACAAGCCAGATCCGCTTCGCAAGCTCAACGACAGTATTGTCGTTAAAAAATTCCGCAAACCGAGGTAAAGAAAAATAATTTCACAAAATTATACTATTTTTCAAATAATATCCGAACTTTTTAATTGCGATAATTATCACTATTCTGACAAAAGTAAATCATTATTTCTTCTATATTTTATTTGTAGCTGCAGCAATTAAAAATAAATGCCATTAGTGGCGTTATCGGACTTTTACAGCTTTCAAGATTTTTTCCTAGCTCTCCTCTTATTTGTGTTATTTTCTCGAAACTTTTTTTGTTAATTTAGTTTTCGAAAGAATTGAAGGAGGAATCTATTTCCATCTGATAAATACTTTTCGTTAAGAGACGTTTTTTTTTCCAATTTTCAGAATGAACGGAAAGTTCAAAGAGGATTTGAAGGCGGCAGCGTTGGTGGAAAAAGCGAAGCGCAAAGAGGAGCGTATGGAAAAACGAGAGCGCCAAAAGGAGGAGAAGATAAAGCTCGCAGCTCTGGCAGCATATGTGCGTGAATGGAACAAACCGCGCGAAGATCTCGAGTGCGAGGACTTGCGTCCTCTGCACGAGCCAACGCCGATAAATTGTGCGATACCAAACGAGAGATTCGGCGATTTCGCGATGATCCTCGAATTCCTCCAGTTTTTTAACGAGGAATTGGAAGTTGCGACGTATTTTCCCGGCGGAATTAATCTCGACGTACTGGAAAAAGCTATGCTAGTTAAAGAGGCTTCCGGACCTTGGAGCGATTTGCTTCAACTCTTGCTCTCGAATATTTTCAAGTATCAGGCGGAAGAAGAGGACGAAATTCATGCCGCTGACGGCGTAGATGACGTTAACATGGATCATGGGGTTTCCTCCATGGCGGAAGCGGTAAAACTCGCCACCATGGCCTCGTCTTGGTGCCAAACTCAACAAGGATGCCAATTGTCGGAAATTACCCTTGACCATGTCACTTTGAGCGAAATTCTTAGGCAGCATCTGCTCAGCTCAGGCGGACGCATCAGTGACGTTGCCTCTAAATGGCGATACTCTCAACGCGGTCAGTTGATTTCTTTACTTTTTTAAACACGAATATTAATACTCCATTGCTATTTTTTTTTTACTAATTTTTTCAGGCGATTTTTTTTCGTCGATTTTCATAAATCAATGTTTTTCTCCGATTGTACAAAATAATTTATTTGCCGATTTCCAGAAATTTTCCGGATTTTCAATCCTTTGGATTTCTATCCAATTTTTTGGATTGTTTTTTGGAAATAAATGACTGCCAGTTTGAAAAATGATTTTTTTTCTTACAGTTATTGAAAACGATTTTTTACAGATTTTTTCTTACCAATTTTTTTTTTAATGAATTTATTTTCCGGCTTGTTCATACAAATTTTTCTAACTTAGTTAAGGTTTTTTTTCAAAGTTCTACTTATGACTGATGCTAATGAATAGTATACTTATGAAATTTATCGGTTTGATCTACAACTTACACTAACAAATTTTATTGACGGAACTTTACAAAGAAATTGTTCCTTATTTTCTCTAATTTACGAATTCGACTGACAACTTGACCTGTAAATTTTACTGATCGTTAAGCTGAAAGTTGAGTAAAATTGACATAAAATTTGATTAGAGCCTTGAAATAATTTGTCAATATATCGTTACGCAGGAGGATACACAAATCACGACGACCCAGCTTTACAATTGCGAATGAACGAGGCGCGAATACTCCGAACTCTGGGACATCGAAGTGTCTGTGAATTCGAAATTAGTGACAAATTGAGTGTAGCGATATGCCTAATAAATCAATTGCTGACTTTCGCTTCGATACGAGACGTGATCGAGGAAAGGCATGATAAGGTTCATCAAGCGAAGCGTGAACTCAAATCCTTCCTCGTTGCTGAGCAGAAAAAGGAGCGTGAGGAAAAGGAAAAGATGAAGGAGCGAGAAAAAGACGGAAAAACCGAACAACCGACAGACGCTGAACAGACTAACAAACCGAAAAAAGTGACGCGTGGTAATCGCGAAGAGGAGAAGAAACGCGAGGAGTACGAGAATAAACTTACCGAACTGAGACAAGCCTCACGAGATGATCAGATGATGCTGTATATGGGCGCAGATCGTGCGCATCGACGATACTGGCGATTCCTCTCTATTCCTGGTGAGTTTCGATGTTGATTACTATTTTCTATTTCTCATTATCAGTTTTTTAAATCTTATTCATCTTTTTTAAATTTTTTGCTTCGAAACTATGTTTTCATGAGAAAGTTTTTCCCCTGTTTTTTTATTTATATCAGAACACGCAAAAAGGTCTGAAACTGGCATTGAAAGTTCAGACTTCCGATCTTAAAAATTGCTTAGAAAATCGGGCGTAAATTTACCAGTGAACTATGGGAAGCAGATTAACTCCTTTGGTCAAGATAATTTTCGAAAAAAATTGAACAATGCACTCAAATTTTATTTAACTTTACAGTTTAAAAAAAATGTACGCGCTCCATTTTCCGGTAATTTTTAGTTATGGACCTGAATAATTTTTTTCATAAATGAAGCTATGTCAAGTTATATTTCTAAGAGTTATGAAAAAACATTCAGGCTTTTTTTTTTCAACAACCTAATTGTACATAACTATCAAATGGCTCAAAGTATTGAGCAGAACTTTGGAATCGTCGGAAGTTTTCATCTCGATTCTTGTCATTAATTGACGATAAATTGTTACACAATAAATAGGTTTGTTCGTGGAAAACGATGAATGGTGGCCGGGAAATTGTCTGCGAGATGGAACTCCGTATCTTCCGGAGCTGCAGGACGGCGACGCAGCATATAGGTACCTGAGAAACAAGTTTGAGGATGAATTAAGCGACAAAGAGAACAAAGTGAACAAGAGCGCGTCGATATCGCCGAAGAAAATCTCTTTCGTAGATAAGAACGGTGTGAAATCACCGAGAAAGGATTCGAAACAGGATTCTACTGATGCAAGACGAAGTCTCATGTCTTGCACTGGCGATAAAGAGTGTCCAGTGCATTGGAAAAGAGCCGGCACAAAATGGAGCTTTTATGGAAAAGCCGAAGATCTCGAGGCTCTAATAAATGGTCTCAACAAACGCGGTGTCCGCGAAGGCGATCTCAAAAACAATTTAACACAAGAAACCGACAGTCTACTATCGGTTATCGAAAATTGTCCGAAGCACAAACTCAACCCCGAATTGGTGAGTCAAAATATCTTTAAGATAAAAACTATTTTGTGGAATGAATTCGTAATTTGAAAAAGAAATAATCGGAATTCTCCTCATTTTATATATATATATATATATATATATTAGATATGTAAATGTCTATTCCAATCGATTTTGAACATTTCTTCATTAAGGTTTTCAGTAAATTTATAATAGATTAAGGTAAAAAATTCGGCATTTCAATTTCTGGTAAATTCCTACAAAAAAAATAAGACTTTACAATTGTAGCAAACAGCAGAAAAAATTCTATTCACAATTTTCATATCTATTGAACCCCGATTGCTCAAAATTAATCTAAATTTATTGTTAATCTTTGAGTTCGACGCATCGACGAAGGACACGACGACAAAATCATCGAAAAAGTCGAGCACCAAGAAAGAGAGTTCAAATCTCAATTACCCTTCGGACATGGCAATAGACGACGTGATGGAGATAACATTGCGCGATTCTGTTCTCGATCTGGAGGACAAAGTGAATTCAGGATTTTTGGGTTCATTGAAGGTGAATGATCGCGATGCTTGGAGAGAAGCGATACTGAAAGGAAGGTACGACAAGCAGTGCGACAAATTGGTGTACGGCCCAAACGAACAGGAGGCGGAAATCGCTTCGAACATCACGTTAGACAAAATAAAGGGCGAATCAAAAAGCAGCAGGCCCGGAACTCCGGATTCCGAAGTCGGCGGCACAGGCGGAAAAGTTTACAGAGATCCTGGCCGTTATTTGGGACCTCCTGGTGAAAATGAATCGAGTCCAGATCCCAAACAACAAACGAGTATCCGACAAATGGCGTGCGCTATTTTGCAACTTTCCAACGCGGTAGAAACAAAATTCTTGAAGAAACCGCAGGGCGTCGACGACAAAGAGAAATTCTCGTTCGACGAGAGCCGCGAAAGATGGGAACAGTCGTTGATGTCGTCCACCAGTTGGTCACAACTCTTTGTTCATCTCAATACACTCGAGAACAAAATCGCGTGGGGAAAAAGTGCTACACAAGCTCGATGCAGAGTCTGCAGACGTCGTAGAGATGCCGATAAATTGCTCCTTTGCGACGGGTGCAATAAGGGCCAACATCTCCATTGCATGAAGCCAAAAATGACCGTGAGTTCACTAAAAAAATACATTATATAGGGCTATTATTTTCATAATACGTTGAATTTCGTGATCAAAACTTTATGCAAGAACGTTGTTTAAAAAACAACCGTCAACGTTATGTTCAAATTTATAAAAAAAAAGTTCGGTAAGAGGCTGAAGATTTTATAGGAGCTCGCAGTTTAACTTGCAAGTTATGTTATGTTTGAAATTTAAAACCGACAGGCTTCTTCTTTTTGTTAAATTGTTTGTTGAATACTAGATTTTTTAATGATTTTAATCCCATCGAAAAGCGTACGAAATTTTTCACGAATTTCCACTTCAGGCCCAGAAAATCGAAATTTCATTTATCTTCACGTCTTTCATTGGTAACATTTGCAGGCGGTACCAGAAGGTGATTGGTTCTGTTCAACGTGCAAGCCACGAGAAACGAAACCGAAAGAGAAGCTGAAGAAGAGGAAGAAATTCGAAGACGAATCGGAGGAGGAATCCGCCCTGTTGACCAAGGAAACTAGGCACAATCGAGCGAAGCGTGTTCCAGATAGCGATCCTGGTGACGTGGAAAATGACGAAGAAAATGCTGACGATGACGAAGAAAATGCAGACAGCGAAGCGGAATCGTGAGTTGCGCGACGAATACATGAGAATTTATATTCTTTTCTTGATTTTTTTTTTGCGTTTATTGTCACGAAATTGTTTTCGTAGAGCGGAGCCAGTTTGCACAGCTTGCAAAGGCAATGGTCGGCTAGTTTCCTGCGATTCGTGTCCCCAACGTTTCCACACAGACTGTCTCGAGCCTCCGCTATCCAGAATTCCCCGTGGAAAATGGACTTGTCCAGACTGCAAAAATCCGAGAAAACACTCCAGCAGAATCGGTAAGAGAACCTGTTTCTAGTTTTCTTATTCCAAATGCGGGGACCTATCGAATTTTATATTTTTTCTTTCTTCTCTCATGTAAAATTGAGACAACAGTTTTATTTTATTTCATTTTCTTTCTACAAATTCTCCGTGCTTTTTTCAATATGCACGAAATTATCCGTGCTTACGTGCCTGTGATTTTTAAATATTTTGATAAAAATTTAAAAAGGATCATCGCGCCAATTATTGACGAGCGTTTATACATCACCGCGCCGATTTCGTTGTAACGTTTCTAATGTTAAATATACTGTGAAATATAGTTCTTGGATTTTTTCTTAGATTTTTGCGGAAGAGCTTTGAAGGTTTTCTAAGGGTATTAAATGACCGCGTTTTCACAATTTCGTTTGACGACTTAAACACTTTCGGATTAAAAAAAAAAAAAAAAAAAAAAATTCTGCTCCAAAGCTGAGACTTTTACTTTTTTTTTTAAAGACCATTATCCCGTCGATTTAAAAAATGAAATTGAAAAACCGCAATAGAAGGATGGATATAGATAAAAATAGCGAAAGACTAAAATAGCAAATTTAAAAATAATTAATATCTGAATCTAGAATATTCGTCATTACGAAATTCGCAATGATACCCATTTCCTATTTTTGCCATTATCTATTTTGATTCCATTTCAATGAGATATGGGTTCAAATGAAAACCATTCTAGATTCGAGCATGCATTATTTTAAAATTCGCTATTTTAGCCATTCGGTATTTTTGTAATTAGCTATTTTTACCCTCGCCCGTTCAACATTACTAAAGTTACAGCCGAATTGGCGCAGCGAGGTACAAAAATTCGTCAATTATTTCGGAAGTGACCCAGATATAGAACAAATAGAGTCTAGAAGTGGGAAGACGGGGCTTAGCTTTGGGTGTGTGTTTGATAGCTCGCGGAAAAGAAAGAGAGAGGGACACGGAGAGGCAATGTGCGACTGCTGCGCGCTCCCGCATCCACGGCTTCGTCAAGAGTCTTCTCACTACAGAATCTGCCGATTGGGACGGTCTGTATTACAAACCCGTCTTCATTCAGCGGTTGAAATTCCACGGTTTCAGAGCTTCATTATTTTGACGCTTTTGCAATAACGCATGGCTTAATGTGCATCTAAATTGGTGTATAATTTTTCAGCCTTCGACCCCATTCTTTATTTATTATTTATCATGGTGGCCTTCAAAAAGTCGGAAATTTTTTTTATCGATTTTTCAAATATTTTCATCGTCATCTGGTCGAGAATTTTATGATATCGTAATCAAATGTTTTTAACGAATTGTAAAAAAGCGTCGATAAATTGAACGCACGTTAAAAACCCATGGCGTATATTACATGAACAATTTTGACATTGGAGATTTCTGAAGTACGGTAGACGATCGAATTCATAATCGGCAGGAAATTCTGAAAATTATGTACGAACATCCTTTAAAAAATTCAGAACGGTGGCATTTGAAGTGCATCGTCGATGAGAACACCTTGAATTATTTGCAATCTACCATCCAAAATTTGTGTATACAAAAAAGTACGGTATTATTTTATAAAAACGTTTAGTACTAGTTGATTAAATACAAATATTTTTACCAGCGAATCTCTCGAGTAACGTCGTTTCCGAAATGCCAGAATCAAGAACCTTAAGAATGAGGAAAGAAAAAAGATTACCCACGTCGTTCTTCTCTGGTAACAAGGAAAATTCTTTTTTCGTTAGTCCGAACATTTTTAACATCATACAAATTATTAACACACATACAAATTTAGCTCCAATAATAATAATATCACCAAAAACAATTCATCTTACATTGCTTTTCGCCACAAATTTATACCTCCTTGAAATGGCAATTCAAGAAAACGAACAGAAATTCAGGTTTATACTTCACCTGCAGATAGCAGCGCATCGGAAGAAACTGCGCCTCGTCAGACGAGACGCGCAGCGAAAAGAGCAGCGGAAGTTCCCGAAAAATCTACGACAGGGTCTCTGAAAGAGCTTCTCGCTGACATAACGCATCACCGAGACTCTTGGCCTTTCCTTTCGCCCGTGACAACCGACGAAGTTCCGGATTATCATGAGTATATTACGGATCCAATGGATTTTGGGACAATAAAGACAAAGCTCGAAGACGGAAAGTATGAAACAACACAGCAATTTGTAACGGATTGTCAACTGGTATTCGACAATTGTCACACTTACAACAAGGAGCACAGTTCGGTTTACAAGTGAGTAGTCAACTCAAAACTGCAATATTATTTTTTTCATTTGGGTTCGGACGCCAGAGACAGCTCAGGATTTTACTAACCATTTGTCTCCAGTCAACATAACACAATCCAATTGTTCTCAATCTATTATTTTTTTTTGTTATTATTGTATTGTTGCTAATGAACCGACCCTGCTTGCTCGCATCGACAATTTTTGCCGTATGAAATATAGAGGGAAAGGCATTTATTTACCGCATGGCCTATTTTACTGATTATTATTTAACACTGATACATGCATTGACTACTAACTCATCAGACTAACACTGAATGTACACAAATGCCGTATTTAGCAATACGTTTTTAAGCGCTTTTTATATAAGTTGGTTAGTGAAAAATTGTATTTTCCAACTTTTATTTCGTCTATATTTAACTTTTCAATTGAGGTTGAATCTTAGCTTATCTTCGCTTAAATTTTATCTCAACTTGAATTCCATTTAACCGAAATTCGATCTCACCTGAACCTAATTTTATATCGCGCACAGTACTTTGAATAATGAGCCAATCAATATTGACAGTCGTATTTACGTGACTACCGATTTTCAACAGAATAATCGTTCGCTGTAATAATGGTTGCTTCCTGATTGAAAAATCTTCCTAAACGTGCGTTCTTCATGATAACATTTTAAAAATTGCATTAACATTATATAAATGATAACATTTTAATCAATAAAAAACTGGTTAAGGGTTTCTCAGCGTATGTGATGGTAAAAAATGCGTCGCAATAATACAAAATATAAGTTGCCACAGTAAACTTATAATCCGGATTTGAAATTATACAAGACTTGTTTCGCTTATTCTCCAGGATAATTACATAGACTAAGATCGGTCGTTTTCGTTCGAGATTGTCTTCTTTTAAATACAAATGTATTTATGATATAAATATTGCATGAACTGTGATTGAAAAACGTTGAAAGTTCAAGCTGACGAATGTTGGAACTTCGTAAACTGGAACTTGACTAATCGACGGGGGCACAAGATAACGCGCCGGTCGATGGCGATCAAGCTGGGCGGGTGATTTAACAATCCGATTGTATCGATCGCTTTGTCAAATCAAATATCGAATAATATCGCATAATCTTTGGCCTCCGAACGCACGCATCAGCCTCTCAGTTACGAGAGTTCAGGCTATGTCTTTGTAAAAATAGTTTTGTTCACAGAGCGGGTATGCGTCTCTCAAAGTACTTTGACAAAAAGTGCAAAGCTATGGGTCTCATCGCCGACGACGACGAAAACGACGGTCCTTCTAACCCAAAAAAACCAAGAATCGCGGGAAACGGTCTTGACATCGTCGACGAAAGCGAGGACGAAGAAAAAGCACAGGACGAAGCAATGGAACAAGATGACGACGAAGAAGAAGAGGAAGAGGAAAACGATTCCAGCTCCGAAAGTTAGAACCTCTTGCGGAATAAAGAGAGATAAAATCAACATCGCTTATCATAAATCGCATGTACCTCACAAATGTGCTGTATTATAGATCGTATAATAACGTGCGCGTCGTAGAATCAAAGAGAAACTGAAGAAGCACTCGAAAATTACGCGAGAAGGTACCTCGCCTCGTTTTTTCTGTTGCATAATTATGAAAAACCGGACATCGTCCGTCGCTGTTGGAGTTTCGAGCGAAAAAAAGCTAACGAAATTCCGTCCGAAGATTTACGAATCGTTCTATCGGCTAATTTTCGTTTTTTTTTTTCGTCGACGTTATATTTGCAGTTGTACTGTTTTTTTTTGTTCAATAATGAACTTTAGCAACGGTATAATAAATTGTTATAAATTATCTTGTGTTATGTTTCGTTGGTTGAGTCTGCAAAGTGATGTTGAATTTTTTTTTAATTGGTAATTAAATGAATTAATAAGCATTATTTTCTTAATCATTAGCTACACGATAAACAAAAAATCATTTATGATAGTATACTAATTTTTCTTGCAAAGAAATACTAATTTGATTGGGAAAGTTATTCAACATTATGTCACAATTTTCGCGTGGAAATTCTGGAAGTAAATGTTAAAGACAGAATAAACAGTTTAAAAATTCACCAAATTACTTTCCATGGTGAAAAAAGTTCTCTTGTGTACCAAGAAATTCTATCTTTGTTAGGAATGCGAATTCAACCATTTGTTAGCTTTTGAGGCTTAATTTTCTGTTAATAGAAACTATGAGTAACTATTGCAATTGAAAAACAACAATGAATTGAAGTTTTAAAGCGATTCGCTCGTAGTTAACAGAAGTTGAACAAAAATTAGTCGAAAGAACGAGGAAGATATTCGGAGTACGAAGAGATCGTTGTTCGTTCGCGGAAGATGTATTTCAGTTTTTCATTATGTTTTTGTTTCTGAGGCTGATTTGAGACACGCAGTATTATTTGCCGGAGATTTACACAGAATACTCGCTCTCGAGTGAATTTACTCGAAGACAAAAAAATAAAAAGCAGGAATCTGTGGTGGCGCATATAAAATGTGAGCAAAAGTGTTCTGCAAACATTTTCGAACAGAAATGTATTGATTATACTTCCAGATTCGAATTATTTTTTACTTTTGAGAATCATGCAAATTTCCGATCTAAACTTACCGAAGATTTTTTCCGCAAACATTTTTAAAAAATATTTAATGCTCCCAAAATAAACTAATTACGATAATTGTCCGAGTGTCAAGAGAAAAGTGGTTACATTGTCAACATTACATGTCTCAAAAATTATTTACAAATTTTGTTATCCTGACTAATTATTGCGCAGAAAATTTTCTCTACGATTTCTTTCTCTTAATCAATGTTTGTATATTCGAGTCCAAGAGTATTTTTTATACAATTTTATTCGAATCTAGCTAATCTCCAACTTAGAGGGACGAGACTTGCCGCCGTGTACACCGAAGCCAGTACAAGCGAGTACTCAAATTGTTTGAGTACCTACATCACTGTTAGAAACATTTTTCAAAAATGAATGTAGTTTTGTAGAATTTTTTTTTGTAGAATCGCGTGTATTAAGTTTAATATGCAAATATGATATCGGAAATTATGATACTTTCGATGTGTTTAATTAACTATAAAGAGTACATTACATAAATTTCTATATTAAATTTAATAAACTCGTTTGTGCGAAAAAAAAAAAAATCCTACGAAGAACGTTAATTTTGATATTTAAAAAAAAATGTTTACAGTGCGATTCCCCTTAATGATAGTTATCCATTAGTAAGCATTATTTACTCTTCCGTTGCTCCATAAATCGCGTATTTTTGCATCGACGAGAACTATTTATTATTTTAATATTTCACCGCATGATTGATCACTGACGAATAAGGTTGAAAAATATTATTGCAAGTAGAGAATCACGCGCTATTTGTGCGTTAATAACGCGCTGATGTATGCAATTGTATTGAGTCGTCAGTTGTCCAGTGTAACGTTGTGCACCGAAACCTATTTTATTATTAATTAATAAATTATAATTAGCATTCGAAGATCGATCCGATATTAGTTAATGAAAAATAATACGACGGTACTTACCAATCTTTCTTCTTTTTACAATAATACACAAAAAAAATACAAAAAAAAATTAACATCAGCAAGATCTCGAGCCGTTCGAAATTTAGGCTGGGCCTACGTAAAATCTTAAGATACAAAAAAAACATAGTGTTGTCCGTTGAATTGTACAGCACAATCGAGACAGTCATTTGTAATAATGTATGTTTTATACAATTTATTTGGTAATAAACGCCTTTCAAACTGAGAAAATTACGTCTTCTTTTTTGTCACGATTACAATTCGCATTTTTTCTTTCAGCTGTGATCATTTTTTTCGTTTTCGAATCCCGAGATTACCTTCGTTTCCTTATAACGGAAAATTTGTTTTCAGGGGGAAAAATTTTAAAAAATTTTGTGTCAAAACTCTTATAGTTTTATAAAATAAGGATATAATAAAATAAGGATATCAGTGAGTGAGCGATCCATTTGTGCGACACTTTAATTAGTTTTTCAGAGAAATACTAAGTGATGTCATTGGTGATACGGTGAAAATCAATTTTTAACTTTTCGTTATACTATTTCTTATTCCACTTTTAAATCCAGGAATTACTTTTTGCGAACTCTACGATTACCTTTTGTAAATTTCTGAAATAATTTCCGCAATTCCCAGGATTAATACACAAAATAGATCGAAATATAATTTTTGAGAACAGAACTGCGTTTACGGAATTTTAGGTATCTTTTATTAATTTTTGTTTCACATACGTGGGCTCTGGAGTATTTGTATCAATTTTCTTCAGAGAATTAATTACATTTATGAATTGCTACTTGACTCAGCGGTGTCCACATTTTAGTGATGACCTTCTCCAGCAAATTCTTTCCTTCTGATCTCTGCCCATTTAGCCTTGTTTTCAGGGTTGTTTACTGAAAGAAAATAAGAAAATTTATCATATTATTATCAACATTCCAATCAAAATAAGTTGTTTTTCTCTTCCGAGGCCTTTTCTTTTCAAAAACACTACATTTCGTTGGATTTATAAAAGTATATAAATTAAATGGCTGGAAAAAGTATCAGTTATTCATTTCTAGTTATCTTTTTCAAGTTTCATGATTGTTTAACAGGTTTACTAAAATATCCATCGAATTACTTTTCTCCAATTCATTTTAATCGATAAGTTTATTAACGGGTTATTCCACGAAATATCAGACTTAATAAAACTCAATTATTTTTATACTTTTGTACTTTGGACTTTCCTATAGACATAAAACTTGACGTAGAAATTTTCAGTTGAAAACTGAGGTAGATGATTCCTTTGGAAGTGATGAGCAAAAAAATCCCAAATTTGAGTTATTTCTTTATTTTAATAGTCAAATGAACTGTGGAAAAAAAAATCAAGGCCAGGTTTCTGTCCGATATTCGACAACATAACTCATATATTATTTTAAGTAAACAAATAAAAAATGTAATATTCTTTAGAACAAGTTTAGATGAGATATACTTAAATGTCGAATCAACATTTACAGCTTAAATTGTTTATCAGCACCGAGAAATGGTTGAATCGAAATACGTAATTAAAAACAAATTTGTATATATTTTTTCTTTTTAATAGAATTTAATTAATTTTTGCATTTTACCTAAGCTTGTGATCTTAGCCATGATTGGGATGGTGACCAAGAAACCGACAACGTAATATCTTGCCAGCCATGAATGTTTGAAGTAATATTTGTAAGGAAAGTTCCACAACTTTGCTGTCATTGTGTACGGATATTTCATCCGACGATCACCGGATGGAGCTTCAGCCGACATGATTGCTAGAAAAAAGGGATGCAAATTTTGGAGATTAGGTAACAATGAAATTCTCAAAATTTGCAAATGACGAAAAATGAAATAAAATTTTTAAAATCGCTCCAGAGAAAAAATAATTCAACTAAAAAATAATAAAAATTTACCAGTTATTGAAATCAAAAGCAATTTTTAAATATTTACGGAATTATACGAAAAATTTAAGTCAATCAATTATTCGCAAAAAAAAAAGTTCGTCTAATCGTTGAATAAAAGTGAGCGAAACGTGGAACGTCGATATCACAATTTCTCCTTTTAGGATATCCTTAATTTATACGGTGTAGTCTCAAGTAAGTTGAAACGCTGACAAAAATGACACCTTTCTCACTTTCACGCTGATTCCACAAAAGCTTAAAGAACGAATGATAGAAGGAAATAATTTTCTACCTTATCGTTTCTCGTCGTTCTAGACTTGACGGGCTGTGCTCGATGTAGATCTTACGTTCGCGCAGCTTTACGTAATGAAAATAATGGAAATTTCGAGGTTGCCGATTTTCCCCTAGAAGAAAATCAATCCGCAACCGCGATTGGCCGAAAGTTACGTCGTCACGCGCGTTGATTTGCTGTCTGGAGTCTCATAAACTTCGTTCAGCCAATCAAACGCTTGGAATTAAACTGTCATGGCGGCCGAAAATGGACTAATTTTTTTTTACTTCCCGAATCTCGACGAACTGGAAAAAACATAAAACCTTGTAAATAATCCAAATCGAACAGTATCTAGGATATTTGAGCAAAATTTGCAAGACAGGTCATATATACACTTGCAGCGGGCGAAAAACGTGATTTTCTTGATTATTTCGACAGGAAAATAAATGTCTATTGAAAAACTGTGAACGACATTCATTGGCACAGATGTTCATGTATTTTTACAATTTTTTTTTCTAACATAATTTGAAATTTTTCGTCCAGGCCCTAGCTATTATTATAATAATTCAGTGGTACTAATTTGGTTTGGTTTGGATTAATAGTTTTTTATTAATCGTGCCCACCACAAAGCAATTTTTCAAAAAAGACGATTCTGAGATAATCGCGTTAAAAAAGCTGCATGCTAAACAACCGCACGCACGGGTTATAGGCATTGTACTTAAAGAGTATGTCATAAAAAAATTTCGGTTATTCCGCTCATCACAAGTGTATATAAGCTTAATGGATTTTTAATGCAAATTCAAATATCCCGCCAATGTGCGCAGTGCCGCGCTCTGCCGGCATGAACTAGTAGCGGAACACTAGCGCCACCCTGACCGGGCATTTCTCGTCGCATACGAAAAACTCTATATCCTCGATATTCCAGTAATCGCAGCGCTGCGAACGGCAGTTTTAAAACCCCAAACGGTTTGTTTCCTGCTACGTGATTGTTTTTCGTGTGAAAATAAAGCCGGAATCACAGAAAAATCGGTTAGGTCTTGTGCCTAAAATTCAAACTAACGATATCACAATGTCGCCAAGAAAAACACGACGAGGTGAGTTCAATATCGTTAATCACGATTATTAAACCGCACTTTCGAGGTCCGAAGATGAGTATATATAACGCGCGTGCATCTGGTGTTTGGGCGGGCAACCGAGTCAAACATGGTGACCGAATTCGGCGGTTTCCACAAAACACAAATGTTATCTGTTATGATTGGATTTACTATCAAGATCGTGGCTATTTTACTGACGTATTGTCGATTAACGTACGTCACGATTAATGTGCCGTTTTCGGAATACATTAATTTTATGATCGTTGATAAGTCGACATTTTTACCGGTTAATAAACGACGCAGCGAATATTTACGAGAAACTACAGCGACTCCCGATGTAACCTACAATGAATTAAACCAACACCACAAAACTAAAAAAAAACATGCTGCTATTTTTGTGCTCGGGAAAATTATGTGGTATTTATTCCCTGACAAAATTATTTGGGTTTTTTCAGTTGACAAAATTATATTTGGTATTTTTCAACTGGCAGAATTGTTCAGGTTTCTTTAAATGATAATGTTATGAAATATTTTTAAGCTCGGAGAAGTATTTCAAGTTTTTAACGTGTAAATTTTCTTATATTTGTTTTTTTAGAAAATGTGTGAAATTTTTTTGCTGAGTAAACTATTTTTATTTTTTTGTTTACCAACAATTTTAAGTTTTTGTTACGGGATATATATTTTTTGAAATCCAGCCGATCATCATTTTGTTTTTTAGGAGCAAAGTCTGAGGGAGTCATCAATGATACTCTGTCCGAGACGATGTCTATGAAACTTTTGGCTGAAACGCCTGTAGACAAAAAAACGAGATCGAGTAAGTATTCGTTGACTATTTGAAAAATGTTATACAGTTTCTAAAGACAGGGAATTTTTTTCGGGGGAAAAAACGGCCACCGTCTTATAATTATCATTATTATAGTTATCATTATTAACAGTGGTAATTAAAACTGCAATATTCTTAATCACAATATTCTTTCGCGTCGCAGAACGGCGAGTTACAAAAACGATTGCGCTGGAATCGGACGTGGACCAATCTCCGGAAGTAAACAAGTCAAAGAGGAAAACAATCCAAGCAACGCCTAGCAAGTCGACGCGCTCCCGAAAGAAGGTGCTACTGGACAACACGGTAAACGAGGAACCGGAAACATCTACAATAATAACTACAAAAACAAGACGTACCAGGAGAGGAAAGGAAAACGAGACTGTGGTCGATGAGACGATTCCGTTGGACGCCACAACGAAAGATGAGTCGATTAGTAATGTGATCAAATCGCGAGGGACCAGAGCACGCAAGAAAACTGCTAAGAAAATGGAGATCAAGAGTTTCGAGGAGGAAACAGCGCCTGCAAAGGAAATCAATGCCAGTGCCGCGGTAAATGTAACGATTATCAATTCAACGAATAACGAAAACGCAGCCTCGATGTCCGACGAAGACACCGAAGTTTTGCAGGTAATTACACAAGATTCTGATCAGAAAATACATTTTTATTTTGGGGTATTCCACGTCAAATCAGCAGCCTATGACCGTCACTCTCATCGATTTTGTTCTTTTCTTAAGACGATGTTATTACCGGCCCATATAAAGGCCTCAGAATTTTTTTTTAGATTTTTTTACCACCAGCAATAATTTAAAATCCTCGAAAAAAATCAATTTCTAAAACGCCGTTTTTAAAAATCTTTTTTTAATTTCATGTCGCAATTTGATTTTCAATTTTTTTAATCAGGATAACTTTCTTGAATATCAATGGATCTCAATTTCTTTGAAGATTGTAGAATTTCCCAAATGCCCGAAAACAATTGATATCGTTAAAAAAAATTCACAATATATATCGCTTGGATTGCGAAATGCATTTGCGAAAGTCGACGAATAGGCGAAGCTTATGTGTTGCGTTATTTCCCATTGTTTGAACATTTTTTAAATTCATGTCTGTGTTAACAAATGGAATTTTAGAGTGCATTTTAGTTTAACGATGAATTAAATCTAGGTTTCCAGCAGAATTTCACGTCTAAATGCCGCAGCAGCGACGCCAGCGAATGTTTTGCCTGCAAATCGACGATCGCGAAGCACCAAACAGCGTATCGAGGATTTTACGCCGGAAAGCAGTCCGATAACGGTTAATCTTACTCCTCATCGTACGACAAAAACGCCGCGAAAATCGCCTATGAATCTCGGTTCTCCGAAATCTCACGCTGATGCTCCACAGCGTCTCTCGAAGACTCCGAGGAAATTACCAGTGGTCGTGGAGTCTCCAGTGCCTTCAGAGATGTCAATCACCTCATCGACGCACAGCACGCCAGAAAAATCCGCCCAGAAACTCAGCAACTCGAAGAAAGAGAATAAATCTTCAAAAGCACGCAAGAGTCCCGGAAAAAGTCCTCGCCCCAGTCCCAACACAGTGGTTGCAGTCAGAAAGTTCTCAAAGTCCCCAAAAATTGTCCTCCGTTCGCCAAAGCCCAAATCCGCAAAATCTAAGACGCCTAAAGTGATAGCGAGCAAAGTAAAACGATCTTCTATACCCAAAGTATCATCAAAAACTTCGCCAAAACAAAGCAAAACGCCGGTGAAAAGTCCCGCTCGTAAATCCCCAAAATCTCCCCGAAAATCTACCGCATCACCAAAGAAATCAGGAGAACCAACGAGTCCGAGAAGATCCCTGGAAAAATTCCCCAAACCTGCAAAATCTCCGTCTCTGATGAGTCTCCAGCTGGCGCGAATAGATTCACCGAGTTTGCCACGAGGAACGAAGCTATTTAGTCCAATTTCAAAGCCGAGAGCAACTAACAACCGTTCCCCGACGGTGACGCTCAACAAAATCACATCAACGAGTGTTGCGACACCGGAAACGGTCACTCGAACTTCATTGCGAAGAACACCGATGGACGAATCGTCGAAATGCACTCCGGCAAAAAGCGCGAGCGCTGAAAAGCGCTCGGCTCAAGGCGGCGAAAGTCCTCACAGACCTAAATCGACGGGAAAGAAACGCGCGGCTATTACAGATTCGGGAACGCCCTTGAGGCCTATAGAAAGTCCTGGGGAAAGTGCAGCTGCTGGAAAATCTATAATACTTTCATCGAGCAATACGCCCGTTCATATCGAGACAACGAAGACGTCAAGCGGCGGCGGCGGGTCTCGAATGTTGTCGTCGACTCCTAGGGAAAGGATTCGGCGTTCTTTGAACCTTTCGCCAAGCTTGGTTCTCCGATCGGATCCCGTGAACAGCCCACTGAACGGGGAAGTTCCGGTGGGCAGTTCTACAATGATTTCCGTGGGAAGATCAACGCGTCGCAGTCTTCGTATCGATGACGAGTCCAATCCGCTTATAAGCGAGGATGGCTCGTTCAATATGAGCCCGCAAGGGGGCGATTCTCGATTGAACGGAACTTTTGAGGTAGTTAAGGACAAAGACGCGACAATTGTCGCGGAAAATGAGCAGGAAAAAAGCGGGGATGGGACTTATGACTTGGCGGAACCTAAGACTCCGAGTTTGAGGAGAAAAGCTGCGAAGCGTAATCTTGGGGATTTAGACGTAAGTGGCGAGGAGAGAGCCGTCAAAAGGACGTGTCGCGTACGATTTGCGAGTCCTACAGCCAATGGAGAGGAGGATAAAACGATCGAAACTGCGATTAGCCGATCACGATCCGCGACTCCTGGACATCGGGTCGTTGCTAAGCGAACCTCGCAAACGCCTAATGGCGCGGGAATTTTGGGGGGTACAGCTACTACTCCTGGTCGCAATACTACGGATAATAAGTCGCGTAGAAGATCGAGCTCGATGACGAATGTTTCGGTGCTGAAAACACCGGTCGGCTCGCAGAGACGATCGAATTCTGTGTCCGATGCCAACGCTGCCAGGTCTGCTATTAGGAAAGCGCAGACGGCGTCGGCTATTAGACTCAGCAAGCCGAGACTATCGATTCCGTCGACTAAGAAATCAGGTACTTCATTTTATTTTATTTTTTTTTGTAGTCGCACTTTTTTTCAGTTTAGTTTTATTTGAAATTAAAAATTGTAGGGCGTTTCGCGTATTATTTTTCATCATATGCACTACGACTTTAAAATAATAGCGCTAATCATTCTTTACTAATACTTAAAAACAATGTATGCTTAATAACTTTTCTCCCGTGGTACAATAAGCACTAATTTGTTATAATTTCCAGAGGTAAAGACTCCAGTCGCTAGAAAAGCTCCAAACTTTGCTCAGATTCATCAGAAGAAATTTGCTGCAATGGAATCTCTCGTAGACGCGAAGAAGCGGGTGGAGAAGCGTCACATAGCCATCAGCAGCAAAATACCGACTAATATGACAAGGGGTAAATTTTGAAAAATAGTCAGCCATCTTGTAATTGTGCAACTTACATGAAGTGTGCTTGTTATGAAGGAAGTAATTTTTGTATTATAGTGAAGCTCGCCGTACCGCCAAACATCAAAGAACCAACAAACGTAAAAATACCGACGAAAATTGAAGTGCCGAATAAACCGGCACCTTCCACGCAACCCATAGCTCCAGTTGTCCCAGTTAATGGTGCTTACAACCGATATGGATTCAAGTTGAGGAAGGATGATGCTACAAAGATAATAACCCAGAAAAAACCGCCGGCGATGAACAGGTACGAATAAAATTCCTTATAACTATTTTTAGGAGAGTATTTCGTACAATTTATTCCTTATTTGCCATAAAAATCACACGCTTCAAATAATTTTTACTTTTCCACGAATCTGAATTTCCAAATAATCCTTATTTCATTCTGAATTTCAGCCAAAAGAAGCAGAACGAAAATCGTCTATTGCTGAAAGGTGTGCGCACGAATCGACGCTTCGATTTGATAATGAAAGCGCGAAATATAAATATTTGATCTAATCTAATTTAAAAGAAAACAAAAAATAATGCGTTAAAACGCTATTTTTTTAATATATAGCGGTTTTTTTTTCTCTGTACAGTTTTTTCGACATGTAACGTAGGTTTAACCATTTATAATATTTTACACTATCGATTGCCACACGTTTGTTTTTCTATCTTTTTTCCTTCGAGGGATTTCTTTTTATCTGCACTTTGGTTCATGGCAAGAAGGTTTGGATGATCGATTAAGGTAAATACTGCGCTTCGCGCTAATTTAATTAGTGCTTATTTTTTACAATTTCTTGTGGTTTAATTGACAGTTTTGAGGAGTTAGTGTTTAATAACTCACGCATCATTAGTTCCCAATATATACATTCATTCTCAACAAATCAAATAGAGAATTCACCGATATATGTAATCGTCCGATTTCATATTTTTTCGTGCATTAAAAAAAAAGTATTAACCATAATAACAGCCCAATTATGACGAGAAATATCTCATTTTGATTGTTAAAAGATCCTTGAATGAACAATCGTTCAGGTTTTGTATAGTATTAGTGGTTTAGAAGTTGCAGCAATTTTAATGCCTTGTCGTAGGTTAGAATAGGATAATCAAACGGTTGTATCTTTTGAACTATAGTTCTATAAAAAATCTCGCAGGTCGAACGGTAAAGGATCTTTCGATAATGAAAATGCAATGTTGCAAGTCATAGTTAGTCTATTATTATTGTTTATTCTTTTGAGAAATTGCGCGAAAAAATAGGGCTTCGGAATTTGTTAGAAATAAATTGTTGTACTATTCATATAGAAGCTGTGAATGTATTTGTATATTGAGAACTATTTCTACCTCAGTAATTTCTCATAACTGTCAATTGAACCATCAGAAATTGCAAAAACTCAGTTAGAAATTCAGTACTTGTTTGACTAGTGTGAAGCGTTGACTATCTCGAAAAGACTTTGAATGGAAATTTATTTGTTCACTGAGCCGTTTACGATTTGCCATCGGAGTCCAAAGCGATAGATTCAAAGATCGCCGAATCCTTAAGCTTGGTCTTCGAAAATCATACTAAAACCACGACAAAGCCCGATTTTCTTAATAAAAAAAAATTACAAATTTTATTAAGCGATATTGTTGCCTATTTTCTTTAAATACAATCATCGCATCATTTAACAATTATCTTTTTTTTGTAGGCTCGTTAGAAACTTGCGTTAATTTTATTATTGAATCTAAAAGAAGAGCTTAGTTTTTTGTGAATGAAATAATTGTATGATTTAGAATATACAAATCCATCGTTTTTTTTTTCTTTTTTAAAATATATATATAACGTTAGGGTTATTCTGAGCTTGTTAGTGATTATGAGACTGGATTGAATAAAAGTAAGAATGGGTCGGTATTGAAATTTATTTTTTAATCCTATTATAGTTATAAGTCATCAATTCTAATGATCAGAAGCAATTTGTACACTCAGAAAAAATCTTGAGTGAAAAAAAATCTCCAAAATTAACTATTTCGCGCACATTAAAAAAAAAAAAATCAACATCAAAATAAAGACAAAAATTGGAAAAAATTCGTATGCATTCAAATAAATGACCATATCATTTTCATTAGAAAAAAAGTTAGGGCGACTGATTGTTTGTTGAACAATTGTTTTTTTCACCAATTTGTTAATAACATTTTGGGATTATTGTTAGGCAAAATCAATCTTTTCAGTACGTTTTATATGAATTATTTTTTTCGGATTTTTATCTTAGCAGGAAGTGATCGAAATTGTCTCTGAAACTCACTTTTGGCGGGACTGTACGTATCTTAAATCCTTAAGATTGCTAGGGAAATATTTCATATACTGAAAGCGCAGGTTTCATGAGAAGATTGACGCTGTATAAAGTGGCGCATGCGCAGTGCTAGCCTGAAATCACCACGCGACTTATGCTTCTATGTTCTTTGGTTAGTGTATAGTATACTTCACAACACGTGGTTGATGCACGAATGATGTCCATGATCTGTTAACGCTTATTCACCGGACGGTAAAATTAAAAAATTCCAATGTTGTACATAATTGGTCTTGGTCTCGGAGACGCAACAGATGTTACAGTCAAGGGACTGGAAATCATTAAAAAATGTGATCGTGTTTATTTAGAATCATACACATCTATTTTGACGGTCGGACCGGATGTTTTGGTACGTATATCTATATGCAACAGTAATCTATTACTATTGCCCATCAGGCAATTATTCATGAAAGCATTATGATAAAAACGTTTACAGATCCGTGTTCACGAATTAAAACCTTTATTTGATTTTTTCTTGCGGATGTCAAAGGTTTGTTGCGTACCTGGATTTTTGGCGCGAAAATTTGAAATACGAAAAATAGTCTTGATGTCATTTAATCTCGATTACTTTCATAAAGTCATGAAACCGTGTAATGAAATTCAATTATCATATCACTTTGATGCATATGACGAAAAAAAACTGCAATCATTTACATTTGTTCTATAATATTCTAAATATTTACAATATTGTAAAAATATTTTTGAAGATTTTCGAACCTCAATATAAATACATGCCTTGGTAAAAATATATTATAGAGACTTATACAGATCGATAAAATGTAAATGAAATTTAGTTGTAATTATAAACAGTACATCGGAATAAATTATACGTGTTTAGACTGAAAGAATTATCATGATCTATCGTAAAACCCTGAAATAAATCAAAAAGTTTTTTGTCAGTATGTTGAAAAAGTTAAAAATCTGAACTGAATGAATTATTCGTTACCTTTTTATGACGCAAATAGATAAGAATTTTTATTTCACAGGAGAAATTCTATGGGCGGCCAATAATAGTCGCAGATCGTGAATTGGTTGAGAGCGGAACGGATGAAATTTTGGCAGACTCCGAAACGAAGAATATTGGTTTTCTGGTGATCGGCGATCCATTCGGTGCAACGACGCACTCTGATTTAATATTAAGGGCTAAAGAACGTGGCATTAAATTCCAAATCGTTCACAATGCTTCGATTATGAATGCTGTTGGCTGCTGCGGTCTCTCGTTATATACTTTTGGTGAGACAATCTCGATTCCCTACTGGACCGACACGTGGCAACCCGACAAATTCTACGAAAAGATTGCTGGAAATAGGGCCAGAGGTCTTCACACTCTTTGTCTTCTCGATATTAAAGTAAAAGAACCGACTCTCGAAAGTCTCTGCAAAAAGAAGCGGGAATACATGCCGCCCAGATTTATGAGCGTTTCGGAGGCTGCGGATCAATTGCTTCAAATTGTTGAACGCAGAATTGCGGCAAAAGAGGAAGTTGGTAAGTTCTCGCGATTACTCAATAGAAATTTAAGTAATATCGAATTAAATTGTGCTAACAAGACAATTTAACATAATATAGTATTCAATGGTTTTTATTTTTTAAATCTGCCTATGCAATAATACATATGATAATATATTTTTTTTATTTCCGTTTTTACACTTTGAATTTGACGGTATCCTAATTAAATAATTTTATTACTTTATTGTTGATTTCACAACAATTTCTTTCCATATGTTCAATTGCGGTTTTTAAAATTGTATAGCATATACGGAAGACAGTCTCGCCGTCGGATTGGCCCGCGTGGGATCCGAAAATCAACGCATCATTGCCTGCAGTCTGAAGGAGATGCGAAACACAGATCTTGGACCTCCTCTTCACTGCCTCGTAATACCAGCTGAAAAATTGTTTTTTATGGAGTATGATTATTTACTTGAATATGCCTCGAATGTTGAGGAGTTCTCCAAATTTGCAAAACAGGGAGAATGATCGACAATTATTTATTTGCTACAAATAATGGAGATTGTACGAATAAAATATGAATGACTGAAATGTACCCAACTTTATGATTTTTTTTATTTCTCGGAATATTATCATTCGCTACTCCAAATAGTAATTTCCTTAGCGTATTTTTGTTGTTCTTGTAACATCGGCGAGGAATAAAACTGCTGATAACAAAACGACGTGGATCTTAGTTAACAAGCACGTCAACGTCTACATTTCAGATGACACATTAATTTCTTACAGGGCAAATATTTTAGCAAGTCGATATATTGAACAGCTCGACTATTTTTGGCCCCAACTTAAAAACAATTTTCTTCAGGATGTTATCATATTTTTCAGTGAATGACTCAATAGAATTTGAGGAAGAATTTCGTAATTAACTTGAATAACATTTTTTTAAATACTTACATTTTTAACAACAGCATATCTTTAAAACAGAATATTTTTAATTCAAAACATTAACAAAAGTCGTTCAAACTTTTGCGATCTTCACATTAATGTTTGATTTTTGCAGAAGCTGCACATTAATTTGGTGTTTACAGAAAGTGCACTAATAATGCCATACATACAAATGGCTTCTTGATACTTCGAGCAATTTTGCGGGCATATTTTTCGTGCGTGACAAAGCGGTGACTCTATGTAAAATACTCGCATACATAAGAGCGTGTCGTGAGGGGAGCTATGTTCTTCTATAGTTCTATAGTACAGTCAGATGGCCATGGAGGCCCACTAATCAATGGAAAACCATCGACCGCCCCTTGGCGAAGGTGAAATCCACCGGCAGGGTTCAGTCGAGCTCGAGAACTCTCCACCTGGCGACGTGCCTGCCAGCGACGTCACTCTTCAACCTTCGACGGCCTCCTACATCCCTTATCGTTACTTTTTCTCGAGGCTTTTCAGGTATTACGAATTTTGTCGATCATTTCGAAATCAATTATCGATATTAGTCATTTTATTCAATGGATCACGGTAAATTATTTACGTATCACGACTATGAAAGACACTAATATTTAGATTTTTTTTTCGAAAGTGTCAAGTTTTTTTTTCTAGCAAAACTTTGAGATAGATAATAGCGGGTTCATTTTGTCTCTACGCTTGAAAAATTTCATATCATCATGTGGAGTTTTTGAGAATTTTTTTAGATTTTTTAATTCGAGCTGACAATATTTTCTTCCTGAAAAAATGTAATTAATTTCAGTATGGAAAAAAATTAATAGAAAATTACGAGTTAGAGCAATAACACATAAAATCGTGGTCGAAATCTGAGTCGTCGAGGCTCTGATGCAGATTGAATCGAGGCCTTTCAGGTATTATCAATGTTGTCAATCTTTTCAACATCAATTATTTGTATTGGCCATTTTAGTTAATGGTTCACGTTGAACTTATTTATTTACAACAAATATGCGAGACATTGAATTTTGAGGGGAGGCTATAACTTTATAATTTTCTTCCCTCATAAAACTTACTGGATCGTTACTATAGAAGAGGTCTCTTTTGCATTATGAACTTTTCTATCGGAATAATATAACGAAATGAAAAGGGGAAAAAAATGTATTTGGATATGAATTAACAAATAATTTAATTATTATAGATCCATTTGACTAATTTCTGTTTTCTTCGTTCTATTAAAGTTTATCATGATTATTCTTAAATCGATGAGTAATTGCTGATATTAATTTTTCTTGTGACAGAAAGGTTTCACCACATTTCTTATCTTTACTAATCGCTTCAGTTATTAAGTCCGGGGATAGGAAATTATATATTTTTCAATAGTAATTCGCTGATTGCTGTGTCACGCGAGATCGATTCTCGTAATTTCGAGCTAACGTGGTACCATTGCTCTCATAATTTAGTGTGTTCCATATATAGATCGTCAAATAATTCAGACGTTAAGATTCCATTAAGCATGAAAGTCATTTAATAGACATCCATCTATGTCATGAAAAAAGATTGCGAAGTAGAGACTTGCAAATTTCTTTCTTATTATTGTTGGATTTTTACAAATCGATCTCCATGGAGTAGATTTGTAAAAGATTTGAAAAGGTAGAAAAGATTAGAAAAGGTAGATTCCAAGTATGTCGATCTATTTTGGTTTCCTCACGGAGAAAGTTTTGTAAAAAGCCATCAATCACGAGGAAGAAATTTGCAAGGTTCTACTTTAATGCTGACTTTAGTTCAAAACACGTTTTACTTAAAATTCAAAGTCTAATAACATTTTCACTGTTCGACCGATTTGTGTCAAATGTATAATCTAAAAATAGATCGAATTACGACGAAAATAATAGGAACTTTATGCTTTTGTGTTGTGCTACATTTCCATTTTAATTATTTGCAAATTGAACCTTAAGTAGATTCAAAAAGAAACAGAAGATATTTGTAAAAATATATAAATTTCCCGTCTTCTTTGCGATAATTTTTTTTTTCATTTAATAAATAAGAGACCGAGAAGAAAACTAAATTGTATCTCTCTATACATAGTAATTTCTCCAAATAACCGTAATCAAGTCAAATGAAAATGATAAAAAATACATTTCCTGCTGATCAATATTCCAGAAAAAAGTCCGTCCCGATGGCTTCTTCAACAATGGAGGAATCAAAATTGCCAGGTGGTTACTTAGTGACTCCAAGAGTCCCACAAGGTCTGGCAGCAGCAGTCGAGGGTTTGACCCGTGAAGTAATTCGTCATTCCCCGGAAGACATATACGTATTCGCAGCTCATCACTTCGAGAAGCTACTGTTGATCCGTGAGCGATGCGGACCCGAAGAAATGGCATCGAATCGCGACAGTAACTTCAGGACTCTGCGAGAAATGAGCCAGGCCTTGAAGATGAGAGAAGTCGATCGGGACAACACAAGGTCATCGAGAAATCCCTCGGACCAGGTCGGTTGGTCATTGAATCAAACGGCAAAAGTACTAAAACGCCACAGAAGCATTTTCGGCGACGCGGGACGTCGAATCAGCACCGACGAAGTCTTCCAGATGGCGAACCAAAAGGAAAATGACGCCCGAACCTCCAAACAATTAGCAGAAAGAAAGCAGAGTCGAACCAGCGTTCAAAGAAGAGAAGAAGGTCGTTCCAACGAAAAACCATCGAGCCAAATCGCCGACGAACTCTGGAAAGCTTCCACAAGCAGAACTGACCGCTCTTGGTCTAACGAAGACTCCCCTGAAGTATCAGAAACAAGGTCAGGACCCAGGATGATAACGCAGATCCCAAGTCTGCAAAATTCCACAGGTTTGCTGGCCAAAGACATAAAAACAGAACTGAGAAAAAACCGAATAACCAGCAGGGAAAGAAGAAACGTCAGAGCAAAACCTGAAGACAGAGGTAGCATCGACCGTTCAGACGTCAAACAAACCGCAAAACCTTCGGGAAGAAACGTAGCACCAAGAAAATCATCGGAACGACTGAAGAGAACGGAAACAGAGGTCGAAAAACGTAACCGCAGAAGCGTTGAATCAACTAAGTCATCCAAAGATCGTCAACACAGTCATAAAACTCCAGAATCCAGAGCCATGAGCATGGACAGGGTTAAGGATTATGTGGTCCAAAGATTCGCGACTACCAAAAGTCTTGAGGAACTTCAAGACCTTAATTACGTGGAGAAAGTTCAGGAGATCATCGATGAAACTGGTCCAATAATAAAGGGGAAGGTGGAAGAGCTGAAGAGTGGCATGATTGGGAGATCCAAGAGAAGTTCCTGGTTTTCCGAGTCGAGAAATGATCAAATGAGAGGATCCAATGGCTCAGCGAGCGATAATCGAAACAGTGCTGAAAATTTGAGCCGCAAAGATTCGGTGGAAAGTTCTGAGGCTTTGAGACAATCGGCCGATGCGCTGAGACACAGACTAACCGAGACTCAACATCTTCTGGAAAATGTTTCCTCGAAAATGACGAGACCACGTCGATCAAGATCTGCAAGAAGTTCCAGAAGATCAGTGACTAGTGAAGACGCAATGTCTTGCAAAGATTTGGGAGAAGATGCGACAGCCTCGAAGACTGAGACCTTGAATAGAGACAACGGACTAGAGAGAAGATTGAGCAAAACAAAAAATCTGTTGGAAGACATTTCCTCTGTACTTTCGGGGCCTATGAGACGCTCCAGTTCCGCTAAGAGTCTTCGGAGACAAGAAGACGATGATCTCAGTGATTTGGGATCCAAAGATGCATTGAAGACAAGACTGGACGAGACGAGAAATCTTTTGGAAGGACTTTCAGCTACTTTTGCGATGCCTGGTCACAGAGTTGGATCATCCAAAGGGAGAAGAAGAAGAGCCATCGGGAATCTTGTTTCCGAAGAAATGAGTCTTTCGGATTCTCAAAATATGTCCAAGGTCAGTCTCCCATCTGTGAGATCGGCATCCGCAAAGAACTCCTCAGGAAGTGTCTCCAGAAGTGATTCCGACCACCTTGTTCTTCCAGCGATTTCGCCGGAAGCTCCGAAGTCGAAGAAGGTCAAGGAAGATCTGGTACTGCCAGCTCTTTCGCCTCCAGGAACTGGATCTTCCAATGACGGCTCGAAAATCGGTGAAGATGACGTTTTTGCCGAAGAAGATATTCCGGAG
This sequence comes from Tromatobia lineatoria, assembly GCA_949699805.1. Classification (NCBI taxonomy): domain Eukaryota; kingdom Metazoa; phylum Arthropoda; class Insecta; order Hymenoptera; family Ichneumonidae; genus Tromatobia; species Tromatobia lineatoria. Next base: position 1,101,572 of record OX453052.1, read on the forward strand.
ATTCCGGTTGAGGATAACATTCCGGAAGCGATTGCTGAAGATGTCTTCAGGGACAGCCTCAATGTCACGCCAGATTTTGACGACATTCCGCAACGACCGGATTCTCTAGAACCTTTAGAAACCATTGAAGACATTGACGATACCATTAAATCGGACAACCTTGAAGAACGGCTCCAGGAAATTCAGAAAGTTGAAAAGGATATTGAGAAAGTCTTCACTTCAAAGACCTCAAATAACACGCAACACTTTGAAGAGCGTAGAGATTCTGGTATTAAGAAGAAACTGCAAGAACTTCAAGAAGCTGAGAAGAGAATCGAAAGAATTTTCGACAGTGAAGTCGTCAAAGAAACTAAAGACTCTCCGAAGTCTGAAACGAAAGATGACGCATCAGTGGATGATGTTGACGGGTCAAGTGAGCCCGAAAGAAATGTTGAGAAAGAAATAGACACTGAGAGAAGTTCGGCGAAAGGAAGTGGAAGAAATGATAAAGGAGAAGATGAAGAAATGAAGAATGATAAGCAGGTGACGAGTAATAGCTTCACTCCTTCACCGGAACCTCTTAATTATACCTATGTTCTGACAGAAGGTTCGCCCTATGAAATTCCAGACACGGTCACGACTGTTATTATACCTGAACGAAGCGTTGATTCACCGGTATCTGACAGACTGGACGTTGTTTTGGAAGATGGCGAGGATGTAAAGTTGAATTTAGTTTCTGGAGATATGGTGAGAAAAGAAATGAAAGACGTTAAAGGAGTTTATGAGAAGGTTGTTGAAGAAAATCCTGAAAATGTTGCTGATGAAATTGCTGAAATTGATAAACCTGAACTCGAATCATCGACTGATCATAACGACACAGAAAAGAGAAGTCCACCGAAGTCACCGAAAAACGGATCGAATGAAGACAATTCTTCCCTGAAGAACTCTGACCCTTTTGGCGAGGTCGTGGAACCTGAGCCAATAGAAATGACTTCTCCCGACATCGACTTCATTCGCGGTATCGAAAGTCGACAAGAAATGCATATATCTCATCAAGATCTTGGCCGCATAAATGAAGAAATGTCTGAAGAGCTTGAGGAAGGCCTTGAAGACACAGAAAAAACTGTGGAAACTCCAGATGCCCATATTAGCCAGATAGATGAAGAACACGATGAAGATAAGAAAGCTGAAATGGTCGAGACTGCGGAAGAAACCAAAAAAGAAAATACAGAGGAAATTGCGGACAATTCAGAAGAAAAAACCGAACATGATGACGTCAAGAATGTGTGTGTCGTTGAAACTATTGAAACAGGAGAAATCATTGAAGCTGTAAAGGAAACCAAAGAAGTAGCTGCAGGAAGTTCACATAGTTCGATTGTCCAGGAGGAAAAAGAAGATAATTATGACAAGGAAACTTGCGAAGCAGCCGGAGAACCAAAAACAATTGAAGCTACGGAAGAATTAGAAGAGGAAGGTGCCAAAGAAGCTGAAAGCAGTCCAGATGGACCAGTAATTCATCCAGAAAGGGAAGACAATGAAATCCAAACGTCTGATGTAGATAAACCGACGACAAAAACTGAATCCGATTTGTCGCCTTTCAGACAGAATCTTGGTTCCTCATCATCGAATGAGGCAAAAGAAAGCAGCGGTCCCGACGAACCATTAGAATCCGCTAAAGGCGCTAATTCCGCCGATGAAGAAGAAAGCAGTGACACAAGATCACCGGAATCTTCGAACGAGGTCAAAGAAACGACCTTGACCGATGGTTTAAGCTTATCACTCGATCCCACCAGACCATTTGTACCAGAATTGAACTTGGATTCTCTTCAGGATATCACTGTATCTTCCTTCAAAATGACTGAAGATGAGTATGAGAATCAAGGTCACGCTGAAAGTGCCAACACTAATTCCATCACTGAAACTCTCACTTCCGACGAGAATCACAGAATAATCGAGAGTGACCTTCCTGAAGAAGCTGTTATGGAGTATCTTTTGTCGTCTTCCGAACGATCAAAACTGAAAGAAGTTACAATAGGCCAAGTGGAAATTGCTGAAGAACCAATCGTAAAAAGTCAAGTCGAAATAAAGGAAGACATTTGCGTTAAAAATAGCGCTTATGTCACAGGTCCTGACAATGAAAAAGATAATCTTGCTGGAGATCAACAACAAAGTCAATCTGAAGAAAAAGAAGAAAGTGGAAAAGGTGAATCTGATAAAAGTTGCATAGGCGATGAAAAGAGAGAAATCGAGGGAGAAATTATTACTAAAAAGGATGAGACGGAGAATTTAGCTGGTGATAAAATAGTACATGAAGAAATAGCCGAAGAACAAGAAGGTATAGCGAAGGTTTCTGCAGAAGATGAAAAGGAAGAAATTGCTGAAGAAGACAAGGTGGAACAGAAAAGTCCAACCGAACACGAAAAAGTTGATGATTCAGTTGCTGAAGAAGTGGAACAGGTGAAAGTATCGGAGTTAAAAGAAGATTCACTGAAAAGCCCCACAGTAGACGAAAAGGAAGAAATACAGGTAGAAATTGACGAAAAAGACGAAAGAGTCAAAACAGAACATGAAAGTTCAAGCAAATCAGAAGAAATGGAAATTTCGGCTGTTGAAAAAGAGCAAAATCGGCAAGTTTTGGATGAGGAAAACGAAGAGAACAATCCAGACGACAAAAAAGCAGAACTTTTCACCACAGAAGACAAAGATGACCGATCAACTGAAGAAAAATCAGCTGCTAAGTCAACAACCCCCGAAGTCGAGGAAAATGAAGAAATAAAAGAAGATGATGATCAATTTTCGGAATCGGCGATCGTTGAAGATGCTGAAGTTGGGGATCACAAAGTGGAAGACCAAACAACTAAATCGGAGGACTTAAGCCGCGAAGACACATCGGTCGAAATCGGGGAAAATTGCAAAGTATCGGTATCAGAAACGGAAGGCAACGATTTTGTGGATTCTAAAGAGATCGAAATGTCAGAACTTTCGCCCACCGAACATGGCGATGGATCAACCGAAGAAAAATCGGATCGTCAATCGGCAACTTCCGGTGTCGAGAAAAATGAAGAAATAAAAGAAAATGATAGTGGATCTTCGGAATCGGTGACCGTTGGAGATCCTGAAATTGTGGATCACGAAATGGAAGTCCAAGCAACTAAACCGGCAGATTTGAGCTGTGAAGTCAAATCGGTTGAAGAAGGATCGGACGAAATACTGGAAGAAAGTTTCGTGGAAGAAGATACACCGTTGGCAGTATCAAGATCGGCAAGTCAGTGCACAACACGTCGAGTGAGTTCGGGAAATTTAGCGAGACTTCGGGAAGATCCAACGCTCGGTTGGACGGAAGAATCGGAACGGGAAATCGGCAACGAGGAAGAAGGAAGTTCGTCGAAATTGAAGTTTTCAAAAATCGGCGGTGAGACGATAAAGGAACAGGGTTCTGACGAAATCGACCAGAGTCAGGATTCCGGAAGTCCGAAAAATATAAGCGATGATGCCAACGGAAGTCTTACGAAAGATAGCAAGGAGTATCACATTTACGTACCGGAAGTTGACGCTAGTGAGGATAATTCGACGACGGAAAGCAGCACTGTTGACTCAGCCGTCACCAAAATTCAAGCAAGTGAGTTTCTGAAAATGTGAATCGACGTTATTCAAAATATTAGTTACGTGAAACCTAATCAAAGGTTGACAATGAATTACTTATTGGCAGTGAAGCATTTTTTTCGATGTGCTTAAATTTTTTCAAAATTATTTTTATCTCTGATATATAGCATACAAAATATATTTGAAAAATGTGAGCACACCGAAAAAAATTAGCATAGCTTTCATAATTTTATAATTTTTTGAGATTTAAATTTGCTTAATTTATAATGAAGATTTAAAAATGCTACTCCACCAATTTTCTCGTAGTCTGTAAATATAGCAGTGGAATTTCTGTGAGATTTCCAGCAAAATCAAAATGTTCAATCGCAAAGAAAAAAATATGCCCAACTTTGATTTGTCCGTAAATACATGAAAATTATTTCGCAAGATTACGAAGAAATTTATAAGTACATTTGAAGATCTAAAGTTTGTAAGTTTATCGGGTCAGATCTGTGACTTAATCTTTGTCACGTATCAAACTAAATACCATATAAGCGAAAATGCACTATCCGTTTACTGCGGAGTTTTATGTGGTAACTGGAGAAGCATAATTTTCTCTGTATTTGTGTACGAAAGGAGTGCGAGGCTTCCTCACACGAAGACGAATGCACCGAGGCCAGCACAACCGCAGTTCCACACTCAACAGCATACCCTCGATCCAAGATAGCATAGTGGTGAGTAATCTCTCTCTCTTCCTCTATTTTGTACTCACGTATTTTACATAGGCTCGTATTTCTTCGACTCGAGTTACCTTCACGTGAGCTCTTCTACGCTCCTCGTTTCAGACCCTCATCTGTAAAGTAAAATACATATACTGAGCTAAACCTTTGTGTGCCAAACAACCGACGATATCCATATGTGAAAATCCATACTAATCCGAAAAGTGCCCTGACTATCAAGGATTGTCCTTATTTTTTTAAATATTTTTCAACTACTGAATATAGTACTCGCAATTTTTCAAAGATTTTTAATCAACATTTTCACGGATTTATGGCTAATTAAGGGCCATCACAGAAATTATTATCAAATGCTCAGTAAAATGACAATATTTCAAGCTCTATTTTATTTTCTCCGTCTGCCTCTGAAATTCTGTATTTTTTAACCAAAAAATAATTCGAAAAAGGGCGTCCTGTAAATAAATATTCAGAGGGCGCTCAGAGAAACAACAAAAACATAAGCATTGTCCAAAATCTTTTTTGAATAAAGTGAAATAAAGAAAATCGGGATCCCTAAAACAATGGAAAAATAATCACATCAATTTCCGATGAAGAAGTAGAAAAAATGTTCAATTGTTTCTGTGAAATTTTTTTTTGTTTTTTTTTGCTGCTATTTTAATTATTATATTATACAAAATAAGTGATCTTACCATCTGCAATAATGTTCATTTACTTACAGATTTTATTCAGTCGTTACGTTCTCAGATTCTAATGTAATCTAACTTTTGGTAGTAAATGTATGTGTGGGAGTATTTTATGTGACTCTTGATATAAGTCTCGAAGTAAATTCTGTCGCGGTAATCGGAAGGTTTACACATTGGCGCTTGAATTTATATGCGGGGGTAACGCGATAGCACGAGACAACTGTGTGTCATGCAAATCTGGTTGCGAGTTCTCTCGACTTCTGACACTACAGAACGTCGGCGTTAGATACCGGGGACAGAGTTACATTTAACTTCCGAGACCTTCGCGTTGGTTTGAGTAAACAAGGCTACCATTCTGCGGGTTCTTGTCTGTTACCCGTAAACGGCGTGATACATTCAAGCCAATGTCATTGGGAAAACAGTTCGTTTACCTCTCATATAATTTATGATAAGCCTTAAGGCCTGCTCGACCTTACTACACGGAAAAGTGGCTTAGTTCGATCAACTACGATGCTTGTTTATACGTGCACTATCCAAGTCATTGGTTAGACAGATCAAGTAATTGGTTAAATCAACTAAGTCATTGGTTAGACCAAACAAATTATTGGCTAGACCAACCAAGTTATTGGCTAGACCAACCAAGTTATTGGCTAGACCAACCAAGTTGTTGGTTAGACCAACCAAGTTGTCGGTTAGATCAAGTAAGTTATTGGTTAGACCAACCAAATTGTTGGTTAGATCAACCAAGTTATTGGTTAGACCAACCAAGGTTGAAAACTTTAATTGGTTAGACCAACCAAGGTTGAAAACTTTAATTGGTTAGACCAACCAAGGTTGAAAACTTTAATTGGTTAGACCAACCAAGGTTGAAAACTTTAATTGGTTAGACCAACCAAGGTTGAAAACTTTAATTGGTTAGACCAACCAAGTTATTGGTTAGACAAGCCAAGTTATTGGTTCGACCAACCCCATAATTGATTGCAACGATCAAGTTATTGATTGACGAACTAAATTGATTTGGGGAATTCCAACTCTTCAACACTTAAGATCTCCTCAGGACTTTCATAATTCACGTGACTTTATTCTTTCTTTTTTCAAAATATCATGCAGACCGGGCTCTTTTAGGTTAGGTCTGCTCGTGTGTTGAATGGTTTTTCTTGTTTTTTTCGTGATATTCACTGCACTGACATTTTATTATTAACTTTTATCAAGACCAGAGAGTCCAGTCAGTATGAAGTCACATGTTCAACATTTGAGTTAAACATGTGTTAAAAGTCACATGAATAAAAATAACAAAAGTTGTCGATTACAACTGCGACATGAAAATACATTTATGAAGAGGCCCTGATCACGGCGAAACGTAAAAGAAAAAACAAAAAATAAATAGTCAAGTTGTCATTCGCCGAAGCAACCAGAGAAAATAAAAGTACTTATATCCTACTCATATGGTATCGTCGGTAACCGTATTGGCTGGTACTGGTTGACGTTAAACGACGCCCGGAACATAACTAATAACATACGACGGCCTATTTCGAACGCAAACCCATCTATGATTTACGGCTTTATTTTTCTTACTCTATAGCATAGCTCGTTTTCTCTCTCTCTCTCTTTCTCTTGTTGGCCGATGTCTCGCGCATCCGTAACGTACCGGGTGTCTTGACTCTCAAACGCGAAGCTTTCAGGAATGGCATAAACCTCTACAGACTCTCTCACCGCTTAGGTATCACTCACGCTATGTGCCAACGAACGCAAAATCCTTGCTACCGTTTCAGTCTTATGCTTAACTTGCAAGCTCCCACTGCCTCTACTAGCCTAACCGAGAATAGATCGATCTTGTCGCGAGTCACTCCTTCGCTCTCGGCGATTCTGCATGAAAATAAATATATTCGCAAGATGTATGAGTTATTCCACCGAAAATCAGGCACCAACATTTTTTTTTGTTGAATTTTTATTTTTGATCGGGTTTTTCGGTCAGAAATTCCGAATCCCATTTAAATAAAGAATCTCGAACATTTGTTAAACATGTGCAGAACTTAAGAAAATTAATTATCTTAAAAAGTAAGATACTTTTTGGCGAAAAATAAAATTTTATGGATATTTTTTACGGAAAATTTGGATGAAGTTTTCAGAACAACAAAATCCTATATTATGAATTTTTTTCATAATATAGGATCATGAGTCGAATTTTTTTTTTATCCAATATTTGATTCATTACAGAGCCTTGAAATTTTTGAAGCTGTAAATTTTCCTTTTTTTTTACATTTTTTAGCTAAACTATTGAAGTTAGGACAAAACGTTGAAGGAAAATTTTGTCGTTTATCTAAAGTCGAGTGCTCTTTGAAGTACGAGCTGGAGGAAAGTTCTTTTCATGTTTTCTCTGTGGCGAAAGTATGGGAGAAAGTAGCTTTTGCGTACCAGTGCGGAAAAAGTGTGTGAAAAAGTAGAGAGCCCGCCTTTGCGCATATATTCTGCTACCTACCCAAGAAAAGATACGTTTGCAGTGCGCTACAGGCACAGAAAAGTGGTCTTTCTGTGCATGTGTTGCAAAAAATAATTTTTGCACGGATAAAAGCAAATGTGTAAATTAAAAAAATGTTAATATTCAATTAAAATTAATGAAGTAGATGTCGATAAAATTAATAAGCAGATTGCGAGCTGTTGGTTCGACCCCGAAGAACGTCATCCAAACGTCTTCCGCACTATCGCGAACATCACGATGTGCTATACTTTAAAGGTCCTCGTGTTTACGCTAGAAATAGCTCCAGGCCGTCAGCCGGTGAATAATCGTAAAACGATTGCAAGATTTACAATTGCGCGATAGTTGAACGCGGGTTCCGATAGTCAGCCCATCACTAACCACCTCGTCCTTGGCACCGGAATCTTCAAAGTGTTGCAGCACACGTGTGTAAAACGTTTTTGAGGATAGACGAGAGATAAAACGCCATATGTATATCTATACTCGAATATTACTGTGAAATTCAACACTTATCAAAAATAGAAAAACGGTGCTACGAAAATTTCCAAAGAATTGATGGTCCAAAATATTTTGAAGTTTTTTTAAATCACTTAAACTCTCCGCTGACAGGAGAGGATAAATTAAAAGAATAATGTACAGAAAAGAAGCACCGACAAAATATAATTGAATAAAACTTTAAGAACGCAATTTAAAAAAATTTAATAATGCAGAGCTAAAAAGTGAGAAGAATTACAGAATGTTGAAGTAAATAATTGAGGAATTAAATAAAAAAATAAATTAAAAAATTAAAAAATTAAAGTAAATTTCCCAAAAGCAAAAAAAAAAGTTGAACATATAAGAGAATGGTTTGTTTATCATTAAGCTATCTCACTTTTTGCATTTTTTGCAATTAAAGAATTGTAAAAAATGTATTTATTGTTGCTCTAACTTCTAAAATAAACTTGAATACTTTGCCGTATTTTAAAACTAAATTAGAAATAGTGCAGAAGAAAAATAGTTTCCTTAATCGTCGACTCATTCAACTATTCTTCGTGAGTGAACAGTGGTGGTTATGCAATATCGAAAAAGGAAGTTGTAGGGTCACGTATATTCAGTGTAATGTCATGATGGTAAGACGAATTGGTGGTCTTGGCAGGGAAAACCGTTTTTGCCTCTCGAAATAATTGTTTCTCGTATCCCAGGGTCGCATAGATATTGTCGTTTGCCTTCTCGACATTTAAAGAGTGCTAATCGTGCGTGTATTTCTTCGAACCGGTCCATAACTTCAACATTTCTAAATCCAAAATAATACACTGCAGTACATTGTCGAAATTCGCAATGTCATCACAAACAAATTGCTCATTGTATTTGCTCTCGATAGGTCAGCAATGACGACAATCGAACCAATTTGGCTCTTCATCCACATTTGTTTGTATAGACAGGAATCGAAAACTTGGAACCTAAACACAAAGTAATTTTCGGGTAGCTCTCTTAATTCGCGATAAGCTTTCTGAATTCGGATATATTTAGAGCAATACCTACGTCAGAAATAGACTTTTTTTTTATTTCGGAAGAAAAAAATTTGTTTCGTTTCTACAAATTGGCAAAACACCCTTAAAGTGTATGCGGCATCGAGTGGTGCAGAAATTACCATATCGCGTGCTGAAAACTGTCAGACTGAATATGAGGCATTCCACACGACTTAAGCCACCCAAAAAAAAAATCAAAAACTGTCCAGAAATCAGGTTCAATGGTTATAATAGATACACCAAATTTTAATTATTTTTGAAATTTTTTCTGTTATGTAACAGTTACATTGCTGAGTGAGAAATTGTAATAGAGCATCAACGAAACCGATTTTTTTGTTTACTGGAAAATATCTGCGAGGAAGTGGTCATTGACATAATGCAGTGCAATAACTTCAACCTCGATGCAGTTGGTCACTGACTAAGTTTCTCAAAGAGTCATTAATCACAATTCTCGAACAAGACTTAAACAGATAAATAGTCTTGCTGAACATCGTGGGCCATTATTTCCATCGATGAATCTCGAGACGTTGACTCGCAGCTGTTTGCAAATCCGTTCCAGATTCTGTACATTCACGCTGCGGTTTTGATTGTTCGTCTGAGTCTGTCTTGAAGAATCGAGTGTAAAAGCCTCAGCGTTACAGTCTCAACATCTGATAAGATCAATTAATGCACGCGAAGTTTGATTTTGCGTCGCGCTGCATGATTTATCGAAGCACATACTCGTGCAGCAGCAGAAAAGGATATTTAAATGCGTTCATCGTGTATATATATACTGTTCAGGCATATATCACGTGACGCAAAAGAAGAGGCACGTATGGATGTCTATTAACGAGCTCATACACTCCCGCTCTGTACTTACGCAGAAGAGCCAACGATAGGTATTGTAAACATAGCTTTTACGATCTAAAAATAAACGCAAACAACGTTGAGCCCCGGTTCGACGATTGAATCGTCACCGGGAATTCACGCTCAGCGGATGTTACACGTCAGCTCTTTACTTACTTTTTGGGAATTTGTGGCTATCGTCAAAACGGAATTCTCAATTAATCTTGATGGACTGTCCAAATGTCCAATGAGTAAACTATCTAGATTCACTGATAATCGCTTTATGTCCGTCCACGAAACTTCTGAATTGAAAAATAGCAATTTTTCAAGCGTCCAGTGAACATATCCATCACATCCTGTCTTTTGGTGCATTGATTTTTAGTTTTATCCATTTTACACCGTGATTCACTTTTCTGTTTTTGTTCATGTGAATTTTTTCTTTCTAAAAAAATAAATAAAAAGTCACATGAATATTAAATAGGAGAAAAATGTAAAAATGTATGTATTATTGTATCAAATCTTACCAATTTCAAATTGTTGCGCAGGGTGAACCATGCAACGTTGACGGCCAACAATCTGAGGCAGAAAGACAGTCTACTGGAACAGCAGAAAAAGCAAACATCTCTTCATCGTTGACCCTGAACGAACCTGGACTGGAAAACGCGGCGACAAGAATTCAGAGCAACTATCGTGGTTACAAGGCGCGAAAACGCTTGAGACGCGAAGACGCAGTTCAACGAACAACTTTCTCCCTGGAAAAATCATTCGCCGAGAGTGGACTTCAACACACTGGAGAATTTCATGACTGTATTCCCCTGCCTCTTCACGATATGGCTCCAAAAAAAAAGTCTCCAGATTCTAATGGTAAGGAATTCGACTCATTTCCTCAAAAATCGGCATCCAGTTCTTTGGCAGACAAAGAAATCAATTCCGGGAGTAAAAATACTGAGGATGCCCAAAACTATGATGAGATGACTCAAGGCAACCTTGAAGACAATCAAAAGCATGGACAGATGTTTTTTGGCCAGTCGTCCAACGTTCCAGTAATTCAGTTCGGAATGATCCCCAATATTGGCCATTTGGTTGATCTGGTTGTCATGGCCAAAGAAGAATCTGCGCTGGAAAGCAGTTATCTGAATTTTATAACTAGCGTCGAAGACACCGAAGTCATCGAATCCAACCCGGAAATTAAAACGAGAGGGAAGAGTTTTTCCGTTGGAAATGTTACCAGCGAAATCCTGAAGAGGCCTCCGGCTTTTTCGGATCCACCGGTCGGTGTCATCATCGAGGAAATCACGAGTTCTGAGATTGAAAGTTTTTTGAATAATCATTCACCGGAATCGGAAATGAAAGGGAAGGAAATAGAGACGGAGTCTTCGGGGTCACCTAAAGCACCTTGCGCTTCTTCTGAAACCATTTCCGACTCCACAGAAGATCCCAAAATCGAAGAAATCGTCCCAGAAGAACAAACGACTAATAAAACACCGGAAAGTCCCAAATCTTCCTACAAAGATGAAGAAAACCTTGCAATTTCCGAAGAAAAAATGAGGAAAGACTTTGGAATCCCCGCGAGCTTCTCTTTGTCCCAGACGAAGGATTTTCTGGGCCCCGAAAGTTCGGTAGATTCGATGGAATGTCCGGTTGATGAGAGCGAAGAGAAAAGCTCTCCCAGCGGTTCGGGGAAAGATGTTGAAGCATCAAACATCGAGGGAAAAGTTAGGGAGGATTCTGAGGAAGAAAAAAACATTGAGGGTCAAAGAGATTGGCCGTCTGGATCGGATGTTATCAAGGAAACTATAAAGGAAGAGGAACCGTTCGTTTCCAATGTGGATGACGTATCTTCAACGCTATCGTTTTCTCTGAAGGTTGAAGACTTCTTGGGTCTTGGATCTGAAGATTCCATAGAGCTTCACAGGAGAAAACCCATACTGGAAGTGACGTTGACACCTGGTGATATCATGAAGTCTATGAGCCTCTCGCAGGAGAGCCAATTGGCTGGCGAGAGAATCGAATCACCAATCACCATGGTGCAAATGGCTCCAGGACGTTCCGAGTCCTTGCATTTGGAGGAACCGTCGGAAAGTGGATGTGAAGATGATGTGAAGTCATTCGATCCCAGTGCGTCAAAATCTGCCCATAAATAAACGAGCTAAGAGCTTATATGATGGCAATATTTTTTTATAATCAATATGATGATAATTCTAGTATGTACGATGTTCTTGATACGGAAGCCGCGATATAGCGTCAGGAAAGATGCTCTACTTGGACAAAAAAAGATTTAATCCAAGATTTTTATAAAAATCCAAAATATTCTTACACATCCATAATTTTCCTTAAACCCCAAGAATTTATTAAAACTCCACATTTTCTTCAGTAAAGAAATGAGCACAAAATGGGAACCGAGATGAAGGTTCAGTTCATATTAAATGATGTGCATTTTCAGTGAAATGCGAATATGTCACGTGGTCGAATAGATCATAGTCTGATCTGAGTAGGGCACACGTGCGTTTGCGAATATTAGTTATGTCGCAATGTTGTAAGCAACTTTTCTGGAAGTGAATGATGTCAAAGCACAAGCATAAGTTGATGAAGAAGAAGAAGAAGAAGAAGGAGTGACATTGACGTAACGCGTGTTTCGGCTAATGAGATAAGCTTGCCAAATATTAAGGCATGTCAGGCGGATTAGTATCGCTAAACTAGGACACAACTTGTTCATAGCGTCTCTGGCACTTTAAGGAGATAACTCCCGTCAGCATGAAGGGAAAAGGGAAGTCGTTTATATTTTTGGTTTACGAACGAGCAACTCAAGAAGCACGCTTAATATACATGCACGAATAGGTCATCGGTTGAGTTCTTATTTTTGGTACCTGAGCCGCGCACAGCAACAGAGACGCATTTCTCATAACTGACGGACATTTGATTTGTAACGCGGTCATATAACGCTTTCTACGAAAATTACCGAACCGGTCAAACAATAGAAATGGATTAAATTCTGTAAAAATAACCGTAACATATAATGTGAGGGATTTCACATCAATTCAGCCATCAATCGGAGTGAATATATAAAGTAAAGATGTAGCGAATATGTAACTGGGAAGTTACATGTTTATAACGATGTTACTCTTGAAATATGTAGAGTGTATGTAATATGGGATTAATTTGTTATGTAACACTTGTAACCTGCAAGTAATGTAACCGCACTATAACGGTTACATTACTTGAAGATATAAAATATCTTCATTACTGGAAGATATAAAAAGTTCTCCAAATTTTCTGTCAAGAGTTATATGACATATACCAAACCGTCAGTATTACCGCCATTTATGTTGTTTTCGACATTTGACGGTAACCTAAAATGACATTACTTTATTCTACGACCAGTTCTGATAGAATCTGAATAACGAAGAACAAAAAACAGAAGAAAATAAAGAAGAAGACGAAGAAGAAGAGCAGAGAAACGGTTACATGACCACTCGTAAATTACCGCGTTTAACTGTATTTTTCGTAACTTGACGGTAGCCCAAAATGACAATCGCTGTTTCTCATGCCTATTTGAGTCTGAATCCGAATAACGAAGAAGAAACAGAAGAAGATGGGAAAAAGAAGAAATGGGTGAAAACGGAGGAAAAAAGAAGATAATGAAGAAGCACGTAGCAAAGACGTGGCATTCCAATCCGTCGAAGAATGCGTCAGACGGCTCAGAAACGGACCTTGGGCCGTATTTTGGTACCGAGAGTCTTGCCGTCGCCGTCGCGTGACGTTCTTCGCGCTCTCTGCTACTGAAGTGTGTAGGAAGACCGATTGAGAGTCTCGGGCGGTAGCAACGAATGCTATAACCTTGGCTGCGTCACCCCAAACCAGCAAGAAGGGATTCTCTCTCTAACAGCATTTTCTTGCTAACTATAATACGATAACTCACCAACTGCTGGACCGAGGTCAATGGGCCAAAACACATGACTCTTCTGGTAACGAAATAACAAAACTACGGGAGATCCCCGAAATTCTTGTTTGAACGATAAAAAAAACTATATGTGCCTTGCACATATAGATATTATTGTCTGAGGTAAAGAATTGTTGAAACGATGAAACGAAATTATTTGTTTTTTTTTTTTTTGTTATTGTTGGCACATAATAATGGCCAGGAAATGAGATAAAAAGCACTGTATAGTTATTTTTTGGCTAAATTTAGTGCCAGGCGCACTACGATTATGAGTTAATAAATGAATTGATAAAAATATGTACCAATACATTTTTTTCCCTCTTCAAATATAATAAAATTAGATCATGCGGTACAATTTAAACAAGTATAAGCAGTGATAGTCGGCAGGTTTTTGTACTTTTTATAATTATACGTTATTGAATTGTCAGTTTGTCTAATAACAAACATTTTGGAACTTTAAACAAGACTTGACTTTGCAATGAATAAATGAATGTGAATTTAAAGTTATTGATATTTTCGCAAGGATCTTTGAAAATATTGATTCATTGCAAAATGATCGATATCGAAAAATATTTCGAAAAAAATTACATTACGAAATCAACCACCAAAGGATAAATAATCTTTTTTACCTTATTCTAATTCCTGCGTCGTGGACCGCACATTAATCCAAATAAAATAGTGGATTGGCCAGAACGATCATACGACAAAAGAGAGCGTAATTTCTTTTGACCACATCTCACGTCACTCGTTTTCCTGTACGTTGATAGCACGACATATTTTACATACGTCATACGCGCTAGTTCGTCACTGACGAGGGCGTAATCGGCGAGATAACTGTGATATATGCTGCAATAAATCTCGTTAGGCACGTCGAATCGATTGTTATAATAAAAACTTAGGTAAGTCAGGAATTCATGTTTTGATCGACATAATTCTATGCCGAGGTGCGATGCACGTGCAACGATACGTCCGCATATATGCAATATAATAGGATGTCTAAAAATGGTGTTATCAACAATCAGCTATGTAAGCCAGCTTTTCAATTAATATATATTTGGTTCAATCACGAGAATAGTAGAGGAAAAGATTCTTACTATTAGGAAATCATGGAAATTCATCATCGCTAACTTGAAAAAAAAAATATTACGCGCTTTTCCGAACCTCAAATTGCAACCAACGATTTTATCGCAACTCCGCTTCGCTTTGCGTGCGAGAAATCGCACTTCTCGCACCGGTGAAATAAAATTATATGCGAAACTCGGGCGAGGAATTTTTTATCAACTCGTTTGATTGCAAGTTCACCCTTGTGAAGAAAAGTTTCATCGCACTCGTATCGAAAACTACTATTATTTCATAAATACGAGAAACACGCCTTCTCACACTAAGTGGCATAATAGTATATTACGACACGAGGACGATGAACATTTTTCTGACGAAGACGATCAAACGAGTTGAGAAATAATTTCACGCACGAGTTTCGCATCTCATTTTATTTCACTGATGCGAGAAGTGCTCACTTCTCACACGCTCCGGTTCGCCTCGCGTGCGAGAAATCGCACTTCTCCCACGGAGTTGCATGAATTTATTTCTGAGAATTACAATTTTGATTATTATTGTACATTACAAATGAAACTAAAGTGGGCAAAGTGAATGAACCTTTTGTTATATGTATACACAGTAACTGAAACATATATCAGACAGTGATATCCTGTAAGTGTAAGTTATACAAAGGATGTTCACATGGACGTATGGCAGTGATACCGACGTCAGCTCACGCAACGATCAGGGGAACGAACAGCGGTAATGACGAGCAAGTGCCGTTTATTATTAGAGCCGCTTAATAACGTAAAGAGGGTAAAGAAGGAAAAGTAGAGGGGAAGGAAACGGGCACGCGAGTCTATTATTCTGATAGAGATTATGTGTGCGTCTCTCGCGTTTACTATAACGTTGCAACACATCCAATTCGTATATTATCCATCCGAAACGCAATGAATGTAATGACTTCCATGTGCGTAGGAATGTAATGAACACTGACACACTCGCATTCCCTACTCGATAATCATCCTAACAGATGCCAGACGTCCGTTCCCGAAAGATCACGAGGTGCGGAATGCGTCCGAGCAAAACCGGAGTGCAAACATCGCGAGATATTCAATGCAAGATGCACTCTTGGATATACGAGCAGTTCCATGTCAATTTAGTCACTACAACGTATGAAATTATCATTCCATGTCTTGAAATATCTTTTACTGACTCTGACAATTTGTCTCCAAGTTCTGTACATATTACTGTAGGTTATATAAATGTGAGAAATAGACATAAGATTTCCAAATCAGTGAAAAGAAGACATGGATGACAAATAGAATCTTGCACATTTTGCTTACTCGTATTTGCTTTTTACAAAGCTACGTCTATAAGGGAATATTTTAATTAACTTTGGCTTCCTTATAGAGGAAACTTTTGAAAAAGCGAAGAATAATGTGCGAGCAATGCGCAAGTTTCATTTTGGTTTTGCATCCTTATTTTATCACATTTCTGATCATTAGAAAATTTTGTACATAGGAGTAGTGAGTATGATTATTAGTCTGTAATGAATTTTAATTGATTCCTCAATATTTTCTGTGAGTTGGCGCAGAACGTAAGTCTTTACTTTGAATTCGCTAAAAAAAGTGTTTAATTATTTTCACTAAGTCCGAATGCAATTCAAAATATTTTTAAAATTTTTTATTCAAGCCAAGTATTTTCCTAGTGATCTTCCGTGTCTCACCAAAATATCCGCTTGCTTGTACTGAAATTCAAGTGTGTTTACGAGAATTTGAGCGCGTATTCATGAATAATAATCCTTATAGCCGACTGAAGTGAATTATCAAGAATAAAGAGTGCAGTTTATGGAACTTAACAGAGTCTCATAAAACTGATCAACGTAAAGCGAAAAGCGCCTGTGACATAATACAAAATAATGCCACTGCTTGATGAATAGAATAGCTGCTAGAGCCGTAAACATCCATTCACTCATCGCTGCACCCAGGCGTCGCCAGCATTCTGTACGTCGCGATTCAAGCCAAATTCTTTGCTGCACAATAAAGCTATAATTGTTTTAAACCTTTGCACTGCATTCCAATGGGTCTCACGTGCATCGATGATGCTTGAGGATTGAAGATGTTTATGAATCGCAATGGAAAAAAAATGGAAGCGGAACAATGTTTTTTTTTTAACCGTAAAATATCAGATTTTTTGATAAGCTTGATATTAAATTCGTTTCGTGCAGGGAAAAAAAACATCGATATGACGTTTTAAAAAATCGATTGTATTAGATTCTTCAATTCTATTAGGTTTTTTTTATTGCACGAGAATCACGAAACAAGATAGTAATACTGAGGTTAGATTAAAAGGCGTCGTTCGAGATAACCTGGTATATTCATGCGACACGTGCCACTCGAGTCGCGTAAACATTCGCTGTGCACCTGCGCAAAGTATTTTCGATTCGGTTTTGACGATTTTCGATACGTTTTCAAGTATTTACAATACAGTTTCAGTATTTACGATACGGCTTATTGAAAAGCGCCACTTTATGTCGGGACCGGCAGCCACATTAAATAGCACTTTTCGTACATTAGTTACATAATAGTACATTACGATACTAGTGCGTTGAAACTTTTTCTCAACGAGTGTGAGTTTGCAGCACGAGCTGAAGGCGAATATTGTGATTACACGAGATCAGAAAAAGTTTCTCGCACGAGTATCGTATACAATTTTATGTCACTAGTGCGAGAAGTGCCTGTTTCACGTACACTGCGGTATAAATTAACTAAGCTACCTTTTTTTTTCCTTGATTGTTCCCGATCATTAATTTTCGCTCGGGAAAAAAAATGTAAAGCAAATGAAAAAATCTAAAAAAATGTATAGGTATTCAACAATATTCGCGGCACATTTTCGTAAAAATGAAAAGTTGGGTTTCCGGGAAACATGTTGATTAATAAATTTTTGTATTGATTTCTCAATTACATTTGGGAATCATTATTATCTAAAATGATTCCTTTCAGAACCTGTAATATGTTTGAATTTTTCATACCATCGAAATGTCTGCAATTTTCTTCCTTTTTTCTCGAACTTATGTAAAATAAACACCAGGCGACAGAATTACCTGAAAACCCCTTCGAAATTTCCCGCCTTCACATCGGAGGAATTCAAGCTTCTATATTTTAGTCGATAAAATTTATCGTCGCCGCGTAATATATAACGACACGAATCATCGTTGTCGAACATCCTCCATTGTAGAGAGCGTGCAAGATGCTGTTAATAAGTGAGGACACAAGCGATGAAGTTTAATCGTGAGAACAAAAATGCACGCGCTGGAATGTAATGTACTGTGACACACGTTATAATTGGTCTACGGGGAATAACGAGCGTGAGAAAGGGTTAGGTTCGCTCAACGACGTTATGTGGTCTCTCTGCCGCTAAGCATTCGGACCAATCACGGCCTATTGAGACGATGAATTTATTGTGGCTATATTAATCGAGATCACGAATCAATCAGCATTCCAGATGAACAAACAATTATCTCGGGGTCCGGGAAAGTACACTGCACCGATGACACAATCACTTGTTTGCCAACGTTGATGAGAATTCTCAAAACACCATAGCGCCAATCATTAGTGACCGTTAGGGGGACACTAACGGGCCGGGGAGTACGTTTTTCTGATTTAATCGACTTGGACTGTAAATATGTGACGCGAAACGTGACACGAAGTGAATGTAGACTGGTAAACAGAAAATTTGGTTGCTGTGATTACTATTGCGCCGGCATTTGGGCTTTTGTGAGGTTTTGTTGGACCGAACGCACCTGGAACTAAGTTCATAGGTGGCGCTAGTTATGCGATGCAGGTGCGAATGCTTATACGAGGTATGGCAATGGAAAAGTTTTTAAAAATTCTAATTTACGTGGATCAAATTACAACCATTAGTAGCTACTGTATTTTTTGTGGCTATTTTTATTATTATATTCTGCAATTATATTTTTCTTATGATTGTATACCAATATTTCGAACACATTCCTATCAATTCACTGAGTAATTACTCGATTTTTATTTTATCAGGTTAAAGTTTTATTTATATTGATTTTATGGTAATTTTTTGGTTGTTTAACTTTTAATACGAAAAAACAATTTTTTAATATTTTTTTCGCACATCCGAATTTTTTTCTATGAAACTATAATCTATTAACTATACTATAATATCTAAACGACAAAAGTTTCATGAATAAACATCGAATCTTTGACCTATTTAAAAAATGTTACATGCCTTTTCATCTAGAACCTAAAAAAACCTAAAATATTTGAAAAAATTGCACCGGAAGTACAGAAATTGCATTTCATCTCCACTTAATGCAGTTACTTTTTGCACAAAGTCGTCACCCTTTACTTTCTCTCCCGTGCAATAAAAAATACTAATTACATCAAAAAATAATTATCGTCATTTTCTAAATGGTATTGAATCTTATAGCTTCATTTCTTCCACTCGTCGATAATGACGATAATACGTGTAGAGCACGAATGTTAGTTTCCCACTAAATCGAGGGTAAAACGCTACGATATACGACTAGCATCGTTTGCCAAGTTCAAATGCGTACGTCACGCGCGCTTCGATGTCTGAGCGTGCGAAGCGGAACGACGCGACTCAGCGGAAGAAGCGAAGGTGTGCGGGTGGCTCTATTACCGAATCATCATCATCTGGTGAGCCTGCAACAGTGTAGCTATCATGAAAATTTCGTGAAGTTGACTGGGCCGCTACAAAAAATTATAGCAAGCCAGTCACTTTCACTCTTCCTCTTTCGCTCACCGCTACAGCTGTAAAGAGCTGCGCCTTGCAGCTTCTGACGTCACCGGTAGCGTTTCTACCGGGTGATTATAATGCGCATGCGCGAAAACCCTGTTTCTGCACTGGGAGCGCGCATAGAAAACCGAGAACACGCTCCTGTCTCGTCAGTCACGTTTCGAGCGTCACGAGAGACACTATAAAAATAACGAAACACGCTTAAGACTGTCAAGTACAATATTTTTTTATTGTACGAAGGAATAAAATCCCATGTGATAAAAGTGCCATCGGACAATTTTTTCGCTTAAATTACTAGAAAACTACGTTAAGGAAAAAAACTTAACGACGGAACGAGAAAGAAGCTAGGAAACTACCTGAAGAAAATAAAAATTGCTGCGAAGAATAAAAATTCATTAAAAAAAGTGTGCAGCACTTGAACCTCAAGGGTGGGCGAAATTTATTAAATATTTTTGAACAACATAATTGCAATGAAAAATTGCTAAAGCCAATTTTTTTTAATGGAGAGATAAAGAAAATAAATAAATAAAGGTTCCAAATGTTTGATTTTCCTGTACAGGAAGATCGATAACGACGGAATCTTCGGCATCGTTAGACTCAGAAATCGTTAGAATACGATTTGCCAAATTTCCATCACAATAAAAAAAAAATCACGTGCTGGAATCGTCGAAGCGCAATAATAAATAAATAATCTGTAATAAATATTCAGCCAAAGTCCAAAAAGAATTTACAAATAAAGAAGCTATTTGTAGAAAAACGGTTTGAAAAAAAATTGAAAACGGAACTGGAGACTGACAAAAGGAACATTTTTTTCTATGTCGCTTAAGGTGACCGAAGACGAGATGAAGGCAAATTCAGCAGCAACGAAAATTCAGGCGGGATTCCGAGGCTATCGTGTGCGAAAGCAGCTGAAAGCGGAACCGAAACCGCGGCACGAATCCGTGGTGACGCCGGACATAACGTGTATTAAGGGTCAAGAGGGTCGAAGAACTTCGCTGGAGGAAAAATCAGCCACGAAGATACAGGCAGGAATTCGTGGGTTTCTCGTGAGGAAAAGGCAACAAGTTGCCACAGCGGCAGCAACGAGAATTCAGGCTGGTTTCCGAGGATTCAGAACGAGGAAGGCCCTTAAGCAAAAGGGCCAGTGATAGCCTTTTTCGTTTTCCTCAAACCCTCTGAGTGTATCATTGTCTGTGCGCGTAACGATGTGCGAGCCACGAAAGGACTCAATTTTTTTTATTCGCTTAACGTTCTCATCTTAGCCGAATTTCACAATTTTTTTAAACCGGAAATTGTCATCACCTTTTCGGTAAAATGGCGGTGGAAGAATAAGTCATTAACAGGTGAAGGAATTGAAATTTTTTTAAATAATTCTTATCCGTGATTTTGGACCATTTCGGATAAGTCTTAAACAGTTTTAACTGCTGTTATACACGAAAGGAAAAAATGTGGAAACGACGAACAAATTGCATTATTTATAATATTTGTATCGATGATTGTTGCGGTTACGATGACTCTGAACTAGTCCATGTCGATGAGGACTTCTTTGGATCGAAAATAGAAGACAAGAGTGTAGAAGATTCATTGTGAAACTGGGAGAAAAACAAATCCATTTGACGGTTGTTCATCATCATCAATAGGAAGACTACAAGTCAAGTCTCAATCGGTTCGGGCCATTATTATATAAATACGGAAGAAGAAATTGTAGAATAAACATTTTATATAAAACAACGAACAAACTACATTCTTTTTCAAATTTCTATCTACAAGTATTACGGTTAAGACGATTTCAAACGAGTCCGATCAAATTATGACCGATTCAGATCGAAAACGGAAGATAAAACTGTAGAAGCATGATTGATTGTGAAACGTGAACAAATAGAATTCATTTGATGATCGTTCACCACCATTATTACACTTCGGACTACTTCGGACAAGTCGAAATCGATCCGGACTAGGAGAGGAAAAAAATAGACATGAAAAATGTGGGAGAGAGAATAACTGTGAAACGTTGAACTAATGGCATTCATTTGATGATCGTTCACCACCATTATTACACTTTGGACTACTTCGGACAAGTCGAAATCGATCCGGACTCATTTGAAGATCGTTTATCACCATTATTACACTTCGGACTACTTCGGACAAGTCCAAATCAATCTGGACTGGGACAGCAAGAAAATAGTCATGAAAAATATGGAAGAGAGAATAATTGTAAAACGGTGAACCAATGGGATTCATTTGAAGATCGTTCATCACCATTATTACACTTCGGACTACTTCGGACAAGTCGAAATCAATCCGGACTGGGAAAGCAAGAAAATAGACACGAAAAATGTGGAAGAGACAATGATTCTGAAACGTTTCATTTGGTGATCGTCCACCACCATTATTACACTTTCGACCACTTCGGATAAATCCGAATTAATTTGAAGCGCTGTTGCAAGAAAATAGACGTCACAAATGTGAAGGAAATTGTGTGCAGAACGACCTCAATCGGCCGGAAAAAATTCCAACGTATCTACTCGGACGAAAATACGTAAGACACACTGCATAGAATTAGCGTTTACATTTGTCTAGTATAGTTAGATGGTTTTGAACACGTTTGGAACGAGACTAAGGAAGTGTCCACGTGTTCTCCTGATGCAACTGCGGTCTGCAGACTCTGATGTAAACACACTACACCGCAGTTATCTTCCGCTTGTCTTACAAGGCCTCAGCAGGCTCTCTATATTTGGTTTGATACGGTGAATCGTGTCTTGCTTCCATCGAAGATGCTTCACGTTTAAATGCCTCACACGTACCTCGGATTATTTTCCTTGGGCTGTCAACGAACCGCTATTACTTTATCAAAAAAATGTTAAGACCGTAAAATCAAATAGAAATTAATTGAAAAATTTGGAAATTCTTCTGGGCAAATTAAGGTTCATTCCATTTGTTCAAAATCGTAGAATATCATTTATGTTTTTGACCCATTTGAAAATTTTATTAAATTCAATTTAAAGAATATTCAAAACTCACCCTATACAAAAATGGTCTATTTCTAGATAGAAATTGTTTTTTTTTTCACAAATTCAATTCATCTATGAAGCAATCTCTCTCCAATGAAAATGAATAACAAGTTTGTAATAAAAGTTGTAATTTATGTTTCAGTGATTAAAAATCTCGCGGATCCAACAAGATAATTGTTTGTCGAGGAGAAGAAAAGTTGTCTTGGCATCTGTTCTTCGTCAGCTCGATTGGTTCATCGAGTATTCTAAGCAGCTTCCATTCATTCAAAGGATATCAAGACCGCAATCTTAGACCTTGAAACTGAAGTGATCACCTATGTTGCATCTGAATAACTGGACGAAGAAATTGACTGAAAAGTGTGTTGCGCAAGACTATATGACATACTTTAAACGTTATTCGCATATCCGTCTTTGTACGACGACCATTAATCAACTATTCTCAACTGCAGCGCATTCATCCTGCGTATCCACATCGTTTCAACCCAATCATTAATTTTGTCTCGCACTTCTGTCTTTATTTCAACGAGAAAAAGTTACTTTTGTATTATACATGTAAAATGCCTTTATAGAATTAAGTAAGTCAGTAAAAAAACGCAACCTGTTCACGCAGGGTTATACAATAATTGAACCTGCTGCTTAAGTATTGCTGGTCTTCATTTTTTATTACCGCTACGTTCTTCAGATGAAGATGGTGAAAAAAATTTATATCAACTTATTGAATTATAATTATGGTGATTGATCAACGATTTCTTAGTGTAATTTCATCAATAATTCATTGATATCCATGAAATCATTTATCCATTTAATTATAGATCATAAATATACCAAGAATCTTGGATATTGAAAAATCATTTTTAAAGAAGTATGTGGATAAGAATAATTTCCTTGAAACCAATGTTTTCTTTATGAAGAAAAAAATTCAACATTTCGATGTGAAAAATCATCGCATTACAAAATGATTAACGGAAAAACAACGATTCCAAATGTATCAATGATCCAATGGATTAACACGGAAACATCAAATTAGCGATTTTAAAACCGTAAATATCGAAAACGAAAAAAAGTTATTGTATTTTTATCCCGGAAATACGTTGTATTTCTTTCAAATGAAAATGTGGCTTGTTATAAAAAATACAGAAATCTGAATAAATAATATGTCTACGAAAATTAATGCGTGGGACAGAAAAAATGACTATTAATTTTTTTAGTTAAATTTCATAACATTTTGTTTATCAACGGAATCAAATGAAATTTTATTATTCTACAGATTAATTGTTTGCGGACATGTCATTATTGCACACAGACAAATCGATGATGGATTTACTTTGTCGTTCTTGATTTCTCGATTAGAAGTTTTTTAAATCTCGTCGTTGAAGCTAACAAAGGAAATCATGCTAATTACAATTAGCCAAGGACTCTTGTCGTGAGCAGTGACCATGTTAGCGGACATACACCATGAGAATTGCTACATGGGGGTTCCGAGTGCGTGACTAACTTCGATAATAAGAAATACACTCTTCATGGACTCGATTGTTGCTGGTACGCGTTCGATTGCAGTGTCCAAATCACTCGGGGCCAACTTATACTCGAATATGTCCAACTAATTTATATTCCGCTCGATGCGGAACCAATTAATTAACGGAAGACTTATGATGACAAAATAGCATGAAACTGATGTTCGAGTAATTGAATCAAAAATGTAATTAAATGGAAGCGAAGACTATTAGAATCTGTATTGCATATTGAAGACTATTATCAGTCGAAAACAGCGCACGAATTTGTACATACTTTTGTAATATATATTAGGAGTTATACGAAGACAAAATAAACCGTTCATGTTATTGCCCTTAACAATAATGTAATCTGGTTGATTTAGTTCATTGAAGCTTACGGAGGGAACTTCTATTAAAACATAAAAAATAGCATTTTGTAGAAATTTCTCCTAATAATAAATGACGCAAATTTTTCAATTTTGAAGTGTTAAAATATCCAACACAAAACTGAATTCATTAAACATTTTGCGTCATTCGGTGCTTCAGAAAAAATGTCTGTAAAATGCTATTTTTGGTCATGCTCTAATTAAAGTTTCCCCCTTAATGGAAAATGGTGAACGCAAACGTAAGAGAGAAAAACAAATATTTAGTTTTTTAATGTTGCAAGTTTCTACACAAATCATCTTCTATTTCCTGCTAAATTGGAAGTTTAACTGCAACCGATGAAGCAGATTGAAATAAAATGTGCAGTGCTCTTGTTGTCCTTCTGAAGATGCAGACGAACGGATTGCGCGTTGAATCGTTGAGAATCTACGGTCCAGCCACTCTTTCGGTAAGCAAAAAACTTCAATTCGTGTTGCCTTTAAATACTGTGATTTATCGAAAAAAGATTTCACAATATTTAATTATAATTGTAATCTAAAAGCCTGTTTTTTGTTGTTGCTACATTTGCTATCTTTGTGGAATTGATACAGAATATAAAATACGAACTTCAGTCATGTTTAATTCACAACACAATTGTTATTGAAGTGGCGATTTGCATAATTATGTATGGCATCCTGAAGGATTTTCTACATATTTTTAAATAACGATCTTGAAAAATATGACACAAGTCACATTTGTTCCTGTAAATGCAAATAATAATAAAAAATATATGAAGAATTTTTAGCTTCAAATATTTATAGTTCAAAAAACCTCCTTTGAAAAAATATTATGAGGCAGAATAACATAAAAATGGTGAACCATATTCGGAAGTTGAGTTTGAGCCGTTGGTTGAGTTGACATGGAATGCTCCATATATATGTCGATTATTACAGAATAAGAATGTAATATACCATAAATATAATTAATTAAGGGTGTTGCATACCGCACAATAATTCAATAAATAGTCTGCCGAATTTGTCTCCAATGATCCGTATATTATCATAATTTATTGTTTACAATCCTCAATACAAGGCAAAAAGCGAAACAATGCAACGAAATAAGTAACCATTGAATAAAGCAAATTTCCGTAGTGTCGTACAAAGTAAACTTTCTCATAATTTGCTTGTTTCTCTACATCTATATTTTACACATCAGAGAGCTATGCAAATTTCAATGCAATGGTCGTCACAAGTTCTGCAGATCCAGTTAAATTAAATTACAATAATTACAATAATAATAACAGTGTACAAAAGTAAAATAACAAAATAGCGCAGATTGTTATTTTCGTGCTGAATAAATGATCCAGTTGAAAATTGGATCATTTCTCAGCTGACTAGCGGTTTCCAGTCGACCAAACTCCTTTGAGCTCATCTTCTGGAGTCGAAAAACCGACATTTTTTTTCTCGAGACAAAATACTGAGTGGTTAATACATTAAATAAAACTAGTGGAATGACTTAATCGTTTATACTTGATTATTTCCTAACTTCAATCTATTTAAATAATGTTTTTGCTACGAATTCCGACTCAAAATTATTTTTATTTGTCAGACTATTTGTGTTCAAAATCTATAATTTTTGACATGTGAATTTATAATTATTTGAACTTTCTGAATTGGAATGACGGCGAAGCATAATTTTATGGCCCAAAAATGTATTTACACATTTAATTATTACAGAAAACAAAATTTATCTAAAAATTCGTCGTCCGTCAATAGATATTTACTATTATATCGGAATGGCTTTGAAATATAATTCGTATCTGTGAAAATGAGTTCACACATTTCGTTAAAATACAACGAAAAATTCAAATTTTGTCTATTAATGCAGAATATCACATGACATAAATGCAAAAATCTGCGGGAATAAAATCGCAAAAAACTGTGAGGAATACTTAAACAATAATTCAATATAATCACGAGTATTGGAGGCTCTCTGCTTGCGGAATCAAAATCAACGATCATTTTGAGCCAAGTTCTTTTTTTTCTTTGTTTTAATATGACCTTTTTTTTTGTAGAATTATTTTTGTTGAATTGTATATCAGAGTTGTACGCGAAAGTACTTGCGATGATTTGTGCGATTTCTTTTGTTCCTATTGGTCGATAGTTCTTTTTTACTGCAGAGTGAATCTGTTGCTGCGCAACGAGTCGAAATATCCACCGTCTCGCGGAATACAAGGCTCGTCGGGATTTTGCTCAGCGCATTTATATGTATCTAAGCTGCAGCCTGTGCATCTTTCGCACTGGCATCGCATCCCGTCGCCGCAGACTCCCTTAATGTTGTCGAGTCCTCCGCAACGCTCATTCGGCCCCTTAAATATCAAGAAAAAAATATCTTTTAAATAACTACCATTAAATTTTATGCTTTACAATTTTTGAAATAGAGTTCAGTTGACAATTGAAAACAAAATTCCACTCATCATATTAATCTTCCGATTTAATTGGAGAAAAAAAATAATTGAAAAATCGACATAAAATTGTTTAAGGTAGAAAAATTATGAACGAGATTTTTGTGGTGAATGACTTTTTCAATTTTAGTGAAACCATTTTTATGTGCATAAAAATGGTTTTAAAATGAAAGATACTGCATTTCGTTTAAATTTTTTTTATTTCGCGAATCATTTTGATTTTCTGATAGAAACTCAAAAAAAAAAAATTTACAGGCCGGTGTGAAAAACATGTGTTCTAAACGATTTAAGAATAATGTTGTTGTGTTAATTCTCACCTTGCGACACTCTACAACTCCGCACACTGACGATATTACAACTCCATAAATGCACTTGTCGCATTCATTTCCACATCCTCGACATTCCCGCCGTTCAGATTCCCGAATTCTTATGGATGGGTAGGAAAGGCATCTGAGAGCATTTATAAAAAATTATAACGCTACTGGCGTTGCGGAGGAGAAAATTGCCTGAATTGCTCAAGACGCCAGAGTCTTATTATGATAATTGCAAAATTCAGAAAGGGTACAAAGTGCATTATGCAATCTAGGAAATAGAAGAAATAAATTACAACGAACTTACATATGAAAAATGGTAAGAAGGACGACCCAGCTGATTGTTTGAACGGCCAGCATCTCGGATTGAAGGTCTGAAATGTTAATTTTTCCACAAATAAAGTTAGCTGAATTAACAACGTTAATTAAATGAGAATTGAGGCAAAAAAATTCCTTGGTTCCCTTTGAACATTAAAGGAAAAAAACATTTACCAAATAGTACGTAAAACTCAGTGTGAACTATAAATACTTTCAAGTATAATTCAATTTGATTCTTGTATTGGTAATTGACAAAAAAAAAATTTCAGTGTCACAAATTAAAAAATTATTTTTTTTTGTAAGAGTATATTTTCTACAAAAGTAACTGCATCTTATTATACTGAGATCTCTAAAGTTAATCCGGACCGTCCGAATTCTCTGGCGGCTGTAACAAATGTGACCGGACCCCGATGAGACGCTTAAGATCCTCCCGCCAATCGCTGCTTGGATAATGGAAAAACAAAGGTCTTAAAAGTTTCTGCCTCTCGCTCGACGAATAATTTAAAAGCATGTCATTCCAAAAAGCCATAGAAGATAATTGCTTGCCAAACCATTAAAACTTGCATACATGGAAATGTGGAACTGAATTTAAACAATGAGAATTTAATGTTGAATTACAAATATTATCGAAGGGAACTGTAAATAATAATAGAATTCAATTCGATTGCATAACCAAATCGCAAATGTCTGCGTATGAATTGAATAAAATGGTCGGTCATGTTATCATCGCCATGTTGAATTTTGTGATTTTGATCTGCAATCGAAAACACAAAATTTTTTTTTTTTACTTTGAAGTCAGACAAGTTGTATCCGCCATTATGAATTTTGTAATTTGGAAAAAACATGGCTAAGTGTTCCATTTAACTTAGTCCTAATCCTCATAATCTCATTATTTGATATCGGAATTTTTTTTAAATGAATTCATATATAAATTTTCAGATATTGAATACAAATTTCCCCAAGGATTATCAGTTGTACGATAATGTTCAGTTTAAAATCAAAAGAATATAAAATGTATCTTAGTTATTGCAATAATAGCTTCATTAATCTGTGATATATGGTTATATTAGACAAGAAGATCAAGCAAATAATACTAAGGCCAAGACCGTCTTAATCAGAACTTTTTCCACATTACGTATTATTGTATTAATTACGAAAGGGCAAAGTCTATGGTTTAGTTATTTAAGTCACTGCAATAATTCCTCATGATGTCAAAATCATAAAATAAATGGCACAGTGATCGAACATTTAATGTAGATTAGATTTTAGATAGATTGAAAAATATTCAGGGACAACTACTTTAAAATCTTTTAAAAAAATAGAATAATGTATCGTGTAATTTAAAAAAATGGCATAAAAAAATTAATACATTCTGCAAACAATAAATTACAATAAGTCCTAAACTCGATGAATAAGAGGCGGAGACAAAAAAAAACAGTGATAGCTTCATTAGACAGTTTGTCTGGAACCTTATCATTTCAACGAATTTGTCTTATATTATAGCTTGAATGTTTACAGAAGACGCGTTGCAGGAAATGTCATCGTGAACCCTGACCCGCTATCGTAATCTCTTTCCGCCGGTGCACGTTTTTTCTCAGACAATTCACGCCCAGCTGTAAAAAATTGCAATCATTCGCCTTTGACCGTAAAATATTCTTAGAGCTATGTGTACTTTTTGAAACAATAATAGATTAATACCAGTAATCAAAATGATTATTTTTCTGCACGTGATTAGCGATAAAACCGTTTTGAGTAAATTCCGGTAATCAAGTTTGATAGAATTTTCGAGAATTTACTATTTTCTTAAAAAAATAAACATCCAAGAAAACAAGATTTTATTTCTGGTTCGCAAAAAGTTACAGACGAAACATTTCTATCACAATAATATAATTTTAAATAATAATTTTAACAATCAAAAATAGTGTCTGATATTCTGAATTTTAACTGGTTCCAACTAGTCGATTATTTAAATAGGGTGAACGAGTCAGTGGATGGACAACTAAAAATTGTAATTTTCTATAAATTTTTTCTCAACAAATATCGACTGTGCTTTCATAGATCATACGCTGCAGAAAATCAAGGTTCAAAGAGCAGCAAAATAGACTTTAAAATATCAACCAAATCTACGCAGTGTAGCGACCAAAACATCGTTTTGCATTTGCAGTCAGCAGCTTATAAATAAACATTGAAGACTATTTTTCGATCATGAGTTCTAGTAAACATTTGAATACAATTGTTATAATTAGATCAAAATTGTGCTGCAATGAAGAAACAAATACATCTTTTCATTTTTTAAATTTAATCCATTTCGTAAAATTGCGAATAGGAAACACGATGACATTTTCCGGGGTGTGAAAATCGTGAGCAATGAAAACTCCTCCGCAATATCTTCACCACGTGAGAGTTTGTCTTTCCGGTGAACGAGCTCACGGATGAATGAAAGTGGGGAAGAGCTGCTCGCTAACCACGAGGACCTCTAAGAACTCGATGACTCGACGACGCGATGACTGCAGCCGAGCCCACGAAATCACGGGCCATGCGTCGTGTGACCGCGTGGCCGGAAAAGCGTATCCAACAAGCGCGAACCACGCGAATTTTCGCCAGTCACGAACAAGCGCCAATACAGTAAACACTTCATCAAATAGTCAACTTCATTTGAGGCTTTACTCCACCTTGAAATTTTTAAACAAGGGTTTTTTTAGCTGCATAAATATCGCATACCAAAATATACTTATTTCGAAAACAGAAAAACTATATGCTTAAGAGGCAGTGATACTCTCTTTCACTTGCAGAAATTTTGAAAGCTATTTTCTTCTAAGCGATACAACATATAGGGCTTAAATTTTGAGAGTATGTGCGAAAATACGGCAGAATTCGGCTGAGATTCTGGCTTTCCGATACGCACACCCAGATAAATGGGTCTAAAGGGTTTATTTAAACCCATTATAGGGTGTATTTTGAATAAATAAAATTTCATCCACATCAAATAGAGTCTATTTCGAACAGATGAAATTTTATTAACATAAGATGAAGTTTATTTCGATCAAATAAAATCCTATTAGGCTGGCCATTAAAATAATTTATTTAATAGCCGGCCTAGTAAAGTACTCAATCGATGCATAAGATTGTGTATACACGATTTACAAAAATCAGTGCTCATTTGTGAAGCTAAAACCTCCTTAATTATTCTCAAAACTAAGAAAAAAACTCTTCATAATTATCGTTTAAAAAAAACGTAAGTGCTATTTTGACTCTCATTCGCACATTGTTAAGTTCAAACCGGAAACTAGGTTGATTGTGTATCTTGAATTAAGGACAGATGAAAATTTAAGAGATAATTGGCTGTAGACGGATTGTGTATTGGCGAATGTTCTGCGCCTTTCGAGTGTCTAATAATAGAGAAGACGACGCTGTTTTCCTGTGCGTTCCTCGCCGATGAACGTCGTCGACGGAGATGACTTCTTCGTCGGCCGTAGAGGGAGTCTAGCGTCGCTTCTTATGTTAGTTCGTCGCATCCGGCGCTGCAGTATACACCACTACTATCGTCATTAGCGGTGACTACCAAATCGCGCAATATAGACATTAGTTATATTGCTGCACAACTACGAAACGACTTTAAAGCACCACGTCAGTCAGTTTCTCACCAGTATCCGAACGTTTCGCATCTACAATTTAGCAACCGCTGATCTATAGTGCGTTGAAACACTCGACGGTAATAAAGAAGTTTCTAGTAGAGTGAACGTCGCCATATACATAATATTATATACCTGTGTCTACGAATATTCATTTTGCTGACTACTCCGAAGATTCATCGGCATTTCCGGAAACGAATACGTAGCTTCTCATTGTAAGATACACTGAATTTCATCATTTCTTCCTTTTGTCTTTCTGATACGAACTTTCTAACACTAAACATTTTTCCCTTTTCCTTGGAACTTACTTAGAACTCGTTTGACTGAGTTCTAAGTAACTAAGTGATGCTGAGTTCTTCACCAACGTCCTAATATTAAGTTTGTGCTTTTTGCACTGTTTTTATGATGTCGAGTTGTACCGGAAGCTTATGTGAATAATCGAAAAGTGCGTTCTTTCGTCACCATGAGCGCTGCTCGCTTAATCATCTATTTGCTCTGAGCGATTGAAAACTGTAACTGAATTCCGTCTTAAGGTCCATTTTTACGTTGAAGTTAGATTGTGATATCAATCTTAAGATCAAAATTACTAATTTAAATTCGATCTTCAGATCTACTGAGAAGTTTATCTAGGATTAAGAACTGTTTTATCGAAAACTGCGGATTGGTGAAAATTTAATGAAAAGGCGATCGAAACTTCTTTAAAAATATATAACTGACTTTCTAGATAGAGATTTGACGACGTGAAACGACACGCGTTTTGCCAGAAATGCGTCATATTTTGCAATGCTAACGGCATGGCGTACTTAAGAGCACGATTGTCGACTTTATCCCTAGCGATCTTAGCACTACCGTAAAAACGATCGGGTGATTTTTTGCAAAAAAAAACTCCGAAAGTTGGTCGTAACGACTGTAAAAACGACTGCCTTAAAAAATGTTATGCGGTCATTTTTTACGATTTACTATGGAAAACCGAAAAAAACAACGGAATAACATTTTTAAGGTGCTCGTTTTCGCGGTCGTTACGACCGATTTCTTGTTTTCTTTTTGCAAAAAAATTTGAATTGCATTCGTGGATTAAAGACATTGTGCCGTTAAGTAGGCTAAAATTACCAGCAAATTGAACAATTATCCAGAACGATTTGTTTATCTTTTGTAATATTTTTGAATTTTTTTCCCCTCGTTTGTGAATAATAAACATTTAAATCTGAACAAAAGTACTGCTTTAAAAAACATCATAAATCCCAAAAAAAAGCTTGTGGACCAAAAATTTTGTTGTGAATCGCCATCATTCAATTAAATTTCATTTTTTTAAACTGGCTTCTTTGTTCAGCTTTGCATATTTATAATAAAAAACGACGTTGGAAATAATGAGATAAAAAGTCAACATACATTTTTTTATATGAAAGAATAACATAAAAAACGGCGAACCATAATTGAGAGTCGGCCGTTGATCGAATTGGTATAGAATGCCTCACATGCTCTACATTCACATGTGAGAACTCTGCTACCGACTGACTCATGGTTTGGCAACTCCGAAGACCCAGTTTTCCGGAGAAAGCTCACCCACGACTATCATTAAGCTCATTCTGCGGCCACCCATGAGTGCAGTCTACTTGTTGATGTCGCGCGAAGTCGTCTCGTCACGCGCTCATCTATCACGACTCTAAATCGGAAGCAACGCGCGCGCCACTTTCATTCTGTCTCGCGAAACTCGAGACTGTTTCTCCCCTTGAATCACTCCACAACAGCCGAATATTTATTATCCTAAAGCCCCGAATTTCGGACGTCATGAAAGCCTTTGAGTTGTTTGCGGTTTTTTTTTTTAAATATTAGATTGTTGCGCTTTTTTCGTATAACATTGTGAGACTTTTGCCAGCAGTCGATATATGCTCTTGTTCATTCGCTTCTTCGCGTCAACAAAATGCGGACGAAGAATAACAAACTGAAGAACTGTAGTCGAGCTCTAGTATATTTTATGTTTACTATACTATATGCGCACTATGAGCTGAGCTCTGCCGCGTCACGTGGGAGAATAGAGTAGCTTCCTGTCAACACCGGATGTTCGGGAAAACATCCGCTGCGAGTTGGGCAGAGGGCGCTACGCACGGTTTGTTTACATTCGGAGATGCGACGTGAACACAGCTTACGTAGAAACTAATAACGTTGTCTGACGCATTCGAAGCTAACAAAGAGAAGCTTATATCGATTTTTGAGTGAATTGGAATAACAAATTTTGCTTAATTATTCTCACAGAGAAAGCTTTGTTTTCATGATTTTCTTTTTTTCTTTTTTATTCTCTTTCAGATTTTTATGTTAGGACACTGAAAATGGTCTAAAACTTTGGAAAAAGTGGTTTAGAAAAAATGTCCGTACGCATATGTGCGTGCAGGGCTTAGAAATTTCAATCATCCGTAACTCAAGAACCAATTGAGTTAAAATTTGCCAGCCAAGCGAAGTAACAGCCGATTTTTAATCGTTGTAATTTTTCACGAAATGTATGCAGAAGTTATAATTTCATAGAATTTTTTTTATTGAGTGGAAGCGGAAAAGCGGTTCGGATTTTACGTGAATTAAAAAAAAATCTTTTTACTTCACCTTTTATAAAAATTTAACAATTCAGCTGAACAGTTCTCCAAAACTGAAGATACGTTTAAAGTTGTTTGGTATTCCATTTCAACAATATCACCAAGTTCAGCGGTTTAGATTTTTCGTAACAGTCGATTTGTCAAAAAATTAGTGTTTTCGCTCTAGCTTTCAAAATATTCAAGAGAGAAATTCAAAACTCTCTACATAACGAAAGTATGTTGCAGCCTTGTTTATTAAGGAGATTTATATCCGTATGTGACTTGAATTGGTTTTTTAGTTTTTTTTTTAATGTGTAATCAAAAGATGCTTTTTCAAGTGGCTGCTTAAAAAACTCTATTAAATGCAAATTGGATCTAAAGGATTCGAAGACTTTTTTCTAATTCTGATAGTTAGATCGAAATATTTCTTATTGTTGCAACCATATATGACATTAAGACTTCAATGGCACAAACGGAAAAATCAGGGAGATTATGGAGATCTGAAGTTTTGGTATTTCGTCTTGTTTACATGCTGCACGCATGTCGAGCAATATCAAGAATTTAAAGCTACCCCGACGAAAATACACCGAGTGAGGCTGAATATAGTTGACTGAGCTAGAGTTAGAAATCGTGCGAAAGCCGCAGCATTCCGCTCACAGGCTTTTCAGCATCGCAGAGACAACATCCTGCCAAGAAATGACATACATATCGCGTTCTACGATTGATGAAGACTCGAATTCATTCGCGTAACTATGAAGAATTGTTTCCGCAGCTTGCAGCCTCACAGAAGAAAACATGTTTACACTTTCGTCTGAACTAAATGCACTTTTTGTGTAATGAACATCTAAACTTTTAAAAACATTAACAAATTTTGGTCTTTTCATGACCAACGACAACAAAATTTTTCCCAGAAAATATATTGATTTCATAACAAATAAGTTGATCAATAATGATTTTTCAACTCAAAATAAAAAATATTGAGCACAGTATTGTTTTTTTAAAAATTGAATTGAAAAATAAAAATACCAATAAATAAATAGATGAATAACGATCGTTCAAATGAAAATAAATAAATTACGATATTACTTTTCATGTTCAGTCAAGAAATAAATAATAAAAATGCTAACCATTTGAATATAGGATTCTGAGGTAAAAAGGCAATAAATGAATTGATATAAAGATATAAAGATTTTAAAAATATGACTTAATCATAACAAATAATGACTTTGTCAACATTTCCCCATAAAGTTTGTCTAATTTTATATAACTGATAAAAATGTTTATTATTATTTTTTTTAGGGAAATCAAGGGCGAAAATGGGGATGATAACACGAGTTAGAAGTCGAGTGAGGGCGAACTCTCTAACGATAGACAAAGAGAGAACAGCTCAGAGTGTTTGTCTCCTGAGCGCTGTTCTATTGCTGCCCTACTGCCCTCGCGGGCCCTTGCCACTATTGCCGCCTCCAGCGCCCGCTCTTTATTCAGTTCTGGTTCTGCCTGTCGTTCTAAGCGCCAATTACAGATATCCAGTATCTGCCCTTAAGACTTTGTCGGCATCGATCAAAGGTATTTAAACGTTTTTTAAATTTTCCATACAATACGTCAAATTTTATGCATTTTTTCTCGATATCAATTACGCAACTCTACCACTACAAAAATTATTTGTGTTATCGATGGGTAAAAAGATTATTCGAAAATACACCGAAAAAATGAAAAAAAAAAACCAACATTCCTAAACGATTAGTTTTTAATTACAGTACAGCCGAAAATATATTAATTTCAAATCCGTACATCTTCTCTTTTTTACATCTTCTTGGGAAAAATCATTATATATAGTCATAACCATATATAATCACATATAGTTATATATGTTTATGCATAATCATGAATAATGATTTTTCCCGGACTTTTTTCTACGTTAATTTTCAAATTAACAATAAGAGTATTATTAAAAAAAAGTATTATTGTAATTCTAAATCAACAGCTCCTTTTTGCAGATTTTTATTTTTTCAAACTTCGGAATTTTTAAACTCATATTGCCCACAGCAATTTAAATAGATGAATGGATGCACTTGTATTTTCAATTTTTTATATTTTTAAAAACCTTCTTTTTAATATTCTCACCTTGTTGAACGGGTTGCGGTGAAGAAATAGAAGAAGATGCACGAGGTGTTAGTTCGGGTTGATGGTTAGTCCCTTAAAGGTGAATGGGAAGTTGCGTTCGAGGGCTGAAGCGACACTGGAATGTGGCTTTGGTGGAAGACGTCGGGATGTTTTATACCCCGACGATCAGTTGTTCCCGATGGACGGATATCGGTTGCCATGCGGATCGCAGCCCCTTCCCTCTCAATAAATCCTACCTGTCCCTCTTGTCCATCTTGTCCAGATTGTCGAGGGCTCACCGCTGACTGACGTCGATTAATATGCTAATATCTCGCCCCGTTACGAAAAATCAAGACGATCCGTCGTACTCGTTGACTATATTATACTGAATTATCGTCGCTCGAAGAGGCGTTAATTCTCCAACCCGATATTACGTTAGGCACACTTTTAAACGCCTTTCGAAACAACCACAAAAAATAAAAGTGTCTTCATGTAACATTTCGTACAAAGTAGCATAACAAGGATACGAACGACGACCGCGTCACGTTCTTGAAAATCTTGTCTAAAGCATTTTATTAAAATTGTACACGTTGGATTTTTTTCTGACCTGAAAAAAAAAAATAACCCTCAGTAACAATTTTTTTTATTTCATAAGGATTTTTGGAAAAAAAATCACAATGCTACAGCATTGTGAAAAAAAAAATTTTCAAATATTCATTATTAAAGTAGTATATTTTTTCGTTTTTTCAGCAATCGCTAAAAAAGCATGGGACCCGTCGAGCCGTTTTCTGAGACGTCTTTACGGGCCGATGGATCGAGCGGAAAATCTCTACCTCAAAATGAAGAACATTTCAGTGATGGCTAATCAAATAGTTTTCTTTGTACTGGCAGATAAAGTTCTCGTGCCTCAGCAGAGAATAACGTGCCTTTACACGCTAATGTTCTACAACGTTATAGCGTATTGCGTTAGTTATATAAAAGAACTCATCGAAAAGGAAGATTGGTCGCCTTATGTAACATTGACCGAAAGATCGCAGATCAAACATTTGGCCATGTCGGCCACAAAAATAGTACTCGAGTGGACCAAAGCTGTGACTTTTGCTGTCACCCTCACATGCATGCTTCTCGTCTTCGGACTGGAACAAGGATTACAAAATTACAAGTACGTATTTCCCCGAATTTATCATGTTTTCATTTTTTTAAATAGAAAGTCGATGCACTAATCGCTTCTAACATTCAAAATATATCTCTTGCTTTTCTTAGTCCGACAATCGGTTTGTGCTACAACGTCAAATGTCGAAAAATCCTAACTTTTTTTCGTCCGAAAAAGTATGAAAATTGTATCATAAGGCTACAAAAAAATTTATATTGGAAAATACATTTGAAAATCTAAACTTTCTGTCTGGACCACTTTTCAGTGTAATGTCCAATATTTTGGGGTATTAACTCATTAATAAACGCTTTAAACATTCACCGATTAACCCGTTATCCTTACGAATATTCACATATCTAGCGTAATTATAAACAATTATTGCTCTTCAGACCATCAACGCTCTACACGATCGTCACTTGGGCTTATTATTCAGCGACGGAAAAGGTATTCGTCGAGATGTTTCCCTCGATTCTCTGCTTCCTCCAATTCGACAGTCTAGAAAGCCTGGAAAATCTTTACGCACCGGTGATATTGCGTGGCTTCACAATTGTTATGTCAGCGCTTTTCACTCTCATCCTCGTGCCAACAGCTCCATGGAAATTTCTCTTCGCTGCGACTTATCTTAATGTTTTTCTGAGATCCAAGGAACTCTGGCAAAATTCAGCAGCAGTTCTTCGAGCGGAACGTGCGATTCTCAATAGATACAGAAAAGCGACACGAGACGAAATCGAAAAATTCGACGATGTCTGCGCTGTCTGCCTCTTTGGGATGAAAAAAGCAAGAATAACACCGTGTCATCATCTTTTTCACGCTGATTGTCTTAGGCAATGTTTGAAAACAAGCGACAAGTGTCCAATGTGTAAAAGAGAGCTGAAATTTGACTAACAGAATATATTATAGATTATTTTTGGACCGTTTCAATGAATTTTAAAAAGCCAAAAAAGGACTGAATGAATTGCTTCCAGAAATCTAGAAGTGGTGCCAAAGAAGAATTTTTTAAATGACGATAGGAAGAAAAGAACATTTTATCTTCTTTCCAGAAACACTTCGAAAACGATTATAAGTGTAACACGGATTCAACAATAATGAACATTTATTCCTATAGTTTTACGTTACTGTGATAATTTTTTTTTGCCACTATATGTATGCTATATAGGTATGCGTGAACTTTATTAGGCTTAAGTCAACAGTGAATGAACACTTCAATGATAATAGTCTCGATCACCATCATTTGAATAATCTCAAAAATTGGGAACAGTCTCAGAAAAAAAAAGAAAATAGTCTCACTTGTTACGAACTATATGACAAGGAGATTTTTTAAATGTTGTTCTTCCAAGTCCAAAGAGAAAGCAGATTTCTTACAGATTTTTTTAACAAGTCCAACGACCTACACTTTTTTTACAGAGCGATTAGTCTCTAATAAAAAAAAGTGTAGGTCCTTATGTGAAAAAATTTCGAAGGCCGTTTTAAAATTTATTTTTTTTAAATCTAGAACTAAAGTGGACATGCGCCGGATTCAATTAAAAATAAATTAAAAAATTCTTATCAAAGAACGTAAAAAAAAATCTCATTTGCATTCTTTTTTCGATTGAAACAACATAGAAAACGCCAGCCAAATACGAGAGGTCGAGAGTTCGATTCAAATTGAATTGGCGTCGATTGCCCTCTATAAAAATTCGAATTTTCTCAAAAAAAAAATACTGAAATGCCAGTAAATTAAGGGGCCAATTCAATTTCAATGGAACTTGAGCTTTCAATGGAAAATTTCTAAAAATTCATACTAAAATGATGAAAATTAATGAAGGATCATTCACTAGAGACTGTTAATTTACATTCACCGTAGCAGCTATTCATTTTTCTTTATTTTCTAATTTATTTCACTGATCGTTATTTTGCGCGGAGGATAAACAGATTACGCTTATACTACTTTATCTTACATAGAATAGACAAACGTCATAAAATATTGTAACTTTTTCGTTGAGGGTGAGCTTACAGCGATGTTCCAAAAAAAAAAATAAATAAATACCGACATTAACTTGTCATCAACTCGAAAAAAAAAGGATTTTGGAAATAGTAAAACTCTGTAATATTTCGAGAATTTGACAATTTTTTTTCGAAATATTTATTCAATATCAAGTTTTCTCAGAATCAAAGACAGAAATGGGATAAATTTTTTTATGATAATTGATATGTTTGTATAGGATGTCTTGATGCAGAAACCATGTATATTAAATCTAATCTCGATGGAAAATGAATGTTTAGTGTATAAATGAAGTGGGAAAATGGTGTTCAATTGTTTTTATATTTATTATGCGGGTTTCTGCACAGCGATAATTCATTGAGAAGCGACTGTTGAAATCCTAGTTAATTTTCATTGAATCTGAATAATAAAATGAAAGCAGGGAAGCGAAGCGTGTCATGTCGCCGCAATAGGAGATGTCTGCGCAGCTGTTTTTCTATTGAATTCACAGCTAAACATGTATTATTTCATACTTAGCGTGGCGATATGTACATATTTAATTATACAAATGTATCCGATTTTTTTTTACCCGAAATATAATGAAGACAAACATCAAATTAGTGCCAAAAATTTTCATTATTCATGTCGCATTTTTGAGAATTTTTTCAGATTTTTTAATCACGACCCTCAAAATGTTTGAAAAAAAAATTATGGCGTACTCAAATATGGTTTAAAAATTTTGAAAAAAATTATGACTGTTATTTTGAGTCAGAAGAATCATTTAAAAAATTGTGAACCAATTTCGCGACATCGAGGGTCACGGCCTGATCGATTTGCTATGGAATGCCCCATATATGGCCGTTAATTCATAAACTCAAATTAATTACCTA
The DNA here is from genome assembly GCA_949699805.1 of Tromatobia lineatoria. NCBI lineage: Eukaryota > Metazoa > Arthropoda > Insecta > Hymenoptera > Ichneumonidae > Tromatobia > Tromatobia lineatoria. The sequence goes on from OX453052.1 coordinate 1,141,396, forward strand.
CCGTATTTTCGGCTGGTGATAAAAAAAACAGTAATTGTCTCGGCTTCGCCTCGGCATTTATATCCCATACGCCAGGAAGTTCAACTTTCTGCCCTAAGGTCGTAATATACTATTTAAAAAAAACAAAGCTTCCTCTGTGAAGAAGGGAAAGGACAAGAATGACAACAATTTTCGATTTTTATAGGAAAAAATCTATTTATAAGACAAGTCAGACTTGCTTTACAGTAAATCAAACAAATATTATCATTCTGCAATATTATATCGGACTCTTAATCTTCACCATCGAATTTTTTCGTTACGTCCACATATTCACCGTCGGGACTCTCGTAATTTTTTATCGGTGGAGTGCTTGTCGGGCCTTTGACTGTACACGGTATAAGAGCAAGATCGATCTAGAAAAAATGTTAAGTAAAATTACTCGTGAAATTACCGGTGATTTACAGAAAAATTAAGATTATGTATGTTGTATGTTACTTAAATTATTTGATACCTGTATGGCTTCATGATAAAGCTCTTCCGATTCCGCTCTCAGTTCATCCAAAGCTCTTTGCTGAGAAAATTGAATGTTATCGATTACTTGAATGTCCGCCAAGTGCTGCTTTAACTTGTATCTCGTCCAATCTTTTTGCAGCAAGATTCTTTCTTCCGCTACTTCATCTGATATTGGCGGCAATTTCCGTAATCTTTGTCTGTAATAAATATCGATTATTGCTGTTTTCATCATTTTTACCCGAATTAAGGGGATGTCATCGTCAATCCGCAATTTGTTAATTTTTTTTAAAATTACAACAAGGAACTAGTTTAAAATTTTCCCTATAAAAATTCTATGAAACACAGTCTTGAATTCTTATGGGGAACACATTGTTTATTTCCTAATTCTTTTTGAAAAAAAAAAACTATTGGAAAAAAACTTTTAAAAATTTTGAAAAAATTTATTTCATTCAAACGGGTAGGAAAAACCCAATTTTGGACTGGAGGAATTTCTTCCCCACCCCAATACAAAAAGACCAGAAGTCACAACCATGCGCAAGTCAGATATAAAATATACATCGATAATTTGCATACAAAAGAAAGACAAAAGGAGCAGCGGTATTATACAGAAACAAAAACATATTCATAACATAAACATAATACAGGTCCATTCGTTAATGCACGACTTAAATTGACATTACACTGCCTAACGTGGAAGATATTGTATGTAAACATTTTTTAAAATTTTTTATTTTGATAATTATTGGAATAAGACTTCGTGCGTCAGATATAATTTTTATAGAATCGCATGCATAATGATTCAGATGGTTGATTGGAAGATTTGTCATTGTCAGGCGACTAAATCACATTTCTAAATTGATTGTCCTACGATTTTTGTCAATGATTAACCATGAATGACCTTACGATACTTACTCTCGTTCATCGATAAGCTTGAAGGGAATTTCTATGTCGGCAATAGGTTTCAATTGTCTCGCACTTTTTTCCAGTCTGCGAATCTGTTTCTCCAGCTTTCTTTTTCGTCTCTCTTCCCTCTGCCTGACAATAGCAGGATCTATCCTCTTCTTTTTCTTAAGAGGCTCAGCTCTGTAAATTACGAAGCAATTTTCTTAAAATGATCGTACATCTTATTTTACATTATTTACACAAATAACTTACAGCAGAGCGTTCGTTGCTCTGAAGCAAAGTGGGTTAACGTTGGTTGAAATATTTCTGGCTGTGGATCGAAAACTGTGCAACGATAACCTAAAAATAATAACAATAATTTTTACTTTTTTCTCGTTTCATTTTCGAAACATTAAGAAAGGTTTTCCAATATTTTTTACATAAATTCACTCTTTTTTTGGTTAATTTTAGTATATTTTTTATGAGATTACTTTTGGAGGTTAGGAAAACTTTATTGACAGTAATAGGCGCTTTTCATCATGGATTTTATTTGTCATACCTGGAAAATGCCGTGAGAATTCCAGTGCAGCTCATTATTGTGCTGAGTTACGATTTGGCTGCGTTAAATAATCTTTCGACTATTCGAAAAAATAGCAGACAGCATTAAATCGAGAGTCGTCTGCAGCTCGCTCTGCTTGCGAGGCTCAAACTAAATTAGAGTGATTGGGCTCCGTCTATGATCACTCGACGGTAATTATTGACCAAAGGTCCCAACTATTTATTTATTCCATGATTTCTAACAAAACATTTTTGACTGCGCTACTTTATACACAAGTATAAATTTTTTTTTTTTTTTCGGGCTCGAATTTATTTGTAAACTATTTTGAAGTGAAAACTTGCAAGATTTTCCAACAGGTACACAAGTAAATTTAATCATTATTTATGCAGCCCCAAATTTCACATTGTATTGGATTTTGATGAATTATCGATTATGCGATAATCGAATAAAACAAAATTAATGAAAAAAAAATGTATACTGAAATAAACCAGGTTTTTCTTCTGATAAAATTCGACGTATTTGGTTTGGCATGAGTGTCTCAATATTTTTTACAAGATTTTCATAACAATAAAAAAATTAGTCTGAAGGATTACAGAAGTTCTGTACATAAAATTCTACACATTTATATTTTTTATAAATGTACGTACAATGAAACTGCCTCAAAATAGAGCCGCTGCAATAAAAAAAATTTAATTCCGGTGCCTCATCAGATTTTTATTTTAACTTTTTAAAATTTGGTGAAGTTTTAACAATCATAAAACCCCATTAAAAAAAAATGTTTAAGATAAAAAAAGTTGCAGGCTGAATTTCGTTGGAATCGCTTATATATAAATAGAAAAACGATCAAATATAGCAAATACCCAAGCAAGTAAGAAAAAAAATTACTGGTATTGACCGAGAATGTAATGTCGATCCCACATGCAATCCCTTTACCGGCAAGTACAGTTCAACTCACAGATACAAAAGGGAGATCGTAGTTCCAAGCGCTACGATATATTGCATTATATAGCTATACGAATTAGGAAATAAGATCGCAGAGACTCGCGGTGTCCCCGATACAGAGGACACGGAGAAGGTGCGCAAGCGATTCATTCCAATTGCAGAGAGATATTCGATGGCTGTCTATAGGTACAACACATCGAGGGAGAGAGAGAGAGAGAGCTGAAGGAGCAGTCAATCTCTTCTTTTATACATACAGTAGAACCTCGATTATCGCAACCCTCAATTATACGAACGATGACTTAGTTTATTCGAATTCGCAATTATCCGAATTTTGGCGCCAAAAATACATCGTTTGCTCACTGTAGCATTGAAAGAACTGTACTCAACATAAAAACGTTAAAAAAAATTCAGCATTGTTCAGATGTTCAAAATGGGTTATTCCTCCAAATATTTGACACAAATTTGGCCTTTACATTTTTGTTGATTTTTTTTTCATGATTCGATTAACTATACTGAAATAAAAAAAGGCAGTAGTTCATAAGCTTTTCATTTTTAAATAAAATGAAAAAACCCAATTTTTGTTTCAATATTCTACGATCGATCCTCGCATAAGTATCTTCGAAAACAATTTTTTTTAAATCATTTTTTTTTTTTCACGGAAACTAAAAAGTACTTGATAATTTATGAAATAATTGTATCGTGTTAATACTTTAAACTTACTCATTTTCGAATTCCACTTTCATTCCAAAATTTAAATGACTCAACTACCGTAGAATGCGTTATATATCTACTGTTTTTATGTCAAAACGTATTGTTTTCAAAATGTGAAAACGTGTTGTTTTTAAAAAAGTAAAAAGATTTTTTTTAAAACGTGTTGTTTTTTATCTCGTCCCCAAAAAAATTGCTTATCGCTTATCCGAACTTTTCATTATTTGAACGATTCTCGGTCCTAATTAGTTGAAGTAATCGAGGTTGTACTTTACTCTTGTTTCGCTTCTGCGTACAACGTTGTCCCTCTCTCTGTAAATGCAAGGGGCGCTCGGCGCACACGCGACTAGAGAGCCACGGGGTGTATCGGAATTTTGTTCTCGGTCTCCCTCGCAGTCTCGTCTCTCCCCCTTAGTCACCCAAAATCGACAATCGCCAGTCCCAAATAGTAAACACATTCTACACCCTAATTATTCTCGACATAACAGTGCGCGAGTTTCGTGCTATTCACTCGATATTTTTCAATCGACGAACAAAGCAACCAAGGCTAACTACGGATTTTTATTACAAATAATGAACTACCCTTCCAGACCAAGTGATTCGAGACGAGTGACGGGGTGCGGTGACAAAATATCCTCAAATTCGGCGATGATATAGAAAGGAAAACGCGGAAAGGTACAAAATTCTGACAGAATACATGACAATTTTTCAGTGGAATTTGTACAAAATATTTAGTAGAGCAAATACAATTCAATTTTTGGGAAATTGATTAATCTATTCTTATAAAATATGTTCTGATGACAAATGAATGGAGCTTTGAGAAATTTAATGTAGTGGGATGAATGAAATTTTTAAATATAAATAAAGTTCCATGAAAAAATTGTGGAAAAAATTAAGTAAAGGTGAATGACATTTTTTTTTAATTGGTAAAATTGGAAGGACAGAGTTTTAAGAAGTTAATAGATTCATGAATTGAATCTTGTTATAATAAAGCTGATGGAACTATGGCTTAAGGAGTATTTTGAAACACAAATGAATTAGTAAAGCAGTATTTTTTCATATAAATAAAAGTAAGGACATTTTTTTAAATAAAGAAGAATTAAAAAATTCTATGAAAATAAAGCAGAATTAAAGTAAATATATTTGAGAAAATAAACAACAACAAAAAATGTTGTCAGAACAAATAGATTTGAATGGATAAATTTAGTCTGAATGAATGAATCTAGTTGATTGAATGAATTTAGTCCGAATGAATGAATCTAGTTGATTGAATGAATTTAGTCTGAATGAATGAATCTAGTTGATTGAATGAATTTAGTCTGAATAAATTAATTCAATCTGAATGAATGAATTTAGTTTAAATGAAAGTGAATAAATAAGAACATTGTCAAAATGAATTCAAATCAACCAAAATAGTACCAAAAAAATGCAACAAAAATGTTGTCAAAATAAATCCAATCAAATAGGAAATTCATTACAACAAACTCAGACAACAATTTTGTCATAAAAATGTTAATACAGAAAAATTTAATCTAAAAAATTACGACAAGAGAAAGTTTCAACGGTCAAATTTGGAAAGTGGAAAATACAGCTCAAACCAAAACAGGGGATGGACATTTTTGATGAATGAATTTCATCTCAACCAAAAAAAATAAACAAGGATATTCTGAAAAAACATTCCAAATCATTGAAACTGTCTAAAAAAAAACCCAACAAATATTTTATCAGAATGAACCCGATTGAACAAAAATATTGTCACCAAAAACATGACAACAGATCAATTCCTCCAAAAAATAGCCCCAAATTTTTGTCATGCGAATAAAAAAATGCCCAAATAAAGATAAAAAAAAACAAATTGACAACCAGGAAAAAGGCGGGATCGGAGTTACAAATCGAAAGCGGTTCGGTGATGTCGAAGTTGCTGCTCGCGACGAGCACGTTTGACGAAGACGAGACAACCGCAATCATCATCATCATCCTCGAGTGTTGTTGCGGGGATTGGAACAAGCGAGACGACACGTCGAACGCGTCGTCGAAGACAGGAAATGTCTTACAGTGATGGCGGACGTTCGGTGCGAAAGTCCGGATCAAAATCGCCGAAAAAATTGCGCGTAACAAAAGCGGAAAACAGCGACAAAGCGACGACAACGATAAGCTACGGTCATCGCTACGTCGACGGCGCAGCGCAGCCTTCAGTTCACAAGCGCAATTTATACATCGTATCGTTCCCTCTCATTCTTTTCTTCAACGTCTTACGAACGCTCCTCTATCAGCTGTTCGTTGTTTTCAAGTATATTTACGCGTCGACTTCGAATCTGATAAGACGAAGACAAGCTGCGAGAGGAACTTGTCAGCTGGAGATCGTCGTGGGCCAGGAACACGACGGAGGACTTTTGGGCATATCCAGCGGACGTAACGACGCACCAGAAATGTCACAAATACCGAAAAGACCCGCTGGACCTGGACCTGGAGATCCTTTGCTCGCTAAACAGAAACATCATCATCGACGAGCCTTCGAATTTATCAGCAAGGCGCTCAAGATTGACGAGGAGAACGAAGGTGCATTTTTTTCTATTTGTCATTGTAATCTATTTTTATCATTATTTATTATTATGTGTATTTGTGAGTTTTGTTTGCAATTGTGTTGATTTGAAAGTTAAGTAGCAATTTTTTAGCTGTTTGTGTTATTTGAGGCATTAATTTAGGTGCTCAATCTTGGGACGAATTGAGGTAATTTTTTCTGTTTAGTTGCTTTTTTTTAATATGTGTGGAGCATTTTTTAAATTTTAGTTATCTGTGTTGATTTTAAAATGTACCTTTTTGTCTTTAGTTGTGTATTTTGATTGAGGGATTTATTTGGTTGCTTAGACTCTAAGTTTCTGGATGTTTTTAAAGTGTTTGAAATTAAGTTCATTTTGATTAATCAAGGCATTTATTCTGTTATTCTGATAGTGGTCAGTAATAGATTGTTTATTTTTTTATTATTGACGATAAAGATAAATATTAAATTTAGCACAGTAGTCGTAATTTTTATGAACTTCTACAAGAATTTCTCCCATTGTCATTTATACACAGTTTGTTTCTTCGGCAGTTAAACTAATCATTTTTACTCAGTGTTTTGAATGTATATTTGACATCCCTTAACTTTTGTACAATCTGCAATTCAAATGTTTAAAAGGTAAAGAGTTTCTGACATTTTTATATAGAAATATCAGATAAAATCAGTTTTGGAATAACCGAATAAACAATTCTATTAAAGCCACCTTACATAAATTTCCAAAACTGAAATTTCATATACCAAGACAAATTATTATAAATCATACATACAAACAATCGGCAAATTTTTTCTCAAAAATTGTTGTGTTTATGTTTTCAACAGGTCACAAAGAGATGGCAATTGAATTGTACAAGAAGGGAATCGGCGAACTGGAGAAAGGAGTAGCGGTGGAATGCAACGGTGGCAGAGGCGAAGTTTGGGAGCGAGCTCAAAGGCTTCATGAGAAAATGCGCACCAATCTGGCAATGGCTAAAGATCGACTAGATTTTCTCGGTAAACAAACTTCATTCAATAACGCAACAAAAAATGAAAAGGCTCACAGAGAAAGTCACAATCATTTGCCTGTGAGTCTATCATTGGCTGTGCTCGGATGGTCGCTTATCCAATTTCTGTCTCAAATACATTGATGTCTGTGTCAAGTGTGCAACTTTGTCAGCATGTCTCTGTGCTGTACGATTTCTGCCCAATTAATTGGTGTTTCTTGTTGTTCCCTCATTAAATTAATATATGTATATGGGGTACTCCATGCCAACTCGACCAACGGCCTTAAACCGCCAAATATGGATCGCTTATTGTTTTATGTTGTACTTCCATAAAAACGATCTTTGGTGAATTTGTCAGAGATTTTTTTTTAATATCGCGTAAATTCGTTCGAGTCATCGATTCACAAAACAAAATAACGAATAACAAAACAAAGCTTTTTAACAAACCCAAAAGTGATAAACTTACTTTCATTCAAATAACGCTGGGCACATTACGACAAAAAAAAAAGGAGAAAGCAATATGCCAATGTAGGTCGCAGCTTTTTTTTAAATGTAAAATCACGACGATTTTTATTTCAGTATTTATTTATCGAAGTTTTAAACATTTTTGAAGAATGTGGTTGTACTTATAAAGAACATCATTAAATAATAAATAAAGGTAGAAGACATTATTTCTCTACTTTCGCCTGAGCCCCAAAAATGTTATTGTTGTAGTATTTATCTGATGTTTTTTAGATTCCTAAATTGGGGCATTGGGTCTTGTTTATATTCATATTTGAAGAACCTCATTAAGAAAAAATCTGAAACAAATTCTATTTGCATTTTTTATGCTAACGAATAACATAAAAAATCGAGGATCATGTTGACCAAAGTGAGATCCAGTCCTGAGAGATAATCCCAAAAACAGTTTTCTTTGTAGCTTTAGCTTGAATGAACCAAAATTCTTTCTTCGCATCTCCAAATAGGCAATTAACTGTAGCTAGTCACTGCATTTTTTCTGTAACGTCTAGAAGTGGCAATTTACTGTCGGGAAAGATCTGGGAATGTTAGGAAAATTAAAATGCGTTGGTTACACGAAACCGTATTTTTTCAATCAGGAAAATTAGGGAAACAATAGAGAATTTTTTATTTTTTAAGAAAATGTCCGGGAGTTGAAGTGCTTATAAAAAATGCTTCACTGACAAAAACGCTAATTTTTCTTTACACTAACTTTAACTTTCTATGATAATTGTGTATATAAACTTGTAAAAAAAAAAAAACAGCAGATGTATACGACAAAGATGAAAACTGGTAGCGCCGATAGATTTATTTTGATATCTTTTTTTTTTATTAGCGCCGAAAAGCCTATTGCAAGCATGGCAGAGAATGTTCATTCCTTTTTGTAGCGAGTGTTTGTGAGCTGAAAAATTTGGAAATAACCAACGAGAACGACGGAACTAATGGAAGATGTACGGAGGCCGAGCGACCTGGACAATTTCTCAGGGCCAGACGCAACGCCCAAACCGTACGATCGACACAATCGTTAACGAACGACGCAAGACACTCTAATAATGCACAAACAATCAATGCGTCGCACAATACGTATACACAGATACCAAAAGCAACGCCAAGGGCGCGATCGCCCAAAACGTCCTATGCTCGTGCCCCCGAAGGTACCGTTTTCAATCATTCTCTTTTCATTCTCGATCATTCATCTTTCTACGAATCTCGCATGTCCTTCATGTATATAGTATCAATGTACAGCCAGCAACGCACAGGTTTTTTTTTTGTGTAATTGATGTTTTGTAATTATCGTTTGTATATCGTAAAATAAATGAAACCATTTTTAAGAGCAGCAAATGAAACATAAAGTTCTCACCACAAAATTGATTTGGAAAAAAAAAACGGAGGTGAAAGGATCAATAAAGAGCCCAAAATTTTTTTACGAATATTTTTTTAAACCGGCATTTTTGAGATACGCTATTTTTCGTAAAATTCACTGAAGAGAAAATAGCCGAGAGAATTTCACAGAGACCCAAATTTTTTTTTGTTTAACGGGAAAAATGAGTACTTAGTGCATCTGTAATACGTCAAAGAATGTGCGTGCGAATGTTGATTGACGCTTTGCACAGCGAATAATAAAATAGTGACAAAAAAAAATGTAGAGGGGTTTTAAAGACATTATAAAAACGAATGATTCTTGACCCACCAGATTTTTCTGTTACCGTAGCGTCCGGAAGAAAGCTGAACGTTGCTGGAAAGCGCGTAGCAGGTTCGGTAATGAGCAAGAGCCAAACTTTGCCGCGTAGCATGGGGCGTTCAACGCCGACGCTTCCGTGCCACAGAACGACGCCGATAAAACCCTCGGGGACGCCGCCATCGATAAAACGGCAGCTTTCCGTGCCTGGAAATGGTTCGCCGATCCGTCGGCCCGGAACTCCGAGCGGTACGCACAGCAATCGCGGCACTCCCACGAGAAAAGTGCCGATTCTCAAAGGTGTCGATCCCAAACTTGCTCAAGTCATTCTTGATGAGATTCTGGAAGGCAGCGCTGCTGTGCAATGGGAAGATATCGCTGGACAAGAGGTACAAACACTTATTTATTACACTCGGCGAAAAAAATTAAGCTGCAAGATTGAACTTTGCGAATTGCTTCCTCATTATTGTTTTTTTTACAAAGCTTTTATGAGGGAGCATGTTAATCGATTTTGGCTTCAAGGTTTGTGAAAAAAACCAAAAATGATGAAGCAATTTGCAAAGTTCAACTTTGCAGCTTCATTTTTTATCAACGTTACATTCCTGAAAAATTTAAACCACATAACAAATTATGACGAAACTGTGTAACTATTGATGCTAAATAGTACTGACTTAGTGTCTAAAGTTTGACTTCAATATCTTTTATTTTGTTAAGGTTAATGTAATAACATCATTTTTTTGAAGCCTTGCACACACACATCTTCCATACTCTGTGCTTTTAGACTGTAGCATCTAAAAAAAACGTTTCACTAAAACAAGGTTTTCTCTATGAGACGGCAAAAAATAAATTCGCGATAAAGGGAAAATTGTATGGTTGCTCTTTTTTGTGCAGACTGCAAAACAAGCGCTTCAAGAAATGGTGATTTTGCCGTCGCTGAGACCAGAATTATTTACGGGGCTGCGAACTCCTGCACGAGGATTATTACTTTTTGGTCCACCGGGCAACGGAAAAACGCTGCTCGCTCGGGCCGTAGCAACTCAATGTAACGCGACTTTTTTCTCGATATCCGCGGCGAGTTTGACATCGAAATATGTCGGCGAGGGTGAAAAATTGGTGCGAGCGCTTTTTGCTATAGCTCGAGAACTTCAGCCTTCTGTGATTTTTGTCGACGAAGTTGATTCGCTGCTGAGCGAAAGGAGAGACAATGAACACGAAGCGTCGCGGTACGTACGAGGATTTTTTTTCGGAATTTTCAATATAAAACTTAAAATTTCATAATCAAATTTTTTATAAAATTGTCAACATTGTTTTTTCATCTCTTTATTGAACCTTTGATTTTTTCAAATGTTGCAATGACTTTTATCACTTAATTTTGATACATTTTCATCATTCCGTTCATTATTAAATGTTTGATTTTTAAGAATGTTTTACTTTAACAATTTTAACATAAAAATTGGAGTTTATTTGTGAAAAAAAAACAGCTACAAAAATTTGATTTTTCTGCTTTAATAGACGATTGAAAACGGAATTTCTGGTCGAATTCGATGGATTGCCTTGCAACCCGGAAGAAAGAGTGCTAGTGATGGCAGCGACGAATCGTCCTCAGGAATTGGACGAGGCAGCGCTTAGAAGATTCACAAAAAGGGTTTACGTGAGTTTACCGGATGCGCGTACAAGGGTGATGCTCCTAACTCGGCTCTTGGGCAAACACAACGATCCATTGACGGCTGAGGAATTAGAGGAGATGGCAGTTCTGACCGATGGATATTCCGGAAGTGATTTGACGGGATTAGCGAAGGATGCAGCCCTCGGACCGATTAGGGGTGAGTTTATCTAATTTTTTTTTATAACGCAATGTAAAATTTTATTTTCAAGTACTTTGGAATTTTTTCGAAAATGTTTGCAAACAAAAAAGTTTACCTGGTCCATACGTACACATCCAACCATACATTTTTTGTGCTAAAACACTTTCCCAATGTTTTAGACCATTTTGAGTGTTCTGAAATTAATGAAGTCGTTAGAAAAAATGTATCGCGAAAACAAAGCTTCTTCAATGAGGAAGCAAAAATTTATTAAATTCAACAAAATCGCTTCCAGCTAATACATTATGTCGTTAAAATCTACAGAAAACGTTTCGATTTTTTTTTTGCACAGAGCTAAATCCGGAGCAGGTGAAAGCCCTGGACTTGAATTTGGTGCGAAACATCACAATGCAAGATTTTCTAGATTCACTGAAGAGAATTCGTCGTTCCGTGTCTCCAGCGAGTTTGGCCGCTTATGAGAAGTGGAGCCTCGAGTACGGAGACGTGAGTCTTTGATTTAAACAGCGCTCGAAAGCCGAGCTCCGCGCTTTGTTAAAAATCCTCGGTAATCACGTATTTGTATCGCGTACTTATTGCTTATAAGTGCGTAGCAGCGTTTTTACCGAGCAATTGTTGTACTCTCAGCTCGAAATCGACCTCAAGTGAGGAGCGAGTTTCGTACACATTTTTCCACGACTGAGGCTTAAGATAAGTGATGAAATATTCACCACTTTTCGACGTGTTGTTGAACGATGTAGATAAAAAATTCCAAACAAGCACTTAGCGGTGCTAAAATAGACACGCAGAAATCCTTAGAAAATCCAAAATCGAAGATGGGTACGATTAATTACTTTTTAACCATCGTTCGATTATTTTCGCTTATTATCTTTCAAATTTACAAACCATCGTCATATTTTTTTACTAAGTGCAAATAAAATTATTATAGATACAAGAAAAACATATGATACCGAAAATAGGAGTTAAAAAGTGACTAAATTACTACTCAATCTAAAAAAATGAACGCAATATCGTTTCTTTTCATATTGCGAAAATAACTGGATGATGGTTTTTAAGAATATATAAGACGTGCCAATCTCTGTTCTTATATCAGAGATCGCCGTGGCTTTTATTACAACTTTTGCAAGCACTTCGAGATAGGAAAAAAAGTAAGAAAAAGGGGAAAAGCAAAAAAAAAAAACAAGGAGTACACACCTACAAATGCAACCACGCACGTCCAAGGAGATAATAATGTAAACGAGAGTTATTAATCGCATATTTATTCGTAATTTAGTTACCGATATCCATGTACAAAAGACAACTCCTATATCAAATCGTAATTAACTTTGTGTGTGTATGTGTGAAATGTTTGTGATTTTTGCGTGAATGAAAACGGAGATTCAATGATTTGCTGGAGATTGGAAAAGGAGATTCATCGACAGGCCTTGATAGAGTCAAATAAACCCCGGGTATAGTTGAGATCGAGGAATTCGTTTCCTTAGAGTTGAATTTATAGTCTCAAGTTTGAACTTAACGTATTTTTACCGAACAGTTCGGCCAAACGTAAGATTTAAAGCGAATTTCGGAAAAATTCCGCTCAACAATCACTCGTTAGCCTAACTTTCTTTCAAACGAAAATGATTTGCTAATTTTTCTGAATACATATCAAGAGTCGCAGAAGCGACTCGACGCAAAGTAAAAAAAATTATACATTATTCCCAAATGTAATCTAACTTTTGAAAATTTTGTTCTTCAATTATTTGCTGTATTTGCGAATCTGTTTTATCAATTGTCCGGATAATTCGTAGGTACAATGGACGATCTTATGATCCGTGACCAAAATTCGTGACTTTCCAAACATTTCTCTTTGCTTCAATTTGATAATGTGAATTTTTGAAAATTTAGATTAAACACAGAAATATTCACGTATTCAGAAAAATGAACACATCATCTTTATTTGAAAAAAAGTTCAATTGACGGGTGATTTTTTGCAAATTTTTTTCTATACAGCAATGTTTTTATAACATTCTGGAATAAATATTATGCGAAATCAATCTTTTCAGCATATTCATCGTGCTCGATTTTTGTCAGATTTTTTACCCGATCGACGAGTGTTTGAAATCCGGTCTGAATCTGACATTCGACCGGAAGGTACAGCTCGAATTGCCTTAAGTTCAACCGGAAGTGTGAAATAATACGTGAAATTCGATTTCATGTACGAACTTGAGTTTAAACTTGGGACTATAAATTCGACCCTTAGTCCAGCCACAGAGGCATTGAAAACAGATTTTTGCACGATATTTGAATAAAAATATATTCAGCTTCGAAAGATTATGAGTAATTTTTCTAATGCTTCATACTGAATTTTTTTTTTTTTCTGAAAATATCATAGTGCCAAAAATCACTAGAGTGCACTACGAAATTTTCAATTGGAGAATAAGATTTTAATGAAAAAAGTGGAACATTGATTTTCACGTTTGTTTATTCACAATTTTTGTTCATGTCTCTCTCCTATAAAAACATTACTGAATATTTGCTTTCGATTTACGATTCCGTCGCGACGTTTAAATATATTCGTTTATTTATTAATGCTTCGGAAGGATTTTATCGTTATTTTTTTAATTGTTATTTTAGGTTGGAGACGAATTAATTGGTATTTAAAAAACCGCTGCCAAAAAATGACTTAAATCCTTGCGGAGGAAAAAAAATTAGTTTAAAAAACGATCCGCAGCGATTCAAACTGTAAAGTATTTGAATCATTGTTATTTTTGAGAATATTGTTTATCGTCGAAGTCGAAAATCTTCATTAAGCTGCTTAAAGATAAAGTTTGTTTTGCTTATCTGGCTTCTTTATTTAGATGTTAGTAGCATTTTCTCCAAAAGAAATTTAGTTTTCCTACCTAACTGCGTTTTCCATTAGATTTGAAACTTGTTCCTATTGTGACAAACGGTTTTCGAATTGTCAATGAGTTTTGAAAAATCTTGCTGGAGCTATAAAATAATTGTGGTGTTTATGAAGCGTTGCCTTCGGCAAAAAAAAATTGTATATTCCCAAAAGTTGTACCTTTTTGTAGAATTTTGTATCAGAAAATTAATTTTCTTGTTCACAAATTAATGTTCAATGAAAAAGTGTAAAAGAACGAAAAACATACAGATGTCTTTGTGATAAAAAAAAAATTGGATTGCCTGTGTGTGGTAAAAAGTAATGTGCACAAAAGAAAATAAAATGTCCGTGATTTTTGATAAAACGGAATTGGTTATAAATTTAACCAAAGATAAGAAAAAAATGTTTGCTGAGCCAATCTTAAAATATAAAATGGCTGTTGACGTTTTTGGATCCCGGAAAACGTTGTGATAAACTCGAAACTGGATATTTGTATTCCTCTGTGGCGTTTGGACTTGCTCGCGGTTTGATTTTTTTTCGATACAACGTGATATTGGAATCGATCGACACACGGTGTAAGCAAAAACCCTCAACTACAACGAAACGCACCCATGTGAGATACCGGATTTTAAGCAACACATTTATTATGGGGAACATCTGCTTTAGCAGATCGAAAATTACGATATTTTGATTTAAATATTTACGAAATTTACGATAATTCTCGGTTTTCTTAAGTAGTTGCTTCCCCTAAATTCCTCCCCTTAGTGTGTAAGGCAAACGCGATTTCTTCGCGTTCAGACTATTTATTTCAATGTAAACAAGACAACAAACAAGACAAATTAATGTGATAACGATTGCGACGAAACTCAATGTAGATTTTCTAAAGATCTCGTAGCAGTTTTATTTCTTCTGCTGTGCGCAAATCGTGCTGCGGAAGACGTTGATGAGATTGGTTTATTTTTTAAATAATTTTTTTCCTTCGAAATTACCTATGATTTTGCCATTTCTTGTCTAATTTCCGGTTTCCATACCAAAATACTCAAATCAGTCTTGTGATTAATTAAATTTATTACCTTTTGAAGTGATGTACATTCTTGGCAGGTTTAAAAAAAATGAAAGAACGAGCTTTTTGCATTACACACTTCCGAACGATGTGATGATTAACTTAACGAGATCGGCAAAGTGTAATTTTCTAATTATTTTGCAGACTTTTAAATTGAAACTTTTTGCACCGAATTAAGTAATCTCTATTTTACGATTCCAAAATTCGCGACTTTATGATAAGAAATCATAAATTAACGTTGGGAATCGAATTTTCGGTGACAATTTTGATTTTAATGTCAATAACGATGAACGTTACGACTGAAAATTTGCGCTACTTGTAAACAAATTGTTAAGCAATTAAAAAACTACATTTCGCCGGTCATATCATTCATAAGACTAATCCATAATCCAAAAATCTAATTGATAAAAATAAGGCACTCTGAAAATTCGATGGAAAGATCCACACAATTATCGACAAAAGTGCTCAATGCATTTTTAAATAAACAAAAAAAAGCATGCTTGTCTAGAAAACAAAGAATTTCGGCGCTGTGAAAAAGCCCTCTACTCATACGTTAACGAAAAACAAAACGAGTACAAAAGCGAGTCGGTTAAGAAAAGTTACGATATCATTTTCTTTTTTTTATTATAAGAGCCTCTCGTTTTCGTTGTAAATTATTGACATAATCCTACAGCTTCGTCTTTCCACTGTTGCAAACCTACGAGAGTATTACTAGAGACGAATTGCATCTGTGGATGTTAGAAATAAGATATTTAACGACACACTGATAAAGTGGAAAAAAAATCTGCTTCAAATTCTTGCTATTTAAAAAATTAACTCATAAGTTAAATTTGATGTAGAATGTAAATTTCTTTTTGTACAATGTTAGACCATGAAAAGTATTAGAACCTTTCTTTATATTTCTATATTAATATTTCATTGTATAAAAAATTTTAAGCAGATTTTGATTTTACAGCAAAATTTGTGGCGTTAGAACGCTAGTTAAAACATTCTTAATTCATTTATCATTATTTCTATCTTAAAATGGAAAATATCCACGAGCTCAAACTAATATCTTTACGCGATGCTTAAGCATCGATCACGCGATTTTTGTCCTATTTCCTTGCTGTGGAGTACAGATTTATAATCGATTAAACAACGCGAAGATATGAACGTTGAAAAAATGGAAACGTTATCTTCCAGCCTTCCGATTGCGACACACAGCTCAGCCTTGATCCGGTTATTTTGCTACTTTTATAACTCATAGCAATAAGGCTAATAAGGACTGTACAGTTTTACGATATTGTAACTCTTATTCGTATTAACCAGAGTGTTATCACGGACAGAAATCGCAAATTTTGCTGCTACGATTATTAATCACTGATGATTCTTCCGCGTAATAAAATAATATAATGCGTTTACTCCCTCAACGATGAGCAGCATTCGAATAAAAAGTTGGTAGTAATACTTTGCATATTCGCCAAATATTAATAATTACATAATTGTATTTTATTTGGGTATGCAAAATATATATAGAACATTTTTTTAGATTATTTCAAACGAAATTGTGTTCTATTATCTACAGAACATGGAGAAAATTTTTTTAAGATAATTTGAAGTAATATTTGGAAATCGCTCTCGTCGCTCTTTTCTCTATAAATAAATAAATAAATATACAAATTCTCTATAAATTTTAATACATTTGTATTCGAATATTTCTCATCGTTGTGATCAATGCAGCGAATGTTTATTTATTGTCAGAGTCAGAGTTGACAATTCGAATTGAAGATTAATCGAATGGCGTCGGGTTTTCGACTAAATCATTTTTTTCAGTTCGTGATACTTGTTACGAGGCTTTGATATGTATACTGAAACTTGCATATAATCTGATTAGTTTCTTCCAATTATAATAATTAATTTACGATTAGGAAAAATTCGAGTAATTAACCATTTAAAAAAAAGAATATTAAAAGTGTCAAAACCCTTTTTTTTTATACCGGAAATAACAAAAATGTATCAAGAAATTAATACAAAATTGTTAAGGTATAATTTCAGTTGTGAAAAATTGAATTTCAATCTTGCCGAAAAATGTCATAATATTTCTCTGTCCGAAAGAAGAATTCATTTCTACAGTGAAAGCCCAAAAAATAACGAGTAACACGAATGCAAAATTGATATGAATTATCAAATTTTCTGAACGATTGTTAAAAAAATACAACTCTGGTGTAAATATGTGCTTCAGACGAATTAAAGATGCTGACTGCTTGAAAAAAATGCGCGTTGGCATTGCTACCGAAAAATAAATGCGCAATAATCTATAAATATAGCAATTATCCATCGTATATATTATTGACAGATAAATAGAAATTGTAAGATATGCTGATTGAAATTTTTTTGTCTTTGACTTCCATTGCACATAGCAAGTATTGAGAGGTTCGTCATATGTAGATAATTATTTTTATCTGCTATAAACTTCCAGTCGAATCAGAAGAAATAAAAAAAATCATCGAGGATAGTTGGTACAAGAAAATGAATCGTTTATAATTGACGTAGTTGAACCTCATTCGATATTGTATATTTTAAGTTGCATCGTTACGTTGTTATAAGTATTAACACTTATCTATAGATCTCAATATGTTTCACGGAGGAAAATAACACGTAAAGCTACAGATGCACCGAATTGTCGCGACTGGCATCTCGATTAAAGGTCGTTTATCCTCTTAACAAAAAGAAAAATACATAAAATGTTAAGTTGCGAATGAAATGATGCAGTCCAGGCAAAAGTGATTATTGTACAATATTGATGGCTGAAATAAAATAAATACCATTTGAAACACATATTATTGCCTTTTTATAATCAGTGGTATTAAAATTTTTTCGATCAGTCGTTTTTCTAGGAACAGAGATTCTGAATTTATTATTCAGGAATAGTATTCTTTGCATATGGTGCATTCCACGCCATCGGTAATTGATAAAATAGTCTTGATTTTTTAATTACAATTTTGCCGATTTCTGATATAGAGTGATTTCGCAAATCAATCATTTTCTATAGAAGACATATACATACGTTTGTTTCTTGCTGCTTGATGAGTAGATGATTTTTTCTTCTCTGCGCCGTTCTACATTTTCGTGTTTTCTGAAGTACGAAGGTAAGTTTCAAGATGTCTGCAGATTTACTTATTTTAAGAATTATCGTCGGTGATAGAGCAAAATTTAATTCGCTGTAGTAGAAAAAAATAAATAAATGAAAACCGTATTTCTAAAGAGTATGTAGAATAAAAGAAATTCGAATAACAAAATATCGCCTCAGTCGAATTAAGGAGAATTGTCGAAAATTATTAAAAACCGTCTAAATTAAATCAATTAAAACATTTTCTTATGGTATAACATACTCTTGATTCTTATGGAGCATTAAAAAAATAAGTTTGGGTAGAAAAGTATAAAATGAAGAAGGGTAGAAAAGTCCATATGCAAAATTATAGCCGGAAAATGACACCGAGCCAAGAAATGAGAAAAAAAAAGGCAGACAGAAAAGATGGAACGTTGCCAAATTATTATAAAGGGCTGCGAGAAAAATATGAGAAAGGATGATAGGCGGAAAAGTTGAAATAAATTCCGCATTAAGAAGAGCATCAGTCTTGAATTTGGACTTGCAATTTTTACCAAGAAAATCATAGTTATTAGTTTTAAAAAAAGGCAAATTAAAGCTTGAAGAATTCTGCGATGAATGAGCAATAATTATTATAACAACAGCGCATTCATTCACCAATTTATCCTGATAAAAAATGAAACAAAATAATGAGCCTGTGACTTTTTAATTCCATTTTTTACCAAAATCCTTGTTTTAAATTTGAAGGAAAAATTGCAGCACGATGAAATAAAATGTGAAAAAAAATATCGAAACGCCATAAAATATTCATGGAAATATTAAGTGCATGTACCTTTACCCAAACTTAAAGCAAATTTGGTTTACTTTGCACTTGAAAAGAATTCGAGGACGTCAGTAAAATTTTCCAAAAAAATGAAAAAATTATGTACAGAAAATATAAAATTTCACAATTTTCTGGTTTTTCAAGAACGCCAGTTTGTCTGATGAAAGTAATTGAATGAAAAAGGGCTTAAGCGGGAGAATTTTGAAGATGGTAGCAATGTATTTTAAATATTTATTCCTTTTTTCATTGAAAGGACAATTTGTTTGTTTTTTTGTGTTTTTTTATTATAAGATAACATTATCCTATGCATTGTCGAGGGGTTTCATCACCCTGCCGTACCTAAATTACTCTTTATATAACATTCTTTACTTTATGTCTTCCATCGCTTCACTGATTAGTTTAATCCATAGTCAAATTCTTACGTTCGCTTATTCGCGTCACTGTTTTTTCCGAACTCAACCTATATCTTCATCTTTCTTTCCTTCGTTTTTGTAAATTTATTTCTGCTTAGCCTTTGCTATGTTCAAGTGTCGTGTCTTCTCATTTTATTTACCTCCAGTTTTTTTTTTTTTAAATGGGGGCTGTTGAAAACGTTTCTATCGTCGGTGGTTTTCATTTTATTTTGTCTCACGTTTTAAAAATTCACAATAAACGCACCGCAAATATCTGTTTCTTTTTCTCAAATTATCGATTAATTACATGCTTAATAAATCTGTAGCTCACTATAGTGTCGGTTAATCTAAGATTGAAAAAGGAAAAAAATGCTTTCGGAATGCTGTGGACTCTGAATATCAAACATGACACCCAAAAAAAAAAAATGGAATCCCAAGCTCGTCGAGGGACCCGAAAAAAAAACAACAAAAAAAGATAAGGAAATAAATATTAAAGCTAAGGCAACGACAGAAGCACGTTTATTCTCTCTCACTTTGCTTTTATTGCTTCTTCGGCTTTGACGAAAAATTTGTAACAATCAATCTCCGCGGTTATTACATTAATTGGAAGACGCGAATGGATAGAGATTTTATTACTTTTTCCCACCGGCGAAGAAGACGAAAAGACGCGTGACTCTTTCTGTCTTTCGTTAAAAAAGAAAGTCTCGCAAAATTTCTTACTGAAAAATTTACAAATCAACTTTTTCGACCAATGGTTATAGTTTTGTGGTACAAGACAAAACAGCAGAGAAAACAAAAAACTAAAGGAAAAGATACAAATCTACTTTCTCTGTACAACGGCAGGCGATTACTTTCGTGGTCTTTTTTCCTTATTTATTAGGCGAGTTTTTGTGAAAAGATGTTCTTTTGTTGTTCAGTGGAAGAATTTATCCAGCTGCTCATTTTTTTCTTCAAGTTTACATTTAATTATTTTAATCGACGACCTTATTCGGTTGCTTTTAATGGAAATAAAGTTCCCGTGAGCCTCGTGAAGTGCTTATGGTGCGAAAATTGCGTTGGCCATTGGAAATTCGTGGCAACATGTGTTACGAATTTTTTTTTTTTTCGTATATTTGATTATGTTTTTCGATTATTCGGACGTTTGTGAATTATCCTACGATTCGGAGTTTTTATAATTCGTATCTCAATCCGTGATTATTATAACTTGTTTCATTCGATTATTTGAATTATTCAAATTATTAGAACATTTTAACTTACACGAATATTCGAAAAATTTGAATAATGCGAATTTATGTATTCCAGACAAAAAAAAATCCGCAATTTACGAATTTTTCAATTCTGCAAATACCGGAATTATTCGAGCATCGAATAAAAATTCCGAACAAAACGTAAGCGTCAAACTCACCGGTTGTCTCCAATTAACGTAAAAAAGTGTTACGAATTTTAACAGCAGTTCCATGATGACTGGAACAATAATTGGAAATTCGTAGCGATTTCTGAACCACCGACGATAGGCGTACGCCTAGCAAACGGCTCGAGTGATTCTCGTATACAACTTACTGCAAAGAAACATCATGCAATCGAAAATATAGTCGTTTGCAAGTCGAGGCCCCGTTCTTCTCGTCGCTTTCTTCAAAAAGAAAAAGAGAAATTTATATTAAAAAAAAAAAAAAAAAAAAAAAACAAACAAGAGAAATAGTCGCTTGAAAAAAAATCAAATATAACTACGCAATGATTGCTTTCGAGGCTCTAAAGAGAAATCGAGCAGCAGCGTCGGTCAATGAAATTCGATTCGCGAAACGATGGCTTTGTTTTTCTACCCCAAAATCTCGAGAAAAATAGAAGCGTTTTGTTTTCCTCACAAGACTAAAAAAAAAAAATTCGTCTCTCAATTTTCCTCTACACGTCCAACGAAAATAAAAAATAAAGAGAGAAAAAAAAACGCCGCATTTCTCGAGATGCTGAGACTGTTTTCCTAAATTTCACGTCACTTTAGTGCTTATCACTATTATCATTATTTTCCTTCTTTTTGGGGAGGTAAAGAATACGAGCGATTTAGATATGCAGAGTGTTTCGGAACTTAAACGTAAGGACAACATTTGTTTTTTTTTCTTTTGTTTTTAAACTTTTCCAATATTTTCGTGTTTTATGTAATTATTCAAATGTTTATCGGGTATTTGTGTACCGGTATTGTTGTGATTCTTTTATCTTTTTAAATCGTTCGATCGCTGATGCGTTCGGTAAAAACGGCGTGTTTTAGGTGTTTCTTTCTCTCGAGAATAACGATTTTTCAAAGCAGCCCCCAGTGGTCTCGTTTTTCGTTCCGTAACATATGAATTCTTCTTCTCCGCTGTTATCCCGTTCAATCATCTTCGTTTTTTTCGGTTTTTCGTCGTTTTCATTGCGTCGGATACTGCGGCATGGTGTAAGCTACCATGGCCGGCTGTTGGCCCGGCTGAAGAGGCGCCGTTGCACTTGGCGGCGCTGCAGTCGCTTGGCCCGGCTGCCATGTGCCGCCTCCTGGTGCTTGCATCCTCATGCTATTCATGTACTGCTGAGCCTGTTGCTGACCGTAGTACTGGCCGTAATATTGGGCCGGCTGTAGAAACTGGCCCTGCATCTGTGGATAGCCTTGCGGATACCAATAGCTCGCCATTTGCTGACCGTAGCCGTAAGGATACTGTCCAGCTCCTGCTGTCACCTGGAATATCGGTTGTTTCTACCATTAATACCCTGGATTTTTGTTTCTTTTTAATTTTTTAATGGCAAGAGTGAACGAGAGATTGCGACATTTAGGCAAGATCGTTTTAAAATTTTGTTGAATGCTGTTTTTTTTACAGAAATTGAGCCTGTAAAGTATCTTGCAAATTGCGTTATTTTTTTATTTTTTTGTAACAGGTGTATGAACAGCGGTGCTTTTGATGGCAGTTTTTCGGAAAGTGGCTGGTTTCATGGCAGTGTAAAAACAATCGATCGACGCGAGTATAGCTCGCGTTTCTTTTAGTTTAGGCCTTTCGGAGTGTCACTTTCGTCCCTAGGGACGAAAGTTTGGAACCTCACTTTGCACTGTTCTTCCCTCGAAACTACCATCCAATGCACCACTATTCATGCACTAGTTTAAATAACTGTATCTTGCACTGTAACTTTTTTAACTGTAATGTTCAATTGCTATAAATTTTATGAAAAACGCTCTACGCATTTTAATTCTATAAAAAACTTCAAAATTTTGGAAAAAGTAAGTAAACAATCTAGCTCGAACGAATTTTTAGCTATCAGGCTGAAACATGGTAATAATATTGAACAAAGTGATGGAACCTTTGGTATTAAATTGGACTAAATCGGTAGAGCGGTTCTGTTTTTATGAGATTTTAAAGTTTTCGAAAAAATTTCGTTTCTCTCTAATTCAGATAAAATTTCAATAAATCGACTCAATTTTTATACACAGGAAAAATAACATTCAGTCCTGCTACATACAAAATTCAGTAATGATCGGTGAAGTGATTCCGATTTTACGTGATTTAATGCTCATCTGTGCTCACATGGTTACAACTACATATTAACTTTTTATTTTTCTTTCTCTTTAAAATGAAATATTCTGTAATTTTTTTCCCTGGCGAACTTTAGAATTCCCTGATGATTTTTATATGATTAACTGACCAATTATTTTTTTTTCATCTCGTAATTCTTCCTTGTTATTCGGCTTTTGCCCGTTTATCGATATAAATAAATTCGTGTGCACGTGTTTTCGGAATCGTCAATCACTGTCGCTTTGACGAGAGATGGATGGCACAAACATTGTCCGGAGTAAAATCGAAAGAAATTGAGTGAATAGCGATTGGTAAAAGTTGTTTCAGTACCTGCTGAGCCTGCTGATTAGCGTTGGGCCCCACGCTGTTTGGATCCCCGTTTTCCTTTCCCCAAAAGCATTTGACGATGCTTCCGTTAATCTCTGTATTATGCGTTGCCTCGATCGCGTGCGTTGCTGCCTCCTTGGTTGTAAATTTGATGAAAGCATAGCCCTTGTCCTTGAACACTCTGATATCTTGAATGGTGCCAAACGGTGAGAATGTTTTTGTTATCAGCTCGTCCGTTATGCCGTTTGTGAAACCACCGCAGTAAACGGTACAATTTGTCGGACTGCTTTGGTTGTACACCTGTTTTTCACAAAATTACAAAATTTTATTTGTTATTCAAACGCTTTATGCATTTTTTAAATCTCCTGCACAGCCAGTTACTTTTAGAGGCACATTCAGCATCTCATTTCTGTGATATTCTTTAAATTGTTACTGATTTAAAAAAAAAAAAATGTTATCCAAGAAAAAATATTCGCAGAAGTGAATTAAACATAAGAATCATTGGTAAACAATTAATTTTTTTTATTTAATTAATAATTTTTGAATTTTTTTTTACATCTTTGTACAATCAATAAAGGAAGCAAAGAAATCTGTAAGAAAATATAAATGTGTAAGATGTTTGTTATGATTTTATGCTAGGGATTCTAATATCAAGTTTTACTTTTTTTTAGCCTGGAAAAAATTGTTAGAGCTTTAAATGGCTTTGAAGCTCTCACTTGAAGACAGTTGTGCAGATCTTTTTATTTTACATCTTACTATGAGTCGATTGAAATGAGAATGAACATTTCAGAATACTTCTGTTTTTTTTTCTTTAACTTTCTTCACAAGAAGGATGATGGAAATTCAAGTTTATTTTCCATCATTCCTTAAACTTACAAAACATGTTTTTATCATTTTTAACCGAATCATTTCGAAATTAATTTCTCTAAATATTATGACTAGATTTTCAAACATCTGATCTTATCATGTTTTTGAATTCCACTTTTATTAGTTTTCCCAAAATCTTATGAAATTATGTTTAAATCAGAACAAATATCACTTCTTTCCTCTTGTAATTTTTTCAAGTTGTAAACCATGATGTCCTTCAATATATCCACTCTTTTAGAACAAATTGGAAAAAAAGATTGATTTTTAACAAATTTCCTTCAAAGATATACAAACACACAATGTTAAATTTTTTCACAAAATATAGGCTCATCTTCATGGAAAACATCTCAATGATGTACATGTTTTTCAAAAATGATTTCAGATGCACACCTTAATTACTGCATAAAATCAGTTGAAAAAATTACCTGAGATGCTTGGAATAATGAATAAATTTTCAGATTTCAGAACTTGACCTAGTTGTTTTTTTTTCCATAGTAATATTTTCTCTGTACCCCCTTATTCTGGTTTCTACATTGCCTTCTCCCCTTTCCCTGTTTTTACATAGAAACCCCCCCGGAATGTTCGATGCCCCTCATTCTAATGCACTACTGTATTGCATTTGCAAAAAGGGTCTGAGAAACTATGGAAAAACTAGCCGACACAGACAGCTTTATTTTTACTGAATTCCTTCTGTATGACAATACATTAGAAACTAAAAAAAAAACGGCCTACCGCCAAAGAATACGGCGGTAGAAAGAAAATGGTACTGGTAAAAGTACAGATCTTATGTTTTGCTCAAATCTTCGCAGAAACTGGAGTGCGCATCACAAACAACAAAAATACACGGAACTCCAGTCTCTGCGTAGATTCAAAAGACGCATAGCATCTGCACTTCTACGTCCATTCATTCTCCTTACTACCGCTCGTCAATTGACGTACGAATCAGTGCGCAGCTAAGCAGTCACCCAACCGAGCAATGGGCGCAATCAACGCCGCTTAACTCTGGGGACGGCCGAAGCCACATACCAACCCCTCGTCCACCATCGAGGACGATTTAACCTGTTTTTCATGGCTAAAAAAAAATTACAGTCATCTAACTTTCGACCTTCCAGAAAATGAATCACAATCGAAAGTAAGATCAGCGCCGTTGAAAAATTCATCGAGCCTGCAAAATGGCTTGTTCTTCCATTCCAAAAGGTACAAAAAACAAAAAAAGCTTGGGAAAACAAACATAGCTAAAAAAATACAGTAAATAGCGAAGGAAAATAAAAATGATATAATAATACCTCGTCGTAGTTAGGTTTGCTATTGTTGGAGTGTCTGGGTCTTTCGGATCTAGGCGGCGGAGGTTTTCTGGTTGACCAATTGGTTCTAATGCTGCGTGATCCAAGCCACTGTCCGTTCATGGCATTGATAGCAGCTTCGGCCTCAGATTTTTTGACAAACGAGACAAAAGCGTATCCTTTGCTTTTGTTGGTTTGGGCATCGCGTACGATTCTGCAGTTGCTTATTTCTCCAAAAGGCGCGAATGCCTCTTTAAGAGTGTCGGTATCAATTTCGGGTGACAAATCACCGACGAATATGTGGTGATGATTGCTGGTATCAAGTTTTGGTTGATTACCGGGGCTCGTGGCCCAGTTAACCTTCATCTCGCGTTCCAAAAACGATCTCTTATTCATGGCGGCGAGTGCGGTAGCCGCGCATTGATGATTCGTAAATTCAACGAATGCATAAGGATCATTTCCGGGTTCGCGAATTATTTTCGAGCCCTTAACAGCACCGATTTGTGAAAATAACGCGCACAGAAGTTCATCGGACACCGAAGCGTCGAGATTTCCCACGTAAAGCGTACGGGGATGGCTTTCCTCGCTCATACTTTCCTGTCTTTCGTATTTACCGCACACAAACTCGCACACTACCTCTCTTTCACTAAGAGACCACCTTTTCTCACCTTAATCTACGAGGCGATTAATATACAATTAATATAACCGTGGCTCACCACTTTCATCTACCTTCAATCGATCATTTGGATATTATCCACTTATTACAGCGACAAACCCTGTGTGTTTTTTGTGCAGCGAGAGCAAAATTATAAACGCGAAAACGCTTTTCAACGTAAGAAGCTGCTACACCCAGCCTCTACGTCATACTAACATAAAATGGCCGCGAGTTGACTGTGTGCTGCTCCTGTAGCTGCTACTGCCGCCGCTGCGCTGCCGCCGCTGCGCTGCTGTCGCTGCTGCTGTTGTTGCTGCTGCTCTCTACTTTTCCCTCTCGCACTTTCCTCTTTTCCCTTTCACTATCTCTTTCCTTACTTTTCTAGATTCATTATATTTTGTCTCTTTTGCAAACTATTTTTCATATTTTCATTACTATTATTTCTTCCGTGAATTTCAGTGCGCAGGGGATTAAAAACAAAAAGAATTCGTTATGTATTTTGTGTGGCTTCGGTTATGTCTCTCTCTTTCTATTGTTACGTTCGCCTCATAAGCGAAATTCTAACCTTTAGCCCCGGCAATTCTCACTTTTTTGCCGTTCAACTGCCGGTTGATTGGCAATCGATCCTTAACGGGATTTCCGGAAGTCCACCAATCAATGAGCGGTTAGTTGATTTAACGATAATCACTGGAGAACACGTGTTGTTTTTTTTTTCTTTTCTTTACGTTCGTGGACAACGTCGTCCGGGTTTCGTAACAGGTAGCGCGAAAAATGCAACGCGCTCATTGGGCGAGGGATGACAGGCGGTTGGAAAATGAGGCTTGCTATTGGACGGATTTGAGGAAGCGTCGGTTCGTCGGCGTGGCTCGTTACGTTACGACGACAATTTTTCCAAATGTTCGAATTCTCGGAAACCGGTGGAATCGAGAGACGGTGCCACTGAATGACGTATGCATGTCTCTGTCGATCATGGATTACGTCAACTACTAGATGGTCCGAATTTTTTTCGCAATTTTGTCGCGTGATTGGATGTATTCGCGAACTTGGTCGGTAACTGCGGTATAATAGTATTAAGTAAAACCGCAGAACTTAGCGCCAATTTCGAAATGGCTTTTTACAAATTTTTATTATAATTCCACGTGGTCTGCCAGATCGGTATTTGCCCTTAAGAGAAAAAATCACATTAGGAGGTTGAAAAAAAAACGATTTTTTTTTAAATTGCATATATCGTTAGCTTAACTATCCAAGAAATACGCTGCCAAAATTTTAAAATGAAATTGGCATACTTTCACATTTATGAGCATAGAACCGAGCGGTCATCGTGAACAGG
This sequence comes from Tromatobia lineatoria, assembly GCA_949699805.1. Classification (NCBI taxonomy): domain Eukaryota; kingdom Metazoa; phylum Arthropoda; class Insecta; order Hymenoptera; family Ichneumonidae; genus Tromatobia; species Tromatobia lineatoria. The sequence continues at coordinate 1,168,733 of OX453052.1, forward strand.
CTAAGGGCTCGATCGCACCTCAGGTAGGGCAGAGGTAATCACCTCAGGTAGTGGCTTTATTTACTTACTTAGCCTTCAAGCGAACAGCCACCTTTGTATTTTTCTTTCTAAATAACGGTATCGAAGGTACTAAAAGCATTAACACAAAGGATGTAACAACCCTCATGGTAAAGTCATCGATTCAGATGTGCAAAGCGGCGACAGTCACGCTTGTGCAAAATGGCAGAATAAATCCGAGAATACTCGAGGATATTTACAATGGAAAGAAGACTGCGAAATGGCAGAATGAATCCTAGGATTCTCGAGGATATTTAGAATCGGAAGAAGACTGCAAAACGGCAGAATAAATCCAAGAATTCTCAAGGATTATTTAGAATGGAAAGAAAACCACGATGACGGAGACTGTCCCAAAAATCATGAAGGTTCTGCAGAAAGCATGAAAGTAGAGGCTGTATAAAAATGTTTTTAAGATTAGCAGAACTGCATGGCGCAAAATACGGAAATTGTATTGGTGACGATAATTTTAAGACATTTGCAGCAATTGTCAATTTGAATCTTTATATGGCGATGATCATCAAGTTTTAAAAAGCGAATGTATAGGTCACGTCCAAAATGAATGGGAATTCGAGTCTTAAGCATTTCGAGACTAAAAAGCTAGAAAAGGGAAAATCCACAGTCATTAGTGAGAAAACTCAGCATTTATTATGGGCTAGTCATTCGGAGACATACAGATCGGAGCCGGCCGGAAACGGCCGAATATTTATCGCGGCTTCTAATTGGCCGATAGTGAAAGCGGGCGACTTCGAATAATTGCGTAAATGAATTAATTGTGACTGTACAATGAGTAGCCGTTTATGATCCTATTTGACCCTCAGTCGGTAACTGCATAATAGTATTAAGTGAAACCGCAATTAGCGCCAATTTCGGAAAACCTTTTTGCAAATGCTGATTGAAATTCCACGTGTCTGCCACATGGTTGCTTGGCCCTAATTCAGGTTTTAACAATAGCAAGACATTGTTTAAAATATTTCCCCCGAAAGTATCAAATACATTCGAAATTTTGAAAATGAAAAATTTTCTAAAAAATATAATAAAACTGTCGAAAATTTTCACGAACCGATTATGAATATTCGTAATGGAAATAAATTTCTAAAATACGGTTAACTGAATTTCCAAAACGCAATAAAGTGGATTTATTAAATACATTTATCCAGAATCGTACATTTTGTATAATTGAAATTGACGAATGGACATTGACTCAAATTGTCAAAGTAGAATTTTACACAAATTACTTTGAAAATTCTTGCAAGGTACGATCACAAATTGAGTTTGCAATAGATACTCCTTTCATTATTATTGCTGACTAGACAATTTTAGAAATCCATCGCAAAGCGAATTATTTCGATTTGATATTTCAAACTAGTTGAAAAAAATAATTGCAAAAAATGTACACTCACGTTGTCGCTAATGAAAGCCGGCCGGAAACGGCCGAACATCAATCGCCACTTCTGATTGGCCCATTCAAAAAGCGAGCGACTTCGGACGATTGCGTAAATTAATTATCGTGACTGTACAGTAAATAGCCGTTTGATCCTATTTGACTCTATATTCATTCTCCGACGCGTTTTGTAGCCGCGAGAAAACAGTTTGGACGTCAGATCAACAGTTCTTCGCGTTATTTACAACATAAAATAGGAGTTACGAAGATTATCGGCACAATGTAGAATTATGAGAATTAACGGCGGTTCGATTCGCGTAATTCGTTTTTTAGTGTCAATAAAAAGCCATGCTTTTATATTTATTTAGTGAGCTTCGATCGGTTACTTTGAAGACTATATCTTAACCTACAAATAATTATCGACCTTTCTCGCGATACATTCATATTTACTTTGCGGCAATTGTACGTTGACGTTGCAACAGAATGTCAGATATCGAGTCGTGTCGCGTTCGTCAAGAAAATGAACTGGAAGTGTTGAAGGTCAGTCTATGAAAAAACCTCTTATTTTGCTTTGTACACAAAGCTCCATTTTCATCAAACTAGGTTTTTTCTAAGGTTTTCATGTCAACATGCTCAGAAAGCTCCAAAAAAATATGAATATTACATCTAGAAAAATATGTCTGGATGTGTTTATCAGACCCAAAGAAAATAAATCCAAAAACTCAATAAGATCTCAATAAAAGAAATTACTAGAAAAAGAGTTTATAGAAACTGAAGAAGATGTTGACCTGTAAAATCAAATTTGATAAACAAATTCTACTCTTATTTTTTTAAATGTTGAAATAAAATTGAACAAAGTTTTAAATTTCTATATTTCATTATTTATTCAAATCGGATTTAATGTTGTACTCCAAAATTAACAAGAAAAAGAATTTATAGAAACTGAAGAAGATATTGACAAATGTTTTGGATGATTAAGAAAAGAGAAAGTTATTTGGTAATTTAAATAAGAAATTATTGTTTTATGAATTTGCAAATTATTTATGAATAATCAGTTATTGAGAATTAACCTTAATGTTTTGAATCTCTGTGCCAATTTTTTTTATACTATAGAATTTTTTTTAAAAGAAAAACAAATGCTCATTAAAAAAAATTTTGTGATATTTAAATAATGGATTATTAAATTATGGAAAATCTTTTTTTTTGTTTCAATGGAATGTTTACACATTTCATTATAAATGTGATGAAATATTTTTCCAAATTATATACAAATATACACCAACACTGTTAAAAAATTATTTAAAAAAAATAGAATAACGAAAGATAATTTTTGTTATAGTCTATATTTGGAGATGAATTGAAGGATTTAAGGAAGAACAAGCAGAAGAAAAAAGGGCAGCCTCTAGACATAATGATAACTCTTACGCCACAGCAAGGAATGTCGGGGCCTGCTGAGGTTCATGCTCAGATCGATCTTCACATTGTGTGCAAAGAAAACTATCCAGAAGAGTAAGTTATGGAAAGCCATTAAATTATTTCTTTGCAGAATAATATAGTCAAGTTCCAAAATTAATCACGGTATAAAAACTATATGAGGGAAAAATTTATTGCCAATTTGACTCTATAATTATAATTATCTAGAATATATGATAGTTCAAAGAATAGATTATTTATTGGTTTACTAAAAAATCCAAATTTCCTTACAAGATAAAAATATAGAATACTTTTTTAATCTGTGAAATAAAAACAATATTACAGTGGTTTCAATTGAATTGATAAATGAACTAATAAATCATTGACCAAAAATATTAATTATTGACTTTACACATATATAGAGTTCCCTCCATTCAGTTTCAAAACAGCAGAGGTTTGTCCAATGAACAAATAACAGCGCTAACAACGGAAATAGAGCGCTTGGCTGATCAATTAAAAGGTGAAGTAATGATATTCGAACTGGCTCAACATGTTCAAAAATTTCTCCATGAGCACAACAAGCCTGGCTACAGTAGTTTTTACGAAGAAATGTTATCCAGACATCGAGAACAATTGCAGTGCGAAATGGAGAAAAAGCAACTCATAGAGGATAAGGAGAGACAGGTGTGATTTTCAAAATTATTCTTGCATATTACTTTATTAAAAAAAAATCTGTCACCATTTACGTTTTTCTGAGTTAATCATATATGCATTCATACAACACACTCCCTTCTAGTGTTATTTGATGCATTAAGCTTTAAAAAATCTATCACGTAAATTAAGCATTGATTAGACCTTAAAAATCACCGATTTTCCTAAAAGAATCTTTTTTTTTATCGACTAGTCAGAGATTAAAAAATCATTTTTAAAAATTGACTAGTCAGAGATTGAAAAATCATTTTTTTTATCGACTAGTCGTAGATAAATTTTTTTTTTTTTTATCGACTAGTCAGAGATAAAAAAATGTATTCTTCAGGTTCTTCAGGATGAGATACAAAAGCGTCAGGAGGCTCTGAAAGCGGAATTAAGGGACCGCCGTGAAATGGTTCGTTTGTCGATGGAATCTCGGACACTTTCGCAGTCAATTCCTTCATCGCCGCACGAGCGAGTGAGAGCTTATTCTCGAAGACGTTGCATCAGTACGTCCGAGAGTTCCGAAGGTTCTCTGTGCGAACATCGCGGTACTAAACTCCTGCACTTCGATAATAGCAGGGGCGAAAGGCAAGTTCATCGAGGAAAATGTTTGGGTCACAGCGCAAAAGGTTCCGTAGTATACGCTGGTGTTGATATGACAACTGGCGAACTTTTGGCCGTTACCGAATGGTCCTTGAAATGTGGAACTACCGGGGAAAATCTTGAAGGCGAGACAACCGATTTGCAGCACTCGATGAAGCAAATAGGAAGCATCGAGCAGGAACTCAATCATCTTCACAAACATCATCATCCCAATCTCGTTCATTATCTCAACATGAAGTATCTTCAGAATAAAGATAGTATAGTGATCTACATACTCCAAGAATTCGTCGTAAGTAAAATTTAAAAACGATTCTACTATTATTGTTTGCCAAGTTATTCAATGTAAAAGATGTTTGCAAATTTGCATTACGAGAAACTTTATTTACTGAGTGATTGTTAAAATTAATATACGATTGCGTAAAATATTTAAGAATGTTTTAAATTCCTTTATCTTTCTAGCATTTATTAGGAAACGATGGAATTTTACATCGCACTTGAATACTTTAAAAAAAATTTAATATAATTTTTATTTCACAAATCTAATTTGCAATAGTCGGAATTTTTTAAATTTTTCGCATTAAAACGAGTTGATTCTTTGAAAATTTCGTCGTTTTTTCAGGTTGGAACGACGTGCACATTTTTTTTATCGGAAAATATACCAGTAGCTGCCGATATGCTGAGGCATTTGGCTTCTGGAGTGCTTAGCGCTTTGCAGTATCTCCATGATAACAACATCGTGCACAGGGATTTACGAGATACGAGTATACACATCGATCGCACAGGAATCGTTAAAGTTTCCGACTATTCGCTGGACAAGCGACTGTCCGATATATACCGGTCAAGTTGTTTGGCAAAAGCTGAACACGATTTTCCCACGATTCAAGGGCGAGGCGGCAAAAAAGCGGATATTTACAGATTCGGTATTTTACTAATTTCGCTATTTCGAGGCGCCCTTGTATCCGAAAACGACACTGGCTGGGATATTAATATGCAGGTGCGTTAAAAAATATTTAATAGAGCATTGTAAATGTTTTAGTGAACAAGAATTTGAATAATTTCCAAAATAGAAAAATACGCCACCAAAATTAACGTCATTGAAGATAATAATTACGTTGGGTTAACACAAATACTTCGAAAAAGTTCAATTACAATTAAATCTCGTTTATTTTTTTATTTATTAAAAAATAAATATTATCGTGCATGCAGCTATTTTTTTTAAATTCACCGACCAATTCAATTGTATCTCAAAAACTGTTCCAGATAATAATTCGAAAAAAAAATCGCGTATTTGCCGTTCATCCAACATTAAATGATAGCGATAGTTTTACAAAATATCGTGTGTACGGAAAGCTTTTGAGCTTTCGAAATCTTAGGGAATGTGTCTCATATAAAATGATCTTAAGGAGGTTGGATACCGTAATTTTAGTTTTATTTTAACGTTTTCTCCGCAATCAAACAGACAAATTATTTCGGTTTTCGTAAAAGTTCTTCTCCAAAATATGAGGAGTGTGTGACTTCAATAATTAATTTCTCGATAGCCAAATGGACGATTGACGTGAAATTTGGCATGGATATGTAATGTTATTGGAAAAATATCCTCCAAAAATTCGAGCGCATTTTCATCATTTTGCATTGGGTATCCAACCGCCTTAAGGCCAGTGATAAAAAATGACTTCGTAAATGACCAATTATGGAAATAATTTCAGCCTGACTTGAAAGACTTCGTCTCAAAGTGTTTAAACAGTAACGAGCGTGCTCGTTGGTCAGCAGAACAGTTACAACAGCATTGTTTCATTCGCACGCCTTTGGCTCGAGGTCTTTCGCCTCCGCGCGATGAGCGCAACAAAGAACAGGACAGTTTGGAGCCCGAAGAACCAGAATCCGATTTACACTTTCATCTTCCAGCTTTAGGCGGTCAATCCCGGATTCAAAACGAATTTGAAATCCTAAAGTGGCTCGGAAAAGGCGCATTTGGCGACGTTTTTAAAGTTCGTAATAAATTGGACGGCGGAGTATACGCGATAAAACGTATAGAGTTGAATCCGAAGAATCGGCAATTGAACAGAAAAATAACGCGCGAAGTAAAGCTGCTATCCAGATTGAATCACGAGAACGTCGTGCGGTATTATAACTCGTGGATCGAAAGTGCGACCCTCGACGATCCAGCGAGACACAGCAATTTCACGCCCGCAGCGACGCCCTCAACAAAAATGGACCGCTTCACAAAAGTCGATGTAAATACACTGTGAAAAAATTTCTTTACGAATTAAATACACTTTATACGACTTTGAGGTGCATCCATTGGTCGGATTGACATGGAATGCCCCGTATACTTGAACAGAAAAATTCATTAGACAAAATAGGAAAAAAGGCGACAATTTTCGCTCTATAATTAAGTACAGAGCGCGCAGGTTTTTTGAAACGAGACAAATTTCAGGGATTGGATTCCGAGGATATAGAGAAACTGGCGCCGCCGATTCACGATGTCGAATGGAATATCTCTTACGAGTCCAGAACCAGCGCTCCTCAATCTGCCGACAGCGAGGACGACTCGAGCGACGACAGCTCCAGTGGCTCCGACAGCGATGAAGAATGGGCTTTTCTGTAAGACCGTTTTTCTAATTTTTCTTTCTCAGCATTTTTTTCCATTAAATGCGTGACTTCGAAATAATAGAGATTCATATTTTTTAAATAATTTTCTTACAACCCAAATTTCGCTCCATTTTTTCACCCAAAAAAATCTCCAGTTACTCAAATTGGTTTTAAATATTTTAATCAAAAACGCAAAAGTGCCTCGTCTATCACTTCCTAATTTTTTTTTCACTCTCTATGAAGTTCCTTTCATTATTAAATAAAAAATTAATGTATTCCATAGAGGTAAATTTGTAAAAAATAAAATATATATTTATGGTGGGTGGATTTTTTTTCAACTGGAATTTGGGTTGGATATTGTGTTAAAAATGCGGTTGATGTTAGACGTTAAGAATTCGACGATTTACTTGTAACTTTATAGACAAGATGGACATTTAAATACTTTTGATCGACGTTACAGGTTGAAAAAAAAAGAGTTTTGAAAAGATGTTAATATAACAAAACAATTTTAGCTTTAGATGTTAATACAAATAAATAATTTTAGCTGCATTCAAGTGACATACGTCATGTGGATAAAGTATTGAATATTAAATATAAAAATGGGGTTTTTATAATCTCTGCTCACAATTTTAGAAAAGTAATGACACGATAAGTTCCAGAATGCGAACGAGAATAGATTCTTCGGATAGCGTGGAATTTGAGAAGGATGGAACGTCTCAAACATCGGATTCAGAATCGCGAGAGGCTCTTGAAAAAAAAAATGTTGAGAAAAACGACAACGCGACGGCGAATGAAATCCAGTTTATGTATATTCAAATGGAGTTTTGCGAGAAGAGCACATTGAGAACGGCCATCGATAATGGATTGTACGAGGACGAGGAACGCGTTTGGCGACTTTTTCGCGAAATGGTTGAGGGTCTTGTTCACATACATCAACAAGGAATGATTCATCGTGATCTCAAGCCCGTTAACATTTTCCTGGACAGTAATGATCACGTGAAAATTGGAGACTTTGGCCTAGCGACTACTAATATACTTTCGTCGCTCGCTCATCCAGTCGACATTCAAAAAGAAGTGCTATTGACTGAAAAAGGTAAGGATTTCTTTTGATTTCTGTAAAAAAATTTCGACATCCGTTCGTATTTCATCGTGTCGTATCTTTCAAATAAAATTCACACACAATTTATGTCACTTACACACACATATATATTTAGGCATTGTTCTAATGATAACAATATTATTATTTTGAAAAATTTCAACAAATCTAACATTACAAAAAAAGACTCAAAGAAATTTCGAGCTTCTTTGTGAGTTTGTGAGTTTGTGAGTATACAATAAAAAAATTTGGACGCAATTCGAAGGGTCGAGGGTCAAAGTGAGGGCGAAACGAGCGAAAAGTCTCCATATTTCTAAATGATTTTTCATGTTGTAAAAATTGTACTTACATGAGAATTAGATAACAAAAAGTAGAATCAGGAAATTAATTAAATAAATGAATAGAATTAACAAATAGACAAATTGGACCAATGTAACTCGTTTAAGAGAAATCATTGATCTTGAATGATAATGAACAAGACTAATTTGATAATAATTGCAGGAACGAGTTTTGATATGGAAGATGTGGGTTCGTTAACCGGTCAAGTTGGTACCGCGCTTTACGTCGCTCCCGAGCTGAGCACCAAAGCTGCAAAAGCAATTTACAATCAAAAAGTAGACATTTATAGTCTCGGTATTATACTTTTCGAAATGTGTTTCAAACCTTTAACAACGGGTATGGAGAGGGTCACGGTTCTTTTGAATCTGAGATCGAAGGAAATAGTTCTTCCGCCGGAGATGACTGAAGTAGAGATGCATCATCAAGTTCATCTCTTAAGGTTCAATTCAAATTTATTTAACGTTTATTTAAATCGATTTTCTTGACGTTGATATTCCCTATATTTTCAAACATTTCATTAAAAACTTGTCCCCGTTTTCTACGTAATAAACTAAGCTTCAAAAACTTCGATATTGAAAATTAGTTTTCGTTAACATTTTTAAAGTTTGTGCAGCGAATTTTTCAAAATAATGTTGCTTTCCCCATTTTTCGGTTCAAATTTCATCGATCGCGAGTAGAAAATTAGCCATCGTAATGATCTTGATGCCAGTATCTTCAGTTCGGTGACTTTTTTCGAACGTAAGAGAAAAATTGGAAATGAATAAAAAGTGATCGTCAATTGAATATTCCAAAATTTCGTGACAGACTTTTTCGGACTCGGAGCTAATAGATAAAATAAAAGCGAGAATTTAATGCAAATGAAGCTTGAATGTGGATTTTATATTCAACAGGTGGTTACTAAATCACGATCCGAGTCAACGTCCGACTTCACAAGAGCTTTTGGCTTCGGAATATTTGCCACCGCCGCAATTAGAAGAAGCTGAATGGCAGGAAATGGTGCGACATACTTTGTCGAACACCCAAAGCAAAGCCTACAAATATCTCGTGGCTTGTTGCTTCGGTCAGCAAGTAACTCCTGCGGAAGACATAACATACGATATGAATTTGCCATCGCGAGGAATCGCAAATTCTCTCTCAGCCAAAAGTCAATTTATTCAGGAAAATGTAAGAGCCAAAGTCGTCGAGGTCTTTCGACGTCACGGCGGCGTTAATTTAGCCACGCCGCTGCTTATGCCGAAATCTGGATTACTTTATAATCTCACCGACTCTTGCGTCAAATTAATGACGCGGACCGGAAGCGTTGTTTCCATTCCTCACGATCTTCGAGCGCCTTTTGCTCGATACGCCGCGTGGAATAATATCACAAATCTTCGAAGATACGCCATAGAACGCGTCTACAGAGAAAAGAAGGTAAAAAATATATACGTAAATCTTCTGCTCTCGTTCTTGAGTGATTTATCCCAGAACTAAATCAAATTCACATACATACATCCGGAAAAAAAATTCTAAACCACTTTTCCCGATATTTTAAGGCATTTTGAGTGCTTTAACGTGGAAATTGAAACTTCTTTTTTTCGTGAAAAAAAGCTCCATGTATGAGGAAGCAAATTACATATTTTACAAATATCGCTTACTTTTTTAAATTTATTCATTTTTATTTATTATTTTTGACAATAATGAAAACATGACATTTATATTTTATGGTTTCGGTGGTTCATGGTAAAAAAAATTAAACGAAGTTGTGAAGAAACAATTGAGGTAAAAAAAATTAATTAAACAATTTCAGGTCCACGGATTTCATCCTCGTGAATTATACGAATGTGCATTTGACATAATAAGTCCAACAGCGAACAATTTGATGATGGAGGCTGAGTTAATATGCATAGCATGGCAGATATTCAGTGAGATTCCGGAATTGCGAGAGAGAAATTTTACAGTTCGATTGAATCACACGTCTTTGCTTCAAGCGGTACTCATGTACTGCGGTATCGAACGGGAAAAATATCAGGACATATATTCGATACTTTGTGACGCTCGAGATGGCAAATTTTCCAAATTTCAAGTACAAACGCATCTTATAAGTCTTTGTCTGACTGACCAAGCGATGGAGACGCTTTTTAATCTCTTTGAGACTGAAAGTTCGGTCGCTAAAATTGCCAGCGTTTTGCGAACGATCACCAGAAGAAAAGGAGATGCAGCTGAGTTGGCCAAAGAAGGTTTAAGGGAAATGGAAATTGTCATTGCAAATGCCGAAGCTTTTGGAGTGAAAGTAAGACATTTTTAAAACTATTCCTCATTTTCACATTACTACAAGTATTAATATTATGATTGGATAAATATCGATTTTTTCCCTTTTATTTGTATAATTATTATTAATTATTTAGTTCGTCAGCTCAAACGTTTTTCGAGTTACAATTGTTTAAAACTTCGTTTTACAAAAAATGCAGTTATTTGTTTTTAAAATATTGAGAACTCAAAAAAATCTGCTATAATTACTATCGGATATTAGAGAGTCGATGATTGTAAAAGTACACATAAGCTCAAAAACTACTGATTAACAGGTTGAAAAATTAACAAAATATCCATAGGAAAATAACTATCTTAAAACAGCTTCAAGGGCTTACATATAATTAAACTATCAGCGCTATCGATTTTTTTGTACAAAATCGGCATATAGGAATTTTATTCAAAAATGTTTATTGTTGTTAACATTTTTTCTCGTCACGTTTTGATTACAATCAGTTATAGATTTACGTAGAAAGTTATACATACTGTGATGTACAATATTATAACAATTTACAAGCATATTTAAAATCTCGGAATTTCTCATAAACAGTTGTAGTTTACAGTTGTTTAACGTAGTTAATTGTAGTTTTTAAATATTTTTGCCTAGCAAGTTGTGCTTTGACCATATTTGTTCGGATTACTTTTCCAAAAAGATTCAGCGTAGGAAGTTGTAGATTTTTTTCCACCAAGGATCGATTCAACATAAAGCTTTTCAAAGCTTTTTCCCAAAGAAGCGAAATAACTTTAAAAAAAAAACTTTCCTGCTATTTACAGTGGCCTATAACAGTCGTGCCTCTCTTAGTCCACAATACTCAACAACACAGCGGCGTGACTTATCAAATAACTTGCGAATCGAAGCGCAGACGAAGAAGAGGAGGTCAAGAAGTCATAGCAGCCGGTGGTCGTTACGACACGCTCTTAATGTCTTTTCGGCAAGTGTTGGAACGCACAGGTTTAGCCAGCAACGAGGCAAAGCAATACGGCGCCGGAATAAGTATTTCCCTGGACAAATTAGTCGCGGCAGTCGGTGAAATTTCGGACGAAAATGTAGAAGCAAAATTTGGTATCGACGTTGCCGTTTGTTGCGTCGATGGGCTGCCAAAACGCGAGGGAGAAATGGCGGATGTTCTCCGTGAATTATGGACATTGGGACTGAGAATATCTTCACTGGATCTTTCAACTACCGAAGAAGTCTCCGAATATTGTCGGGAAAATTCCGTGACTCATGTTGTCATGTTGAAATGCGGCGAAAAAGGCAGTCTTCGTGTTCAGTCTTGGGAACGCGACCGATTTCAAGAGAGAAAAATAAATGTAAGCGAAATTGCGGATTATCTCCAGAGACAAACGGAAACTACGCAGCCAATGCTCAACAGATCGGAGAGCAAAGTTAGCGCCAACAACGAAACTCCGGTTACGTCCAATAATCCCGTTAATCTTAATATTAACTTTGTGCTTCCCGAGAGAGAAAAACTCTCCGGAAGCGGAAGACGCAGCTACAAGAACACTATGCTCGCCCAAATGACCTCGTGTCTTCAAAGAATCTCCTATAAAGTTCCTATTGAGGTCTTCGCTGTCTTTCTTGACATGAATGTCGTTAGGACCTTGGTTAGCTTCTTGGAGATAGATGAAAAGGAACAAGACTTTCAGAAGAGCATTCAGTTAGTTATAGAAAAGTGAGTGATGCATTATTTATTTTAGTTTTCCTGTTTTCAACATTAGAATGGAATTCAAAAATGCAATATTTGTTAAAATGAATACGAAATGTCGTGAATGTGACTAACTAGTATTTTGGATTTTTTCCAGGCATCCGCGACACAAGAAATACATTAAACAGATCTGCGACGAAATGAGCGAGGTTCGAAAGGAGAAGCAACGTCCTGTACTCATTTTCTACAGTCTCGTGGACAGCCGGTTTGTGATATTATTGTAAAAGATTTATATTGAATGTACAAAAAAAAGCCACTACAAAGAATCATTATACACATATATATTTTCACGTAACGAAACCGAAAACTATATTTATTCATTGACCTTAATTCCCTTCCAACTGAGGAGCTGCTCCACGAAAAAAACTTACTGGTGTCGCTAATAAACCTTTGAATTATGCAAAATTAATGTATGGTACAGCATATTCAATAATTTACCTTTATTTTCCAGTAAAAGTACTTGAATTTTGATAATTTGCTTTAATTTTACCGGAAAAGTACATTAATTCTATACCACAATTGTTTATCAAATTTCGATGACGAGTTTATGCATAAAAACTTCCAATATTTTCTAACAGTGATACTTCAATTCCGCAAAAGAAGAAAATTTACAGTACGCTGTACTTGAATTACAGTTTCAAGTACGAAGTTTGTAAAATTCATAAAGTACATTAAATTCCAAGTCTTTTTGAAAAATCGTTTCGATAAAACCTGTGGTAATTCAAATTTCGCGGGCTTTCGGATCATATGTCAGTTTGGTCACCGAGAGCGATTAGCGGTTTCTACTCATAATTCCCCCACGTGAATGTGTCATCGGGGCTTCGAACGTTTAGCAGTGACGTTGTTAAACAACGACCGTTCTAAGTACACAAGTAATAGCAAAATTGGGAGAAAAAATAGTTAACGCAAGTGACCTATAAACGAAGCGATCGAGTCGCGACTTAATCATAAAATAAGTAGTGCATGGCGGCAATTGCCTTTTGCGAGAGGGTTATGTGTGAGACAACTAACGACGACGAAAATGTCAAAACAATCGGACCTCCTCGAGCTCGAAAAGTGCATTGTTTCAAGATTATGGTACACTGCCGCCACAATTGTTCGTCATCAAAACGACACGGCTGATCAAAACAAGACGCAGCGCGATGTCAAGAATTTGTCCAATCTGATTAGATCTTGGTAAGCTTAGAAATTTATCGCGTAATGCGATTACAACGTGCAGAACAATGTGTTTCGTCGCTATTTATGACTAATTACTAATTATTTTCAATTATTATTATTGTTACTATCATCGGTCAACTAACAAAACGATACTTTTTATTCTACATCAAAAAGAAAAATTGGAGTTTCTAAAGATTGTTTTAAAAATCATAAAGCACAGAAATTAATTTTTAAATGTAAGAAAATGATAAGGAAAAGGAAATGACTTGTTTAAATTAGTCTTTTTATTTAGTAATATTAGTAATAATATTTGGGATTATTTTCATTTTTAATGCATACAAAATTTGAGTTTTTCTTTTCTATGAGATACTTGAATTTAAAAAATGTAATGAGTTTGATTGGATCTTAAGCTTAGAAATTGATCTTGTAATTCTTTACAACTTTTTTACAGCTATTAATAGATTATTGTAACTATTTTTTATCATTACTGTTAACATTGTTACCTAATTAAGAAAACAGAACTTTTTTCCATGTATGGATGAAAAATTGGAGTATCTGAAGACTCATTTCAATATTTTCAGAATACCAATCCACAAAAATTTATTTAATGTAAAAAAAATTCTGAGGGAAAAAAACTTTGTATATAAAACTTAGGGAAATATTTTGTGTGAAGATTTATTCATTTATTAATATCATAAATAATATTTTTTTCACAATTTTGAATCAACAGCGCTGATCAAGGTCTACATGAACACAAGTGGATAGCCTACAATTTATTATCTCAACTAGATAACAATGAGGAAGCAAATAGAATCCTGACAAAGGAAGAATTTGTCAGTACTTTAAAGTTATTGGATACTCAGATACCTCCTCATATACAAGAGGTACAGACTTTGCTTTTTCTACATAATTAAGTCAACTAAATTGCGTGGTTCGTTATTTTTTGGGAAAATTTCGTCCGGGGAAAACAGGCTGGACACAAAATAGTCTGAAAACCATGTTGATATTGCATATCTAAAATCGTACAAAATGATATGAAAATAATCTTTGAAATGAAACAAAAAAATATGATAAGTTTTTTTTTTTTTGGGAAAAAAATTTCAAACTAGAAAGATATATTCCTTGAATTTTTTGTGCTTTGCAACTAATATTTTTTATCAAGTTGCAAACTCTTCTGTGTGTTATGGCAATTCATTTATATTTTCGTGATTGTGAGGAGCATCTACAATCCTTATTATCCATAATTAAATACCTTTATAAAAATTCTGTATTCTCAATTGGTCGTTTCAGGAATTACTGAAATTGTTTGAGTCGGTTAGAGCTGCTGAGCAAAAAAATGATGTTCCTGCCTGTCAATTATCACAGGAAAGTCTGGAGTGCTTGCAAACGAATCTGCTGAAAAATCCTGCACTAATTCACTGGATAATTGATGCATTACTTTGCATCTGGTTGCCAACACATTTTGCTCAATCCGATTCGGCTCTGCAAGATGTTTACTTTGGTAGTTTGAAAAAACTGCTTCATCCTGATGAAGAAAATAGAATTTCAATATCTTCGGGCTTCCAGAAAAATAGCAATAGATTTGAGAAGAAACGTTTGGGCGTATTGTTGTCAATTTTGTCAAAAATAAATCTGACAGATGCTAAAGAAGACGATCTTCTGGCTTGGCTTTTTCCTGCTTTGCTTAAGTACTGCAATAATGATGATATCGAACTCGCGCTCTATTCTAGGAAAAACTCGAAGTTTTTCAAAAACTGGCACGAGTTTCTCGATAATATTTATGCGAGATGCAATGCTGCTGACAATTTGGATAATGCTCAGAAAATTAGCAACGTTTTGTTCCAATTTAATGAACAATCGAACATCTTTTTAAACGCCAATGAAATCTTCAAACGGACGCTGAGAAGACAAACGCATTGGCTCACAGATATTTTCGTAAGTTGAAATTACAATTTAAGAACGTTCATATGGGTTATTCCATAAAATTTCAGACAAATATCTGGCTTTTAAAGTTTTGGTTTAAAAGGGAAAACCGAAATTTAAACGATACTTACGATCTACTTGATCGATTGTCCCAATAGTTTGTGAACGTAATAGATTATCCTCCAAATTTGACGTTTGATCGGACTTTACCGTTAGAACTACCTTAAATTTCATTTGTTTGTCTCCAAAAAAAAGTTCTCTTCTTACAGGATATTTGCTACATGCTGCTAATGAACTCTCGTCTTGGCGAAGTAGAAAAAATTCTCACGGTTCCTCTACTCGAGGATTTTTGGCTGCTCTTATTATTCAAGATTCTAATCGACTGTCCAGTGGAGCCAGTTTATTCTCCAGAAACTTTCCAAAAAAGCGCAGCAATATGCACGTCCTTAAAATTCGTCCTAAAAAAGATTGACGAAAGGGCATTTAATGACCCAACATTGCTACGCCTAACGAGCACTTTAAAAAATCACCTGGACGTTTTGGATTGGATCCTGGAACGAAAAAAATTCGCATCTCTCACTAACAGTGAAATATCGCCCATAACTCACTCAAATTCCACTGCAAAAAATTGTCTTCATCTTCTACAAAGTCACAGCGTTCTCTCAGTCCTAAAAATGACAACAAACATTCACGAAAGCGCTTACGAAGAAATCAGCGTTTTGCTGAAAGACACAAAAGACTCGAAAAGTGTATTCCAAGCTTACCACGCGATGCTCAGTGCCTTGAAAGCAATTTTACTCTGTGAATTTTACAACTCGAAGTATCAGGAAGTCGCTGAACGTTTCGACGACATGGAAAAATCTTTGGGCAGTCTTTTTCCCTTGGAATTGAGATTAGAAGTAATTGAAAATATATTCTCGATGCTCTTTCTTCGCTACGAGGATTTTGTCGAAGCCGATAGCGGTTCCGACGTTGGGGAAGAAGATTGTACAGAAAAATCGCAAAACACCAAACAATCAACGAAATCGGAGGCTGGATTTTTTTGCAATAAGTACGCAACGAGAGAAACACTGAATAGACTGAAACGCAGCGTAACTGCTGTGGAATTTGAGTTTGCGGAGCAAAAAAAAGCTCCAGACGCGAATAATCATTTTGGGAAAAATGTGGCTTCAATATCTAAGGCATTGGCTGACGCCACGTGGCGATTGGAGCTTTTAACGAGCTCCGATTTCATAGAAAAACGAGGAACTCCTGAAATGGAAAATGGTTTGAATTCCACGCGAGATTCGACGGTTTTGCGGGACGATAGACTGAGTTATTCGCACTCGAAGAATAAGACGATTTTTTATAAGCCAAACGACAGCTCGTCGGATGAAAGTGAATTGCTAAAATCGGATTTTGATGGCAGTTCCGAAGCGGGATCACAGGGAAATGCCACGACTAATAGCGGAAGAAGAAGGAAAAGATTGAGGAAAACTTCGTCGCTTGTTGAACCTTCGAATGGGACGAAAGTCTCGGAAAAACGGGAACGTACGCTTAATTGTATGCTAGCGTCCAAGGAAAATTTGGTGCTGCAGTGTTTGTGGAAAAGCGACTACGACAGAGCTTTGCAAGTCATAGAGGTAAGAATTTTTACTCATTTTAGCGTTTACATGATAATGAACGGGCGAAAAACGATGCATTCTTCACATCATTTTTTTCCTATGTATATCAGCGATGTCGATTCAATTCGTTCATCCATTTTGATTGTAATTGAATAGTAATTTATAGTAACTTTTTCAACCTATTTCATGCATTGAATAAAGTGTAATATCGTCGTGGCCACCCAAAATAATTATCTACATTATTGAGATGTTTTTTATTAAGAACATGGACTTACATTTCGGAATAAAATCGAAAATTAAATATCCTATCGTGTTTAAAGACATCATTTATGCTCGGCATATCAAACACGTTCGAACATTCAATATTTGATTGTTTGAAAATATAGAACAATTCTCAATAACGTAGACATTTTTTGGAGTGATTCAAGATGGGAATTGCACAATTCTCGCAAATCGACAACTAGAATGTGGACGCGCCAAGGAACACAGCGAATTACACGTTCATTAATGTATCAAATAAGTTGAAAATATCATCGGCGATGTGTGAAAACATCGACGAATTATTATCCGAGTTTGGCAAATTTTTTTTTTTTTTTCTTGCATAATCAGAGATCGAAATGATCAATTGATTTTCGGTCATCTACAGTAGTTGCTTCCCTCAGAAAGGAGATTTTGTGCAGTCATTTCCGCCAGAAAAAAATTATTTTCTACTAGGTGTAGAAATTTTCTGCGGGGACAATTTATTTTTCCACCAGATGCATTCATTTGCGGGAAGATAATTTATTTTCGTAATAGACGCACGATTTGCAGGTAGAAATTATCCTTTTAAAGATTATAGATTTCTGATGGCACTTTCGAAATCCTCATAAGCGTCGAATTCAAAAAGTGTTGGTTTGTAATTAACTGGCAAGGTTTCTTCAGTTTTTTCTTTCTGTAACTGATCCACCAGAACGCCCGGGGGATTATTGGCATAATAGTACTTTGCTGCGTCAATAACTTCATGAGGGAAACAAACGCTGCACCGAAAACAGCAACAACACCAGCCTGTGTTGACAAAAGTATGAATTAGCTTCTTAGCAACAAGATTTTTTTGTTATTTCATTTTTCCTTCATAGAGAAACACTTTTTCTTTAATCACATTTTTGTAGTTTACGATTGAGATAGAAAAATTGTTCCAAATTTTAGAAGGAATTAATAAAGTGATATTTTGGAGTAAGTAATCGTTTTTTAATAAAAAAAGCAAAGATATAAGAAAGTAAACGCTTTAACATTTTGAAAAAAAAAATGAGCAAATGAGTATTATGAATATTGGAAAATAATAGAAAGGCCTTTTATGAAAATTGTACCTTTTTGTAACCAGCAAGGCACAGCAATGCAGACATAAATGCAAACCCAAATTCTAACAACAGTCCAAGTTCTAGCGAGCACTTTACGAACATCCGTTTTGTTCTTCGAGTGCTGATAATCAAAAGCCAGGCATTCAAAAGCCTTAACACCAAATTGCGTGAGTTCTTCTTTGGTGCAGTTTTTCGGCATATCAAATTCCACGATTTTTTTAATTGCATCTTTTGCCGTTTCTTCTGGCTCGCCGTTGTCTGTATAATTAAAGGTCAGATTGCTACTTTTTGCTTGTTCCAACTGTTGATCGTATTCTGCTCGAAAATTCTCATAATCGTATTCCTCTTCTATTTCGATTACTTCCGATTGGGTCGTCATTTCTTCACTTTCCAAGCGTCTGGTGTTAGCTTCGTTCGTTTCTTCTTCAGCTTCTGAAGGCGTTAAACGCTCGAAGGAAATACTAGTGTTCTCTCCGTCGTATATTTCAGGATGTTGAGATTCTGACTCAGTTTTCCGAAACTCAGGCTCCTTTCAAAATTGAAATAATTGATTCTCAAAGTTTTTTTTTCGGTCGTTTCTCGATCGGCCGAAGCTCAACTTGCGAAACATGGTTAGCGATTTTTAATATTAATTTTTCACTTAATCAGTCATATTTTTGCAAATGACGTTTTTTAGTTACATAGATTTATAGTTAAATAAAAACGCCCTAATTGAAAATCCAAAAAATACTATGCTAATGCACAATATTTTTTCAGTCACAAGCGAAAGTGGAGAAATAATATCTTCTAATTTTTATCGGTAGCTTATGATGGACCAGAAATTATGTTCATTGTAGTATTTTGCACGATTTTTCCGATTTTCAAATTGGCCTGTTTTTTGTTTAGATTTAAATATTTATAACAAAATAAAGGTCATTAAAAAAGTCTGAAACAAATTGTACATGCATTTTTTATGGAGCAGAAAAATATAAACAATCGCAAACTATACTGGACAAGGTGAAGTTTGGCTATGATTCGAGTTGTCATGAAATTTCTCTTATGCATCATTCTCCGCCAATTCAGCCAATCTTTTTACCGAATGGATACTGTAATGTCTAAATTATAAAACTACTTCAGAGTATATGACGTCGGGATTTGTACAAATATTTTGCAGTGCATTTTACAAAAAAAAATTAATAATTTTCAGCAATTACAAATTTTCGAAAACATCTGAAAAACTGGCAGTGTTGACAAAAAGTGCCCCATTTATTTTTCGATATACTTCTTTTCCATGTGAAAACCCTGGATGTGGCGTTGCATGTCCATCGTATTCCTGAGGTAGCGAATGATTTCTAGAGCTCAATGTTTCCACAAGATCGCCTTCAGGATTCTCTGTGAGGCTGAGAATATCTTCTTCTTCATTTCTCTTCGATCGATTCGTAAAATAAACCGTTCTCGAAGATTCCGAATTATTTTTTGCCGATCGTTTTATAATTCCATAAGGAGTAACTCCGATATGAGTTACAGAGCTCGCTACTTCTTTCTGTGAATAAATAGTCCCAGTTTCGACCTGTTCGAAATTATACTGCAAACGAAAATGATCCGAAATAGAAATCGTAATTATTTTCCGAGATTCTCTTTGAAATGAGAGAATTACTAATAAATTCATGCTCTCTTTTATAGCCCGTGATACTCAAGAATAAAGATATATTTTCATAAAATGATTGTTAACAAAAAAAATACAGAAAAAATAGATTAACAAAAATAGAGAAAATCACGAAAAGATATTTTCGAAAGTGTATTCGACTTATTTCAAAGTAACGAGAGATGATCGTGGGTTAAATGAAAAGAAACCTCATCCAATTCATGCTTGAAACCAGCAATGAAAGGTTTTCCCTCTTCAAGCGAATTCATTTCTTCCATACTACTATGCAAGTAAGGAACTGACTCTGCCGATTGCAAAGCTGCATCAGCAGCACGACGATTGTAATGCTCGACATGAGAATGCAAAGGTTTGTATCTATCCTCGTCATTGGCGAGAGGTGCAATGTCCACAAGATCTTCCGGTTGAATCATTTCGTTTTCGCTCTCGTCGTCATCATCTTCATCAACATCTTTACCGGCTGATATCACGAATGTCTTTTGATCCTTAAAATCTACCTAAATTTGACCCGAAAAATCAATGATTTCAGTGTCTATAAAACATCAGTCGTTTATAATTTGACGCCAATTGTCAAGCGGTTCAAATTTTATGACATTTTTAATTTTCAGAAACTGTCTATTGAGTTGATTTAAATCTACAAAGTCAAAACTTGCCAAATTCCTTCCTCATTTTTATTGCTTTCCACAAAGCTTTTCTAAGGAGCCAACATATATCAAAATACTTTCTCATAGAGATAGTTTTGTGTAAAGCAAAAAGTAATGACGACGTAATTTGCATGATTTTAGTTCGAACGCTTTTTACCTTATAAGATGCCGGCCAAAAACTGTAACAGAACTTGGGGAAGCTCAGAACTATAAATATCATGCAGTGCTGCATGTCAAAGTCTTTTAATTAGCAGCTTATAAATAATTAATTAATTACTACGATATACGAATCTTGACATATTCGGCGCTTTTCAGATGTTTGGTTTGAAGAACAGTCGCTTGGAAGGCGAAATTCTATTCTCAAGGGCTATGAGGGCTTTTAGGAAAGACATGAGGGCACAATTGCCTAATTCTGATGTCGTAGACTCGCCGAAAATTGCCAGGAAACAATCGACACTGGAGGTAGATTTTTTTTTTCTTATTCACTGGCGTTATCATTTCAATCAATGCTCTTGATATACACATACTTAAAATACTGTAATATCCTATTAACATCGAAGAAAAAAAACCAATAATACTTTTCGATATTCGAAATTATGATTAAATTAAATACCTTTTGCAACTTTGTCATAAATAATAGCAAAATTCTTATTTGTCAAAAATCGTTTTGCACAATTCATGGATAGTAATTTCATGTACTAACAACATATTTCATTATATTTATATTTAATTTGAAGAATATTTATGTATTTTTAATCCAGCGATTTCTATATTGAGATGCTTGCGATTAAAAAAATGAATTAAATGATCAAAATTTGTAGAACATACGAAGAGCCGTACAGGACGGATTTCACACATCGCGTTCAACTGGCCAAGTGGAGACATTTCTCGCAGCCCAAGAATCGTGTGTACGTCTCTTAAACTCAGACTCAATAACAACAAAAGAAATCCTAACGATGGCAGCATTAGATTTATCGTTAACAATGTCTCGGACTCACCAAGATTCTGTAAATCTCAGCGGCGTAACGATGAAATATCTGCAATCCTGCAAAAAATTGGCATCGACCCGCTACTACGATTTCTTCGAAAGCATCAATCGATCGCTCTACGAAAACAATTCGGAATTATCGATAACTCAAATTCTCTGCGACGCAAGAATTCCTCTGTCGATAAAAAAAGCCAAGGAAAAAATCGACTATTGGTCTCGACTTTCCGAAAAACTTCAGAACTTCAGAGAAATGCAGTACGATAACGATTTCGAAGATTCGATAAACGAAAATTCGCTAAATCCAAGGGAAAAGAGTTTTGAAGATATTGTAATGATTTGTGATAATGGAGAGCTGTATCTTCCCAGATTAAACGCTCATTTGAAATTATTGCGTACTATTATTCCCGAAGAAGCTTCTGAAGGCAGCGGAGCAGATTTTTGCCCGCTAAAAATATCCATAGACACTTATATAGGAGATCAGATATTTCGTTTAAATTTGGGGCTTGAAGAAGTGGAATCTATCGCTTCGAGGCTTCAAGTTAACTTAGTTCACAGCATTCTCGTTAATTGCTGTCCCAAGTTGCGTTTCCACGCGGAAAATCCCCAAAAATCCATCGAAAAGTGGGGATCTATGGTCTTGAACAAAATCAGCGAAGATTCATCGGACTTGAACAATATCGAGCCAAATCAATGCGTCACAGAAATACTGTCGGAGCTTTTGGAAGCTCTTCGCTCGGCTTGTCATCCCGATTCGACTCTAAAGCCTCTGAAGGCGGAAGAACTGTCGAAAAACATCGAAATTCGAAGAATTTTGGCGAAAACTCAAAGACTCGCAATTCTCGATCTAAGCAATCTATCTTTCGGAAATCACACGTTAGCTTTCTTCATAAACATCTGGAATCTCATGCTGTTGCACGCGATGCTCGATGTTTGGTCGCCAGAGCCGCCGACGGAGGATTTAAGACACGAAATGTCTTTGACAACCGTTGGCTACGAAATCGGCGATTTGGGGACTGTCAGTTTGCAAGCATTGCGTTATAAATTATTGGGACAGTCGTCTTGGGGCGCCCAGTATTTTTGCCACGCAGAAGAGCTGAACGAACCGGCCTGGCAGGACTTAGACGTCCCTTATGACCCCAGAGTCGTATTTTCTATCATAAACGAATTCAACGACAGTCCAATAATCCGAATTTACAGCCCAGACACGCTAAACGACGACCTAAATACTTCCTTGACCGATTACCTGTATTTCTATCACAAAAACGTCGATTCAGAAGGAGTACCGCGTTTTCCAGAATTAATAAACCGCTACAACGAGTTAATTTCCAAAAAGGCGAATTCAAACAACGCGTCTGATGCAAATCTTTCCAAAAATGGCTCAAAAGTTTCCTACAGTCCTCTGACTTACACCTACGAAGTGAGATTCGTTTACGTCGAAGAAAAACCTCGAAATTCGGAGATTTCGAAAGTTAATGAAACCCCAGATTTTTTGTGGCAAAGCAGAATTGTCAAACCGAGTTTGCTGCAATATTTGGAAGGCCATTGTTGGCTACTTTCGTATTTAGTGCAGAGAATCCACGAGGAAAGTCCTACGATACTTGACAGCAATTGCGAGAACACAGGAAGAACAGCAGCTTTGGAAAATCTTGTTAAATCTTCTTGGGCCAATGATTTGAAATCACTGTACGATGAAAATCAAACTGTGGCTGGTCTACGAAAGATTTCGCTCTCCAAAGATCTCTGGAATTATTTCCAGAGACTCCTGACAAACGGAGAGACGCAAAAGTGCCTTAACGTTATAAATGCGCTTCCGGATTCGCTGATGATGAGCAGCGTTGAAATTCAACGATTCAAGGATATAATTCTCGCTTATCTAGCAACGAATTCTCCAGATTTGAGTGTGGCAGACATTCTGCGTTACGTTTATCAAATCAGAGACGAACAAATCCTCGCTCGGCTTATTTTGACGTCCGCAAACGATTTACCAGTGAAATGTTGCCGTGAAATTCTCTCTCACGCTTTGAGTCACGTTCACAAAGAAAAAGTGCCACCGCATTGCAAATCTAAGATGAACGAAATATCGTGCAGAGTCGACGTTTTCCAAAAAATGTTGCCGTACTGCGCGAGGGATAAAAACGAGGAAAATTGCTGGCAGGATTTGGTCCAGCAGACGGAAAAGACAAACCCCGTTAGAATAGTTAAGTCACTGATTCAAGCGAACCAGTTTGAATTGTGTTTAGAGTGGCTCGAGTATCAAGCAGTTTCCTCTGAAATTCATTCGTTAATAACACAAGATCTTCTCGTGGGTTTGCTGAACAATGATGACCAGGATTTTAAGCACGCGACTAAATTGTTGAAAGCTTTGCCGACCAAAAAATCGGTGAATCTCTGCAAAGGTGTTATTGGAAAGCTGGAAACTATAGGAGCCTCAAGATTCGTCGTTGGTTATCTGCTGGAAAATTCAGCGACGACGGAAATTGAAAAATATAAAAAAGGACTTTTGGGTATCGATATTCTCGAGAAATTGGAGGAAAAAGATCGCCGCTGTTACGTGCATTTGATAGAACAACCGCTTTTGATGCTGGAGCAATTGTTGATGAACTGTAAATTGGATAGTTTGCAAAGAATTCTCGATGCGATTCGAGAGAAAAATTCTGGTGGCCTGTGGGACGATTTTGCGGAGAAGTTTGATGAAACTGCGAGATTTTATGCCAACAAGGCGTTGGATTTTAGAGTCGCGGTTCAAGGAGAGCTTGAGAGAATCAAGGACTCGTCGGTTTCGAGCAATAAGAGCCAAAGTGGAGATTTCGTTATGCCCATGAACATTCCAACTAAGGATGAATGGGTGCCCAATGATAAGGTACGTCCTGCAATTTATTTACAAATATTTTGGTTTCGCGAATATTCCAAAGAAAATGTACATTGTTAACAATTTTATTGACGTTTTTCACGTCATTTTTGGGCAGCGCGCGAATTCTAAAAATTTATTCTATATAAACGTTTTTTATTGGCAGGCCAGAGAATGTAGTTGTTGTCGCGTGGTGATATTCACGATGTTCAACAGACGACATCACTGCCGCAGATGCGGACGTGTCGTGTGTGCAACGTGTTCGCCTCAACGAATGCGACTTCCGAGTTATCCGAATTCAGTTCCTGTCCGCGTTTGCAATGATTGCAAGCGACAGATGCACTTGCAGCTGCAAGCGGCTCAAGGAGCTCCGTCCACTCCGAGCAGCGAAGCTTTTGACTGCTGGCGTCTTACCGTCGACGAAACGCACAACAAGACACTCAGAGAAGAATTTTCCTTTGAAAATGCTCCCAACATTTCGCTCTGTTTAGCCATTCTCAATTTGCATTCCGACCATGAAGCTTATTCCAAGTAAGGCTTTTGACATTTGCATTTAGGTTCTAATTTGGCTTTAAATATCACATAGAAATTCGATTACGCTTCTTCAGGACATTTAGTGACATTTTACTATTTTCAAGAAGAACCGTCATACTTTTCGAAAAGACTTTGGCTCTGCTTATTAATTTTTTGAATTTTACTGCTATTATATTTTGTAAATATCGATTTATTCTCTTAGAGGATTTATCTCTGATGACTTATTTGACAAAATTTAGAAAAGTGTTACGGAAGATATTTTTCTGTAATCTCTGTAATAAATTCACACAGCGTCTTAATTCATCAAAATATTCTTGAAAATAAGAAAAAAAAATCTTGCAGCTTTCTCCTGGACAAATGTGACGACATGAAGAAGCTTTTACGTCCGGACGGCAAAGGCCGCGTGAATCCCGAAGTGGATCACGCGCTGATAATCAAAATGATAAGATCTTTTCTGCTAGCGGCTAAAGTGAAATGCGCGGAAATGGGTCTCAACACAGGCTTAATCCACTGCGACCGTTTTCTCTCCCAAGTCGATCTGATCACCACTTTAATAAATTCCGACTGTTCGTCGCTCATCCCGAGAACCGACACAAACGATCATCTCAACGATCACACGCTTCTTCGTCTCCGTCATTTACTGACGGAGAAAGAACAGTGGATAATCGCTTTGGACGTTAGTACAAAAATTGGACTCGATACGCAAAGCGTTTGGGCTGCTTGGGGAACCGCTTGTCTAAAAGCCGGTTATTACGAACGAGCGAGAGACAAATTCGCTCATTGTCTCGACAAAGTCATTCGCGACGATTCCGAGGACTGGGTTATGCTTTCTTATCCGACCGAATCACCAAATGACTTCAACAAGCGTCCTCCAGAATTTCCGGAAGACGATAAGCGGAAAATCGGCAATTTAAAAGTTCAGGAAGGTTTAAAAAATCGTCCAAGCAAAGATCCTCATTTGCTGACGGAGATACTCCAGATTCTGGACAAAATGAATCCCAACGACTGGTACACGCATCAGAATTGCAAGTTGAAAAGCAAAATGGCTCAAGAAATAGCGAATACCTTGAACAGCTTGAAATCGATAAGCCAGGGACAATATTTGTCTCCGCAGGCGAATAATGGAGCGCGAAATTTTCGCTACCAAGAAAGTTTGTACTATCTACTAATGTACGGAAGCTTCAACTCGATTCTCGAGTTTTTTATAAAACACGGAGAATTCGGAAAGTGTTTGGCTTATATTTTGGAAAATGACGTTGAGCCCGAACTTTTTATGAGCGTTTTTCTTCGATGTTTGAGAAATGGATGCATGGTGAATTTGTGCGAAGCCATGAGAGCCAAAGACGCGAGTCTTGTGATATTTAAAAAATACTTGATGTACACTTGTCACAGTTTGGAGAGAAAACAGCTGTTAAATACTCTCCTTCAGTTGCAGCTTTTTATGAAGGACTTTGTTAGGGCTGCTATGACTTGCATACGTTTTTATGTGAGCAATGCTAATTCCTATGAAGATTTGTGCTCGAAAACCCATTTTTTGGCGGAAGCGCAAAAGCATCTGGAGTCGGAGCTGCAGTTGGAGAATTTTGGAAAGAAGAGAAGGAAAAGTGTGAGTTCTTCGGTCAGCGGACAATATAGTCTCACTTTGGAAATGGAACCCGCCGAAATCGACAGACACATGAATACCATTTCGAGACAAATGGAAATTGCCAAATTTTTAGGAAATCGAGAGCAGGAGGGACAGTCTGTCAGCGAATTTATTAATAAATTGGCGTATATGGACAGCGAAGGCTCTTCCATCAGAACTGTGCCCACCCTTTTTGGCAATCAGCAGGAAAAAACACATCTCGCGGTTTTGGCGATTTTGTGTGGAAAGGATGTTGAAGAAGGCTTTGGAATTGCCTTTCGAATAATGCAAGGTTTGTTTTGCACCTGCAGATTTTATCATTTTTCAATTTCTGAAGCATTGTTTTGCAAAGAATATGCAAAAATTTTGATTGTATAGCTTTTGGAATTTCGATTCTATCGCTTCAAGAAAGGACGTGCACGCTCTAGCTTCCGTAAAGTTGGCGATATTTTGCTAAATAATGATTTATAAGTGCTGATACTCTTACTTTTAATATTGGTATTAAAATTTACCGAAAACGGGAAAATGAGACTGTTGAATTGGAAAATTGAATAATCAAAGTAAATTGAATGCTAGATTTGAGTATTAAACTCTGAAAGTGAAATATAGGTGTTGAATTAAAAAATTGAATTCGAAACGTGAAATATGAGTGCTGAAATTTTCAAAATTGAATTCTAACTCTTATATTCTCCATTTTTTAAAATTCTGTTATGCTAGGAAAATAAAAATGAATTAATAAATTGGTCGAAATCCCGCAGATTACAACTTGCGTCAACAGAAGATATATTCCTTGGTCGGTCACATGCTAGCATTGGACCGAAGGATAAATTCGATCGAGCAATTAATAAAATGTTGCCGCAGTTCAGGCGCGCCGAATTCGAACGCCATATCAGATCGTGTATTGGCGCATTGTGTGAAACTCTTGCTCGATCGTTCTCGAACTGATTCCAATCCCAGTCCAAAAGATCAGATCGACTCGCTCATCAGAATAATAACTGACGTCGAGCTCAAGGTAAAAATTATGAAAAAAAACGTTAGTAGCCGAATTTCGGTAGACGGGCTCATATATATTTTTTAATATACTATTTGTAATAACCATAACCAGTAGAATTTTTTCCCCTAATGTTCTTCTTTAGGTAACGCACTTTTCTTGATATGCTAGAAAAAATAATTTCGTTCCAGAGACAAAAAATTAACAAAAATGTTTATTTTCCAGATCGAATCGTACATAGAAAGCAGGCAATTAAAAGCCGCTTATCTACTCGCCGTTAAGCACTCGCGTGCTCAAGACATTCGAAAAATTTTAAAAGAGGCCGACAGACTCGGTCAACTCGCAATCAAGTCGATATGCACAAAGTGGCTTCAACAGACTCAGGGCTCGTAGAACTACGTGATATACGAAGCAAATTCTCGCTGCGACGATTCGAAAAATCGTTCGCGTAATCGTGATAACGTTTTGTTGCCTTACAAATTTATTTAAGCGGCAAATACGTGTGTTATTCTTATAAGTCATATAAAAACACAACAATTGTAGATAATTGCTCGAAAAAAAACCAATGATTCTGTAATCGTTTCGTCGCGAATTAGACTATAGACGTGATATACAATAAAGTTCACTACTTTTAATAATACGATTGTAGTCTCTATATTTTTCGTAGAAAAAAACACTTTCATCCCTAAAAAACACCCTTTGCTGCCCATTATTCTAAGTGTATTGTACATTCTGAGTGATAAGCCGCCGATGATTACAAATGTGCTTGCGGCTATTTTATAGACGGAATGTAACGAAGCTCCATACTAAAATCCCAGTAAGTCAGATTTTTGTTAATTTAAAAAAAGTAACAATTAAAAAAATAGTAACTAATATTGAAAAACGTGGAAATACGGATTCCCGAGATTACGTAGCTGCCAGACGAACAAAACAAATTTTTTTATAATTTAAAAAATGATGAGTAAATAAACAAAAATCTATTATCTTGTTAATCATATTGAGATAGTTGTTCTCCATTCTTATCTGAATTGTAAATAACTTTACGTATTTTTGTGTTTATTTGAATTAAAAAAAAATTATTTCCAAAAAAATAGGAACGGCGAATTATTCTTTTAAAAAACATTGTAAAGTTTTCTTGATGCTTACTGGGAAAATATTAGACTAGGGTTTAATTCTACAGCGATCAGATAATATTCCCATCAAAACAGATCTGTTTTTTCTTGTGCGGTCGCAAAACAATTTAACAAGATTTTACGTGGAATGATTGTTAGAAGAGTTACTTGCATTCGACGGCTAATTCATTCTCTACAGTCAGTCTCTGGTCGTACTTCTCAGCAAATTTTGGATCCATGTTCTTGATCGACGTAACGAGACCGTCTTTTTCTTGCTGAGACCAGTTTTGGCTCCATTCGTGAAACAATTTCACGCGACATTGAAACAAACTGGGAGGTCGATTGGATTCCTCCTTGCAGCTCAAATTGTCTACGAGAGTCGCGAGTCCGTTAACGTTTCCAGGTGAACCGCATCTCTCGGCAAGAATTTCCAAAAAATCGGCTCTTTGCATCTCTGACCATTCTTGAAACCATTCCACGACATAGCGAAGCTGATCTTGATTTGTAAGTGTCGACATATTTTATCTGGAATTAAAAGAACATCCTGCTTTAATTTCTATATTAACTTTGTCAAAATACCTAAAATCTTATATTTTCTATAATGCAACTTTTATATTCCATAATAATTATTTTCGCCTAACAATTTGCAGTCATTTTTCCAATCTCATCTTGTTTTTATCCTAAAGTTTGTAATTTACAAAATACTTCTTTATTAATATTGCAGTATTGATTAAGTATTATCCTGCTTTTAATCACCTGTAACACAACAATCTCTCAACAGATTAAGCTAAAATTTGGCACATAGCTTTTTTAAATAAAAAAAACGAAAGGTGAATTTTCTAGCTATCATAAAATTGGGGATATGTTGCTAAATAGTTCTATAATAGTGCAGATTCATCCAATGTTATTTGAAATTGTATTTGCTACGAATTGGATGAGAGGTTGAAATTTGACAACATATTGAACATTTTTAGGAGTCATTTTATGTTGTACCTTCCATAAATTTCAAGATATCAAGCTGAATTTTGGTACACATGAAGACTAACATTTAATTATGTTCACTAATACAGTAAAAATAATTGACTGATTCCAATTAAATTGCAATTGTTATTTGCTTTTTTCAATGTCTCCAAACATTTGAACTTCTGCAAATTCTAAGATGCTTGCTTACAATTTTCTGTGTGAATTCGGAATAAATGATTCCGGATGATAAATATTGTAATTTTGATCCAAAACTTCAGACGCAATATTCGCGATCTTGTGAACAAAAACGTAACAAAAGCATGCATTGAGGTTAGGTTATAATTTGTTTATGTTCAATCTTCTGAAACATTTTCGCATAACGTTACAACAATCTAAAAACAAATTTTTCCCTCCGATTAAACGTAAAATAATTTACCAAATGTCTTCGATGTCCGGTTTTGCGACGTCCACTGTTTAGAACGTCAGGTTAACGTGTCGGTATTTACAAAATCGTTGTGCGGGGCGCTTACTTCGTTCTAGATTCACGTAAAAAAAAAAAACCGTTGAAGTCAGACAGAATCGAATGAAACACTTTTTAAAACTCGTGTTTTATTATAGAAAGTAGAATTTTATTGCGTGCTCTATATTTTACTCGGACAATTTACATTTTTTTGGGTTAACTCTGTTGAAATCGTCTGCGCTGCCGATCGACTCGTCCTCTGAATCGGCTTCATCGAAATCGTCTGAAAAAAAACGATAATATATGTGTGACCGGTTACAAAAATTCTAATCACTAATTTATTCCATTGAATCCGATTCGTTCACCTTTCGTTAAATCATTGCGCTCTTCGACGAGAGTCGTTAAAAATTCGTTGACTTTTTGTTGAGATTCCTTCAGAATCGGGATAAGATTTTTTAGGTTGTTTTCTGGAGAGATTTTCAAAGAGTTTTCAAAGACGCAATCGTCTTTTTTGGAGATCTTTACTAAAACGGTTGACCCACTCATGATTGGATCGTATATAATCAAAAAGTAACGTGCAATGTATGGGGCGATTAAATGAAGATGGTTCTATCGGACATTCCACGCGAATTAGCAGTTGTCTGAAGAGATGAATTCCTTTTTATTTCCTGTGCGACTAAGAATGCCCTATATATGCCATGGAATGTCCTATGAATATATAGGACATTCCGTGCATGATAATACACGACCGCGAGGCGATATTTTCTTAATATAACAAATTTTTTCTAAGTCAAGGATATGAATACAATACAATCTCGGAAACCATGTGAGTAAAAATTTAAATAAAAACATTTAGAAACTTGTCATGCTCTTTTCTCTACCATAAATAAAATCAAGACAAAAATCTTTAAATCTGTAAAACTGCATAACATCCTCAAGAACGCGCTAAATAATTTATACAAAAAATATAAAAATGACTTCATCAAAACCTAAATGAAGCTCCAGTTAACGGTAGGAATTGAATAATAAAGACTTCTTGAATAATATCATATCTTCAATGAAATAAAGATTATTGGTTAAACAAAATTAACTTTGTAATTCAAATTTCCCGCGCGTGGCCTTTTTTTCGTCAGTAAAGAAGAACCCAAAAAAAGGTTTAAGAAATATTCGTCGGATGGCGCCACTGAGCAATAGCTGTTTGGGTTAATCAACCTTCAGTCATTTGGTAGCACATAACCTGTCGAAAATCAACCTGTCCACATTTGACGTGTTCACGAGACATATGCTGGCATCGGAATGGTTTTGCTGGAGAACGAGGCGGTAATATAAATATTTGAAAGATAGATAATCAACAAGTTCGAACGATGATTAATACATAAATGGTAATATTTTTGTTTCTCATCAGTTCTTAAC
Organism: Tromatobia lineatoria; assembly: GCA_949699805.1. Lineage (NCBI taxonomy): Eukaryota > Metazoa > Arthropoda > Insecta > Hymenoptera > Ichneumonidae > Tromatobia > Tromatobia lineatoria. The sequence goes on from OX453052.1 coordinate 1,200,140, forward strand.
GGAACTGACGAGGCTGTTTGAAAAATCCCGACTTTCCGGCTCTGTCGCACTCACGATAAAGAGATGTAAGTTTTATTTTCTGACCTCAGCATCGTGACTTTGCATTAGGAAAATATTGAATTTTGTTGTCACTTTGGTTATCCACAGTCAATGGACACAACAAACCAGTGCCTCGAGAAGGCAGGCCACCATTGCCCAAACCCACCGAATATCTATGTCTAGTACGAGCCTCTTTGCGCTCTAAAAAGATTTCTACAGTTGTAAGTATTATACCTGAAATGTAAATTTTTTTTTTCTAACGTTGGTCTCATTTGTATTAAAGATCAATGGAATGTATTTCTGTATTGACCATTTCATCAGTATCATGTTTCAAATACTTTTTGTAAACTTTTATAGACTGTTTTGAATATGATTAATGAATTTTGAACTTTTCGGTGATTTTGTAGGTATCTGAGAAATAATGTGACGATTAGTATTTTTGGATTGGTCTTTTCATTGGTACAAATGGTTAACACTGTTTCTCTAAAAAATTTCTAGAGTTGTATCTTCTCTACAATACAAAGTACTTTAATTTTTCCTCGTCTATGTATTTTTTGTAATAAAGCACAACTTTAATGTATTGACCATTTCATCATCACATTTTGAAACCTTTCTGTAGACTTTTGTAAATCTTTTTGTGTGTGATTAGCGCATTTAAAAATTTGATTCTCGAACAAGTTGTTTTTTTGTTTGTTTCAGATCCATTCCAAGGATGTAAACAAGTTCCAACAAGCTTACTGGAGTTTATTAAAGTCAAATATAATCGGACTAAAGAAACTTAAGAAAGTCAAATCGGCTAAGCCAAAGGCACACTGAGGACTTACAAATAAGTTATATTTATATTTCTAATGCCCGAAAATGCATTCACACCAAGATTTAACTGCTTTTGTACGATATACTTCGTATATCCGAGTGAAATGTTCGTATGTTGGATAGTTCACAGGTAATAAAATAAGATTTCTATAATCGCTGTTACACTCTCATCGTTCGTTCGATCATTATTTCTTTAACAACTTCGTCACCTGCGCAGATTATTCGCCACACGATTTTCCTGGATTTGCTTCTTTCGTCGTTAATATCTTTGTATAATATTCATAGTTTGATTTTTTCCTCAAGGATTAGTTATTTTTCCACAACTTTCCGTTCAAAAAGTCTAAATGGTGGACAAAATGATATATGTCGTTGATCAAGCAATCAAAATATGTGAGTATGGATACGAAAATATGAAATAAACAAGTGAAATTTCGAAATGTTATAAATTTAAAAAATATTCATACCTGTTTTGATACGTTATTATTAGCGTAGTTAGATTTTCTAGCAGAATTTTGTTAAAAAATTAATTTATACATTTATATTAATTACTGTAGTTAAATGTAGAATTCGGGTTATTAACTAATAGCTATAGAACGAACTTCAATCATGAAAACCTGATAAGTCAGTCAGGAAAATTCCGGGAAAAATTAAGGAAATTTAAATTCCTTAATTTTGCCATGAAATAATCTTTTTAAAAATATTTTCAAAACTTTTCTAACACAATAGAGTTCTGAAATCCAAATAACTAATTGTAACATTTTAACAATATTTCAACTCATAGTAGACAAGAAAAAATTTACCAGATTCAAAAAATTAATTTAACGATCCTTTGAATTTTTACCCAGATTGATTAGTATTTTCCAATGTTATCTGCTTTAATCTCGAACTTCTGTTCAATTATAATATTCCCTGCGTTAAAAAAGATCTTTATTTCACGCGGTGCGAGATAAGCGACTAATTGGCACGCACTAACTTTTCGCACCTTGGAAAATAAAATTCATTTCGATACTCATGCGAAAAACCTTTTTCGTAAATCGTGTGATTGCAAGACTCGTTAGAAAAAGTTTTTTCCGCCCCCGTATCAAAATGTACTATTACATAACGTTATCCATCAATATTTTGTGATATGGGTGCCGATATTTAACTTTGTGTTATTCAAAGGTGAGTAGCATAGAAATGTGCAGTACTGATACGCCAAATGCGATAAAAGCTTATCGTGCTTCGAGTCATTATGCTTTGAGTACGAAAGTCATTTGAGTTTAGCATTATCGATTTTTAAGTCCTAATTGCTCAGCATTCTCGCGATTGGTCGGCAAATTGTGTGGTTAACCAATCGCTACACTCGTCGTGTGCACTGCGATCTGTTCTGTCTGTATGAAGTTCGCACGTTCGCAGTCGTCTAAGCACGTGCCAAAGTATCACATCTGATTATTGCGGTGCGTCGTACTTAAGATGTGGTTCAATCAATCTCTCCTCTGATCTGGACAAAATTTACTCAATTTCTGCACAAGATTTCGTGTGTTTTTGAATATTTATGGAAAACTTTGCTGCTCCTGAGAAAATGGAAAGCCATAAGAATATATTAAGAGGTCCGGAGCTTTCGTTTACTCTACCGGCCGATTTATCACTTGGACAGTTTATGCTGGACCGCATTTCCTCTTATGGAGATCGTGTTGCTTTGGTAAATACTCTAAACATAATTTTTTTATTAAATATAATATTTTTTTCGAGCTTTTGGAATATGTAATTGAATTACCAGGGTTTTTTTTATAAAATGTTTTTGTAGAATTTTTTGCCGGTTTTATGTACCTATGATAAGCGTGATTGCAGGTATGATAAGATATGGCAGATTAACTCTTCATGTTTACATCAAGCGATGCATAGAGTGCTTATTAAGATGATGACCTACATATCGTTTGTCTCTCAGATTGCCATAAGTGCGAGTGAGATAGTTGAGTCTTTTTGAAGTGTTATTCTTTGCTGCTGTTGATTTTTCGAATAAATCTCGAGTACTGACTGCAGAGTGTTAACATACCGTCTCGTTTTTTGCCTGGAATATTATTCGTGGCTAAGAACGAGATTTTATAGTTTTTTTTTACCGACTGAGCAGTAGCACAGCATCTTGATGAAGAACATGTTTTTTTTTTAATAATAAAATTATGGGGTTGTCCTTGTAATAAGAAATAGTATTTAAATTGCTTATCGATTGTAATGAAAGTTTTTTTTAAGGTTCCCTAGCGGAACCGAGACAATCGTCGTTTGAATGTCGCATCGAAGTTACAGTAGACACGCACAGAACTTTTATTTTATGCTTTCGATTCTGAAGCTACTATATACCAATATATTATAATTATGCCAATGCAACCATGAACTATCATAATGAGAACGACGGCGACATAATCCAACACATTTGCGCAATTTCTAAGGAATTCAAAGTCAAAACGCGACTGTCATATCGTTATATGAGGCCTCTTCATTTTTTATGATTAATTTTATGAGGTATCATAAAATTAATTTCGCGAAAATTTAAAATTCGAAAAATCGAATTTCTGGTTTTGGGGAATAAGACATTGGTGGGTAACATTGAGAGGCATTCATTTTTTATTTGAGATACCAAAGACAACCATAATTTGTTTGTCGGTATTACATAGAAAGAGTGCAAATTACGACTAGTTGCTTTCACGTGCAACGAAAGTTACCGCAGTTTCGTTAGGGTTTTTTTTTAAATTGTTTTTTTTTATGGTACTACCAAAAGCAAATTCTTCAATTTGTATCTTTGTAATTTCCGTCTTTCGAAATTTAATTTGTTCAGTAAATTTCGTAAATATAAATAATCTCAAGTATCAGAGAAATTAGGGTGTTCTTTCTTTTTCTAATGTCTTGAAAATCGATTTTTTTATTCAGATAAACGGCGTCACCAACGAAGAATTAACATATTCAGAACTTCTGTCCGATAGTCTTCGACTAGCTGAGTACCTGAGAAAACAGGGTTTGCGAAATGACGATAGAATAGCAGTGTGCAGTGAAAATAGCCTTAAATATGCAGTTCCAGTAATGTCGGCCTATTTTTCGGGTGTGGCGAATTGTCCGATAAATCCCGCCTACACACGCCGTGAATTTGTTCACGCCTTGAACATTTCCAAAGCAAATTACATATTTGCTTCGGAATCGGTGCTAGAAAAAATGATCGAAATTGCTCAGCAATTACCATGGTCGCCGAAAGTCATTTCCATGGGAACATCTTCCAGTGGAAAGGCGCCCTGCATCAGCGATTTGATTGGCCCAATCAAGGCGCCAAATCCTGACGATTTCAAAATATACGACGTAAATCCCGAGACACATGTGGTAGCAATTATGTGCTCTAGTGGAACGACTGGGCTTCCCAAAGGTGTTATGCTTACTGATAAAAACTTTTTGACCATTTCGTGTTCATTATTGGAAAATGCGGCAAAGGGATCGATATCACAGGAAGAAACTTTTCTTACCATTTTGCCCTATTTCCATGCTTACGCCTTCGTGACTATGACCAATCAATTGCTGCTCGGAGCTAAGGCTGTTATGCTACCACGCTTCGAGCCGGAGAAATTTTTGTCTATTATCGAGAAATATAAAATATATACTCTGTTGTTGGTACCTCCGCTTGCGGTATTCTTGGCTAAGAGTCCGCTCGTTGAGAAATACGATCTTTCCAGCGTTAAAAGAGTATGGTAAGCATGAACTTATTTTTTCAGCTCATCTATTTTATGAACAATTTTTTTTATTGAGTCGAACTTTCTTTAAGTAAAGTAGAAACCAATTTTTTTGTAGCTCATTGTGTACATTTTTGATGGTGGAATTTTTATGCAATCATGTTCAAAATTTAAATATGCAGATATTTATGTTTAGGAATTCAAAAGTTGAAAATTAAAATTTGGTGTTTTTCTTTTTTAAATTGAAAAATTGAAACCTTAAGATTATGGTTTTCTTTTGGAATTTTGAAGTCGAAAATTGATAATTACATTCTTTTTTCTATACGGAAGAGATAGGAATTATTATTTTTCTATCGTAATGATAACTATTTGGAAGTACAAAACAAAAGGTTTCTTGGTGTTTGTTTGAAACTACTTTTTTTGTGGTTGTTTATGATTCGATTTTGCAGGTGCGGCGCGGCTCCGCTTTCGCTGGAGATCGAGAAAACTCTTTGCAAAAGATTGAATGTAAACGTGGTACAACAGGCCTATGGATTAACAGAAACTACTTTGGGAGTTGTGATGACCCCCATGGACAATAATAAGCCTGGGAGCGTTGGAATTTTAAGACACGGCATTTTAGGTAGCGATTTAAGAATTATGCTTTCTCATCGGTGCTAATTATCCTGAATTGATGATGATTTTGCAAAAACATCGACCTTTTTCGAATTTCATTATTAAATATAAAGATTCTTTAACGACAATTCTCTCGAATTGTTGCGTCTTCATAGCTTTTTTAATGTAAAATTTTGTTTTCGATATTTTTATGTCGGAACACTCAGAATGGTCCAAATCATGGAAAGAAATGTTTCAGAATCGCAGAAGTAAAGCAGTAACCCATCTTTGACCTTTGCAATTTTTACCGAATGTATTCAGAAATTGTTATTCGATCGCTTTCCGATTTTTTTTTTTAAGTATGTGCGCGCTCTAACTTGCGTAAAATTGGCGATATTTTGAAAGAAAACAAAAAAAATAGTGAGAAAGTAATGTGCAAAGTTGTATTTTGTAGCTTTTTTTTCTTTTTGTCATCTTAAAGTGGCACTTTTTGTAATTTTAGTTTCAAGATTGCCGTTTGAAATTTCTTTTAGCAAAAGTACTACCACTGGAAGAGACCGGATTAAAAGAACCTTTAGGACCGAATCAAAGCGGTGAGCTGTGCTTCAAAGGGGACCAAATAATGAAAGGCTACTCCGGGGACATTTCCTCAACTGCAGCAATGTTGGATGAGGAAGGATGGCTGCATACCGGTGATATTGGTTATTACGATGAGGACGGTTTTTTTTTCATAGTCGACCGACTCAAAGAGCTTATTAAATACAAGGCTTTCCAAGTTGCGCCTGCAGAACTCGAAGCGATTTTGCTGACGCATTCACAAATTGTGGATGCGGCTGTCATTGGACTTCCGGACGAAAAGTGCGGTGAATTGCCTTTAGCTTTTGTAGTTAAACAGGAAGGATCAAACGTAACTGCGTCCGATGTGGAGAAATTCGTGAACCGTAAGTGAATGATAAAATGAAAATATTCGCTAGTTCCTAAATTTTTTATAGAAAAAAAGTGTTAAAAACCTTAAAAAAACCTAGAACAGGTTTTTTTTTGCAGTTTTCAATACAGAATGGTGAGAAAAGTTTCGCAATGAAAAGGAAATTTCCGATAGAATGAGAAATTTTCCATTGAAGTCAACGAAAATCATTAATAATTCGAATAAAAATAATTGAAGCTAAATTTGACCGAGATTTTTAAATGAATAAGTCGTTTAAATAACAATCTTGATATGTTGCTCTTTATTTTTTAGGACAAGTGTCAAATGAAAAATGGCTGAGAGGTGGCGTAAGATTCGTCAAAGCAATTCCAAAAACGCCGTCAGGAAAAATCTTGAGAAGGGAGCTTCGCGATGCTCTGAAAGCGAAGCTCTAGAAAGAAAATTTCGGATTTTTCGTATTAAAGCTAGTGTAATTAATATATATACAATGGGGAAAAAAGTATGGATGTGCAATCGCATAATTGATAAGTATTTACCTTACACTAGTATTCACAAAAATTATTCACCTATTTTCGAATTATTGATAAGATAAAAAGAAAATATCGAACGAATATGATTTTTATTAAATCTTTTGACATTAACGAGGCGGTTAATAAAAATTAAGACGCACGATTTGTTATCTTCTTCTGCCAGCGTTAATTACACGTTTTTATCTTGTATTTTACAAATGGTTATAAAAAAACGTGCAACGAAATTGAACAATAATAATATTGTTTTTCCCTACGGGAAAATAACAGCAATGAGCGAAATAAACTAGACAGGGTCTAGAAGAATTTTTATTTTATTGAATAAATTGGATAATCGAATGAAAAAAACTATTGGAATTGTTGTTTAACTTCTTCGGGAATGCGTGACAAGTACCAAGAGTGAATTTGACCAGGAGCTGTGGCCAAAACGCCTTTTGAGTTTGGATGTAGCGTTTTAGCGTTGTAAGGATATCTCTCGCCGTAAAGATCCGTCAAATTTCCTCCAATTGCATGAAGTATCGCTTCGGGTGCACATGTGTCCCATCTTTTGCAGCCTCCACTTGCAAATACGTACGCGTGAGCTTTTCCCTCTAATAAAAGTATCACCTGCGTCACAAAAAACACGATTTACTTCTCTTCAAACCGAAAATTACATATCTTTCTAATTTTACATTCCAAGAACGATTTATTTCAAACATTTTATATTGTTTTTCATCGGCAAGAAAGGAACGATTTCAGGAAATGACAATATTAGTACCAGCAAACTCAAAACTTTTGACAAAATAATTTTTAATCATATTTTATGCAATCTGGTCATAAATACCATTCTCTACTGGAGAATAAATTTTACAATTTTTCTAAAATTTCTTAGGTAGATTAATTCAGGTAAATTTTTTTTTTTTCTGACCTTGTGACCAGCTCCTCCGACACGAATGATTTCGTCAGGTTCCATTGCATCCAAAGCAGCTTGTACCGTTTTGTTTGAATGCGATCTTTAATGTAAATAATTAATTAAAAAATGGACCTTAATTGATAAGATTTTTATACGAAAAAATCCGCACCGCGTGGTTGTGATTATTCTTTTTCCGTCCGGAGGTGGAATTTTCTTGAAACCGGAAGCGCCAACACCTTCGATTCCCCATAAAGTACGACCTACGATACTATCCTTTGCATCTCGATAATAAGGCTGGTGAATAACACCGCCGACAGCTCGATCACCGACAGCAACTCCAACCAACACAGTCACATGTTCAACGAGACCTTGTGTGTATTCTGATGTACCTTTAATTTTAATTTTAATACAATTAAGTGCTGTAAATATTAATATGAATTCAGCAATATTTCGAGGCTTTTTGTATCTTTTTACTCACAAGAAAGGCAATTTTCGCGCTTGATGAAAATTGTACTAACTCGGAAAAAAAATTACGTACTTAGGTTTTCAAAAAGAACAAAAAAAGTAATGTTAAACAAAAACAAAAACATTGAAGCAGTAAAGTTAACTCGTATTTTTTCTCAACGAACTTTATCCAAGAACATCAAAGTTTCCCACAATTTTTCAGAAAAAAAACCCTTCATTTATCTAATAAATTGTGACCGCTGAATTTTGCGGGTAAATTTTCTCGGTCCGCTTTCATAGTTTGTATATTGTTTTTTGACTCGGTTTAGGTCCTTAGGGGGTTTTCATCCCAGGATCTTAATAAAGTAAAGTAAACTAAACTACAAAATCTTTAAAAATTAAAAAAACTCTTTCACGGTATATTCAACATCAGCAAAATTACAGCCAAATCGCCAATGTAAGATACAACCGCTGGTCAATAAGTGGAAGAATGAGACAAATATAATAAAACGATATAAGCAAAACGAACCATCGAGAGGATCCACCCAAACACAAATATCTTTGGGATCGACGTTCTCCAAATGCTGAGGCAATTTTGCTTTGAGTACTTCCTGATCCATGTCCTTAATGATCCACTCATTAGGGACTTCGCAACTCGAAGCTCCTTCCTCGCCGATAATAGTGACCCCCGGAAATTGTCGAGTTAGGGATTCAATAATACATGTCTGAGCCGATCTATCGGCTTCAGTTTGCAAATCGTTTTTGCCCTTATCAACGATGTTTAATTCGCCTTTGCTGAGAACATCGCGAATAATTTTGCCTGCTTGAGCGCTGGCCATCACCGACGATGCTACCAATCGCGTCAGCAAAGGTGGACACTGCGCCATTTGATGGTCCCTTAATCAACTCGAAATTATTAAAATACCGCAGATTTAAATCTGCAGAAATTCTGGATCTGAAATAAAGACACAACTGATCTTAAGAGCTTGTGAATAGCGACTAAATGCTACATTTCAATTTCTAAACAGCGGTATGCAAGGAAAAGAGTGAGATTGTATGCAAAAAAGAGGCATTGAAATAGAAATCTTCGGTCCAAGGTTCACTGGATATAAGAACGAGTTTTATGTAATATTGTGCCTCAGTTTTTTGCTCCGCATTCAATTCTATTCAAGGCTATAAAAAAAAAGATCAAGCTATTGGAATATACATTCATTTCATTGATATCTAATATACGACAATTGCATCATATTCTATAATCTCGCCTATCAAGTTTATTTTAATTTTTGATCAGCTTTTATTTATTTTAGAGATTATAACTGTATTATTTAGAATATTAATGATTTTAATTTACATAATATTTTTTTAAATTATGAATAATATTTTTTTAAAAATTACGCTTGATGTTAAATACTTCAATAAAAAAAAAAAAAAAAAAAAATTTATTGAACATTCCCGAGATTTCGTCTGCTATCATTTCGCAGACTACTATTATGCTTATCAAGATTATTTGTATAAGAAACGTTTCCATCCTCTGATAAGCGATATATCTAAAGTTAAGATTGAAAAGGACGTTAAGTTCATAGATAAATATGTGAGGCATTTCACGGTATTTCACATAGCCAAAAACCCGACCGAAACAATTTAAAAAAAAATTATTTGCGTCATTAATTAAAACAACTGGAGCATCTGTGAATTTATTCACAATTTTATTACACATTTTGATCGATCTATTTTTTTTAACTGTGTTGAGTCACGAAAATATTGCCCTGGTTATTTTTATCAATGAGTTTTTTTTTTTCATTTGACGTTAGTTTTTTTTCACATGTTTCCATTTGTTCCATAAATTTAAATAATATAGGAATAAAATTGTAAAAAAATTCACAGATGCTCTACTCGCTTCGATAAATGACAAGAAATTTTTTTTGAAAAAACGGAGTCCTTCGGGTTTTTGCCTGCGTGAAATTGCGTGAAATGCCTTATATGATATACGCCTTTCTTATTCTGAGCCCTCGGAAGTTGGTTCTAAAGTCAGGTAACGCTGTAATTGGGTCACGGTTTTTAATTCGAAGTATAAGCACTGACAAATCATAGAAAAAATATTTGATACGCGTAAAGGACAGCGAATTTTCCGATTAGAATAGTGACAGACTGCTCATATTATGTTAGTAGCTATTGTCTTTACAACACTAATATTTACATTACCCGATGTTTCTTGGATTCCTGCGAAGTATACGTGTGACAAGCCGGAATCATGTGGTTTCTGGAGCTCTTACGAAATCTACTTTATCGGTCTTCATCGCTTCAATAGTGCGAACTTATTCAAATTGGTGGCGCTGGGAATTTGAGCTCTGCGCAGTTCCGATTAATGTCCGTAATTTTTCGTTTACCATTTGCCTTATTTGCATTTAATCTCTTAATTGTGTAACTAATCAGAGAACCTAGTCAATGATGAAGTTTTGTTGGGTTTTATTTAATAATTTTTCGAATATTTGTGACGTACTTGCAAACAAGTCAAAATGTTGAGATTTCGCGCGCTAAAAAGCTAATGCTGCGCATGCGCTTTGCGATCCCACCTGATTCGTGGTTTGAATTTGTTGTCTGTGCATGTTTGAGTTTTTGCGCTTATTTCGTGCAAACGTCCTGTCAATTGGGAGCCTCATTTATTTTTCAGTCATATTATTTATCGAAGTTTATAATCAATGGTTCGATAAAAATACGTTTGAATAAATTGTCACGTGGAGGGCAAGGGAGTAAAAAGATGCTTGTCCGAAAAATACTGTCGGTGCTCGCCAAGCTCTCCCTTTGTTTGCAACGCGTGTTATAACCTCCACGATATTATTACCGAAGCAACAGTATTTAACTTAGTTATAATAAAGCTTGATATTATGAGTTCAAACAAGATTAAGAGTTTGAGGCTCCAGCGAAGTAGTCCAAAATGCGAAACATCGAGCAAAGTTGAAGGTAATAACTTCATTAATACTACTGAACTCTTCAACACTCAGCAAAGTGCAATTCATGAAAAAAAAATGTTCCCTCAGAAAAGTTGTCGTTTTTTTTGTTTCCGAGTAGCACAATTGAAATATTTGTCACATTTCGTTGAGTATGATTTTTTTTACCGAAAAACGGCGATATTATTTTAAAAAATTGAAAACCTGTTTTTTTGGATCGAAAAAATTACAGAGAATTGTTGCATGACCGTCGATGTCGCAAAAAAATTATCGGATGTTCGAGGTTTCGGTATGAAAAGTAATTGTTACGTTGTTCGAAACTTCTATACGAGTAATTTTTTTTTCTCAATATCGGATCCTTGATCGGTGCCATTCTGGCCATTTTTTTTTTCGAAAATATCAGTCATGTTGCAATTCTTTCGACTTAAAAAAAAAAAATATCCGTTTTTGAATAAAAAAATACTGTCTCAGTTATCGGTAAAAAATCATAATCACCGGAACAATTATTCCGAACATTCCGCTCAAAATCTAACAAAAAACGACAACTCTTATGTAGAGACATTTTTTTCCAGCAACTAAAAATGACATTTTCGATATCAGTTCAAAAATAAAACCAATTATGGGATAGACCGAAACGGGGTAAAAAAAAGTGGCTCAATAGATGGAGAATCCTTTATATATAAGTAATTAAATAATTGGGTTCGTAGTGAGAGCTTAAAAATACACATTATTGAGAGCTAACAATTTTTCCGCTACAACTTGAAATCTTTTATCTCACCGACATTTTATGTTGTAATAATTTTGTGGCAGATACTTCGATAACGTTGGACGAGGAGTCAAAAACGCAGATGGAAAGGCTCGAAATTGGATCGAAAAATCACGAATCTCTGACGCCACTGCACAGCACACCAAAAAAAACCTCCGGAAAGACGAATAGTGGCCACGATCAGTCAGGAATCGAGTACCGCGTGAGTCCAATTCTGTTACCATGCACGCAGGACGGCGGTAACGAAGTAGCTTGGGATTGGCAAAGCCCACTAGCAAGAACGAACATAAAAAGGAGCAAAATCAATCCAGAGCCAATCGGTACTCCCAAGAGAACGAGCTTGTTGCAAAAAAAGCGAAATTCAAATTCTCCTTTGCTCTATAAACCGATAAAACGTAAACTCATTAGAAACGATCTTCAGCAAGAGAGCATCGACAAGTTTACGGCCGAAATGAAAGCTCTCTCAGAGCAAATAAAAACAGAGCCTAGAGAAAAAAATTGCACTGAAAAAACGAACGGATCTGAAGATGAGCTGCTGATACAAATCGATATTGCCGATTTCGTCGAAACCGAGACCAAATTTGAACTCACAACCAGCGCCGAAACTTTCTCCCAGAACAATGTTCAACCTGTCGTTAAGACAAGTATGGACGATCTTTTCGACGATTCAATAGATGATTCTATGGTAAAATGCAGCCAGGAAGTCGAAGAAAAGCTCAGACTCGAATCCTGCCGCGAAAATTCATCAAATAAAAATTCCGCGAGCAGCACAAGCGTCAAAACATCTCCGTCTTCGTGGCATCAACATTCCTACTCACGTTGTCTAACATCGAGAGAGAAATCGGTCGAAGAGTTTAAAAACACGTCAAAAATCGTCGATTCCTCTGGACTTAAAAAAAATCAAACTGCGACTTATGAGGCGAAGAAAATGCTTCCAGTTACGAAAAACTTGAGCTCTTCGGACGTAAATAATGCGAAAGAAGCTAAGAAAACCTGCAAGAGTTCAAATTTGCCAAAATCTTCTTGTATAAACAACAACATCTCAAAAGTCGAAAAATCTACGTTGAACGCAACAGTTTCGACGCAGAACGATTTTTTCGACATCCCCGACGATTCCTTCGACGATATAATCGCAGTTTGCGTCGACGCGGTCGAGAAATCTGTTGGAAAAAATGAACCAGAGGCAAATCAGTCCTCCGGTCGTTATGGTAAAGTTTACGTAAGTCCGCATTCAAATTTTCAGTCGGAAAATTCTCGGAGACCCGAAGCATCGACAGCGAAGAGAATTCTATTGCCTCCTCCTTCTCAGTCTTCCTGTAGCGTTGCGAAAATTACCTCAACGAATTCAAAAACCGCGAATTCAATTAGCAAATTTTCTCGAAGCGTTAGTAACGATACTTTAAAGTCAGATGCGAGTAGTCAACGCGAATTACGAAAAATGACGACCATCACGACGACGAACAATCAGGGAAGAAAATTTTTCAAGACCAAAAGCTTGTCGACTTCCAGTTTCGATGATCAGGATAATATTGCGAAAAATGGTAATACCGCGATTTCGAGCGTCTCTTCGAAGGGCTGGAAAAGTAGTATGTTCACTAACGGTAGCGTTTCCTCGTCTGTAAGTAATTCTCAGTGTAAAACGGCTAAAAACGAGCTAAACGGCCCTTCTTTTAATTCATGCTCGAAAGAAAACGGTAAAGATGATAATCGTGGGATATGCAATGTTGACAGAAGCGGATCAAGAAAAGAAGATAGCGCTAGATTTAAGATAAGCAACGGCGTTTCACTACAACAGGGGAAAAAGGATCTACCGACTGGTTCGCAAACGGCGCAGAAATGCACACCCGAGGAAATAGAGAGGAAACGTTTGGAGGCGAAGATGAAGCTGGAGGCAAAGAGAAAATTAATGGCGAGATCGACGTCTACCGGAGCTTTGAGACAAGTTAAGAGGTGAGAAGATTTTGTGGCTAACCATTTTGGGAAGAAATTCAGCTTTATGATGTCCAATTGGCGTCACTTGCACCTGAAGACTCAAGTATTAACTGGTGTTATGTGTGCTTCTTGAAGAAGGAAGTTCAATGTGTATACGAAGTGCTTGATGGCCTTAAGAGTGTGTCTTTTTGTTGAAGTAGAAAATTCAAAACTGTTGAAAAACTTCGACGAATTTACAAACTCTTACTCGGCTCTCTTGTGTCTATTATAAATGTTATCTATTTTGTTGACTGTTTGATTTTTCATACTTTTTATCACGGAAGAAAACACTCGAGGGGGCGATTTGTTTTTTTGTAATATAATTAAGTCTGTGACTTAGTAATTTATTTATATTTTTTTCATTCATTCCTGACCTATTATTCCCACTGAAAAAATGCGGTAATTGTTACTTAAATTTGTCAGAAGTCATCGCGGCTGAGTCGTCGTTGCTATTTTTTACTAGAAACAATTCTGAAGACTTCAGCTAAGAATTCAGCTAAGAATCGGCGGCGCTCTGCAATTAATTAAACATCGATGTATTTTTAAACAGAGACAGCCCATAATTACCGTCGCAATTTTTTTTCCATCGACAGTAAGTATGGGCTGTCTCTGTTTTACCAGGCATCTCAAATTCTAGTAACTTTATATGTCGACGGGAATTTACGTCGACACATATAGTTATTAGGATATCGTCAATTTTGACAGTCGATTTACCGTCGAGCTACACAGCGAGTGCTGTGAAAACGGTAAGGTGTCAAGGTAAAATGTAGACACAGCGTTTCCAAATAATATCATTCATCCCTGAGCCTTTTATTCGCTGGTATTTCGGCTAAAAGCTATTCTAGAGATCGTCGCCGCTTATAAAGGCGTCGCTGCAGTAGAAAGAGCGCGTATTCAGTCAGACACTCGGGCTGAGTGCCAGCTTGCAGCCGCGTTGTTCTACTTGATATACGGCCGACCACCTACGACTCATTCTACTGCCGGTAAACTGGTAACATGTGTAGCGGAGAAACCACCCGGACAATGCACGTCGGCTATCTATTATCGGCGCTGTGCGCATTCGCCAATATATAAGCGTTGTCAAAAAGTTCACTGTTAGAAAAGAGCGGAGGTTTTTATTCATAAGCTTATCATCTAAATTTAATAAACAATAGAATTCATGTGCTTTTTCAGTAAAATTAAAGGTAATTATCAAAATTTAAGTCTTTTCACTGTAAAATTAAAGTAAATTATTGAATATGCTGTACCATACATTAATTTTACATTACACTTGTTTAATAAATTTCATATACTAGTTTAAAAAAAACTTCCAGAACTACATTAAATTTCAATTAGATTTTTTTACATTATATATTTGGCAGCTGGAGGAAATTTCATTTCTTGGCCGACAATATTAGGGATGAAAAGAAAAAGTCCTTGCTTATATACACGGTCAAAAATATTCAGTGTAAATTTATTTATAATTTATTTAAAATATTTGTACTGGCAGTTTTTTAATGAAAACTATCAAATTTGACATGCAAGTGAAATGGATGATTACAGTACTTTTGACTCAATTCTACAAAAATCGGGGAATTTTATTAATTGTCGCAATAACCTAGAGACAAAAAAAATCGGTTTTTTATTGGGTGCAAACGTAGATTGATTTTTCATGCCCTATTACGAAATGTCAAATGTCTATGGTCATTATCGGAATTGTTTTCCTTTATGAGGAAGTGAAATCCGAGGTAATTTCGAGTTATAATTAAAAAAGTAACGTCTTTAGCTTAAACATCGTAATAAGAAAAGCTTTGCAGCCAGAATCATTATTTTTCTTCGTTGTCTGTCGTTTTATCCTCAACGCGAGAATCTTACTGGCAATGGTTTTTTTTTCCAAGCCCTATAAAAATTTTTTGCAACCAATAAAAGTGTATTCAACGAGGCTATAATATCAACGATATAAAATCGTAAGGGTTATATCGTAACTGCTATGTACCTTTGCTACGAAGTTGAGACACACCGAGTTTTCTTTTTCGCCTGAATAAACTACCCACGAAACGTTATGTGTACCAAATTTTGTAAAAATCTGTCGAGCCGTTTTGATTTTATTACAATTATTTTTTCAAAAATATTTTATATGATTGGACCAACTCCAAAAAGCATTGATGTAATGTCCTTTGCGGTAATGCTAAAAGACAGTAGATTTTCAAGAAAATAAAAAACAAAGGCCAGAAAGTGAGTTCGGTTCAGTTGGAATAAAGAAAAACATAAAAAATTAAAATTTTAATGGTTTGAAGTAAAACTCAGAATAATTTTGTCTGCATAATTATCATTATTCCAGTCAGCGTCGAGAATGAAAATGACAATAAAAATACTACAAAAGGATATTTTGCAAACACGTTCACGTACGAACCTCGGAAATTTTTTAATGAATTCCACCGCGGTAGTTTACTTGATACCTATTTTATATATTCGTCGGTTCATACGTATGTAACAGAGCATATGTGGTTTTTAAGAGGGGGCGTTTCGTATTATTGCAGTGAAAGCGACACGAGCACCACGTACGGCATTGAACATTATACGCGGCGAGCTTTTTGCATAAATCTCTCAGGCTTTTACAGCGTAAAATGCTATTCGGTATCTAACGCATCTCTCTCATGTTATATAAGAGAGGGCGAGCTTCTTTGTTTCGTTCAATTTAAAAACAAAGTGAAAGATTTTCCGAGTTTTTTTTGCAGACGAATTCGGGTGCATATATTTCTGCGTTTGTTTTATTAACTCTCTTCTATATGTATGTACAATAAAATAGTCTTACGATAGAGGCGTTTGAATGAAAAATTGAAAAATTCTAATATCTCATCAGATTTTTATGTCATCGTATTGAAGTTTGGAGTTTTCTAAAATTTAAAAAAAAACCCGATCGTTGAGAATTTTTTAAGAGCAAAAATCTTTGGTGGCTGAATTTCGGTGAAATCGCTCATAAGAGCTGCTGAATAAAATGTTCGGTACACTTAAAGAGAAATATCGTAATTTATTTTTTGTTTTTATTTGTTCTTTGCTTTCACAAATCATTTGTATGTGAAAATAATAACGTCTTGGTTTATTGCATCGTTGTAACTTTTTGATTGGAAACAAAGAATTTTTATTTTTTTGAATAACAATAGAATAAAGAATAGAACGCGAAGCTGCTTTAAGGAGAATGGACGGTGGCCTCGCAGAGGCCGTTTCAAGAGGAGGTCGTACCGGAAGTGGCATCCCACTGCGCTTCGTAAATCATGAAGAAGCCCTTATTTATACTTCAGGGACAGCCGGAGTTTCGAGAGAAAGGACTGAACAGAAAGAAAGAGGATTTGAATAAACATGGTCGTGTTCAAGGACGCGCTTTGTGCTATTCTATCGCATGGCTGCGCCAATCAAGTATTGAAATTCGATACTTTACTATCAATTTTTTAATATTAAAAAAAAACATTCATACTCTATTTATTTCATTTAGCATGAGAGAAAAGTCCTAAAAAAATTGAATGTTTATGTTTCCATTCGGATTAATGTACCGTTTGTCTAAAAAAAAATAATAATAATATAAAGAATATAATAAAAATAATGATACACAACGAAGATCAATTAATCAGTGCCTAATTGAATTTTTCAAATTCAGGCTTAGGAAAATTACTAAAGCGTTCAAGTCTAGTGAGCGACCTCTAATTATTTTTTAATGGCTGAGGGTTACGCTGGTTTCATTTTTTTATCATAAAAAAAATATATATATATATAAAAATATGGATTTTTGGAAAATATCGATATTTTTTCTGCGACCTGTAAATATCGTTTGTCAGACTTTCGTACGATTTTTCGTACGTCACCTCAACACAGGTATTAAAAAATGGCATTTCGTAAGAATTGTTATTTTTTAAAAAATATACCAATATTGTATTTATCAATTACGAATCCATCTGAAAATTGATATACGTTATATGAATCCGAGCTTTATAATCAGTTTATTAATTTTCAAAAACAATTTTTTTTTATTGTTTATAAAAAAAAGCCTAAAAATGAGCAGCATCTCTACAATAAATGATAATAAACAGCAAACGCAAAATCGGACACAAAGTGTTTATGCCGCGAAAAAAAAAATTATCAACGCTAGAGCCCAAATGTCATAATTCTAATTAATGCGCCCGACGTAGGTGAAAAATAGCGTAGGTGAGGAAAGTTCCAAAAGAGAAGAAAAAGCGGCACAGTCATAGAATAATAATAAAATGTACGCAGAGAGATAGAGAGAGAGAGAGAGAGAGAGAGAGAGTGAAAGCGAAGTGAAAGAGCCAGCCGGTGTGTTGCGGTAGAATCGGCGCGCGCACGCAGCGCGCGAGGATCCAACTCGACTACGATGCGCTGGCGCACTGGCCTTTTCGTAGCCCTCTTTTCCTCACCCTTCGCGCGCCAATCAATATGGCTAACGTGACGTCACGCCAAGTTTTCTCGCCTGCAGAGACAAGACAAGATAACCGGCGCAATAGAGAAAATAATATAATAAATTATATAGTATAAACCGGCTGACGCGCTCGTTTCTCTCTCACGTGTTAACACGCACAGAAAGCAGACAAGCTTTTCGATTGCGTTATTTTATCGTTTGTGAGAGAGAGAGAGAGAGAGAGAGAGAGAGAGAGAGAGAGAGAGAGAGAGAGAGAAAAAAAAAACGTACGTGCCTGTTTTCCCTTGCTTATTAAAATATTTTTATCCCGAGTTGCAATTTTTGCAAATTATTCCATGAACAAACTAATAATTATTTTTTTTAAACAATGGCAATTTTCAATTCGTTTTGATATCACAAAAAAAGTCTCTACGAAAAGTTCAGTTTTTGAGTAACAGAGCAGTGACAAAATGTTGGACAACATTTTTGTTCAACAAATTCAATGATTTTTGTTATGAGTAAAATTCTTAATATATGTGATTTAGATAAAAATCGTAACAACGGTAGTCAATTTTCTAAATATTTTTTGGAATTCGTTCAATTTTTTTTCTAAAGGAAACGAACTTTTGGTATATACATGTATATAATATATACGTATACATATATAGATTATAAAATTTGATAATCGCACAGGATCAGCCAATAGTAGTTACGAAATCATAATTTCCTAGCTAATTATACTCCAAATATTTACTAAGTATTTTACGGCTTTATAAGTGCGTAAAAAAATCGGCGTTTTGTAAAACACGAGACTTCCGCAAATATCTTCTTCCGTCGCTGTTCCGTTCCGTTCGCTCCACAATTTATCCAACTCGTTCAAAATATTGCTGCATCCTCCTTCCCTTTCGATGAATGAATTAGCGCAAGCGCAGCTCAACCACTAAAATATTTACTCGCAAAAACGTACTCAAGAAAAAAGCTCCCTGTGGCTCCAATTATTGTTACGTGTGGGCAATAATCTTACTACTGTGTAGTGAAGGGACTGGTAAAAATAGGCAATGCTCGAAAAGTTAGGGGATTCCCCAGATTCAAGACTTTTTTTAGACGATCAGAGGAAGCTTTATTCATAAGACGACTGAAGCCCATAAATTTCAGCATCTGAAACTTATTAATTCATCACGTATGAATTGAAAAAAAAATAAAAACGGTCCATTTGTCCCAGTTTCCGGACGCATGTTCTTCAGCATGCCCCTATTTCGGGACTTTCGGACAACCGCAAATTGTAAGAGTTCCCGGATATAAACATCGCTGGTTCATAATCAAAGCAAAAAGTATCTTGGCTATCGATTGATTCCATTGTGAAATCTCCTTTCTGTACATCAATTAAGAATTGAAGATATGGTTTCAAGTTCATAATAAACTGAAATAAATAGAAAACCGTACACAGCCTGGGACGTGTCCGGTCACTGGTACCGTTATCTTAGGTGGCGCTATCATCGAAGCTTCCTTCTAATTCTAATTCAGGCATTCTAATAATGATTTCCATAATAATCTGACATAAAGAGAAAACCGTGCGAAGACAGGGACATGTCCGGTCACTGGTACCGTGATCATAGGTGGCGCTGTCATCGGAGCTTCCTTCTAACTCTAATTCAGCCTTTCGAACAACTAAGACATAAAGAGAAAACCGTGCGAAGACTGGGACGTGTCTGGTCATTGGTACCGTTACCTTAGGTGGCGCTGTCAGCGAAGCTTCCTTCCTTCCCGGCTTGGCCTCCCCCTCGGCATCCAGCGAACGGAGGAAAGGCTCGTTTGTTGGCCGCAGTGAGCGCGAGCGTCAGTATGTACATCGTACGTAACTCTGATGGTCTTATAGTCTGACCGTACGTTTTCTTCCTTCACTTGTTCTTCCATTCGCGTCGTCGGCGACGACGAACGAAGACGAAGACGAGGGGAAGGACGAAGCGAGTCGAACAAGAGAGGCGAGGAGAGAAGAAGAGATCTTAAAGGGGAGGGGGGAGGGCGCATAGGGAAAATTCTCACGGGGGTTGTGTGTGACTGTGCGTCGCGAGGACTGGCTTATCGTGCGAAGCAACTCGTCGCGCATCACCAGTCGGTCTCTGACGAGCATGGGGACAACACGTGTCAACAAAGTCAACGTAACGCCGCGTAACACCAACAACCCTCAATTCCTAAGCGTTTCGTGTCGCGTTTACGAGAGAAAAACAGTTAAATCGGTTTTAACCTGTAGAACAACGTCCTCAGGTTCGCGGAAACGAATAATCCCGTCGAGTGTCCATGTTCACGAAGGAAACAAACGAAATAACGAAAAAAGTAAGATGCAACAACAAGCCAAGAGTTCGACGCGCTCCATCTACGCCCTTTGGCTATTCGCGATTTTTCTCGTGTTTCTCGCTGGACGAGAGAACGTCGAAGCCAAGGCCGAGATTTTCACTAATGCCTTTCTCGTCAAGATGAAGAATCCTGCTGATAGAGCTCTTGCTGATCACGTCGCTGCTAGAAATGGATTCGTCAATCTTGGACCGGTAAGTTTTTTAAATTACTCCTTTTTGTTGTTGTTGCGGTTTTCGGGATTACATTGGAAAGAAGGCTTTGGATTTTTAGGTTTTTTTAATTGAAGGGAGAACAGCTGTTCGGTCAGTGGGAAAATTTACTTTTAAGGGACACGTATGGGTTTCGCGCAATTTTGTGAATGCCTGATATTCATAGCAATTATTATTATTAGATATGCTCTATAATTATGATTTAATAGAAATAACATGTAGCGATTATGACACGATGACGAAACTTTTGAATGGCTACGATAATGATTATTTTTTTGATAAAAGTTCCCGGGTATCATTTTGAAAAATGGAAGAACATAATTGATGCATTAAGATAAGCATGCATTAACGATTTCTTCCATTATTTCCACTATTTATTCTAATGTTAAAGCGAAAATCACTTTTTTTCGCTCGATGTTTATCTATTTTATAATGACTATAGATTATCATAATGAAATCATAAATACAAAACAAATTTTACTGTAAATTATATCTGCTCTCGCGATATTGTTTTGCTTCTCATAGAGAAAGCTTCGTTTTGATGAAATTTATTTTTTATTTTTCGAGAATATAAATATGTGCTTGCAATGTTCCAAAACGTGGAAAAATGTCATTTGTTGATTAGATAGACGTTGGAATAGTAAGTTTCGACTTGTGTGCTATGGATTTTTTCAACAGGTACTTAATTAATTGTTACTATATAAATGTATTGCACTACATTCATGAGATTATTCATACAGCATCTTTGAAAATTCAAAGCTGTCTGTTGTAAATGTCATGATACCTACACTAAAATTATCTCCATGTGATGTAATTTTACTAAACCGATATTAGAATTAGGGGTTATTTAAAAATTCAAAATAGAATGTATATTAATTCTCATTTGCTGTACAAAGCTTGTGAATTTAATATGAACTTGAATATGTAGTAATTTTTAATGTTTGTGTCGTAAATTTACTATGCTGATACTATAATTAACGCCCTGTGTTGTAAATTTACTATACGTCTAATAAATTACTGGTTATCAGTACCAGTAATTTACCAACCAACAATATTACACTGTTTAAAACGTTTTAAAAATTAATATGTCCTTCAAGTTCGTTTATAAATGCGGTATATTTAATTTTATTTAATTAAAAAAAAATTAAATTTGATTTAATATACAGACACATTGTAAAATTCCAATAATTATATTATAAACACAACTTTTATGAAATGTTTGATATACTTTATATTAATTTGATAATAACTGTATTGTATATTTATAAATATTTGCCGATTAAATTCACTATAAACCGGCGATAAAAAATTTCCAATACTTTACATTAATTTTTGAAGAAACATTTCTAACAATTTATAATTTTACCATAAGGTGTAATACTCGGAATGGAAATTTATATTTTATGATTACGACCATGCCATAAAATGATACCTGCAAATATAAAAATAGCCGAGCTAAACAAATACATAGTATCTAATACTATATCTAAATATTTCTTCTGAAAGCGTAGAAATCTTTGGTTGATTGAAGGGAATATTTCTTTCAATCAATCAAATACAGATTCGATTGGTATTACCAATTATTTTTTTCGGTGTTGGCTATGCGAATTAGTTCGTTAGTATTCGGGTGAATGACGACCTCACTAACGAAGGGACAGCCGAATGGATGGCCGTCTGGATAACTTTAGTCGTCAGGGCCTAATCAGTCCCTAAAAATCGGTCATCCATCTAAATAGGTAACCGACTTTTAGCAAACCGTTTACGGCTTCCAAAACTTTACTTTACGATGCTAAACGGCAAGATCTTCGTTTGGCATCGCTAAGAAAATATAAATAAGGCCCATTGAGGTTCCTTTACTAGGGCCTTGTCGGGATGGCCCATTTTAAGCAATGATATTAGGAAAGCCCTTATGGGCTGTAAGATGGCTCTTGTATGGAATCCCTATTGTAGAAGCCCTGACGAAACCTAACAAGGCCCTATATTTTTTCTCTATTTTTTTATTTCTCTATTTTTCTATTTTTCTATTTTTGCTTCCCCGTAAGAGAAGCTTCGTTTTTGTGAAAAAAATTTCTTCACATTTTTATCTCAGGTTGCGCAAAATGCCCTAAAACGTTGAGAAAAGGGATTTGTATGAAATGTCCGTATGTGTGTATGTTCGGGTCAAATCCGAAATTTAATATCTGACCTACATTTTTAACGAAAAGTTTTCCAGCGAATTTCGTCAAAAATGTAAGTGAATTATGAAATTTCGAAATGCTTGATATTCAAGTATTTACCATTCGGAACTTTGTCTCTGAGAGGCGAGGGAATCAGAGTTGAAGTTCCAAATAGTAAAAGCACGAAACTGTGATATTCCGAAATTTAATATCTCACTTACATTTTTGACGAAAAATTTTCCAGCGAATTTCATAAAAAATGTAGGTGAGATAATAAATTTTGGAATTTTAGTATGAAAGTTTAAGTATGAAATATTTTCCGAATTGGTTAAAAATCAGTAATAAACATAATTAGTCATACAAAGTTTGCTTCACGGGGAAGCAAACCATAATAATAAAAAAAATAATAACAGAATTTTCAGGAAAGCTAGAAATGAACGGGAAAGCAACGTAACAATTTCAATGGTCAATTTTTTTTTAGTTAAAAAAAAATGTAAAATTAAAGTTACATCTTTTCGAAAGTTACATGCAGGCAGATGTACGGTATACGTCGGAAATCGATCGCCGGCAGCTGACGTGTGTAACGCACATTGAATAGTTATGCAATACGGGGTGTCTGCGCTTAGCTTGTGTGTGTATATACACATATACATGTGTATATAAGTATATATTGTTTCGATAGCCGAGGCGCAGTGAGTAGGAGTGTAGGTAGACGACAGGGCTGTTATCAACGACCTGATACACTCGAGATACCCGGTCATGGATCTGCGGTTAGACGTGGCGCAAGGACGATCAACTACTATATCTATATTGTTTTATTTCCCATCCGTTTAAATCCTTATACAAATGTTTCGGAGCGGAATGTTCTTCGCTTTGTTTTCATACAGACAAAACGTGACCGTAATAACTTTTATTTTCTTTTTTATAGAGTAGTTCCAACAGTACTTCCAGTTAAATGTGGAATTTGGAGAGAATTTCGAACTTCTCGATGCGAGAAATATCCTCAAAAAATCGAGCACGTTGAAGATGCTGAACAGATTTATTTGGCGAAATAATGATCCCGAAATGTTATTAACAAATGAACGAATTAAATACCGTGATGAACACGTTAATGGTGTCATTTTACAAGGTGTGAGACTTAAATTCGGTCCAACGAATGGAGAATTATAGAGCGATAATTAATACAAAATTTTGTGAAAATCGGTTGAACCGTTATTATCTTAATAGCAGTACGTCCAGTTGAACGTGAAATTGGTAATAAACATCTATGTTATCTATGTGATATTGGGAATAATTTTAACAAACTTGTCAAAGTATGCTTGTTATTAGTATCCGTAATCAATTTTTTTCATACCTTAGAAAAAATTGCAATAAATTATAGGACCTATTATCGTAAATTGCTGAGAATGGATTCTCACTTAGATTTTTTAAATAAAAAAGCTAAGCTCGACTAACGTAACTGGTTGCATTTTCTTGTCACGATATAAAGTATAAATCTTATTTGTTATGAGTATCACATCCTTAAATAATTCTCCTGAAAATCCCTATAATTTGATATTTATTTGGTGAGCATGAGCGTTTTAGCTGAAAATATTATCTGACGTTGGTGTCATAATGAGTAATTTTCGTGCGAACCGAAGACGCCCTAGTCGAGCTGCGGCTAATTCTATGCCGTTCGAATGAAGGAAGAGAGAACGGAGCTTCGAGGAAAATTGCTGGGTAATGAGAAGCTAGTACATAGCCAGCTTGGTGCCGCTTTTGCTCCTCGACCTTTTCTCCTTTCTGTCCCTTTTGCCTCGCTCTTCTTCCTTTTCCATCGTCGGACAGATAATTGGAAAATAGAAGAAAAAGACTATACATACCTCGCTAAAGTACCTTTAGGTCTTTTTTTCCTGCCAAGATGCTTTATAATATAATAGTTAAATTATCTCATCTTTACGCCACGTGCACAAAGTCGCAGAACGTTGTTGCGATGGCTCCAAGAATATTTCATACTTATCGACAAAACTTTATTTCTGTGATAACATTTTTTTTCCAGAATTCAATAGATACTAAAAGTTGTGCCTATTGCTATCTATTTTTCCACACGAAATTTATTTATTGGATTATTTTTTGTCATTTCCTCAACCGGTGGGATTTTTTTTTGTTGAAATTTTATTTATTTATTAACTGTATAATGAAGTTAAATCACTGAGATTCCAATGAGCGTCACAATTTTGTATTTTGATAAAGAAAAAAACTTTCATGAATGCAGATTTTTCATAATACGTGTTTTTGAACTACTAATTAATCTAGGGTTTCTATGTTAGAAAATTATTTGGCAAGCGAAGTGATAAAATAATTTTATGGACTTGATCGAGAATGTGTTTTAAGTGGAATTTTTTCCGCTTTTAGCGAACTTCTTTTCGATGCATCCCTTAGTGTTTTCCATGAGAATCGATGACCCCCGCAGCAAATCCATAAGTCCGGTCTTGGTGCAGATAATGAGGGACGGTTGCAGAGTGACCATCAAAAATTTAAGCTTGGTCCAGCCAACGGCCAATTGTGGAGCGGCCTTCAGTGATGTCCAAGTTGCACTGGCTGCAGTCTGTTGGAATTTTAAAAAAATATACATATATACTGCTTCAAAATTGAATATAATTTCATAATTTTAAAGAATGCAATGTAGGATTTTAATCTGTTTCGAAACCAATTTTTCGGAACCATTCTACTATGATTCTGAAAGAAGTGACTTTTAATAGTTTTTTATTTCAGATTTCACAGATCTGACTTCCAAAAATGGACCGCGAATTTTTTTTCTTTAATATATCGAATCTATATTTTCACTATGTTTCTCAAGTAATGTATTCTAATACTGAAAACACTCTCTTCAACCTTTTTTACTATGATTTTCTAAAAAGTGACTGTTGATTGTTTCTGATTCCAGATTTCACTGACCCAACTTCTGGTTGAAAAATCTGGTTGAAAAAAAGGATTTTAAAATAAGGAACGTCCAAATGTAGAATGGCCAGAATTATGGAATTCGCTTTTTCAGCCATTCGCCATTTTTATCATTCGCTATTTTGGTTATATTTTAATAAGATGGAGGTTAAAATAGCGAATGGTCAAAATGCGAATGGCTGAAATAGCGAATTCCATAATTCTGGTCATTCTACATTTAGACGTTCCTTATTTTAGCCATTCGCTATTTTGTTCACTCGCCATTTTGACTCCCACGACATTTCTGGCTATTTTCGAAATGACACGTAGTGAAATATGAAAATAAAAATTGCACTCACCGATTTGGAGCAGTAGATAGCCCAGAAAGTAGATTTTGCGTCGCGAACATCGTCACCGCAGTGTTGGGCCTTCTCTTTGATTTTACCGATTTGTTCGAGTACATCATTCGATAAATTCTTGATGACTTCGGCGTATTCAACTCCGGAAGCTAGTTTACTGCCGACACATTCTCCTGTTTTTGTCATTACATTGTCTGAAAGATGGGCTAGAGTTGCCTTATCATCCGATTTAATGCATTCCTTGACAATCGTTTCGTTGACTTCGTCGGCAAGCTTTTTCAGCGCATTGCCGAGCTGTAAATTCGGTTCTCGTCGGGACGTCATTAATACCTCGACATAATTGATAAGCGATCGAAATATTCATATAGTTTTAATGATGATATATACATTACATTGTCGGAAATCGATGAGAGTTTGTCAGAAATCTCTGAGCCGAATTTGTTTGTTTCGTTCTCAAGTTGCACAATTTGTGCTGCAGCTTTTGTCTTTGTAGATTCGAATTCTGATTCAATCTTCGAAATCACAGAGTTTGTCACTTCATGAACTTTTTTGTGCATATCTTGCATCGTTCCCGTCCAGGAAAATGCATTTCCTGCCTGAAATTTTTTCCAATTATCAAAACCGTTTGAAGAAAGTAATCTTGAAAAATAGTTGTTAATGTAGGACTCTACATTTTTTTTAGTTACCACTTTTGGCACTTTTCCAACTTATGATTTTATGACTTTTTTACTAGAGTTTTGAGGAAACACATTTTTCTTTATGAAAATGATATTTTATATGTCGTTGCTCGTTAGCCACGTTTGATTTTTCATTTTTAAAAATTACTGCAAATGAGATATTTTATAAGTAACACCCAAAGTAAAAAATAGTAAGCGGAGAGTTATTGATTTTCGTTTGTTAGCAAATAACACGAATCTGTTGACCAATTTCAACAGAATCGGTCATGCAATTCGACTAAACGTTTTTATATTGGAAAGTGACTTTGACTTTGACTTTATTGGTGTAATTAGAGTTCAAGATAAGTTACCGAATTATGCGATACAGAGACAAGGAGAAATAGGAAAAAAATAGTGACAATAAAATATTTTTGACTTACCGAAGAGAAGAGGACGACCCCGAAAACGATTGCGAGATTTGACATTGTTACTCAGTTGCTGGTTATAACGAGAATAAGTTTAGAATTGCCACACTTTGCTTATATAGAAAAGTCATGAGTCGAATATAATGAAAGGATGTGTCGACGATGAAGAAATGTTGTTGACGTTACTCTAGTTGACTCAAGTGATCGAAGTTGCGTTTTTTTTCTCATTTATTAGGCATTTTACATATGTCGAAAGAATAATTCCGTATCTAAGTTTTGAAGTCAATACGCATTATTGAATCGACGCATAGATTTATATTATTATCGAAGAAAAAAAATTTTTAAGTAACAGATTTCTTGTATATCTTGATGCAAAATTTACTTGAAGATGTGTTCTGTAACATTCTGCAATTTCATTCTATTCTGTATACGAGGGTGAATTAACCCTTCAAAGTACCACTGTTTCTCTGCCCTTACGTGCAATCTAAGCACTTACATAGTAGCTTTCCTCTGGACACTTTTCTGCTGCTTTCGTGTCTGCGTGCGTCTTTTTTGTTTCAGACTTCATCGCATGCGCTTTTAAATACTCATTACACACATTGATTCAGCAACGGGGCTTATATTCAATCCGGTCGCTATCGATTGGTTAAATTATCTCGTGGCTTAACTTCACTATCGGTACTGGACTGTTGCTGGGATCGATTTTCGGGTCGGCTGGAGTCGATAGTCGTATCGATTGGTCGCGCGATCGATCACGAGCTGCTTGGCCGTCAATAACATCTTGCACAGTGACTTTATGCCGAGTTGGTCCATGAAGTGCCTAGCGAAGATGGTAATTCTTTTCCAGCGTAAAGCGAGATAAAAATCACAGATCTTGGAGCTGGTTTGAAGATGACAAGTGTCTTCACACTCATGGACAATGTATTCTCGAGTAGCATGAAGCTGAGAATCCCTAAGATGATGAAGCTACAGATGCGAAGCGACGAGTATAACGCTATTTCATCGGTTTACTTGCAGGTGCTTAGTGTTATGAAAGCTAATTAATCGATGCGGAAATTGATTAAGGCTGAGGTGCGAACGGCAGTACAATCAGCCATCACTCAACCAGTGAATAAGGCTGTCAGTGATAATATTGTGAAAATAGACGGGACCAGGTCGAACGCTAGTGGCGACAAGCGGTACGAAAGTGCAAAAGGCTGGTACAGTTCCAATCATCAGGTCCCGACAGTTAGAAATGTATACATCAGTACATTTAAGGATTCGGATGCCACCACAAGGAGCGGCTACAAACTGAGAAAACAAAGAAGTTGGGGAAGCCAATAAATGGGTTCTGACAACCACTTGAAGGAGTTGGTATCGCGTCAACTACTCAGTGGGTTATGGGTTATGGTCAACTACTCTTTGGGTATGAAAACTAGTCATTGGCTGTCGAGGCTAACCGTCGGTCATGCGAACCGCTGGTTGGTTGCGCTATCTAAGGTCGTTAGTAACCAACAACCCTGCGATTGGTTACAGGAACCAACTCGTTGGTCCTACGTACTATTTATCCATAATCACTCACGAATACATCAGTTCGCAGATCGAGTTAGAAGCGAGTGAAAGCTCGGCTTCTAACTCGATCGGCCCTTTAATCACATACCAAGTGTGTGACGGTGAAATGAGAAGTAATATTACTTTATCGAAGCTATGATTACTGGAGATTCTATCCTTTGTTTATTTCTTATTACGGGACAAATTTGAGGATTTATGGCAATTTATGGAAAAAAATATCTGAATCCTTTTTTCTTTCATATCTTCAATAGCTGTGATTTATTTTTGTTGTGGCAAATTTTGTTAAATCGTCTATATAATGAGGTTAAAACCCAGAGATTCCAACAAGCGTCACAATTTTGTATGTTGATGAAAAATGAGCACTTATGAATGAAGATTTTTCATGATAAGTGTTTTTTACCTTCTATTTAATTGACCTGAAGTTTCTATGTTGGGAAGTAATTCGGCAATTAAGCGTAATGATAAAACTATTTCGTCGGCTTGGTCGAGAATTTAGTTTAAGCGAAATCTTCCAAGTTCTTGTACGTCTTGGGAGTGGTATTTTGAGCGAGCTTATGTTGCACGCATTCCTTAGCGTGTTTCATGATAATGGATGTCTCCCGATGCAAAATGTTGCGTTCAGTCTTGGTGCAGATGTCGAGAGACGGTTGAAGGGTCACCATCAAATATTTGAGCTTAGTCCAGATAGCAGCCAATTTTGGAGCGGCCTTCACGGATGTCCAAGTTGCATTAGCTGCCGTCTGTTTGAGTTATAAACATATATACTTCTTCGAAAAGTAAACACAATTAAATCATTTTATACAATGCAATGAGGATATCGAATATTCATCGAAGGCAAATTTGCTTCCTTCTCATTTGAGGCAAATAATTTGTTACATCGTTACTGCATAGTTAATGCAACATACTTTGTTGCGTTAGCAAGAAACAATAAATGTTTTGCCAGCAACGCACCGATTTTGCAATTCTCAACTGTTGGGCGAAAGGCAGTTGAGTTTTCAATGGATTCTCAACGATAAAACTCAGTAAAAATGACTGTAAAAATTCACTGAATAGACAAGAGATACTAACCAACGCTATTCCGTGAAACCGACTACCGCAATCCTCGATTGGCTAGGTCAGTTTCACTGAATGGACAAGAAATACTAACCAACGCTATTCGACTTCCAGTCAGAAAATTAAAACATGAAAAATAAAAATTGAACTTACCGATTTCGAGCAGAAAATAGCCCAGAAAGCAGATTTTGCGTTGGCCACTTCATCAGCGCAGTGTCGCGCTTTCTCCTTGATCCTGACGATTTTGTCGAGCACCTCATTCGATACATGATTGATGCTTTCGACGTATTCAACTCCAGAATTTAATTTATTGGCAACGCATTCTCCTGTTTTTGTCATTACATCTTCTGAAAGATGGGCTAGAGTTGCTTTATCATCAGATTTGATGCATTCCTTGATAATATTTTCGTCGGCCAACTTTGTCAACTCATTGCTGAACTGTAAGTTCGGTTTACGTCGAGACGTCATTAATACCTTGAAATAATAGATAAGCGATCGAAACGCTTATAGTTTTAATGATAATATATACATTACATTGTCGGAAATGGTTGAGAGTTCGTCGGAAATCTTTGAGCCGAATTTGTTTGTTTCGTGCTCAAGCTTTACAATTTCTGCTGCAGCTTTTTTCTGCGTAGATTCGAATTCTGACTCAATGTTCGAAATCACAGTGTCAGTTACTTCTTGCACTGTTTTTTGCACGTCCTGCATCGTCCCCGTGAAGGAAAATGCATTTCCTGCCTGAAATTTTTTTAAATTATCAAAACCGTTGAAAAAAAAAACAATGATAAAACATAGGTGTTAATTTAATATTCTATTTTTTCATAACCACTTCTCGTACTTTTCTAACTTATAGCTTATGAATTATAATGAGCTAATTAACAGATAAAATGTAAACCAAATCGTAAGCGGAGAGTTATTGATTTTCCTTAGTTACGAAATAACAAACAATCTGTTGGTACAGTTGAACGAAATCGATCATGTAATTTCAATAAACTTGTTTTTAATTAGAAAGTGACTTTGACCTTATCTGTCTAATTGAAGTTCAAGGCAAATCATCGAAATGTGCGACAAGAAAAAAAGGAAAAAAAAGTAGTGGCACTAAAATATTGTTGACTTACCGAAGCGAAAAGGACGACGCTGAAAACGATTGCGAGTTTCGACATTGTTATTCAGTTACTGGTTATAACGAGAGTAACTTTAGAATTGCCAAACTTCGCTTATATAGACCAGTCATGAGTCGACTGTAACCAAAAGATGTGTAAACGATGCTATAGACAAACAAATGTTCGACCGTTTCAGTCAACCAAAGTTGACTCAAGTGGTCGAAGATGATTTTTTTTTCTCATTAATTAAGCATTTTACATATGTTCAAAAAATAATTGTCATTAAATTTAAGGGATTAATTTTAGATAGCGGTATAATAAATTATTTAAATATCTCAACGCCATATAGAACTTAATTTTTGTAACGAAATTCAAGGAGACTCAGTCATCTAAAAAAAGTGATGAGAAAAAATTTTCTGTAGATCGTACGCTTTTTTTTTTTTCAAATCTTACATTTGAAGCTTATTAAAAACATATTAAGCATTACAATCCTGCAATTTTGGAAAAACATATAGAATGTTGTGAAATAAAAAGTAAAATTTTGAACTTATCGTACTTTTCAGTCCAAATTAGGAATTTTTATTTTAGGGCTTCATGACAAAGGTATGATTTCGAGGGTAATTAAATCTTCCTTTTTTAGAAACATACTAAATAATTGGTTACAGTAAATCTTATTTTCATTGCATCCAAGATCGCTATAATCAAGTTTTAATTATTATTACATTATATTATATCATTATATATTATATTGTATAAAATTAACACCATTCTGGTGCACTGTATGCCTTTAAATAATTGCAGAATTACGGTGCTTGAAATAACGTTAGTGAGGTTTGAATCTAAGATTTCCTATTGACAGAAACATAGGAAATTGAAAGTAGAAATATCGAAAAGTGCAGCCAGTTTTCAGACCTTCCGATTGGTTGTCGATGGCTTAAATGTAAAGCCAATTACAAATTGTTACGACCTCTGTAGAGTCACGAATCGGGCGCGGTTTGAATGACTGTATTTCTAGCAGTTGTGGAATAGATTACATTTTCCTTCCCCTAAAAATAGATATGGCACATCGAAAGACCATTATATCGAACCACTAAAGCGGAAATAGAATTACGCGTCACTAATCGTATGTGAACATGCAAATATCTCATTTTGCCAAGAGAAATGACAAATTTCAAGAACGACGGGTATTATAAATACATTTTTTCTCTTATCATTTTTTCGGGGACTGGGTCTCACATATATATATATATATTATATAATACTGTTGATCGGGACATTCGACTATCGAACCAAATAATTTTTACGTGACAATCCTAAAATTGCCAGGATTGACGTTTCAAAGTAGAAACGGGTTTTAATAACAAATAAAAAAGTTATACCCATAAATTTAAACGCGGAAATAAATTAGATTTTTAGGAATCCGAAAAAATCGAAAAATATATTTACATATTTATTGAATACATGAATAATATTTAAAAAAAACTGAAAACAAATGGTTAAATGTGTTTATTATACTATTTTACAATTTCTGTCTATATCATTCATGACCCTATCTTTTTAATTCTGCGACAATTTTATGCCAATGATATCCATACAAATCGATTGAGAATCCATAGGAAAGTTACAAATTTGAATGACTGTATCAGCAATTTTATTTTTATGTTACGATATGCACAATGCATTTGTTATTGACTCTCTTTTTGCCAGATGTTCATTAGGGCACAGCTGTAACAACATTTCGAACCGACAGAATTCATTTTCTGAGCAGTTTTTCCAAATATTTATACAATCAATGATCATTAACGATAATCATTTCGTTATAATCCTTAGAATACGACGTTTTCGCACCGGGAGCGGGTTCGTTGATCGTGCACGCACGCTTCACAACATTTATAATTAAACAAGAGTAGCTTCTAAACCACACATCGGAAAAATACGAGATCTAACTCATTATGAAACGAAGTATTTTGTGCGATGAATGGTTAGTTACCCGAATTTTTCGATCTACCCGTGCCTTCATTATCGATTTTTAGGTGACTAAAAAAAGTGTGATTTTCATTGATTTTTCCTCTTACATTTGACTCAAGATGACCAAGTCATCTAAAAACAAAACATTTATTTATTTATTTTTTATGTGTATTCTATATTATTTGGACTACATACTCACTGAATTTTAGACCGATATTCAAGAAATACAAAAAATATATGCATTTAAATGATTTTGTAAATGTGAAATAGTGTGTTTTGGCGATATTTCACGTTATAGTTACGTGTATGAGAACACAACAATCGTGTGACTTGCGCCACTAGGTTACATATGAAAATGTGCTGTGTGCGGTCGGTTATTACCGACCGAACATAAATTCGATGTATTTCTGATTTTCGCCGCTGGCGCATGCATCGAAATTATCGTGTGTATGTCGGGGATGCGCGGCAGTGTTTATTTTATTTTAAAAATACCGGTCTACTGAGTGTTGCAAAATTTGCCGTCTTTCGTGTCCATACTGCATTCGAAGCAGACAACGTATGTGAACAACGTTTATTTTTTTTAACACTTTTTTCTTCATAGTGCGGAAAAAGTGTTCAGAAGTGAAATAAAGTGCTGAGAAATGATCAGTATTATGAATAAACTCTCAGCGAAAAGTCAGAAGAACGCTCAGGTATATTCCGTTAAAGTGTTAATTTATTCAATTTTTACTCAACTAAGAAATTATTTAACTATAATTTAAATTGCATATATTTTAACAAATGAAAAAAAAAATGAAAAATAGTTTCAATAATTTTTCTTGATGGACATTCAAAGCAAGAAAAAATATCAGAAAATATGTGGCATGGAAAATATGTCAATAAGAAACTTTATTCTGTAGCGATTTTTGAAGTCCATTTTTTTGTGTGGGAAGTGCATCGGTGAATGACGGCTTGTGTTTGCTTTTTCTTTTTCTTCTTTATGTACGTTTCTTCTTTTTAAATCAATAAGAATCTAGCATCAAGATCAAACAAAAAAAAAGACAATAATAGACATAAAATAATGATCGCAACTTATTATCGAAAAAAAAAAGAATCCGTAATTCTGCATACAATCCAACTATAGCATTGCAAATCATTTTTAAATTCATTTTAAAAAAACGACAAAATATTTTCAAACATTTGTTTATTTTATCCCTGGGGGTGATTTTCCTTTGGGGGATTATCCAATTTGATCGAAACTATTTTTTTGGGAGCCTTCAACAAGCCTTTCAATCCTATGTACATTTTAGTTTAATGCTTTTTGCATTAGTAATAATTTTCCTAGCTGTGGATTTTTCAGCTTCTTCGGCACTCAGAACATCTACAGTTCAAAAAATGTTAAATCGTAGCGAAACCGAAATAAAAAGCTCCATGTGATTCAACGGCTATTTAAAGGCTCTCGATTGAAACTAGTTTCGATAAAATCAGACGATCTCTTAAGAAAAAACCATCGCGTATCTTCGTGATCCTTCTGCACTCGCAGTGCGCAAAACGCTTGTTTGGCCTCTCGTATCGAAATATACTATTTCCTTCCTACTGTGATTTTTTTGATGATTCTCCACAAAGTCTACGTTTGTGCCGTAATTTTATTAACATATTTTTTTTAGATGTACCAAGAGAAGTTTGGAACTGAACAATAAGATAATAGGAAGCTACGTATGTGTGATCTCAAACATAAATAACAAAATAAACTAGTCGTGGCCACGGTGAGCAATTGACACCTATTTATTTGGAGCGTTTAATACATTATCGGGTAATTTTCACGAATGTCAATGAAATGCTGAGTGACGGGTTAATATTTTTGCTAATAATGATTGATCGTACATTTTTCCACAGAAGTGATTTATTTTAGCGACAGTACGAGATATGTTTTTATTAATCTTACGATTAAATAATACGCAACTGACACGTTGATTCGGCCTCATAGAAAAATTTTCGCATGATGGGCAAAAGTACGCATGATATGCGTTCCATATGTTGTACACCTGTTCATTAGCACGATCTAATCATTTGTTTCTTCCACTGCGCAGTATTTATGATTTGTTCGACGGAGTGATAGACAATTTCATAGACTTAGATTATTCGGAGTTATTGATTCTGGCAAGAAAGCTGATGGTAATAGATTGGCTCTCTTCGCGCTTCTTGTTGATGCACTGCTCGGTCCTCTCAATGACAGTTGATGCGTCGTTATGGAACTCGGTAAGTTTGGCATTGGACTCGCAAACAGCAAGGTTCCTTTGAAGGGATACCAACAAAAATTGGAGCCTGGTGAAGCTGGAAGCCAATTTAGGGGCAGCCTGAAGGGAAATCCGGCTTGCGTCCGATGCGGCCTGTCAAAAATGACAAATCATGTTATTTGCTATATTTTTTAAACCATCAATCCAAGTAATATCGACAAATACAGGAATTCTTAAGGAGTCTACCCTAATTAGAATATTCAAAAAATCGATTTTTTCAAATTGCATTTTTCGAAAGTATACATATTTCAAGTATCATACTCAAATTTTATAAAGATCCGACCAGTCTAAGTGTACTTTTGTCTAAGTGTACCGCAAACTTTAAACGAGTTTTTCTCATATATCATACGGATTTTGAAATTTTGAGTGTAACTTTTTTTTGTTGTTGCAAAAAACGATGAATAAAAACGTGCTTTTTCGTGAAAAAAATGGCTGCGATTTTGTGTTTTTTTTTAAATAAAAAATCGTATGATATGCACTATAGCCGTTTACCTACTGAATCTAAAAACATTTTTTTTTTCCAAATAATCCATTCCAGAGATTTTATCAACAGCGCACATCCATATTTTTTTTTGGATCTGTCTTCGCCCCCATTTTTCTGAACGAAAACTGTGTAAAATTGTTATATAATTTTTTATGTGTATTTTAATAGTGTATTTTTTAGACCTAACACTTTTTATATCCATATGTATAATTTATACCGGTAAAAAAAAATTCGTGAAAATAGCCTTTTTTGCCCATATAATTAGGGTAGACTCCTTAATAGTCAAAGACGTTAAAGTTGAGTTAAAGTAATAGTCAAAGACGTTAAAGTTAATGAAGGGGGCATTTCATTACTGACGATGAACTAGGTCGAGTTTGCAGAGAAGCGGACAATTAACCACTTTGACACTCTTTTAACTAAATGGGATATTTGCGGGGTGACTATTAAAACGCAGTATTATTTAGAAATTGACTATAGGCCACTGACATTGGAAGAGGCGAAAAATTTAGAAGCCAGGTCTATTAAGGGCTAAACGGATATTGGATGACTATTAAGATAATCGGACTAAACTGAGAGAAAAACATATCGTTGATTCCACGATATCACATGATAAAAAGCATATAAGAAGGCTTGCAATGTTTTATAGTTGAAGTGATGATAATATAGTTCAATAAACGATACTTGTAAGTTTATTAAAAACAAACGTTGAAATCGTATAGGCAACGAAACGTCATATTTAAAACTATTCTTCCTGGGAATAATATTAATGGTTGATCAAAATATTTTCTTATATTTTCTATAACCATAAAAGATAGTTGTTCTTCCTGGCAACTATAAATTATAGTTAAATTATGTCGGACTAACTATTTTTATTATGAAATTACGATATTTTTCTCTGAGTGTGTCTCTGACTATAAAGTGTTGTTACTGTTTGTAGAGGGTTTTGACTCAAATAAAAAAAATAGTATTTTGACTTACAGCTTTGGCGCAGGCAATGGCGCTCGTAATCGATTTGGTATTGGTGATTTTGTCACTGCAGTGTTGAGCGTTGTCCTTGATAGCGGAGACTTCAGCAAGAACTTCATCCGAAATTTTGTTGGCGCTATCGATGAATGAATGTCCATTCTTAAGTTGACCGTTGACGCATGTGCTCGTTGCCAAGATGGCGCTCTTTGCAGACTCGCCCAAATTATCGGACAATTTAAGACATTCGTCGACATTGATACCCTCGGCTTTGCCAATGAGTTCGCTGACCTTAATGGTTACCTGTGAAGTTAACACGTAATCAGTATATTGATTGAAATTGTTTCTCAGAGAATTCGATGAATTATTGAATTGTTCGAAAACATTTTAAAGAGATATTTGCAGAAATTACCTTCTGGGTGACGGCTGAAAGATCCTCCCAAATCTTCTCGCTGAACTTGGTCGTTCCCTCTGATAGTTCGTTAGCTATTGTCAAAGTTTTCATCTGGCCATCGATGTATTCTTGTTCAACCTTGCCAATCGCATTGTCGACCACCTGCTGTACATTTTTTTGGACCGTTTTCAGGGATCGCTCCCACGAAACTGCGGCATTCGCTGCCTAAAATTTGAGGTAATCGTGCATGTTATTAGAAATTTTAAAGACTAAAATTTTAGAGTAACTGTAATTCATTTTACGAGCGTGCCTAACATACACTAAATTTGCATTCTATATTTTCTACCTATCAAATATATTAATAAAAGTCAAAGTCAATACAGATACTAAGAACATTGATTTTCATTGGTAGTAATGTTTAAAAGTTATCATCAGTTCGATTAAAAAATAATTTATCAATAATTTTTTAAAAAAGTACATTTTCTATCTCATGTCACAATTTGTTAGAAAAGAGGAAACAAATTTGATTTCATATCAACAGGAGTAATTGACAAAAAAAAAATCAAAGTAATTGATAGATGTAACATTTATTATTTGACAAACTGAATGTTCTTATCATTTCTGATAGCGTGTATGTTTTGAACTTCTTGTTGGAAATGTATGTGTAAAAGATCCTTAATATCTGGCGCTCGTTTGATAAATCACTTCGATACTTACCGAAGCGAAGAGCACGGCGCACAGGACGATTGCGATTTTCGACATTGCGGCTTCGTTGCTGGTCTTGACGATTGTAACTTTGAAATATTAAAGCTCAGCTTATATAGAACAGGCATAACTCGGCGGTAATTGAAATACAAGTCAATGGAGTGAAAAGTCAACAAATGCACGACCACTTGTGTCAATTTGTCCATGACTCTTACACCACCAATAATTTACGGGTTTTCGAGCAAAGATTGACTGTTAGTATTGCGCATTTTTTTGGGATGGCAATGGTGGTGTGATTTGTTATTGAATCAACGTCACCGAATATTAATGATGCCGGGTGTGATAACAGCTTAAGACGTCACAAATCATTATTGACATTGTTCAGTCATGTAATTTACGTAGCGGTCTGTTTCACAAACGTCAAAAACCGCATTCCAATCAGAAGCAAATCTAAAGTAAAGAACTACTTTTCGTATCAATTTCAAACTGTTTGAGATCTTTTGTATTGATGTTTAAAGATTTTTATCAGCTCATATCAATAGTTTTGACGTCACTCACTGCAAACACAACGATTAAAAAACTTATACGATGGTTGTTAGGTGTTTTCTATTATACAGCTTTAAAATATTAACTATTCATAGATACTTATTCCAAAGAATGTTGCTAATAAACATCAAGTAGGGTTAAAAAAAAGATTATTTAAGACTGGTAAAAAATGTTTTATTCCGAAAAGAAGCACTTTTTATGCGATTTTTCCACCTTGAAACAAAATATATTTGAAAAAAGTGGATTTCGTTCAAGTATTTCTTTACTCTTTGCGGCACGTACATTGTAATATTTAAGGAAATTTTGTACGTCGCTAAGCTCAAATCAAATGCACAAGTGAGTAAAGGTGCATTACAACATTTTTGTGATATCGTAATTTTTTTCTACTGTTTGCGTCACAATTATACTCAAAACGCAACATTTCGGTATAATAATAAACCAAAATAATTTTCAGGCATTTCCCAAGTAGAAAATTTTAACGGTCAAGCTACTTTTACGATAAACAAAATATGTTTCTCAATTGTCCACCTTTCTGCATTAAAGCGGTGAAAAGGTAAAACTTCTAAAATATTGACGAGTTTATTAAAACGTTAGTAAGTAGCTTAATAAATTTCCAGGGTTCATCAAATCTATTCAGGAATTGAAGCGTAAATTTTAGATACTAGTTTAAAAAAATAGCTATTCTTCCAATGTAGCAAATATGGTATTACAGCTGCTAAAGAGTTGAAAAATAGCCCATGACTGATCTATTATTCTTGTGATAATCAGACATTCCTAATTCACTACATTAACTCAATAATATTTCAGAGCTTTCCAGGAAAGTAATTTCTTGTTTCCGTGGAATTTTATTATTTCGATATTAAATTGAATTAGAAAACGCTTAATAAACTTTAAAAAACGAGCTTGTTGCAAGTGCATTATTTTCTATTTTTTATATTGTGACGACTTTTTACACATTTTCAAGCGTGCTACTTATCCATGGTAACCATACGCAAATGGAACGCACTTTTAAGGGTGTCAAAAAGTGTCACATTGCGACAGATCGTAAATAACAAACTTGCAATACTTTTTTCATGTGTTATTTTCCAGTGTTTTGCAGTAACTCAAGGTAACTTAACTTCGAATTCATTTTTATTGAATTCTAGGTGACCCGGAAAATTATAGCAATAATGACCAGGTTGTACTTGGTTAGTTAGTTATTTTATCATAAAAATTTTCTTATTATCTGCCAATTGTACTGCCTGCTCCGCAACTACCGCTTTTTTTCAATCATTAAAGATATTCGGGCCAACATTACGGGGGTGTATTAATAAGGGGTGTGGTAATATTAGCGGCGCAAGACACGCGTTTCAGATTTCACAATGTCAAAGGCTTGGTTGTCGTTGACTGCGACGATCGCAGCTGACTTTTATTTCGAGTTGTGACTCCAGTTGGCGTTACATCTTTTTATTGCTGATTCGCCACTATTAATCACGCATTACGACTTATTAAAATAATATTTAGTCTTCCAATGCGAGTACATTAGAAAAAATGTTACTTAAGAACGATGTAAGGTTGCATCGAATTTAAATGAAGATCTTAGATCACTAGACAGTAAGAAGAAAAATTTGCAGAAGATTCCGATGCCATAAAAATAATATTTATAATTACAGTATGGAATGTATATGCACAAGTATCACGGTAATATTTTTTATCATTTGTCATTACCCATATTTGTGACTTGTGAAGCGCAGGTGTGAACAAAACGGATGAATTCAAGAATTTTGGGTCCGATGTACGAACCAAATGATATATGACTGGGTTATCGTAATTTTGCAAGTTTCAACTTACAATTCCTCCGCGAAATTGTCGGTGACTGTACGTTTCCAAGTTATTTAATTGCAAAATGTGCTGAGAATGTTATTGAAGTTTGAATCGAACAGTTTGTTCATAAAGAGCGATGTGAAAACGCATATCTTGAAATCGAATTTCTCAAAAAAAAAACTCGCTAAGAGCTCATAAGCTTTGGCAATAGTTAAATTGAACACATAATCCAGAATGTAGATAAAAATTCGAGGATATATCTAATAATCGGTGCAACGATACACTCTTCTTGAAAATGCGCCATGACAATATGGCTTTTGTTGCCAGCTGGTTCGTCTAACGCTGTGACATGCCATCTTTATGAGCATTTTTCTAGGTCTCTTTGATTGTTAATTTTATTTAATATTTTCATCGATGGAAGGTCAGCTTATTATCTTATTGAATACAAATATGTACAAGAATTCACTCTGCAAGAAGCCAGTTTGTTTCTGTTCGAACAAAAAATCAAAGCAAAACGTTTGTTTTTGTGCCATATCATCGATCTTGACATGTAAACATACGTAACTTTGCATAAACATTACTGGAAACCTATGAGGTTAAGGCACTTATGTAAATATGCAAAAAATGGGTGAATTTCGTTTTATGAATAAGCAACATTTTAACTCATTAAGACGCAAAGCGATTTTGACTCTAATATCCTAAATGTTAAGGTCAAGAGAAATGTTTCTCAAAACAAAATGATTCCAAATTCGAGGATCTTAGTTGAATTCTGATTGAGTCCTCAGGATAAAGGATAAAAATAATGAATAGGTTCAACGTGGTATTTTTTTGTATAATTTTTTCTTTATTATTAGCCAATTGTATCGTCAGCTTCACAACTAAACACGCAGTCTCGATCACGCATAAATATTAAAAATCTTAGTGTCAAGGTCAAGAGAAATGCCTCTTGAATGTTATTAGTGACACGTGTTTCTCGTCTTTCGTCTGATTGAGTAAGTATTATCACGCGACAGTTGTAGTTTGTCTGATAAGGTGATACTTCATTTCGGGGACATCCAGAATTCGCTGGAATCAGCAACCGTGTGAGTATCTTCGGTGATTTCGGGAACGAACGGCTCAAGAAGACCACTGCGAGTCTGTTCGATCTTATGTTGGATGCATTGTTGGGTCCTTTCAACTGCTGTTGACGATTGCTCGTAGAAATTCATGAGTGGCTTGTTGGCGTCGCAATTGGCTAGATGATGTGGAAGAGTCACCAACAAAAACTTGAGCTTGTTCCATGCGACGGACAACTTTGGTGCAGCCTTGAGAGACACCCAGGTTGCATCAGTTGAGGCCTAAAAAACGACAACGATATTTTATTTTCCTCGTGGAGTAGCTGTGTTTTTGGGAATGTTTTTTTTCGAGTTTTTCATGTCAGGATACTCGACATGGTCTAAAATATCGAGAAAAGTGGTTTAGAAAATAGGTGTGCGTGTGTCGGTGTGTGTATACGTGCAGATTCCCTTTTTCGCACAATAACTGTTGTCATTCTTCATGTACCTCCTTAAAATTTGGTACGCAAGTGGATTATTTTGCAGCAATGTTGAAAATTGGTCTTAATGTGAATCGTTTGAGGAGTTGAAAGTATACAATTTTTTCGCAATATTGCAAAATTTTTTTAACCCATAATTTTAGTAAGTTACGATATATCAGAATGGATCTCAGGGTAAATCATGATAAGTGTCAAACTTAGCAATAATCGATAAGGTGGCTATTTATTAAGTGAAATTGAGCTGAGCTCAATTATATGTAGATCAAAAACGCAATCAATAAAACAGACGTTGAATGAAATGAGACATAAGTGAATTGGATATCGGATAATGTAAAAGATCAAGAAAATAGACATCGGACTCACCGATTTTAAACAATCAATGGCTTCGGAAACGCCTTTCGCGTTGTCGAGCCTGTTAGCACAGTGTTGTGTTTTCTCTTTAAGTTCGCTAAGCTCTTCGACCACATCATAGGACACTTTGTTGATGGTTTTGATGTATTCTAAACCAGCTGTCAGTTTATAGTTGAGGCAAGTGCTCGTGGCTGAGATCGCAGCTTGTGTGATGTCATTAAGATCGGTGGATATTTTCATACATTCAGCGATGTTGACATGTGGAACTTCAACGGTAAGTTCGTTGATTTGTTCGGTGACCTGCAAATATTTACATCAAATCGTCATAAATTGATCGAATGGTTTAATGCTTTCAGAACTCTTCAGGAAATCATTCTGTGAGTTTACATTTGCGGTGATTCTGTTGATGTCCTCCCAAATCCTGTCGCCGTATTTGCTCGTTACTTCCGCCAGATCTTCAGCCACTTTTATTGTCTCTAGCTGATTGCTCATGTATTCCTCTTCACCCTTCAAAATGGCGGAGTTGATGACATGCTCCACGTTCAGTTGGATCTTCTTAATAGATTCCTCCCAGGGGAAAGCATTGGCCTAAAAATAATAATGTATCAAATAATTATTAATAAACAAACGGTACAATAAGAAAATAATCTGGTATTGGCAACCGCAATAATGTAACAACTATATAACAGTAGTCGTAACAGCTATGAGTAGATTGTTATTAGGTAATCATTTTGAACATAATAATGAAAACTACAAAATGAAATTAAAAAAAAAATGTTTGCATGAGCTACCAATTGATAGTTGACACTTTATGGTTGTCACACTGAGGTAAAAAAATTGATAAATGATTCATCTTAAAAAGACAATATTTTTTTTAGAAGTCGGAATATCTTTGTCAATATACGATCTATATTTGCAACTAAAATTAAAATTATTGTTGTGAGTAAATATCCATAAAAAAGCTAGCAACACAATGATCACCTTGCAACAATCAAGTTATTAAATTGATTCTATTAAATATTTTTTTTCTCAGTGCTGAAACATTATCAGAGTGTATTAGCGAAAATCGCATTGGCGCTATCGGCACTTCACAAAGTCATCGTTCATTGATTAAATACGGCATATATCTTACCGACGTGAAGAGCACGGCACACAGAACGATCGCGAATTTCGACATTGTTTCTCAGCTGGTCGATAGACGAGTGTCAGTTAGAATATTAAAAAAGCGCTTATATATATACAACACGCAAGATCACACTTGGTGTAATAAAAGAGGGATAGATCAACGATTCCAAAGATAAACGAATGCTCGGCCACTTGTGTAAATCTTAATTCGCGACATCACAACCACCGAAGAATCTCCTGATTTTTTCTTTTTCAAAGATTGAGTCTCTAACGCAAGTTTGTACATTTTTATGATCGGACTGCACTAGGATTTTTCATTGTCTATTTATTCGATGTTAATTGAGCTGCGGATAAGCAATTAACTTTCAAACGTCAATCAGAGTTACAGACGATCATATCAATGCATCAAATTTTTAACGGAACTAAAAATTGTTGGTGATATATTAGTTAATAGTTACAGTTTATATACAAAACTGATTATCGTATTACATTTGCATATTTTCTTTGCGCGTTAAATTAATTTAATTAAACAAATAAAAATAAATAACATTTGCTCAATTTTCTTGCACGGTTATATGATAGTTCTTTTGGAGATGTACATCATCTTGAACACGTGAAAGTAAGTGGGCTTGAAAAAATGATGCTTTTCGCATAGAGATAAGCCTGTAGTTAAAATGATTTTTGAATAACTCCTACGTCAGTCGATGCAAATTTAGGTTTACTATCACGTCATCTGCCCCCAAAACTGTAAGAGTAGCAATATTTACACTATCATATCCTTTTCGTTGGTAACTCAATTTGACTTTTCTATTGATGGTTTATCATTATGACGAACGTTGATGTGTAAATATTTATTCAACCCACACAAAACCACGTGTCGAATCATCAGATCGATCATTAGTTTATTCAATATATATAGTCGTACGAATGTCTGCGACAGATACTATCAAGCAATTACTTAATAGTAGCCCATATTCTTCTGAACCAGTCCGCTTACATGCCGAAAAATGGATCAAATGAAAATCATTGATTTTTTACTCACGAATCTCTGGGTGATCTTGAAATTCAGTTGCTTAAATCTAATACTTCATGAACAAGCTTTTCGTTACATTTTCATGAATTTTTTGCACACTGAATAAATGATATTACCAGGAGAATGACACAAGGAGAGAGGAAAAACGAAAATTTTTGATACCGCGCTTGGGCTTTACTTTAATGTTATAAATATAATTACTAAGAACAATAAGAAAGTACCGAATAATAAATGCTCAGAATACCGATTGGCTGAGATTACTGAGCAGCATCTCAAATACTCAATGATCTAAAATGGTAAATGTTAAATGAAAATAATTCAAGAAATAAAACTTAATGGCTTAGAAATATATATTTTTAAATATGTCCGCGCGAAATTAGTCTGCTCGTACCTGCGTAACGTGCGCGAAGTGTTCGATTTTAACATGTTACTGGGGAATTTATTCGCACACACCGAACCGTGCGTATAAGGTCTAAGCAGATATTGCAAACGGCTGAACGTCACATTTATTCAGATTGGTCATTCACTTATTTAACTAGCTCCATTGCTGACAGGGAGCTAATATCGAAATAGAAGTTACTTTTTGCGAACTTCGCACGCTCATGAATCACCTATTCGCGCACTTGTGACATAATGGACTATTATGTAATCGCATGCATGATAACCTAGTTGGTGTCATTGAGAAAATTCGTCATTCCTCTGGATGTTTTCCATCAGAGGGATGACGATTATAACGATTCCAGATGTGGGACGTGATATACGT
Source organism: Tromatobia lineatoria (assembly GCA_949699805.1). Lineage (NCBI taxonomy): Eukaryota > Metazoa > Arthropoda > Insecta > Hymenoptera > Ichneumonidae > Tromatobia > Tromatobia lineatoria. Next base: position 1,244,866 of record OX453052.1, read on the forward strand.
CTTTGAAATTTTACAACGAGGCACTGAGTTAGGTTTCAATGCTAAAAAAAAAAATTTTATTCTTAGATTTATTACAATGAAACATTTACACTTAGCACGTACTAGGAAAACGGTGTGCTATATGTATATTGGAGAAATACTTAAAATACTGAATAGTTTTAGGAAATATGTACGATTTTAACAATGAACAATTTGAAGGACCTTCATAGGTTGTTGAAATGGGGAGAATGTAAACGGTACGTGCTAGGGAAACGACTTTCAGGGATGAAACACAGATAAAATGGTTGAAACGGTTGTTTAAAAATAAAATGAAGGGACTATTCCTGGAGAATTATGAATTTACGCTAAGTTTATTAATGCTAGTGGAAGATCGCTACCGGTTTATAGCTGATCGAGTAAAAAATGTATACTTTTTATCATCGAGGGAAGAAAACATACTGTTACAATGCAAGATTGTTGATGGTTTCTGAAGCTTTTGAATAATGTTTGAGTAACCGTTGACTAATCGTTAATCCCTTAATGATCAGTTGCAGAGAGATTTTCGATCAATGTTCGATGGGATAACGATCTTTGAAAAATCAAGTGGATGCAAAGCATTGAATTTGCATAGTAATGATTCCAACCTTTTGGATATTTAGGTGTCAGAATGAATAATAAAGAAAACATAGACAAAACAACGATACGTGAAACCAATGCGCATTTTTTTTGTATTTGTAGGATAAAGAATTATTCTGAAGTCATCTAATCGACTCGTTTATGTTCTGCATAAAGAATGAAATGTCATAAGCAAATTGGTTTTGTTAGATTCGATTAATACGGAATTCGGAAAATATGCGGTAGAAATAATTGGCCAAATATGCAAATCCGTAATCTTCATGTATGTGCAATCAACACTTGTAAATGTTGTACGTTGGATAACACAGCTGGTCTGATTGTCGGTATATACGCATTGACGACGTTTTTTAAATACCACAAGACTGACAGTACACAACAGCAGGCGCCAAATACTGATGGGTGCTGGCGCAATTCCGACACTGAAAAAATGTAATTAAATGTATAAAGTCATTTGTTGAAAATCATATCACTGCTTCCTGGCAATATTTTGTTGAAGAATCCAAATATTTTATAACATTAAAGTATAATACATTGTAAAATTATATTATAGTTCACAATATAATTTTTATTGTTAACACGAATTTGCATTATTATTTTAAATACATATCTTTTTGAAAGCTAGAAACACAATGATTTGTATAAAATTATATTATTTTCCTCGGTGAAGCCTTTGGCAGGAATATCAATCGGTTAGAACATTGATCGATGGACTATATTCATTGCCGATGTTAAGAATTTTTCAGAGATATTCAAATTTAATGGTATTGTTGATATATTTTTATTCAAATGTTATCCATTCCCACCTGCTACATGGAAAACAATAGTGATTTCTCAAAACTGAACCTGATCATAGGAACAAAAAACTAGTTTTGTGTTCCAATTTTTTCTTTAGGTCAATAATTTATTTATTGGCCCATCGGATTATTTGGTACATCTTACCATTTCAGTTCTCTTTTTTTACCACGATGGTTTCTGTAAGTAAATATTCGCTTCCGAGTAATAAGACTTAGCCGTTTGCTTACTATTGAATAGTAACTCTAAGTATTTCCAATAGTGGCGATAAAACGATTGCGTAGGTCTAATAAGTTTCGCAATAGCATTTCCAGTGCTCTGCTTGACGTATATATATATTGGAAAATAATCATACTCCTACCAATTGAATTGATAGAATGATATTAAGTATGTCAAATCAATACTGGTTGTGCAAGCTTAGTCAAAACAATTATCGATCGAACCTTCGGAAAAATACACTTTAATTACTGATGAGTGATGATATTTACATTACAATGTAAATATCGCCATTTAAGCCTTAAAAAAGAATATATTAACGAAATTTGCCGTCATTATACAAATATCTTTATTAATGCTAGACTTATTTCTGACCACCTCTACACCATAGTTTATATTTCATGTATAAGAAAGATTCATGAACATCTGATATTGTAAAGCTGATAATCAGTCGATTAGGCGTTCCCATAAAAAAAAAGAAAACAAAGTTAATTATAACACGAAATCAAATTTCTCTACAAATCACAAGCATCGTCAGCGTTTCCAGAAGTTACGTTAATTAACACAGATGGTCGATGATATTCGTTTACTTTTCGCCCCGTCGAATCTCCGTAATCATTGCAGCTGAATCACGCGTGATCTATATAAGCGGAGTTTTGATATCCTAAGCTTACAATCGTTACGAGCAGCAACTCCGTAACAATGTCGAAACTCGCAATAGTTTTGAGTGTCGCGCTCTTCGCTTCGGTAAGTACATTTCATACAAAGTCAATAAGCATCAAGTCGATTAAATAGACGCGCTGGTAATCCAACAACAAATTCAAATGTCTTAATAAATTTAGGCGGTGAATGCTGTTTCCTGGGTGGAAACAGTCAAGTTTGTCCAAGAGGACGTGCAAAAATCAATAAACGTTGCGCTTTCGAGGGCTGAAGAGGAATTCATAACCAACCAGCTAGATACCATAACAGCATCTTCCGATATTTCGGAGGGATTAAGGAAATTCGGCACAAAGATTTGGGACGATATTTCATCAGTCACGCAGAATGTAATGTCTTAGAATGCTTCGTCAATGAATTCATGCACATTTTATTAATTGATTACAGTCCGTTTGGGTTGTTGAATTTTATGGATGCGTTTGTGAGGGTTTGACATGAATCGACTTCACAGGTCACCGTTGAGATCAATGAACTCACTGCTCAAGTCGAAGGTGTGAATATCAGAGAATGTATTCAATTATCGAAACAATTAAGCCATCTCGCTAAAAATGCCATATCCACCACGAGCGAATGCGTTAACAAGAAACTGAGCACAGGAATTTCGTACATCGATAGGATCAACAAGGTATCTGAAGATGTGCTTAATGAGCTCGCCGAAATCAGCGACAAGGCGCAACGTTGCGATGAACGTGTCGAGGGAGCGAAATCCGCTATTGAAGCTATCTACTGTGCCAAGGAGGTAAGTTTAATGTTCCATGATTTTTTCGTCATCTGATCAAAAACGATACTTGGATAAAAGTTTGGTGAGTTTTCTGTGATGTTTGTGGCATTATGAACCAGACTACATCGAGGGAATTTTGACGTTTGAATCGCTTTAAAGCAGCTTATGAATACGGTGTCAAAAACATCAGTTAGCAACACGTTAAAGTTAAAACCATCGTTCTCCTGAAACAGGCGGCAGCTGATGCAACGTGGGTCCGTCTAAAGGCCGTTCCACAGTTGACCATTGATTGGACCAACATCAAATTTTTGTCGGTTACTATTCAACAGTCTTCTGCTTTTTGTGATACCAACAACCATCTGTCGACTTTCTACAAGGAGGCAGCGACTGTTGTCGACAGGACGAGGAAATGTATCCAACATAAGATAGAAGAGTCCCGCCCTACCACTCCCAAATCTAAGGTGGAAGAGCCTCAAACGATGATTCCAAAGATTAAACCACGCGATGAGCCTACTACTCCTGAATATGAAGGTAAAGATGACGAGACTTACACTACTACTCCTAAAAATGAAGAAAAGGATGAGGAGATTTATACCACCACTCCTAAGTACGTAGAGAAGGATGACGAGATTTCCACCACTACTCCCGAATATGAAGAGAAGGATGATGAGAGTTCCACCACCACCACTCCCGAATATGAACAGAAGGATGACGAGACTATCACCACCACTCCCGAATACAAAGAGAAGGATGACGAGACTTCTGCCACCACTCCCGAATATGAAGAGAAGGATGACCGGACTTCCACCACCACTCCCGAATACAAAGAGAAGGATGACGTGACTTTCGCCACCACTCCCGGATATGAAGACATAGACAACGAAACTTCCGCCACCACTCCCGAATATAAAGAGAAGGATGACGAGACTTACACCACTACTCCCGAATATGAGGAGAAGGATGACGAAACTTACACCATCAGTCCCAAATTTAAAGAGCATGATGATGAGACTTCGACCACCACGCCCCAACATAAAGAGAAGGATGACGTGACATTCGCCACCACTCCCGAATATGAAGAGAAGGATGATGTCACTTTCGCTACCACACCCGAATATAAAGAGAAGGATGACGTGACTTCTGCCACCACTCCTGAATATAAAGAGAAGGATGACGTGACTTCTGCCACCACTCCTGAATATAAAGAGAAGGATGACGAGACTTCCACGACTACTCCCGAATATAAGGAGGATGACGAAACTTACACCACCACTCCCCAACATGAAGAGAAGGATGACGTGACATTCGCCACCACTCCCGAATATGAAGAGAAGGATGACGTGACATCTGTCACCACTCCGGAATATGAAGAGAAGGATGATGTGACTTTCGCCACCACTCCCGAATATGAGGAGAAGGATGACGTGACTTCCGCCACCACTCCGGAATATAAAGACAAGGATGATGAGACTTCTACCACTACTCCCAAATACGAGGAGAATGATGACGAGACTTCCACCACTCCGGAATATGAAGAGAAGGATGATGTGACTTTCGCTACCACTCCCGAATATAAAGTGAAGGAAGACGTGACATTCGCCACCACTCCCGAATACGAGGAAAAAGATGACGTGACTTTTCCCACCACTCCCGAATACAAAGAGAAGGATGACGTGACTTCTGCCACCACTCCTCAACATAAAGAGAAGGATGACGAGACTTCCACTACTACTCCCGAATATGAGGAGAAAGATGACGATACTTACACCATCAGTCCCAAATTCAAAGAGCAAGATGATGAGCCTACCACCACCACTCCCAAATCTGAAGACAAGGATGACGTGACATTTGCAACTACTCCTGAATATGAAGAGAAAGAAGACGTGACATTCGCCACCACCCCCGAATCTGAAGACAAGGATCAGGTGACTTCCGCCACCACGCCTGAATATAAAGAGAAGGATGACGAGATTTCCACCACTACCCCCAAATATGAGGAGAAGGATGACGAAACTTACACCATCAGTCCCAAATACGAAGAGAAGGATGAAGTGACTTCCACCACCACGCCCAAATATGAAGAAAAGGATGACGTGACATTCGCCACCACTCCCGAATATGAAGAGAAGGAAGACGTGACATTCGCCACCACTCCCGAATATAAAGAGAAGGATGACGTGACTTCCGCCACCACTCCTGAATATAAAGAGAAAGATGATGTGACTTTCGCCACCACCCCTGAAAATAAAGAGAAGGATGACGTCACTTTCGCCACCACTCCCAAGTCTGAAGACAAGGATGACGTGACATTCGCCACCACTCCCGAATATGAAGAGAAGGATGACGTGACATTCGCCACCACTCCCGAATATGAAGAGAAGGATGACGTGACATCTGCCACCACTCCGGAATATAAAGAGAAGGATGATGTGACATTCGCTACCACTCCCGAATATGAGGAAAATGATGACGTGACTTCCGCCACCACTCCTGAATATAAAGAGAAGGATGACGAGACTTCCACTACTACTCGTGAAAATGAGGAGAAGGATGACGAAACTTACACCATCAGTCCCAAATTCAAGGAGCAAGATGATGAGCCTACCACCACCACTCCCAAATCTGAAGACAAGGATGACGTGACATTTGCAACTACTCCTGAATATGAAGAGAAAGAAGACGTGACATTCGCCACCACTCCCGAATCTGAAGACAAGGATCACGTGACTTCCGCCACCACGCCTGAATATAAAGAGAAGGATGACGAGATTTCCACTACTACCCCCAAATATGAGGAGAAGGATGACGAAACTTACACCATCAGTCCCAAATACGAAGAGAAGGATGAAGTGACTTCCACCACCACGCCCAAACATGAAGAAAAGGATGACGTGACATTCGCCACCACTCCCGAATATGAAGAGAAGGAAGATGTGACATTCGCCACCACTCCCGAATATAAAGAGAAGGATGACGTGACTTCCGCCACCACTCCTGAATATAAAGAGAAGGATGATGTGACTTTCGCCACCACTCCCGAATATGAAGATAAGGATGACGAAACTTACACCACTACTCCGAAATACGAAGAGAAGGATGATGTCACTTTCGCTACTACACCCGAATCTGAAGAGAAAGATGACGAAACTTACACCACGACTTCCAAATATGAAGAGAAAGATGACGTGACTTCCGCCACCACTCCCGAATATCAAGAGAAGGATGACGTGACTTCCGCCACCACCCCTGAAAATAAAGAGAAGGATGACGTCACTTTCGCCACCACTCCCGAATATGAAGATAAGGATGATGAAACTTACACCACTACTCCGAAATACGAAGAGAAGGATGATGTCACTTTCGCTACCACACCCGAATCTGAAGAGAAAGATGACGAAACTTACACCACGACTTCCAAATATGAAGAGAAAGATGACGTGACCTCCGCCACCACTCCCGAATATAAAGAGAAGGATGACGTGACTTTCGCCACCACTCCTGAAAATAAAGAGAAGGATGACGTGACTTTCGCTACCACTCCCAAATCTGAAGACAAGGATCATGTGACATCCGCCACCACTCTTGAATATGAAGAGAAGGATGACGTGACATCTGCCACCACTCCGGAATATGAAGAGAAGGATGATGTGACTTTCGCCACCACTCCCGAATATGAACAGAAGGATGACGTAACCTCCGCCACCACTCCCGAATATGAACAGAAGGATGACGTAACCTCCGCCACCACTCCCGAATATGAACAGAAGGATGACGAAACTTACACCATTACTTCCAAATTCGAAGAGAAGGATGACGAGATTCACACCAGCACTTCTAATTATGAAGAAAAGCTGGACGACGGTTCCACCACAACTTGTGAATATGAAGAGGATGAGGACGAAGAAGAAGATGAAACTTACACCACCGCTCCCAAATCCGGCGAAAAGCAGGACGAGACTTACACTACCACTGCGAAGTATGAAAAGAAAAACGAGACCGAACCAATTACTCCAGAAGTTCAAGGGAAGAACGATTTTTCACGTGAACATTGACGATGCTTAGACCACCGCCGAACAAACCAATGAGAGCGTCTCGGAAGATTCAACGACTGGAATGGAATTCTCAACATGTTATACAATATAGTGTGTTACCTTCTCGAATGAAATCTCAGTTAAATCTAAGTCACCGAAACCATTTGAAACCCATGTCAAGCTCTATTGAAATCCAATTTATGCCTCGACCTGAATTCTGCTCGTTAATTATATAGTTAATAATAAAGCTGATAAAAAAAAAATACCATTCGAAATCATATACAACAAAATGAATCCTAGCAATACAGAAATTATTTGCCGTGATTGAATCTGATTACTCCGATTCTTAAATCAACGATAAACGCTGTATTAATATGGGAAAGTTTTCACGACCTGATCTTTGAACTCGCAGTTCCTCATTTTTACGACTTGATCGAACTCACAGCTTTCTTCCTCCTTGTTATTTCCTTTGCCCTCTCCGTCATCATCTCAAATTCGACTATTCTATAATTGTGAATATTTACTAGACTGCATAGCACGAGAAATGTAGTATTACGAAGTATAGAAGCTTTGCAAGGTCGGAGAGGTTTTCATACATCAAATTACGTCAAGAGTGCTTCAGTTCTCCTTTTGCAGGGCGCATATCTCGCTACACGTAGAGCGTCTCTTTCATTATTACGTTCAGGGAAGGAAGTGGCGTATTAGTAGTTCCTTGCCAGATGTACAGATCAGTTTTTTTAGGACAGCGAATGCTCCTGCTGCGTCTTCAGCCACGTGAATAGTATCTCACCTTTTTCTACCTTATTTTTTTTCTTCCCTACTCTAGTTTTTTCATCAACGCGTCGACTCAGCGCTGAGCACTTTTCTCATTTTTCCTTTGTCATGCACCAGAGAGAAATGTCTCGTCGTTCTTATTATCATTGTGGCTACGGAAGGCAAGTTATATTGATCATTCTTATTGCGATGAATCCCCGAGTACAGTGCAAAAAAACTTCTTTTCAAACTATAATAGGTCTTCGATTTCTACAGAATATATAACTAATATTTCTGCACTTTTTCAATGAACCAAATCTTTTTTTTTCCGGGATATAAAATGCTAGAAGATTTATATTCATAGACAATTTTGTTGAAAATCTTGAAAAACATGAGTAAGAAGAAACAAATAAGGAATAACAATTGAGTATGAAATTCACTGCAGTATCTGCAACTGAATTACTTTTATCAGAATTACAACTTTAAATTCTACATTTGATAAGAGACATTCAAAATCCGCTTTTCTTTGCCAGCGGAAACGGTTACAGAACTTGTCACGTGCCAGGGTGAACGCGTCACCGAACAAAGTACCAACAACCAGAAAAGACAAAAAAAGTACTGCGTCAGTGCTCGTAATACATTCATGAAGTTGGCAAACTTGCTTCTCGACATCCATTTATAACGAGGCAAACTCATAGTTCGTGCAGGTATCGCCTTCAACAGTCTTTATCGCTGTTGCTCGGAGCCTCCGACCTCTTCTCGAATCATTATTCGATAACACAATTACAAAGGTTCTCGAAATATTGGGTCCATTAAAATATTACTTTACATCCGACGTTTTTGGTAAAACTTAATTTTCTTCGAATTGGCACCGGAGAGAAGATGTTTTAAACTGAATACGAAACAAAAAGCAATAGTCAAAAAAATAGTTATCGCATCCAAAAACTAGTGTTTAAAAATTTTTTAAAATATGCATTAACCCTTCACCTCGAACACATTTTGAAGTATCTGTCAGAAACTCCATGTGAAAATTAAACAAGGTCATGTAACCGCTAGTGTGAATTTGGGGAAAATCGGTAGAGATCGTTTGGAGTTTTGAAATTTTCATAAAATTAATGTGATCGTTCTGCTGTGTTCAAACGACGAAGTTCGAATTTACTACATGAGTAAATATGGTGGTGTGATCAATAACCAATTGTCGTGGATTAATATTCACGACAATTTATTATTTGGTGATGATCAATCAAAAAAGTTTGGATTATGTATAATATTATTCGAGTCAACTTCTCTTATTTTTCACTTTTTAAAATTTCCATTAAAACATTGATTCAATTATAGGAAATGAAAAAACCACAGCTTTTAAGGCTTGATAAAATTATTCGAACGTTGTCAAACAGAAATAAAAAACGACCGATTTGCATTTAAATCGTTCAAGATAAGGACAAAAGTGCTGAACTTGTGTACGTGTGCTACTCGAAAGTTGGTATCGAAGCACGCAATCAGATATTCCGATAATGACTCCCGATGACGCGCACCACCAGAAGTGCCTAGGGGTGGGGGAAAACGCTTGGGAATGTGCTCCACCAAGTGAATCCCATAAATCACGATGAAATTACTCCTGGATAGTGAGGATGTATCCCGCTACTCGACGATTAAACCGTTGACTACTACTACGCTTCGCTAAGGCATAAAATCGATTTGATCGTTAGGAACATGTAATCCATTTTATTGTTTTCGAAAACAATTAATTCACGTGAATTGATGTGCAACAAACGCATCATGCTCAATGTGTCCGACATTTTTTAATGGCAAGCGAGAATAACAACCGATTTGTCGTTAAAACGATTGATTTTAAGCTCTATCACGAACTTGATCGACACCATGAACGTGGATATGATTATTTAAATGGTTTCAATGGTCAATCTCCGAATAATTGGCTTTCATCATTTAAATTAATGTGTGGGCGTTTGTAAAAAGCAAGGTCTTTTTTTTTCACTCGCAAAAACTATTTTTGCATTTTATTACACTAATAAAGTCTTGAACTTTTTCGGTTAAGTTACCGGATGAAGCTTCCAATAATATTTGGTGGAAGAAAACTGTTTGTTGAAAGTACAAGAATGTACCATATAGTTTTTACTGCTTGACGTAGTAAATTTGAGAAATAAAAAGATCTAGAATTTTTGTCTCAAGGTCGTTTGTTTCATCTAGTTCAGAACATCAGCTTGCAATGCAGTTCAGAACAAATTTCGGCTGCATATGATGTCTGCAAAGACAACGTTGAGCATTATTCAGTTATTCAGAAGGTTTCGAGGTGTCACACTAGGTAAAGACCTTAATTGCGTCGCGCATTTTACGGGAGAATGCATAATGCAAGTGCACTGAATGGGCGCTTTACGTGCTAAGGAAGTTCTGTACGTTACCAAGCTTTTGGCACGCGTTCAAAACCGCAGCAGCACGTAGTCACGAAATCCGGCGTGCGTTTTACTGTGGTGAGGCACCGAACGAGTTTTCAAGCATCAGCATCCTTAAAAGTTATTTCGAGTGGAAGAAATATTAAAATATCGTTTAATATGGTGAAAACGAAAACGATTTAGGCAACCCAGAATATGTAACCGACAGAAAGATTAAAGTGAACCGATCAACGAGTCGATATATAGTTTAGCGTAAATATCGCTAAACTATATATCGACGAAGCTGTCTGCTTCCAGTTTTTTTTTCATAATAAAATGTAACGCACGACTGATAAATATAGGCTTTCCGTCGAAAATAAAAACTGCCTGCTTGTGGAATCTGGCATAAATCAAATATTCCCATATTAAGCAATTATGATGGCGTCCATAACGAAACATATCATTCCTAGTTTTGCACATGTATTGGCTGTCTAATATCAATGTAAGACATAATAACCTGCCAGTTCAAAATAAGCCGTGATGTGATGTGTTGCTTGCTAACTGCGGGTAATGGTGGAGCATGATTTCCGCTGCATAGCCCGAAGGACTACGGCACGTAATGAATTTCTCGCTGACGTGGAAATCGAATTGTCGTAACTACCCAAGTTAATCGATTTTACATATTAATCGTCATGTTCAAAGTCTTCCCTGTCAGCTTTGTACCTTCCCTCGTATATGAGCCTCATTTTCGCCTCAAGGAAGTCGTATTGACACTACAAGTTTAAAATACAACCCTTAAAAAATGTGTGGGTCAGTATTAGAGTATTTCTAAAAAAGGGTCTACTTTTAAAAAAATTCTACTATGCCGACCTATCTGAGAACATAGTACATGACCCTTAATAAAGATTTTTGGAAAAAATATATATTGCTCTGAGCAACCTCTAAATATTGGTCGACAGAACAGTTAGTATTCGCAAGAATCATTTGTTGGGTAATAAAAAAATGAATTTAGCGATCAGCCTAAGCGAAAAAAATGGTGATATAATTATTGTGACTCTAATATGTATATGCATGCAATCCTGCAGGAAATTAGCATGTTGAATTGTGAAAAGTGGTATAAAGTAGCGAAATAAAGCAGAGGCGATCAGAGGTAGTCGACCTCGATGTCTCACCGCTAGCAACTGACATTAATGGCCCGCATGCTTTCCGTAACAGCTGCCGGCACACGTTCCACTCTTTCTCTTGCTAACGAGATCTAACTCATTGTGTAACGGTTATCGCTTGGCGATAAACGTGACAATCCACAAAGCATCCAACGAGACAGTTAGCACATCACTTCCAATTCACCAGGTGTCGTGACCCGCTGATATATTTATACTGCAATGTCTAAATTAACCGGTTCAATGGAAATATTGACCCTGGTCAAAATGATCTAGTTTAAAATGCTAGTTGGCAACAAAAAACCAATCAACATGACTCGAACATTATTTTCACTGCGTGTGATTGATATATTTGTCAATTACGATAACACACTTCATAGATGTAATTGCAGCACTATAAAATTCCCATGATTTATCAAGAGTCACAGTATTGACTCGACGCCAACTAAAAAAAAAAATTAATTACCAATGTTTGCTTCATAATCTTCACTAAAAAAATTCCACTTATACGAATATTTCGGTTTCGTACTTGACACATTTTTCAAAATCAAGGACACATGACATATTAAATGTATATTTGCAGCAGAATTTAATCATCCTCATTTTGAAAAGATACGCCCTCTTATTCTTTATAGCGTGTTCAAAAAACTGGAAACGCCAATTGACATAATCGACGTAATAATTTGTTCTAAGAATAGCCGAGGCTGCAGGAGAGTTTTCTTCGTCAAAATAAATCTACTAATAGCTACAGAGCATGAATATGCATGGCAAAGTGTGGAGATGTCAAGGCCGTGGTGTGCGTAGTAACTAACGCGTCAAATCAGTGACACCGAATATAGTGAATTTATGAGGTGGAGCAGATGATAGGGATGAAAGTGGTAAATGAAATAACGTTGAGGTCGATGCTGTATAATACAAGCTTTTTCCGGGGGTACGCTGACGTAGGCGCGTAGGCAGCCCTAAACAAACAGGTTATACATTATGTGACGTCACTATGAAGGTCTCCTCCAAAATTGTAATTGTTGTGGCTGATGATGTATGACAGACATTAATTTATATAATTCCAAGGCTAACTTCACGGCTGAAAATTGACGATGTTGGCTTCGTTATCAAGATAACCAGAAGTGCCAGATATATCAAAATGCGCCTGAATACACGGAGAAAAAAAAATAATTCGATTTGTCGAACCTTCTGACTGATTCCATGAAATCATTGTGTTGACAATTTTTGGCAATAATTAGACAAAAATTACCATAAGATCGATGCAATGTGGGTAATTAATTACGCCGGATTGTAACAACTACCCTAAATTGTTCGTTATTTAACTTGTATTCAGTTCTGTAATTAACACAAATAACGAAAAAAATTTTAAGAAATGAATCCATTCACCTAAACATTTGTAATTGTAAAGCAAAATTCAGTATAAGAAAAATTGATGCAATGTAGGTAATTAATGGCTCCAGCACTTTCGTAACCACTTTTTTCATCAATTCATTTTTATTCATATAATTAATAGAAATATTAATTCAAAAATTCATAAAATAAATCCGTTCACCCAAACATTTCATATTGAGATGCAAACGGCATAAGAAAAATTAACGCAATGTCGGTAATTAATTACTCCGAGACTGTAGTAACTATTCTTAATTATTTTTCATTAAACTTGTAATTGTTTTTTGCTTTTAACAGAAATGTCAACAAAATTCTCATAAAATGAATCCTTTCGATGAAATATTTCAAATCGAAAAAAAAAAATTTCGGGTAAGAAATGTCGACCCAATGCAGGTAATTAATTTATTTCGGACCTGTTGTAACTACTGTCAATTATTCGGTTACCTTCGTGGATATTGAGTTAAGTATACAAATGGTGTTTGACTGAACGATGGGGGGTTGAAGTCGAGAGCGTTTTACTTTGGTTCTGCTTAGTCTGGTGACCCCTCCAGTTGATCTCCTCGTAGAAATGGCTCCCTTACGACGAGGAAGCTCTGAATAGCTCTGAAGAATTATCGGTAAGCAGCGTCCGCTTGACGTTCGAACCCCAAGGCGAGTCAAGCCCCTCGCATACCAAGCAACCCCTAATCTTTGCTCGGCTCTCAATCAACCTACGCATCGATTATGCGCTCATGTATACCGAGCGCTAGGCTATAATGCATCTTGTACCCTGTTCGCATATTTTCGCGACTGGGGAATCAGAAAAGCTCGATAATGCGCGTGGAATATTAATTCGCTGCTTGGATTTGCTTCGACAGAAAGGGAGACAAAAAGAAGAGTAAAATTAACCAAACGACGATATCACGCCGTAAAATTGGCCGCGCCAATATTTAACAAGTTCCCCATGACACAGCTTCACAAAAATGGGATAATGTTCAATATATCGAATATATTCTAACGGATTATCCAGAGCTGCAAGGACAAGGTGATGCACAACGAGAGAAAATATTTCATTGACGCCAAAAAAATGGGTAGATTTATTTTATTTCTTTGATGTCAATAAAATAGTGTATTTGTATTGCAAAGAGAACATTTCGTTGAATCTAAAGAAACATTTACTTAGAGAGGGGTGCGGTTCACAATAACGAATGGCAAATTAAATAAAAAATAAGGAACGTCTAAATGTAGAATGTTCATAATAATGGAATTCGCTTTTTCAGCCATTCGCCATTTTTATCATTCGCTATTTTGATTGCATTTTAATAAGATAGAGGTCAAAACAGGGAATAGTTGAAATAGCAAATTTCATAATAATGACCATTCTACATTCTGACGTTCCTATTTTCGAAATTCGCTATTTTAACCATTCACTATTTTGGTCATTCGCTATCTTTACGCCCACCCAATATAGCAAGGCCCTCACTTAGATTGAAAACTTAGATTGAAAAGAGAAAACAATTACAATCAAACCCTAACAAATTTAAAGAATTGAAAAATAATTATATTAACTTTTTTTATCTAATTACTTTTCTCGGTGGTCGGCGTCTTTCAAATATTCGTTTTTAGATATTTTAAATAGTCATTCGGTGTATATAATTTATGAAGAACAGAGTTCTAATGAGGACTTGCAGCTCAGACATCCTTAGTAATTAAATTGACTGAAGTATGAAGTAGTGTATTCATCGTTCGTACCATAAATCCCATGGTCGGCTTATTACTCTTTGCTTGATTATTATTATTATTTTTCATTTTGTCGATGCTTCCGTTGTATACACCCACGCACGTGTTTAAACCGTATTGAATTTCCCATGGTTCTCATGGTTTCTGTCTGGCCTCCCGTGAAAATAAGCTTTGCTCATAGAAACACCTTGTATTCGATCATATATTAGTGGTGTAAAATGCGCGACGGTGTATTTGTTCTCCTAGAATGGTTGCTTTGAGCCTTCACTTGATTTGGACGGTTATCGATCTGCGGCAGAGCTATTTCAGAAGCCGTGGTTTACCCCTCGTTTACCGAATCAGCACCAGGTGGAGCCAATGTTCTTCACGGTTCAATGTGATCACAGAGTTACGACAGACAGGATTTTTTTTTTAACTGCGTTAAATTAATTTCCATGAGGCATTTTCCACCAACCTGGCCACTTTTTTTTCCACCCTCTCGGATGTGCTCGATAATTGGCCATACATTAGTACTTTTCTCTGTGAATTGTTTCAGATTCATTTATTGATCCACTCGTTTTGGAAATGAGTTTAAATTCCAAGTCCGTATATCATGGAAGATTAAAGACCGTCAATGAAAAGTATAAACAAAGTAGTTACGATACATACATGTATTAATGAATAATTAATTAATAAATAAATTTATTAAATTTTACAAAGCATTGAAGCCTTGAATCCGAGAGGAATCTGGTCGAAATTTTTTTATATGATTGGACCAACTCCAAAAAGTACTGAACATTTTTTTCACATTTTTTCATTCCAATTTTTTTCTTGCGATTGTTCAAAGCTAACATATTTTAGCCCAAATTTGAAAATCTGAACAAATTCTCAAAAATTCTGCATGAAATAACAAAAACTATTCAAAAATTTAGAAACGAAAGAGGGAATGTTATTAAATTTTTCTAAAATATTTCAATACAGTAGAACCGCGGTTATCCGGCTTGCGATTAACTGAGGCTCCGCGATATTCGAGCCACCGCAAGTATTCGAGCATTTTGGGTTAACCGAGGTACATGCTCGGATAATACGGAAAGATTGGGATAAAAAGGGACGAAATAGACGCCGAAAACGATGGAACCTAAGACACTTTGCGAATTAATCACGAACAAGTGTTAAATGCTCTAAATATATCGTGGAGCAGCCGGAAATTACCGGAAGTGACCAATTGATGAAGCGATGGTGAGATATTCCAGCTAAGAAAAGAATGAACAAACTGAAACACTTTTATATCACTGACCATTCTTAAGCCACTCAAGTGAAAAGCTCTTTGACACGAAGTTTCAAAAATCGTCGCAAATGTTTAGCCACTCTGGATCACAGCTAAAAAATGTTAATATCTAATACAAGATTTTTAAGAATAATTGTAGAATTTTTAAGTGTGCCACAAGATTTTTATTTAAAAAATTCATGATGAAGAAAGTTTCAGTTAAAATTTTTTTTTTATGTGAAATGTTTTTTCGAGCATATAGAATATTATAAATAAATATGGAGCGAATTAGAGGACGTTAATGTTGAACGCTCATTGTGTTGGCTAGGAATACCTCATATATAATGTGACGTCACAATACAATGTGATCGTAAAATGATGAGAGACAGTTTTTTTTCGTGCAATCAATAAAACGAATTATTACTCAATGAATTGTGGAGATTTCTTCCCACGTTTCAGAGGGTTTCTTTAAGAAGCTTTCAAATTGTGCAGAGACGGAATTGATAAAAACGTTTTACCCTTTTATGTTTAAGGTCCTCGGCAGTCAGACGGAATATCACTTCGTGCACAGGGCGTTGCCCCATGCGAGGAGCAAGAGATCTGTACCACACACGAGGAGGCTTAAGATTGATCCTCTGGTAAGTGAAGTACTTTTGGTAAATTCAATATTGTAAGTCGCTACAAGATATAATTTCGCACATAGCTGTCTTATTTTTACCGACATTACACGAGATTGCTCTGAGAACTCTGGGCTTAAACATTTTTAGAGTGGTTTTGAAAAAAGTAATTTTTGGTCGTTTCCGACGAGTCAACCACTAAGATTTCAAGAGTGGATTAATCTTCGGTCATTTCTGATTTCAAAATTCACGGCTTACACATCTGGCAGGAAAACTAAAGTTTCCTAAGATATCGGATTCTCGAAAATACAGAAAACGATATTTAAGTCATTTGCTGTACGCTGGAAACATTTTAAAAAAAATTTTTTAACTGAGATTTTGAACTATGTCACTTGGTCGTTTCTGATTTCACAATCGACAGATTTTACATTTTATATTACACGGTTTCTGTTAGGAACTATGTTATTCAATTTTGGTTTTTTTTTTTATAGAGAAAGCTCCATAATTAAATCAAAAGAAAACCTACAACTCACTGAAATTCCAATTGCTGATGATTAAAAAATGTGTGCAACCTTCTCGCAATTCTCTGAATAAGGGCCTGTAAAATTTCACGTAAAATGCTCCATTTGACTTGCATACATTTTCCTCTATTTCCTATTTTCCTCATTGTCCCTCGATTTGTCATAAAATGAAACCCGTGTTGACGTTAAATCCATTTTCAAGTTCGATTGTCACTGAGAATGACGGATGAGTTTCCGACCACCGACCCATTAAATTTCTATTACGGTCTGCAGCTTTCAGCAGTCGCTGTTAATCGACTCCAACTTCCTAACCCTTCGTAAGTACGAAGTTTTCGTAGGGGTTGTCGTAGAACAGGAGACAACATCTGATGAAGGCTTCAGTTATAATTATCAGTACTTGAGCCCTTAGAAATAAAAGCATCCGCAATAGCAGAGACTTCGGTGGCATAAAAATACCCGGAAATTGATGTATATGCAAATTACAAATGAAATATATTTCAATGAATAAGTTGAAATTCAGAAAAAGTATGAACACCAGAATCTTTTATATTTCTCATTTATTCTTTGCATATAAGTTGTGCTTAAATTTTTTTATCTGAGCAAAATTCTAAGTACTAATATATTTTTTATTTTTTGTTGATTCTGAAGGTACACACTGCGGTTCAGCAACCAGGCTTCAAAAGGGTGAAGCGCGGTTACAGGCCACTCAGCGTTGATCAATTGATACCGTTGTACGAGGCAAAAAATTTTGGAAGCCAAGATCCTACAGATCCTTACTTTCAGTATCAATGGTACTTGAAAAACACTGGACAAAATGGTGGCAAACCGAAGTTAGATTTGAATGTCGAGGCTGCGTGGGCTCAGGGTGTCACAGGAAAAAATGTCACTACAGCTATAATGGATGATGGTAAGTTAATCGCGGGATATTTTTTTATTGATTTACTCATTAGGGTCCATATTAATTCATTAATTTATCAATTCATTAATTTATTCACGCATTAAGTAATATAAAGCTGCAAAGTTGAACTTTGCAAACTGCTTCCTCATTATTTTTCGTTCTTTTTTACACAGAACTTCCTCTATGAGAAAGCAAAGTCAATTAAGGTACTTCCTCAAACAGATAAATTTGTAAAAAAAAAAAAACCCGGAAATAATGAGGGAGCAAATTGCAAAGTTAGACTTTGCAGCTTTTGCAGAAGATTTTTATACCATCTAGAGTATTTGCCATTTTTTCTTATTTTCCTCGAATTTATGCGAAATGAACACAAAGGAATAGAAGTACCTTGATAATAAAAAAGAAATAACCGATGAAAAATAATACTAATTTTCCAACAGATTTTCTAGAATTAAAAAAACAATGACAATAATAATTTCTGCTGTGGAAAATAACTGTTTGATCACTAAATAAAAATGTACAGCAAATGTTATTTTTTAAACTGATACATGTTTTAAATTCAGAAGTGTCGAACGGAGCCCGTTAATCCGACAATCCGAGGGATCAAGTCCAACGTGATCATTTGAACTTTCAGCAGATATTGTGTTATGACGGTTCGATATACAAAGCGTTATGTCCTGTGTCGATTAATTGGATTGCACGTGTCGGTCTGAATTTCAAATCAAATACGTTCTATCGGAGTAGCGACGCATTTTGTTCAGCAAAAATTATTCGCTCATATGCTTATGCTCATTACATTGCATTAAGTGATTATAATTAAACCAGCAACGTCTTCGTAATTCATTTCATTAGGTGCATTCATCCTCATTACTAACAACTTCATAATCAATTAACGAATGTTCATAATAAATGTACAAGCACTAAATCAGAACGAGACGAAATCGTAGCGAGCTGCATTGAAGCCTCTGAAATATTTATTTATTAAAAAATATCATGTTATACAGAATATTCACATTTGCCAATATTTATTGCCTCAAATTCCGGTAATTTCGATTTCGATTTCAATTTGCGTCTGGGGTTTTGTAGATCAATGCAACGATTAAACGCCAATCGCTGTTCCAAAGAGCAAAGCTTCGGTTTTCATTTTGTCATCTATGCATTCAATCATGTAATTATGTAAAGAAATAATAGCTATTAGACACAAAATCCCTTTATTATAATCAGAAAAGGTTTTGGCTGAAATAAAAATCGTTGACGTAACAGATTTTTTTTAATTTGTCGAGTTAAACTCTTGGAAATCATTACCGCTGATGTTGGTTCAGACACGCCATATCATACTTTTACTATAGACTTAGTAACGTTGGTGCGAAAGTTTGGAATGAGCATTCGTAAGTGAATACATGAATACTCAAGTATTCTAGTTAACGTGAGGAGTACATCAGCGAAGTTTTCCTTTGACGTTAGAGATGCTATTACGCTACCTGAGGTAGAATCAGACTTAGAATTTGTCTTTGGAAATAGCATTTTGGATTTCCGAAGCCTCAGCAATGTCATATTTATATAGCGTGCTTTCTTCACGCTGAAACCGCGTTATTAATTTATATAATTACTCTTTCATTTTGTGGAACAGATATTGAGATTCTAGTTCAAAACGAGGCTTCAAAAGCTTTCAGTCAGCCTTTAGTCAGACGCTTAAAAAAATTACCATTACATTTCACAAAGATACTAATTGTTTTTTTTCTGAATTCATGTTTCAGGCGTTGACTATATGCATCCGGATCTAAAGTACAATTACGTAAGTTTCACGATAATTTTATAATTCGAAAAACACAAGATAAGCGAATCCACAAAACCTTCATTCACTTGAAATGTACATAGGAATTTTCGAAAGTGCAGTACATTTTAAATTCCATAAAAAAATTCCAAAAAGTTGATCTTTACGGTTTTCTCGTCTCCAAAAATAAAAAAGGACAGAGTTTTTGCGAGACGAAAATGGTTAACCGAGACATAATAATAATTATCTTAGTTTGCGACTTACCAATGAATGAATGAATATTAAGGTGGTTTTTAATTTCGATGTTGAGCGATTTTGTCCGAGACGCCCCTTCATTTTGTTCGAAATAAATTTAAAAACACCGGGTTAAAATTTGAGAGCTTTATCTCAATGGGAAAACGTGCCTGTAAGCACAAACATTTTCCCATTTAAATAACATGGACGTTTCGGCACAATTACTTTGAATTTTTTTTCCGAGCCTCACAAAAGCGGGAAAAATCCAAATACCACATGAACTGTATGTGTAGTAGTTGTACTTTGTACACGATTTTTAATAACCGTCTCATCATTATATCAAACACCGTTAAGCCACTAAAGTCATTAAAGCCGTCAAGAGCCTTTTTTACAATTGACTTCGAGTTCGTTTCATTCGGTTACTTAACGTGCAAAATAATTCGAAACAGCTCAACACTATGTCTTAAGAGTTGCTCTTTTTAATGGTATCAATAAGAAATTTCGAAAAAAATCGGAAGAAAAAAGTTAGGTTCAGCGCGATTTGCGGAACAATTTTTCCATCTCATCAATTGATAACATTACCGAATTGTGAGTATGTGAAAACAATCTTGTTAGCATTTTCAACGTGCTTGGTTTTTCTCAGATTTTGTCGCATTCGAGAACAGTTCGTAACGCTCTCTAAATCTCAGGGTTTGATCAAATTATGTTAAAAACTGCAAAGAGAAACATTGTAGCGTGTTACTATATGCAACGTAGCATGACCAACTTGTAAAAAAAAAAACGCTACATTATCTCAGCAAACAGCCTTTTTTAAGCACATTGCTCTAATGATCCCACAAGAGTTTCTTCAGTATTTAAGAGCTCGCAGCTTTTCCTCTATAGCTCGACTATCCTTTGGCATTAGCATAATAGGAAGCACGATGGTATTCAAATCGCGAATAACCATGACCCTCTCGAGCGCGAAACGATAACACAGAATGAGCAGCTCGTGCAGCTTTTCAGTCTGCGCGTTCCTGGCGACGAGAGGAAGGACGCCGAATCCCAATTGATCAACGAACCGTACGCTCGTCGATTGGACGCGTTGTTAAGCAGCCTTTTCCATTCGCGGTCAATTTCCTTCACCAGCATTGAGAACGCATTACGCTCATTTATCTCTAAATTATGCTACTACACGATTTACCAGCTAATTTAATGCGTGGCACGATTGATGGACTAATCCAAAGCTACGGAGTGAAATAAAAGTTCTCATACTTTTCACCAGGTTTTCACCTTTCAGATTTCATTAGTTTTTCAATTTCCATCGCATTGAATGCTAGTATTGATGGTTATATTTATTTTTGTTTTTTAAATTCCTGATAGAAAAAGCTTTGTTTTTTATGTAATTTTTTTTTATCAAGATTTTAATGTTAACATACTCACAATTATCTAGAATGTCGAGAAAAGTGGTCTGGAAAATGTCTGTATGTGTGTATGTGTGTGTATGTATGTTCGAGACACCGAAAATTCAATTGTCCATAACTCACGAACGGCACGATGGATCGAGATTAAATTTGGCAGGCAACTAGAGTATTGACTCCTCTGTAATTTACGTGATTTTTAATTAAATGTATCAATGTATACAGATTTTATGGAATTTTTTAAGTCCCTCGATTCTCGACATGTCGTCGGTGGCCAGATGTTTTAATAAAAAGGGGAGAGAGATAGGGTTAGAATAATCAGGGTCAGGTGGCCCTTCTGAGATGGAATTCCCTCTATATCTTACACGGTGGCGACGAGATCTTTTTATATTATAGAAAGAGACATATTATATATAAATGAATAAATACAATTTGCTCGGGACATTGTTCAGGCGATATTTGAAAATCTTTATCCATTATCATATTTTGTGTTTACTTTCCTCGCCGCGTTCGTTTAGCTTCAACAACAGCTGCTTATCGCGAGTTGCCCAGACGGTTCCATTATTCGCCGTTAATATTTTAATCTTATCGCGAGCGAAGAATAGAACGAAAACGAGCAAGATACACAGGAAGAGAATTTGTGAACAAGAGAGGGAAAAACTTTTTTCCAACGATTTTCAGGTGCTTGAGAAGATTGAAGGGCGGAAAGAGGGAAAGAAAATTCAGGGTCGACGGTTTTTTCGCGGAGGAGGAAGATTAATGGAGTTTTACGCGCTGGCAGCTCATAGTTCAAAGTTGTTGTAGGTTCTAGTCAAGTTATTGAAGATACCACTGTCATGAAATTTTTTGCGAATATACGCAAAAAATTTCGGATCTGGTAAGTATCGCTTTGCGAATAGATTGGTAAAATTTCAAAATTTCAAAATGACAAAACGGTTAAGAGAAGCAAAAGTCGAACATTTCCGAACTCATTGCACTAATATATTACATAGTTTTCATTGAGAAAAATTCAGTAATTTAATGTATTACATAGTTTTCATTGAGAAAAACAATGAAAACTATGTAATACATTAAATTACTGAATTATTCGTCTTACGACTTTTACAAAAACAACTCAGACTGCTTAAGTTGGATGAAGCAATACAGCCTTGCACGACAGATAACTGAGGGAAATTGTCTTTTTTTGTTTCTTCTCTTCAATCACCCAAACGACATATTTCGCCGGTGACAGAGTCGTCTTGTGTACTCCACGAAGTGGAAAAGGGATTTAGGACCGAGTTGTAAGCTTCCTACCAAAGTACGAGGGTTCTCACTGATTTGAATTTATTAACGACGTCAGGCGCGCAGGGGACTTCAGGGTTATCTTGACAAGATGGAATTAATTTAAGACTAGTTTCGTGGTCTCCAATGACTTTCGACGAACCCCTCTGGGAGTTTATTCCGAATCGCCCACTTGAATTTTCACAAACTAGAATGAATAAACTATATTTCACACCTGGGATTATTTCTCTATTTAATCTCCGTTAATTTTTATCGCGAGGCAAATTGAATTTGAAGCTGTCTGTGAGTAACCGATGCAAGTTTGTATTTACCTTCTATATTAATTTGAGCATACTTTTTTCCTTTTATTTCAAGATACTCGAAAATTTCGAGGATTAGTAAAAATTTTAAATAAATTATAAATTAGTAAAAATAATAGAAAATTAGACGGTAGTGACTTGCAATTGAAGATTGTGAAAAATTCTTGAATTCTCAAAAATTCTTGAATTCACAAAAATTCTTAGTCTCAAAAATTCTTAGTCTCAAAAATTCTTAAAGTCTCAAAAATTCTTAAAGTCTCAAAAATTCTTAAAATCCCAAAAATTCTTGAATTCTTAAAAATTCTTGAAATACTTAAATTCTCAAAAGTTGTTACATTCTTAAAATTCCTAAATATTCTCACTGATTTGAGTTAATTATCGCCGTCAGACGCACAGAATTCGACCTCGGGGATATCTACTCACGATGGCATTAATTCGGGTCTGGTTTCGTGGTCTCGAATGACTTTCTACGTCCCCTCTGGGAGTTTATACCAAGCTTAAATTTCGACAAACCAGCAAATTTAGTCTTCTTGGTTGAACAACCTCGGGTCAAACATCCCGTTTCGTCGATTTGAACTTTGGCAACATGTGAAATCCGATTGAAGTTGAAAACTTACATACATTTTATGATTTTAGGCGTTTTGTCTGGTTCCACTTCGAGCATTTCAGTGAAAAGTGAATTGAAAGTCGTCCAAATTATGATCTTAATTTCGAAACTAGGATCCTCAGAGTAACGCTCTAATAAATAGTCGGATATCATGCTGGAGAGCTTCCAGCTTTCTGCCAGTTGCAGGAAAAGTTTCAGTGTTTATCACATTTGTTCCAGATTGTTTTTCGTATAGAAGTCAATGACTTTCTGCAATCTCTTAGAAGTTTAATGGCTGGTATACTGGTATTTTATATTTTTTAAATTGTACTACGTATTTCAATTTAGATATTTAGGATTTTGATAGACTGAAGAACTTGCAATTTTTCGATCATAGAACAATTTATTCAAATATCTTGAAATACCACAAACATTAATATTGATACATTTCCTTTTCTACATTTCCCAGTAATTACAACTTCAGAAAAATGAACATTGTATATATTTTCTCTTGAAGCAGTATATTACGAGTGTGTTGCACGATAGATTAAAACGTAATTTACATCATAGTCAGAACTTTAATTCATATACATATTGACACGTTGACAGTTATCGGCAGATAGAAGAAATATTGAAACAAAAACGAGACCATCAGAGTGACGCAACGTAGATACGTTAGTCCCAATATCGCAGATCGCTGCTCACTCTTTTCGACACTTCCTCTCGAAATGTGGACGATGTAATTTTATTTTCCAAATCCTTCACTCTCTGATAAACTTGCGATGTTCTGCTCCCAACAATCCTGTTATAAAATCGTTAATAGAAATTTCAGAGAGAAAACAACCATCAAATATGATGCAACT
Source organism: Tromatobia lineatoria (assembly GCA_949699805.1). Taxonomy (NCBI): domain Eukaryota; kingdom Metazoa; phylum Arthropoda; class Insecta; order Hymenoptera; family Ichneumonidae; genus Tromatobia; species Tromatobia lineatoria. The sequence continues at coordinate 1,269,085 of OX453052.1, forward strand.
TCGATCACTTTGATTCCGGAGTGCAAATGCTTAGGGGAAAAACCAGCAAACTGTGGTGATGGAATTTTCGTTCGCATATTGCGTGTGACTGCCTGAACATCTGTTTAGCAAGTTATCTCTCGGCGAATCTTCATAAATTGGAACAATTTCCTTCTGTAGGTTGGCTAGGTAAGTGAATAAGTGACTACCTGAGCGAGCGCTCCACTTTACCTGCTGTGTGACCGAGCGCTGACTCCATGGGTAGTCCGTTTTGGGCTCATAAAACCAGAACCAATCCGCAGTTCGTTTTGCAATACCGAAAACGTACCGATGCTCTGGTCTAGAAGCCAGTACTCTAACCACTAGACCACCACATCGGTTTAACAATCGCACTAGTGCTTGAATTTTATCGAGCGATCGGATAACTCGAACTATCCGGACTTGACGGATCCGACACTTGATATCCGAATAGCAGACCATTGCGAGCCTATTCGGATACCCGAGTACTCGAATTATTACGGATACTCGAACTATCCGAGTAGTCGAATTATTCGGATACTCGAACTAGCCGAATACTCGAATTATTACGGATACTCGAACTATCCGAATACTCGAATTATTACGGATACTCGAACTATCCGAATACTCGAATTATTACGGATACTCGAACTATCCGAGTATTCGAATTATTCGGATACTCGAACTATCCGAATACTCGAATTATTTGGATACTCGAACTATCCGAATACTCGAATTATTACGGATACTCGAACTATCCGAATACTCGAATTATTCGGATACTCGAACCATCCGAATTTCGGTATTTCAATCATGCGGTATTTTGACTGTCGGGATTATGAATGTCTCTTAAATAATAGCGACCCCTTATAAACAGTGATAAAATAAAAAAAGTCCGTTTTTATTAAGCTTAGAATTTTGTCATCGACTCCATTGAAACTCGAGCATTTTTTCCGTACGATTTATACCAGTTTCTGGAAGAGATTTTGCGATAAGGAATTCCTCGATTCCCTAGTGCAAGCGAATTGGAAACTGGAGCTTTTCCGATCTCAATTTCGTGCTGAGAAGTAGGTACTACAGTCGTAGTCGTCGTTCTCGTCCACTGACTCGTCAAGAGGTCCAATCGATTCCGAAGATCGAACTTCCACCACGTATAGCATAATATCCTCTTCACTGGTAGAAGGTATATAACGTAACGAGGGAAGCAAAGCACGAGAGGAGAAGGACGTGACGGTGACGCAACTTTACCAACAGGAATGATATCCCGAAGGAGCTTCGAGTACCTCATCGGAGCTTCGACCTGGACTCGACGTGAAAGGTTCTTAGTGCTATCGGGACACCTTAATGGGCTTCGACTTTGAGTTGACACATTCGCAAAGGGACAGGTTATTCGTACTCCAACCGTGAATTCTGTCCTGAATAAAAATAACCTTTGACCCGTTGACCACTTGACGATAGGGAATTTTTTCGGCTAACCTCTTTATTCCCCGTTTCTTTTATCCAAGTAGAAAAAGGGAACTGAGTATACATATACGTGTATCTAGAAAGAACTCTTCCACAAAAAAAAAAAAAAAATACGGCTCGAGAATTGGAGGCTGTCACACTCGTTTTTCAAGTTCCATATCAAAGTTTTATTAGAAAAAGGAAATTAGCTCTGATATTTTCCAGAAAAAATGTTGGCATAAGAAAAATGTACTGCCGAGCTTTACTAAAAGATGACTATCGCTGCTTTTTTTTACTTCTCCATGCGGAACCATATTTTTACATTAATTTCTCTAGTACACAAATTATCTATTTTATCGTTTTTTTTTAATGCATCTTCATTTTGGATTACAATTTATAAAGAAACACATTTTTTGTTACTTCATTACACGTGAAGAAAAAGACTTTATTTAAAAAAAATGCAATTAGTAGAACTTACTGGCTGAATCATAATTATATATTTATTTAATCGTGTTTCAGAACGCTAGAGCATCATACGACTTTAGCAGTAACGATCCGTACCCCTATCCGAGATACACCGACGATTGGTTCAACAGGTGAGTTGATGAAATTAATTATGATGTACAGCTTTTAATTTATTTATTATTTTTATTCCTCTCAGCAAAATTTTTCCTGTACAACTTGTAGTAATAGTTGCAATCATACAAAAATGTTCTAAAATTGTTATCTTGTGAAAATTAACTTTTATAAAGCAATTTCCTTTTAGACACATGATTAAACGCTTTGCATCATAAGCATGTAAATTTTTTTTTTTCTCATTTTATGTAACACTGAACGGAATGTGATCCGATAAAAAATTGATATACGCAAAAAAACCTTCAAAATAAGATGTAATGAGTCTGTAACTTATAACCGTTAGCAATATATAAAATTTCACTCGGTCTATTTTTTAGAAAATTCAATGTTCTAATAAATTCCTATTGACTTTTTTATACTTAAATCAGTAGTTCACTCGATATCAATAAAAAATACAAAATCCACGACTTTGTTGATCTGTAACTTTGTAAATATCGACGATACGAAAAACTTGCCTGCGACTTTTTTGTAGTGCGTCAGACGGACGACAAAATTTCCTTCTAACTTTTTATCTTCACTTCAATAGTTTAGCTAAAAAATGTAAAAAAACGTTCAGTGGAAGACTCAACTTTTTGATTGATTAGGCTGGCTAATTTTGCAAGTACCAATCGTGAATAGTTGAGAGTCCTAGTCGATATAATTAGGGCAACTAATTTTTTAGAACGGCGATACAGCAAATTGAAGACGTAGTTGTCACAACCAATTTTTTTTTTTCGTTTCCATCCGGACGTTTTTTTCTAAACCACTTTTCTCGGTATTTAGAACCACTTTGAGTAATCTGACATGCAAAATCAAGGAATTATTTTTCTCTTTGAAAGGAAAGGTTTATCTATGAGAAAGGAAAATTGGCAATTACTCAACTGCAGTGAGGTAATATAATAGATTCTCCTTAACCGTGTTGATATGGCGTGAACCGGGTAATCCTTGTCGGGTATAACTAGAGTACAGATAATTGCATCGAGTATGAGTGGAAGTAGTGCGTACGTGTCTATAACGTCGTTGCTATAGACGCTTCGTGTCGTCGAATCGAGTGTTCACTCATCGTGCATAGTACACAATCGTACGATTGCCAAGCAGGATCTTCTCGTCGGAAAGGATCCTTACAACGGGGAGTCTACAGTGAGGCGCACTCAGGAATTCGTAATCACTGTGAATTACGAGCTTCTGATTGAACGTTAATTTACAGCGATTAGAGGTAGAGTGATTTGGTTAATAAGACCCATCGTTTCCTTCCACAATTGCCTGACAATTTCTTAAGCCAGTAAAACACGGGAGTCAGCCAATTTCTTCTTCCCTCGGTGATGAACCTCTCCCTCTTTCTTCAAGTAAATAGGCAATTCATTTATTTGTCGGGGGCTTAAAAAATAAAACTCGGGGTATCAACGAAGTGAAGGGGATGAAATGTCGAGGATGGGAGCCATTTTACTCGCCGAGTAATCACTCGGACAACGAAGAATTTTTTTTTCTCCCCTTCTTATTGCTTGCAAGGCTTTAAGAATTTTTCCTCTCACAATGAAGAATATCCTAAAGACTTTCTGATGTTATCATTACTATTCCTCGCATATTTCTGCTGACAGATAGAAGGAAAAACATTTGCAGAGGTATTATTCAAAGAAATGCTCGGTTCATGTTAACGACGTCGTATCTGACTAATGTCGACAGTTTGCACTAGAACGTAGGCGTCGACATCTGCACAATGGAAGAACTCGCGAGTTAATGTGGTATGATAATTTATGTGACATGAGAATATGAAAAAAAAGCAATGTAAAATTCTAAAACTTGTTTTAACCGCGAGACGTAGTAATGTCGAACTTTTTATCTTATCAGAACTTAGTTTTTGATTAAAACATTTTTTGGTTGCACGGTGTTGATTTCATTGCGCAATTATTGCGCCTATAAGATGGATTTTGAAAATGACAGAAGAAAAACTTGAACGATATGTATAGAAAAATATTTTGTAAATTATGAATATTATTATCGTTATGAAAATTAAAGCGTTTTTTTCGAAAGTGGGTAACTTTTTGTCAATACTTTCCTAACGGGAGAAAATATCTAAAATTAATTTTTTCTATTCCAAGATCGATGTTTGTGTCTGACTTTTGCTGACCTTATCCACTTTATATTAGGGCCATCGAATCATCTCCTCATTTCATAACATGACGTATCGTCTGTGTTAACACACAATGGGCGATTGTTTCCGAGGTTTTTTTTTTCTATAGTACAGAAAAAGATGTCTAGTATAGGGATTGTTTGTTCGACGCTCTTCATTGACGCGCTCTGTATCCGCAATCCATGATATTTCGCTCCATTTATATCACATTCACGTAATATTTTATTTTTGACGCCCACGCATGACGTATAAGGGGCGCAGAAATCTTCTCTCTCGTTCGTACTTCTGGATTTCTCCTCACGTACCAACGGTGGATATTCCTTGACGATGATGCCGATATTTCTCTGTCGAAAAAATATTTTTTTTTTCTTTTTAATAAAATCAGATACGTTCCGTGGAATGATAAAAAATATATACGAAATCGGAGACGAATTGCTATTAATTAAATTAGGAATCTTATTTTTTACTTTCGAAAGTTTTTTTTCCACCGAATATTGTAAAAAGTACTTGAAAAATAACATTGACAAATTATTACCTAAATTTCATTATAATGAGATTCAAATCTGCACTGAGATATAAAAGAAAGAACAGCTCACCACAAATTTAACTTACTGTAATTGTAACGAAGTAAATGTCAATGTTAAATTAACAAAACTAACTATAAATATTATATTATTTATCGTTGTCTGGATTATGACGATTTCTCTCAGTGTAAACGCATATTTTATTTGTAATTGAGCGAAGTTACCGATTTATTTTTCTCATTCTAATTTTCCAACTTGTATATCACTTTTTTGTAAAAAGGATTATAATAAATTGAAAACATACATTCAGGATATTTTATAATGATTATAAATCAATAATAATAGCCATTTTATGAACTATTCAAATTCGATAAAATAGTTCTTGGTGAAAAAATTATTCCGGTTCGTAAGAGAGTTTTTTTTCCTAATTGTGAAATTAATGTGGAGGCTTTATCTAGCATATAAATAGTGACTCACGTAGGCGAGCAATAAAAATTGTGACCTTTTGCGATGTCTTTCGCGCTAAAAGATAGAATTTTAATGAGAATCTTCAAACCTTAACAGCCTGTCCACCCCCGTCGTCATTTTCGTCCTGCGCGCCCAACAAGTTTTACAGTCGACGCGCGTTCCTCCTCCTTGAAAATCTCATTTTGCTCCACGACAAGACACGAAGGGTCGAGGAAATTAGGACTGAAGCAATGGTATGAGTGAAGCAGAAAAGAGTTTAAAAAATGGCATGAGAACGAAATATAGAGACGAGCAATTCCTGTATTCACTTTGACACGTGGAAACTAGGCCTTAGTTTTTCCAGAGAGACAATTTTTGAACAATTGTTTTTTTACCAATTTGTTAATAACATTTTGGGATTACTATCATGCGAAATCAATCTTTTCAGCACGTTTTATATGCATTATTTTTTTCCGATTTTTATTCCATCGAAGTGATCGAAATTGTCTCTAAAACTCACTTTTGGCGGGACTGTACATACATCCTTAAATATCCTTTAATTGATACAATCGAAAAAGATAGATTTCTTCATAAAATCGTATATTACACCTAGAATAGATTCAACGTTAATGTAAAACCTTTGATCAAAGTTGAGTGTGACAAACAAGCGCGTAGATGGCCCGAGGGATGAACCCGTTCTTCTGGAGGATCACTTGTTCCTCGTATCTCAAACACACTTCATATCTCAAATAGCCCGTTGGGTAAAGGAGGAATTGCTCAGTGCTACTCAATTTCCCGTCTGGTCGGAAAAGTTTGCAGCTGCTGCCTCGAAGTTGGAAGACTTCCGTCGCTCGCAGCTCGCGAAATGAAAAAGACCCTATGGTCTATCCGGCTCCGCGTGTTCTGTTACACAAGAGTTTATTGTATTCAGTATCGCGAGTGAAACAAGTCTTTTTTTTTTACTTCCTTTTTTTTTTTAAATATGTATCAGTGTCACTCGGAATCCGAGGTAGTAGAGAATTTTTTTTTTGTTATAAATATCTCCAGTACACTCAGTAAAATCAATACTACCCGAGTTGAAATTTGAACCTTCTTTCACCCTCGTTTGACCGTCGAAATTTAAACCTTCTTTCGCCCTCGTTTGACCGTTGAAATTTAAACCTTTCGCCCTCGTTTGACCGTCGAAATTTAAACCTTCTTTCACCCTCGTTTGACCGTCGAAATTTAAACCTTCTTTCACCCTCGTTTGACCGTCGAAATTTAAACCTTTTTTCACCCTCGTTTGACCGTCGAAATTTAAACCTTCTTTCGCCCTCGTTTGACCGTCGAAACACAAACACGATGATGACTGGTGAAGCGAGTGAAAGTCGTGCTTAATTCGCGTGCAAAGTAAGCCCGCCGTTAATTGTAAATTGTCGTTCATCATCGTAAAGTTTAAAACGATAAACTTAACTTTTTATGAAGAAATTCAATATGACACCTAGATTTTTCACGAAATTCGCTAGAAAACTTTTCGTGGAACGGGGTTAAAATTCCGAATGTCAAATAAACGAAGGTCTAAAGTTCCGAAATTTAATATCTCACCTAAATTTTTGACAAAATGTTCTCCAGCGAATTTCGTCAAAAATGTAGGTGAGTTTTCAAGTTTCGGAATTTTAGACTTTCGTTCATTTACTATTCGGAACTTTAACCCCGATTCTCTTCCTTCTCGGAGACAAAGTTTCGAATGGTAAATCCTCGAAGGTTTAAAATTTCAAAATTCAATATATGAACTACATTTTTGACGAAATACGCTAGAAAACATTTTTGTCAAAAATGTAGGTTAGATATTAATTTTCGGAATGTTAGACTATCGTGTTAAATACACGAAAGTCATTTTTTTCTTATTACTTTTTCTAAGTGTCTCCTCAATTGCTGATTGGAAGTATTGAATATCGTCATTTCCACTTTTCTCCTGTATTTCTCAGCAGCATGTCTCTGTCATCGGATGTCAGGACATCCCTGTACTTTTTAGTCAGCGTATTTAAAGAGAGAACCGTACTGAAAGTATATATTATATTATGAGAGAAAGCAAGAGAATCATGAACGAGCTTTTCCAAGGCCGGACTGTCCATAGAGAAAACGTGGGTCGGTGGTAAACGTCGAGGCTGTGTCGTCGGTACTGAAAGGTGTCGGCGTTCCGAGATTATTACGCCCGGACACGTGACACCACGACCAATAAAGTGTTGATATATGACTTCAGGGGGTGCTAGCCTCGCGGGAGAGGGAGAAGTCGTTCCACGCGTACTGACCCATGGTTAAGCCAACGGTTCGCTTCCGGTTTCGGCCAAGTAGAACGGTCAATAGTTATAGAATGTATTGGCTGCGTTTGGTCACACGGTGAATCCTAGTTTATCGATCCCATGGTGAAACATCTCGTTACCAAAATCTGGTAATCGAAGAGGGTCCTGATTTACCCGAAAAAAAAAATGCACAAATGAAAATGTAATTCGAATACCATTTCGTTCGAATAACGGTTGATTTTTTTTCGAGAGATTCGTTACATTTTTATCTTAACTTAATTTTATATTATTTTTTAATCCTTGATCTAATAGTATATTACGATACGAGTGCGATAAAACTTTTTCTAACACGAGTTTCTCTTTTGTTTAAGCATCGAGAAATTTAATAAAATTATGTCATTAAACCGAATTTTCATGATTGCTTTAAATAATTATCTCTCTGAAAGTTAGTTACACAATAGTGTCATCGAATCAATCTGGATATTCGAAAAATTTTATTATTTAAAAAAATTTCAAGTCAATTTCTTAAATATCAGTTTAATTGTTATTAAAGTGTATCGTAACTATTATTTTGGTTTCTTCGTTTGTTCACTTTTTATCTTACTACTTTTGTGTGCTCATATCGAAATTTATTTCTATCACATCTAATTCACAGCGTGCTAAATAAAATAAATAAAATTCTTCCAAATGTATTTTCATATCCATTCATTCCTTCTGTAGGATACAATTTCCACATGGCACAAATAACAGAGAATCTAGTTCACATTGTACCCGAAGTTCATATCCTTCGCACGAAACTTCATTTTATCCAACTTTCTGTACATTTTTCTAGAATTGTGAATCCAATCGTCTTCGCAAGCTTCCGCAAGACATTTATAGCAGACGCTATGAGGAAGAGAATTTTCATGTTCGAAAGTACATTTTCCATATACAAGAGCTGAATATATAATGCATTGTGTGCCAGGAGAAATAAACGCACTGGCTTGTAAATCGATTGCCAACGCGTAATACATAACAGCGTCGTAACTACCGACCGAGCGAAGAAAACGTCTTTGAAAACGAACGTCACTTGCAAGAGAACAGCATAAAATGTTGGAGGATGAGTGAGGAGATAGAAACAGAGACAAAGGTGAAGCGGCGCTCACTCACTTGGCTATATTGTGCAGTGTGGAGAAGACTCGGATCCTTGCACGTTTCTGGCCCTGTTACGTGGCAACCTTATAGTGTAAGAGACAGCCGCAAAGTTTCCCATGAGAAATACTCGCCTGTCCGCGTTCATCACCTCTTCTCCCTCTTCTGACGTCACAATTGCTTATTCCCTGACAAGCTTCTTTCTTCCTTTCACTCCTTTTCCAACCGCTTTCTCATCCCTCTGTTTCCTCCAATTTTACAAGTTCACAAGTTTTTTTTTCTTCGCTTTGAATTCTGCAATGCCATCAATGCCTTGATTGATGAAAATATTTCCCAGCTAATTTCCTCTCTCAAAAAAAACATGACAAATCGAAAGTCAATTGCATTTCGAAGCAGAAATAGACTCGCAAATCGTACAAATATGCAAATATCATGTTTAGCCACAAGGAAAATGAAATAATAAAGGAGGAGTGCGAACGAAGCGAGTATGAACAAAGGATGCAAAGTAGATTTCTCGTCTCGTTGAGAAATATGTACGTGATAAGGTTTGAAGGTAAATTTTTTTGAAAGAAGAGTCAATACATTTTTTTATTTTTAGGTGCCTCGAGTCCCTTTATATCATAAATCACAATTTTCGAAATCATTTTTCAAAAATTCATTCTTACCAGTAGTAGATTTATTCAATACCTGTTTTCTATTAAAATATACCGATTTTCATATTCCATTTTAAAAAATCCTGATTCGCTTCCCTTCTCAAATTTCGCCCTACCTACTTAATCTTTTTTTCTCAGGCAATATTTGATAATGAAACTTTCGATAAGAAGTCGGAAATTCAAACCCTCCATGCACGTACTTTGATCTTGGTTTCCTTAAATATTTATATTTTCCCGAGTCTACAATCAATATTTATCGGGGCTCGTCCCACGGAATATTGTGTGAGCATATACACTCGCCTCTGGATGTTTATCTATAATCATGGAATATCGATGCATACCATCCCTCAGCTTTGAATATATTATTGGAGCGTCGTATTCTGATAAATCATTAATGTCGCAAGTTTTCTTCTCTTCATAAAATGAATAATTTTTGTTGCAGCCACGGAACGAGATGCGCCGGAGAAGTCGCAGCAGCTCGTGATAATGGAGTCTGCGGTGTTGGGGTCGCTTACGATTCCAAAATAGCTGGGATTCGGATGTTGGATCAACCTTATATGACTGATCTCATCGAAGCTAACAGCATGGGCCATGAGCCTGATCTTATCGACATTTATAGCGCTTCTTGGGGTCCAACGGATGATGGAAAAACTGTTGATGGCCCCAGAAACGCCACAATGCGAGCCATTGTTCGTGGAGTCAACGAGGTAATTTTCTTTAGTCTTATTGGTTCCTGATCGACCACAAGGAAAACAATAAACGCTCTGTTTGACCATCATTGAAATAAAGGATGTAATACAAGTCGATATTTATGAAGATTTTTGTCCTGACTTCGTCACGTTGCGGATAAAATAGCGACAAATATTGTTTTATATCCTTCTAAACTTTTTTATCGACATAGTTGCTGATATGTAAATTAATGTACGGAACTTTCAGCTATTTAACATTGCTAGTATTCTAAAGATACTGATTTACGACGTGAAGCCTAATATAGCACTGATGCTGTAAAAATGTTCTTTATCTTCAGAGCATTTTACAAGTTGTTACAACATTAGTTAATTAATAATTCTTCCGCACAAAATGAAAATGTTACCGAAAAACGTCTTAATGACAAGAGGATACAATGAAGACACGTAACAGGAAATTTAATAGAATGGAAATATAAATTGCAGAATTAATTATCCAAGTTATTTTCTACTATATTATGCAGGAAGGATGAATGGAGAGTAGCTTGGTTAATAATATAGCAACAGTATATCGGGCAACCCACGTCAATTCGAGCTGGATCTGACCCTCGACCTCTCGAAACTGTTCGGTGATTTTTTATGATGTTTTTCCAACTCCAAAAGGAAAGCAAAATGTTTTCCTTTTTTCGGCACATTTCTTTTAAAAAAACAGTGTTTGGCCGTGATGTACGATACACATGATACAAAGATTTTTTTAGACTGGTCAAAAGATCTGGAATAAATTTCTGCTGTGAATTATTCCCTCTAAGAAAAGTGAGTTTAAGAAAGCAACGAATATTTTTGCAGAGAAATGTATGACTCTAAAAGGAGTACAGTGGTTCATCCCTATCATTGTGAGTTGATAAGACATACCATGGAGCTTTCGTTACGTACCAATTAAAAAAGTTTCGCTTGCCCTAAAAAAAAAACAAACCGTTTACAATTTTGTATGATGTAAAAATCCATTTATGCTCTACAATATCCAATCATAACTTCCTTTTGTATTTTACAATAATGCACGAATAAGACTTTTTTTTCCATTATTTTTATAACCATTACTGTATTAGAAGTTCTTCTATTCATGGTAAATATTCACTGAAAGTGACTAATTATCTATATATTTTTTCTAAGATTTTGAGACAGAAAAGCAGATAACCACATATGACTACAACAACTCTCAACTGCGACTATCTTCGTACCTTCCCTTTAATATTGATTAGAACGGTTTGTACCAGATATGAACGCATTATTTCTGATTTTATGTGACGTAAAAATGGTTTTATGCACCATAAGTCCAGACTATATCCATTATTGCATAAGACATTAACCTTATAACAAAAATAACGGTTTTCAAACATTTTTATCCGGGTCAATTATTTTCTAAAATTTGTTTTTAAAAATATAAAAAAGCGCAAAAATCACCTAATTTTTGGTTTTCACAAGTTGATCCCTTTTGAAAAAAACTCTCTGAAAAAGGGTGATATAATTTTGTCGTAACAGAAAAGTGGTCAGTACGTTCCCTTTAATATTAATAACAAAGTTCTCAAGCGGACAATGTACGCACCGAGTTTCTATGATAAAGGAGGAGTTTTATCGGTGCTTGAAAAGCTTGTAGTAGGAAACCTGAAACCTTCGCCTACTCTTCCGGCTTTCCTATAGTGCCACAGTCGTATCGACGTTCGTGGCTGACTGCAGCTGTACTACTGACTGCTGCTTGAACAAAAGCTCCTGACTATACACGCGACGACCGAGTGCGAACAGAACCAAGTAAACTTGCCAAAGCTTTCGTTACAGGGCAACGAGCTTATGCACAAGCTAGAAACGCACCGGACATTGAGAGAGGGAGTCTCTGTTAACTTTCCACTAGCTAGCCAAGCGCTGAAGTTAGTCCACTGCAAACGTCCATTGTTTTTGTGGAAACGTGCCGCAACAAGCACGTGCTTCATCGCAGTGCTTGCAGATTACCCACATTTTCCATCCAAGCTTTCATAACTACGGTGAAAAGACCAGAATCAAGTATAGAAGGGAAACCCCCATGGAAAAAAAAGTCAAAGTATGCTAACAAAGTAATATACTTTGATAGCATACTTTGACTTACACGTTGACTTTTCTACATAATGAAAAATCTATAAAAAGGCCTTTTAAAAATAAACCTAATTTATAGTATTTAATAATTATCGTAACCGGTGATAATTAAGAAGTTTTTTTTTTTCTATTAAAACAGTTAATTGAAAGTGTTGAATTTGGTTCTTTAATTGAAGAATATGCGCGTGATATAATTCGAAATTTGAGTTTCAGTTCTTAATCGAACAAGAACTCCAAAAAAATAAATTCCTTCCGAACGTTTCGTTAGCTCGGGACGTAACAATAATTAATTAGGCCACGAGTGGTTTATTATTTGGTTTTTCGATGATATTTTGGAGATAACTCGCTTGTCGGAAACCTGAGGATCAGACTGGTGCTCGGTTTCACCATAAAAGTTGGGAAGCCCTGTGATTCCTCTCGCGAGAATGTTGTACAAGTCTGTGAGTAAAAGCAGCGGGAGTAGTGAAAGGAAAAGGGTCACTGCCTGTGTCAAGGGGTTGCTAACGAACGAGAAAAAGTCGCTCAGAACTTTGATTGGCTCGACGTGACTGAATTCTTTTTTTGTTTTCTTTTTTCTGGGCGTACAACTCTTCGAACGCAGCCAAGAAACTTTTTTTCCCTACTCTTTTCTCTGAAATGTTTGAGCTACCTTTATTTTTTTATTCAGCTCTCTCTCTTTCTTCGAATTATAATGTACTTTTTCTCTGCTTTAACAAAAAAACCCAATGATTCGCGTACCAAAATATTGTATTGTTTACGTGTTGCGATTTTTTGGAAGGACACACATTATTTTTTTACAGTACGTCACGTAGATTTTTTGTTAAATTTATCTACAGCTATTTTTGATATTGTGATTTCCGAATTTAAAAGAAAATTAATACCTCCTTTTTGATGTTTTTTTTTAACATTCATCCCTTCGCATTAGAAGTATCGAATTTTCTGCTAGAGACGTAATTTTAATGTTACATTTATATAAATAGGTGAATAAAGCTTTTTTTATTGCTTATTCGCAGCAGTACCGTTTTTTTAACTTATGCAAAAAAACATATATTTATTATGTGAAACCAATTCTAAAAGTAGCTAAAACAAAAAAGTATAAAGTGAAATTCACGCGCCGAAGAAGAGTATAAGTACAACGAAATAACCATGGACTCAAGAGCTTTCATCAAAGTAAACAGGCGAAAATCGAAATACACTTTATGAATTTTTCTCTTCATGAATATCGGCATTATCGATTTCGATATTCTTTTTAAAAAAAAGAGGGTATACAAAAAAAAAGCAAAGAAGTAAATTAATTTTTTCTTCATAAATACCTTATTGAGTACATAAAAAACATTATAATTTCGCGATTTTGTAAAGCCCTACAGTCCTCAAAAAAAGTGCGAGGTCAAAAGCCGAATTTTTCACTTTTCATAGCTTTCAGACCAATAGTTAAACCATGAAAATGGTTCTTAATTTTTTGCCACTGGTTTCGTCTGTAACAAGTGAAAAATCCTACTTTTTACCTCACATCATTCTGATGCACTGTACGTCTGAAAAAATGTGCATAATTATAATGCGTGTTATGTACTTAACGAGGTTTTTATATAAGACTTTTAAAAGAAATTTATCATCTACAGAATTTTTTTTCTCATGACTTTTTTCAGATGACTGGCTTCTTTTAAAATGTCTGATGGCAGATAAAAAAATACGTGTTGCTCATTTTTTAGTCTATTGTGAAATATTAAAAGCGAGTCTAAATCGGAGAGATCGACCTCAGATACCTTCCGTGTTAGATGTAAGCCCTTAAGGTCCATAGGGCCGTCGAGGTAACCGAAGGGCTTCGCAGCCGGGCAGTGAAGGGAGCAGCGCCTGAGAGAGAGCGAGAGAAAGAGAGAGTAAGCGAAAGCTCCGTCTCCAATGGTCAGCGTACATGGAAATGTAAATCCGCCCACGCGATTCAGAAAGCTTCGACGTCTAACGGGAGTTTTGCGTGCGTCACGCGCGCTGTCCCGACCACACTCAGCCTCAGAGATTAGACGCTCTCACCTCTGTTGCACACGTATACCGTGACGTCACATATTTTTAGGCGCTATAACAGAGACATTGTTCGCCAGTTTCGTGTCTTACATTCCGTAACTTACTGTATTCCACAAACTTTATGTTGTGATGACTTGTCAAAAGTTTGCCCGACGATAAAAGTTCGCTCCTCGATGTCAAAACTTACACTTACGCAATGATATGAGTTTTGTACACGCACAAGTCGAGACGAAAAATAAAGTTAACCGTAGTTTAAGTTCATTTTAAAAAATCAGACAAATTTCTAGTCATGAGAATTGCTCTGCAATATTCATTTTTGTGTAGTGAAGTAGCACGAGAAAAAGAAATATCGTTTGATAGATGAAAATACAAACCGGTTTTTTGATTCTTCGAAAATACATTTTAGTGTTTTTCTACACTTTAGATTTAAAAGTAAATCTAAATAATTAAATGTCATTTTGAAAACCGAACATAAATTCGAGACGTAAGAATTACTCAGTAGTAATAGCTCTAAAAGCTCCATAAATAACGGGTATTTCCCGATAGCTTCATTGCATACAAGCAAGAGTTTGCATGCAATGATCGCAATCGCGTGAGTGCTCGGGATTTTTTAACCTGTAAAACTTGACACAATTGTTCGTATGCAGGGAAGTTTGACATGGTGACATTTCTCGTTAGAAGTTTGACAGATGTCAAGCTTTCTCAGGTTAAAAGTTGTTCAGAAATTGTTGAAAATAATCTGCGATACTTATTTTAACGTGAAAGAGTAAAAACAAAAAAAGGAATATGATTTAATTTAAACAAATACGAATGGGTATTTTTTGATGATTTTTGAAAAATATTTTTTATGAGTTGTCTAAAGTATTCGCAAAAAATAAGAGGCTCTTTTTTTACCGATATTGACACAAATTGCTTTATAGACATTGATCACCATTACATTATACTTTTTTATTCATTTTTTTTCGTTGAAGAAACTTTTTATCCTGAGCCGATTTTGGTCTTTAGTTTTGCCTTTAAAAGTTTTAGATTTAACCGCTGGTCGATGTTTTTGCTTACAGGGTCGCAAAGGACTCGGCAACATTTACGTGTGGGCTTCTGGCGACGGTGGCGAAGAAGATGATTGCAATTGTGACGGTTACGCGGCTAGCATGTGGACAGTGAGCATTAACAGCGCTATAAATGACGGCCAAAATGCTCATTACGATGAAAGCTGTTCAAGTACCTTGGCATCGACATTCAGTAATGGTGCTAAGGACCCTAATACCGGAGTTGTAAGTATATCAAGCATTTTTTCATAATATAACAGAAACGCAAAAATGATAAAACAAGTCGTATTTTTACTGGAATCGATATTGTATTGAGAGAAAAATATATAAATAATCTCTGTACTCATGGGTATATACGATAGATCGTCTATCACATATTTCCACGCAGAAAAACAAGGAAATGAATGAATAAATTAACTATAAATAAATCTATAATGTATACAGCAAATCTGCAGCACTGAGAATTTTTTTTTCAAACTTGGTCCGTATACAATACAAAGATACAAAATACTTCCTCATTTTGCTTTTTTTTACAGAGGTGCTTCTATGAATAAGCATTTTAACCAAATTTGGCGATCTCATAGGAAACTTTAAGAATGATGCAAAAGGAGACTTTGCAGCTTTTTTAAAATTATAACTTTGCGTAATTAGATGTCCTATAAATTCTAACGCCTTAGTTGTTTCGGAGAAAGTAAGTTTGCACATTTTTACGTAAATGTATAATCTTCCAGCGGATTTCGTTAGATCTGTCAAAAGCAAAAATGGTATAATTTTATAAAATTCAAACTGCCATAAAATTTGAATTCTTTTTCAAATCTAAACCCTATTTGAAATGTAATATTATTGGGTATAGTTCGTGTTCGAGCGATAACGATAGTTTGTCGGAAAATCAAAATGACATAAAATCCGAAATTGTTTATCGATCGCATCAGCGCTGCACCACTAACGAAAATGAGTTACGGGGATTCGACTTTAATGTTAAATTGATGCTGATTTTGACAGTATTTTTTTGGTAAATTTTCGCCAACTCCAAAATGACTTAATTTCTGCTCTCAAGTCGAGTCAGTTGAGTAGAAAGTTACTCTCCCACAGTCTCTTTTTATTATTTTCCTTCCTCTCATTATTTCACTTTATCTGCTCCCCTTTTTTTGTTGTATTTTCTTCATCATTGGCTTTCGCGAGTGTCCAACAACTTCGTGTTTGTTTTTATTCTTTTTCTTCACGTTATCCTGAGCAGAACTGAGCAGAACTGAGTGGCCAGGACTCGGAACTCTCGAGTGGTAAGTGCTTTAGACGAAGACCGAAGACAAAGGGGGTTTTTTCTTCTTCTTTTCCTTGGTAACTTGATTTTCGATCCCCAGCCTATGTTTCTGTCCCGGTGACACATTCTCCACAGGCTCAAATGCAGTCACGTATATCCCTCGGTGACGCAATTCTAATGAAAGAGTCATACCAGTAATGCGAAGCCAATTTCTCGACGTCGCTACCTGCGGTTATCAATTATTCGTTGCCGATACGCGCCCGAGAGCTTCGGCCTTTGATCCAATCGCAATTTCACTCGACAAACTCGCTACCGGGTCGATTCTGGCATCAGATTTTCGTCCCACTCGATCTCCAACACGTCAACGCACTGTAAACGATTTTTTCTTCCCATTGACGTCATCGTGTGTGCTGTTAAAACGCGCCTATACAGCCTGGTCTGTATACTCTGAGAGAAAAGAAACTGGATCATTTATATGAAATATACAAGGCATTCCGGCCTGATTGGACTTGGATCTGACGCTTGGCTGCTCCGATTTGGATCATCATTTTTCGTAGGATTGGTTAAACCTTCAAATGCACTAGATTTTTATTTTTTTATTTTTCTATGCGAGTTTAAAAAAATATATTTTCTTTATGCAAGTTTAAAAAAAAATATTTTCTTTAATTGACATATCGAAAGCCATAATTGAAAATCTAGAAAAATCCTGAAAATACTTTGTTGAGTATAAAAATTTTCTAATTATAAGTGAAGTGGGCAAGATTATTCTACTTATGAAAAAAAAGTAGCACAGAACAAATAAAATGAAATTGTTGAATTTTTTCATTTACAGAGAATTTTTTTAAACTTTACATATATTCATAACGAACAATATTATTGGTTCCATATATTTTAAAGGAAACGTTATATATTTACGGAGGGATTACAATAATAGTGGAAATTAATTTACTGTTGTTATTGATTGAATTTTTTAAATCATTTAGTCGTTTTTCTAGTGTTTAGAAGAACGTGGAGCATTGTTTGTTGCCGAACTCCACACGAGAGCCTCAGCCTCTGGTCCAATTGAAATTCCACTGTAACTTGCTACCGGCTCGATTCTGACACCAGATTTTCGTCCCACTTGATCTCGATAACGTCAAAGCAATTCAAACCATTTTTCTCCTATTGACGTCATCGTATGTGCTATTAAAATGCTCCTATACATTCTACTCTATAACAACAGCTGTCAGATACATTTACTTGGACGCAAATCAATTCACCGCACGTTTTAACCAATCTAGCAAAATCCACGTGGAAAAATAGGAAAATTGTAAATTATTCGATCTTTATGCAGTTATATTTATTTATACTCGCTTGAGTTTATGCATGTTTTAAAAAAGAACACTTCAACAAAGTGAAAAAAATCATCCGAGTCAAATCTTAATTATAAAAATTGTGTCTGTTAGAAGAATTAATATATGTATGATTTCAAAATTCGATATACTCAAGTTCATGAAAAGTGAAATTTGCGTTGACCCGCACTGTTAGAAAAGTTTGGAAATTTTTATGCATAAACATGTCATCGAACTTTAATAAACAATATTGCTATAAAATTTATGTACCTTTCCAGTTAAATTAAACCAAATTATTAAAATTCAAGTGCTTTCACTATAAAATTTAAGTAAATTATTCAATATGCTGTACCATATATTAATTTGACATTACATTTGTATACTAAATTACACATACTACTTTATGAATAAAAACTTCCAGTAAAAGTAAATTTCAAGTAGATTTTTTTTACAGTGCGAACTTAATAGAAAAATTAGAATTTTTTTTTGTTTCTTCATCAATTTATGACCTGCTTGTATGCACATTTTCCACGTTATTAATCCGCAGAGAAACTTTCAGCAGAAAGTGAAGTTTGGTCAATAAATTCAACGGAATTCAAATTGTCGGTAAGAGCGTCATGTCTATTGCTGCCTCTTTACGCTCATTGATCGACAATGGTAATCCCAGTTGCTCTTGAAACTTCTGCTAAAGCTTTATGGACGATTCTGCAGCAGAGATGAAGAGAGAAAAAAAATAAAAAGAAGCTTTCTTGTGAAGAAAGCGAGCATCGAAGTGTTACTGGTTGGATAAGGATATAATAAGGGACCGAAGGTCATCAGACGGCGGGAGACGCGCAGTCACGGCGCCGCCTGACAACCCCGAGTTTCATGGAACAACCTCGAGGGTTGCTTTTACGCAGAGGCATTATGTTCTTGTGGGCGAACGTGAGAATATTTAACGACCAACGTAACGCATGTCATAGACGAAAGAATAAATACACGAGGGGCCACAGAACACTTACATTTAGCTGAAGAACAGCTTGTGCATCATTATCTGATGGGAACAGGGGTAATAAATCCCATGTGATAATATAGAGATAACCTTTGCGGTTTAAAAAAATTATTGAAATTATTTTTCACTCTCAAAGGCATTGAACATGCAAAATTGCTGGGATCTGAAGTATAAACTAAAATATACATATTGTGACAGTAATTATTAAATACATTATCTTGAAAAATTGTTTTTTAAAAATCTATTTATGTGAAGAAAAATTTAAGAAATTCATTTGATTTTATTTTATACAAGTATTTTTTTCACTCGTCTTAGAATTTTTCTGTTGTAATCAGAAATGAATGTATTGAAAAATAAAATAACGAATGTTCTTTAAATGAATTTCGAGTTTGAATAATGAATAAAAAATCAGTAAGTATTTTAATAGTGTATTTAATAAATATTTTTCCCCTCGAAGATGCTCATCTCGTAATAGCGATAATAACGTCTTTTGAGCACGTGTTACTTGTTGAGGTCGAAATCGCGATTTCTTCAGCATTGATTGTCCGCCCTGTTTTCTTCCCCCAGTTTTCTCACGCATAGTTCACATGATGGGGGTGCTTTAGCCGCAGTATCGTCACAGACGAAGCATAGCCACGTGATCCCGTCGACGAGCTATGGAAAAAGCTCGTAAGATTTACGACAAGCAAGCTTTCGCTCTATGGGGTTGCTCACGACCCGTACAACTGGGGAGTGCGATCGAAAGATCGATGATAAGGTCACTCCCCGAAATGCCACAACGCGTGCTTTCATCTCACGCTACATTTTCCGGCCGTCTCAACAAACGCACAAAACTAACTCACGAATCCTCCTCAAGTTCTGCATGCATTCTCAAGACCAAAAAGAAAAAAAATGTCGTCAGGAGAATACATTGAAGCCCAAGAAATGATTGAGCTTTTTTTACATTGATTTCAACAAAATATATATTTAATTTCAATGAAATAGTTCACTTAAATTTCAAAAGGATTCATTTATCTCTTCTCACCATTAAACATGATATTGCATGTTTATAGAATTCGTGACTTTACGTGACTATTTCGGTAGCTTCAACTTTCCATATTTCCACTATCGATGTGCGATGTATTTTTTAGAAGAGAATAGAAAAAAGTACTTGTGAAAATGGCTGTTAATGTATTTTAGCCTTTTAGCAATGGAGAGAAAAAGAAATCTTTTTTTTTTTCATCAATGTCATAAGCAGAATAGATAAAACAGGAACTACTCGTACAATAAATTCGACGAATTCTCTCTAGTATCTCGGATATACAGAACAGAATATAGGGTGATACTTTTTCTTGGGGTAATTCATAAAGAGCTTTACGATACTCGATGAATCTCCGAGAAAAACGGAGATAGAATAGAACTTGAAGAGATTTTCAAACAGCAGCCACCATAAAGTACCGATTAAGGGCACATTGACGTCTCTGTACTTCTTGGATGCTTCCTCCTTTTTCCATTCTGACGCGTTCAACAGTATTTTTCTTCCCTTATCGTTTCTTCACTGACTTTTTTGTTTGTTTGTGTTGTGACACTGTAAATAGCTTTTTCTGTGGGTTTGCTGCTTCAGCGCACTTGGATTTTATGCCCATAAAACGTCCAAGGGTGTTTCCAGGATTGGTTCTCAGAAGTTTACCTTACCCTCGTAAAGCTTTCGATTTCTCGTTTACTCCTTTACTGACTCCTATAATCAAAATCGATATCTCGAATTGCAAGCTTCTTGCATTGCTAGCGCGGAATTGAAATGGAGTAGAGCATCAACCAAATTCTTATACAGTGAGACAGAATAGGTGCAGAAATAATTGGATTTATCTTTCTTCGGATACAATGCAGTTCATAGTTATCATCATATTTATAAGGCAATGAAGGTAGTGATTGCGTTGTTCATCGCATTACTCGTAGGATTTGTTTTCATGGGGAAATTGGTTAATGTATAAAGTTTTTCCTCTAAAATTTAAATAAATCGACGGTGAGTTGCCATATCATTGCGAATATTGCGTTTTCTATAGATTGAGCTTCATACCAAATATTGATCAGTACGCAGAACATGATGAAACAATTGATATTGCCGATAAAATGTGTCCTGCCATTAGAATGGCAGGACACATTTCGCTATTTTAATAATTCGCAACTTTGACCCTCATCTTATGTTGATCATGTAAATATAATTCGGTTGGTATTACCAATTCTTTTTATCGGTGTAATTCTGATAAGTGTACGTAAGCCCTTAAGCCTAACTGGCCCTTAACTGATTAACCTATCAAGGCCACATTTACCTTCAAGTATGACTAATAATTTTTTCCATGGGACTATGAAAATTCTAATATAAACATTCATTAATAAATTACGAAATTTAGATGAGGGGTTTAAAAATGATTGGAATCCCGATTTTCTCGTTAAGAATTAATTGAGTAATTAAACTGTTTTTTTGTTCCAGGCAACAACCGACCTCTACGGAAAATGTACGACAACTCACAGCGGCACTTCAGCGGCGGCACCGGAAGCAGCTGGTGTGTTTGCCCTGGCACTGGAGGCTAAGTGAGTTCAGCACATTTGCTGTGCTATATTCGTGCCCCGTTTACTCTCCTCGGAATTTTCGTGACTTTCTTTTATCCTCTCGCCAAGTTCGGACTCCAAGTTAATTTTTCGGAGGCAGAGAGAGACCGTGAGAGAAAAAAAGACCTCTCGTGTTAACGAGTCGAGGAGAAAAGCTAGCAAACTGCCTGTTGCGTAGTCGACTTTGAGATTTCGTATATAGAAGCTTCGAAGAACGTTTTTTGTTGACCAGGCGGTCAAAAAATCGGAAAGACGTAGAGAAAAAAAACGCACAGTCAGTCAACCTTCGATCTTAAAAGGGCTGCAATCGCTTAGGGCTTGCTAAAATACTCTCCTCAAGAGGGTCTATCAATTTAGAGCTTACGTTGGTATTTTTCAATTTTTTCGAGTCTATCACATTTTTGCAAAGCGTTTTTTTTTGTTTGATTCGTAAGCGATTATTCTTTTTTGGTGTTTTTTCTTGAATTTGTCCTGATTAGGAAAGAAACATTGTGATTTATTTTGATTTGTGATGAATAAATTGGTCTGTTGCTTTTTATATTTTTTTATATTTCCCGCAGAAAGTTTCTATTTTATCTGTACTAATGTTCAGAGTTATTGATAGAATACATACATATTATATACATTGCATAAACGTTTGTGCATACACAATGTCCAATGAATGAATAAAACGATGACAATGCTTTCGGTTACTCATAAGCTTTTCGAAGAAGTATCATTCCTATGAGGTATAAGTTCATAACTAAGTCTAAAATTAAAGTGTAATTAATTATTTTTCCATTTTTCAGTCCTCTATTAACCTGGCGAGATATCCAGCATTTAACGGTCTTGACGTCGAAGCGTAATTCGCTTTTCGATGCGAAGGGACGCTTTCACTGGTTAATGAACGGCGTCGGATTAGAATACAACCATTTGTTCGGTTACGGAGTATTGGACGCGGGGGCGATGGTCGCTTTGGCCAAACAGTGGAAATCCGTGCCACCGAGATATCATTGTCAGGCCGGAACCACATATAGAGCACAGTAAGGCAATTATTGCTGATTGAATTTTCACGTATGACAATTGTTCTCTTCATTGATCCTTATATCTTTTTTCAGAGAAGTTCCCAGCGACAGAAGGCTTATTTTGAGTATCGAAACCGACGCCTGCGCTGGCACCGAATACGCAGTTAACTATCTTGAACACGTTCAAGCGGTTATTACTGTCAACGCATCTCGACGAGGAGATCTCGAACTCTTCTTGACTTCTCCTATGGGCACCCGGTACATTTTTTACATTAAAATAGCCATTTGTGCTTCCAGAGAGGAAGCTTTGTTTTTGTAAAATAGTCTTGAACATTAAAAAAAATTATTTAGCCATCTTAATCACCTCTATCTCACGAACCGTTCGAACGATTAAGCTAAAATTCAATACCGTACGAATCATGGCATTTCGTGTACGGCAGAATTACTTCTGGAAAGTAATCATACCGTAAATTACGGTAGACCGTGTTTTAATTCACCGTATACCGTAATTCTACGGTGTGGTCCCAATAGACACTCCCATAAAGTTATCTATTTTACGCAAAAACTGTAATTTAAGCTGAGATATTAACGGAAATTTTTTCCAATTGTCAGATCGATGATCCTGAGCAGGCGACCGAACGACGACGACAAACGTGACGGTTTTACGAAGTGGCCGTTCATGACGACTCACACTTGGGGCGAATATCCTCAAGGAACTTGGTTACTCGAGGTAAAATAGGCTGGAAAAAGGAAGAGCTTTGAATCAATTTGTAACGATATTTTGTTTTATGTCTCAGGCAAGCTTCAATTCGGAAACACCTCAGCAAGGGTGGCTAAAGGAGTGGACCTTGATGCTTCACGGCACCAGAGAACCTCCATACACTGGTTTGTCAGCGGCGGATCCTCACTCGAAGCTCGCAATTGTGAAAAAGGCTCACGAGGAACGCTCGAGCGGAATTTAAACGAGATGATATATCTTTAACGGGTGACGTGAGCAAAAATAAAAAGAGAAAAGCAGCAAATAACGGACCGATGAGCCACCGGACCGATAGTAGTTTCCACAACTGGATTCGTCCAAAACACAACAAATATTATATCCTACGGGATTCATTCCTGCGGAAGACTAACGTCACGATTCTCGAAAATCTTCAGGCCTTTAAGTTACGTTTTTGCCGCAGACTCGAAAATCTTACACTCAATTCGTTCAATTTTCAATAGTATTCTTTTAGAGCTTGCTCCAGTTAAAATTTCATACAAAACGACATTTTTATTGGAAATTTTCAATCTTCCTGTGGGATTTTAAAAAACCACAAAATCCTACGGAAATTAACGTAGGATGTCGTTCAATTGAAAAATGTATTGGAAAAATATGCCCAAGTGAAATCTTCCGTATTTGTTATGTGATTTCGTATCCACGATTGCGGGAAAACACCTTTATTTTCCGGTCTTGCGGCAAGTTTTCCAGATTCGTGAAAATTCTACAAGCTATTTTCACGAACTTGTTTTTTTTTCCTCATTTATCGCTTATTTCACATTTCTGCTGTGAGCACGATTTTCCTCAACTCAAAAAAACTCAGAAAAAAAACGAGGCTTCCGGTAAAACATCAGCAGTAGTAGAAATTTTCCTGAAACAATTATCGTTTATTCTGACACTTCCTTCTTTTTATATAATTCATTGTCGCATCCGATTAGTAAATCGGACGCGAGGGAAAAGAGATAAATACTGTAAACGCTCCTGTCCTTCGATGTCTACTAGTCCAATGTAATCGCACCAGCAGTTATAGTGACGATGTCGATGATGATGATGATGATGTTGATAATGATGATGATGATAATGATGATAAGATAATGATGAATGATATCGGTCTTCTAGTCGATTAATTAAGGATGTAGGGCCCGCGTTAAATTTTCTTAATATATGACTAAGTAATAGAAGCTTTTTACGCTGATTATGGAAAAACCAGAATGTCTTTTCGTGACTTTCAATTTTCCGAAAAAATGGCAATTGCCGGTCTCAATGACTTTTTATGGAAATAGTTCTAATTTTATTAATCTAGGTAAATGTTGATTTACTTACCTAGTTTAGAGTAGTCTATTTTTTCGTAGTTAACCTTTTATGTTGAATTTTTCTCCGAAATTAGTCATTTAAATTTACTGTAAAAAGAAGATCATCGATCACATGATTGCTTTCACCTTTTCACATTTATGGAAAATATTCATAAACGAGGTGCTTGACTAATTTCAAAAGATCTAACATATTTCCAGAAAAAATGTAATTAAATACCCTGTGCATTATTTGTCTTCTTTCAATACGTTTTTAATCTAAGTATCATAAATAAATTACGTATAATATTTTTTTTCTGTTGGATTTTTCTCAGGAATCAATCATTTTCATTTATTGTACAAAGTACCCATTTTTAAATATAAACAAAAATTATCGTTCATGCATTTTCTTTGTACTATTTTGAATTTTTTAAACACATTCATAAACAATGCAGGTGATCAGTTCCAAAAAATCGAGCGGATTTCCGGAAAAATGTAATTATATTCCTTATTCACTATTTATATCCTGTTAATAGATTTAAAAAAAAACAATTATCATGTGTAGATTACTAAAAAAAATACGAGAAAAAAGTGAGGATATTTATATTTGTTTCACGGGCTGTACATCCTTAAATAGATTGCGATCGATGTAATTTTTATTTATTTACCTTACGTAAAGTTATTAAGAATTTTTAATACTTGAGGTAAAGTATTTATTTTCTCGCCGACGCTTCATCTCGATGACGAGTAGTTGATGCACGGAAGTTGCAACGCGTAAGCGCAACGTTTTCGGACCTGCGATTGATACATTTATATTTATATAAATATACATGCATTTATATATGAATATAGATATATTTAATTAAAATCTGTACAATATCGGAACGTTCAACATGGAATGCAGTATATATCATGAAAAAAAAGAATCGTTTTCTATTTGCTTTCGACGAAATAAATGATCAGCCGGAGATTCTGAAAGCGGAAGCTGGAAATTGATAACTTAATCGCTAGAATCTTTCGGATTACGTTAACGTTGTGCTTTCGCGGTATTTCTTTTCGGAATCAATGAATGCGACAGAAAAGCCGAGAAGGTTTTTGAAAAGTATTAAGGATGTAAAATTTCGCTTATTACTCGTTGAGTAAATTTATCGAATCGTTAGAGGGATGACATCGAATTTAGATAAAATTAACGTGATTTGTTTTTTAGCGACGCGAAAAAAAGTCTCTTAAGAATCATTGAGAATTTTTTGTCACACTTTTCCGATTACGTGAAAAAATTCTTAGGTGCAAATACAAAAAAATGAAGGTGGCTGTTTCACTTTTTTCGATATAATTTTTTTTAAATATTTACGATTCACGAAAAATGCAACGACGCTTACAGTTTTATGCATTTGGACCCAGGAATTTTTTCTACATTTTGATGACACTGTTAAGAACAATCCAGAACGATTACTTCGATGTTTTCAAAAGAAGAAAACACGCTTTTCTCCGGAAATTTGTGAATAACGCCTTTAAAACGATCGATAATACTGCTGATCGAGTCATAAACGAAACGAAACATCGATTTGATACAAAGCAGCATAAAGATGGAACTTCCATATTTACAATAAAGTATTTGTAATTTTAATTTGAGGGGCGAGTCTCGTTTTAAATTCTAAAAAATACATCATTTTTGAGATTTTTTCCCTCAATTTGCGTTCTATACATTTTTTGATTGACTGATTTTCTTATTAATCTTCGACCGCATTACAGAATTTTTTTTCGTAAATTTATATTTACAATATTTAATTATTTATATTTATTCATTGTATCACATAATATTTCGGGATTTCATTTTTCACCTAAAAGATGAATAAATATATCCAAGAATACGAGATATACCTTTTATATATCATAAATATATAAATATCCTATATTTTTGTTGTAGAAGATAATAAATGCGAAAAATTGTTTTAATAAAAAGTGGTTTAAAAAAAAATTCAAATGAGGTATTTTTTGGTACTAAGAATGTGGATTCCCTCTTGCGGCTGCCATTTAATTTAATATTTCGCGCTCGTTGATAATTCCGTTCGTGAATAGTTATTAATTTCTTACGATAAACGCGATACTGTAATTTTTTGTAAATTTTCGATAGAGTTTCGTGACTCGTACAAGTAGATAATGAATGAAAAGGAACTGAAGATACGTACCACTGCGATTATCAGTATTAGAACAACAACAACAACAACAACAACAAAAACACTCGTATGATTCTCATTGTGATTATAATTGTGAATGGAACACGTCGCTATCGTTAATGCTAATATATTTATTATGATATAATTAACGGTTAAACTATATTACTAATATTATTAAAAACAAAACAAATGTCTATCACTATTATTGTCGATTTGATCATTGGTTACCGTCAGAGGCGCCATCGTAAAATTAAAAATAAAAAACTAAAAACGGTAAGTAGGACGTCGGGAAGGCTACCTCGATAAGTGGGATATCGTTAAGAGTAATACAGACCAAAAATTAATTAAGCCGTGAGCAACGGCTTTAGGAGATCGAAAATTAGGGGATTTTTCGAATGTACAAAAAAAACCATGGTAATTTCTCAAACTCTAGAAGTGCTTGTTTAGGTTTTCATATATCCTTGGTAATTTTTCCAACTCACTTATTGGATTAACTAAGAGCTGATTATCGTTTAGGGACATGAGAATGCATAAACTTTGAAAATTTTTAATTTTCATATAAAATAAGTGTTTTTGAAAATGCATAATGAACTATTTCATTCTTCTACTAATGAAAAGTTAATTGCAATTTGATATATTAGAGAAATCGTAAATGTTGGCTCCAGATCTCATAATGCACGGCGTGTTTTGGAAAAGGGTTGAAAATTATTGAACTACCCTCAATTTGACGGGTCTTATGCCGATTTTCGGAAATTGTGTAGTTCGCAATTGGCGAAATCACGGAACAAAAAAAAATTCGATAGCATTTAGACTTGGAATAAAGGGTTAGAAAAGATAAGTTCAAATATGTTAGAGAAAATTAACGCGGATTGCACTTTAAATAGTGCATAAAATAAGTAGAAAAAATTACCAAAGATGTATAAATGTGTCAGAGTGTGGGACATTTCCATTGTTTTTTTTTCGCATCAAGATAATCTGAAAAATCACCGAATTTCCGGTTTCCTAAAGTAGTTGCTCCACCTAATGATTTTCTAATCAGGCATTCATTCGAATTGGATTTGGATAATTCGCGTCAAGAAGAAAATTTGAACGGATTAACGTCATTAGACACTGAACGTATTATTTCCCTATCATTATTTTCGATTGCATTAATAAACAACTTTTAACTAATATACTTTTTTACTTCCATAAATTCTGACTGTAACTAGCTTCCGATTAATAACGTATCGGTGGTACATGATTAAGGGGCTGATTGCTCCGATTTCCTGAAAAAAAATGTCTCGTTTTTTTCAAGTTCATGAATTTAATAATGTTGAGTGAATTTCCATTATTTTGAGAACAAAAAATTTATCATACATATGTTGAAACAGATAAGAGCTTAGGATCTAATAAAATGTACTTATGAGTAGAGGGACTAAAATGTAACGTACAATTGTAGCGATAATTTCATCGGTTTTTTAAGTAGAAAACTTGTTCGTGGTGAACGTTCGTAACAAAATTCACGTTTGGAAAAAACCTCCTTTATGTCATACACGAATTGAACATTTATTAATATTTTTAAACTTGGCCTCCCATTTTTCAATATTTTCAGACAGCTTTCATACAATCCATCATAGATTTGAGGCTAAAACAAAGAATATTCCTCCGAATTTGTGAATTAAAAAGAAACAACTATATTTTTTTTCAGGCGCACAAGTTTGTTGAGCCTCGTTGAAAAATGATAAAAAAATAGCATAATCGGAATCGCAATTTGGTGTTCGGCTCTCCCAATTTCGACGTTGCTTTCCAAGCGAAGAAACATATTTGCACGAAGCAAACATAGTTACCAAGGACAGAATTACAAAAAAAAAAAGGAAAATTTACATATAAATATATCGGGGACTAATTTGTTGATTATATATATTAGGGAAAGTTTACATTTTATAGACTTTGATCGAACAAAAGAAAAGAAAAGTAAATAAGATAAAAAGCATTTAAAAAAAAAACATAACGTTTCCCATTGTTGCCAAGATTTTGGGCACAGTGTCGTACCAAAGGAATAATTTTAATTGAATTCGCAAATCACCTCCCAATAATCGCGAGGGTTAATCGGGGGAAATAAGAGAGAAGAGGTATAAATTTAGTGTAGATAATTTAGAGTATAGTTATCGGAAGAGTTCGGAACGTATATTGATATATTAATATATAAAAATACAAAAACATATATTATACATATACACACGCATATATATATACGTATATATATATGGCCGAATAGTTGGAGTGAAAATTTTAATCCTTATTCTGTACGATGTACGTGGGTGAATAAAGTCTTTATTTTTGGCCTGCATCGTTTTTATATGGTGTACCTATGATATTTAAAAAAAAACACATAGTTTCGTAATTTTTTATTTCCCTTCTCAAACTTTCTCTACTAAAATTTATGACAATTGTAAATTCTGTACCTCGTCATGTTTATTTTTGCAGCGTACATAAATCTAGACTGACTTTTAATGAATTTTTTTCTCATAAAATTCCGTTGGGGATTTATGGACACATTTTTCAGAGCTTTCGTCAACACTAAGTCTTTACAATAAATTATATGATTCGTTACTCGAGAGATTTACGCGCTGCTGAAATCTGCTCTTACATACACAAGTGAAAGAAGAAAAATGGAGCGCCAAAGTTGTTGGAGTTATTTTGGTGAAAATTGATTACTGGCACCGCTCGCGCTTTATTGCTTTTTTTTCCACCCTCGTAATGATTGTGCGGAAGCATGACGTGTGAGCGCTTACAACAGCATCGCGAACACGCGAAAACATTTTTCCAAAGGTTTTTCAAAATAATCATAAGTAAAGAATGAGCGTTAGCGAAAAAGGTGGAAGAAACATTACTGCAAAATTATGGCACAAAAGTATAAACAGACAAATTGCACTTTTTGCTACACAAAATTTTATTATTGTTGTTACTATAATGACCATAGAAATACAGAAAAAAAATTAATACGACAAAAACGAATGGGTATCTTTCGACCTCAGTGAAAATTTAGTACTTCGATCGTATACAAGACGTTAATTCATATTATCATCGTCGCTCTCGGGGGATTGAACCGAACACTTTGGGAATATTCGTATGACGTAAGCGAGACTCGCCAACAGCAACGACAGAGGAACAACGTATAGAACTGGTTGGCGTATCATTCCCCGACGACAGATTACTATCGATCTCAGTTAGAAACCGGCAACGAGAATGGAGATAGTGGGTTTCGGAGCCTCTCATGCGCCGACCAATTTGCATAATTGCGTCGACGTCGCGGCAGGTTGCACCGTCGAAATTCACGTCCACATCTCCTCACCCCCAAAAACCAATCTCAAATGTCTCGACATTTCTCTCGTTCCCGAATTTCATACTCGTATCTCTGTATTCCTCCCCATGATTCATACAAGCTGCATAATATATTTCACACTTACAGTTTGCCCTTTTGCTCCAATTACTTACAGTCTAATTGTTTATCATCGTAACTTTAGGCCCATCGATTTGGAGACACAATTTTTATTAATTACAAATTCTACTGTGATCAATATACTGTGATTGGCTGAATAATCATTGAAAAAATTCGGAAAAAACCACTTTCGGTTTTGCTTAAGCTGAGTGAAAATGTATACTTACAATTGAATTTAAATGCCCTTGTTCGTTATGTAAATTTATGAATCCCGAAAAAAGGCTATTTAAGTTTGACGTTGAATATATAACTTTTTCCATCACACGGCTATAAGTAGTGTGCATGTTGTTCAGAAGTTTTCAGCCATTTGTCAACTTTAGAAATTATTCAGCTCGAAGCAGGAAATCCCGAGGATAGGATGTAAGTTTCGAAGAGAAGTGGAGAAAAGTGAGAAATAACATCAGAAGCGGTTGTTTCAAGATAGTCTTTTCATAGTACAGTGTGATCTCGCATGAAATTCATAGAGAATCGAGAAAATCTCGATGAAATGAAAATCTCAAAAAAAAAAAAAAAAATAATAAACCATATTGTGCTGAAACGATTGATCTTGCATAATAGCAATTACAAAAATGACTATCAAATTAAGGAAAAAAATTGTTGAACATTTCGAAATTTCATACGTATTCAGAAAAGTCAACAAATTATTGTTATTTTAAAAAAATTAAGTTTTCCGGATAATTTATTAAACAATATTTATTTTTATCCATTTGTTAATAACGTTTCAAGATTGTTATACTGCAAGATTAATCTATTCAGCACCAATATTATTGATTGATTGTTTCAAATTCTTAGTCCATCGAGATTCCGCCCATAGAAAAAAAGTACACTCAATATATATTGAAAAATATATCCCAAATATATGATATATATCTTGTAACGAAAAATACTATAACTGAGATATATTTCGCGATATACACAAAATATATGCGAGTGAAAAATATATCTAGGATACATATAAAAGGATTGAAAAATACATTTTCGTTATATTATCGTCCGGAAAGTTGTATATGTCAGATATATTTTTGTGTATATTTTTTTTTCCACGAGGGTCCATCGATTCTCTCTGAATCTAACGGTGGCTTATACCTTAATATAAAAGGACTACCTTAGGAGGTTTAGAAGGTGCCTTAAGAGAAGAATAGACGAGACGATGTTGGACTTTGGTGGAAAAAAAAAACGGAAGTAATATAAGAGCATGAGTGGAAAAATAGTAAAGCCTGTATGAGGGAAAATGTGGAGGAGAAAGTTTTCAGAAAGGCAACGAAAGCCTTGCTCCTGCTTTTTGAGGCTTAAGCTGCACTCGAAACACTCGCGGCAACGAGTACAGTCAAGCAATTATTTTTTAAGGAAAAATACTGAAATGTACATTTCATAATTGCATGAGAAAAAGTTTGTGTCTATTTTGCATAGTTAAACAATGCATGAAGTACAAAAATACGCACGTGCCGTTCGCACACTATTGTTACGTTTGCATTGTTTATTGCTTTGGTAATTATTTAGTGCACATAAAACAACTTCCTACGTTTTGTTTTCTGGAAAAACGACTTTTAACTATTTTTAGACCTTGGTTGACAAAAAAAAGTGCGAAAAAGCATCACAAGCTTCCTGAATAATTTTCCGTTCTTTAATTCATTGATTTTTTCTCAATTCCCATAAATACGTATTGCCTCGTTATAGAAAAAAGTTTTTAGAATAAGTTAAGAAAATTATCAATTCTGTTATTCTCTCTAGTTAAGAGAATAACAGAATTTTCGAGGAAACTAAAAATGACGGGCAACGTGACAATTTCAATTGTCAACTTTTCTCCAACTTATCTAACATATTTGTTGCCTTGTGATAGATTAAAAAATGCTTGGTCCATTCAACTTATAGACAAAATTATAAATAAAATTCATGAAGTGTTTTCAATTTTTTTTATCCCTTGAAATGGAGTTAGTAAATCGATTGATGAAGGTAAGCACTACACACATGTGCTGAAAAATTGATAATACGATTCCATAACGATTTCATTAACTCGACCTATATCCAAAAATTCCTTTCTGCAAATACGTTGTCCGGTTAACGCAGTGCATGTACAAGGTATTCGTGATACGATGTTGTATCTCCGAAAGCCGAAATCGATAAGAGACCGCGCGAGCAACGATCCATCGGTTTTACGCGAACGGAAATGGATATTGCCGACTGATTAATGCAGCACGCTTCGTGCTAGTCTGGCTGACGGCATACATCCGGTGAGTCGGCACTCTCATCTGGTGGTCCCTTAAATTTTCCATTTTTATCGTTGGTTGTCCGTGGCGAGATTGACAAATACGAAAAATCTCGACGCGGCTTCACCCAAATCCAATTATAACGTCACAGAGAGATACGAAAATACTATACGTACTACAATCTGAATAACTGATTGACAACACGAGCTGTTGACTTTACTGCATAACAAGAGAGTTCTCAAATGCTTTGGTATTTGATAATACAGTCGCACCTCGATATTCAACAATAAATTAATATATATATCCCTCGAAACATTGAAGTAATAAGTCAATAAAATGGTCATAAAAATGTAATTGCCGTCTTTTGCTATTACTGGTTTTATTAGTCACTTTTAGGAATGTGATTTCAGGATTTTTATGCATTCATAGAACACAGCGCGAGATTTTTCAATGAATCCCGCAAAATAATGATATCAGCGTTTTTTAGAAACAGTTTACAGTTTACTTTAAAAACAGAAAAGTATTTAATGCCGAAAAAAATCAATATAATCTGAAAAGTATCTGAAGCTAAAAAAATGCCTTTATCCTAATTCCGTTAAAGTACTTATTTTGAGTGAAAAAAAAAAAATACTTTTTGCAAAAGTCCTCGAGAGCCAGAAACGAGAAATCAAAAAGTGGTCGGTAGAGAGCGAAGCTTTTTGGGGATGGTCAAGGTGTCCTTGGTGCTATCAACATCGCGGTGCTTTAAATACACTCGTCAGCTGGTAGAGTTGCACATAGAGTAGACCAAAGAAGCAAAGGGGCCAAGGGGATTGAGGGAGGGGGGCGAGGGGGGCATGCATCGGTGTTTCCCGTTTTGCGGTCGAGGCAACGTTTGAATGTCGAGAGCTTGCGCGATGTGCGAGCGCAGGGTGAGCAAAGGAGGGGGGCCGAATGGGGGGCAGGGGGAGAGAGATCCCAGCGCCACATCGAGGGTGAGTGAGATAGGAAGGGAAGGGCAAGGAGAAAGACGCGACGGTGGTTGAGTCCAGTCCACCAGTCCGCGTGTTACCCCCGGACGTAGTGGTACATCAGGGGTGATTTTCTCTCCTCGGCTTCCGGTCCCCATTTCGCCCGGCAAATTATTCAAGCTCTTTCACTTAAATTTCACGCTAAAATCATCGTCAGTGCGCGTTGCTCTCCGGCAAAAAAAGACGTTTTCAAGTGCCTCACGACGTCTTTCGTGTTACCTTAATTTATTTATTTAAAAACCAGAACTAGTTGTTTTCTGTTAAACGGGCAATTCTGTGCCGTGCGTCGCACGGGGATCATCGTCGTTTTCGGTATCGAATGGAAATTAAAGCTTTGACCAATTTATTCAAAACTCCATTTCGTTTATTAATTATGTGACAAATTAAGGACGACTTGAAACTAGTGACATTTTTGATCAAGGATACATAGTCACTTATTAGGCTTGTTTGAAAAGGTAATTGAAGGTCTTAATGTTTTCGATGAAATTTTGGAGGTAATTGTATAAAGAGATTTTTAGGGAATTTTAATATTTTTTTTGGCAAATATATTTTACGTGATAGGCAGATAATGTTTTGTAAGGTTTTTCTAAGCTCCTTATAGAAATAAATATTTCGAGATAATATATTATTGCTAATTTCAAAAATATTTATTTTAAGGTTATTTTGTGATTAAATGTTTTGCAAGATTTGTAGGTAATTAAAAAAAAAAAAATGTTGGTATCGATTGGGAAGAATTTTATTCGAATATTTTTGGCGAAATCGTCGGGAAGAATTTTGTTCGAATATTTTTGTCGAATCGTTGGAGAGGTTGAGAATTATTTGATGTACTGAATTATTTACGTTTATAGCATGTAGCCCACTTTCTGATGGGTTTTGCCGTTGCGCTGAATACATTGAAAATTCTCTTTAGCTTTTTGCGCGCGCGGGAGCTGACCGAAGATACGAAAGCTCGAGCTCGGCTAACCGCGAAACCTGCGGGTTCGGAATATGTGTATGCGCACCTGTTTACATTTCATTCTGCTCCATCAACCTTGTGATGGGGGTGGCGTGATGAGTTTACGCGCTAGATGCACTTCTCACCGTGTCATCCTAGCCAAGTTGCATCAGGATCCACGATAACAAGCCCATGTATATTTTTTTCCCAACGTCAACATTTTTTTTTCATTTGCTACTAATTTTTTTATCTCACCTTTACCGCAAAAAAAAATAATCATGATCCGTAAAAAAATATTACGTTCTTCGAACAGAAAAAGTATGCGAATCAACTAATTATTTTCTTCATGGAAAAAAATATACTCAAAAATATATGTCATATACAACTTTTCGGACGAAAATATATTTTTCATTCATTTTATATGTCTCCCAGATATATTTTTCACTCGCATATATTTCGTATACATCGCGAAATATATCTCAGTTATAGTATTTTTCGAACAAGATATATATCATATATTTTGGATATATTTTTCAATATATCTTGAGTGTACTTTTTTTCCATGAGCGGATGGAGCGAATCTCGATGGAATAAGAATCTGAAACGATCAATCAATAATATAGAAGGTGCTGAATACATTAATCTTGCATTAAAACAATCTTGAAACGAAACAGAAGCATTAATTTTTTTTCGAACGTGAACATTTTTTGTTGCATAAAAAATTTATTGCGTAAAAAGTGTGTGAACAGAACAATTATTTTCGACCAGTTAATTATTTGTTTGTTGACTTTATAGAAAAATAATCCTGTCAATATACTAATGAAACGTGACAAGAATCTTAATATAAAAAAAAAGAGAAAAAAAAGGAAAAATAGAATGTTGTTTTATAATATTCAGGTAATTCCATGGAGCTCGTTCTTCTAGATATATGCCATAAAATTTTATCGTAAAATTGTACGATACTCTTTGGTCCAAAGATGCTCTGAAAACGTTATGCTTCGAAACAGTGGAAAAAGGGATTTGGCACGTTTTGTGGCACCATGAGGTTTTTATGACACCACGTTCACTCAGCACCGTCTGCAGATGCACTGTTCAATAATTTCTCCTGCAATGGCATTAGTAACATAGCATGTTACAGTCGAATTTTACGTGGAGAATTGTCAACACTTAATTGTTTCAAGATCCTCACCAGAATTCGATTGGATTGGAAAAGTACTTGAGGCTGAAAAAAATCAATAAGGCCTGAAAAAGTAAAAATAGAATTTTGGGGCTGGGAAAAATCAATTTACTCTGAAGAAGGTCTTCAGTAAAATAAAATATATAGATCGTGATAGAGTATTTGAGGCTACCAATGGTA
Source organism: Tromatobia lineatoria (assembly GCA_949699805.1). Lineage (NCBI taxonomy): Eukaryota > Metazoa > Arthropoda > Insecta > Hymenoptera > Ichneumonidae > Tromatobia > Tromatobia lineatoria. The sequence continues at coordinate 1,304,568 of OX453052.1, forward strand.
TATTACGCTACAAGGGAGAGAAATACACGGTTTTTATCGAGGGTGAAGTTTGTTGAACCCGAACGAAGCGACGGCATAAATCACCTAAGAAGAAAATCACGCTCCTTTCCATGTAGCATGTAATATTGCTTCAAAATTCCGCTAGAAATAAACGTATTTCGTGCTTGCAACAAGGGTGAGAGGATTAGGCATTTTTAGCTGATTGATAAGTGCGCATGTGCAGTACAGTTTTATAACTATACAGAAAAGTACCTTTTTGTTTACTGCCGTCCTTTTCTGCCGGCTGCCGCACTTTTCTGCCTTTCGTCCCGTCGGTCAAGGATCGGTAACTTTTCACCCGTGTTGCAGGCATGGAAAGTGGTCTTTTTAGTGTCAATCAGAAAAATATATATTTATCCTTCATTGTATTTAAAATTGAACTGGCCAGAATTATGGAATTCGCTATTTCAGCCATTCGCAATTTTGACCATTCGCTATTTTCACCTCCATCTTATTAAAATGCAACCAAAATAGCGAATGATCAAAATGGCGAATGGCTTAAAAAGCTAATTCCATAATTCTGGCCATTCTACATTTAGACGTTCCTTATTTCAAAATTCACTATTTTAGCCATTCGCTATTTTGGTCACTCGCTATTTTGACCCCCACCCACATGAATGACTGTACCCTGGATCAATACAGCCGGTGTAAAAAACATGTTATCCTGAAAAAGTATTTTAGGCCATCCGTTATACCTACAAAAAAGAATTGACAACTAACAGTGCGAAAAACCCTGTTGCAGATTCGTGCATTCACCACTAATCCAGAAAAAAAAGCCAAGAAGAAAATCTCCAAGACAACCAAGAAGAAAGCTCCAAATCCAAGTGTCGGCGGGCTGTGAGTGAAATCGCGTGTCGACATCGAAGCTCGACTGTCAGTGCCGGGAGATGTCGGGGTGTAGGAGGTGTCCGTGTGTTTTGAACGATCGGAGCTGGGCCTGACTGGTCGAGATCGGTTGTTACAGGTCCGTGATTGGGACGAAGCTCGGGGAACCCCGGCAAATGTGGCTCTGTGCACGGTGAGCCGGGGATACGGGGGCCGGGGGGCCCGCGTTGGCGGGGCCAGTGGTGGGAGCGCTAGTGGGCCCAGTGGCCGTGGTGGGGGAAGGGCCCGTAGTAGGGGTGAGTCCGTCGTGAGGCTACCGCTGAGTCCGCGAACGCTGTGCGCCCCGGGGCCCGTGGCGGGGCCCCACGGCGGGGCCCATGGCCAGCAGCAGACCCAGCAAACTCACCAGCAGGCCCGGGACCACGCGGGGACCCCGCTAACCAGTGGCCCCGGCGGCGGCAGCGCCGGTGGCGCCTCCGGCATCGACGATGGCCCGGGTTCAGCCGATGAACCAATGGTCCACGTCGAAAGGCCCCAACAACCCGGCACCTGGATCTGCTGCGTGCCATGCTATTGGCTGAGACGCAGTAAAGCTGTTCACAAGGCCCTACTCACTTTCGCAATGCTACTCGTCACCAGTCTTCTCGTCACCAGTCCCGTTCTCTTTCTTATCACCACTCTACCGGAAGGAGATCAACCACGTGATTGCGCACCCTTGGTAAGCCAATAGCATTAGAGCACTCGTACTATATGTTGATTATTTGGGATTGTCGGTACTGTTAACGAAGGGTTGGCAGTTGGCACAAATTTTAGCCGATAAAAAATTCCTATGTATTTATTGTTCATTTTCTACGTTTATTTGACCCAAAAATTATCACGTCAATTTTATAAATTTGCATCACATTGAGAAAACGAATGTGAACATTTGAATCAATTGGAATTCGGAAAAATTGTTTGAGATTTTTTTGTGTATCTGGTATTTTTCAATAAACTTTCAGATTTTGTACTTTTTGTTATGGAGATATTTCTTACCTCTGTCAAATAAATAAATAAATAATTGAGATGAAATAAATACATAAGAATAAAGCATTTGTATTTTGAGTTAAGCAGCTTTGGATATTGACTAACTTTTGTATGGCCTCGGAACGAACTCCTCAACCATGAGCAAGCAAAATGAATACGGCCGAAAAACTTCCTATTCATTTACTAAAGTAAATAAACTATTAAGAGGGAACCTCTAATTAGAGTATCTGCCTTTTCAACTTTTTAGCTAAACTTCAATAGTTTAGCTAAAAAATGTATAAAATAAAAAAAATTTACAACATAAAAAATGTCAAGGCTCTGTAAAATATCAAATATTAAAGATAGAAATTCGACTGTGTTATTTGAATGGGTGAACTTCAAACTCGATGATGGAATTCTAAGAATCAAAATTATGAGCTTCGCTTTTGACAGGATCTTTACTAAATCGTATTCTACAATATTTTGGGCGGAGCGCAAAGAAAAAAAATATCGCTTTTTTTTGGCACACCCTAATATATCTATAATTATATAGATTTTTTAGCACAATCATAATTTCCATGATATTTATTGGCCAGCAGACTAATCCGTTCAGAATGTCCAAAGGAAAACATCAACGAACTCGCTGATCAAAAAAGTGAACAGACCGACATTTATAGTATCGAGTCACGCAAGACTCTCGAGCAAAGTCTTTGAAGCATCCAGCTGCAACATCAGTATAGCACACGTACCAATTTTTTTTTATCGCTTCAAAGTGGATCGCGCGTTCGTTAGTTTGAAAATTTTATTTTTCATTTATTTCAAGAGAAATTGGAGAAAAAAAAAGTAATTAAATCTACCGGTGGGAGCTTTGATAACGTGGATGGCGTGCACATCTCGAACGTGCGGTGCTTCACGAGCCACTGAATTTTTATCGGCTATAAAGGCGACGAGGAGAGAGACGAGTAGGCGGTAGCAATGGGAAAAAAAAAAGAAAAATATGTATACTATTTTATTCCGGCGGCTGTTCGCTTGCTTTGCATTTTTTTTTTATGTTTCTAACTCATTGTACCGTAGCCGGAGGCGGAAGGTCGCGATACTAACCGGGTTATGCACGTTAGGCCGTGACCGTGTGGCCAATGTGTGGACAGAACCGTGTTGGATCGAACCGAGCGAAAGCAGCTTCTTCACATCGTTATTAGAACACCAATGCTTTGCAACACACTCTTTATAATAGTACATACGAAGCTTTGAGCTGCTGAGGTGAAATAAATTCAATTATCCACGCTCCACGAAAGCTTTTGAATGAAATATGTAGTTGTGAATATATATATATATATATATATGCGGGTGTGAGTCACGCGACGTTGAGATAATATTGACAATGAAGTAAGTGCCGCACGTTCAGTGTAATCTCACTTATCCGTGATAATGACAGTTGTTTATTTGGAAAATGAAAAATAACTTGTTATAGTCATTTCAAACTGTCATTTTTTTTTCAACTATTGTTTGATTTTAGACACTGCAAACATTAATTCTGGGTTATAATGATTATGGTGAATTGTTGTCGAATTGATTTAAAAATTATTTAACATTATTGACAAAGGATTTTTTATAAATAAATATGAAAAATGGCAAGGCTTTTGCGATAAATTCTCAGCTGTAAAAAAAATAAATAGTCTCGATTTTCTCCGATATCGTCAAGATCCCCAAAATGGAAGAAAAACTTATTTTCAATCGTCCGATTTTTCCGAATACTAAAAAAAGAATAACAATAAATAAAATAAATAACAAAATAACAAAATACATGGAAATAATAAAATAATAATCTTTCGACAAATAATTGCAAATATATTTTTGTTCATTCCAAAGTTGCAAAAAACCGTCGTAAAAGTCATGGGAGCGAAAATTGATCTCCAATTGATTGATATTCAATAAAAGTGCAAACTGCACATGGTTTGCGTGTCAAGTGCATATGTACCAACAGTTATTTCATTGTATCGAGGATTGAAGATCAAACAAGCTTTGGTACTTTCTTCGCTATTTCCACTTGACTTCTCTCTCACTCTCTATCGTTGTACTGACGTGGCGTTCTTTCGTTTGCACTTGTTGCTCGACTACCGCAAAGTGCTAGATGCTCGGTGCAGAGTATACTACTGTTCTGGAGTGGCCAATTGCACAGTGGTTTAGCAGTGACTTCCGGTACCCGGAAGTTGCAATGCTCAGCCATGAGGATGTGGCTTGTAAGGCTGAAATGCGATACGTAGTAAATCGGGTGCTAATAATCATGTTTGACAGTGAGTATCAAAACTCGAGGGTGAGAACTAGACGTGAGGGCGACGGCATTTGCTCGGCCTTCGACCAGAGCCGAAGCCCTATTCCCAAGGTAAGGTTTCGATGGCAAATGTCAGCCTTACTGCCGCTATAACCTTTCGCTCTTCACTCGACAATGCTCAGCATATATAAAACATTTAACATCGATCAAACTGCAGTTTTCCACGGCATTGTAATCAGGATAAAAACAGAAGATTTGAAATTTTCGTAGAAAAGACAATATTATCGGACAAAAATTTGGCCTTCCAATTTTTGGTGCTCATTTTTATTGATCATTCGATTCACGATACTTATATAAAAATCATGATAAGTTGATCACTTTTTCCAAATTTTCTAAAGACTTGACGATCGCAAATTATACGTAATATTTTACATTATAAAAATATGGCAATCACCGGAAATGGATTTTTCAAAAATTCCTTCCTTCCAATGGTCTTTTAAAAATGTTCAGAGAAAACTCGATATTTGTATAATTCCACTGCGTTTGATTTCTGGTTTGATTTTCAATAAGTCCAGATCTCTCAGTACTTCCAAATCTAGCAAATGTAATTTCTTGATGAAATGAAATTCTACAGCTTATATCAAACGTCAATATTGACCGTAAAGTTGGTAAGTACGAAGTGCTCATTCACTGTTTCTAACTGAGCATAAACTGTTATACATGTACTGAACATAGTACGTTAGCCATCCACCGCTAGCGGTAACGTTGGTTAACAATACAGTTATAGCTAGTTAGCTCGTGAGTACACAATTATTAACGTGAAGCACGTGCATGGTTAGGTCCTACCACGATATATATACATATACATGTATATACTATAGTGATAGTCCGGTAGGTACGTACCTATCTGCACGAACCATATAATCCGGTGGACAGTAGTTCGGCGGAGCGACCGGAAGTTGGCAAGTTGCTTGCACTCCTTCCACCTGGTGCAGCGTTCACAGCGTTGTTGCTCGGCTGGTCAAGTTCTAGGCCACTCGGGACTATTAGTTTCTGGTGTCGCCGTCCAACGTTAGGACAAACGACTAGTCAGGAACACCAATGGACGAGACCATGGTATATATAGTCTCCTACACTGTGAACCTCTATCAGAATCCTTCGGAGCTCGTAGATTCCACATTCCCTGCGAGATTGCCTCGGACAATGAGCTCGATTCTTCACGTAAGAAGCGTCGTTCGAAGCAGATGATAAAAAAAGCAGGACCATAATGACAGGGAAAAACGAAACGTCAACGTTGAGTGATCACAGGATAAATTGTTGTTTATTCGAAGGTTTTTTCCATTATTTTGTTGATGAAATAAGCTGGCGTGTTTTGTAAACAAGAAAGGTTACTTACTGTCCTTTAAGTTAGGTGATTGAGTAGGATTTAGAAATTGATAACATTTTCATACGTTTCAAATTCGATATTTCGATATTTCGATATTTCGATATTTCGACATTTCGATATTTCGATATTTCGATATTTCGATATTTCATTTTACATATTGATGTTGCATATACGTAAGGGTTGATCAATATGATATTTTTTACCTAGGTTAACCCGACACTTGTCCCCTTTATTTGATTTTTGACATTTTACATTTAAAAAATTTCGATGCATGGTCGCCGGCCAATCATAGCGTGAGTTGAACGATGATAATGACTGCGAGATTGCCAAGATATCTTAAGCCAACAAATTGTTAGAAGAGGATTCATGCTGGGACATTTTAAATCTTGTAGAGAAAGCTTTTTTTTTTTAATTTTTTTTCTGAAGTGAAAATGTGACATGAAGGATACAAAAAATCACATCGTAAATTTTGACACGTTGTAGATCGACTGAAGGACGAATGTGTGAATTGAATTGCAGGATGAGGCTTGCATAAGAGAGCGTGACGGTACGGAAGGAGTCTGCGAAACGAAGCCTTGCCAGGAAGCCTCGAAGAGGATGCTCGCCTCCATGAAAACCGGCGTCGATCCTTGCAACGACTTTTATCAGTTCGCCTGCGGCAATTTTCGTGATCGAGAGCCCTATCAACCAAGCTCCAGCTTTTCAATGCTCCAGACACAAGTTGATCATCAAATTGAGAGTGAGTACATATAAATTGATCTATTTTGCCGTATTTGACATGGCAAGAACTATTTTATGCCGACTGTAATCAAGTTTTAATCTTTACCATTTAAAGTGAAAGTCAAATTTGGATGAAATGTTTTACATGTAGATTTCCGGGTTAGTAAATGCTTCTCATATAGTTAACACGATTCTAGCGCTGATTTACTGGTGAAAAAGACTTTCCCATACGATACCTTAATCTAACCGGATTTCCAATTTTTTTCTAGGGCTGTACCATTAAAATAAAAAGTAAAATCCGGGTTTTCAGTTTCGGAAGTGTTCTCTATATGGATTTTCTGCCTAAGAAATGTGTCTCGTATAGTTTTTACAAATCCGGTATTGATTCACTGGCGATGAGCTTTCTATTTTAGTCGGTGCGAGAAACGCGGTTTTATTCGCGTTTTACGTGCATGAAACTCCATTTCCAGAATTTTTGAAATAAAATTTTGTACAATACACGTGCGATAAATGTTAGAGTAATGCGAAATAGTTTTATGGCACTAGGATCATAAAGTACTATTGCCATAGAAATTTTCGAATCCAAATGGATTCCCAATTTTCTTACTTCGATCTTATGAACTCTTAGTGAATCAACAGTGAAATCTCTCCACAAAATCTGCTGCAAACTATCTGTAAAGTACTCCTCGGAATTCCTTTCTATTGCCAAAGGGCCTCATTTACTTCAATTTAAGAAATGAGTATTTTTATAACCGAGCTCAATAGTTTTTTCGCACTCTCTGTCTGGACCATCCGTATATACCTTAAGCCCCTCGTGTTCTACCGTTAATCTTTGGCTGATGTAATAGCCGAGGGGATTTGTGAGGAAAAAGCTCTCGGAAGAGTTCACAGTAACGAGCCTTTCATTCTCACATTTGCACGTTCTATTTTTGTCTGGTATAACTGATTTCACCTCCGTTTTCTATCCTCGCAGTCCTTTTGTTTGGAGGAAAATCCATCACCCTCTTCCCTTTCAGACAAAGTAAAAATATTGTGAAGCTCGGGGTCAGATCTGGACGACGGAACTTTCTGCTTCGAGAAACTAGTCAGGTTTGCTCAGACGAGCCTCGTTAATTACTCGAGTCTTCATGGCCGTTGACAATTTCCCACGAAAGTCGGAATCACAAATGTATATAAGCCCCTAATTTTTCTGGTCGCAATCCGTTGATTACGTTCTTCGCGATTTTTTCTATCAACAAAAGCACACGTGACGTTTTGATCGAACTCATTTTAGATTTTTTGCTGTTTGACGTTGACTATGATCGACTTTGACGCACGATGAGAAAAACGCATTGCTCACTGAGAGAAATGTTTGTATTTTCAAATATTACGCTGACAATTACTCTTCAGTGGTTTTTCGAATTAGTAACGTCGTCAAGAAGTTGAGATGCGTGTCACTGGCTCGTAGAGGTTATATCGATTTTTCCAAAAAAAGGAAAAACAATAGCTAACATGATGTCTTGATGTCTTTATTCGATAAGGCTGAAAATAGGCTGCTAGGCTGTGTAGTTTGATGTGGCGATATGTATCTGGCCCTGTTATGTGTTCTCCTCGTCGTCAAAGAGAGAAGCTTGAGGGGAACTCAAGCTCGCAGCGTTGTTATAGGAAACACACACGTCTTTCCTATCGTGACTTCCGACGTCAGTCTTATCAAGACGACAATAACTCTAAATATATAGTACATCGAAAATACGGACAACTGGACGGACTGCACATTGTTTACGATGTTGAGCGAGAAGCCAAATAAACTAATGAAATTGCGGGATATTAAGTAACTACGAATGAGGTTATTTTTATGCATCAATGCCTTTGCCATTCAGAAGCAAGATTGATCTTCAGGCTCGATACATATTTTTACGTATAGATCATTCCTAGCCATTTAAGTTTATTTAGGTTTTTTTTTCGCTCTTTCAAAGCAAGTTTCGCTATTCCAGATCAATTCTGACTAATTTTGTTTTCCAGATCTAGGCAAATTTATTGTTTTTTTTATCCAGACTAGTTTCGACTGTTCAGACTGATCAGGCATTGTCCAACTTTTCAGGCATTGTCCAGGCAAATTTTCCCTTTCCAGGCCTTATAAAGACAAACTTTGCTCTTTCATATGAATATGAACGACTTAAACTCTAGAATTGCAACAACGAAACGAACTACGAATGCGAATAAAGTTCCAAATGAAGATAACTAAAAAGTGGAAGTCAGATGTAAGCGGTGAAGAATTGAAGTACAGAACGAAAAAAAAATTGAAACAGAGCAAGAGTAGAATGAAGTGATTGTCATCGTCAAATGTTGATCGTCAGTGGTTCACCCAACAAGGAAGACGATCACATCGAGACTCTCGCACGAAGGAAACAAAGTTGAAGAATGAAATCGTCTCACGTTCGTTCGGGGAAACGGTTCGGAAGGCGTCTCGCTTCTGTCACACGACTGCCAACCCAGTTCAATCGCTAGCACGAGGTCGGAAACTACCCTCGGCTCCTCCCACTGTCCACCGAAAGACGTAGATACGAAAGAGGGAAAGCCAGAAAGTTGGCGCCAGTTAGTTTGCTTTTTTTTATCGTCTCTGGCTCTGTCGCGAAGAACTGGACTTGGCCGCGTGGTTTGGGTATGGGAATCTCGGGGAAATGGACTTTCCTTCCACAGGGAGCGTGTGTCACGGCTACCACGGATTCAATCTGTCGCATGTGCGACAGAACAATGATTTTACCTCTTTTTTTAACCAGCTGCAAGATCGCGGAATGTCACAGTTCACTTTTCAACAACGCTTTAATTCTCTCGGCTACCGAGGCGGTTACCGTTGGAAACTCACACCTTTTACTTGATCATAGAGGAAACTTCGTTTTCGTGGAACAAACAAATCCCGGATTCTCATGTCCGATCAATCAATATGGTCTAAAACATCGAGAAAAGTGATTTGGGAATGAAACCCGATGGACGTGTGTGTGTGTGTGCGTGTGCGTGTGCGTGTGCATGTGCGTGCGTGTGTGCGCGTGTCACAATTGCCTATAAGGCAATTCTAGGTTTTCATAGCGAAGTTTAACAAGCGCTTGAAAGGTTAATTACTTAAGGGCCCAGTTAAGGTCAATCATGGTACCAAGTGAATGAATCAATATTGATTTTTCCGATATGGGCCTTGAACCATAATTTTAAGATTTATAACGAAGTTTAATAAGGGCTTGACATGTTAATCACTTAAGGCCCCAGTCAGGCTCAATCATGATACGAAGTTGACTGATTATTCATATAGTTCTGTCCGCACGCACGTCACGCACCTAGATACAAACAAAACTGATTCCCGCTGGCAATCAATTTCGTGAAATATAATTGTAAATAGCACAATTATACAATATTTTATGTTTTCAACATTTCCCTGTTGTTTCGTGATTACTGATAAAACTTCAAACAAGTAAATTCTATTTATCTGGCATTCTTAATTGAAAATAAAAACGTTACTGTAAACTACTAAACTTGAGTTGGTAAAAAGTTTGGAGATCGATTTTATTTTGCGCCAAAATGCGATAGACGAGCGAGGATAATACAGCGACTGGAAGTGAGTAACTGCTTCAAGAACAAAAAGAGTCTCCGCAGCGACTCTGAGACTTGAGCGAATCAATAAAGTTTGGGAAAGAAGTTTAAAAGCAGATCCATCTACGAAGAGCACATGTACAACGAGAGTGACTGAAAGCTCGTATAAAAAAGCTTGGGTGAAAGTCCGTTTGCGTTGCAATGCTCTCAAAGTCCTTTAACGGTTCTGGTGATGAAACGAATACTTTTTTGGACGTGTTTCGAATATGATATTAAGGTCTTATTTCATTGGAGTCTCCGCTGCTTACAATTATGAAAGAATATTTATAACGATCAATGACAATCCAAGGATCAATACAATTCACAGCATTTTTTAAAGTACGTAAATTACGTTAAAAAAAAAACGTAAATTTTAATGGATTCAAATTTGCCATATACCATTTTCTTCGTTATTAAAAAACGAAGCGATTTGTGTGCGAAAACTCCGTTTACTGCTCATGGGAACTTTCTATGCGTGGGGTTGCTAGCGACCCCAGTTGTGTATTAAAAGGTAGAAAAAATTATACATGACGTGTAGAGTTATAGCTACTTTACAGAAATCCAGAATCTTTTGCCAGTGATTTTTTCCCATTTGGCGTTTCTCCATTGGTTACAATTTTTGTTCATTTTTGCGTTTTCCCCAAATTTTACATTGCATTAAATTTTAATTCCTTGACTTTCAGGGTCATCCACATGGAGTTAATGTGTACAAGAGCAGAACTAATCTCTTCAGGCTCACATGCTTTTGATAATAAGTGATTGAAAAGCAGCTCGAGCTATTAATTGAGTGGCGTCAAGGTAATGCGAAGGAGGGGAGGGTATTATTCCGAAGCCTTAGACTTGAACGAGTAGCAGCTTTGATTTTACGTAAAAAGAAAAGTGTGCCTGAATAATCGGAGCTTTGAGAGTAAACTTGATTAATCCTTCGTCGTAAATCGTTCAGAGGGTCAAGTCCGTTCTAAGCTTCTTGACGTCAGTAAATACACGTTTAGCACCAATCGAATTAATCTTCTTCGTTGTTAGTTTAATGCTTTTAGACAACTTCTTACAAGAAAGTTTCGTCAGCTTTTATTGAACCAAAAGATTAGCACCGATCGAATTAATCTCCTTCTTCATTAATTTAATGCTTCCAGGTAACTTTTTATTCATAAAATTTCGTTCTTTTTTTATAAATAAAAAGGTTAACACCGATTGAAGTAAGTTTCTCCTCAATTAATTTAATACTTTTAGTCAATTTTGTACCACGAAATTCCGTTAGGTTTAGTTGAACGAAATTGCTACCACCAATTAAATTAATCTACTTTTTTTTATTGGTTCGATGTTTACAGTCAACTTTTCACAATAAAATTTTATTACCTCTTGTTACAAAATAGTTATCCGACAGCGCGAAAAACCCAAAGTTTAAGATTAAAAATAAGAGACGATATTCTATATACATAAATATAACGATATTCTATATGTTTGTAAGTCGAGTTGGTGCAGCGGTCATAGAGTTTCGGTAAAAGTTTGAAACGATAGGCGAACGTTCCGCGTAAGAGTCGTAAAACATAGTTACTTGCGAGTCCAGACATTCGCGGTGACTATAATTATTTATTTTAGCTTGTTTAACGAGGTCGTAATGTGTGGGAGTAAACTGTTCGTGAGCCGCTGTTGTAAGGTCGAGGTCAAGGCTACGTTTATATTACTTGAAACTACTTAAGTACAAAATTGCAAGCATTCTAATTGAAACTTAAAACTCACGGAATTCGAAAGTGGCAAATTGTTGTATTAATATGCACGACTGAAAAAAAAAAAAATTAAACAAAAAATAATTGAATTTTTTTTTACATCGTTGAATCTTTAAGTATTTGGTGGAATTAATTCTTTTTTTTCGATGTAAAATTTTTTTTCAATTTTTTCAATTTTTTTTTATTTGTAAATGTGCCATAAGAGCCCATGTTAAAATATATGCAAAAAAAATTAATTTTGTGTAAACGATGTGGACGAAAATTCCCAAAAAAATCATGTGAGTTTGTTACGACTTATTAAAAACGCGGTGATTATTTTAGATTTTTCTGTGCATTTTAAATTGTACTGACGAATCTCCTTAAATATTGTAGTTCACGGCGTATCGTTGCGAACGCACGCGCGATTTACTGGCTCAAATGGTATTGACTAACTGGTCTGTATAATTGGCCATCGACTAATTCTCACTCAATTGACGACGGAGTTATATTGCGCAACTACTTCCGGTATTGCTACCTAACTTGTAAGGGATGGCGCGTGTCCACCGAAGGTTCTCAACTCCATAGGTACTGCTTTCTATACTATCGATACTGTCATAGGGTAAGTAGATCAAAATCCTTTGACTAGCAAATCATCCGACCAAATCTGTCTGCGTGTAAACACAGTCAATGTCAATCGACCGATTGGTACCGCCAATCAACCAGTTGATAACGCCAATCAACCGGTTGATAACGCCAACAAAACCACGTCTAACGCTCCAAGCATTTAAGGATGTATGATACGTACAGTCCCGTCAAAAGTGAGTTTCAGAGACAATTTCGATCACTTCCCGAAGGGATAAAAATTGGAAAAAAATAAAATAATGAATTACGTGGATTTTTTTTACAGTGTACTGAAAACTCCATTTCGAGTGTGTCAAAATTTTGATTTTTGAAATGGTAATTGCACAGAGACATGCTTAGTTTTTAACAGAATCATATTTCCACTTCTCTTCTTCATAGAAACTGCAGTAGCGCAAAAACCGAGTAAGTGCTTGAGGCTCCTGACGATTTCTCATTGGGTTTCATACTATGGCACTAGACTTTTCTCGTGTACTCCAATTTTTTATTTTTTTTTTCACCACTCTATCTTGCTTTACACTTTTCTCTTGCATGTCTTGGGTTTTTTTAGTTTCATTACGTTTGTTTCTGCCGTCGAGAGTCACGCCAAGACCAAAAACCACGAGGCCCTCTTCGACACAGGTTCTTTTGGTTTTTTTTATTTTTTTTTTAGCACTTCCGGCTTGCCTGCGGTAGCGCAGTTACCGTGCTTCTAACCCTGCTACTGGGTCTACCAAATCCATGAGCTTTTTCGCGTGCACGAGGATGAAAGCTACTAGAAAAAGGCCAAGTCGCCGGGAGAAACGCAAAGCGAAGAAGGAAAAAGAAATGTCGGTCGCCTGAGGCAAAAGTCTTCATACATATATATTGGGCATTCACCGCCAATTCAGCAATTTAAATCGCAAAATAATTTGCGAGATTTTATTACCACTCCAAAATAGTTTCCGACAATTTCATAGAGGAAACTTTGTTTTCGTCAACAAATGGTTTTTTTTTTTGAGATTTTCATTTCCGGATAGTCAAGATAGTGCAAAACATCACGAAAAACGATTTTTAATAAAGGTTTGTATTTGTGTGTGCGCAGATTTTCTTGTACGATGATTATCGTAATTGTAAATCACTTATTTAAATGAACACGATATCTGGCCGTGCATTATTCTCGGTATTTCGCTTTTAATCATCCAACTGATTCGATCTTGCTATAGATCGGTAGATTAGCTGCCACCGAGTATATCGTTTTTTTTAACTAACGAGACTGTTTCGTTGAGATAAGGAAATTATTTCTTTCTTATGCTCATTAAGTCAATGTTTCTTCACAGGCAATAAAATGTTTTATTCGAAATTTATATGCAACATTTTATTGAGATTGGAGACATATTTGTTGAAAACAACAAAAAAAAAGGGATAATTTACCGATATCTTTGGAATCTATTAAATAACATCTATCGGTGTACAATGTGAATAAAATCTACTTGAAATTTGGTGTATTTTTACCGGAAGTACTATTATATGAAATTTAGTATACAAGTGTAATGTCAAATTAATGTATGGTACAGCATATTCAATAATTTACTTCAATTTTACAGCAAAAGTACTTGAATTTTAATAATTTGCTTTATTCTCATTCAAACAAGATACATTTTCTTATATTAAGGCCAAAAGAATTTTCAAAAAAATTGTTTAGTGCTATAATACAAAAAAAAAAAAAAATTTCAACGTTACGAAAAATTCGACCTGGAAAACCCCATATATAGCCATACTGTCAGGTTATTTTTCCGTGCGTAAAGCCGTCAGCAATGTCTCTTTTTTCATTTCTAAAACCGTTCTGGAATATTTAACGTGGCAAGTAAACCGAGTGTGTTTCTATTGTGGCGATACAGAAAAGCGTAGAACGTGATCCTCGTTTACGTTTATAGTCTGCAGCAACCACTGAGCCGATACGTAGCTCCAGGCAGGCGCGTCTTCTTCGTGCCAGCGAACTTCAATAAAGATAGTTATTATTCACCGATGACCTAATGCTCCACTTGTTCGCACTTTGACTAATTCCCTTGTATCTATTAATAGCCAGTGTCTATAAAAATATAATTGATTATTACTCGTTTTTATTCTCGTTATATATACATGTCGTTTTCGTTTAGCTTCAATATAATCTCGACTGTAAAAAACATGTAAAGTTATAGAGTAAATCGTTGGAGAAAATCGTTGGAGAAAATAGGGTGAAATTAAATGTCTTATCTACGTGTTAATTTATTCTTCAAAACAGTAGGAAAGAAAAACAATGATATACATACTTGAGCTCGAAGAATCGGCCAATAATATATTTAACCTGTTACTAAGGTACTTTTCCTATTCAAACAGTGGACAGAGATAATGGTTTCGTAGATAACGGCAAAGAATACCACTGGACAATTTTCAGAATTGCGCAATGAACTCACGCAATCAATGCGGAGATTGTGCAGTCTTCAATTTTTCCCTGTCGATAAATCTGTTATTTTCATAAATTTTATACCGAACAAACAACTGTAAATATTTTTTTCTACAAGTGCGTAATTTTCCGATGAAGAAATAAGATAAAAGGGATCGGAGTCCATGGATAACGAAAGCAAATACTACCACAGAGATAACTAAATTAAATTGTTATTATTTCTATGATCATTATTGTTATCGTCATTATTATTGTTATTATTATCAACAGTACGTGGAATTGTTGTGAACTGCTTATAAAGGCATCGAATAATTATCTATATTCAATGAGGTGCCAACACTCGGCTGCAATAGTTGTTAACCATTCCATCATCATAATTAGTACCTACGAATGTAAGTCAACGTTCGGTTCCAGTTCGATAATCAAGGTACAATAAGGTAAAGCATCCGCAATATTTCAATGAAAATTCGCCTACGTAAATTACCTGAAAAGAACAATAAATATTTATCATTGCCTACACTATTGCTGATATTAATTTTGTTAATTTTATCGAAATAAAAACAAAGAGGGAAATATTTCGTTGGAATCATCAAATAATTTATAACGCTTGTTGAATTATTCATCAAACAGTCGAGACCGTAATAAACGCTTAATTGAATTGATTGAATATTTTATACCTTCAGTTATATTTTTTTTCTTCTGATCCATGCAACTATAGTCATAATTACAGTAACTAAAAAATAACTGGTCGTACAAACAAAAAATGAATAGTCGTTATATATAGTAACTCATACTATAATTTTCTCCGAATACAGAATTAAAATTTTTTCGTTTCCTAGAAACACGAAGGAGAGGCTCTTTTTTTATCATACTAAAAAAATGAAGCGTCAGGGAGTATTTAACATGGCGGCAGTTGGCCCTACCAATTGCAAGCTAAAATTGCCATTTGTCATCCTTGTCGTGACATTTTGGGTCGTCGCAACCGATTCCGTCGATAACGATCCACGCAATTGTCAGAATTGCTACAACTGCTACAACTGTTACAATTGCACCAATTGCAGAAACTGCAGAAATATTTCCAATTGTCACAACTGCACAAACTGCTCAGACTGTCAAGAGTGTCAAGGATGCCACGATTGTCGATACCTCAAGAACAGCACGAACAGCAGAGGTTGCACTTCAAGTTCTTATCTTCATTACTGCGTCAATTGTCACGACTGTCGAGAGTGTCAACAGTGCGAAGAGTGCAGATACGTTAATAATAGCACTTACAGCAGAGACTGCACTTCCTGCATTTACATCCATTACTGCACTAGATGCAGTCATTGCCAGGAATGTCAAAAGTGCGAAGACTGCCGATATCAAAAAGGCAGTACCAACTGCAGGTACTGCAATTCTGGCACGTACAATCATTACTGCACTCGCTGCGACGATTGTAATGAGTGTCAGCAATGCAACAACTGCCGAGGTCTGAAGGGCTGCACAAACCTAACGAACTGCAATAACTGCTCGTATGTTCATAACCGAGTCTGCTGCAGACATACACAAGCTGCAGATTCGCATAATCAAAATTATTGTTACGATTGTTATATAAATTTGGCAGTATTTCCTGTTTTCGAAAAAAGTGCCAACGCTACAAGTGAGGAAAAAAGTGAAGTCTTCAAAAATTTTATAAGTTCTTATATGAATAGAGTGGGAAAAAATGTCAATGCAACGGAGGAGGAAAAAAGTGTACCGTTCCGAAATTTTATAAGTTTTTATAAGACTCTAGTAGAAAAAAATGTCAATGCAACGAATGACGAAAAAAGTGTACCGTTCCAAAATTTCAGGAGTTTTTATAACAATGCAACGGATGTGGAAAAAAGTGGACCTGTTGAAGATTTTATAAGGTTTCATGATAATAGAGTAGAAAAAAAGAGAACTTGAACTTGAGCATGGTAAAAATGAATGAACTCATATTTTAAGGTAGCTGATCACAGATTTTGGTGGTTAATGTAATTTGAAATATAGTTGTATTGTAAACATTTTTTATTTGAAGCTGTGTAATTTTTTTCATGAACATTATTAAAACCTCACTAAACAGGATTTTTCCCCTTTTCTAAATTTTGTAAGGCTGTTGTTGTGGAAATTGTCGGTTAGTAATCCCAAGATTTCGTAAAAAAAAAACCTTTTCACAAAGACATATCCGAATATTTTTCTACACTGTGTGTAATGAAACCGATTTTAATATACTGAAAAAGATGAAATATAGGTTAATAATAGGATGGTTAAATAATGGGGTTATCGTCGGTCAATGATAGGATACGGGGATTTATTATTTGAGTAGATGGGCCAATTATAGGGCCAGCGTGGATCAATGATAGAATACGGGAATCCATTATTAAAGTAGGGTGGGTCAATAAAGGGGATAACATAGGCCAATTATAGGGACAGGTTGGGTCAATGGTAGGGACATGTTTGGTCGATGATGGGAACGTGTTTGGTCAATGATGGGAAAATGGTCGATCGATGATGGGAACATGTTTGGTCGATGATGGGAACATGGTTGATCGATGATGGGACCATGGTTGGTCAATGATGGGAACATGTTTGGTCACTGATGGGAACATGGTTGGTCAATGATGGGAACATGGTTGGTCAATGATGGGAACATGGTTGGTCAATGATGGGAACATGGTTGATCGATTGTGCGACCATGGTTGGTCCATGATGTGGATGGCGTCAGTGAATTATGTGGACGGGGTCGGTCAATGATAAACACAGGACAGGCTAATCAAGGGGACAGGCTGGATCACTGAAATGATTGGGGAACCAATTATCGAATTAAGATGGTTCAATGATGGTAACACGGAATGAATCATCGGACTAAGATGAGTCAATAAAAGTTACAGCGCTTTAAATGGTATGAAGTTCTCGATCAGTTATCGATTGGCTTTGGCATTTGAGATGTTGGATTTTCCAAATGCCCTTAACAATCTTGTACCTAAGTCAATTCTGGGGTCTTAAGGTGCCGAAGGCCAAGAGCTGTGTGTACTTATACACGACGTTGCAACAGAACTTACATCGCAGTGAGTATAGTATAGATTGTATGTATTGACTACCTTTATAAGGGTGAAGTTGCTTTGGCCACTAGTGAAGACGAACGTCGATCCTCCACTACTGCAGTTCAGTGGGGCAGACTGGTCGGGTGAACTCTAACCAAGCAAACTTTGACGTGGATTAAGGACTTGCTCAACTCGATTCCGCTTCTTCACTCTCTCTCTATCTCTATCTCTCGTTATCGATTCTAACTTGGGCCATGCACGTGTCATAAGCTAAGAGTTGATATGATACATCGACTGTCGACATCCTGATGTGTTCGAATGACAAATGTCCACATATTCACAAAGACTAAACACATAAAAAATAACGCATCGACCAAATGTTCATAGTCGAAAAGTGCACAAAGTCGTCTTGGCAACTTTTGTCATATGACTTCGTAATTTTTGCTAGATCCGTCTCTTTACTTTACTACTCTTTACAAGAAAAATACCAAAAGTATTTGTATTTTTAAATACCGAAAGTATTTTGTATTTATAAATACCAAAAGTATTTTGTATTTCAGAATACCAAAAGTATTTTGTATTTTAGAATACTAAAAGTTTTTTATATTTCAGAATACCGAAAGTATTTTGTATTTTTAAATACCGGAAGTATTCTGGATTTTTAAATACCAAAAGTATTTTGTATTTTTAAATACCAAAAATATTTTGTATTTTAAGATACCAAAAATATTTTGTATTTTAAAATCCCCGAAGTATTGTGTATTTTGTATATTGAGTATTTTTATGTATTTTGCCCAGCTCTGATATTACTGGGCTGAGTAAGATTTATATAAATCCGGATATGCAGATGGTGGAACGAAAGATCGATCGGGGTGATGGCAACGAAGCAGCAGTTTGCGACGGAGCTTCTACCAATTTGCAGTTTGGCTTACCAAGCTCGTGTCTCTCGTTTGCCGCGCAAAACTCACCTTGTCAAGAGAGATAGATTGTATCGATTCCTAATTTATAGTCAAGTTTACTCATGGTAGCTACCATTAGCCCAGTTTGCTTTATACTTGGCTTCGGTTTTGCCAAGTATTTTCGGCATCAGCGCGTTAAAATGTTTGATGTTGCACTATATACACGGTGGGAATCGCGGTAACACGAATTTAACGGGGTTTTCGCAGTGTTGAAACGTCTGTCAAGTGTCACACGTTAAAACGCGCGTCAATCAATCGAGCCTCGAACGAGAGTGTTTGATTGAAACAAAATTAAACGGAACTTCCATCGCTCGATGCTCTAATGGACTTTTAAACAGATCGATCCTCTCGCTTCTGCTAACTGAACAGCGTGATGAATTTTCACTTTATCGTGACAATCTGGCATTTTTATTATCATTTCTAGGCACTGCGGTGAAATTTACATATTATTAACGATTAAATTACTTTTTAAGTTCCTGTCACGATTGAGGTTTCAATTCAGGCATTTTCTATCAGTGACACCTTCTTAATTTTTGTGATACCGTCAAAAGTTCATGGAAAGATATTTTGTCACGATATTAAGACAACTCGAAACCGTCATTATCTATTGTTCGTATTACAATAGGTCGTCGGAAATATTCAAGAAATAAAGGAAGCAACACTTTTTTGGTGTTTTGATTTAAAAAAAGCATTTTGCATAAAAAAAAGGAAAAGGGTCCAGTAGAAAGAAATACATCGGTGTAGCACAAAACATAATGAATATATATATTTTATATATGCATCAGAATCCCTGCACCAAATACTATGCTAATTAGGTGCACTCATTCTTGCGAAAAATGGAGTTAACAATGCAGATAACCTCGTGATATGACTTATGGTCAGTTGAAAAATTTTAATTTTCCTGATTGTGATTATGTGTAAAACGCGTAATAGAAAAAAAAAAGATTGTGACTTTCATTAACAATTCTGTG
Organism: Tromatobia lineatoria; assembly: GCA_949699805.1. NCBI lineage: Eukaryota > Metazoa > Arthropoda > Insecta > Hymenoptera > Ichneumonidae > Tromatobia > Tromatobia lineatoria. The sequence continues at coordinate 1,324,136 of OX453052.1, forward strand.
ATTTGTGTGCGATGGGCACTTCATTTTTTTTCTCTTTTTTTTAAAGATTTTTAATAGGTAGAATTGCAGTTATTGTTTTTTGAGAAAATCAGGTCTCGAAACGACGTCGTAACTTCCGCTGAATAGTTTCGTGTGATAGTTGCTTGTTATCGTAATTTTCACTTAGCAACCTGACAATATTGTACATTCTCACGATATTCTAATTGAATGAAGGAAGCGAATGTCAACATCTTTGGGAGGAAAATAAGTCGTTTGAATATTATGAAATGGAAGTGGAGATACGGGGTTCGCTGGGCTGCCAAGGAGCACAGAGAAGACGGAGCCAAATAGTCTCGGAATCGTGCGGAAGGACGAACCAACACGGACATCGATTCCCGATTTATAGCAGTGAGAGGTTTACCCATCGCTGCTCCCATTAGCCCAGTTTGGTCGAAGAGCTACCGACTAGTATGATGGCCCGGGTTTCTGCTCAAGCGTCATTTCTCGATTGATATGATTTTAAGATTCTTGAAGACATTCAAAATTCAATGAACGGCACCTTGAAAAATATTTTCATTCTATTAATGGATAAACGAAGTATGGAAAACACTCGAAAATCGCATTAGTTTGGTTAAAATACTTAATACAAAGCTTATCCCAGCCCATTTTCTGTTGAATTCGATATTTAATCTGATCACGCAATATGTCCAATGTCATGTTTCATCTCATCCCATTTTTCATATGTCCAATGTCATGTTTGATCTCATCCCATTTTTCACTCAATCACATATTGTATTCGTATTTTCTCCACCACATATTTCTATGGGCTAATGCAAACAAATCGCGTTTTTTCTCGATTGATATGATTTCAAGATTCTTGAAGACATTCAAATTCAATGAACGGCACCTTGAAAAATATTTTCATTCTATTAATGGATAAACGCAGCATGGAAAACACTCGAAATTCGCATTAGTTTGGTTAAAATACTTAATACAAAGCTTATCCCAGCCCATTTTCTGTTGAATTCGATATTTAATCTGATCACGCAATATGTCCAATATCATTTTCATCTCAGCTCATTTTTCACTCGATCACATATTGTATTCCTATTTTTTTTTACCACATCTTTCTATGGGAATATTTAAACGAATAAGAATAAAAGAATAATAGAAAAATCGAAATAGCAAACTGCGGTAACAACTGTTGGAGAAATGGCTATTTTTCTGCCCATGGAGAAATGAATGGTGGTAAGAATACGAGATGATATTCTTAAAATATTCTTACAATCTTAAAAAAACTCGAAAGAGGCGATTCCATCTCGCGACCGAAAAGGCAGAAAGACGGCTGAAAGACTAGTGTAACTGCACGAACCATGCTACACTTACTATAAATAATTCACGTTAATCGATATACGAACACTACAGTCCGTCACGCACTTTGTTTCGCGTAACATAAACACAAGTACACTCGCCATAAAATATACCTGTGCAGCATGAAATAAAAAATTAATTCAGTCCACTTTTACCAGTAAATTGCCTTCGCAATAAATCAATAAGAATAAACCTCATTTATAAACCGTATTCTCAATATCGTAAAAATAGTGTCAACACATTTTTTTTTTCATAGATAGACTTAAAACAAAAATTGTTTCAGTCACTTTGAAGAATATTATTATTTTCGCTAGAACAAAAAATTTATCATAGTGATATTAAAATATAGTGGCGATAAAAAAACAGTGAGTTTTTTGACGTTTCACTATTTCGACCTCTATCTTATTGCAATGCAATCAAAATAGCGAATGATAAAAATGGCGAATATCTGCAAAAGCAAATTCCGTAATTATGGCCATTCTACATTTAGACGTTCCTTATTTTTAAATTTGCTATTTTAGCCATTCGCTATTTCGACTCACACCCAAACTGTAATGCATACATCTGGTATAAATTTTTTTTAAATTTCAATACATATATACCGATACATTATGGAGATATTGATTGCAGACTGTTTGGCATAGACGATGTACAAAGAACGTATGCTATATCTATGGATGAGTCTGGGATATATCGACGGGAATATAAGTTACTGGCAATGGATACGAGAAAAATTTTGTATTCCATGCGCGGACTCTGTCATATCCTATTCTACTCCCGCACTACTTTTTTTCTCTCACTATTTCTGGATTCCCTGGCGACAAAGTCGATCATTCTCTTTCCTCTTTCGCATCGCGAAAGAGATGGAGGTACGCTGAAAGGTTCCGAACCTTCACTACGGATACTCTGAGTGCCGCGTGAGTTTTCTTTTTATGCTTGCTGCTCGACAACTCTACTTTCAGTAGTATTGGTACTGTTAGGTCAGACATTGTCTCTGCGGACGTCCAGGTCAGTACTGATCGACGTAATATCAACGTCATCGAAGTTCCATTCTCTGCAGTTAGCTATGACTCTGACCCTAAAATATTAAAAAAAAAACGATGCAAGGAGTAAATTGCTGACAAGTTTTAATAAAATAATTTAATTAGAATCCTTCAAATATAAGCTCATGGTAAGTGTTTATCATTGGAATAGTATCTTTATAGACTAAGTACAAAAAAATATCGACCAATCTGGTCGACGCATCGAACCAAACTGCCTTACAAGCTGATATTCGCACGCCCTCTACCTTGCTATATTATCGCGTTGCGCCTGGTCACGGAAATCTACAGAGAACGAAAGAAGCATAAAAACCGAAGGAAATAAAAATGTCAACTGAATTTTTCAAACTGATGAATAATCAAAATGGGGTGAGCTTAGAGGCCCATCAAGGGACTTAGAATAATCCGACATAGAATAAGGAACTTGAAATATTCTGGCTTGTAAGTCCCATGAATTTCCCTTTCCCCTCCTCCGAGATGTGACAGACGCCCTCCCCCCAAATTTGCGTAAGTCCCACGATTCTTGACAGACCATCAGCGGCCAGATCTTTTTATAAAAACGGGAGAGAGATATGGTTAGAATAATCTGGGTCAGGAAACCATGGGGGACTTGGGATAATCCGTGTAATTATACCGTGTAATAAAACCGCCCATGGTGAATTAAGGTCCTTCTGACATGGAATGCCCCACATATACTACACGGCGGCGGCGACAGGGTTTTTTTTTATAGAGAGATACATGCATTTGCGATGCTGTAAGCAGCTTTTGCCGTTGGTTGTGGCGAATCAGAACTTGGGGTTCTGCTTTATATACGAAGGTGTTCCGCGGCAGTAAATATTCTGTGCGAGCGAAGAATACTACCCGGAACGTCAAAGAAGTTCGAATGTTGGTAAAAATTCAATTCCGGTCTTGGTGAAGCTGCGGAAATGCGAAGGCAGGACGCGACCGTCGCGATAAGACCAGACTGAAGAGTCAGGAAGGTGAATAGCACAACTTATTCGTTTTCTTCCTGTTTCCGGTCACAGACTTTCGTCGATATCCCGGATCTAAAGTTTTCCAAATATTGAGTATCTAAAAAAAAACTTAAAGCTGCAAAGCTGCGCTATGTCGAAAATGAAACATTTCAGTGAACAAGGATGCACAATGGACATCCTTGCATATTACTCCCTCATTATTTTGTGATTTATGAAAATCTACCTCTATGACGAAGTACTTCATCAATTTTGGCTTTTTAATAGAGATAGTTTTGTACAAAGCGAAAAATAACATGAAAGCAATGTGCAAAAATCTACTTTGTAGCTTTGTTTTATCACACTTTAGATACGTTACAGCAAAATTCGAATTTATGAAAATATTCAGAATGCCATAAAATTAAAACCGCTTCATTCTTAGTATATAAATAAATCCAAAAACACGACTTGAAAAGAAAATGCACTGATATATACTGTGATGCTATTTTCCCAGAAAGAAGAAAATACATAGAGAAACCTTTTCACATTCACCTATTCGGTGATGCAATTTTACAGAAAGGTACTCTACTCGCATTCACAAACTCCTTTTATAGATCTCACTTACGAATTTATATAGGGCCTTAGCCGCCGTAGCGACAATAAAAGTGAGAAGATCTAAGATGTCCAATAATAAAAAGGAAAAGAGATAGTTTTCCAGGCTAGACTTTAAACCTATAGTAGAGTGGGCGGTTCGTACTCATTTCAGTCAATTTCAATAAATAAATAACTCCATATACGAAACAAAATAAATTACTTACTTAAAACTCCAAATTTTGAATATTACAAAAATCGGTTCAGATTATTTTTGAATTATTTTGGATCGATGGAAAAAGCCAGTCAAAAAATTAAAATACGGTTCTTGGGCCAACGCAAAAATCCGGAGTACCACGAAAAATGTCCATGTACCATAAAATCGTGGGTGGGGGTCAAAATAGCAAATGACCAAAATAGCGAATGGCTAAAATAGCGAATTTCAAAATAAGGAACGTCTAAATGTAGAATGTCCATTATTATGGAATTCGCTTATTCAACCTTTCGCCATTTTTATCATTCGCTATTTTGAATGCATTTTAATAAGATGGAGGTCAAAATAGCGAATGGTCAAAATAGTGAATAGCTGAAATAGCGAATTTCATAATGATGACCATGCTAGATCCTTCCTTAGTTCCTAATTTCGAAATTCGCTATTTAAACTATTCACTATTTTGGTCATTTGCTATTTCGACCCCCATCCGTATTATGATCCACCCAGGATAACATTTTTAAATGAGTAAATCATTAATACAACCATTGTTTTATTCTGTTTTAGAGATGCTCGCGAACGAAACGGGCAAGATGACCGGTGTGTTCGAGAAACTCGGCCTTTTCCACGAGAGTTGCCTTCGTTTCAAGGACAAAGAAGTCGACTTCGCACCGGGTAAGCCGAAATATCGCTCATTTCTCTCCCCCTACTCCTCGCCTCTTCACCAATGATAAGCGCATGCACCAGTAGGTACATATTAAAGTACGTGCGCCACCTATATACAACTCATCATCATTGGAATACGACCAGAAACCGACACAAACTAGAGAGACCGGCTCACCAACGAAAGAACACAAAAGAGCGCTTCGATATAGCGAGCGTAGCAGACAGTTCCGTATACAGAAGTATCAGCAATGTGGCGCGTACTTAGCAGTGGCGTCAGAACCGGCGTCGTAGGTGGAGTCCGCCACAACGGAGCGGATCGGTGCTTGAAGAACGAATATTACACCGGCGATGACGTTGGCAGCGAACGGAAATGAGGCATTCCACATGACTACAGCCACCGAAAAAAAATCGAAAAAATATCCAAAAGTCAAGTTCTCTGATTATAATTTTAATTTTTTTGAAATTTTTTTCTGACGAAATATATTTATGAACTTTTCGCGGTCCCAAAAAAAAACGTACTAAATATTTAGGGCGTTAATACACAATTGGCAATAATTTTTTCGATGCCACTTTCCGAAGTCTTTTTCGCAAAAAAAAATTTTTCATGAATTTTGTAGTAAAATATACTCTGAAATTACACAATTAATTCTGAATTGATTATTTTCTTGTGGGCCATTGAAAAACGCACATTTTTGTTTTTTTGAGATGTCGATACGATGAATCGTTCCCGAGATATCATAGGTTAAATGAGAAATAAAAAATATGGTATATTTCGCCAGGAAATTTTTTAAATATTTGGTGTATTTATTATAATCACTGAACCTGATTTTTGGACATTTTTTCTAATTTTTTTTTTTCCTGGCAAACCCATTTCTCTGGGTATGACTACTTTTAGGTTTCTATGTCTTCTAAATGTGACCAGTTTGGAAATGCTTTCAATATTATCAAACTCTTACTCTGACAGAAATTAGTTATTAATAATTTTTTTAACCATCACATCAGGAAATCTAATTAATCTTCAAGCTTTGGTCCATTTCACATGGAATAACCTATCGATGATTCACTGCCCACGCCGTATACAGTTGCCCTGTGTACCTCCATAGAAAGCGGTGAAAATATAGTTAAAAAGGGATACACTGAAAGAGCCGCGTGGCGCGACTAGCGGAAGGCGCAGCAGTTGGGTCGCCAGGGGAGTGGGGCAGCATTGGGGGGGGGGGGGGGGGGGGGGGTAAAAAAGAAAGTGAAAAAAGAACGCCGTCGGGGGCTAAAAAAGACGTCGGCCGCGTCGGTGTCGGTGTCGGGGCAAGGGTGAAAAACAGCCGGTTGTGGATGGAGCTGTGCACCCCTCCCCCCCCTTCCCCCACTTCTTTTACCGGTATTTCCAGCCGTGTAACCTCGACATTATTCCGTTCGCGGGTGCTAACGAGGCTGTTTTTAGCGAAACCCGGACGCGCTCAGTTGGTAGGCAGGCGAACGGGTGCAGGCTCAGCTTCACCAGCGGGTGTATATATATATATACGTATATATTGTGAGAGTATCGGTTATATACGCAAATGCCTGCGGGAGTGCGGATCGGTGGACCATGTATATTTTGAGTGGGGCAATACCGGTCACGTGGTGCTCGTTTACTCGATTCTTCAATTTTATATTGCCGTCCGGAGGCTGCGATACTTTATAGGGGGGAGAAGTTCGTTTGCGCACATATGCAATATAGAATAGGGATCGGTTTTACCGGCTGCAGTGGCTCGAGATGTAACGTGAAGAAATTTAGTTTAGGGACTTGGATTAATATTCCGATCGATTCAGATGGGATTAAATTACATCCTGATCGGTTTCGGTGGGAACTGATTACATCCTGATGGGGTTCGCGGGATCCGATTACAACCTGATCGGTTTCGGTGGAAACCGATTACATCCTGATCGGTTTCGCGGGATCCGATTACATCCTGATCGGTTTCGCGGGATCCGATTACATCCTGATCGATTTTCATGTGATCAGATAACATTTTTGTCAGCTGCGAGGCTGTCGAATATGATTTGAGGCGTTTTCAATGTCACCTAATTCGATCCTGATCGTTACCGATTCAGATCGAAGAACTTTTGATCTTTCTTTACGTGACCTATTCGGATCTCTATCAGTCTCGTTGAGATTTTATGAGGTCTTTTCATTTCAATACAGGAACTAAAATTTTTAAGCAGGCCTTCAGATTTTTATACATCAGATTTTTCACAACTTATCTCATCGCGAAGTTTTTCGTGGATGTAAATAACGTTGACGATTTCATAGAACATTCACATTATTATCTCCGGTTGCAATCCTGAGGATTCTGCAACCCAACGCTATAAATGTGAAATAAAATGTACTCTGTATAGATATATTTCAGTAGTGCGCATTGAGGGTACATGGTACTATGTATGTAAACATTTACACGATCATAGGGGGCAGAAAAGGAGACTGGAGAAAGACTAGACACCAATGCATAAACCCAACTCGGATTTCATTCATATATGCATACGTTTCGTATGTTTCTTCGCATTTGATTTTCGTCCAACTCTGCCAGTTCTGTGTCCTGTACTTTTATATATTCCTTTCTCAACCTTCTGACTGCTCGGGTTGCATCTACATCTCTCTTTTTTTTTTTGTCGTGACATTTCCTCTGTGTCCTTTTGTTTTATCACTGCGGCAAATATATATAGAATGTTCTCGGCCTACGTAGTATATAACTAGTGCACTTCGGTGTACATATGTACATGTACATAGGCTCATGTACCGTCAACGTACTAACTGGTCAGCAGCAACCGATAGTTTCGATTATTCATGAGATAAAATCCCCGAAGCATCTGTGAACCCCCAAAGGCTTATTCAACGATTCCTCTCGCTTCTGCAGTTTGGAAACAGACGTTCTCGCCATGGCCGAAAGTGAAAAACAATGTCTGTGACTACTACAAAAAATTGGCCTTTTTTGATTTTGTACTACCGGTTTTTTTATCATACTGATATTGTCAAATTCTTATCACGAATCGTTTGTCAGTAAATTTTTTTAAACAGCTCAGCAGAGATGTTTCAATGAGATGAAAAATGTTTAAATATTGTATTGAAAAAAATAGTGTTATTAAGGATTGACTGAGGGAAAAAATAGACAATTGAAATTGTCACGTGGCTTTGCTGTTAATTTTTAGCTTTCCTGAAAATTCTGTTATTATTAGGTTTGGCTTTTCTGTAACGGAAGCTTTGTTATGTGATTAATCACGTTTATTACCGATTTCTAAATAACTTGGACAATATTTGATACCTAAACTCGTACTAGAACGAAAATACAATTTTTCAAAATTTGGTACCAATTATTAGTTTTGAAAAATATTAAAATAAATATTGTTTTGATTCAACGAAAAATTTAGTTGGTAAGATTGATAATATAGTAGGAATAATTATTTTTTCTGACGTTTTCATAGGATAGTTTGTAACAACACAATATTTAGTCGATGAGATTATACATTTTGTTGAGTCAATAAAATTTTGATTCCATACAACAAAACTAACAAGGAAGTTTACAATTGGTTCAAAGGAAGGATTCTATTTGAATATATATCTCTGAGTGCACCGTACTACGAAAGGACTGTCTTAAGGTTGCTCGAAAGTCATTTCACCCTCAAGTCCACGTAATGAACCTGATTTTTGCTCGGTTGAAATATTCCGAAATTGCTCTGGCCGTGGGCGATTCGTCCTTGGAAGTTGGTCCTTTGTCTCACATTTACGGAAATTTACGTTTCCGAAAGGAGTGGCAAAGCATGGGCGAGGATAGTGCACCGGAAGTGTGCGTGATAGCTAAGGTTTGCGATATTTAACAGCCGGGCTACGTCAGTGGTTTTATGTCCTGGTGAAGGGATGCCGAAGGGTGTGGGTTGTGCGAAAAAGCAGCTCTCTGACGTCTCCATGGTTCAAATACTTCGCGTGGCATCCGTTAACATCACCGGAAATAGAATGAGTAATAGAGGTTGACGTCATTCACGGAAAACTTTTGGAGGATTTCATTGTTGAAGCTATTTGGACCAGAACCATTAAGACAAATATGAAATAAAGCCGCGAAAGGCGAGAAAAAAATCTGGACAAGGGACAAATCGGTATTAGATTAATTGGCGGAAAAACTTCGGAGCCTTTTCAACGGTGTTATCTCAATTGACCTACAAAAGTTTAACTACGTCGTCACGATAAACTTTATATCCGCCATTTCGAAATTCTTGGGCTCTCAACGACTCACCATTCTTGTTTTTTTACAGAGCAGATGATTGGGCGGGTGTTCGTGCTAAACGCACCCGTAGCAAAACGTGCCGGTTTTTGCTGATGGCTCTCTGATGTCTAAAGCGGGATTTCGTAGTTTGCGACATGCTCCGCAGTACAATTCAAACTCGCTATCAGCCCGGGGTCTTATGGCACAATTGGTAAAACCAATATTCGGGAGAATGACTTCGATTGGGATTTTTTTCTAGACACATGGAGACAAAGTCTCATGGGCTAAAATCATAGAATTTTTTCCCAAGGTAGTTTTGTCGCTTGGTGTTCATTTTGCATAAATTTGAGAGAAATGAAAAAAAAAATTGCAAATTCTTCTCAATCGTAGGATCTAGAAAAAATTCATGCATGTTTATGGTACTGTAAAGAATTATTTTCCCTAATAATAATTCAAATTTCAAAAAAATTCGCTAAAAACCACATCAATAATATTTAAGAATTACGTATCGACCCAAGAAATATCTTTATAATATAAGAATATTTCTTAGCATTATTGACATCATTATATTGAAACATAATTTCGATTCCTGCCCGAAAACCCACGGAGAAAACTTATGAGGTTTTTTCCAAGGCCCCAATTAATATTCATTATTGACATTTCCAATAGTGTTCTTTTTCTTACAGTGGCAAAACATGAATACCAAAATATTTTGTGTATTTACGACAGAATAACTATTGTTCAAATCCGCGCCATATTAATTTTGTAAAAGACTGAAAAAGTGTACGTAACTTGGTTGTACTTGAATTGAAAGTTCAAGTAAAACGTTCGTAAATTTAATACTCGTAAGTACGAGAAATTCTCAAACTTTTTTTTACAGTGTATATTGACCATAAAAATCGAAATATTCCAATATTGCACACATTATTTTTTGTGAAAGATATATTACATTTTTTGTGCTATTTCGCCCCGGTCTCCCTATAAAATCTTCTGGGGAGAAGAAAACAAAATTGCTGAAAAGTGAAAAGCATGACGAGAATAGTAGATTGTAGGGGCTCGAAATCGTAAACATGAATAGGAGTTCTATAGACATGGAGTCACAATGGAAACAACAAAACAAAGCGGGTCGTACAGAAAGAGGCGTGGTTGTCGAATGAAGAAGCGAGTAGTCGCTTTACGCGCGTCTTGCATATATACGTATATATTACGGGTTATATGAGACTGCGGGCGATCAAAGTGCGATTCACAGAACGGCGAAAACGTGGGAAATGAAAGAAAAAATATAAAGACATCGTGGACGCTACGATACAACGGGAATTGCGACGACAATTTCATCCAACTATCACTCACCGAGTTTCTGAAGAATCTCGTAAGATTACAATTGCAGCTCGGAGATGAGAGAAAAAGAAAGAGAGAACGAAGGAAGAACAGTGAAAAAGAAAAACACTTCAAATATCTGATTTCGTTCTCAACTTTGTTGCCGTTGACGTCTGTTTAATTATAGCTTTTTCAAACTCACTACAGTTGCACTATTGAAGCTTTCCTAGTTGACTTAATTGAATTTCGTATGATTCTTGGAAGAATCAACATTGCATCGATCAACAGGTTGATGTGATCGACCAATTGACTACCTTGATTAAGGAATTCATTATTCGATTAACTAACTGACTACTTATATCGATCTATTGACTACTTTAAATAACCAATTAATTATTTTGTCAAACTATTAACTATATTTTTATCGGCTAACTGATTATTTCATGAACTAATAGAATGTTGTATAAATGGCTTTTTAACAATATTTCTTTACTATCACAGCCACCGATTTTTAAAATGTTGGATTTAACTAACCACTAAATATGGTTAACTGATAAGCTGATGGGCACAACAAAAATTCTACCTACAGATTACAAGATAAAAGAAACCTTAAGAGCAATATAAGCAGCATCTTTATTATTGCTTGTAATAATAAGTCATGGCCAGATTTTTTTTTGTCCCTTTTGTCCCAACTTTATATCAAACAGTCTCTCGATACTCTGTACTATGCTATATGTCCCGTAACCTCGCGGTCGCCCCAGAAAAAGGAAGTATTATGGTTCGCTGACAAGACTAAAAATAGAATTCTTGTGGTGGTGGTGTTGGGTGCTGACATGGCCACGAGATGGTGCCTTTGCCCGTATGTTGTACACACGCTCTGTACCATATGTACACGTACATTTAATATCTATGGACGTAACTACATAGCTCGGTGTATATATATATATATATATAAATATACTATGTGCATGTATGTGTATGCATAGGGGTTATTTGGTTGCACATAAATATACTCTACCCCAGAAACCGATAAAGCTCGGTACCACCGTGGACGAAATTGAAATCACAGAAGGGATGATCTATGGATAAGGGGTGAAATTTCAGAGACGGAAATTCAGTAGGTACACCACAACAACCTATATCTTCTCTGGATCTCGAATTTTCCTCTTATATTTTTCATTCAGGTGATCAATGAAATAATGATCGAATTGTTTTTCATATTTTTGTCACACAACATTCAGTAAAATTCTCAAAATTAAGGAAGTGTGATGAAAAGTATTATTTTGAAAGAATGATACTGACGTGACGTAACACGTGACTTTCTCATCACGATTGCTATTGGCGTCGCGTTAGTGTTTTGACGTCAGTGTTGCGAAGTAAGCTTGCAAAGTTAGTGTGAAAATGATATTATTAACTGAGTTATGCAGAATTGAAACGAAGAATTTTTTTAATCAGTTGTATCAATTTTCTAAATTAAATCCATTTTTTATTCCTTGGCAATAATCTATTTTTTATTACTTTTGGTTATAAAATTTTATAAAAAGTGGGATGATTTTTTTCAGCCGTCATTCAAAATTTATACTTTTCGATCTAAGAATTGTAATTACGGAACACTGAAAAAAAATGGCCATTAAAAAAAAATACAATTACCGAAATATTGGTTAAATAATTTTTAAATAAATGTAAATATAGTCGTTTGTGTGACTTGGCATCTTGGGTTTATATTTTCTCGGGGAGAAGATAGAATTGCAGAAACAACGAACGAGCAGACACGTCGGATGACACGATAGATAAATTCGGAAGGATTTATTGGCTCGAATGCTCGACATGTGTCGGTTAGTTCTTCGCGGTTTGACGCGAAGAGTATAGCGCCATCGCTGGAGCCGATCTATCTCTCTCGTTCTCTGTCTGCTCTTCTATCTCTCGTTGCATCGTCGGACACAGTGGACGTTTCATTATTCAGCATCCCAGTGCTGCAGCTACTGTTATTGCTGATGTAGCCCTCTCGCGTGTCCGTTTGCAATGGAACTTCGTTGCGGAAATTATATTCGGACTCTCCAACCCACTTTCAGTGATGCTGCGTCGATTCAGATAGACATCTTCACTCTTGACCGGCCAACTTGAGATATTTCTCGAGATATTTTTGTGAGGTCACTGACATTATTTTTTTTAAACTCATTTAGTATTAATAATACCTTACCTAATTATTATTTATTACTCAAACGCTACCAGCCGTTAATTTGAAGGTAAACAAAAAAATATTGTCTTTAGGGATGAATGATTTTCTGGGAAGAAATATTCAACAACTATTTTCGAATATAAAACAGCATTTTTTTTTAAATTCCTCGATGAGGCCGCTTTGTAGTCATGAAAAAAATCCCATCTATCATGTTTACTAAAAATGATGTGCGTGTCAAATTTAAACCATTGTGACTCGAGATCGATTTCAACATTTCAGCTAGAATTTGGTACACAAAATGGTAGAGCAGCAACGCCTGCTTCTATATATAAATTGGTAAAAAATTGGAGCGGTTCTTAAATTTCATAGGGCTTAATTTTTTTCAAAGTGTATAAGTGCTCTAGTCGGATTAGGTTTTATAGAATTTAGCATTATCGGAAAATTGATATTCTGACGAACCTCTTAAAAAGGTTATATAAGAGCGACAGTGCAAAAGAATTTCAGGCACACGCTCCAGCTCGTGTGATTAGCCTGGTATGAATAAAAACTTCAAATTATATTCTAACAGTGATAAATCAAGTACTAAGAGGCTTAGGGACAATAAACACCAAAGTCTCCGTAATCAGGTGACCAAAGTGAAACACAAAAATCAGTTATTTCGTCTCAGTGGGTGTTAGAAAATAATAAAGCAACCAATCGTCGACAGCCTTGGCCGCGACGGGTGAATTAGATACTACGATAATGCAGCTCTGGCATACGAATGTGATAGGTAAATGTGGTTCCAGCTCGACGAATATCGAGCGATCGATTTTTCGGCATATGCATAAATTAGTACTTTGCAACCGTGCAACTCGTGCCCTCCGGTTTGGTTATAGGGAAAGGGAAGGAGGGTTGAAAACCACCCTCGTCGTTGGTACGCCCTCAGCCGTTCTCCTTTTAACGTTTGGTGACATATATACATATACGTACAGAGAGAACGAGACCAGCAGCACTCACCGCTTCGGCTTTTACAGCTTCGACCTATACACCACATACCCAGGCTATAAATTCCATCGTAAAGCTCGTTTCTGCTTTTCGAGCCAGCCTGTGTTCGGTCCGTGCCTCTTTCTGACCTTTTTTTTTCTATATCAGTCGTTTGTATATGTTGATCACTTTTTTTACTGAGCGGATCGCAGTATTATCATAGATAGGCCTGGAAATTCTGGAAGTCTACGTATTTTAGTGCCCTTTTTATAGGGAAACTAGCTGGTTGTTATTTGGATGGATTTATTTGAATAACTTTTCTTCTGCAGTGTTAGAAAAGATTGGATGTTTTTATGCATAAACTCGTCATCGAAATTTGATAAATTATTTTGGTATAGGGTTCATGTACTTTTCCAGTAAAATTAAAGCAAATCATTAAAATTGACGTACTTTTGCGGTGAAATTAGAGTAAATTATTGAATATACAAGATAAGGAATTATCAATAGTAAATTCAGTCCGAAAAGTTATGAAAATTTCAATTTTGTGTTTATGGAGAAAAAAAAACAGTGAAATTATGAAAAAAAAGTTATGAAATTTATAAAAGTTCAACTTAATTTGGTTTACATATGGACTAATATGATGCGAGGGTTAACAAAAATGTATGGACTACAGTTGTTGCATGGGCTACATTTTTACCACAGTAGTTCATGGGTAAACCAAATTAAGTTTAATTTTTAGAGATGCTCTGGTCCAGCATTAACTTCTCCATCTTCCAAGCCACATTTATTTATTAATGATTTAACTCTATAATTCTGTAACAGTTTGAAGCTAATAAAGTGCATATTTCACAGAAAGTATTACATATTCTTTACGGCACTGAATGAAATTATACCCCGACCGGAAATGGAATCCGCTCGAGGCGCCACCAACCGCTAGATTTTCTCTGAATTATTTAAATCTTCGTGTGGTAGTACAAAATTCATCAAAATGTTGCGCTTTTCTTTACTACTGGATGTAGTGCATAAAACTGACTATGCAGATGATATTTTTTAACGTTCATTGCATAAATATGCACTTTTTAACGACATCTATTAAATGTCTCTTAACGACATGAATGTAATAATACGTTACTGTACATCCAGCGAAAATGGTACTACCATGTAGGCCATCACAGTACGAAACATCTTAATAACCCTCTCAATGAATATATGACCTACAATTCTACAAGGTAATAAAGGAACTTTCGTTTTAAGGATGTATGATACGTACAGTCCCGCCAAAAGTGAGTTTAAGCTTGAGTAAAAAAAAGTTAAACAAATATATTTTTAAAAAAGTTCAAACATGCATAGAGAAAAATGTCCGAATATTCATCTTACAAAAAAATGTTCAAGCGTTTACCCTAAAAAAAAATTCATCGAATATTTATCTTTAAAGAATTCTAAACATTTATCTTGAAAAAGTCTTTAAGCTCTCACTAAAACAAAGTTAAACAAATATGTAAAAAAAAAGTTCAAACTTGCATAGAGAAAAATATCCGAATATTCATCTTACAAAAAAATGTTCAAACGTTTACCCTTAAAAAAAATTCATCGAATATTTATCTTTAAAGAATTCTAAACATTTATCTTGAAAAAGTCTTTAAGCTCTCACTAAAACAAAGTTAAACAAATATGTAAAAAAAAAGTTCAAACTTGCATAGAGAAAAATATCCGAATATCCATCTTACAAAAAAATTCTCAAGCGTTTACCCTAGAAAAAAATTGTTCGAATATTTATCTTTAAATAATTCTAAACATATTATGATCCAAAAAAAATGAAATGGGAAAAAATTTGAAATTGTTTCTTTTATCTCTCCCGCTCGATTATCGAATTGTTCGAACATACCGATAATTATTTTTGCAGTCTGTATAGTTAACACCAATTCGGAATAATCTTGTACACCTGTGAACATCTGCCTCTTTGCCTTCAGTACAAGATAGAAGATATAGGAATACAGAGAGTGAGGGGTTGTTGACTCGATGCTCACTGGTCGAGGGCAGGGTTGTTAAGCGTTCTCGTTGTACCCTTCACCCTCGACCATTTGCATTCCGTAACATTCGCGGTCTCTCTACTTACCATAACTATATATGGTTTAGCCGGAGGTGGTCGTGCATAGCGGAGAACGATCCCACAGACCACACCATATTTTTCAACCCTTTCGTCCATCCCGTATTTTGACGACCTTCTTTCCCACTCACATCTCTTTTCGCTAAAATCTCATGCATATATTTGAATTTTTCTTTTGTATATAAGTCGACAAGAAAATTTCACAAACGCCATACACGACATATGATGATTTCCCATCGATTCTCATGAAAAAAATGAACATTCTCAAGCTTACATTTAGAAAAATAACTTTGAGGCTCAAATTCATGTTTTTCTTGAGACTGCAATAAATTTTCCCATTGATTTTATAACATTACATACGTGATATAGATTTAATATATTAGATATATATTTCATGATACATAGAAAATATATGCAAACGAAAGTGTCTCTAGAAAGTATCCAAAATATTTCTCTATATTATAAAAACTACCACTCCACTACTTTGTAGGATATATAGGACCTTCTATGTCAGAAATACCGTTCAGGCTTCGATTTTCTGTAAGTTCCTCATGAAATTGTTAAGTAACGATAGCTCCACGGACACGATCCCCACTCGGGCGCAATAAAAACACAATAACACCTAATAGTGTTAGATATATTGTCCGATATATTCATATCAAGTTATACAAACCGATATAACGTTTTTTATTTCGGATCTTTTCTTGTTCTCATGTACGTTTTGATACCGTAGAAGGCTTTTACCTCTTCGAAGAAGAAGGTTCGATGTAACGTATCGCATGTAGAAATGAAGTTATGGTATAAAATTTCATGGTAGATGATGAGCTACAGAAGCGAAAGGTTTGGGTATCACATTGCAAGTCGAGGCGCTCAGAAATGAGACCTGAAAGTTGGTTGGCCCATGCACATATCTCGCACTAATAGCCTAAGTTCGGCTTGCTGCTTCTGGTTATACGAAGTTGCACATTCGCGCAACCACGCGATACTGCTAATTTACAGTGTCGTTTCCGGTAAGCCGCTACGAAGGGGCGGAAAGGGTACTGGCGGCTTAAGCCATTGCCAAACGTGCTCGAAACCATCCGAGGAAGAAGAAAGAACCTCTCTCCGCTCGGTTTCTCTACTGCTGCTGCTGCTGCTGCTGCTTCGTTATCTGTTTCAGACGTTAAGCAGTTTGGCCCTTCGAATTAGGTTAATATCTGACGACGTCCACCAGAGATATATATACGTTTTATGATGAAAATTTTGATATCGCAACTAAAGCAGGGTTTTTATCAACGCATGTAATCGGGTGTGGGTCAAAATAGCGAATGACCAAAATAGCGAATGGCTAAAATAGCGAATGACCAAAAAAGCGAATGGCTAAAATAGCGAATTTGAAAATAAGGAACGTCTACATGTATAATAGCCATTATTATGGAATTCGCTTTTGTAGTTATTCACCTTTTTTATCATTCGCTATTTTGATTGAATTTTAATAAGATGGAGGTCGAAATAGCGAATCGTCAAAATAGCGAATGGTCGAAATAGCGAATTTCGTAATGATGACTATTTTAGATTTAGACGTTCCTAATTTCGAGAAAAAAACTTCACTTTTTTTCTTCAATCAATGATTTTCAAGAACAGCACCAATTAAAAAATGGCTTTAATAATTATATCAAATAATTTTCAAATGAATTCATTTTCCCCACAAATTCTAGAATCCTAGGGGTATAAATACCCAGAAGCGTGAAGGATATTAGATAAATTACTGAACCCGATAATTAATATAAAATCCGCTCATTAATCATAATTTCAAGAAAACCAAAAGTCCTCAGCCTCTGACGAGATAATCCGGGGATAATCATCTCGTTAAGATCTATCAGCGACAACACGACCTTGGTCGTAGCAAACTCTCGCAATCGGAGGTCCTTGAAGAAAATTCAATAGTAGTCGAGGCGTCCGTCGAGAAACTATACATCATCACATACCGTACATCGTAGTTGTAAGCTTTCCCGAGCTTTCGCGCCGCGTCATAGAATACGGCTCAAGGTTAACGCGAAAGCCCATTATAGTCCTATATATATATATTTATATATGTATATCGCCGGTGTGTAATCGTTTCTCTCCTCGTTAATTGGCATCGACGTGCACCACTCGACTTCCTATGACCAACATCGTTTAGAATCACGACCTCGCACCAAACATAAGCTATATTCACACCTAGGAAACAAGAGGACGTAGATTTAGAAAAAAAAAAATTAAAATTAATGAAATCCAACCCACGCCATTCTGTTTCTCAGTAATTATTACGAGCATTTTATTTTTCAGGATTCGTTTATCCGCTCGTGTTATCGCGAAACGTGCCCACGATTATCGTTTAACACGAAAACACTCGACCTTCGGGCTGAAACGAGTCTTTCTGTGGCCAAGAAACGTTTTGAGGAAGTGGGTCGGACTTTCCTCACGCGAAGCTTCTCATGTTCACTCTGTTACTAATACTTGAGAGCCTCGCTTCTATCGTTTTGTAAAGGGGGTTGAAGGGGGCTAGGGGCTAATAGAGACCCCCTTGGAAAAAGAGATACTCGAAAAAATATCGAGAAGTATGTCTATACTTATTATAAAAGGAAGTGACCGAAAACGTTTGTGTGTCTGTATATTCCAAATTTAAGTTTTTTTTTAATTTCTAAGATTTCTAAGATTTCAAAAATTTCAAAAACTTAAAAAATTTCGAAAAATCCAAAAATTTCAATAATGTCAAAAAAATTTTTAATTTTAGCTGAGAATTAATGAAGAATTTCTCATCGTTATGGCACGGAGACTTTGGTTTCAATGACGAAACTCATCATAATTCAAACTTTGACAACTCTGTAATTAATGCACACTTAACGCACCATAAACTTCGCTCTGAAGTGGGTTTTAAACTTTGTTCGAAAAGTTATTTTTCGCTGAGTAATTAAATTTTAGTATAGCCGAAAATTTTTTAAATTTAAATACCATAATCTCGGAATATCTTTAAAAGTATTTTTTGTGTCATGAGTTTATGATAAATATGACTGTATTGGCGAGAAAAGTTGAGGTATTTTCGTCTTGGATGAATGTCAAGGATAAGTACCTCTAGATTGAGGGATAGAAGGGAAGATAAAAAGAGATAAGAAGAGAGAAGAGGACTTTCACGACTACAAAAGACTGAGCGCCGCGATCTTGTAGTTTTTCCGGTCGCTTACTATATATGTTAGCCATCAGAATCATTAGAAAATCGATGGCTCAGCCTCGTAATGAGTACGTGAAAGTGCCCAAGAAAAAAATTATAAAAGTTGAGAAAAACTCAGTTGGCGAAACAGAAATAGAAAAAAATTCTGATTATTCTTGTATTGAATTGAACAATAATGATCATTTCTTTATACACTGATGAATAGTATTAATTACTTTAATATTTCATCAATTTTCCAATGTTCGACATTCCCAAAAATCGTGTTCTAGAAAGGACAAGTATTCGCAAATGTATTAATAAAAGGCCTCATACAGTGAACAGAATATTTTGTATATGTTCAAACTTTCATTGAAGAAACTAATATTCCTGCGAATTCTAGAATCGTATTGTTATAAATTCATTACGATAAATAAATAAATAAAGGAAAATGAGTAAGCAAAACTTGGGTCTCTTAAACAGAGGAAAAGTTTCCTTACCTAGATTCGACATTGTGAAAAGTCAACAATTCAGCGACAGTTCAACTGACTGATTTATATGTATTGGGAATCGAAAAGCAGATACAGACTACAGCCACCGCAGCGCTATTGTCCCGAACTACACAATAAATGTTTGCGGTTCAACGTTTCTACGTGTTCTCTCGCAGTGAATGACAAACTTTTCGATTGTGTTAGCAGTTACACACAAACGTAAGGTATCTTTGTATGTATCTGCAATACTAGTTTGTGCAATGTTGTCACTGCTACATAGTTAGAAGGTGGCATCGACCTCTAGATGGCGCAATCGTAAGGAAAATTGTGTTGAAATCTTGGGGATGCAGGTGTGGAACGCTTGAGAAACAGGTTTCGCCTTATGTTACTCCCGGAAGTGAGGGGCAATAGGGGAGAGGGAGGAAGAGGACTCGCAGTTTCCAAGTGCAATTAGCAATTACTTCGTTTCCGGTTTCAAATTAACCCCACCTTCTCGACGTCACGAGTCTGCGTATTTACTGGAGATCTAAAGATAAGCGTCAGGTATTTCCTGGATTAGCCGAAGTACATCTAATGGAAAGATAATTATTACTCGCTCATCACTTATGAAATACGCAAAGAGAGAAAGTATTGCAAAGCAAATTAAAAAATAAAATCTTAAATAGTGATGAAAATACATGTTTTCAGTTTCCTAGATCCTAAAAAAAAATGTAAAGTAGAACTTTGCACGTTACGTCCTTATTAATTTTCATCTTTCGCAACGCCGCTTTTATTAGGAAGTTTATTTATTTTATTTCTGGCTTTATTTATGGGGACATGAAGAAAGCTTTTCGAAAGATGAAAATTATTGATAAAGCAACGTGCAAGGTTCTACTTTGTATCTTTACTTTTAATGCATTAAAAAATCGTGGTTTATCGAATTTTAGTCATTAAGAACTAATATTTGATAGAAATAGGTTATGCGGTTCAAATTTTATGACACTTCGGAATTCTAAAAAAATGTCGCTACAATCGAGTCAACAAGCCTGCAAAGTCAAAACCTGCGAAATGCTACTTCATTTTATTTTTCACAAAATATCCTCTATGAGAAAGCGAAAATTGATCACCATTCCTTATGAAGGTAACTTTGTGTGGAGCAAAAAATTATGAAGAAATAATTTGCAAGGTTCATCTTTGCAACTTCTTTTTACTAAATCGATTTTATCTTCGAGTATTTCACCAAAAATACTTATCAAAGTCTAGTACAGGCTAGTATAGATTTTTTCAATGTGAAAATAATTGGATGTATTTTGATTTTAGTAGAATTTGAAGAATACTCTATATACAATATTTACAATAATCACTTTTTATCAGGGCCTTTTTCTCATTCTAGTTTTATCTGTTTATCTAGACTCGGGAAATTATTTATTCCGGCTGTTTAAGGGGTTTGTTGAAACTGGTTTTTCATTTCAGTATACGGTCTCCTCGAGGAACTGGGCGGCTATTTACCCCCGAGGAGTCACGCCCCTGCGGACATAACTCCACTGGTCACGGCTCTGCTGCAAATTACCGGGACACCACTTTTCGACCTCTATGTTGACGTCGACCTCTACGATCGTTCGAGGACATCGGTATTTCTGGATCTGCCCTCCAAGTACCAAGCAGACACCTTTTTCACGGAGAAGCAGGTACGACTTAGAGCAAAGTCTCTATTTTTCAGAGAGTTTCATTCGTGCACACGCAAGGAATGAAGTTATTGTACAAAGTGATTTATCGTTCCCGACAACCAACCGGAAATATTAGAATAGCGCTAACTGCCAAGACGGTTGAAGAAACTATAAACTCGTCGGTAAAGTATTAATAGCAACACTGACCAGCTGAGATCATAATCTTAACTCGCCCATTGGTTGGTATAAGGAATCATTTGGATTGGACAACAGCCGTGATAGCTGCATGAACTTAGTAGTTGGTCGTCCGTATTATTATTTGCTATTAATAGGAAGAAGTTAACACTATAATCACGGTTTAACATTTAAAAAATATTCCGAAAATCTGACCTTTGGTAACGTATTCCAATGTCTTGAATAATTTTTATAAAATAATAACAAAGTAAAAAAACCCCGGAAATTTACCGCGCATTTGGACATTTGCACATTTTCATTTCCGGTTCAATTTCCGCGTTCTCCAAAAAATTTCACCGCAGCGGAATTTCCAAAATAAAATTTCAAATGTATTACTAAGCGCTTTCGTCGCGACACCGTTGTACTTTAGATAAAAGCTTCATTCTTTATGATTCCATTCGCAAGCAGTGCAGTGTGTTTCAAGCTCTAGGTTGAAAGCGAAAAAGTGAGGGAGGGTAACTCTGCGCTGTTAAGAAGGCGCTCTAGTGAAGCGACTTCGAGAAAAACTTGTTTGTAAATAAAACCCCTCTTGAAGAAGCTCCGAGATCCTCTTGAAGTTTTCTCGCTGAGTGAAATTCTTTCCGCAAGCTTTGGGGTGACATGAACTCGCCTTTGTTTGTTCGGCTTGAACCTGGGACGCAGATTAGAGGCCAAACTCTATGCTCAGCCAAGTTGACTGAAAATTGAAAGCGCGTACGTGCGGCGACTCTTTCCAAACGATCCGAACCGTTAATTGGGTAGCGTATAAATTTTCAGGTAGTTGTCGATTGGTATGGTTAACTTTAATTAACCCCCTACTTTACTTTGCACGAACGCTCCTTGTACATCCGCTTGAATCTCGGACTGTAATTACCACGAATAGTACTTTTCCCTTTTCCTTTCTCCAGCAACGAAATTGCCTTGGCTAAGTAATTAATTAGAGTGTAAGAAAAGCGATTTTTCGCTGTAAGTCCGTAAACGGAAAATGAAAAAAAAAAAAACCCCGAATAGGTAGAGCGCAGCGATGTAATGGAGTATCTTTCGCTTTTGTAAATTAGCATTACATTTGTAGGGTACGAAGATAATTGTGGATTCGAGAGATGTTATTATGCTTCGACGATTATACATCCTGCGGTATTTTTTATTTTGATGGAAGTTTGGCAAATTGTAAATCGGGCTCCGAGTCTAACGATGCCAAAGATTCCGTTGTTTTCGATCTTCCTATATAGGAAAATCAAACATTTGGCATCTTTGTATTTTTGTCTGGTTGATTTCGGTCCGGCATATTTGATCTTCGGAATCTTGTTCGAAGCTACTTTCTGGGCGTAAAATAGTGGCATCGTACAGTTTTTATTGCTGGTTTCTTTGTGTCGACAAGCTTGTTTTCGAACAATAGAGAAAATTAGAAATCGGTCAACGCAAAATAGTAATTGCCAGTCAAAAACTCCGGAAACATGGGATTTAGTCTTATCGACGGCCTGACGTAAGAAAAGGTCAATTTTTGATGGAAAGATTACATTCCATCTGATCGCAAATATTTTAGTAATTACGAAAATGCATCTTTTGTTGTCATTCTTCTAAATTTTATGAAAAATAACGTGAGAAAATGCATTTTTGTAAGTTCTACTTGAATCTTTTTAATTATCGTCAAAAATGTTGGCACTTTTGTAACCGGCGGAAATCTATCATAAAATAGCGCCTTGAATATTTTTTTAACCTATTTTTCTTTCTCCGTTTGGTTAGCCAATATTTTCCATACGAATATTATTTTCTGGGATAAAAGTACGAATGAAAAACGGACATTGACTGGGAAATCTTTTTTTGTGATACGGTTTCATGCTTGAAGTTCCTCCCGTTTTTTTCACTCATCCCTCGTGACGTTTGAGTCCATTATATTGTCGTGCGTATGCCAGTCTCGAACACTGTTCGTAGTTCTCTTGTTGCGAAATGCTTTGCTGCTGCTTTGCCGTCACTCTGGCTCCCACTCGACTCGTAAAGTGCGTCGTCAAATGCGCAAAAGCCAGCTGCAACATGAAGAGGAATGTTGGACCGACTAAAGCGGGATTTTTATGAAAACCTGTGTTTCGTATAGCATATATCATATTTTTTTAGGAGAGCTTAGATTTATAGATCTTCTTGTTACCTTCTCACATACTTCCGGATTTATGGATGGATATAAATCCTCTTCAAAATTGATGATCTATTTAAATTTTTTATTTAAAATTTAATAAATGGATGCTGGAGTAGATTTTTTCACCGATTTTGGTGATACGCATATTTTCGATGAATAGTGTATACTACGAAATCGCCTATTTTAACCGACCAACGATAAAATGCTGACACGTGTGGTCAGCAAAAATAATATGAAATTACAATTAACGAAGCTTGGAATTACGAAACGGATTGAGCATTAATTAAAAGTAAATATTGCAAAGAATAGAAATAAGATAACAGTTAACTGTATCAGGGAAAAAGTCTATTACGTATGACTAATTATGAAAAATATCTGAGAAGTGAGGATTAAGTCGCTGACAAAAACTCCCTCATGTACGTAATGCTTTTTTGCTCGTAATACGTGTACTTATCATCATATAAAGAGCAAAAAAAAGTTCCCTAGGTAATGAGTAGGCGGATTAAATCTCGTTAAGTTATATTTTTAATAAATTGGAGGTAAAAAAAGGAGCTCTATTTGCACGTTAAAAAATCTGGGCCTTCTCAGCATTTTTTGCTGGTTGGAGTTTGTAACGGAGGAGGTAAAAGTGGCGCACACGACGAGGCCAAATGGAAAGAAAGAGAGAGAGAAAGGCTATTCTTTGTCATACTCAACTATTTAAGAATCCTTGTGAATCCCCTCCGCCCTCTACAGGCCATCGTCATTCCTACAGGGCAAAAGGTACAGGGGGACAAAGGTCTTGAAATGTCAGCTCGAGCACAGTACAGAATATCAGATACGTGTATGCACACATACTTTGGCTCAAGGGTTGCTCTCCTTCTTTTTCCACTCTTCATCTCGAGACGCTTCACCGAATAATGTCTCGTGAACTGGTGCCCACCCTCCCAAGTTTACAAACCGGATATTTGCATACCACTTGAGGTGTGCATACTACGATTCTGTCCAGTAATTCACCAGGAATTCAAAAAACCATTCATACGAACGGAGTTACCTTTTTAATAAATAATTTGTGCCATTAAAAAAGGTATTCACAAGCGAAATTTTTCGCACACAGGGAGAAGCATTAATTATTATATTTATACGGTTTTAATTAGGTAGGCTCGACGTACAGCCATTTAACTCTCTCCCAACGTACCATTTTTTGCTGCATTGAGGGAACAACCAATTTGAAAAAAGAATTGCAACCGAAAACCTTGCTAATTGCTTTCTCATAATTCCTTGCTACGTACAAAGACTTTTATGCGAAATGATGTTGATCGATTTTGGCTTCCTCATAAAGGAAACTTTGTGAAATGCAAAAAATAATGTGGAAGATATTTACAGTATTCTACTTCACGGGTTTGCTCAAAAGATTTCAACGCCTCGGCCGATTTGTATCACATTCTTAACTTAACTTTGTTCCATATTAGAGTTAGGGACTTTCGGAGCCCTTCGAGGGCCTAAAGGCAAATGGAAATTTATCGAAAATTCTGAAATCCCATAGAAACCGAAGCTATTTATAAATTCATTCAAATTTAACATGGATCAATCTTTGGCATGGCTTTATTTGTAAACAATTACGTGGTTAAATAGCTACAATTCTGCAAAGCTAGAGAAACTACAAGTCATTTAAAAAAAAATTAATATTGAATAAAAAAAAATCTTATGTTTCAGTTTTTTCAAAACTGATTACGGAAAAATGGATTTGTCTCACGTGTTTGCTAAATTTCAGCTAAAGGCGTTGTTTAGGTATCTGAGTTTGAACTTTGCATACACACACCCACACACACACACACATATATACATACATAAATCTTTTTAAACCACGGGTGGTGGTCAAAATGGCGAGTGACCAAACTAGCGAAGGGCTAAAATAGCGAATTTAAAAATGAGTAACATAATGGCCAGAATTATGAAATTCTTTCGCCACTCGTAACCGCAAATTCGGTTGGTATTACCAATTCTTTTTATCGGTGTACTTAAAAGTACCAAAAATTGAAAGTAATTCCTTGTTCCCACTGCATCGCTATTTTTCAACAAATTTTCTCGTTTCTCGAAGATATAAGCTGGGTTTAAAAGGAAGGTATTCGGTCGTAAGTACGTGAGGGTATTTCCAAGGGTGTGGAAGGGTCGGTAGGCAGAGGAGCAGTTTTCGTAGTTTGGAAGACAAGTGTCTAGATGAGAGTCGGTCGTTTCGACGCCCGTTAGTCGAAAGCATCCATAGCCAGTTTGGCCAGAGCATTTTCAGTAGCGGTAGCGGAAGAACATGTCGAGGAGCCAAGAAGTCGGGTTGTCCAAGTAGCGAAAAGTATTCTCTGTCCTTGTGCTGAGCTACTTCATAGGTTGGTTGGCCGTAGGCCAAAAACCACCGGCGACACGGCACAGATCCTTCTAATTTCTCTACCCTCTGCTCTCTGCAGATCTATTCTTCTATTCTTCCTTCTCTTGGCATTCTACGACCTTGGAATTTTAAGCCCGGAGCACGAGCGCTTTTGGGCATAATATTGTTGGCTTATCTTGTTCGTATTTTCATCGTAACAAACTTTCATCTCCTGGAAAGCTCTAAGCCCCCTCAAAGAATAACAATGGCCGTCTAAATCCTGGTGAACCAGAATTTCTAATTTGTTATGCCGATGCATCCAAAGCTCTGAAGTGCTTTACTCAGAATAACTGCTAAATGCAGAAAACTGTCATCGAATCTGGAAAGCTGAAGTGATTTTTGTTGTTGTAACTAACGATTTTCAATTTTTGATTGCTTATTTGAAAATATAATCGTCATACTCTAAAAACAAGAGTGTTGTTTCAATAGGCGTTTTGTTTTTCAATTGACAGCTTTTTATTCAAAGAATTGGAAGTTCAGAAATTCGGAACTTTGCTTCGGAATCCCGAAAAACAATAAAGGTGCAAGAATATGAAGAATGTATTATAAATCCTCATGTGGCTTAAGCCCATAGAGTTCTTGCAATTCGCGTGACTCTGCAATGCGAAATCCGTGTCATTAAGCGTACGTACGTAAGGGCGATTATTTATCGGGTGGTCATTTGAGTACCTGCAAAATTACTGGAGTCTTTGTAGTGAGAGTTAGTGGTCGAGTTGTGTTACAGTACAGAGTAAACGACTCACGTGAGCACACACATAAACTTCGTATAACATACAACCATGTATTGGAAAGTTACGTAACATAACGTGACCCGATAGTTGGCACGCTTTCGCCTTGTTTGCCAGAGTCTGGCAAACTTTTCAGTCTACATTGGCCATGCTTTTTGCGAGTCTTTTTTCTGATTCGCTTTATAAAACGGGAGTCAGAGAAAAATGGCCATTCTACACGATTGTAGACCGGAAAATCCTTTCAGGCCTATTTACATTTTACGCCACGAGCACTCTTCATGTTACAATTCATAATATTACAGATGCTCATGACTTCATTTTACAGGAGGACGGACCCAGATGGCGTGACGGGTTTCAACAAGCTGAGGGAAGGAGAAAGAGATCCAATCCCGTGGAAAGTAGGGCCTACACTTTGATTAAAGTAAGTTTGCTTTTTTTTCAAACTCACATTTTCTATCCTAGTTTTGTAACAATATCTCAAGCGGTACTAACGTTGATTGGGGTTCAAAATAGCGAATGACCAAAATAGTGAACGGTTAAAATAGCGGATTTCGTAATTAGTAACGTCTGAATCTAGAATGGTCATTATTATGAAATTCGCTACTTTTCATCGATCTTATTAAAATGCATTTAAAGTAGCGAATGATAAGAATGGCGAATGGCTGAAAACCGATCTCCATAATTATGGACATTCTACATTTAGACGTTTCTTATTTTAAAATGCGCTATTTTAGCCATTCGCTATTATGGTAATTGGCTATTTTTATCCACACTCCAGAGATTTTGGAAATAGTGACTTTTGAGTGGTATCTGATTTCATGGTTCAGTGTTCTGGCAGCTCTTTGGCCATTGGCACTTTGATCCCAAGCTTTCATTGGTATAAGCCAGTCTGATCAATGCAAGCCGCAACTACTAGGCGCCGGATGCCCGTTCAGGCGGCTTGCCAGCCTCGTCTGGCTATTATCGACTGTGACTACTGAACCCCAAAGCCCTCTGAGATCTATTCAGTGGAGTGAGAGCGGGTTTCTGGCTTTTCCGCTATTCCTATCGTATTTCCGAAATATACAACCGAAAAACAAGCCCTACGAGTGTCCGCCGCAGCACTGCCAAATCCCCTTATTCCTCAAGTCCATCTACTGGTTGGCTTGGCCCGTTTAGGATGCCAGCAGCGAAAAGTGTCGCAACCGGAAGTATTAGCAAGCTTTGTTTTCGTGAAAAATGTTTTTTCAGATGTTTATCTCACAATGTTAAAAATGCTGTAAAATTATGAGAAAAGTGAATTGTACATCATGTCTGTATGTGACTATGTGTGTGTGTGTGTGTGTGTGTGTGTGTTCAGATTCTTGATAGCATGATAGCGTCTGAAATTTTTAAGATATCCGCCTGATATTTTATACATAAATAAATTGTAGATAGACAAAGGCTAAGTGTAAATTTGGCGCTGATTCATTGAGTAATTAAAAAATTATAAAATTTTGAAATTTTTCTAAAATCCCTTATTACCCTTCAACTTTTACATTTTCCAAAATATTGAGCTCTAATTCAGCCTACAAGAAAAGTATTATAGACTGATTATCCGTACCGAATTTCGTCAAAATAAATTGAACCATTAAAATTTTGTGAAATTTTCAGTTTTTCGAAAAAATAGTATTCCGAGTTTAGGTATCAAAATATGTCTAAGTCGTTTAGAAATCAGTAATACACGTATTAAAATATAGTAATAAAAAATAGCACGAGAGAATTTTGAGGAAAGCTAGAAATAAATGTGACAATTTCAGTTGTCATTTTTTTTTTTCAAAGAATTGGAACTACTCTATTATCGACTGTGACTACTGAACCCCAAAGCATTCTAAGATCCATTTAGTGGAGTGGAAGCGAGTTTCTGTCTTTTCCGCTATTCCTATCGTATTTCCGAAATATACAACCGAAAAACAAGCCTCACGAGTGTCTGCCGCAGCACTGCTAAATCCCCTTATTCCTCAAGTCCATCTACTGGTTGGTTTGGCCCTTTCAGGATACCAGCAGCGAAAAGTGTCGCAGCTGGAAGTATTAGCAACGCGTGGTAACCGAGAACCGAGATATCCTGAAGCGAAAAAACAAGGGGTTGAGGTGAAAAGACACGAAACTGTGCCACACGCGGTTTTCCTGCTTATAAACAGTGCGCCATAAATCCAAACCACCCGCAGCCACTAATAAACTCCGCTTTTCTCCCGTTTTATCCCGACAACCACTTTCCCGCTCATCTTCCCCTATGTCGCGTCTTTCTCCTTCGGACGACTTACCAAACGTGCGCTTAGAGTTTGTGCTTCTGGCTTGGTGAAACCCTGTGGTGCAGTAAAATGAGAAGAAACAGCAAGTGGAAGAAAAACGTAGAGAGCGTGGGTGAGGAATCATAAATAACGATGATTGGAGGACACGACGGGGTAGAAAACGACCAGGCAACGGTTTACCCAGTTTTGTTATTCCGAGAGCCTGTATATGGGCCAATCCACACCAATTCGACCTAGACTTTCGAACTCTCAGATTCGGCAGTAATTCTTTATATTGTAGTTCCGACTCTAAATAAAAAGTAGAATATTTTTTACATTATTTATACGAATTTTTGTGATTCATCATTCTGTAAAAAAGCTGTCATCTACATTGGCATATTGCTTTCTCTCTTTTTTAGTCGCAGCGTATTATTGCCAACAACGTTCTCTTTCTTTCAAATAGTGTGCATAGAGAAAACTCTATTTGTTCAAAATCAGTTTGTTGGATTAGCAAAACAATTTGTTGGACCAGCGAGAAAGTTTGATAGGCTAGCAATTAAGGCGATGATTCACTATTTAGCTAATGATTTGCTAGGGCAGCAAAATCTTTTTCTTCGTATGATTAGTCACGAGGAACTTGAAACGGAAATCTGTTTTTGCTTGGAGTTGGAACAACATTAAAAATCACCGTCTAAATCCGTGAGGTTAAAGGTCAGACCCAGGGCGAAATAGTGTAGATTTCCCCATATATTGAGAGGACCTGATTGATACACACGTCATAAGAATGTCAAGACAAATAAATATGATTTTTTTTTTATTACAATGCCGCAAGGCACAAAAGTACGTTTTAGTACCAAACCGGGATTTCGTGTGTATGTCCAACCTTCGTTTTATCACGTGGAGGTCATTCCATGGCTAGTATATCCATATCCTGTATGACCCCACATGTTCGAGTGGGTGAAAGGATTTCCCGGATGT
Source organism: Tromatobia lineatoria (assembly GCA_949699805.1). Lineage (NCBI taxonomy): Eukaryota > Metazoa > Arthropoda > Insecta > Hymenoptera > Ichneumonidae > Tromatobia > Tromatobia lineatoria. The sequence continues at coordinate 1,353,742 of OX453052.1, forward strand.
CCTGTGCAGCGAATCCCACAGCTGAGCCAATAATAATCGACTACCGGTCCCATCGGATCGATAGCCCGACGGAATCACATCCCTCAGCCGTTACCTTGTGGGAATATGTGATTTTCGGACGGTCTACATGCTCCCTATGGATTTACATGTACCACCTTGCGTAAGCGAAGCATCCAAACGTGCTTGATAACGATTCAAATGCGAATCGAGTTGTCGATAGCCAGCTGATGGGAATCCAGTCACCAAAGAAAAATCATGGGAAATGAAAAATGTACCTATGATACCCTTTTTGAAAAAATCTTACAATCAGAGATCTTCAAGTACATATCAAGTACCATAATTCTGCAAATTACAAACAATCCACAGAGAAAAAGTTTCCATTTACGCCAAAGAAAACACATTAACTCTGTCGATATCAATCGAAGAGAATATCGCGTGTCGGTAAGGTAGAACTCCGAGCAGGCAGTGGTTCTCACGCGGAGAACCGGTTCTACAGTCCGTATTGACATCCGTCCACCATACGTATTGACGTCCGTTTTTTATTGCCCCTGTGGGATATCGCTTTGTGTGGTAAAGAATGTGTTGGATTGAAATGTGTAGGAACGACATGTGAAGGAAAAAGTGCGTGAAGATTGGAAATGTGAGGGAAAACTGGTGTGTAGTTATCGGCACTGTGGAGTAACGCATGTGGTGGATCTGCGCTGTGGTGACAAGAAATGTGCGGGATAGAAGGGCTGCCTGTGGTATTTGTGGTGCCACCTGACGTCCCGCGTATCCGCATGTATCTATATCGCCGTGGGCGGGAGAAGCATCCAAATGTGCCGGATGATGACGGGAGTGTGTGGATCGAGTAGTCCGGGAGTTCCTCTGGCTGGTCCGGGTTAACCCGGGCACATCGTAGCCATAAATTTAAAGCGGGGTTAGCCCGGAATTTGCATTCGGCCGCCGAGCGTCATCGCTCGGCTCCCGAAACGCTTGCCGACGGGGGTAACGGAGCGCCCACCTCGCACCAAGCAGCACCCAATGAAACGACGTTGGTCTCGCGTTCTTGACCCACTTGTCAACCCCCTGTCGCGGCCTCTGCACACCACGAGACTAAACTTGGATCGGAATTGAAATCACCCGACAAAGATTTGGGTAATCATTTGAACCTAATGCATGGGATCCTATCAGATCTATGCTATCCTTCCTTGATGACATATTACGACCTTGGAATTTAAACCCCTGAGTACCAGAGCTTTTAGGCATAATATTGTCGGCTTATCTTGGCTGTATTTTGATTGTGCCAAATCTTCATCGCCTCAACAGCCCAATAAAGCCTCGTGAAAGTGTATATGAGGTATTCTTTGTCGGTTCAGCAACTTTTCTTGGACCCTCGTCGATCTGATCCATAATCGGATATGTCAAAGTAGCGATGAAGGTACTTTATGTGAATTTATTCAGATTTTTGCAAGTATCTCGGAAACTTGAAGGTATTTTTAAAAAATGTATCCGTATAAGAGACACACACAATTTTCAAAATTTATGTCGCTCACACATTTTCTTTGCAAAATTTTCTTTTGGATCATCCAAAGTAATATCGAAAAATTTACATTAACCGACAAAGTTTCGTGTGATCATTCGAGCCTAACGTATGGTATCCGATTCATCTTCACGTTGCACTTTTACAACAAGATACCACCTTCAGTCTTCCTGTCCTGTGTTAATGTAAACTGGAAAAGGCGTAGAATGAAAAATCACAGTCGTTGGATGCCGCCGGATTTCTGGGGTGGTTTCGATCTCCCGACGTCGAGACGCCTTGGCAGTGTCGAGGCTCTCGCGACTCGGTTTACAGATCTATCCGACATACCACCCAACCAAACTCGGGGCTGCTTCTTTTGGAAACTGCTCGGCTGTTGAACGAGGTCATTCCACGTGGGTTGAGATGAAAGAGGACGGATCGGAAAAGAATTATGAGGGTAACAGCGCTCAAGAAAGAGCCTCGAGTTAATAAAGGATTTTTATACTGAAGACATTGTGGGAAAAACTTTGGTATGCCCAATTTTTCAGCTTTTACCATCAAACCTTGAGTTTTATTATAAGAAGTGCTAATATGACGATCAATTACCGACAGCACTGGACGGACGGACAGTGTGTGGCTCCGTGATCCCCAGAGTTAAGGATGTATGATACGTACAGTCCCGCCAAAAGTGACTTTCAGAGACAATTTCAATCACTTCCCGATGGGATAAAAATCGGTAAAAAATAATGCATATAAAAAGTGCTGAAAAGTATTTATTGATTGCAATTTTATCAAAATGCAATCAAAATAGCGAATGATAAAAATGGCGAATGGCTGAAATAGCGAAATTCATAATGATGACCATTCTAGATTCAGACGTTCCTTATTTTTAATTTTGCTATTTTAACCATTCGTTATTTTTGCCCCCCACCCGAAAACCCTTCCTTAAAATGTTTTCCTATTACAAAATTCCACAAAATTGATCCAAACCAATAAATTAGTTTGCATCATACGAACGTACATAACCGCTGACCCAATTTTAATCCTCTCGACTAAGTCCATGGAACGAAAGGCAGTCAGGCTGTTTTAAAACCTCCAATTCGTTTCGTTATTCCTCAAAAAAAGGAAGCTAATACCGGGCTTCATATAAGAGACATCCGAGGCTCCACCTAGGATAAAATTTATGATCGTGGCACTTTATTCCGTAGCTGATAGAGCCGATAATTCATTGGGGAAAACGTGCGATACGCGACTTCTATATAAATTCTCGTGAATCAGGTTGTCGCTGGAGCTGGAAAATTGACGCTGGTGATTCTGGAGCGCGCGAGCTCGTAGCCCCCTAGTGTTAGTTTCATGTTACAAATGCTGTAGGCAGAGGATGAGGCAGACGAAAACGGGCACACGATGTTCTCGACGATGTTTAACGAGCTCTCGCGGTGACTCTCGTACAATCCGACTTTTACGACGCGTAATCGCTTTCACGTGGAACTAATTAGTTTCGTGAGACTCGAGGGGAAAGGGACGCTATAGCTATAGCTACTACAAACACTTGTGGCCAGCGGGAACATCACGGTATGCATCTGTATATGGGCCATATTACGGTTAGCTGCATCGCGCTGATGACGACCCGCTGCTCGGTTCACGGCTTTGTCGCGAGGCTCAACCGGAAATTGTGTGTATCGCTATTCGATAAGCTGCGAGCTCGTGGCTTTTGCCAAACCGTGAGCATAGCTCAAAGCTCTTTTTTTTTTGTCGATGGAGAGACCGTGAAAAAAAGAGCTTTTAATAACATTTGATGTCGATGTTCGAAAATGTATCTCTCGATGAACTGATTTACATGTATACAAGTCATAAATGCGAGTGAATACAATATTTTGATTCAGTTCCACCGAATGAAAAGTGTAGCTGTTTTGAAGATCGCGAGTTTAAAAAATTAGACATGAAGATTATAATTTTTTTTAAATAGTTTCAAGCATAGGATTGGGCATAGATTGATTGTACACACTAAGAAGAAATTTTTTTTTCATTAAATAAATGACTACATCTTATGAATCATTAAATTTCGAACGAAAAATCTCATTGAGTAGAATTTCTATCTTCAATATTTGATTTATTACAGAGCCTTGAAATTTTCATCAAAATAAGATTCAATGAGTATGTAACTTAAAACCGTTAGCATAAAATAAAATTTCACCAGGAATTTTTGAAAAATTCAATGTTCTAATTTAAAATTGATTAATTTCCTTGAAAAATAAAAAACATATAATTATTTAAAACGAGCCAAGAATTGCAGGATATAATATTCTTCGTCTCCGCACAGCATTTTATTAACTCAGCAGGTGAATTAGCAGACAATTAGCATATTATATTACGACCTATCAAGTAGTGTCTCATATTATCGAACACAACAATCCGGCCAATGAGTATAATTTCTAACTTTGCACTCATGGCCGTATCCGAAAAGCAACATCGAAATAAAAAAGCCATTGTAAGCTCATTCCGTATTAAATGATATAAAAAAAATCCGGCTCTCCGAGTGAATGGACGGGGGTCTCCAAAAATGACTCTGACTCCGGGAGTTTTAAAAAAGTTTTCGAAGTTAAAAAGTTTTCAATTTTTTGAAGGTTCTAAATGGTTGTCCCGCCTTAATTGACAGATTTTGAAATACGCGAAAGTTTAGAAATGAAATGGGGTCGACGACTACTTACGAGAGTGCAAAATCGGATAGAAGGGAGAAATTGTTAATCCATCGTTCCTATCAGCAACGCTTGTAGCGCTTACAGCCGAAATTCGATATAAAATTATACTCTCCGCTGCTGCTGCCACTGTTCGGAAAGTTTGCATATAACTTCGTTTAATAATCCTCGTTTGTATTAAAAGCATTGGTACTACTGGTATTACATATTCGTGAGAGTCGATGTAGGTCAATCTCAGCGATCAGTGAGGTAGTACTTCAATTTCGAAACTCTAATGTGTAATAAAATGGAGAACTTGGGTAAAACTTTTGTATAATGTAATCCCGAAACGCTTACAGCGCCGACCCTTAAGAAAGTTTAGCGACACAGTATGAGTTAAAAAAAATCTTCATCATCGTTTCCTAACAGCCATGAATACTATTAAGTGTACTCATAAAATTGAAATTACAACGAATAAAGAGAAATGTGTTTTTGGGTTCTCTCATAAAACTGCTTTTCACCATTTTTGATAATAACTTACTTGGAGCTGCCCTTATATAAATTACTGCTGTACACCGATAAAAAGAATCAGTAATACCAACCGAATCTGCGGTTACGGGTTGCGGAATAAATATTTGGTTAATTGGAAGAAATGTTCGTTCAAGTCAACCAAAGATTTCTTTCGCTACGCTTTCAAAAGAAATATTTGGTTTATTGGAACGAATATTTCTTCCAATCAGGCAAATATTTCTTACGCCACTCGTAACCGCAGATTCGCTATTACCAATTCTTTTTATCGGTGTATCCGCTGCTATCCACAACCCTTTCCGGGGCCTAATTTTTCTAGGAATTATTTATTTATTTATTTATTCATTTATTTATTCAGTACGTGCACAGGCCAATTACAATTGCGAAAATCAATGGTTGATTTTGCCGCATGGGAAGATTGATAACAACGGAATCTTCGCCACCGCTCGACTTAGTTACGACCCGAGTTACGATTTGTCAAATTTCCATCGAAGAAATAAAAAAAGATTACAGGCTGTTATCGTCGAAGCATCATAACATCAATTTAACAAATACTCAGCCAAAGTCAAAGAAGAAAAATCCATTTGATAAATTTGCCTACTTTATTTTATGTACGAAAATGCAGACAGGAAGAGGAACTTGTCACTGGATGTTGAAATGGATATTGACCAAAAAACTGGAAGAAATTCGATGGACCGAGTCGATCAGCACGTTCGATTTAATAATTTCTAGGTTTTCGCGTATATACACAAGTATTTTTGGTGAAAGGTGCTTGTAAAAATGAAAAATGACTTTAGCTGACGGTGCAAGACGACGTAAACAAGAGCACAATGTGCGATCGATAGCGGGCTTCCGGATTGATAATACGTCGAGCCCCATCTCAATTCCGATCACGAAACCTCACGACTTCAATATATCATCTTATTTCACGTAATTTCTCGGTTCAAAGTGGAATTCACTTCGAACGATGAAAATTTAATCTCCGAAGTACTTTTGTGATTGGAGCCAATGGATCAACAATTTTACTCTTCCAAAGACAAGAATCATAGCCCAACTGTGGAGAAAGTAACTACTTGAATATTTCGATCATGATCAGCTTAATCGAACTCGATTTCACTGCAAAAAAAAAACAATTTTTCGGACGTTTTTTTAATGCGATATTTACAAAATCTAATTTCAATTTACTGACGTACAAAAAAATGCTATTCTTGGCTTCCTTTGATTATTTAGTTGATGAAGTTCCAAATTTTAACCTTGCACTCTCAAGTCAAGTTCTTGTTCACATTTTAATTTTTTCAAGTACAAACTGGAACTTTTATTCATTTTCATTCTCGACTTCTTATTAATGTTCACATTAGTTCATTCTTAATGTTCTACTCGCATTGATATTTCAACCTCGACATTATTTCCAATTCAAAGTGTCTACCGAGAACGATATTTTTTAAACTCAGAATAATTTACCTTATTTTGCTTGTATATTCTATATTAATGCGTATTACCAAGTAAAATACTGCCGAGAATTTGACGAACATGAATATCGAAGTGAATAGAGATGGGCACTCAACTTACGACTACGTGAAGCAGATGAGAGCCGAGATCCGAATGAAGACTATCCGAGCGAAGTTCAGTGGAAGATGCGCCGGAAATGCGAAAGATAGAGGTGAGAAAGGAATAACCGTGAAAAGCGAAGGACCAGAGATAAAGTTGCCGAGGAAAAGTTGCCTCTCCGACTACATGCGATGGTAACTCACTTGGCTTCACGCGCGCGTCTCGATTCGATTCACTCGCCACTGCGAGTGAGAAGAAAAGGGGGGAGGGGGGTTCTTGACGCCTCGCTTCCTTGATTAACGAGAAAATCAACCCCGACGGAGTTTTCTCGAGGATCTCTATGGAAATCAACCGTAGCCTATCCATAATCTACATTTCTTTCCGCGTTGTAACTTTCTCTGGAAATAAAACCAAGGCTGATCGGTAACTCGGTGAGAAGATTCATAAGATTTGCATTCAGCGACGAATAAAAATAGTTTGCAATCTAGAGAACAATTTAGTGGTGCTCAAAATAAGAAGCCGTTTTAGCAACAAAACAATGTTTGGTGAATTTGAATTGCGATTTTAAAAATATATGAAACGTGGAACGATTTGTTTTCCTTATATTCCAAGCCTCTCTATTCAATTAACTGTAATTCAATGTATAAAAGTATTTATGTAAAAATACAAAATTTGCATACGATGAATATTATGTCGAATATACAAAATAATATGATTAATATTATTAAAACAGGGTCGAGCACTCGCTTCCTTGATTAACGATAAAATCAACCCTGACGAAGTTTTCTCGAGGATGTCTATGTAAATCAACCGTGGTCTATCTATGATCTACATTCCTTTCTGCGTTGTAATTTTCTCTTTAAAAAAAACACAAAATTCATGGGTAACTCGATTCCTCGGTGAAGAGGTTTATAAAATTTGCGTTCAGCGACAAATAAAAATGTCTTCAATTCAATTGACAAACGCAATAGAAAATATAATCAACGTCACTTTCGGAATGAAAGCCATTTCGGCGACAATAGAATCCTCTTAATTGAAAATTGAGATTTCGATTTTTAAAATATGTAAAAAAGGTTACAAAGTCCATGATGATGATGATGATGATGACGATGATAAATTTTGGCGTCCTTATATTCTAAGTCTCTCCGGACGCCCAAAAGAGTCTTGGAATATTCGATTGATTGTCATTAAATGTCTAAAATCATTTGTTCAAAAATATATAATTGCTTTCCAAAAATATTTTGTTCAATACAAAAAATAATATGATTTAAATTATTGCAACAAATTGACCTGGTTGATTCCATCAAATATACTTTTTGAAGTTATCAAGGCAATGATCTCATTGCATCAGGATATTTAAAGCATTTAATTATATGTTCATTATTGTGTATATTTTTTAAAATAATTTTTTCTCATTGCAGTCGCAGAATATTCAGATTCTAGAAGAAAGAAAGAATTTCTCTTGAATCTTTATTCTATACATACTGCATAATAGTATATACTCTATAGATGTTTTCGTATTACGATGACTGTAGAATCTCCAATGCAAACTTTAGGCAACACGAAATGTTCAAGTGCCGTAAAGCTGATTTTACGAGACACTTCGTGGTTTTCGAGTCACTAGTTTTGCTCTTTTATACTCGCCCCCTTCTCCCCCTCCTTGCCCCCCTCGTTTCTTCGCTGTAGTATTCAACACGAACCTTCGCGGTCTCGTCTTTTGTTTCCGGAGCTTCTCTCACTCCGCCAAGAATTTCCGTGCTTTGTTTGAAATTGTCTTTCGGTATGATACGAAGATGTTGCAACAACAAGCCGCCATCTTGATGCTGTTCGGAGTTCCAACTATTCAAGCGACTGCTCAACGTGGTGAATTGAATGCGTTCTGTTTATCTATCGACTATTACATCAGGCTAAATAAATAGTCTTATTATATGCTAGATGTTTCGTATTTTCTCTAAAAGACACTTAAGGCGTCTCAGTCACCTAGAAAAAATCATAAGAAAAGAGATGCTTTATGTGATACACATTGTTAAGAAATCTTGCATAAAAACCTCATTAAATACGTAACAAGCATTATAATTCTGCAATTATTGTGAAAACATACCTCGTTATTCAAATTCTTCAAATAAAAACCTTATTTTGCTTTTGTATAGAAAGATGCAAAAAAGTAACATCTATGTTGTTTTTTGTTGATCTTATTATGTTAATTGATGATGAACTAATGCAATTAACAAGAGCCCCCAAATGAATGTTTGATTAGGGTAACAAAATTTTTCGTGACCTCAGCCGTAATTTATTTAAGCGACGATGTCACGCTCGAAATAAGCTCAAATATTGATGAGCTGACGAAGCTCTTATTCAACACCTCATGTGCGTTGGATCTTGTTGAACAACCCAATCTCTTTTCTCAGTGTAGATATGTATTTGTATCTTTGTACATTATGTGGGATGAACGTGACCACGCATAGAAATAGCCATGGAACGAACTTCTCCTCAGTTTGCAGGAGAAAAAGATCGTTTTGGTCAGCGGCGCATTTCTGGACCTGAGTGTCAATTCTGTCAAGCTTGATTAAGCGAAGATGAGGGTCAAAATAGCGAATGACCAAAATACTAAATAGCTAAAATAGCGAATTAAAAAAAAAGGAAAGTCTAAATGCAGAATGTCCATGATTATGGAATTCGCTTTTTCAGCCATTCGCCATTTTTATCATTCGCTATTTTGAATGAATTTTAATAAGATGGAGGTGAAAATATCGAATGGTCAAAATAGCGCTTGGCTGAAATAGCGAATTTCACAATGATGACCATTCTAGATTCAGACGTTCGTAATTTCGAGATTCGCTATTTCAACCATTCATTATTTTGGTCATTCGCTATTTTGACCCCCAGCCATAAAAATATTGCTTTTCAATGAACTATGCTAAATATTCTCACGAGGAATATTATGTGATTTGTGGGAAGATTTGAATATGAGAAAGCGAAAGATTGAATTTTAAAGATGCTCTGAAATTTAATTAGAATTTTGCGTCGCTATCCAGTTGGAAAGCGTATTAACCATAAATAAGCGCATCCTGGAATCGCAGTCTCTGGGGAAACGTTGTTTCACGCGACTCGTTCGCCACTGCGGTATAATATTCAACAGTGAATACATTGGTTATAGTTTCGTCGCAACTGGGAGGCCTCAATGCAGTGCCTCGTTTCTGCATAGTTTTAGCGGTTTGAATCGAGTGAACGAATAGCGAAATTGCGAGGAACTTCGATCCTGTGTATAACTGAAGCGCGTACACAGTCGAATAAATTGGTGACGGCGATTAGCTCACGTTTCTCGAATAATTCATTAATCCACTGGTCAAACAACCGTGACCTTCTCACTACGCTAATTGAACTACACACTATAATTCTGTAGTAAGCGAGGCATCGATGCAATTTGTCGATTCTACACCAACGCTTTGTCATCGATTATTTCACTTTTTATCGTCATCCTGTCGTTATACGATCCTCTCCGCTTCTCTCTCTCTCTTTCTCTCTCTGATCCGACAACAAACCAACCAACTCACGGAACGATGCTCCGCTGGGTTTCGATCGATGCAAATAATGAATGTTCCTCGATCCTTGATTACTGCGTTGCAAGCTGCAGCGATATACATATATATATATCGATCGAACATATGGAGTATTCTGTCTCACGTAACTTATGTGCTTAAAGTTGAAGATATGTGTTTTTGAAATTTTATTTTTATTAATTTTGGTTTCGTTTTTTACTGAAGTGCATGAGTAAATATAATTGAGAAAAAATTATTACGATTAGCCAGCAAACGAGCTGCCAATTGGTAAATTTTATTTTAACTTATGTATTTTTTTTTAATCAATAATTATAATATTCACCCTTTTATCTTGACGGCTTTTTTATTATAATTATGACTTATGACAATTCGATCGCGGTCTGACTCTTGATCTCTTGGATCTGGTCAATGATTTTTTATGTCAATGTTCGATTTTTGTTCGATTTTTTTATTTTTTTATTTTTTAGCAAAAGATTTTTAAGAATTCCATTTAATTTGTACACATGTCCAAGACTTCTTTCATAAGTAACAAGTAAAAAAAATCTGAAAAAATTCATTTTACAGTTGGGACAACAGCATAAAAAACTACTAACCGAAAGATCGTCAATCGAACGCAGATCATATTGGTGTAGATTTGCCGATATACGTTTTTTCTCCATATACATTCATTTTCTTTTTTTTTGTTGTTGTTGAAACATAAGTATTAAAAAAATTGCAACATATACATATGTAGGAAAAAAATATCTGTAAAATGTTCATGAAGTTGAAAAAACCTATATCATTAAGATGAAAATTAAATAATAAAAATAAAAATTAACATTGAAATTCTGATAATTCTGCTTAGTATTTTAGGGGTTTGGAAAATAAATAGTTTAATAGAAATAGAATGGCTCATATCGTCGTTGTGCTTCGACTACTGTTATAACCAAGAGCGTGAAGCTCAATTTGGATAGTGCACGACGAACCAGCCCTGCAAATTTGTGTGCTTCGCGTCGTCAGTGACGTCGTTTGCGCGTTACGTCAACGCCACGTTAATTAGCACAGTGGGGCAAGCGAGGGGCGCCTAACAGCGGGAGGCCATGGATATATTCTATGGCATATACGGGAATAGGTTGTACTGAAGCCCGTAGGAATTTCACCGAGCCTGCCACATTCTCAAACTAATTAATGAACGGGATTATTATTAATACAGTGAGAAGTTTATAGACTCATCGAACCAATATCCATTTGGTATGAAATCAACATGAAAATCAGAACAGTGCACATTGCCACCCAATTTCTTTGTATTGTATCTTTAAAGAAAAAGTCCCTATTGAAAAGTATGTTCATCGATTTTGGCTTGCTTAAACTATTTATTTCCAATTTTTCAATTTTTTATCCATAATTCGTTTTTTTTTAATATCGTTTTTACCTTCTACCCTTTAATTATTTTACCGTAATCATAGAAAAAGATGGAAAACAATATTTGCTTTTTTTCATTTACCATTGCACTTTTATTTAATATTGTTTTATTCCTTCTAACTATTTGACTGTGATCACAAAGAAAGTATTGTATAAAAATTGAGATGAAATCTGAGGAGCTGTTTAAGTATTGATTAGTATATACATCTTAAAGCCTGCAGAGTAGAACCTTGCAAATTGCTTCCTCGTTATTTTTTGGTTTTAACAAGGATACGTCTATGAAGAATTATGTCAATCGATTTTGGATTTCTCATAGAGAAAGCTTTGTAAAAACTTAATAATAATGAGATAGAAACTCACAAGGTTCTGCTTTGCAGACTTGCTTACTTTCGGAAGACATTTTTCTAAATGTTCGAAGTCTCATAAACATTTCACACGCACACACGGTCACGCACACGCACACGCACACGCACAGCGTTACATTTTTCTGAACTCTTTCATTGACCTTTTGGATCATGCTGACATGGAAAAAAATCGAAGAAATTTTTTTTACGAAACCGAAGCTCCCCCTATGTCGAAAAAAAAAGAAATATGTTCCTCTAAAACCATATCTCAAATATATGCGCTAGAGCGGCAAAAAAAGGTTTTATCGTCGTGGCGCCACTGTCGCGCATATATTGGAGGGACTAATAAACATTTACAAGCAACGATCGTAAAAATCTAAATCCACCAATTTCGCGGCAACGTACAAATATTTTTTCAGATTTCTTTCCTGCTCGTGCCTGCAGTCATAAAAACCACCGAAATGGTGACCCTCTCCGTACAAAACTGCTATTACCTTTAATAGTTTTCTTTTATTGACCATAACGTTGCCAAATCCATTATACAACATTTATAGTCTAACTTTGTGTTGCGCGTTTGTAGATGCGATGGATAAGGATAAGCGAGTCGAAGTGAATTCGAACTCCGGAATAATCCGGATCGATTTACAGGGTTTTCTCTTGGAGGTTCGTGGAGTGCCTCGTGAGATCCTTTAGGTGTCCTCCAGATAACCCACCAGTCGAGACCCCTCGAACCCCATAAAATAATCGCGAGAACCTCTACTACGACGGATATTGCTTTAGTTACCATACCTTTGACCTTACGGTAGCTCTGTTCGCAGGGAAGAAAAGTAGACGAGCGCAATGAGAAGCTGCATTACTTTTTAAACAACTTTTCTGGTCTTTCGCGACCACCTCAATGTTTTTCACGTTTATCATCGATATTCCATTTATTTTTTTCTTCCGTATAGGAAAAGCTTTGTTTTCATTAAAAGAAGAAATTTTGCGATTTTCATGTCGGAACTCTCATTTATTTTTTGCTTCCCTATAAAAAAAGCTTTGTTTTCATTTTTTTTTAATTTTCCGATTTTCATGTCGAAACTCTCATTTATTTTTTCCTTCCGTATAAAAAAAGCTTTGGTTCATTTTTTTTTAATTTTGCGATTTTCATGTCAGAACTCAGAATGGCTCAAAATATCGAATAAATTGGATTAGAATAAATGTACATGTGTATGTATGTGTGTGTGTGTGTATGCAGGGCTTTAAATTTTTTATCATCTGTAACTCAACCACCGATTGAGCTGAAAAGTACCTGAATTCTATACCAAAATTATTTATTCAATTTCGTTGACGAATTTATGCATAAAAACTTCCAATCTTTTCTAACAGTGAATAAGATTGTTTCAAGCAATGAAACATTTTTATTTATTTTATGTTGAGTTCGAAATATATAATGATCGATTAAACTCTCCACAATGTTTTTCTTTCCTGATGAAATTCTCGCGTCGATTACATTTCGTTAGAGATCTCAAGCCAATGGGAAGGCAGCGCACCGGAAATCGTCTGTTCAAAGCTCGCTTGTGCAGCGTGTTGGCCCGGAGCCGACAGCCGGAGCAGAAAAAGCATGAGAAAACGAAGATTACGAGGATGTCGTCCAGCAGCGTCCAATTCAATTTATTTAGTGAAAAAGCGGGAACGTTCGCAACGGATATGGAAAGAAAATCTGTCTTTCACAGACGTACAAACGAAAGAAAGGAAAATTGTGAAAGCATGAAATATACTCTAATAGAACTAAACAAAATAAAAATAAAATAGATTACCAATCAATTTAAAAAATTTTATTAATTAATAATCGTCGCCTCCCAGGAAATTGAAAAAAATGCAGTGAGCGCAAATAAGTTAATGTTGTTGCAAATAATGTTAGAAATTCAACGTGAGTTCAACCAAACGATGAAAAAAAATTGTCATCGTTCATCTTCAATTATATATTACTTTATTCAGTATTAAAATCGATAAGGAAATTAATCGTACAATATAATAATTTAGTTGGAAAAATCCAACAAATGATTGTTGGATTTCTCATGTAAAAGTAATTATTGAAGAATTATTATTCACTTTAAAAATATTGTAATAAGCAATTAAACTTAATCCGTATTCCCATAATTATTAACGATATAACGGTAACGTAGTTGCAGCAGAAAGGATTGGGAAGTAGATTTAAAAATAGAACTCAACTGAAACTTTTCTCCATTCCTCACCTTTTTTTTTTTTATTTTTCTCCGCTGAAAGCATCGAAGCGCGGGGATAGTACGGGTGGAAAGTGGAGAAGGGGGCTTAAAGCTCAACACGCGCCGGTAGAGCAAGAGCAGCAGCGAGTAGCTCCGCAAAAACAAAAGCGTTCATTCCGGAGTTAACGGAATATCGATGGAAAAAGTTACGAGATTCATTTCCGTTAATTGCGAGAGCCGTGAAAGGATAGCAAAGCTTCAACTGTGCCGCAGACTCCAAAGGGGCCAAGAAGTTAAAGGATGTCGGTTAATAGGAACCGCAAAAAAAAAAAAAATACCATTCGTACATTTCCCGTAAAAATAATTTGTAAAAAATTAATTAATAAATACGACTTAAAATAATGTTGGAAATTTATTCTTCAGCGACTATTTCATCAAATTCAACTTAAAGGGTACTTTTATTTTCTTTCCATTAATTTTTACTTTTTTTCGAGACATTGCATATTGGACAGCGGAAAGAAAGTGCGAAAAGTATGAGAGGGGAATTTGCAAGAGTCGACAATTGGGTCGAGTTATTTTTGCGAGATTTTATATAGCAACACTGGAGCATGAGCTTAACGGAGAGGGAAAAGCCGGGGAAAAGCGGGAAACCCGTTGACCGGGTGGATCGCTGCTTGGCGAGGAGAGCGCGATACACGGTAGTTATACTATCTGCTTGATTAACGCTAATGACCCTGGGTAACGAGTTTGCGACGCTCGGATATTCGTAACAACGATGAGAAGGACGGACACTTGTCGGTGTTCATCCATATCCCTATCGATTATCTCACTGTATTTAGATAACTGATGAAGTCACTTTGCCATGAGAATCGATGTTAAATAACAGGCAATTTTTTTTTGTCCACTATGTAGACAGATTTTACAGCAGCAGTTAATGTCACTGATTAATCTTATCTTTCATATCATAATAAATGTTCAAAACTGTCAATTTATTTCAAAATTCTTAATTAATAATGAGTATTTTAATAATGTCTCTGTAATATTAATTTATTGGCAATATTACATTAAAAAAAAATTGAGGTATTAGTTAATTTCAGTATATAACGGTTTTTTTTCTTGGTTGAAGAGTGTGTGTTTCTTTTTATGGAAAAATCCGTAGATTGGAGATTTAAAAAAGGTAATTAACGTGGCGGGAACGTTCACGGTCATTTTTAGTATATGGAACACATTAATAAAAAATTGTATTTTTCGCAAAGGGATTACATATACGCGAAAATTTAAAAACTGTCAGACTTATAGAAAAGCCATTTTATTGCAGTCTTATCAAATTCTTGTTTTATCCAACGCCAATCTATTATTATTCCAAATTTACTATCAAAGTGTGTCGAACTCAAATAAAAATTCTTGTAATTCCTCTACAACCTTCCCTATCGTATCCAGAAAAATTTTGTGAGAAAGCCACTACTTCACGCTGTCAGATGATAGTTTGTAAAACTTTGTATCCCTGATCGATGCGAAGTTACAAGGTCTTCAGCAAAGTGTGCCATCTGACCCCGGCCATTGGCGTATTACGAAATGCATGCATATAAAAATGATTCAGGTGCTGCAAGAACCAAGAAGAGTCAAGCGAGTGAAAAACATGAATGTAGACATGCATTCACTTGAAACAGGCGGAAAAATGTGCATGTATGTATTTGCACGTGGCAAAAAACGTCTTTTCAAAGTTTTTACCTCTAAAATGACACGTTATCCGCGGGAGTACACTGCAAAGTTTCGGCGGGGCTTAAGAAAGCGTATCGCAGATCGTATTACCTGAAAGTGCTCGAGGGGCGCGAGTGCCCCTTCCCCCTTTCCCCCCTCTTCCCTCTCGCCCCTCCTCAAATAGGAAGAAAAGTTGATGTCGCTAGACACGAGCTCACGGCGTTATATTCCCTTGTGAACGGCACGTCGCTAAACTTTTCCACTTTCACCACGTAAAATTTCACCTGTTTCGCTTCTTCAATATGCCGGAAAATTGTTCATCTTAAATTTCCGCCGTCGTTCAATTCAACTAGTTTTTCCCTGTCATCTCAATGTTTTTGAATTTTCAATTATTTTTTTTTCGTTTTTTTTTTACAGAATGCCAGAGAGGAGCAGAGATCACATAGGATCGAGAAAATCGTTCAAGGCCTTTTGCCCAAAGATATGGACACGAGAGAAAGAAGTTCCGAGGCGGATCAATTGTTGCAGTTCTGCTTGGCACTCAGCAAGGTAAATTTTTATTGAATAAGTTGTGATTAGTTTTCGTAGGCTACTTTTTTTTTTAAATATGAAAGAGCTGAGAAAAGTTTCCATTTTGAATACCAATTGATTATGGTACTTCCAGATATTTCCTCAGAGTGATAAAAAAGTATTGAGTAAAGCATTGAACATGAAGGAAGTTTCAATAAGTTGAACAAAAAAAAGAAAATAATAAAACTTTGAATAAATCAAATAGTAATTTTGGATTTTTGGAGCACTTCATACTAAAATGTGTTTCTAGGATTTTGTATAAAGTTGAAACATTGAGACACATAAGATGTCCACGTTGACTAAACGTTCATTAATAGACATTATAAGACACATAGAGAAAAATGTGTATTCAAAACTTAAAAAATAATTCGCATCTCCGTCTTAGAATTCCTTGAATTCCTTGAAATATCGGCTTCAATAATTGTTTTCAGATTTACCCAAGACACAAGGACCTTTACAACTGGGTAGACGTCGATCAGAGGGTCTACGTGCCTTACAATCTAACCTATCTCCAGGAAAGCTTTGGTTATGTAAGTTTTCGTTAATTTAATCGACACTCACATTCCGATAAATAGCACTCGATTTATTGAATCAACGACGAATTATTCGAATGGTGCTATCCTGGGTTAGATAAGGTGGGGGACGCTGCTGAACAGCACATTGGGCACCGCGACAGCGGAACTTTATCTTCGGGATGCCGTTCGTGCTGGTTACGCCAAGGAAGATCGTCTGGTCTACGTCTACGTAACGGCGCCGAGATATTTTCGGTCTCTCGGTAGACTCCTCAATCGTTTTTCCAAACGGTGAGTAATGATCATCTTGTTTTTGCGCTCTCTTCTTCCGCGTCTTCCCACAGGATTAATGCCACAAAACAAAGAGCTCCAACAAATTGGGAAAACAAAGAAAACTATGGAAATTGATTATGCTGCTGAAAACAACAGTATTCTGCTCGAGGAAAATTTACCACTACGTTTTCTACGATTATTTACTTTTTCAAAGTTTTCTACGATTATTTACTCTTCGCTACTATTGCTTCGTACGAATGATATTGCAAGGTTAGAAAAAATAAATTTTAGAAAAAAAAAGGATTAGAAAAAGTCATGAGTCGTTAAACCCACGTGTGTGTAAATTTGTCGACAGAGCGTGTGTTATTCATTACTCCTATCAAATTTTTTACAAATTATTTCCCATCATAATCCTCCAGAAACACCCAGAAATTCTTCAATATCTTAAGGATAATTTCCTCACATCGAATCGTAAAAATTCTGTCTCGTCTGTTTGGCTATTTGAATTGAATTGTGCGACAATTCCTGGATCGTTTCCACGACGTTAAGTCCGAACGCTGATATGAAAGTTGGCCCGGTCTGAGAGGACTTTGCTGTTATATCCGGATGACTTAATCGATTGTATTGCGGGGCTTCATTGAACTCGAGCCAGGCTTTCACTCACACATGGCCAGCATCGCTTGTCCGTGTATTACGCAAAGTGCTATCGGTAGTTGAGCGCCCAGTTGTCTATCTGAACTGCAGAGGCAACGCCTTGCTTGATGTTACAACGTCTGTCAAAGCGGGTTACATTTCAATGGCATGATAGACATGGACACGAATTCCATCACAGGAATATTAAATATTTGGATAGGGAAATTACGGAAACTTGTTAGGACTTCATATGTATCGCAGTAGGATTTGCAACTGTTGAACGTTTGAACGCTGATCATCTATCAACAAGTTTTACATCCCTTTGACGTCCGATGTACCTTGTTCCATCTATCTAAACAGCAAAAGCCATTCCTTGTTCGATGTGACAACGTCTGTCAAAGCGGATTACATTTCAATGGCATCATAAACTCCAAGTCCATCACAGGAATACTAAATATTTGGATAGGGAAATTACGGAAACTTGTTAGGACTTAACATGTATCACAGGAGGATTTACTGCTGTTCAACGATTGAAAGTTGATGATCTATCAACAAGTTTTACATTCCTTTGATGTCCAATGTTCCTTGTTCCGTTTATCTGAACAGCAAAATTAATTCCTTGTTTGATGTTACAAAGTTTGTCAAAGCGGGTTGTCATCTCTGTTCCTTGTCTTGTCTATTTAAGTAGTAAGAGTAAAACGTTGTTTAATGTTACAACGTCTGTCCAAGCGTGTTTCATGTCAACGGCATGGTAAACGTGGAGGACATTAAAAAAATGCTAAATCTATTTAGATAGGAAAATGACTTAAACTTTTGAGGTTCTCTAGCTTTACATGTACTGCAACAGAATTAACTGCTGATAAAGCATCGAGAGTTGATAATCTATCTACAAGTTTCAAGCTCCTTTGTCATCTCCCGTTCCTTGCTCATCATTTGTACGGCTTCCGGTGGCAAGATGGTGGACATGCAATCCATCACTGAGCCGAGAATTTGGTGAGGTGGGAGATCCCGTAAGATGACATTCTTGATCGCATACTGATACAACAACAGACGAGAAACGATCAATCATTCAAGCGAATGTATTACAGGACGATGTATCAATTCAACATATAGTGTGTTCATGTTGCCCGTCACCACCATGTCTTTTTAAAACAATTTGATGATTAGAATAAATTCTGAAAAAATTCGTGAGTGTTCAGAAAAATTGATGAATCATTTTCATCGGGAAAAAAAGTTAGATTGACGGATAATTTGTTGAACAATTTATTTCAACAATGCTTGTTCCCAGCCCGATATTGAAAACTACATTCCGACCAAATCCAAAATGTATAGCGAAACATAAATTTCCTACTCACACCATTCACGAAATATTAGTCCAACAATAAAAAAACAATACTCTATACAACATACTCTGGCTAAATATAAATATTAAAGACTGATGGAACTGATCAAAAGCAAAATCCCGAGCTGAAGGATTTCGGTCGATGGCTCGTTAGCAATTTATTTATCTATGTATTGAATCCAAACATGCTGTACTGTCAAAACATAACTGTGATAATAACCCTGTAAATTGTTAATAAATTACGTATCACTACTACTACTTACAATGTTGTCCCGATGCCTGATCCGGGCAGGACCAGGGCCTTATTTCGCTAGTTTGTTCAGACATGCTTGACCAATGTCCGAAACAGGTCTGATAATTCTTAAGGCAACGGGAACTAATTTCTGTTCAAGCAGATGATGCAAGATTTTATCATCCAACACTTGCTGAAGACTAGCCCAAGTTCGCAAAACTGGCCCAGTCGTGGGCCAGTGAAGGATGATGAGAACTCGCTAAACCTGCTGTACTTGCGTTACGATAACGTCAATATTTTGTATTCGATACCGCGTTACATGTAAATGCACCTGCTTGTCAACTTTTGTTACCAGGGCAATAAAATTGGTCGTTACAGTCGTTGTGTCATTTTTGACCCGTACTGTCTTGTTCTGCATTGTGTATAGCATTCGCAATTACGAAAGCGACGCATTGAATGAATAACGGAAATGAAAGATAACAAAATGAAAGCCCGTCTGTGAACAGTCGTTATAGTTGCAAAAGGAGACACAGACGAATCGATTCATTGTTTCACGGCGCGTTGTCAGACCGGTTCAATTTAGCCAGGCAAAACGTTTTGTTGCACTCTCTATTCCTCGTCCATGAATGTTGCATATATATGTGTATATACAGCCAGTAAACTCACCCCTTCCGATGACCAGCTCGACTGTTTTCATCCTTTTTAGCCTCTGTCACGGCATTACGTCTGGACGCCATTCATAACTGTACTTTTCCACCTGTACATAACCATGAAAGCATAGTTATTAGTTTGGTTGCATTTTGCCAGGTCAAGCATAGTTTTTTGTTTAGTGGCATTTTGTTTATTCATGCATATTTAATTCGTATTGCAGCGCGACTTAATTATTACTGCATCGATGATTTTTATTTGCCAGAATGAAATGTGATGCTTATACGATATTGGACAAGAGTTTTTGTTTTGTTGTTTCATTGCATGCATGAAATTCATTTTAAAAACTGGAGACAGTTATTCAATCAAAAAAGATAAGTGAGTATTCGAGTCTTATCAAAAATGAGAAAGATAAATAAACACAAGAAATACGGAAACGATCATGAGTTATGATGTCGGACATTTTTCGCTGAGTATGTATGTGTAATAACTTGAAATAAGGGCCAAATTTCGATGCATTTTTTGTTTGCAGTTAAACTATGTATTATGACTCGCTGACCCCGAAACAGAGTTGATTTGTTAATGTGTTTTTCGTAATTTTATTATCATTTATAAAAACTTTCAGAAAAATTACTTTACATTTGAAATTAGCAGGTCATTTTTGATAACCCTTTTTCAGCCCAAATTGGTTACGCTCACTACTCTTATATGACGTACAAAAAACTTAACTATGTTTTATAAGCTTAAGGGGAATTACAAAATATTGTTTCGAAGATTCTTACTTCAGGAAAATCTTAGGAGCTTTGTGTTCCATTAGAGCGAGCAAAGCCCAAAAGTACAGAGTACAAGGTCGTCAGGAATGCATGTAGCAGTCTTATAAAAAATTAGAGAAGTAAAAAAAGTAGATACAAGAATATAGTAACGAAAATGACTTGAATATCTTATATATTTGTAGCTGCGTACAGAAATGCAATAATTTGGGATGTGCCATAATCGAAAGTTGTCAACATTTGTTTTTTGTTACCGATTAACTTCAACTCGATGATCCAAAAAAGATAAATACCCCAATGGTTTTTTTTTTCGTATTTTCATTAAAATTTATCACGATTTGACAAAAATTATTTGATAATGGAAAATGTTCTCATGAGATAAAGTTTTTATTTTTTAAGAATGTAATGATAAGAATCCGATTCTTAGGTTGAATTTAGCTAACCCCCTTAGCTTATAGTTACAGTTAAGAATGTTATGACACTACCAAGCGAAGTATATCAATAAACTATTTTTTCCTATCTACGCTAAAAAGACCACATTCCATATCCGCGAAGCGGGTCGAAAGCTGTCCATTCTTTGCCTGCAGGACAAAAAGTAACGCACCAGGCAGGAATGCGACTGCAGCGGGTAAGAATGTGCTGCAGCGAGCAGGAATGTAGCAGAAATATGCTACATCAGGCAGGAATGTATATTTCTGTCCGCCTCAGTCGCTTGCTTGCAGAAAATATAAAAAAATTGTTATACGGCTTCTAAAATATCAACAAACCAAACTTGAAAGAAACAAATAAAGTTTCACCGAATTACTTCACAAACAATGTTTTTATTGATCTGTTACTAACTTTTATTCATTATTATCGTGCAAAGTCAATTTTCAAAATTCAAAATAATTCAACTATCTTACATGCGTAGTGTATTAATGCCATATTCGTGTATACAACTAAATAAGTTACTGTAGAAGTACACACTTCAATACACCACTTATTGAAAATCGAAAAACATGTGGTAAATGAGATGATCGGTATGTGAAACAAACCTTTCTATTATGTATATTAATATATTAATTAGTGTATATTAATTTGATGGAATTTTTTCAACAGTGTGATGTCCAAAGGACTTCACTGACTTTAATAAACTTGAAGGAAATTACAAAAATTGTTCTCGAGGACTCTCAACTGAGGAAAATCCTGGTAGCTTTTGTCTCGTTAGAGGGAGTAAAGCCGAAAAAGTAGAGAGTACAAGCTCGTCAGGACTGCATGCAGCAGATCTCGTTGAGCTCTCGTATAAAAATCGTCACATAGTAGTGTCGCGTAGTAGAAGCAGCTTGTTCGGGTAATTGTCCCATTGTGCGGGCAAGGCGGAAACGAAAGAACAGTATTTAACGTCCGAGAGTACCATTTGACGGAGGCGTGCAATAGTGCCAGCGCTGCCCCTTTGAGCTGTGCCAGTCATAAGAGATTGAGAGGATGTGGAGTGAGACAGAGGCTCAAGTGACGGGCTGAGGATTTAGGAAACGCGTTGCACACTCGGTGCTCGTCGATTTCAAAGAGACGAAAGTACCTCTTACCCCGACGACACCCCTCTCTCTCTCCCCTTCACTCAATTTTCTCCTTTCTCCTCTTCTACGCCAGGACTCGTATTTGAATGAATTAGGCAGTCACAGAATGCACCGTGACAATTATGTGTACGATGTACCGACGTTCAAGATTATTTTAAAAAACTAAATATATAGACTTTCACTTAAACAAGATGAAAAATTTTATTCTACGTTTTTGGAAATAACGATGGCAAGGATTATTACTGTCGCTTATTTTTTACAATGAAAATTGAATTAATCACCGTCCAATATGTGGTAAGTTTACGAAAAATAAAAATTTTCTGCCTTTTAGTTTGATCTGAAGTTTACGAAAAATGAAAATTTTCTGCCTTTTAGTTTGATCAGAAGTTTACGAAAAATAAAAATTTTCTGCCCTTCAGTTTGATCAGAAGTTTATGAAAAATAGAAATTTTGTGCCCTTCAGTTTGATCAGAAGTTAACGAAAAATAAAAATTTTCTGCCTTTTAGTTTGATCAGAAGTTAACGAAAAATAAAAATTTCCTTCAATTTGATCAGAAGTTTACGAAAAGTGCTTAGTTAAAATTTGTAGAAGGTAGCAACCTATTTAATTCAGTTCCGTGCATTACGGTCTCTATTATCGTACCTTGGATTATTGTTCTCGCTTCTCGGGTTATCAGCACTAATTTTGCTGAGTCGTTCTCGTTTGATTAATTGTTTAATCGATTATTACGATCAAAGGTCATGCGCCACTGAATATTCGTGCAGCAACCGTTGCGCTTGCTATTCGTGTCAGTTGCCTTGCAGCTCACCGTTATCGTTAACGATATCAATGTTCACGCTGGGTCTCGCAAATTAATTCAACAATACAGTTTATTGCATTTGCTCTTAAATATAGTTACGACAAGATTAAAATTCTCGTTGTTAAGGATTTCGTTGAAATTAAGCTATTTACTGGGCCAAACTTCGATCCTTCCCTAGCAATCTTAACCACAACCGTTTTACCGTAAAAACGACCGGTCGATTTTTTGCAACAAAAAAAAAACCAAAAGTTGATCGTAATGACCGTAAAAACGACTGCCGTAAAAAATGTTATGCGGTTGTTTTTTTCGATTTTCCATGGAAAACCGAAAAAACAACCGAATAAAACAGTCAATCAAATTGTAGTAATGGAATTGAAATATTTCACACTTACATTTGATAATAATGTTCACGATGTTTATTTTTGTTAGGACCTGGAAATACTAGACGTTAGAAAAAATGTGTATTCATGAATAAACGTTCTCACATAGCGAGTGTGAGATAATCTGAATAGGATATTTCTCAGATGGACTTCTCTGCGGTTATTCGCTGAGAAATTTGGAATTGTTGGGCTTGGCATCGAGGAAATAGCGGCCGACAATGTTACAGATCTTTGCCAACGGGATTTTGTGTTATACGTCTCACCTTATCTGTCTAATGCCGAAACTTGGAATATTCAAGAAGCGAATGCGTGGAATCCTACGAAGCCAAGAGTTATAGGGGATAGCGAAGGTCCTGAGGTCCCGTTGAGTCGCGGCCTTTCCAAAGGTGGCATAGAGAATCCGCCGCGATCCCAAACTTACTTTTGACTCGACTAGAGACATCTTATATCTCAGTAACAGGTATAATAACGTGAGAAGTGCGGATATTATGCAGCAGCGAACCAGAGATCGGCACAAGTTAAGCCTCTGTTTTGACAGAGAAGGCTGAGTGACCAGTAAACATACATATATTGTCTGTAGAAAATGGACTGTAAAGGAAGCTGTATTTTATCGCATTTCAAAATTTATGAACAGAATTGAAAATTGAAACTTAGAAATTGAAAATTGAAACTCAGAAATTGAAAATTGATACTTAGAAATTGAAGATTGAAACTTAGAAATTGAAAATTGAAAAATGAAAATTGAAAATTGAAAATTAGAACATGAAAATTAAAAATTGAAAATTAGAAATTGAAAATTGAAAATAGTACCACGTGTTTTTCAATGAAATTCAAAGACGAAAAAAATGATTCTCTCCAGGGAATTTAAAAAAACGCTTTTCCAACCCGGCAGCTGCAAGTAAATATTCAGGTGTACACTAGTCCAGCCCTTTTCTGTATTTATCGATAACCGATAAATATAGAACTGACATAAACAGAATGGTCTACTGCACTAAATATCCGTTTCGGCTAATTGGTCCTATGGCGAACCATAGACACGCTGGGATAGGGTTACCTATCACCCGAAAATCTATACTCCCGAAGTTATACGCCAAATCGGTTCTGGCGTATAACTTCGCCATGAGGTTGTTATCTTTTAATGATGGATTACAATTCTCCGTCTTGCTTTACACGGTAATTATTCCTCTGGGAATTATGTAACGCTGGCTGAATAGCTATTGTTATAGTACAATGTTACTGAAATATCGTTATGGTTATGGAGAATAGTACGATTCATCACAATGTGTTTAATGAGCGGTATAATCAACGAATAATAGCTACATTGGATCGTAACACTGCTCCAACATAATAGGTACATGCTCTATGTGTATATTTATGCATTTATACATATATATAGATATGACGCTACGACTGATCGTGAACTGAAGAAATAGAATCAACTAACGACCTTTGGAAATTACAGTTCATGTACTTAATGGAATCAAGATCTACATATTTTTCACTACGAATTTCACTCAATTCTAACAAATCTATACAAATTATTGTGTCTTCTGGTTAATCAGTTTTAAAAATAAATGAATAAACGATAAAACAGTTTTAGGAAGACCAGTTGTCTAAAAGTCATAAGAAGAAAAATTCTGTAGATGATAACCTTCTTTAAGAAAATTTTACATGTAAATCTCAGTGAGTAAAAAACAAAAATTATCATTTTGCAATTTTGTAAACACTTAAAATGCACCAGAATAATGTGAGGTAATGAGTACATTTTTCAACTTGTCATAGCTTTCAGAAAAAACTGGTGAACAAATTTTGGTATCGGATGTCTTATTTTATATTGTCTATGTCTATTATCTGCCAAAAAGTAAATTCTAGTCTGAGATCATAGTATTATTTACATTTAAAGTCATAATGTTGTCACAAGGGCCTGAAAAAAAGTTTAAAAAAATATTTTTACCTCGCAACTATTATGGTGCACTTCATGCATTTACATAATTAAATAATGATAATGCATTTGATGTACTTCATGAGGTTCAAACGTGAGATTTGTTGAAACAAGAGTATCATTCGTAAATTTTTTCTTGTTATTACGTTTTTTACATGACGTGGGCCTCGTAATGGGCGACATAATAAAGCCAGTGGTAAATGATAAATGTTATAATCTTTGCATCGATTAGAATCTAGATCAACGCAAATTAATACCGAGACTCTATTTGTTTAAAGGGTAATTCACAATGGATTGCTGCTACTGTATGCAGTGGACACGTTGCACGACATTGTAAACGTGACTGCAAGCGAAAATTGGAGTGAAACATGCAGCAAGCTCACGAAGGATGTATTTGGTGAGATCGTCGGTGCGGTTTACGTCCAACAGTACAGGCCGGACTATCTAGAAACTCTCGCAAATAGGGTGAGTTGAAAAATAAGATATTCTCAGAGTGTTTCACCAACTTTTCTTCATGGGCATCGCGAACGCTATTCAACATGATCTGTCGAGTTGCAAAGCATCAGAAAAGTGAAATACTGATATTAATCTTCCTACTGCGATGCTGCCTGCATTTTTACTGTTGAGTATAGGGCATTTCATGCAAACCCGACCAACGGCTGAACCTCGCTTTGCCAAATATAATTCGCGAGTTTTTATGTCATTCTTTCACATGAATGAAATGCATGCAGAATTTGTTTCAGATATATGTATATGAAATATATATAAAGAACTCCAAACGGATTTATTTAACCACATAAGCTCTAAGCTTGCATAGAATAAGAAAAGTGAATTACAGATATTAATTTCCTTGCTTGGATGCAACCAGCATTTGTACTGATTACATATTTAATCATGTTATTAATGATTGTGAAAGGTTACTGGACTCTTTGAGCGTGTTAAGGAGACACTGGCAGAGCGGATGCTTGTAATGTCTTGGCTAGACGATGACACGAGGGCACAAGCACTTCTAAAGCTCACAGCCTTGCGTGGAAAATTTCACGTGTGGCGTGGTTTCCACAACGACAGCCTATTGGCACGGGAAATGGCTGAGGTCAGTAATTTATGTCTTTTTTTTATGTATGAACTCTCTTTTTAATGATGATTGGAAATTAAAAAAATTGTGAAATCTACATTGAGAGGAAAAAATTGCATACACCAAATCATTAATTTGTAATATACATAATTCATTCATGTGTCTTGGTATTTGGAGCACGTATACGTTTGATCAAATCATTGATGTATTGATGTATAAATAGTCGATTGTATGGTTTCAATATTGGGATCATTCCACCGATTATCGAACAAAGATCTGGCATTCAAATTTGGCGTGTTAATGTTCTTAGGTTATTTTATCTACTACACTGCAATAAAGAGAAATTCGAAATTTGAGATATTGTGCTCATCATTCAAAAAATCGAAAAATCTCAAAACCCTTTTCGATGCTTATCTCGCGTTTTTTCTTGAAATTTTATTTTTCTGTTAAAAAATGTCCAAAATTCACCAATTAATGCCCAATTTTCAACTTGTGTTCTGTAAAACTCAAAGCCCGACACTAAAAAAAGTAAAATTCATTAGAATTTTATTTACAATCAAATAACGAAAACAAGTTTAACATATAATTGTTCCAAATGAAACTGGCATTAAAATATTTTTGAATAAATGGTTCATCTGAGTATCCAGTGTATCCAATTTTACTTTCTTCTCAGTGTAAATAAATCATCAAAAAAGTTTGTTGAATTTTTAATTTAAAAACAGAGCAGCACATTTTTTTAGGAAAATGGGAGAATTTGATATCATGAGTGTTTATTCATCTCCAGGTTGCGATCGACCCTGATGATTTCTTCGCAAATGTCATTCGAAGGTTCCGACAGACACGCAGTCCAAATGGCCAGTTGTTACGGCGAAATATGAGTGACCGGTAGGTTTCATAATAACGAAAAAAATGTTTTACGAAATATTACCTCTTTTAATTATTCAATCAATTAATAATCGGTCGTTGGAAAAAACCATCTTTTGATTTAAGTTCAGTAGTCATCTAAATCCAAAGATTTATTTTCGTTTAATATCGTCACTGTAAAAAAAATCTGCTTGAAATTTAGTGTACTTTTATTGGAAGTTTTCATTCATAAACTAGTACATGAAATTTAGTATACAAGCGTAATGTAAAATGTATGTACATCATATTCAATAATTTACTTCAATTTTTCAGTAAAAATGTTTGAATTTTAATAATTTTTTTTTTTTTACTGGGAAAGTACATGAATTTTATACCACAATTGCTTATTAAATTTCGATGACGAGCTTACGCATAAAAACTTCCAATCGTTTCTAGCAGTGATAATAATTATTATTTGTTATTAATGTGTCGTACAACTTTTATTTTACAGGTGGCGTCACCCATACGCGGTAAATGCTTACTACGAGTCTTCGACTAACTCAATCGGTAAGTATAAAAATTGAAATTCATAAGCAAACGATTGCCGGTTATTTTATCACTATCATGATTGAATTTTAAATTAAAGTCATACCACTCGCTATGATGACTGCCTGGTCATGGTCCTGGGATGGAGGACCTTCTTATGCTGCCCACGCAACTCTGGGCTCAGTGATAGCCCACGAGATTTTGCATGCCTTCGATCTGCATCATCGTCGACTGCCGATCAATCCCGACGTCGTTACCGATCAATGGCTCTGGATAACCCCGGAAGCCTGGAGTCGACTCGAGGCCAAAATTGAGTGCGTCGCTAGACTTTACGCCAAGAGATTTTGGCGTAAGGTCAAATTTTTTGGAAATTACGTCGACGTTCAGGTAAAATTTTGAAAAAATCAACATTTTTATTCAACCTTTCCCGATTTCAGAAGAAATATATGTATGTATTTGGCTATTATTATTGAAAAATGAATAACCTGAGAATGCTCGTAATTATTTTTCCCTCATAAAGAGTTATTGTCTGATATCCACATGAGGAAAATAACTTTTTGTTGAAAAGCTCGTAAGAGCACTAGAACGTGATGCGAATGAACATTATAGTCGAACAGATTGAGGAGATTGAACTTATTGATGTATCGATACAGTTACGAGAGTAAAATGATGTTGATTTTTTGTAGTTCGACTGGAACGTGACGAGAAACGAAAACGTTGCCGATATCGGCGCCCTGCAAATTTCTCATCAGACTTGGCACACATTGTCCAATGGGAAAGATCGAACTCTGCCGGGTCTAGAAGCCCTTCGTCCGAGCCAGCTCTTTTTCTTAAGCGCCGCCCAGGTTAACCTCCTACTTAATCCACGTATAATTTCAATGTTGTCTTATTGTAAAGACTTATTGTCTTTATATCTTTCATTTTTTTAAAATTACCTTCTCTATCTCAATTCAGTTATCATCTTGGTCTTATAATTTTTATAATTTGGCAATCGATTTTCCGATTGCACTGAATTTTCTGAATTCAATTGAAATATTCCGATTTCACTGAATTTTCTGAATTTAACTGAAATATTATCATTTCACTGAATTTTCTGATTTTAACTGAAATTTTCCGATTTCACTACAATTTTCTTGTTCTACTTCAAGTTTCCATTATTACTAAAATTTTCCGATTTGCATAGAATTCTCTTATTTTACTCAAACTTCCCTGTTGTACTAAAATTTTTCGATTTCACTAGAATTTCTGGATTTCAGTAAAGTTTTCCGATTTTTTTTTAACGTACTAATTTTTCTATAATTTTCCGGTGTTACTAAACTTTTTCGATATTACTGACATTTTCCGATTTTGGTCGAACTTTCCAATTGCGCTGAAATTTTGGTATCATTTTTTTTTAATGTAATTTTATGGCTCATTAGAAGATAATTCCGATTTTAAAAATTGAGTAAAATCTTTAACTTGTCTTCTAATATTTCGTATTTTCCAGACTTATTGTTCTAACATGACTGCCGAGGCCTACATCCTCTCCGTCGAGCTCGACTATCACACACCTTACCCAGAGAGGTCAGATCCGCACCTGCATTATGATTTTTGAACACGTCTTAAAAATTTGGAAAATTAATTGAAAAAAAAAATGATCACAGGGTCAACGTCGTTATGATGAACTCGCCGGCCTTCGCCGAGGCCTTTCGTTGTCCTACCGGTGCGAGGATGAATCCATCCAACAAATGCAGCACTTGGTGAGGACCAAACAAGGTCTGGACCACTTGGCGAAAATCCTGCTGGTTAATTCGATAATCGAACGACGGCTGTCCGTAAAATTGACTCAATGCGAATGGCGGCTTTTATCCCAAAAGGGCCGCAAAGTATCGAACAAATTTTGGAATTTGGAATGGAAGCGTCTAGCGGTCCGGCTTTTCACAAATTTAAATGGGTAACTAAAAAAAATTTTTGTCGTCTTCGAAGCCTCCGAAAGTTAAGAATGATAAATCAAATAAAAATATAGTTTTTAAACTAAAAAATCAAATATTCGTTTACATCATTAACATTTCTTTCTCAGGTATTGAAACTGGTGTGTTGAGAAAGAGGAGTCAATTGAAAACAGAAAAAAAAACTATGTTTCCTACGCTGAGAAGAATCCTGTGGATGCTGTGAAGAATAAATCGTGCGCCGGGCGTGCGACGAGTCCATAGATGTCACGATATGCTTGTTATAGTGTTTTCAGAGTCTAACGATCGTGATCAGATTAATTCGACGATAGTCGAGCTCGTTATTGCAAGATAAAAACAAACTTAAGCAAAAAGCAACAAAAAATAAATAAGAGAACGCCGTTAATTGTTTAAACCCTTAAAGACGCTTTGAAAAAAATTGAGAAAATATTCCGAATAGTGAAAAACAAATTGTGTGTGCGGGATAGTGACGAATTAAGTGAGTGCTGGATTGACTCAATAAAAATTGACACACTTAAAACGAAGATATGTAAAAAAAAATTAAAACGGGTACTTAGGCAGCTTCGATATTTAATTTTGCAAGTTCTTATAGAGAGCGTACTTGATAGTGTCTTGAAAAAACTAAAAAATGAAAATCCTAAAATGGACAACCGCAATAATACCGATTCGGAGGATGGATCGACTTTCGTGTCTTAGAAAAATTAGTTTTTCATGGTTTTTTAGTTTCGTTTTTTCGTTATTTCAGTTAATTTTTTCGACAACCGTTGTTTAGTAGTGTTTAGTGTTGAAAGCAAGAATCGCGAACTGTGATAATTCTTTGGCAATTGCGCAATTCGAAAGGACCGTCCCGATCAGCATTGACATTCTTTTATCGATCGGAAAAAACAAAACGAAAATCTCTTCGTTCACCACAAAACTATTCGGCGTAGCGAAAAATAATCGCTGGGACGGATCCGTTTTAATCGAATCGGAAGCATAAAGTAGTTGAAATCGTTCAAACACCGTTGTAAATGTACACCGCTGATGACTCGTATTGCAAAATAAATATGGTTTATACAAAAAAAATATTTATATATATTTCCCACAATTAACCCTATAGTATCATAATTCCGTTTTTTAACTAATTTTGTTGAAGACGGATACAAATGCGGATAAAAAATAACATTAATCGCTACAAAATTTTATAACGACCAATGAAGCGATTTAAATATTACGTAATTTTTTATGTTGATAATAGTACGAAAAAAATCATATTTCAATTAATATAATTAGCGTCAATTTCACTTGATTATGAAATATAACCTTCTCAAAATATCCTCTTTGAGCCTTACAAAAATTAAAAAGATGCTTAAAAAATGTGGAAAAAAATGAAAAACCTTTTAGCGTAGAAAACAAAATTAAAATAAATTATTGAAATCGGTGAGGGTACGAGTCACGCATCAATTTGACGTAAAATGTCCCATATATTAAGGAAAAAGTATATATGAATCCAACTTCAGCATTCAAAAAGTCGTTATGACTGTTAACCACTTAATCGATTAACTGAGTCTGCTATCGATCTTTCTCCCACAAAAAAAGGAGCATCAACCTTGGTTAGTGTGATTGACAGCATAATTT
The DNA here is from genome assembly GCA_949699805.1 of Tromatobia lineatoria. Classification (NCBI taxonomy): domain Eukaryota; kingdom Metazoa; phylum Arthropoda; class Insecta; order Hymenoptera; family Ichneumonidae; genus Tromatobia; species Tromatobia lineatoria. The sequence goes on from OX453052.1 coordinate 1,384,892, forward strand.
TGTTAACTTTTTTCCCTGATATTTGTGACTGATCGTCGTTTAAAAATCCTGCACGACGTTTACATGTGAGCTGAAGAATTTGAAGAGTAACCCAAAGATGTTCTCAACCTTCAACATCCACTGAACCATGAAAAAGCCATCAATTCAGTGCTGACATGCTAATGAATTTTTTCTTGTCAATAATTTAATAATACATATTTTTTGTATTGCGTTGACAATTATAATCCGTATGCGCGGGCTAGTGGTTAAATCTCGCAGTCCCGCGTGGCTCGAGGCCATCCATCACCTGCAATGAATCTGATGGCTGGCTACGATGTTCTGTCAGATGACTTAACATGTCAACAGGCTGTCATCGCTGCATTTACGTCCTCTGGATAACGATCCCGGTATTTACCAAGAGACTTATCAATAGATCCACCAAAATTATCAAGGACATGTCTGTAATCCTACAAATTCGAAATAGTTGATGGCTGTCACGTGTCTTGGTGTTGGGCCCGTAATGGCAATCCCAAACTTTGACCCCTACGTATCAGAATTTGAATTCGCATCGCGATTTCATCCCTCCAATAATCCGGACTGTATGAATAGATGGTCTAGTGATTCCGATGAAGGTAATGACGAACTTAAGGGGACTTATTTCGAACATCGAAGGTCGCGTCGCTCTCCCGAAGAAGGGTCACCCGTAGGTCAAGAACCGTCTATTGAAGTTAGAGCCATTCTTGTCCGTTGCCCGAGAACTGAAGAAGAAACGTGAGAACGTATTTTCGTATTTTTTAAAAACGAAGAAATTGACGAAGAAATTACTTTCCAGATTTAGAGAAAACTTTTTGACAAAATGCAAAAAAAAAATTCGTTAAATTTTTGAAAATATACATTATTACATTTTTCTTCGTTTCATTTGGGAAATTTACCTTTTTTCCAACGAGAATAAGAAAAGTGATGCTGTATGAAATTATATGCATATAAATCTTCAGAAACTTTATTGTATAGAAAATTTTTTTTTGCAACTTGTCAAGTGTTCGAGTCAATTCAATTTCTATATCATGATATGCAATTACGAATTTAGGGACGATGTACTTATCAATCGTAACATCTATAACATAACGGCTGCCAGAAGTCAAGATATTCTTGACTTCCAAGGTTTTGACAAAGATGAACCGGAACATCATTCGGAAGTTCGAGATTGCCGACGAAAACTCATAGTGACAATGAAATTTAACAACATCGGCAGGGTACAAAAAAAGTGGATTTGATAATTTTTCGATTCTCCATTTTGGTACAATTATCAGTTAACTCAATTTCAGACCAGAACCCAGGACGAATTCGTTGTAATTGACCATGTATTGGATCCCGTCACGATGCAAAAATCTCGACTTCTTAATCCATTTGTAGTTAAAGTTCGACAAGAACCGGTTTTGCAGCTTTATGGTCTCAAATTTCAAGGGGTGAGTCCTGAAATATTGTTATTGACCGCCGGTAAGGTAGTTTCAGTAAGTCATAAATTTCCTCTACCATTATCTACATACGTCGATATAGTTTACCGTCTGCTGAGCCAAGACTACATTACCGGCAGTTGCAGCTATTATCGACAACTGCATCGGTTACCAACTACCAAAAAATGTTACCATCGGAAACAAATGCAGTGGTGCCGCAGTTCAGCACATAAAAAAGAATCTTTTATGGCTGTGAACCTGTGATCGATAACAAACTGTAATCTAATATATTCAGAGTGGATTAAAACTTTAGATAAAATGAAATCTAATTTTCCCTCTGCTATTTATTTCACACTGATGCCGAAAATGGCTGATACTTTTTATAACTACAATCAGCCGTCGATAAGCTAGATTTCATTTCCTGTTGCCGATAACAGTTTTCGAAAGTGCCCCATTCACTCACAATATTCATCGTCAGCTGCACTTGTTACCAGCTTCAGATAAAATAGTTCTCATGCCATGAAACTGTATTTCTGAAGAGCTTGCTGAAGTCTCCATCTGTGGACGACAAGTTCGAAATAAAAAAAACTCGTGTTTTCCCATTTTTGCGCCAACAGGTGGTCAATGCTCAGGCAAGAGAAGAAGTGATAAACAAGAACATATCGAATTATACAGGTTGTGATGACGGTTCGGAAAATCCTACTTGTGGTCAGATGATGTTCGATGGAAAACCGGTTCCATATAGTCAAGTAAAATCTGAATAATTATCATCCATCTGTATCACAATAATTATAATATTTTTTATGAAGCTCAATTCGTAATTATCTTCAGGGCTTCTGCTGTTCCTGCGCCGCAGAATTAAACAATCAGCGACAAGCTTCTCTTCTCAACGAGTCGGTCGTTCCTCCATTTTCAAGTTTTTTTGCCCGAAGCAAACTAAGTTCAATCCTGCAACCCAAAAGTTCCCATCGCGTGGATAAAGATTTATTATATGATCATTTGGGTTTGAAAGAAATTTCCCAAGACGAAAAACGTTTTGACAATTCGAAAAATCACAATTTAGATCATAATGGTGCTTCCTGCAAAGACCATAACATAACGTATCCTAAAAGTTTCGATGATAAGAATGACGAGGCGGCATTGATAAGCTTGAAGAACTTGAGTAGAATGAGAATAGAAAATCGGAAAGCCTTAGACGCATCTTTTCACAGTTCTGATCGCGCTAATTTTGCGGCAGAATTGGCGAGACTAGAGAAAGACTACAAAGACCTTCAAAGGTCAAGTCTAATCAGAGCTGAAGGCGAAAATACCGGAAAAGACATGATAGAGACGCAGAAACTTCCGCCATCAGCCATCAAGGATTTAAACGAAGTTGGTATAGGAAATGAAGCAGATAAGTTGGTCGCAATTAAAAATATTCAGGACAAAGTGGCAACGAAAATCAATGATGATCATCGAACACACATTCCGAATTCTGTCTACGAAGAAAAAATGCCCTTTTCGGCCAAAGGACAATTCAACGATCAGGTAACCACAATGAGCATCGATGTTCCGTTTGCGATCAAACCCAAGCAAAAATCAACAACCGGTCCAGTTCATTCAGTGATGAAATTCCCAACGACATGTCCTATGGCAATATTGACGTCTCGATCGCTTGAAAAAACAGAGACGCCAGCTGTTTTGAGGCAAAACGACATCAATGACAAAACGTATCCTTTCAGGACTGAACGTCCATCATACAACATTGATGAACGTCAAGATGTTACTGATTCCAATGCAATGGAGACTACGACAGATTTGAGTCAAGAATTTGGTATCAATAGTGCTGAACCTTTGACAAATGCAGCGATATCTAGAGATCTGAATGTCCCACGCACAAATCATGGACATATTAACAAATCAAGACTCAGGAAAATGAATAACGCAAGAAGTACGGGAAATTCAACAACCACTTTCCAAGATACCACAACGGAGTCCAGAGTAACTTCAGAAGGAAGTACGGAAAATTCCCAGCATACTTTCGAAGCAACGCAAAGTTTTGATAACCTTTCGACCCAAGTGCAGAGAAATTTGTCGTCGAGTTTATCAAGCGGAAGTCATTCGAACGACAAGGCAATCTTGCTGAGTGGTTCATTGCAAAATCAGTTAGCGAATTGGTACTCGTACCATAAAGGAAAGAAGTTCAGGCGACGAAGAAGAGGAAAGAAGTTGAGGAAAAATGCCCGGCAAATAAGTGAAATGGGATATGGCAACCGAGTTGGATCTTTCGCAATGAAAATCCCGAATCCGACTGCTGATGATCTTATAAACGGTCATCAGTACGTAGTTCAAATGACAAGCACCAGCGTTTTTCGGAGCCCAGTTCAAATCTATCTAAAAACCGACCACAGTTTTAACCGGTATGACGAGGAGAAGACTCGTTCTAAATTCTCAGGCCCTGAAGATGTCAATGGGTCAATACCGAAGAATTCAGAACCGCTAAATGTCCCAAGGTCACAACGTTCCATCGATGACGATTCCGCTTGGAACAAAGATACCGATCAGCAGAAAAGTATAGACAAAGAAATCGAAGACGATTTTGTGGATATTTCTGAGGCTTCAAATAATGCTGTCGGTGATCCCATATTGGAAAAAGATAATTCAGTTATTGAAAAATTCGGTCGCATTGTCAACAATGTCTCTGGAAGGGAATCAATAACAGAGACTGATTTACCGATACAGAATAGTCCAATTCAAGATAAAGAATTAGCTTTGAAAAAGGAGATTGAGATCGAAATAATGAACTCTACCGGAAGATTCGTTGGTCCTGAAATTTCTGATCGTACAAGATCGAACATGCTAGTCGAAAAATCGATTCCAACAGCGATCGGTAGTCCAAAAATCTTGAGACACAACATAGCAAACGATTTGAATGAAGATGAAAATACAGGAATTCGCAAGTTGTCTTCACCCTTAGATAATATGACGATGGAAAAATCTGGAAGTACGGAATATCTAAGAAATCGCGAAGGTACCGAAAACCTCGAAAATCACGGAAGTACAGATAATCTTAATAACCATGAAAGTGCGATTCATTCGCAAACAGCAAAACACACAAAAGTATCGCTTGAACCTGTATTCGAATTTTCTCTGACTACAGGACCTCAGATTATTGTAGATCGATTTAAGATCGTTAGGCCTTTCGTGGATTCACCAAAAAATTATGAAGAGTTATTAAAGAAAACTAAGCCAAACCATACGAAAAATATGATACCAAAAATACGAGATCTGGAAGAAAATGAGCTCACGTCAGATAAAACTTCACACTCTATTCCATTTCATAAAAAAAACCATAACACGGAATCAGTTTCTCAAATTTCGGTGGGTACAACACAAACAACTCCAATAATTGATAGCACTTCATCAGTAAAAGTTAACACTTCACTTCATGGTGAACTGTCAACGGTTCTAATGATCGAGAATCTGAAGAAAGAACTGCGAAAAGAAGCCGCACGTTATGCTGTATTATCTTCGCCTCTGCAAGATGCGCCGGTCAATACCAGAGGTGTTCAAGGTCATCCGAATTTCGTGGAAGAAATACGTGAAGTCAATACAGAATTGATGCCAGCTGAAAAAGTCGAAGACCTGGTAACCGACGAGGAAACTCTTCCACCTGACGAAGAAACTGGATTTACAACTAAATCTTTATTAAAAACTACAATCATGAGCAATACAGTCAGCAGCAGTATGATAAACGAGCTGGAAAATATGAATTACACTCTTATACCTCGACGTTCCTACCAAGACGCTGAAATAATCCCCCGAGATAAAAAGCATCTGGTAGCATTAAGGAGAATTGAGAAAATATTGAAGTTTCTTGAAAAACCCTCGCAATCGCCTTCTTCGTCATCTCTACGGCTTAGAAGTAAAAGAGCTCATAAAAAACGGAATCTCCGACGTCATCATCTGCGCGGGATTAGTCGCCATGAAAGGTGTTCATCGACAGAATATCCAAATAGAGTTGGCCCTTCATCGAAACCTGAAAGTGATCGACATGCAAAGTTGGCTGGCTTCAAGGTCAAGAAAAAAGTAAGATCTCAGGCTGCAGTGGATCCCGTCGTTGATGACGTGAATACATCAATGATGAGCCATTCTTCACAAGTTTCAAAAATGAGGGACGTAAATGAGATGCCAATCTTTCAACGTCCTGCACGTCCCAGTCTTGATGATGTATCTAGGAGTAAAAAATTTCTCATGGTTGAAGGAAAGGCATTCATAGCAAAAATGAGAGACTCCAAAGAAGCTAAAAATAACTTACAAGCCCAATCAACGCCCAAATTTCGATCAATTTATCCGAAATCGGACGAGATTAATTTGATTTCTGAAACAATGGTAGATGAAGTGACAGGCAGACGTGACATTGGAAGACACAGTAAAAGAGACGACTTGAAGACATTTGACAAAACTGGACCTGAAGCTCCAATTTTTCATGACTATGATGCAATTGATTCGCCAACCACGACTGTAATTGAACATCAAGGCGACGAGAACAAAAAAAGTCTTGGCAGCCTTGAAAACAAAAACAGTGATGAGTTTCGATCAAGCGCTAAATCTACTCTTCGTCCGGTCCAGAAACGAAGTAATTCGGCATTGTATGATGAAGTCATTACAGTGGACGATCTCGCCTTGCTGAACCAAAAAATACCTAGATCAATGAACATATCTGACGATCAATTTCGAATTGAACCTTCGAGCGGATGGAAAGCAAAGATGGAACTCTTAAAACTCAAGAAACACGCCGATGTCCTCAAGGAATATTTGAATTGGCGTCATGACATCGTCCGACCTGAACCCATTGGACTATCTGGATACACGACGAAAATTAGTTTGACAACCGAAAAAGATGAACCACATTCTGAGATCATTCCGACCGAGCAATTCAATGTGACAAGCAAAACAACCTTGATGTGTACGACTGTAACAACTTCTCCGACTCCTGACGAAATTTCTAGTACCGTTCAGCCTCACGAAGATTTTTTCACTACGATGACCTCGAATAATGATGATCACGCTACTGGCAATACTTTTATTTCTCAGCAGTTTAATGTGTCCAGCAAAACAACGTCGTCGATTACGACCGTAACATCTTCTTTGGTTCCTGTTGACGTTTCTATTACTCTTCAGCCTCACGAAGATTGTACCACAACGATGACCTCCGATAACAATAATCATGTTACTACGCAAACTTGCATGTCCAGCTTTTCCGAATCATCGTCAAATTTGTCGACTACCAATTTTCCGGAAAATCGTCCGCCCACCAGAACAAATAATATAGATGAAGTTGAAACAACGACTGGTTATGCATATACTGAAAGTAAGGGAAACACTCCAGGCGAAAACGAAGCGTTTACGGGAAGAATTTTACCTCCTTGTTGTCCAACCACGAAGAATACAGTGACAACATATCCTGCAGGACTTCAGGAAAATAGCGATGGCTTTTCAAGACGTCCTAATTTATCTGAAGGTTCTAATTCATCGTCCAAAGTGGTTCCCAATCATCGAGGACAATTGGGTGACATTGAAAATGACCTTCTCATAATTTCGATAATGGATAAAAATCGACGTGAAAATAATAATGTCGTCAAAAACCAGCGAGACCAAAAATCTTCATCAAATATTTATCGAATAAGGAAAACAGGTGATTCGGTGCCTGGTTCTTATCACAGCCGTTACAGAGCCAAGAAAAAAATTGGATACTCAACTTTGATGAGCTCCAAAAGAACTGGTTCCATTCGACGAGCGAGAAGCCTGATGTCAATCGAGGATTTGGATTACAAAACTGATGATGAAGAAGGCGATCTGATGGTTGATGACTACGAAGAGAATGTCAACGAGGAATCACCTGTTAGTGGCATTTTGGATGAGTTCCATCATGATGACAACAGTGGCAAGCTTGGCGATAAATGGGACCAGTTGATCGACAAGATTATTCATACGAATTCTTCCGAATTTTGGGAGCCAGAAAATACCACCGAAGCGCCATTGTCAGAACGACCAGGTGACAATCAATCCGCATTAAAACAATTGCACTTCAAGAACGCCGACAAGTATATCAGAGAAATGGCTCGAAAAATAGTTCATAATAGTAATATTCGCATTACAAATCTCGACTTGGACAAAAATGGCAACAAAAATCGAGTGGGCAGAAAATTGCAGGATTATTCGAGGCTGACCAGAAGAAAAACAATAAGCAAGGTGAGGAAAAGAAATGCTGACGCTTGCAGGAACTGTGTCGACGCTAAAAGTGACAAGAGATTCGCTGATAATGATTGTAAAAAGCTGCCATATTTAGCAAAAAAATCTGTGCACATCAGAAAGTCTAGAGCAGTCGATGAAGGGCCGGCAGATCGACCTAGGCAATATCGAGATCATCGATCCTTTGGTTTTGAGGATTCACAGAACTTAGAAGACATTCCTGCGGAATCTGATCTGGAAGATTCTGAAACTTCATTCGCTGATGAAACTGATTTTGAATCTGAAAAAGCCGATGATTCACAGCTTCAGTTGCCTGAAGGGAAAAATGTTCGATCTAGGCACTCTTCCTTTAATATTGATGAAGATCGAAGCCATGATGTTCACAATGATGACACTTCAGACATCAAAATCCTAAAAGTCATTCCTCTCGACGGTCCTTTGTCGGTCTTCAGACCCAACACTCGGCCAGAAGAACGAGAGAATGATACAAAAGCTAGTAAAATGGTTGCATACCAGTTTCCAAAGATGGAAAACGACTACATACCGGAAGAGACAGTAAAACCGGGAAAGATTAAGCCAGCTGAGTTTCCGCAGGAAAATGAGGCTGAAGACGACAAAAATCTTGCGCAAGATAATAACGCCACGCAACAAAATTCAAGAGGTGCAAAAGCACCGTCAACAATGTACGAATCAGTCGACGATGAAAAACTTAAAGATCATAACGTTCCTCCGGAAAATCCTGATGATTTATGTCCATATCGGGATATAAATGATGGTTCAGACAACGGCAATCGTGATCAGACTAAAGTTCCTACTATGAACATGGACAATGACGAAGAATTAAGGGAATCCACTGGAATTGGGTCATGTCCAGAGTTGAATCATGAGGATAATCCAATTATTCCTAGTTCTCCAAAAGAGGACAAAGTGGATCACATTCGTCCAACACAAAATCCATCGGGAAATCACCAAGAAATTACCATCTCCCCGACAACGAATTGTGAAGGCGAATCGAATAGACTTTGTGAACGAAAACGAATACAACTGAAGAACATATTGGCCATAATGGAGTTCATCAAAAAGATCAAAGACATAATCGGTGAGGAAGGAACAAATATGGCGGACACTGCGGAGAATCAAAACAAAGAATTGTTGTTCATTAGCAGCAACATCAAAATTGAACCTCTCAAAGAAACCAAACCTGAAGATCTGAAGCATCGTGACATCGCTTCAATGGACAGTAGACATGATATGGAGCATTCGAGTGAAATATTAGAAGAGCCGAAGACACATAAAGGTCCTAAAGACGTTCAGGAACATGGAACTGAACTGCCTATGAATCTTCAAGTGCCAAAACCTGACAAATCTACGATAATCAACTCCACAAATAATTCCGTTGATATTTCTGACAACTTGTCTAACGATAATCGAATTCCTGATGACAAAAGTGCTCAGAAAGGGACGGAAAAGTCAGAACGAGATATTCTGCAAAATCTGCAGCAAAAAATAAACGACCGACTCAAAGGTTTTAATAAAAATTCAGCAAGAAATGAGAGTCAGGATTTGTGGTCCAGTCCAAAAAAAGAACGAAGTGTGGCTCTTGATTTTTCTCCGGCACAGAAAATGAAACGTCACCGTTTAAGGTCGAAGCGCATGCGACTTCATGATCCACGAGGAAAAATGTATCGCGCAAGATCTTTGCCGAATAATGGAGAAGTTTCGAGGACTGGAGACGAAATGGCTAGAAAACGAGCCACTGGAAAAGGGATTTCCAAAAGAAAACGGAAGAAGAAGAAAAAGAAGAAGAGAAAGAAGAAAAGGCGAAAGAAAAAAAAGCATAAGAAGAAGAAAGGGAAAAATCTTAGGGATACCGAAATTAAGGGCAAGTCCTGGTGGCCTTTTGGAAGACAACTGATGAGTTTGTCCGATCAACGAGAATCCATTTCAGACCAGAACTTAGATCAAGACGTCGTTCCTTTAGAACGTAGAAGACGACGTAGAGTTCATCGAGCTAAGTATCCACATGGAAAAAAGGAAAAAATAAAGAAGCGACGAAAGCACAAAAAGATGAAGAAGAATAAAAAGAAAAAGGAGAAAGGTATGGAGAAATTGGGCTCAAGAAGTAAAAGACAAATTAGACCCGGTGGGAATCAAGTTCGTGGAGGACAAGACTGCATGGATCGGAGACATCCTCCTGATGTGGATGCTGCGAAATATCTTGAATCTGCTCACTGTCTACGCTTTAGTGATTTGTGGTATGAATATGAACTCTCGGATCTGTCCGAGCATTTTTTTATATCGTTCTTCTAACTCTAAATGGAAAACAGTTGTGAAATGTAGCGAAGGAATTTCAGGAATTGCAAAAAAAAAATTATAGCCAAAACTGTGTTTTTTTAAAGGACAAGTCAAAACAAAATCTTTTCATCTGAAAGAAAATTCTGCTTCCATTTTAGAGTTGAATCATTAACATTAAAAAATCAGAGATCAGATCCGAGAGGTCGAATTGATGTGGACTGCCCTATACGTTTTGAATGAATCATAGCAATATGGTAGCTAATGAAACAATTTTTTCATAAAAATCTTTTTGTTCACTTGCTGCTCGTAACGAAGATGATTCAGTTTTTCAAACTAATAAAACCATTTTTTAATAAACTTTTTTTTTTTACTAGCTGCTCGTAACAAAAAATTATTCAGTATTTGGTTGTGACGTACTGCTTTTTTATGACCGTCCGATGGACCACGATTTTTAGGTATTCAGTATACGCATTGGAAAATCCGATAATGGAACACACAGTATATGTTCAACTGTTCGAGAAACACAATCGAGCGGACGGCACTACACATTGGGAAGATCTTACGCAAGGTTCGATGGTCAGGATGGGTACGTTTACGAGACATCAACGGGACAGCAGACCAACTATAGTATTCACTTATAGTGGAGCAAAAACTGAGCCCCAGAACAGAGCTCTGAATTTAGATCCTTCGAGGGATAGATTGTTAGTACCATCGCCAGTTCCTCCGAAGAAAGCCTCGAATTATCCAGAAATCAGAGGTAGAAAATTTCAACCCGATATTCTGATGAATCGATGATTTAAAAAACTTCATTTTACAATGATTCAATGATGACAGGTGGTTCAGGTGAATATTTAGTAGTTCCGATAACAGCGATAAGCAAAGACGGTACCGAATGTGACAAAGCAGGAGTTGGTTTCGCTGCTTTTTCAAAACAAAAAGATCGTTGCGATCGACCAAAAGGTAGCTGCTTAAAAAATCAACCGTTGGATTATTGGACACACGATATGGTAAATAAAAAATAAAAACAATTTTAAAATAAGTTACAAAATTGGTAAAAATAAAAGATAAAATGTTCTCTTTCGCTACCGAGTAAAATTACTATTATTATACACTGTAAAAAAAATTTCCCGATAATCAATATAGTTGCATTGGAAGTATCATTCGCATAGAATGTGTATTGAATTCCATAAACATTTATAGTTAATTTTTATATAAACGGTATTGAAAAAAACGTAGCGTTTGATAATATTACACAATTATATCTAGTTTTTCGCTGCAACATATTTTTCGATGAATTTTTTTTTTAATTTATAGACATCAAAGACTATTGATATTTGATTGCCTTGTACATAGAATTTTAATAAACAGCTATGTTGATTTTCATGTACAATGCATTTCAAATTTTTCGAGCATTTTACAGGTCAAGAATAGAAAATTCAAATCTTCTCTACACTATTGAGTAAAATTCGTAACGTAATATATTTTTTATTTAATCAACTTTTTTTCTATAACGATTGCAAATTTTTCGAGAATTTTTCATGCGACCAATATATACGAAATCACCACGATAACAATCATGCTTTGGAATTGAGAGTATCGGCACTTCTGCAGGAAGCCCGAGAGTCTGGAAGACGAGGCTGCTACTTCTTGAGCAACTTTGCAAGCGTTCCGAGCGAGCCCATCAAGTACAACGTGAGCGGAAGTGGAAGTCGGGAATATCTGGGTCTGGAGTACCACTCGACACACGTGTCGGCGATCGATATTCAAGTTAGAAGTGACTACAATGCCATCGTCAGAGTTGGGTAAGTCCTGGTGCACAGCACAGGATGTGTCATGCACATAGGATATATACTATACAATCTCTAGTTGTGCATAGCTAGTTATACAGTAGTCGTAGACAGAAGACGCAGTCCTGTGAACACCGTCGTCTCTGTGACCGATATAGAGCCTAGTCTCTCTTCAGGGTGTGAGTCAAAATAGCGAATGACCAAAATAGCGAATTCAAAAATACGGAACGTCTAAATGTAAAGAGCAGCATTAAAATTCCGAATGTAAAATACACGACCGTATAAAATTCCGAAATTTAATATCTAACCTGAATTTTTGACGGAATGTTTTCTACCGAATTTTATCAAAAATCTAGGTGAGATATTAAATTTCGAAATTTTGGACTTTCGTTCATTTACTTTTCCGAACTTTAACCCCGATTATCTTGCCTTCCGGAGACAAAGTTCAGAATGGTAGATAATCGAAGGTCTAGAATTTCGAAATTTAATATCTCATCTATATTTTTGACGAAAATTTGGAGAAAATTTTCGTCAAGAATCAAACTTTCACCCTTTTCGTACACCTTTCGTATACCACGTCATACTTATTTCGCACTGGTGCGTCATACCTTTTCACACCCGTGCGTCATAATTTTTTTGCACTAATGCGCAAAAACTACTTTCTGACACACGTTTGATAAACCGCATCACACTTTTTCACACGAGTGTGCAAAGGCAACCTTCTACACTAGTTGAAGCCACTTGCTTTAAAAAGTAGTCTGTGATACTTGTGCGAAATATCAGATGTATGGTTGATGCATTAAGGAAGCTCAACTTTTCACCATTATCTTCTACAATTTTTCCGAATAACATTTTCATCACCTTTTATTGTAACTTTTTTTTCGACAAAAAAATTGACTTTTATAGATTTTTAAAATATATTCTATATAATATTTATTTATTGCTATAGATTATTCTTAATAAATATTAAATATAAATATAATGTCACTATAAATGTTTGTATTTAAAAACATAAAATACAGACAGGAAAGGAAAGGAGGCTTTCAATACTGTTTCCAAGCCATGCATATTCACCTTCTTATACTAACCCTACTACTACTAGTTTAACAAGAACACCAAGTTTCCTTAGAAGCAAGTAGAATAGTTGGCTCGAGAACACGCTCGATTTCGCAGATCTTCCGGTAGAGTGACCGAAGTCTACGTAGACAGCACCGCCCTCGAGCACACTGTGGTTACTGTGGTGATAAGCAACATGGGTCTTGCCTCTTCGCCATACCAGCCGAGGATCACCGATTGTCCCTCGGGACTTCCGGTCTCGTGGACCAAAGCCAAAGGAATTATGCAAGTTATACCGCCTCAGCACGATCAAAGAGTTACTTTGGATTTATATGGACAGCTATTGCTCAATGAATTTCACTGCTCAGGTATGATTTACTTTGGAATTTATCGGTAACAAAATAATATAAAAACTAATTAGAAAAAAAAAATTAAGATCAATTTTTCGGTGACAAAAATAATTGATATTAAATTTTCGGCAACGGGAATAATCAAAAACGATTTTCCGGGAACAGTAATAATGAAAAACGATTTTCCGGTAACACTCTAATTTAAATAAAGTAATTATTGCTTTAGTCGAGGTGGTTAATCATCGAGATGAACTCGTTGCAATGCGGAGAATACGAGTTCGGAAAATAGATCGATGCTTCTGCGTTTGGCACTGTCTCTGCGCTTGTATCGGCAGTGTAAGCGGAATGGGATGTACACCTATGTCAGCGGAACATTATCACGCCGCTGGATTTCAAGGACCTGTTCCTGTCATCACTAACGAAACATCCGTAATCATGAATGCCCTGAAAAATGTTCTGACGCTCAGTGCACTCTTCGTACTTCTACTTCTTTTTCTGGGTAAACTTTATATAGTTATCATCACTGTGATTCTAACATAAATAATGTAATTTTAACTGGATTTATGGCTTTTGCGTCTGCACATTCCATTGGAATGTGAAGACGCAATGATTGATTTATACTGAATGAGGCTTCAATATAAGATTTTCTTTGAGAAGAGTATCACTCAGAGAATTTTTTTTTTTCGTATGATTTTTTTCGCCCGCTCATCGAATCAATAAATGACATTTCAGGAACTCTCAAGTGGTTTATTGGTACTTTCGTTCCAACCGTCGGTCGATGGGGTCTCGACAATCTTCTCGACGGTAGTGGAATCGAAGAATATTTCGAACCGGAATTGAAGTGCAGATGTGTCATGACCGATGACGATGGATGGCCTGTTCATCCAGACACAGGCCAACGAACCGTCAGAATCTGTAGCAGGTACAGATTGTTTTCAATTGATGAAAAATTCTCTCTCCGTTTCTGATCCGGAAATAAGAGATTCGATTCCCGGTCGGAAAAACGACTTATTTGATATTTTGGTGTTACAGAAAGTTCGAGTTTTTCCTGAACTTGATTTTTTTTCTGACGTATCCGATAGCTGTGTGTTGCAATTACTGCAGGAAGTCGTCAAACGCATCGAGACAACGTCATTGCTGTCCCGATGAATCAAAGGTATAGTTATTTTTTTAATTTATTAGGCAGTGGACGGGACAAGCCCTTGAAAATGCATTATAATATAATGACAGATGTGTTAGCCATGGCATATATATAAAAAAAAACACATCAAACATACATATAAAAAATTTTCCCCTTTTTAAATGAGCATATAAATTATATAAATTAAAGGGACTCAACCAGCATAATATAATCATTAAATGAGCGCAAAAAAACAGAACAAGGCTGACGAAAAAAATCTACGAAAACTGATGATCATTGACCCGATTTAAATTTACGAAAATGATAAAAAATCAAAATCACATCTTCTCGAAAACAAAAATGTCTTCCAGATTTGTCTAATCAGCGAAAAAGGAGGCTGTCCAAAAATGATATGCGTGAGTACATATGGCGACAAGAGTAACACAAAATTGGAGGCCGAAGATACGAGATACGTGATGAATGAGTTGAAAAAATCGCAGGAATCGTTACAGAATCCCAAAAGATCAAAGGTAGGATTGCGAGTCCGCAAACGTGATACGTGATGGCGCCAAAATAACGCGGAAAAGTCATTGACTCCTTCGGATAGCTACTACGAAGAGTCACAGAATTATCCCCACTACCAATCGCACAATCGGGATATTTTGTCTGTGTGCGTGAACAATTAATTAAGTGTGTCGAGTAAACAATTAATTAAGTCGCCCATGCATTTTATAATAATCATTAAGCATGTCAACTGATAATTAGAGTAAAAGTACATATGTTTCTAATAAATAAATGTGTATGCAGACAGAATATGCCTTGTTTGTGTTTTACTTAGTTTATAAGTTGCTTCTGATTCAACGTATTACAATTTCATGATCTTGCAGAAGAAAACTGGTCACAAGAATGTAAAGGATTTGGCACACAAAAGTGAGTATTAATGCAAACTGCACGAATGTTATTATAAAAACAATAATAATAATAAGTTAGAAAATAATGCAGGATGTTTTTTGAAATAATAGTGATTTATTTTTCTGGACAAAAATGTATTACTATTCATTTAGGATCGTTGCAATATGTGGACTCGTGAACTATTTTTCAGATCGTTATTGTCTCTGTAGAATGGTTTTTAAATATAATATGAGTTTTACTTTTCTCTTAGTGGAACAGTTTTCCAAATGTGAGCGAGTATTATCTCTGCAGTATGGTTTTGTCATTGTTTTCTCTGTAATATAGTTCTAATTATCTGAGAAAAGCAAAAGAAAAAAAAATCTTCGAGTGATATCCTTTTTTTTTTAATATAATTACACTTAAACTGTATTGAGTGCATAATAATTCTGCAATTTTGTGAATAACTGCTGAGCACAAGAAGAGTGAGAAGAAAAAATAAAAATTTATTAAAATAATATAGAAAATTATTTCATTCTTTTCGAATCAATTTTTTATTTTCATAGTTTTGTCAGTCGCGAGATTTCTAAATTTTTTTTATTTATTATGGAAAAATTTCCGTGATGATTTTCTTTTTTCCGTCAGACAAAAGTGCTACGGAGGTAAACGCGAAAAAATTGGTCCACGATTTGCTCTCGAGCAGAGTAGTGTTTCGAAATCTGATGGAACCAATTGGTGGACTTAAAATACCGTCCGGCACTTCTTACAGTCTTCGAGGTTACTTTTTAAACGCTGAGGACGGTGGATATAGGTTTATAACTCCGTGTCCTTTTAAACAGGTGAGACCGTTGTGATTATCTACCGTAACGACATTCAAAGTCGTGTATTGAATAAACATTTACTAATTGTTATACAATGTTTTTAATGTGATGTGAAAGCCATGCTTCACACTTAGTAAAATAAAGAATCTATTTAAGCGTTGATACATCATTTTCTAATCCGTTCGACAAATACAGTAACGTAATAAAATATTTTAATAATTGTAATGGTTGAACTTATTTTCCAAAAAATAAGTTAAAAAATGGAATGTTAAAAAAAATTATATCATCCACTTTCAAATTTTGTAAGAGTTTGAATAATAATCCCAAAATGTTATTAACAAATTGGTGAAACAAACAATTGTTCAACAAACAATCAAGCCAACCTAACTTTATCTCTAATAAAAATTATATGGTCATTTTTTTGAATGCATATGAATTTTTTCAGATTTTTTTCTTTATCTTGATTTTTATTTTTTTTTATTTTAAAAAATGCGCAGAATATAACAAACTTTGGATATGCGTTTTGCAAAAAAAATCTTGTAGTAGATGGTTTTATGCCGAACACATATCCAAAATTCGTTATTTCGCGCACATTTTCGAAAAAAAATAAAAATCAAAATAAAGAAAAAAATCTGAAAAAATTCGTATGCATTCAATTAAATGAACACATCATTTTCATTATAAAAAACGTTATGTTGACTGATTGTTTGTTGAACAATTATTTTTTTCACCAATTTGTTAATAAAATTTTGGGATTATTATATTGCGAAATCAATATTTTCAGCACGTTTAATATGCATTATTTTTTTCCGATTTTTATTCCCTCGGGAAGTGATCGAAATTGTCTCTGAAACTCACTTTTGGGGGGGACTGTACGTATCATACATCCTCAACTCAATCGGACGAATCGATTTTGAGATGTTAACCTTTTTAAAAATTCAGTTGGAAATGTAATGAGGAAACAATTTAAAAGGTGCTACCTTCAAGACTTGATATATTACTGTCCACCGGATAAGCTAATGTTTCCACTGCCCGCAGCATTGGCTGATCGAAAACAAGCAGAAGGTTGCATCGGAGAAGCCACCAGAGACGTACCCGAGTAATCTTTTCATGCGGTCATTCGACACAGCCCGCCATGTATACGAGAGCGACGAACTGTCCTTGAATCCCAAGGGCATTTGCATAAATGTCCAGTATCAAGAGGGAACGTAGGACAATCGTATATACCGTATTTTTGTAAAACGATATTGCTTCCGAAGATATTTTTAAAATGTAGCTATATTCAATATTACATATATGTAGAGTTAGATAGACAAGACTTATTATTTGTAAAACTGTGTTTGCCTTTTGTACCTCGAAAATATATACACTCTTTTTATATACACTACTTTCGCCCCTGGTGTTTCACTTTCGACCCTAGGGTGTAAAGTTTGTAACCTCATTTTTCATCGTTCTTCCCTTGTAACCAACATTCATAGCACCATTCATGCACTTGTTGCAAAAAATATAGTGTGCA
The DNA here is from genome assembly GCA_949699805.1 of Tromatobia lineatoria. Classification (NCBI taxonomy): domain Eukaryota; kingdom Metazoa; phylum Arthropoda; class Insecta; order Hymenoptera; family Ichneumonidae; genus Tromatobia; species Tromatobia lineatoria. Next base: position 1,402,392 of record OX453052.1, read on the forward strand.
TCATGAGCTACAATTAATATTTGCGCCTCGTGTGATTGCAGCCCTCGCTTTGTACCTTTCTGCACGGGAACTTAACGAGTGCAAAATTTAGATATTGTAACGATGTTGTAATATGGCGGCAGCCATTATTTTCGATGCCGCGAGCTGTTTCGAATTAAAAAAAAATAAACCTGCCAGTCGGCTAAAAAAGAAGAATTATCTCCAGGTAAAAATTCCGAATTTTTGTGATTCCGACCTTTTAGATGTTCTGAACTTAAATGCCAATCTGATCGAAAATTTTCCACCGATTACGTGGATAACAGATTTTAATGTAATAATTGAAAATTTTTTTGTGACTACGTAAAAATCCTCGTAATTTAGTTTTTTGGGCCGTTTGAGTGACTGCGAATTTAAATAAAATCCAACAATCGTATGCAATATGTATGAGGCAATATGTTTCGACGTGTGAACCTATTTTGTGTGCACTTTGTGTGTGTATGTGTGTGTAGTCGTACATTCTGTACACCTGCTGGTCGATACGAGGTGAATGAGTTACGCGAGCGTCGTTACCAGTTGAATTGTGCAGCGCAATGCGGTTATCTTACCAAGGAGTCGCACGGAGAGGAGAAAGGCCCTTTCACCAACGTGGTTAAGTCGACGGTCTGATGTTTGCTGTGGTGTTGCTTTACTTGCCGATTGTGAGAGGCGTTCGCGCTCACGGTGTTCTGACCTCGCTGCTGCTGCCGCCGCTGCTACAAAACACAGATAACATTAAGAGAAACAAGAGAAAACGATTGAATGGCCTGATGACACTTTGGCTTACAAACGTACTCACTTTTGGAACCACGTCTTATTGCTTATCTTATTTCCACGTCTTATTCAGTTAAATTCCTCTTAGACAAAGCATCTTAAATTTACTTTTTCTAATTAGGTTCTTGAATCTTTATCAGTGACAATGTTTCGTTCGTTTCGAAGAAATTATTAGATCGAGCGAAAAGTGACGAAAATTGTTTTTTAATTATTAGGTTTGAGTAATTAATGGTTTTTCGACATGAATTTTTCAAGGGGCTATATCTACCTAGAGGTCAAAAGGGTCAAGGTTTTATTGTTTTTAAGAAAGTATTGTTCGAATTAGAAAATTTTTTGTATTTGTTCGTGGAACTGAAAAGTTTTTTTAACTTTTCCTTTACATTCGAAGTATGTAAAAAGAGTAAATATTGCAAACCAAGAAAAATTGACTTCTAGTGATAAATCTTAACTCTTTCTGATTCCTTACCTGAAATATGAACTAAATGAAACAAAAATTGCAATATTTTTTTTTGGACCCTATACTAATATAAAAGTTATCCTGCTTCGGTCTGATTACATGCAGATGGAATGACGAGCAAATGCGCTATGAACAACAAGTGATTTAGTATATTCGGTATTCCACGTAAAAGAGACCAGATTTTGGCCGAGGGTCTCGAATTTTTTCGCTGGTCATGAATATCATTTCCTTGTACAATAAATGAAGACTTCCATACGATTATAATTCCTAAATAATATATTGGTTTTGTTGAGCCGTATTTGAACAATATCGAAAATCAAAATGTTCCGTATATTTAATTGCGTATATCTTCAGTGTCGATACAGCAAAAATAAAAAACAAAAAATTTGAACTACAAAAATTTGACTGGAAACATAAAAATTACTAGGCTCATCATCGGAATAAGATTTTTTTTTCCGATAAATACTATTTCGATTTCGTAAAATAGAATGGAAATCAAACAGATAATATGTAATTTGTTTTTCTCTTTCGAATAGAGTGTAATTTGTTGCGAGTCTGTAATTCATTTTTCGTTATTAACCTGTAATTTTTTTCCTCGGATTCTCACTTTTTATTTTTCTTCGTGTTTCAAGGGAGCGGCATCGAAGTGCACGCACTAAATATTTACTCGCCCGCGTGCCGAGGTTACGGAGGCATGGCTAGCATCAAGGGCTCTCGGCTGGAATACCACGCTATACCAGAAAAGCCAATGCCCTTAAACCAAAACCCAGCCAAATTGGGAGGCTGCCTGAAGAAACAAACCGGTAGGTAGTAAAGTCTACAGTACGCGCAGCCTCTCCGCGGGCCGTTTGGGTCTCTGTCACAACCTTGCCTCGAGTACCTTCAGAAACTACGCTGGCGGATGTTGTTGTTTCGAATAAAAGCCTGCCTTTTCACCGGAAAATTTTCTCGAGACAATAGAGACATTAATTCCCAGTTGAAATGTAACAAGAAAAAACGATTCTAAAATGAAAAATATGCCGTGCGATTTTTCAAATTTCCAACTGTATTAAATATGCTCAATAGTTTCACCATATGAAAAATTAATAAAAATCTCTGCGGGAAAAATCGGAGTGAAAGTATAGAGAAGATTTGCTGAGAATTGCGAAAAAGAAAAAATTGAAAGTAACGAATTGTTGGTAATGGAAGACAATTCCTTAGAGAAATATTATAACCTTTTACATATCGAAATTAATAACTTTATTTTACAGCATCAAAAAAAACCCTATATTCAATTCGGAATGCCTTCTCTTAGCAACAAAATCATCCAACATAACCCATTTTCCGCCATTCGGTTTGATCTGAAGTTTACGTCAAATGAAAAAAGTTACACTTTTCCCCATAATCTTATAATGCGCCATATGACTGCACAAAATTACACAATTATAGTCCATAATGTATACTGTAACTCGTTTAAATTTTTTTTTTTTTTGTGAACAGTATGGGAATTTTTTAATTAATATTTATATTGACATTTTTTAGCTGACTTTGTCCCTTTAATGATTACATGCAAAGTTTATGGAATCATGGAATTCAACTCGAATAAAATTATGCGAATATTTATTAACACCCTGTATATGCGTCGTAAATATCTTCTAAGCATCCAAGAAGTTGGTGGAGCCCGAGCTCGTTTCCGCTACCAATAACCACTCGCTGAGAGTATATCCACGCGGAAAAGCCCCATCGGGAGACTAAGTCACGTTCGAATGATAAATACCAGTGAGATACACAGCGTGGTAGCGTGCACGGCACCTATCGTCCACGTACACTCCACTACATACTTGTATCCAGCCGCATATCGCACTAGTCCTGGCTCGTTGCGCTTCCCGACAACCACCAGGAGTTGCACCAGGAGTTGCGCGTTCTGCACCACCAGAAGACTGATCCTTAAGCTTTGCACATACTGCGCCTAATACAGATCAATATAGGATATTCCACGCTGACAAAAAATTATCCCGTGATCTTTTTTCGTTACGAATATTTATTTGAATTTTATTCCATGAAATCCATTCAATTACAAATATGACTTTTTTCACGCAGCTTCCATTCTCAAGATATTTCCCTTCTAAGGCGCAATAATCTACTGAGGAACATTTATTTAAGGAATAATTCAGATTAGTACTGTATCATTTTTCATCGAACCTTTTCAAGACAATATCGGTATTTTATACGAAATATTGAACTTTTTATTCCTCACATTGGACGATTACTTTGAAAAACCTTGAAACACCTTTCTGTGCCATTGACCAATAAATTTGGTAACAACAAAAGAGCGTTTTTATAGATCTCAAAAAAGAATCAAAGAAACATTTTTTTGAAACATAATTTCCTTTGTCATCGATTATATAGAAATCGTCTCTGATTCAATGAAACCTTCTTCATTAACTTCGAAGAAATGTGTGCGTCAATTGACTAGTATGAGTTACAAGAACCTACCTTAAATGGCAGTTACATTGCTGAGTGGTAAATTGTAATAGAGCAGCAACGAAACCGATTTTTTTGTTTACTGGGATCACTATTTTTCATAACCGATCTTTTAATAGGATGCATCGAATCCTTAAATCCATTCCACGTATTCACAGAGATAAATCGGTCGAGTATGTGTGAAATACCCCGTACGAAATTCCTCCCATCAGTATAAGCGCGAGGATATGGGTTTGCGAGGAACGTGATATCCCAAAACCCTGGCAGCGCCGCGGTGAACGAGGCGAGACGCGCACAGCTGTTGTCGAACGGGTGCGCGGTGCAGCGGTGGCGGACGGAACTAGCGTCGGCTCTCCGAGTTGAGCTTCGCGTCGTTCGGGGACAGTGGTGATTAAGGGAACAAAAGCTGCGTACGGTGAATATCCGCGCCACAGCCACAGCCACTAGACTGCTATATACCGACACCGCTTCTCGCTACTACCTCCATTGTATATTGCTCTCCGTTAAATACAGGACCGTTCACGGAATACCGGTATCGCAGTCACAATGAGACTAGCGCGAACCGCCAACTTTGGAGGCTGCGCGAACTATATATGCGAATGTATATATATTTATATATAGAGGAACACGGGGCAATATGAAGCGCATGAGCGAAAAATGATACCGAAATATATATTTGTTTATTACTTTTGACTCAAAACCATAATTCCAATAATTTATTTTGAGCAGCGGCGAAAAAAAAATTTTTAGTCAAAACGAAAAACTTTACTAAATTCGGATATGGATGATTGCATTTTTATTGCAATTGTATTTTTAACTAATTTTAATATACCGTTAAAATGAAGAGCACAATAGGATCCTTGTAAATAGGTTTAAAATATTTGCGCCGTTTATTTTGCATCGAGCGCTCACGTGAACGACGAATAAATATTTCTGAGCACGATTAAGCGCATAAACGTTTAGTGTGATTATCGTGAACAAGTTAACCTGCTTTATAATGATGCAAAATTGTGGTTAGGTTAATTGAGAATCGATTTTTTTTGTGTTGTAGAAACGCACTTTAAAAAAAAAGACAGTGTCCTATTTTGCCGAGCGGTCCGTTTTGTCCCGTGTTCCTCTATATATAGAATTGCGACGGCATAAATGCTTCGACGGACGAAAGCGTTAGGTATATGGATAGAAACAAAACAAGCGGGATCGGTTCACGCGAGAATCGCAGTCCACGCGGAGTTGTACGACACTCGGCCGTTGGTTGGTTCGTTGGCCGTTCGGGGGTTTCCCGGAATATGTAGCAGAAGCTTTCTCACTCGGCGTAACTTATTTATGATCATACATGGGCAAGCCATGGGCGGATATGTTATGTGCTAAACTAATTAACACGACTGAAATCAGTGTTGATTGTGTTTCGGTAGTTTGGGAGAATTGGGACCAAAAAACATGGTCCTGCATCAGTTTAGTTATGAATACTGGATGCAGACAAAGGAAATAAAAACATGGAGGCAGATTCGGACCTTGCGCTCTGCTTTCTCCTTCGTTCTGCATTATTAGTTCCCATTACTGAATGGAATTGAGGATATGTTTCAGCATGTACTTTCTACAAGTATCAAAATTATAGAGTACCAGGATATTATTGTTGCTCGCGCGCGCGCTACGACGTTAACTCTCATTGAGGAATTTTGAAAATTCCGTATCGCGACTAAATAAGTTCGATAAAATAACTTATGACAATTCGACTCGAATTGTCATAAGTTACCAAAAGATTTGGGCTTAGCGTCAATTGGAGAGTGAAGAGAGGGGGGGGGGGGGGGGCAAACAGACAAACAGGCAGACTAACAGCTTCTGAAAAAAAATATATAAGACAATATGAAAAGTGTATGGTCGAATTAATAGGCGAACTGAAAATTCAAACACTTTGTACTAAATAATTCATTGTTCCTGCTAAGAATCAATAGTAATGGAAACTCTATAGCCAAAGCAAACATTGGCACACACACGAATTTCTATTTACTCATCGTACATGTGATGTATATATAAATATACACAGTAACTACAAAACTGAAAATTATTAATGTGTTTCTGTTTATCATTACTTCAACGAGTAATTAAATTGCCCACTGATTCGACCACACCGTTCACAACCAGTCAAACGTAATAAAATACTATTGCATCGAACGATATTAATTCAAGTTACACTTAACTAGGTTACAACGTCATGATATATAATAAAATACCAAAAATTTAAATTAATACTATTGCATATTATGCAGTTCACAATGGCTGCACTACTACAAAGAATTTTATCAACTTTTAATTAATTGTAAAAATAAAATTTAAGCCCATTGAAGTACGGAAATAAAATGTTTATCTTGTTGTAACTCCAACAGTCGAGAAAACCCTTTGTAAAAAATTAACAACGACGAGCTGAATGCTCTCACAGTTTGCCTGCAGCACTTTTTAAATCACAATCACAACTGTATCTCTAGAGACCAATTACAGTAACCTTTAATGAGGGTTCACTGCTGAGGAGGTGAAATACAGTAGTGCAAACTGGATTATCACTATCTACTCGATATTCCGATTCCTTATCACCATAATAATCCATAACCGGTTCTCGTTATCATGTCAGGCTTAGTAATATACCGTCAAATAGCCGTATACTTATGGTATAAGAACGTATATGAGGCATTCTATGTGAAGTCGCTTTTTTCCGGACGCAGATTTCGCTCATTAATTACCAGATCTTTTTTTACATATTTTTCAGATTCACATTTTCTGAAAGGAAAATAATATTTGAAAAGCACAGGGTAATTAGATTGTTTATATACAATGGTAGATTCATTTTTACTCTACATCAATAATTAAATTAAACCATTGTCTTTCGCAATGTACTGAACGATATTAAATAAATTAATAAGAGTGTAAATATTTAATATTAAAGTTACTTTATTGAAATACAGGCTGCATATTCAGGTCTTGTAATTTTCTTTCTTGATAGTGTAATATTAACGAATCTCCATTTTTTTTGTTATCACAGAAAGTTCTCTCTGTTGGAACTAAATTCAAGCAGACATTTTTGAAAATTCTCTAGAAGCTAAGAAAGATAAATTACTTGACGGTGAATGCCTCATATCAAATACATATTACAAAACGATAACCCCAATTCTATGCCTAATTCCAGCAGATGACTTCCTGCCCCCAGCGTCTAACTCTTGATTACCGTTATACGTCGAAGGGGAGCGAGATAACGATTATTTTTCTCTTATATTTCTTCGGTAGGCTATTATCTCTTTACTATTTGCATCTTTTGGTCGGCGAAAGGCTTCCACTGTACAGAGAATAAAAAACTCCCGGCCTCATTGCACCAGAAAAGAAAGTCCAGTTAATGTAGCTCAATGGATATATTTAATTTCTGTTTATTCGTATTATCATTTACTCTCAATAAAATTCGTTCAAGCATTGACACCGAAATTTAGGGACGAACTTTTTTTTTTCTTCGAAAAAATCCATAAAATCGGTGTTTGTACATGTAAGAAATTTCACCAAATTTCAATACGATAACATGAAAATCTGATGAGATATTATAATATTTTTGTTTTCAAAAATGATATATCAATTTATTTCAACGCATACGAATTTTTACAGAATTTTTTTTTTTTCATTTTGATGTTGATTTTTTTATTTAAAAAAAATTGTCTGTGAAACTTACTTTTGGCGGGACTGTATGTATCATACATCCTTAAGTGTGTGAGAAAATTTAATTTTGCTTTTCTAATACCCGGCGCGTTAAGTTCTGATAATCGAATTGTATTTTCGACCAAATCTTTATTTCAGTGGCTTGAAAATCTTCAATACCAACTCTGATTTAAATCGAGTCACTTGTCATCTACGACCACCATCACCAATCAGTGTGTGGCATCAGCTTATAACACCGCGAAGCAACCTCGCCTCTCGGCTTTTGCGCCGGTGGCGCTGCTGGAAGAAGAGATCGAATTCTTGATTACCTATAGCGACCTCTATCTGCCCGTGCGTCTGCCTCTATCTCGGAATCGTGCCATTCGCTCGGTAAGTGGATAAACTCCTTCGTTCTCGCGCGTCTCCAATCATTATTATTTAGTCCTTCCGATCGTACGTTCACGCCGATTGAGTATCGAGGACGTGTCCGAAATTACTTCGGAATAAATTGCTGGTGGAACGATAATATTACTCGTTCAGCAGCTCAACAGAGCGATGAAAAATAATATTAATAATACTGGGACATTAATAAGTAATTTATCGCTTCAAGGATTAAGGGAGGGCGTGACGAGAGTTAGCTATTGAAAATAATCGTATCAAAAAACAAAACAAGATGACTTTTCTTACTCTTCACAACATATTTTTGAAACAAAAAAAAAAGCATCTATTTTTGAGAATAGCCAAAGGAAAATTATATAAAAAATCTGCCACGCTTGATTGTTGAGAACAGTATGCAAAGCAGAGAAAAAAATTGGCAGATTAGAATATTGAAAATTGTAGAAGGTAATACATTTACTTATTTGTAAGTCCCACCATTTTTTTCGTCATGCGCAGTTAACAATTTAACTGCGCATTTTTTATTAGAAAAAAAAAACGAATCCTTCTTCGCATGTAAAAAAACTAATGTACACACGCTCGTGTATAGATGTGTCTCTGCAAACATGGGTTTTATGTACATCATCGAACTAGCGTATTGCCGAAAAGTCGACTTACTAAAAAATCGTCATGGCGCTAGCGATTAAAAAAACAGCACTCGATTTTAGACACGGAAAACCCTTAAGCCAATGAATATAAGACGGAAATAATTCTTGTCGACATAATATTAACCGCACAAAACTAAAAAGATGCCAAATATTTGATTTTCCTATACAGGAAGATCGATAACAACGGAATCTTCGGCATCGTTAGACTCAGACTCCGAGTTACGTTTTGCCAAATAAATAAAATCAATAAAAATAAAAATATCACAGGCTGGCATCGTCGAAGCATCGTAACATCTATTTAATATATACTCAGCCAAAATCGAAGAATAATAATAATAATAATAATAATATTAAAATTATGATAAAAGATATATAAAAAGATATAGATATCTGATAGACGTAAGCGACCTATGTAATTAGTGTAGATAATTAAATAAAGATATTTTTTCATTAGCTTGGGCGATTACTCTGTACGTTTGATTGTTATCGTAGTCATATTCGCTCGTCGTCTCCGGAGGAAATGAAACTTACTTGAAGCGCTCGCTCGGAGGTGCTGCGAACGATTCGAAATTACCTGGAGGCGTGGTATAGACGCGGCGAGGAAGAACGAGAGACTGCCATTGAGGTTTCTTAGGAAAAGATTTTCGAGTGGGAAAACTGGTTACCGTTGTAGCTAACCATTCACTGCCCTCAAGACCCATCGTTGGACTTATTATATGCCTGCGTGAAATTCACTCATACTATTATAATTAATTATTCATGAGATGTTATTACACTCGCAAAATATTGAATCGATCAGATGTATAGACCTCATCCGTAAATAATATGCGAACATGTAATTTGTTATAGCAAAGTGATAATTTTTCTACTTACATTATATATTTATTTAATCCATAAATAATTTTATATTAATTCCTTGAATATTAATGGGCTGGTCCACGAAATATCGAACGAATATCTGGTACTCAAATTTTTTGTCTTTAGTTTTGTTCATGACTAAAGATGATGAGTAGATTTTGAGTTATTTTATTGCTAATACTATTATCTGATTATTTTTATCATTTAAAAATTTGTTATGTACTGGCTGATTTCCTAACATTACTAATTAGGAAAATTATTAAGACTAAGAATTTATTTCCATGTTCCCACAATATTCTTATTTTACTTCGTATATAAAGAACCTGTAGACGCTGACTATTTCATCGCGCTGAACGTATATTGAATTTCTGCTTACTTGTTCCCGCTCAACTAATTTCTACTATATTCCCATTTTTCTGCAGCTTCGCTGTCCGTTCGTACAACGCTTTGTCAGCTTTGTACGCAGACAAAAAAAAATCGAAAAAAAAACGTGAGGTGAATAACGAAGATGGCTTATGAAATATTTTCTTTACATTTCGAGCTTTAAAATATCTTTGGATATGAACATATCTCTTATTTGTAGGAAAATTTCCGACAAATAATTATGCTTTCGATTTTTCTCACCAAATTCGCTGAGACGTTAAAATTCAAACCTTCATTTTTCAATTCAGAACTAAAGTGGGCGTTTCCTAAATGATAAGCAAATAAGCCTGATAAAAAATTGTCTACATACCTTAAATTCTATATTTCCATATAGACTTATTCAAAAAGGCCGTGGAAAGAAGAATACATTTTTATTATAAATTTGAAAAAAGTCTAATATCTACGAAATTATATTGAATAAACAGTGTCGCGTTTGCGTCTGTTAATTAATGGTGATAGTAATAGTTTTGTGAATACCGTATAAACAAGATCTTAATATTTACCTTATTTTTATTGTTTATTTATTCCGAGCTATTTTCCGTGCGTCGAATACCGTTTAAAGTGTGGAGATAATTTGCCGGTCCGAGAACGAAATTAAAGTTGAAATAAACGTCTGTGAACGAGACGTCGAAGTCACCGAGTCCTTTGAACGACTCTTTCCCGTCTCTCAATCTTGTCTGTCGCGCGTTCTACCGTTTTTCTATTTCTTTCACTCGTCCACGTGTCGATATGTATATATATATATATATGTTTGTGTGCATCGTTGCGCGTTGGCGCGGCTCCCGACGTGCTGTCCTACCAACTCCCGAGTTCTGAAGGCACGTCCGCTGTATACCTCTTGTGACCACGTCGTTCCTTTGCCTTCTACACGACAAAAAATAAAATTGGAATTACGATAAAAACGAAGGAAGGATATGCGAAGTACGTGTGGAAGGAGACGAGGGGATAAAAGGGTGAGAGACGACAGTGCAGTTGCGAGTAGGCTCAAACGAACCTGCGCCATCTATCGCTCTTCATCCGTACACTAATCGTAACAGCATGTAGACGCATTCACAACAAAGTACATGTTACGCAGATCAATCGTCACTTCCTACATTATTCACATATCTAATATTGATTTGTTTTATGGACGAAGAGCGCTTCCGGGTAAACAGTTTAAGAAAGGGATGGTAATATAATCGAATGGAATTAGAGTTTAGAAACTTGATGTTTTATTGGTAAATTACATTATTCACATATCTAGTATTGATTCAGTTCGATAAACTATAAAAAAAATTGGAATCAACAAAATGATAACAAAATCTTAACTTCATTGTATTCAACATGATAATTTGTTAACTGTTAACAAATCCTCGTATCTAGTGATAAGTTCTCATCTGTATGAAAGTAAAATCGAAACAAAGGGATTATAACATTTAACAACCTGCAAATAATGAAATACGTAATGTATCTCCGTATCGCAAAAATAGTCCAGTAAATTCAACATTAGCGAAATAATTTTTTGCCAGCTTCGCATAAGCCGCGCCATCGAAATGCTACGCTTTCAGTCTCGCGACCACCAGAATGGAATAAAAGAAGGAAATGCTGAGCGTAAAATAGAAAGGATTAAAAAGGGGGACGTTAAACTCGACACCGCCCGTGAACTTGAATCTTTAGAGTCATACGCAGTGTACACGTACTTTTACGTGTTACTCACACGTTCACGTGTTAAATTCGTACGCAGAGTGAACATAACACTAGTGCATATAGAATGTTTGTTGGTGCATGTGGAGAAGCCCCAACGAGGCATTGGCAACGCCTCGACAGAACGAGTATATGTATTGTGCGGATCAGTCGTACTTCTGCGCGTTAACGAGCAAGATATGGGGGATCGGGAACGAAGCAATTCGTAGGGGAGACCGCAAGAAGACGATCGGAGAAAATAAAACACGGCATTTTGCATCGCTATACTTCTTCGACCGCAGTAACGCGACGTATAACAAGTGTGGAAGACGATACTAAGCATAATAAATACAAATAAAGTCACTACCTAACTGCAACCGGATGCAGAAGCGATAACAACCGTTGTGATAGTGAACATATACATCGATATCACAAAATACTGTTTTTATAATCCGTTCGGTCACTTTTATTCAATAATTTCATTCATTCTTTCGGGCACTTGAATATTCCTAATTTATTGTAACCTACAATAGAATGTACGGTATTTAAAGAAAAATTGGCAGAGTGGAAAAGTCAAAAGGTATAATCGTTATTTCCATTGCTTTATCATATTTTTGTTATAATTATTCGGACCCTCAGGTTTTTGTGTTGAATTTTTATAACCTACAATAATATTTATAGAACCTATAGAGAGATTGAGAGTGTGAAAAAAAAACAATTAGAAGCGCAAGAAAATATTTGAAAAAGTTATAGTGGTTAAAGCGCAAGAGAATGTATTATATAGGCTTATAGCATATAACTATAATTGGAAGTTAGTGAGAAATTGATATTAGCTACGGTGATACGCAAGGTACCTTCTTACTCGACCGGAACAGTGCGCCGCGTGTTTGCACTCTCGTCTATCGTGTTATGTGTCGGCATATATTTGTAATAAAGCTCTTACACTCGCGCAAGAAGAGTATTGTCCTTCACGGACTAGTTCGCATTCCGAGAGTAATATTTACATGGTTAGTCGATTATAAGAATGTTTATGAATGTGTTGTGTGATGATCAGGTAATTACACGGTGTTATGACTACTCTTGTTATTCTTGTTTCTATGATGATTTGATAATGGCTAATAGCTAACGTCTTCGGAAAGATTACAGTGATACCAAATGGACGGTAAAATTCCGTGAGTGTGTGCAAGTGTGTGTGTGTGTGGGGTAGAGCTTCGAAATTTCAATCACCTGAAACTGAAGAAACGTTCAATCGATTGGATAATTATTATTATTTTTTTTATTTTGAAAAATGCGGAGAATATAACAAATTTTGGATATGCGTTTTGCGAAAAAATCTTGAGTGATGGTTTTATGCCGAACACATCCAAAATTCTGTTGTTTAACAAAAACAAAACTACATTTACAAACAACAGCCTATAATTTTTAAACCATCAACACCATGAAATATCGTGTCGGTCAATTCACAGAGTATCTTTTAAAAAAGGGAATAAATCGACAAAGTTAAAATTACTAATTACATTTAGAAAAAACGGTACGAAAATATATCCCATTACAAATAAATGTTAATCAGTTAAATGCAAATTCGTCACCATTGATCCTTCACTGTATTAAGTACACTTAATCCAGTGAACGCTTCAATACAAATGCCCCTTCACTATTGTTTCTTCATCATGAAGCTTTAAAGAATCAATTACGAAAATTCATCACTTATTTGACTTCGATAGTCGTCACCGAACCTCCTTAACTCTCTTAACGTCATCATGAGGCTATATGTGGATGCGGTGCGAGTGAGAGAGAGCGAGACACCCTGAAGAGGTTATAGAGAGTCGCGTGGCGCACAGCACCGCATCGCCGCCTCACCGTCAGATACTACACGAGGGGGCATACGATCGTGCCCACGTGGGGTCCAGAGAACCCGCGCCGTATGGTATACAACATAGTGTATAGTACTACTACTATACGGTGCCCCGTTCTTCGGGGCCTCAGAGGCGAGCGCGGAGGCCGCAAGGCTCTTGGTTTGCAGCTCGAGCGGAGCCTTCAGTTTCTCGGAGGGCCCCGACGTATTCGTATCGTCTGCGCGCGCGCGCGCCCTCTCCTCTCTTAGCCCAAGCCCAACGGCATCTCCACTCGTAGTTGCTTCGCACTAACCGGCCAGAACAACTCGCAGCATACAGTAAATATATATGTATATGCTGTGCTGTATAGTGTATAAGCCCTGTGTGTATTATTATACAGAAGAGGTGAGCTCTCTCTCTGACTCGCCGGACGGCATTCTATCTCGTTTTCTTAGCTCGGCAATCGCGCCTTCTTCTTCATCTCCTTCCGCGCTCTGAGATGTACACGCGTGAATCCAACTCCGAGTTGTACGTTGTTTTGTTTATCTATACCATCGTTGTATTATAAAATGTTTATTCGAAACAATCCGCAGGGCTTTGGAATTTTCGTTATGGGTTTACGATAATCTCGGTTCTGACGAATTGCGGGAAGAATTTTAAATGCTGAATTAGACAAATAATAGAATTGTCGTTTATTTTTTTTTTTTTTAATGATTGATTAAAGTTTAAGGGAACTTATGGAAAATTATAAAGCGTAGTTGAATGCCTTGCTATTTATTCCTATACCAAATTTCTTGATAAATCTAATAATAGGTTTATGAAAAATTATTGCATATTTATTTTCAAAAATGAAGATGGTTTATTAATATCAAAATAGATATTTTTTTCATAGATCATTTTTAAATATTACGCTAAGTGAGATAATTAGTATTGTCTTAAAAGATGGGACATTTTTATTTCTCGTATTTCAAAAGTATTTTGATAGAACGATATTTTTTTATTACGAAATATTTATAAATTTTCATACAATATTGTTTAATATATTAAAATTCAATATCGTATTGTACAGAATCAATAGACAAATACCGCGAGTTTTGCGTAGTAACAATTACGACTCCTTATTATTTGACATGACTTACAACTGTGGTACGACATAAATGTATTTATTCTTCGTCTCCTTGTTCTGCTTCTCGGAGCGATCGCTTGCCGCATTCGGCCTCAGTTTGACCGATGCACCGGGATCGAGAACGGTCTCCGAGCCCCTTTGCTATTTCTCCGGAATCTCTCATACACGCCGCAACCGTCTAACAGCAAAACGCACCGTATTGGCTGGCGTTGCAACTCTGCTGCTACGCTTACCGTGGCATTGATCCACGCGCTGTCCCTCGATCCTCACTGTCTTTACTCCGGCTGCGCGCATGACGCTTAGATCCCTCGTGCGCATTGATCTACGTAATAGATCGATAACGTGGTCCAACGTCTTTTTAACTTATTTTTTTTTGTGAAATTTATTTAACGACGACATTATTCTACTCAGATTGGATTGCAGTGTCGTGGTCGTGATCATTTGTGGTTATTTAGTGGATTGAAAAAAAAAGTGTACCAAATCAAAGAATCGGAGTTTTAAATTTTTGTCTTGCAAATGATAAACAAAAACATTCATATCGAATAGCGTTGAAAAATAATTGAGAATTTTTACTCAACTATTAGATACAAGCGGATTTATCGATGGAATCATAATTTCGTAACAAGGTTTTTTTTGGGCGTAGTATGAATTTAGAATTTTTATTTTTGGGTTATTTTTGGATATGATAACTGAATAGAATTTTGACAGAGACGAGTTGAAACGGAATATCGAGTCTTTAGTGTCTGGTGTGTTATTTTAAATAATCCGTTAGATTCGGTACTTTCACTTTGGCTTCCTTTTCTTACGTCATTCGTATCTTATTAAAAGTATTGGGGTTGAGGTACATGACCGAATAAAAATTACGCTACAGAAAAAGAATATTAGTCAATCAATATTGCAAAACGGTTCGTAATTTATTGTCCGGAAAATAATAGCCACACTTGAACGGGTCAATATTATCGAGACATTGGATGATAACGAACTGTTATTTTAATACTATCTAAAAATATATTGCGCCGAAATTTGGGCCTTTACGAAAGTCAAATTCGAAAAATAAACCAGATTATTGAAAAAAATTATACTTCTTTTACAGTTCAAACTTGATTGTTTTTTTCATTGTGAAGTGAATATCAATCGAAATTCTACCGAAATTGTGTAGTAAATTTCAATAATGAGCCAGATTATTGAAAAAAATTATACTTCTTTTACAGTTTAAACTTAATTGTTTTTTCATTGTGAAGTGAATATCGGAATTCTACCGAAATTGTGTAGTGACGTTTGGAACGTGTCCCGATACAAAAATAGTTGATGATATATAACACGTTCGTATATATATATATATAACACGGACGATGGTTTCATCGTTCTCTCGATGTGCTACCAACAGTGCGAACCGTTGAGATATACAACACACTGGTATATAGAAGCTCTGAATCAGTGATAGTTTCCGAGCCTTTATATCAGAGGCTCTGTAGTAACACGACTCGCGAATTGTCGGAGCAGTGGTGGTTGAGTTGTGAACCAGTCACTCGCAATTCGAGCCCTAATACAACTAGCGTTGTCGCACTACTCTGAATTGACGATTCTCGTCACGTGCGTGTGCAGTGCAGGTGAAGTTTCTTAAATTAAAAAGTGGAATAAAAATATCTATGTGAATATCATAAATTTCTGTGCATTGTGTTAGTGTGTGACGCGAAATAACCGCTGGATTAATTATTGCACGAGAATTGGAGACGTTCGTGTCACAAATCGACGGAGAAAAATCGGTAAGTTGCTGTTATTATTATCACAATCTATAATCATTTTAATTTCCATTGGAATTTATGCGGTTCCATTTCCATTTTTCATAATGATTTTTCATTAACAATTAAAATATATGAAATTAGAGGCAATGAAATTTTTTTATTTTATCGAATCAAATACTATTACGATAATTTTGTTTCCTTATTATATGGATTATTACGATTGTTGTCTATAACTATTATTTTGAGGTAACAATTTCCCAATCATGTGAATCATAAATAAACGAATACCGTTATATCATAACTGGTGACAAACAGGAAAGAATTTTGAAACTCGGTGTTGATTTCATTCACACGCTTTTGCTCGAAGACCAAGTTTTTCTCGTACACACGATCGGCTCTCGACATAATGTGGCTACTGTAAAGCAGCAGCGCAGCAGGTGAAGTGATGAAACATGCAGGAGATACGATTCGAGACGATGACGCGCCGTCGAGACATTTTTTTTTTTTTTCTTCCTATTCGGCGGGTCGAGCTTTTATTTGAGAGAGAAATAAGACAGAAGTTCGTGTGACTGGAATTCCCACAGGAAGTTTGTACTGAAGCGCCAGGGCATCAACACCAGCGGAATTCTTATCAGTGTCACACTTATCAGCCGAGAAGCTTGTCGACGTACATGGACAACGCATTGATATGCACTCGTATATTTATAGATGTATTAGACTCCGCCCCCTGCCGAACCCCCGTCTCTTTCGTCCAGTTTCTTATGGGGGCCCACGAAAAAATAGAAACAGGACGGCTTAATGATGTATGATAGGTACAGTCCCGCCAAAAGTCAGTTTCAGAGACAATTTCGATTACTTCTCGATGGGATAAAAATCGGAAAAAAATAATGCATATAAAACGTGCTGAAAAGATTAATTTCGCATAATAATAATCCTAAAATGTTATTAACAAATTGGTGAAATAAACAATTGTTCAACAAATAAACAGTCAATCTAACTTTTTTTTAAATGAAAATGATATGTACATTTTTTTGAATGCGTATGAATTTTTTCAAATTTATTTATTTTGATTGCAGTTTTTTTTTTAAATGTGCAGAATATAACAAATTTTGGATATGCGTTTTGTAAAAAAACTCTTAAGTGTAGTAGATGGTTTTATACCGAACACATATCCAAAATCCGTTATTTCGCACACAGTACATGTAATTAAATTTGCACTGATTCAGTCGAATAGGTTACAGTTATACGATTCACACACACATCCATACATCTATTACCCTAAACTACTTTCCTTCACGTTCCAGACGATCTTCACATTTGACATAAAAAACTAAATTTTTTTTTACTAAAACAAAGTTTTCTCTATCAAGAAAAAAAAATGCATCATTTTTCCGTCGTTCTACAAACGAGACAAAGCAATCTTCTATTTTTATAAATGACGTTTCGATGAGATTATAGATTACGAAGAAACACAACATTATTGGTATAAATATATCGTTGAGGGTGCGGAGGAATGTCAAAATGTGTTGTGCATTCATCGGAGATTCACTAGCTCTCATGCAATGTAAATTAGTCATGCATTACCGATACGCTATAGTATAGTATAATACTACGTTGCGGTGCGATTGCTAGCGCAGCTACGCGTCGAATGGCAATCGGTAGTGAGTAGCACTGTGTATCTTTTTTTTTTCTCTCCTATATGCGACGTGTGTTGCTCAGAGGGCGAACACTTATGATACTACTGCAGCCTTTGCCCTTCAGCTACGTGTCGATGACGTTCAAAGTTCGTGATCCCGATTATTCGAGACGAAAGAGAATTGAAGAGAGAATAAAGAGCACGATGCGCATTGAAAGAGATATATATATATATATATTGAGCCTCGTACAATGCTGTACAGCTGTAGGATGACGAGGCAAGCATCAAGTTGCTGCTACCGTGACTACGATTCCGCTCAACGCCAGCCATTCCAATGAATGCACTTATTGTCCACTCGATGCTAGTCTTCGCATCTATTAGGAACTCTATATGCATTATAGATCAACGTATATGTAGACTATCAAGTTTTGTTGAGTAATTTCTGTCCAGCTTTTTATTCTTTGATATTAACTCTTTTGTTATTTTCGGTCACGTGGAAGATGGAATTAAAGTTGCTATACCATTTTCATTGAAAAATGCCGGGATGAGAACTTTATTCGCATGATAATGAACGACAAATTCTGGGAAATTGAAATATGTTTTGAAAGCGTGTGAAAATAGTACTTTGCGATACTAGTGCGTGAAAGCGGACTTTACAACAGCTGTTGGGAGTCAGATTTTACGTACTCTTTCAGTATTAATGATACCTTCTTATCCTTGCCTTCTCATAAAGCGTCACTTTACGTCGCGGCCGGGCCGCACATAATCTGGTACTTTTTGTACATGCGTTACCGAAAATATTTTTTCTACAATCACAAAGAATGATGGATGGATTAATGGTGTTTGAAAATTTTTGTGAGGCGAAATGTTGGCCGTGATTATATTGAGAAATTAACAACAACTTTCTGTAGACATTTTTTTGTAAGGATTTTTATGTAAATTTGGATTTAATTTTATAACCTAAAAACATAATTAAAAATGTTTGAGGTACAAAAATGTAAAGAGGTAAAAAGCTTGAGCCTATGATATTTCGGTAAGCAATACCACCAAGAAATCGAGTCAGAGCGAATAAAATCAGAAAGAGTGAGGAACGAAAGTGGAACGAGATCCGAAAGGCGGAACAGAGAAGCTCAGTCTCTGTGCTGCTGGGATGCGCTGAACCCGTAACGAGCATATCCGATTTCCAGCAGTCACGACGGATCAAAGGGATTGGTTGGTGGCAGTCGTAAGAGTCACAGCAGCAGAGCATATCGAAGTAGCTGTTCTCATGCCAGATCACGTAATCCACATGAACCACCAAGTTTTGTTTACAAACGGGAAACGCGCCGCGGATCATCGATTGCCATCCATCCGGAAGACGCCAATAGAATTTCACTGACTCGTATTCAACTGACTGTGCACCACTTTTTACTTCTTCGCGCATCACAAGAAGAATCCTCGAATTGATGATTCTAAATCCGATAAAAATTAGTCTGAATTAGTCTTTTCATCGGTCTTCATGGCTTTAACTTGAGGGGTTGACCTAACAATCGAGTGTGACAAAGAAATTTGCTGGAAAATAATGTTTAGAGGTGCCTCAATTGATGTCTTTTTATTCCATGAAATGTCGATTAAAATATACTTATTATAAAAGGAAGTGGCCGAAAACGTTTGCGTGTCTGTATGTTTCAAATTCAAATTTTTAAAGAATTTCTAAGATTTCTGAAATTTCAAAAATTTTAAAGAATTTCTAAGATTTCTGAAATTTCAAAAATTTTATAAATTTTATAAATTTTTGAAATTTCACAAATTTTAAAAATTTCACAAATTTTAAAAATTTCACAAATTTTAAAAATTTCACAAATTTTAAAAATTTCACAAATTTTAAAAATTTCACAAATTTTAAAAATTTCACAAATTTTAAAAATTTCACAAATTTTAAAAATTTCACAAATTTTAAAAATTTCACAAATTTTAAAAATTTCACAAATTTTAAAAATTTCAAAAATTTTAAAAATTTCACAAATTTTAAAAATTTCAAAAATTTCAAAAATTAAAAAAATTCAAATATTTCAAAAACTTCAAAAATACAAACGGATTCAAAAGTTTTAATAGAGATGGCGGTATATATGGACATCGATGCGCATGGTCAGATTTTTTTTTTGCTTGGACTGTCGCGATCCAACTATCTTAAATTACCTGAGTGAAAAAAAGAAAGGTTGTTGGAAAAGGCAAAAAGTATTGTCTCCGGTTAAAAAGGAATACCAGGCACATCTCCTCTTCGAAGATGAGGGACTTGATCGGATATTAATAATCCACCGGGCTGAGGGTAATTAATTTCTCGTTTATGAGCGCTCTCGAGGTGGTACTGCTTTAAACAGAGTGGTGGGTAATGAGCCACCCCGTTGTGATGAATGAGCTTGAGATACAGGCTACAGCAGAAGCTCGTTTTTTTTTAAATTGCTTTACTACGTTAATTTAGCTCTCGGAAGTGTCTACACATTGGTCCTATACACTATTATCACGCTTTATTTATTATTCACTTTACGAAGCTGATTCTGTGCTGAAAAATGTAAAAACACTTTATTTTCAGTAGACGTCACTTTAGCGTTCTCATCATATTTAAGTTAAAAAGTGCAATTACATGAATTTATAACAAATTATTATATGATATTCGAAGTCATTTTCTCTAAAAAGTAGCATACAAAATATTGTACAAAATTGTCAATCTTAAATTTTTTAATCAGATTTTTTAATTATGTACTATGTCTTAGCCAGAATTATTTAACGTTGCACAATTTTTAGTTTGTCCAATTTTTTTAAATATACGTATAACTATTTTTATAATATTCATAATTTATTTATTTGATGCTGATCATTTCTCAGCCCGAACTGCGACTTCTAACTGCCATTTCCGTTATTTCCGAGCAGAACGTTGACTTCTCGATCGTTATCTCACTTCTTGGATAAACGTTCCTGCATTTTCGTACTTCTTTTTCATTCTTTTGGTGGTAGTTTCTTCTCCCTGTAATTTCAAGGACGTGCGTGACAGCTTTTATTCCGGAATACGGGCGAGTCTACAGCATATGCATCGCGAATGCGGTTTGAAAATTAATGAAGGTGGCATGACAGTCGACAGGCGACAGTGTCAGTGGAAACTTTGGATCGAATTACTGACACTTCGAGGGCTACGAAGGCCACTGGTCGATGAAGGGTTCCACCGCATTGCGAAATTCTGTATTCTCAGCTCGTATTTCAATGCTTGTCTTATTGAAAAAAAAAAGAAAGACCTTTGGGTCAAGCCCTTCATTTGAAACTAAATTGCGGTTACGTTATTTGGTTTCGATATATCATCCATTAATTTGCAACGAAAAGCTTACGATAAAAACTTAAGTACATTGCAACACGGAAAAATGTAGATGCAATCAACATATCCAAGTTTCCAATGATTTATATTTAAGATAATAGTCATAAAAGATCTGGGTCTGACCTTCAACCTCTTTGATCTTGCTCCTACTCTAAAAACGGGGCTGAAAGTTTTTCAGATCTATTTGACTTATCACTTTTTTTCGAAAAAAAGTGTTGGTAGTAATGTAAACATTTTTAGCGCGGCAGATTTTTTATTAAATTTTTTTTTGGCCATTCTAACAAAACGACAATGCTAAAAAATCAGTGTCCTTTTTTTTTGGTTTGAAAGGCACTCGATGCATTATTTCAGATTTTTTATACAATTATTTCCAATAGCTAACTTTTTCTTCAGTCTTCCTTTTTAAGGCATATTTATTTGTGAATGGAAATAAATGAATATGTTCTATTTTTTTCAAATAAGAAATTTTGATATTGTTATTCATGGACACAAGACCTTTGAAATATCATTGAACGGAAATTTTAATTTCGTCAATGGGATATAAAAATTTCGTTTCACTGGCCCGGTCGAGTATAAAATTCTAATGCAACCTAAGACGACTGAGATGTCAACCACGTGCTTCACTAGACAGTTTATACGGAATTAAGTTGTCGACCGTGGCGTATATCGTTTCGTTTACCAGCAGAGTTCTCGAGTGGAGACGAATTTTCAGACACTTTAGACACCGATGATATTTTATAGATGTCCAAGGTACAGATATATCGGTAAAATGTCTAGCGTCAACGAGTCTGACACGATTCTGCCTTGAAAGAGCGCATCCTTTCGATGGGGCCATGAGCATTAAATTTTTAGTAGCTAAAACGCTTTGTAAAGCACGGTAACCTTTAGGGTCCCGAGAAAATTGGTATGAACCCTTCGGTGCCTATTCCGGACCGTTTAGAGACTGCACTCTGCGACTCTGTATGCCTCAAATTCCGAAAGGCTCTAAAATAAACTCAGTCATTTTTTTATCTCTTATTTGCACGTTTAGTTGTTTGCATTGAAATTTTTTTTTCCACTGTAATGGATGTATTTTCTTCGAATAATGAATAAATAACGAAGGTAAAGAAAGTTATAGTCATTAAAAAATTTATCGTGAAATTCCATAAGAAATTGAGATTAATTAAATTCGATAGAAATTGGCCTTAAGAAAAGTTTCTAATTTGCTACGAAATTGCTTATAACCGTCTAATAGGCTCTTATAGCATATTCACGAATAGAAAATGAGTGAAAAAATTGAAAAAAAATTTCACATCGAAAAAAAAAGAATACTTAAAAATTCAACGATGTAAAAAAATTTTTCAATTATTGTTATTATTTTTTAAATTCGTAAATATGCCATAAGAGTCCATGTTAAAATGCATGCATAAAAAAATTGATTTTGCGTAAACGATGTAGACGAAAATTCCCAAAAAATTCATGTGAGTTTGTTATGAATTATTTAAAACGGGGTAATTATTTCAGATTTTTCTGTGCATTTTCAATTCTACCGAAACCTCCTTAACCCCTCAACCTCCTTAACCTCTTGAACCCCTTGACTGTGAGTGACACACATATGGGCAAAAAAAGGTCGTGCCATTTTTGCGTCATGACACATATATGGACATTCGAAAAACGACCTATTTCTACCGCATCGATTCGATTGTAATTTGGTAAATCATGGTTTTTGGGTTTGGAAAAAATTTTCCAACACAAAAATGGCACGAAAATGTAATTTTCACCTCACTGCGAAAGGGTTAACGGGAGGAAAACTTGGAACGAAACAACAGTCGTGATTATGGTGGTTCGAAGGACAGTAGGTCGAGCTTGGGTGAGTCCCACGGGAACTCCGGCCACAGCACAGCACACGACAGCTCTGCCATCTTCTTTAACTTTATTCTCGGCGGTGGCAAAGCCCCGGTACTTTTTGCTTCTTGATGAGGAGCACCGCGTGGGGCCAAGAGGTTCAGAGGGGCCCGCACATGTGGCCCCTCCGACTGTGCCTCGACCCTTATTTTTTCCTTTGTTTTCTTTTTTTTTCTTGGGCCTTTTTTTGTCTTAGCTCTGCTAGGCTTACACGCGTGCCCTTGTCGTTCTATAAGCATGCGAAGAAAGAGCGATAAGCAAGCGAGAACTGAAGAGCAAAATTGCAAAACTAAAATGAGAAAAAAAACAACAACAAAGTACGAGAAAAGAAGTTGAAGGCTCTCAGCAGGCGTTTATTTGGGTAATAAATTTTAAAAAAATTTAATTACCGGTTTTATTATTCTTGTGGACTCATTTTTAATGGGCGACCAAAACACTCAACGGTTGCACACTTGTGGCATCTCACTAACAGCATATTTATTCACCGTGATTCAAGCGTTACTACAATTGCAACTCATATCATCATTGCATAATTTTTCATTTTTATTTATTCACAAAGGAAAGTGAAAAATTGTCTATCTCCGAACTGCTGAATTATCTGAGAGCAGAAATATCATTATTGTCTCAGTCGGTGCTCTAAATGTGTCTCCTGTCGTCGTCCTCGTTGTTAAAAGTAATATAAAAAAAAGACGGCAAGGAAACGGAAAATTCATTATTACCAGTAATACTTGCAAAAAATTTTTTTTTTAAATTTGAAAACTTGTCAATCTTCGAACTGTCGAATTATCTGAGAGCAGAAATATCCATTATTGTCTCAGTCGGTGCTCTATATGTGTCTCCTGTCGTCGTCCTCGTTGTTAAAAGTAAGATAAAAAAAAAGACGGCAAGGAACCGAACACTGGGTATACCGAAGTCTCTCTGGCTTCTGAGAAGCGATCTACTTTGAGGAATGCAAGGGGCGAGAAAGAGAAAGAGACGGAAGAGAGAAAGAGGGAAGAGAGAGAAAGAGAGTGAGAGGTTGTAGCCAGGGCCGTGTCGGGACCGCGAGACTTCCCGAAAGAGCGTCTTATGCCGAAAGGTGGATATACAGGCGATCTCCAGAGTCTCTGTACTCGTCGATAACTTTGCGTCGGTGAAAAGTCTTGAAACACTTAAAACGTGTCTTTCATTGTTTTCCCCTTCGCTCTACCGATGTCTGAGTAGTTTCCGGCACTCTATAAAGGCATAGAAAATCTCCTCAATCTCTTCTCAACTTGCCAACTGGATTTTTGGCTTCGCCCTTAAGCCACCGATCCGCCCTAACGTTTTCCGATTTGTTTAAAGTAGGAAATACCAGCAAAATGCGGTCATTGGTTTTGCAAACGAAATTTTTTGAAACTCTGAAATATTTTTCATTTTATTCTTAAAGTAATAGGTTATACACTTGTGTGATGTACTGGAACATTCTTTATTTCATAAACATTATTCGTTAATGGAAAACATTTTGTCCAACATTTTGTCCAAATAAATAAAATTTCAAATTTTTTTTAACGATATCAATCGATTTCAGGCATTCCGTTAATTCTACCATGTTCAGAAAAATTAAGATTCATTGATATTTAAGAAAGTTATCCTGACTCAAAAAATTATCAATCTTCAAATCGGCGTTTTTGAAATCGTATTTTTTTTTTTTTTCGAGGATTTAAAAATGTTACTGGTGGTAAAAAAATCTGAAAAAAAATCCGCGGTCTTTATGGGTCGGTAATACCATCATATTAAAAAAGTAACAAAATCGATGAGGGTGAGGGTCGTCGCCTGCAGATTTGACGTGGAATGCCCCATATATATAATGTTAACAATTTTTTCTCACCGTTAAAAAACCAGATGTTGGTCTTTAGAGGGGCGGGCTTTGCCTCTGGACCCCGTTTACCGTTGACATAAGGTATCGTAAATGACGAGGCCCTTAAGTTGACTATTCGATCGCCAAATTTAGACCCTTGTACCCAATATACTATATCTACTATATATACTGAAAAAAGGATTAACAGATTATTTTTTTCGTATTTTTAACTTTTTTTCCGCGTCAGATAAAAAAATTTTCATTTGCACTCTACTATCATGTGAAGAAATCGAAGGGAAACGAGCTCAATCGGATTATACTGAGAATAAAGGGGGGAGGGGGGGCGTTGGCCGATCAATTGACGAGTTAAGAGGCTCAAGTGAAAGCGTCACCCTTGCTATATATCGAATCTCGGACGTCGAAGCTCTACTCAGCTTGAACGGGCTTATAGATTACCGACCTCCTGTTATATCGACGGTGACGAAGATATGACAACGACGCTCGTCTCTCAGTTATTTTACGGTTCTTACTTCAACGTATGTACATATTCTCTCCTATAATATGGTTTACACGTGTAGTCTCATGTTGAAAGGATTCGTGCCACGGTCAGACGGTTCGCCCACGATCTGTAATACGAATCTGTAACATATGGGGCGTTCAATTAATAATCTACTTAAGTTTTATTCGATCTCATATTTTCATATTTTCAATTTCATAATGAACGAAAAGCAGTACTTGTAAATAATTGGGTAAAATTGACTCCATATTTTTAAAGGCTGCCATTATGTTAATTTATTTATAATTATTTTTCCTCCGTTTTATATATTACTTACAAAAAAATAGAGTTGTTTATTCTTTTATTAAAAAAATGTTTATAAAACAACTCCTTAACGTTTTTAAACAAGCCCCCGATTAACAAAAATAGATTGACTCGATGACGCCGATAATCGAGACGAGAATTCGTAAAGAATGCAATGTTTTTTGCCCGATTGCTTAGGTATAAGCCCTTAAGAAATAATTATGGAAATTGAGGTAATGATGTTCGATTATTTCAAGTAATATGAATTTTTATGTTTTAAATAGAATTACGAAAAAAAAGCAAATCACACGATTTTTTTGTATTGTTGTATAGTAGCAATGTTGGGTAGTATAGTTAGCAACATTTCCCAAAGTACATAAAATAGTAGAATTAAATAATTTCGAGATGACAGGGAATGCCCGGTAGCTACTCATATCTATATCTACTCTTATCAAGTATACCCGTTGCAGTCTAGACACTGCTGGGCGTCAGATATCCAGTCAGGCTGTCTCAGTAAATTTGTCAACCCCCGCATCTCGTAGTTGGCACACCTGCCCTGCAAATATTCACGCTCTAATTTTTTCCGTGTATACATAGAAGCCATAAGCATAATGAATGACACATTACGTTGAAAATGAAGCAATTAAAATGTCTCATTAAAAGCTGCAGAATATCAATACGAATTGCTTTTATAATATTACGATTATTAATATCATAAAGAATTATACCATAATAATGATGACAATAATAATAAATGCAGTAATCAAATAATTATAATAAAATAACAATCAGGATTCAGAAAAGTAGCTTAAGGATGTATACGTACAGTCCCATCGGGAAGTAATCGAAATTGTCTGACTCACTTTTGGCGGGACTGTACGTATCATACATCCTTAAATTAGGGAATTATTATTCTTCAGATTTCATTGTCATTTAAAAAACTAATCTTGTTAGTGGTTAATATTGTGGTGTTTTATCTTTCTACTTCTAATTTCCAAGTAAATTAATGTTGAGCATAAGTTCTGGAGGCGAGCACAAAGATACGATCCTCTTGTATTTCGAGGTTATTTACATAGGTGCAGTTGCGTTCTCGAAACGTAGTATCCTGTTGCATTTTAAGCCGGATGGGAGTACAAGAGATGCCCAAGGGGAGGTTTGAAAATACGAGGAAAGAAAAAGGAACTATTAAAGTGCTATCGCTCGACCAGCATGTACGGGCAATTTATATGATCACGCCTCGAGGGGTGGCTAGTCGCCCAGAAGCATGCAGGATATGTGCCCACCCTCATCCTATGTTTAATATCCGAGAAGCGAACAGTGTGAAAATATAAAGGATGAGATCCTTCAAGAACATCCATTAAAATAGATTGCGATTAACCTCATTTCCTTCAATATACTCCATTACATTATGGCACTATAATTTTTTTTTTTCAACCCATTATTTACCTGTTATTTATTTATTATTTATTTATTATTTATTTAGTTATTTATTTAGTTATTTATTCATCTGTTTCGGCTACTTGTTACTGAATTAAGCTGGAATACGTTAGTGAGCTCAAGCTAGAAATTGTCAATTATTAGCAACTGAATTATTTTTTGCACATTCACAAAAAGTCGCTCTTTTCGTACCTGAAACGCATAGCGAAAGTGGTGTCAACTTGCTTCGTCAATTCGTAAATTGATAAAGCAATCTGAATGAACGATATTTAAACAATTAATTTTTAAGCGTGAAAAAATCTGAAGGACAAAAATACAAAGATTTCATTGTTTGATTTTCCCGTATGGGAAGATTGATAACAACGGAATCTTCGGCATCGGTTGACTCAGAACCGAGTTACGATTTGCTAAATTTTCATCTGAGAAATAAAAAAGATTACAGGCTGTTATCGTCGAAACATCATAAAATCAATTTGATAAATACTCAGCGAAAGTCAAGGAAGGATAATGAATTGATGCAATGTTTTTACTTCGTGGTCGGTAAAGTGGCACTTTAATGGATTCTGCAACATGAAAAAGTACGTAGGAACGAATAAATACATAAGAGTTGTGGCGCAACTCGTGCGGGCGAAGAAGGATCGATCGCTCCAAGATGCAAATCGTTTATGTCGGCCCACGCACCAATTTCATTGTGAAGACACTTTGTGTGATCGTTCGCTAACGGAGTTACGTTCTTTAACGACGTCGCCTGCTTAGTACCCACCACCGTGCATAATGGCGTACTATAATAATATATTAAGGGCACTATCGTGTCAATTGTACGTTTAAATTCATCCTCGCACTTATTCTGACTTTGAGCGTAATTTATATTATTTGATATGCCGAATGAAACGCTTTTGTCACTTTCAATTAAATAGTATTAAGTAATTTGCTTGACATAATGTTGGTTCTTAAGGAATCGCGCATAAATTGATTTTGTGGCAGATTGAGATTTATATAATTATTATTACAACTATCATTATTATAGCATATTTATTTTAAAAGTAATTTAAAAAATTGAAAAATGATGAAGACTATTTTTGTATAATTTTCGAACATTTTATAATAATTAATTTTATGATAAAAAAAATTTTTATGATAGAGAATTATTATTAATAAACAATGTCTTCTTGGTAGTTGTTAATTTCATGTCCACTTCAATAAATTTTTGAGCCTCGATGCATAAATACATAATTTTCAAGGCAGCGAACATTCAATTTTTTTTAACCAGTCTTGAATCGTCGACCTTGATTCGTATTCCGTCGGTCACGCTGTTCATTCATTAATTCCGCGGCGACGCACCGTCTACATAATAAGCGAGTGAGCGACGTATTTCATACACGAGATTACAGTATGACTAGTCAACAATTTTGTCGCTCAACTCTACTGAATTCACACCTGTGTCACAAGTTGATTTGATTTTTGATCCTCCATTGTAATTATAACTCGTGCTCGTGAGAAAAGCGAAGAGCGTTAGATTTATTTATTTTGGCTCACTGAACATGAACATACTACTCATTTAATTTGTCAGAATAGTGATAATTTTTCGATTCTGCCTTTGCGTTATTTAGCATAAACAAAACCACGTAGATTTCCATATCAACAGTTGTATAGTTGAAAGCAAACCTATTCCGATGAAATCGGACCTTAATATCATACTGAAGTTGAAAAAAGCATTAATTTCATCCCCGAAAATAAACGAGAATAATGTCCTTGATTTTACTTTAATATTTCATTTTCCTATCCACATTTCTTATCTCCAAAAATAATCATAGTTTCATATTCGTGCCCAAATGCGGCAGCGTCACAACGCACGGCCAGCAAGCATGATTATCGAATTTCGAGGAAGCCCTGATGATATTTGATCATCCATTCCACTCACGACCGCAACAACTACCGTGTAACCGCGCGCATTTAAGCCTCCGAAACTATCCATTAAATTAATTCCTAAAGAGCGTCTCGTTTTGGCTTGGGGCCGGAAGTCATTCACCGCGCAAGCCGGAAGACCTGGAGGCCATGTGCTCACGTTCGATCCAACAGTCCAGAAGATTCCCTGATCAGAAAGGCAGCTCTAACAAAAAGACAAGCTGTTTATTGACTTTAAAAAAAAAAAGATATCCACAATCTCTTGAAAGCCATCTATAAGTCGAAAACTCTTTTTGTTCCAGGAGGAAATTTCATTTCAACGTATAAGCCAGAAAGAAGTCCAATACAAAATGTGATCAGACCGCAGCGTAAAAAACAACTATGACTAGTGAAGAAGCAATTTTGAAGGCCTTGGCCGGCCCAACAAACGGGACTATTCCTTATGCGGACGAGGATGGCCCATCTGGGGTAGTGAACGCGGCACCGCGGCTGGGACGTTCAAGAATCTTCGCTAAAGAAGAATTGATGTACGCAACGAATCATCATCCTGATAAATTCCAGCAGCAGCAGCATCAATTCACGATAAATCCTAACCCGGGTTATCGTGAGCCATTGCCAAGAGGCTCAGGAACCCGTAACTCAACCTCCAAATCATTCCAACAAGAACGTGCCGACAATTCGCCACGTAGATACAAAGTAATTGGGCCACGAAGAATTTCAAACAAGGATTCCGATCTGGAAACTGAAAATCCACTTCAGCGTTACGAGAATGCCTTGTTGCGGTATCGCAAACCGAATCAGGGAGGCTTGAAGAAAGATCGCAGGGAACCTCAGAATTTTAGCAACAATGGATATTCAAGCAGCGATTCGGAATGTGCGATTTCAAAGTGCAACAAATCGAAAAGCACCAGTTCCATCGACACGCAGTCGGTCAACAATATTCTGGATGAGTACGAGGATCTTGATTACGGAAGGTCCTCTGATTTGAGCGACTCTGGTAGCATAAGCGTGACCAACTTTGAGGCTGTTATGGATCAGCGAAAGCGACAGCAGTTGCAGCTGCAACAGCGGCAAAGCCAGGTGGAAAGATCGAATCAGACTGGTACCGACGAGGATGTTGGTAAAGAACGCGAAGGACAACCACAGCAGCACGATCAACGTGCCAGGGCCTCGGGAGAAAGAGCCGAGCCGGTATTCAAGGTCAACCAGCAGACCCAAGTGCGCCAGAGGTCACGCGACAGACAAGCTACCTCCAGAGATGCGGGTAACAAGTTGAACTCTAGTAGCGACGAGCCCACGAGATCAAGACAAGACACAACTTCTACGGCTACCAGTGAAAATCGAACAGGAGTCGAGAGTAGATCAAAAACAGTTCCGGAAGTTCTTCTGCGCAAAGGTGAGGTTCAAAAGCGAGTAGATGAGTGGTTGAATCAGACTCAGGCACAACATTTCTCAGCACTGAATGCCAAACGGGACTCAAGCAGAATCGTCGCGCTGGTAAGATCAAGCAGCAGTGCAGAGCCCAAAAATTCAAGAAGAACACGTAATGATCCCAGGTCAAGATCAACAGACGAAAACAACGGTGACAGGCTGAACAGCACCGCCAGTTACGACGACATAAACCGGACAGAAGTGGCAAGAAATGAAAGAAAGCTTGACAGAACGACGAACGTTGCTGCCAATGCCACTAGAGGAACCTACAAGGATTACCTCGCTGTCAGAAATAGAGCTAGACACGGTTCGGATTACGGATTTGGTGGCCAGATCAGCAAACCCGTGGAATCGGGAGCGTCGAGGATACCTCAAAGGGGTCAATTCACCTCGAATTTAAATTCTAGGAGGCAAGTTGTCGACGGTAATCACGAAGTTTCCAGCTCAACTGTAGCCGCTTCGGTAGCGCCTGTAAAACAGGAGAGACATTTGTCACGAAGTACTAGAATAGCTGCTGTTGAGTCTCGAATCGCTGGAATTTCAGTCAAGACCAAACCGGAGACGATGTCAAGCAACGGCCCATCATCTGGAGCAGCATCGACAAACGTCTTCGCTAACGGACGTGCGGCGTCTTTCAAGCGTTCCCGTAGCCATGATAGAAATACCGGTATCGCCTCAGGCCGCGGTAACTCAGCACTGGTTAAGGAAAATCAGCAGCCGAGCTCTTGCGGCAATTCAAGAATCAGAAATCAGCTGAAGCAGCAACAGCTTGTATCAAAGGGCCAGCTTACCACGCCGGAGCAACAGCATGAGCTGCAGGCGACCGCGACCTCACCAAATAAGGTCGGAGAAAGTAGGCGCCTCTTAGTTGCTTCTCGCGACTCACGAGCTCGCGACGATCCGATCGAAGCGGCCTGCGCGTTGTCCGATGTATTGACAAAGCAGCAACGCGTACTGACTAATGAAAAGGAAGAAGACAGCAACCGAGAATCGGAGTTGATGTCGAACTGTGCAGAACTTGATCGACACCCGCGTCGGGAAGTCGGCGAAGGTGAGAAGGACGAGAAGACGGAGGGATGGGTTGATAATTCCGGAAATACCAGTAAGCAAGCTTTGCTTTCCAGTCCTGATAGGCCAAAACTACCGAGATCCAGGTTAGCAGGGGTGAATTGTAATGGATTAGTACCCAGAAGACCTCCAGCACCACCTCGAAGAGATCACAGCAGACGTGATAAGACAGAATTTACATTAAGCGTTGATCAAACAACCGAACAGACCTGCTCAAGTTTTAGACCAGCGAAGAGAATGTATTCCGCTTTTCATCAACTGAACGATAAAAATTCCTTCACAGGAACTAGCGGAGATTCGGTTGGGCATTTAACCGAACTATCTCCTACGAAATCGCACTATGCAGCACCTAAACAGGTTGAAGAGATTTACGAGCGATCACTCGAGCCGGAAGTCATTCACGCTGATGATCTTGAGTCGATACTCAAGCCGGTCGTTCGAGCTTCCGCTTACGGCGAAGCTACGGAAAGTGAAGCGATTAAAAGCGACGTAAGTTCTGCTGCAGTCTTCGTGGAAAAGAATGATGCAGACGAGACTGAAGATTCTTGTCGCGATCAAAGCTTGAATGAAGATCATTCGGCGGGTGGAAGCCCGAAGACTGCGAGATATCCGGAAATTGGTTTAGATCAGTGTCTTCAGGTGCAGCGTCGAAATCCTAGCATAAGATCCACGAACAAAGAAGTTCTTGTGGAGAAAAGAGACCCACCGACCAAGTGTTGGGATCGAGAACAAGAAATGATCGATGAACCAGCCAAGACCTTTGGAACATTTCAAACTGGCAACACCAGCCAGTCAACTGAACAAACCGACCAAACGAAGCCTTGCAGAGGCTACGAAGACATCGATGAAGCTGTGGTTGTTGATGTTATTGAAGAACCGACTTACCACGAACCTGATCTCATTCCGAAGACAACAACTTCTATCGGCAATAGCTACGAAACTCAGAGCACTCTTCGGTTAGACAGAAATCTTACTGATGTTAATTCTCGGGATTTGGATTGTCGAAAAAGTCCAATATTGCCGATTTGTGACGGTATTGAATCTGGAGACTCGCAGATTGCACATTCCAAGTCAGGAAGTCTTATAAGCACACTGGTTAGCTCCTTAAATTCAACGGGAAACACAGCGGACACTAAATTTCCTGACTCGGAAGATAATAAATGCAAAGCTGTAGTGAATGAAGTGCTGGTGAAAAATCTCCGCTTTCAACAAGATCTGCCAAAGGAATCGCCACTTCGACTCGTCGGTCCGGTAATGTGCCCGAAACCCTTCAACTTCAACAGCGTATTGAGCGACGATTACGAGAAGATTCAGGCCGGCGATTGTCCTGCTAAAATGGGCGATGATTGCAAAATTTATGTGACCAAAGAAGAAATGGAAAGGCAGAGGATGATTGACTTGCTGCAACGACGCGACTACGAGGCTCTTAAATTGGTGAGTACTTGGCAATATAATGAAATGTATAATTCGTGCAGTCAACGAAACAGTATCTAGGCGTTTTAATAAACCCTGCACATCAGCTTGAAGGGGAAAATACGCATATGAATATGGTTATATTTAACCATAACCCTTATCACCGACCTTTCGAGTGAAAAGAACTCGGCTAACAACAGTTTTCATAGTTCATAAGAAAAAATAGGAGACAGTAGTACTACTGATGACCGAATTTATAGCCATTAACTTTGGCACCCTGCTCAAAAGTTAATTTAGTTCTTGCCCGTAGCTGACCTGATTGAGACCACTACAGGTCATATGTTGGCAAGCCGCTTACTGGGCTGATTCTTTTCCTCCTCCATGATCTGACCAGAGCCCAAACAGAACAAGACTGACGCCGGAACCTAATTCCGAATTTGAGTTGAATTTCAAGTTGGATCTTGAGTTCAAGGATGACACTATAAATTCAACCGGAAATTCTCTTTCCGGGAGTTTGAAAAAGACAGAACAACCCTCAATAACAAGATGATCTTGATCACGTCTGTATTTTCCATCATTCGCACTCATCAGTCGCGGGATTATTTGAATAACGATGGAACGACTTGATCTTTGAAGGTCACTGGTATCAGCGATCTCAGATTTCCGCGCTTATCTTGCAACGCCGCCGATCTTGCGAATACGAGCGTTATTCGATCAGTGGAAAAATAGGAAGAAGGGTCAGAGAGAACGAGCAAGGAAGGATTATAACCAGGAACCATATAGGTAAACATGAAGAAAACGCGGGATAGGATAGAGATGCGAAGAAGGAAAGTGTAGGTTGTGTGGCTGGGAGTTGGTGAGGGTAAAGGGGTTTAGAGACAACAATTTATGATTCAGTCGAGCTCTCCGAGAACCGTGCATTAGGTATGCTGTTCGTAGTCCGCTTTAACGCGCAAGAAAGACGCCATAAATCGTAGCACGCGCCTAAGTATCTGCTGCTCGAGGGTTAGTTAGTTCTTTACGTCGCACGAAAAGTCTACAGTTGTTTGCCGTCTTACCAACCAACGTAAACTTGGTTCTTGTTTTTATTTATAGATCCTTCTTGATTGTTTTATCTCAAGGATGACCTCGATGATAGTCCTTGATTGCGAACATTTCAAAATTTGTCATGATCCAAGCGTATCATCAAGTTTTCAGGTATTTTATAATCAAAATCGACGCTGTCCTTGCTATAAAACAACCTTTTCAATTTACCGTATATTTATGCTAATATTTTTTAATTGACCACGTTTACAATTTTCTTAATTATTCTGAAACAATATTTGACTTCGAATATAAGTTTTTTTAAAATGGTTATTCAGATCTGATGCTGACCTATGCCCGCAAGGGTTTTACCTTAATACTTCCGTAAGCCTTACCCTCGTACCAATTCTTCTACTCGTAGTTCAATGAGCTAACTTGACTCCCAATGCAAACATTTTTCGAACACGTTCTATCCATGATAAATCTGATTCAAAAAGTATTTATTGAAACATTGCCATTTTCATTGCCCTTAAATACAGAGCCGTTTCAATATCGTTGACGACTTGTGACCGAAAAAAGTGACCATTACGGCAGCTTTTTGAATGCTTCAAAGTTCTTCGAACTAGTTAGCATATTTCTATCGAGCTTTCAATAAACGTCGAAAGAAATATAAATCTTCATCACAGAAATCTTGGAAAATGCATTTTCCACATTTCGATGTCCTCATCAAATGATGCGATCTTCGATGGCGAGAATACTACAAAGTCTTTCGTAGTATTTATTTATTGTAGAAGGCGTTGTTTTGGCGATCAATCATATCGCTAACATCCAACGAGGAAAAAAATCTGGGCCGAAACATTTACGACCTTGTACACTCTGCTTCGGATCGCTCGTAAAGCATGAACGATGATAGTTTCCCGGCGTGGGCTGATTCTGCTACATTGTTCTTTCCCTTTCGCTGTAGCGTTAGATTTTCACGAGAGGTTTGATTGAACACCCGGATGACCTGGATCATGGAGTAGTGTGACCCGAAGTAGTACGGAATTGTTTGACTCTATCCATCTCCTGGGAACAAGGGCGAAATTTCGTTTGCCACAGCATTCGGTCTCGTTACGATGAATCGTCGCGACTATTGAAGATCTCCACTGTAGTGAAGATCCTGAAAAGTCGTGACGTCTCATCAATCCGTGCTTCGCGTTTTCTCGGGTTCATCAGACGTAACACCAGATTTCAAGGACTTGCGGTTTATTCCCAAGTAAAGAAATTATATGACGACTGTATAATAGTACATTACGATACTAGTGCGATGAAACTTTTTCGCAACGAGTGTGAGTTTGCAGCATGAGCCGAAGGCGAGTGTTGTAATCACACGAGATCAGAAAAAGTTTCTCGCACGAGTATCGTATACAATTTTATGCCACTAGTGCGAGAAGTGCCTATTCCACGCACGCGAGCGAAGCGAAGTGTGCGTGAAGTGGCCACTTAACGCACACTGTGGTATAAAAATGATATATAAAGATCTACATAGAAGCTGTATACGAAAATGGACATATACATTTTCTGTATGTTCTATATGTATCGAATTATCGACCGGATGTTTGATGATGGAACCACTCTGAGAATGATATGAATCGGCAATTACAAAGCTCAAAGTTAACATGGAACTTAAGTCTTGAAACGAAGCCCTTCGATCCACATACTATTGAGGTATTTCACTGTAGCAGTCCTTGCGTTCATTCAACCGGCGTTGCTCACCTATATCCCGATGATTTGACGAGGGGAAGTGCGCCTCAATGCAAACTGACGCCCCCCCCCCCTTCCTCTCCCCCCTCCACCCGCCCTTTCTGCCAAGTCTCGGGTTCGTGTGTCTCATAAATTCCAATGATCGATAGGAGGCTGGAGGACATGCATCGTCGTTTGTACGCTTGAAGCATGCAGAATGCATTTGACCCGCGTACCAACTGCTTCGAAATAGCCTGCAGTAGTCAGATACACGATGTTACAATCCAAATCCTCACCAACCCTGTCCCGTTTCTCCTGTGGAACCTTCGCTTCCACATAGACCTACATATCGCTTTTTACGTGGTGGTTTGGGACCTGTACCGGTTCATATCGACTGCTTTGGACTAATCTGAGGTCAGATACACGATTGCAAATCCGAAATTTCAGGATACAAATGCAACCAGGAGGTTGTATTCTATGCACACTTATTTGCACATATGCATAGACGTACATGTGGCTATGTACGTGGGGTGATTTAGGAGGTGTGCATACCAACTGCTTTTGTTATTTCATGCAAAATTCTGCATGAAATAAAGAAATTGTTTAGCCTAAAACCAAAGTGGGTCGGGTTTCGCTTCTATTTTTTTTCTATAAAAATATTTTTTTTTTAAATTTAGAAACGAAAGAAGAGAAGTTTTCAAATTTTTCTAAAATATTTCGTACATAAATAAACATTCGATCAATCGCCTGTAGTAAATTTATTATTTTTTATATTTCTTAATAATTTTTTCGAATAAAAAAAGTTGAAAAAATGTAGGGAAAAAAATCTTCCCCACTTTAGCTATAAGCTAGATCATTTTGTTATTGTACAAAGTATTTTTCAGAATTTTTTTAGATTTTCAAATTATGGCATTCGATATGTCACTTAAAAATATATTAAAAAAAAATGTAAAAAAAAATTTTTTGTGTAGTTAAGCGTCCAACTAAGCCTAAGAAAAATTATGAGCTAAATCTACCATTAGTAAATTTATATATATGGAACATACCATTATATATATGGTATGTCCCATACCATTATACCATTATATATATGGTATGTCCCATATATATAAACTTACATTAGGCTTTTTACGACACGGTTTGGGACATGTCCCGATGCAAACCAACGGTTGCGGACTGGTTCGAGAATCGAGATGGTCAAATACACGATGCTACTGTGCGAAACCTTAGAACACAACCCCAACGAAGTCTGTCCCGTTTCTGTCCACACTTTGCACCCACATATACATAGACCTACATGTGGCTATTCACGTGGTGATTTAGGACGTGTACCGATGCACTTAGTTCTCGGTGACATTGCATCGGTACAAACACGTATACGTGAATGCAAACATACGGGACCACTGACCGTATACTGGCGCGCATGCAGCTAACTATTCATGGTGTTCATTGCTGGTTGCTATTGCATGTGAGCTTAATGCAATTCCACGACAAACGCCGAGTCTCGGTCGAGAACGTATCACAGTTTACCTCCACAGCTACGATCGGTGGGTGTATTCCTGACTTTATGATTATCAATGACAAATTTAGTCTGAAGAAACGTTGGCTAGGTTAGACAAGGCTAAGTTCCGAAATTGCTTAATGAAAAAAAATTAAAATCACTGTCATGAAAATTTTCAAACCTTGTTATAGCTTCAGCTTTAATTAGATTTATACATAGGCTACCGTGGAAATTTTTTTTTGCTTAACCAACTTACAGTTTTTATTTACACACACACGCACACACACACGCATGCACGCACATACAAAAATATTTTCCAGACCACTTATCTCGACGTTTTAGGTGATTCTGCGTATGTTCACATGCAAATCTCGAAAAAAAAAAATTTTCACGATAACAAAGCTTCCTTTATGAGCAAGCAAAATTAATCAAAAACACATTTGCAATTAAGATATAATCAACGCTGAAGACCAGGGAAGTGTTTCATTTAAAAACACATAATTTTTTTCAACGACGTTCAAATTGAACAATTGGAATCGAGGTTTCGGTTGGGCAGCAGTGAAAATACAGTTTGGGTATCGGGATTAAGCAATTTTTTGGCATGTTTCGTTTTGCCCCGTGAATCCCCATAGAAATATGCGGTGCCACGACGTTACTGCTCTGGTACTGAGCTCTGTGTGCACTTGACTTGGGTGAAATTCGCACGTTGAAATTTGTCACGTTCCACTGGCCTTATCCCAGAAAGTTCATCCGTTCGTATAGCTCCAAGTGTGAGTGCAAGTTTGTGTGTGTTATGTGTGTTTGGGTGTATGCGTGTGTCTCTCCGCTACCTTTGCATTAGAGAGACCAGAGAGACGCGCTTGTCACTGAGGGCCGAGCAGACGTCACGTAATGCGCTACGGCCCTACGAGCTTGTACAAAGAGAAGATCCCGCACATATAGGTAGAGACACCGTGGCAACAACCCTCTTGACGCACAGTCATCCTCACCCT
The DNA here is from genome assembly GCA_949699805.1 of Tromatobia lineatoria. Taxonomy (NCBI): domain Eukaryota; kingdom Metazoa; phylum Arthropoda; class Insecta; order Hymenoptera; family Ichneumonidae; genus Tromatobia; species Tromatobia lineatoria. The sequence goes on from OX453052.1 coordinate 1,440,441, forward strand.
TGCTCTCTCACTCATATGCCCTTCCTTTGCGCTGACATACATTAGCACCTTCAGTTCACCTTCGCGCAAAACTCGGGCTAGCACGATATCTATAACTATGGGCTACGTTTTTTGTCTCACGCGACAAACAAGCTTTAAAAACTCCGAGCAAAGAGATGTCGTTTATCAACTTCTTTTTTTTTCGTGACGAGTCCAACGCAATTGAGGTTGATTCATCTTTTTGAATCAACTTGGGTTTCTAAACGTCCTTGTCGTTATAAAATTTAGTTTTAAAAATAAGTAATATGTTAGGAGTGTGAAATAATTTTGTGACATAGACTTTTTGAAGTTTTCAATGTGGAATAAGTCTTTTGATGTTTATGTGTTTGCCTAATTTTCTAAACGTCTTAGCGCTTTTTAAATCGAAGGAGGATGCAAAGCAGAACTTTTCATATTGCTTTTTCATTAATTGTAATCTTTCGCTAAGCCGCCTTTATGAGGAAGTTTATTTATTTTATTTTTGGCTTGCTCATAATATTGCGAAAAATTGTAATTATTGATCGATGGAGTAATGTGCAAAGTTCTATTTTGTATCCTTATACAAATACATTCAAAGGTCTTAAATTTATAGAAATTTTAGTTATAGAGAACTACAATTTAGTACAATTACACTTTACAATTTACACATTGTCAAAATCGAATTTTTTTTTTCTTCTTTTCTTGACGTTTCACATCATTCTCACTGTTTTGACATAAGATCTCGAAATTTTTATTTTTTATGAAAACGAAGCTTTTTCTACGTGAAATTGTATCGTTTTAGTGATGTGAAATATTTTATCACATTTTGAAGTTTGAAATGTGTGACAAATTTTTTTTATTGTACATTTTTCCAACTTGCCAACCTCGTAAATTTGCCAAATTTTCTAAAAGATAATATTTAAAAATTATTTTATTCATTCATTGAAATGCTCTGGAATAAGATTCTCTAAGAGCACATATAACCAGAGAATGAATACAATTAACCTTCTAAACGGGATAAAAATACGCTGATGAAAAGAGTTCGTAAACAGAGGTTAGATTTTAATTACGAATTGCAATTGAATCGAATGTTTTATTTTGGGTTAACACAACAAGAGACTGTAGCCATAAAGTTTGATTGTTAGGGACAACTTTCGTTGCTAATGATAAAATACATTTTATGAGCCCAGGATCAATGGCTTCTGGCGACACGAGGTTCACGTTGATTGAAACTATCGCGGGTGGCAAGGGGTAGTGTCGAGGTACTACAAAACGCGTCGCATTGCGATTGAAATTGAATTCCTTGGGGTCCTGAATTGTGCTCTCGATGCATCGTTTCGTTCGATGTTTTTATCGGAATCGATGGTCTCTGTTTCGTTGGTAGAATTTGGCACACCAATGACGAGAACTGAAAAAAATTCTTGCATTGATAATTCACTAGATCACTTATATGGAGCATTTTCTGGCCCCTGGTCACTTGTATTATATTTATGATGAAGGCAATATTTGAAAAAAAAATTATTTTAATTTCCTAATTTTTAATTTTCATAATATTAAAACAGAAAATATAGGAAGTAACAACAAGTTGTGCTCTCGATGCATCGTTTCGTTCGAGGTTTTTATCGGAATCGATGGTCTCTGTTTCATTGGTAGAATTTGGCACACCAATGACAAGAACTGAAAAAAATTCTTGCATTGACAATTCACTAGATGACTTATATGGAACATTCTCTAGCTTCTGGTCACTTTTATTATATTTATAATGATGGAAATATTTTTAAACAATTTAATTTTTAATTTTCAATTTTTATAATATTATAACAGAAAATATAGGAGGGAACAAAAAGTTTCAACATTTTTATATCATTTTCGTCCACTTGAATACCTTAAGTAAAAAATTTTAGAGGACTTTGTGAAAAAAAAACTTTGGGCTGAACAAAAGTGAATGATCTGAGAACCAACAAAAAGAGAAACTAACTTTATTTATAAATTTATTCTTAGCCGCTCTTCCTGTTATCATTTTCATAATTCCCTAGATAGTTTAATTTCAAGCTTCATTTCCAACTGTTCATAGCGAAGTACTTTCGAAGAGTGAGGAAAGTAAGTAGTATAAAAAGAAGAAAAAAAGGATAGTTCACGGTCCTTGTATCCTCGCTCTGATTCACTGATAAGAAAGTAATTAAAAATTCTCTGTGCTAAAGAGTCGTTAAAGAGTGACTTTGACATCAAACTCTTTTGTAAAAAGCTTCTCATAGTAATATAACATAATATAATATGACTTCTCCGTGGGTTGTCCTTTTTTTTTCGCTTAGCCTCAGGTCACCCCGTCGTCGAGGACCAAGACCTATCTAGTGAATGACCTCTCAGAAAGTTTTCCGAGTTACCTCGAGAGGTAGTGAAAATTTGCACTCGTTGAATTTCGTCTGGGTCTGAGCAGTGTTAATATAGCTATAGAAATAGCAAATCGCGTCACTAGACCGACTGCAGAGTGTTCGAGGATTATAAAAATTCAGAATTTAATTGTACAAGTGGGAAATTAAAAAAAAACACGCCAACGTTATAGAAGTCATTGGTGTTAAACCGAATCTCGAATACTCGAAGTTAAAAATGAGAATTATGGTCATAAAACTAAAAATAGCTTCTACAAGAAAGCATGGAAAATATTGGTGTATGTTATACTGAATTATGACTGCTTGAGTAGTCACTTTGATTAATTGCCCTCAATGTACAATTCGTTTTAGAGGAACTTTTATATTCAATTTAAGAAATGTTTATTATCACTTGAGAGCGTCGACATTTTTTTTGTCCCATCTGCATACCATTTTGGTGCCTCATGAATTTTTATACTACACGTTGGAGATATTGTTTATTGTTTGAAAAAAAAAAAACAATGATATGTTAATTTATTTCAATGCATACGAATTTTTTCAAATTTTTTTCCTTACTTTGATTTTTGATTTTTCTTATTTTCAAAAATGTACGCGAAATAACGAATTTTTAATGACGGCATAAAACCATCTACTACACGCAAGACTTTTTTGCAAAACGCATCTCCAAAGTTTGTTATATTCTGCGCATTTTTCAAAATAAAAAAAATAAAAATAAAGAAAAAAATCTAAAAAAATTTGTACGCATTCAAACAAATTAACATATCATTTCCATTATAAAAAAAGTTAGGTTGACTGATTGTTTGTTGAACAATTGTTTTTTTCACCAATTTGTTAATAACATTTTGGGATTATTATAATGCGAAATCGATATTTTCAGCACTTCTTATATGCATTATTTTTTTCCGATTTTTATCCCATCGGGAAGTGATCGAAATTGTCTCTGAAACTCACTTTTGGCGGGACTGTACGTATCATACATCCTTAATTCAGTGTCACTACATTTCATTGAATTTCTCATCATTCAAAGAAAAGATACTAGATCAAGTATATTATTTCCTCGATTTTAGAGAAATGGTTTCAGTTCGGGATTTCAAAGAAATTTCTTTGGATCAAGGAAACTTTTTCTCTTGGCGTCGGTTGTTTGCGCGCGAGGTTGAAAAATATTGGATATGTAGATGAAATCGGATAATGGAAGACCTACTCATGTTCGAAGGTGAATCGGAGGCGGAGGACATTGTAAGCCCTGCGGTCGGTATGCGGGAGGATATTACGTGGCCTCAGGGATGTTTCACTGCGGTGCCGTTGTAGTTGCTACAGTTTCTGCACTATTGTCACGGCTCGTGTAGAAACAGGATTCCGCATCCGAAGGACAGAGAGACCAAAAGGATAGGATAAGACAGAGGCTAACTGACTTCACAGAGCGAATGCAAAACTACTCGGATATTGCGTTCTGCTCGGCCAACCATCATCTACATCATATACTTTTCGGCATATGTCCTTCAAGACCAAAACCAATGTATTTTACTACACATTCACCAAAGAGTTCAACAAAAAATTATTCATTATTTAGGTATTCATAAGACGAGATTAAAATTGGATAAATAAAATTGTTGATACTTGCTTTAGCCATTTGGAATAATTTATGTATGGAGATTGCTTCGCCGAATGACGAATGAATTATTTTTCTTTCGAAAAATTTTAAATTTTGCCCTGATCAGGGCCTCTTCAGAAATTTATCTCAATTAATCTCAAATTATTATTCCGGGAAGCAAACAGTGATTTGCATATTTTTCGCAAATCGAAAACAAAGATATGAACGCAAAAAGATATACAGCGGATTAATTACACTTTGATTAATGCATGGAAGGAGATTATCCGAAATAACTGAAGATTTATAGAAACACATTTGAGAAATCCCAAAAATCACCTTATTTTCGATCTCTTAAAGTGGTTGCTACCTTTAAACAAAATTTCTTGAGAAAATTCGACGTTGTATGCTTATTAGTTTCAGTTATTTATAAGTATTGCAATTTCTCGAATTTGAGAATGGATTCCGCGATTTTTTTTTTAAGATATCATCGTAAAAATGTTCCAATTTTACAAGCGCATCATCTTCATCTCAGTATCTACAGATCCGACACGTTAGAATCACGTACTATGTAGCGAAACGATTTATGGAGAGGATGAAGGTTACCCTTTTCCATTTCGACGATCAAGGAGCTTATTGTGGCGCGAAGACTTACCCCAGACAAGAAGGGAGAAAAAAATCTAACAAAGTTCAACGATTTCTCTCTTGGTCGAGTAGTTATCTACAAAGTTTGCGAATTAAACAACTTGAATTTTTTTGTCATCAATAAACTAAACGTTACATATTTAAGTGTGCATAGAAAATCATTTTTGCCGATATTTTTAACCTCATTGAACTCATAATAAGAATTTTAATACTGCAATTTTGCAAAGACATACTTACAGTGCACCTGAATGTTTTGAGGTAAGAAGTAAAATTTTAAATTGTTATTCAATAACAGTAATTTTTTCTTGTAGATAGGAAATACATTGACGAATATGGAGGAATTAAAAAAAAAGATATTCTTGTTAAGTGACATTTTGAATCGTCAGCGCAGAATAAGTTGTTTTATTAAACACAGAAGAGAAATAGTTTTCTTCCTTTCTAATGATATATAAAGATCCTCTACGAAGAGGCGATAAAAAAATATAATTTTAGCCGTTTAAAATATAAAGTTGGTTTTACTTTTTTCTAGCAGTTTTTTTTTTAAATTATTGATTTAAACAGCAGAACAGTAATAAATATAAAACACAAAATTATGCCCTTTTTCGCTGTTTTTTCTGGCGGATTGTCTTTTTTTCCGAATCCTTCCTTGGCTTAGATCACCAAAAAAAACTACATCTAAATCACAAAAAGACGTGTTGCGCGTAAAAACGAAGTGTACGAGGCAGACAAAAAGGTTTCGAAGATGAGATTTTGTTGGGAGAACGAGAGGCTTTGAGGTGATGGAAACGGAAGGTAGCAAGACGTGAATATACTCTACCACCTTCTTAGAAGGGTGTTGGAAACACGCAACCTTTTACTGAGATTGGCTTATCTGTTTTCACGATTTCAGAATTTTAATATAAAATTTTATGGATCACCATAGGGATAAAAAAAATTATAACAAAAATAACCCTCTTTTGGATGTTTTAACAGCAATTCCTGACGCTAGAATTAATTATCACAACTTTAGAAGGCTGGTTGAAACACTTAACCTTTTAATACGATAGCTAACATGTCTCCACGATTTTAGAATTAATAAACAATTTAGTGGGTTACTTTAAGTATCCAAAAGAACAATAGCAAAAAATAACATGGTTCTAGATGTCTTTATGAAAAATGTTAATTTTACGTCAAATAAATGGTACATTTGGATATTTCAATATTACCGACTTTTCAGAAGACGATGATTACAAATTATTCAATCTTAAGTTATCATAAGATATTACCAATAGTAAAAAAATTATTTCGAATTGTTCTTGATAGCTGAAATTGTTTACCTGTATATAAGATTTCTCTCCTGTACATCAATTTAGTGATTCTGTATTAAACGTATTCTAAAAAAAAATAGTACCAATGCGAGATATGGGTCGAAAAATACTGCGTTTTCACAAGAAAAGAACAGCAACCAAAGAATTTTTCTGTCCTTGTCGCCCGTTTCCATGAACTTTTCCAATTTTCCATGACCGTTCTTCTTCGTGTACGAGGTACATATAACTCGACAGCATTGCTAATTTTTTTGCACTCTTCTTTCCAAGTCCCTTCAGTTGATAACTTTTTTTGCTCTGCTCAAGTTTTTGTGGTAGTGCGATAAAATAATAAAATGAAAAAACTCTACGAGGCGGTCGTCGTATCTGATTTTCTGATATAGTGATATCATTCAGAAAATCTCATTTTATTCTGCAATTAAAATTCTGACCCTACAAATCCTTAATTCACTATATGAATAAGAATTTATTTCTAAAAATTGTCATTCCATAATCGAAATAAAAAATGTGTTCCTGAAATTTCGGATTCGCGCCAAGAAATACGAATATTATCTTGAAAACATAATTCACGTTATGTAAATTGATACAAAATCCTAAAAATTTTAATTCGATGTTGGGAATTAATAATTTGTCCTGGAAATTATAATTTTATTCTAGGAATAACGTAATTGGTTATGAAAATACCAATTCCATTCTAGAAATCAAATATTATCCCTGGACTTTGTAATTTGATTGTTCATAATTTTCTTTTATCATGATTATAATAACGAAATAAAAATCGTCTCAATATAACTGACCGATGATGAATGCATAGTGCGAAAAAAAAAAAAATCTCCCATCGCATGACGATAGAGGCTCGTATAGTTTTTAGTGGAATCATTCGAAACGAGTGTAATTACAGTCCGTGGGCTCGTAAAACTCGTTAATCGCAAACACGAGCAAATACATGAAGTAACGTTATGACTATATGAGAGCCAAAACGAAATGTGTTAATTTGACACTGTAGCACATACAGTACATATTCATCCGAGTTCGTCCGATGTGCATGTAAAGTACCTACACGACCCTTTTCTGCTTATAGCGTAATTCCATCAACGTGGGAGCTGCACCATCAGCTCTGAGAGCTTACATCCAACACATTTGCACTATCGTAACGATCCGCTACTTTGATCCTCCGCAACAAAAGGCCAAAAAACATTTTCAAATAAAATCGGACAGTATTCACAAAAAACCAAACAAGCTCGGATTCGCGTTTGCCTAGATATTATACACTGAGAGAAAAGCATATCGTTGGTTCAACGATTTCACATGATAAAAAGCATATAGGAAAGCTTGCAATGTTTTATAGTTAAAGAGATGATAATATGGTTCAATAAATGGTTGAAAACGAACGATGAAATCGTATATGCAACAAAATGGCATATTTGAAACTATCAGAATAATTTTTGGAACTATTATCATTTTGATAATTGCTACAATAATTATATTTGCTGTAACCATGAAATATAGGGAATTATATTAAAGGTTGATCCAATTATTTTTTTATATTTGCTATAACCATGAAATATATTCGTTACTCCTCGCAACTACACTTTTTAGTTAGATTATCGCTGGACTAACTATTTGTATTGTTAAATTACGATTTTTTTTCTCTAAGTGTACCATTATCATTATGATTCTCAATTAAATTTAGAACTCATTTCTATTGCTCATGTATCAATAGTAAAATGTTATTTTGAGTATTTTAAAAATACTTTTTTCGTAATTTAGAGATCGCTTATCATTTTTTTGACAGAAAATTATTATAAAGTGCCTCATTAATGAATAAATAAATGAATATATAAATAATAATAATATAATAAATATATAATAAATATAATAAATAATCATAGTGATAACAATAATAAACGTACATAGAAAGCGTATCAAGACGTTTTTTTGGAAATACTAGTTGGGTTTTAGATTTTTTTTTTTAAATAACTTCAGCTCCATTTCCAGAAACAGGCGAATCAATTTATCCAATCAATTCAAAGCGCAGGGATGATCTTAATCTTCGTGGTATAACGAGATGAAAACGGTGTTCTTATCAGCAAGATCTGCAGTAAAGCTTTCTTCACTTTTGTGAAGTTTGTCGAGAGTAAAGAGAGTTAGTTAGAGTCTTGACATTATCTTTTCTCCTTTCGTGCTTCACTCTATCTTCGCTGCTCTTGTCTATCGCGATGTCATCCACAAAACAGTGAACACGTTTCTCCAAACAACCAAGGCGATCTCATTAATCTTTATCCTGCGTCATAAACTGGATAGATAGAAGAATGACTTCCATCCAGACTCGGCCATGCCTCTTAACTAACTGGATCAACCCACAAATCCATGTGTCTTACTTTTTACTGCGAGACATTTATACGAACGTCACTTTCCTCCTAAATATACTGGAAGAAACATATAATAGGATTTACTGAATTTTAAATAATCCATTTCTTTAGCAATATTCAAGTAAGCCAGTTAGTTGAAAATATTTAAATAAATCAGTTATTTAAAAACAATTAAATGAGCCATTAATTAAAAAATAATCAAAGAAACCGTTTATTTAAAAATATTAATATAGGATTCAAAGAAACCATTTACCAGCAAATATTTCAATTCATTTTAACCAATTTCACGTCGAGTCGTTTATTTTGATGAACGAAATGAAAATATTGTGTTGATCCAAAGGAGAAAAAAAATAATCATGTAAAAATTTTCTATTGATGCCTAAAAAATTTCTTGCAAAAACCTGAAAACAGGATCTTTCTTTTTTTTGGTTCTCATTTTTAATTTCTTAGTTATTACTAAAAAAAAGTTGACCACAATTATCTGGTAAAATAAACGAAAGGTTTGAGATCATATTTGTAGATAAAAAAATATCCACTTCCTGCATATATAGGAAGAAAGAAAAATGTCACAATAAATAGCCAATTTGATATATTTTTTCAATTCGTACTTCATTTTTAAATGCACGTTGGGCAAGCGTTGCACTTTGAGAAATTGAAACGGCGCGGATACGGCACCAGTGGCAAATGAAAATTTATGGCGTAACATCTGGCGTCGGCTTAATAAAGCGAAAAGAATAGAAAAAGAAAAGCGTGGTAGAGTGTAAGACAGCTAAAGCGAGTCAGAGTGTAGTGTACTGGCTGCAGCGACTTGAGACGTGGACTTAATTAGCGGGTGACTTGGGCTCGCGCCGTTTACGCTGGCGGAGCGTTGAGCTCGGCGATGGCCGACACCTCGAGTTCACATCGCTGGGCACGCGACCGGCTTGCACAGACACCCACGCGCCCAACCCCGAGTCGTTGCCCTCCCGACAAACTTGGACTTCTCGTGGCAAAATCAACCCCAGTTTCCCCAACAATTTCGGGTTAACACTACCCGGCTTAAAGAGGTTCGTCAGCTAAATTGAAAATGCACGGAAAAATCTGAAATAATTACCGCGTTTTGAATAATTCATAACAAACTCACATGAATTTTTTGGTAATTTTCGTTTATTTATATTTTAGACTTTTCTGTGCATTTCCAATTTTACTGACGAACCTCCTTAAGGATGTATGATACGTACAGTCCCGCAAAAAGTGAGTTTCAGAGACAATTTCCATCACTTCCCGATGGGATAAAAATCGGAAAAAAATAATCGATATTAAACGTGCTGAAAAGATAAATTTTGCATGGTGATAATCTCAAAGTGTTATTAACAAATTGGTGAAAAAAACAATTGTTCAACAAACAATCAATCAACGTAACTTTTTTTCTAATGAAAATGATATGTTAATTTATTTGAATGCATACGGATTTTTTCAGATTTTTTTCTTCATTCTGATTTTGATTTTTTTTTTTTTTTCAAAAATGTGCGTGAAATAAAGAATTTTGGATATGTGGTCAGCATAAAACCATCTCCTACACTCAAGATTTTTTTGCAAAACGCATATCCAACAATTTATTATATTCTGCTCATTTTTTAATTTTTTCCACATTCTGAATTCCAACAAGCGCTCAAAACATACACTTTACAGATGACAGCTGAGCAGAACGAAAATAAAAAATCGAATATACAAACAACCACAAAAACTATTTATCAAGAAGACTCGTAACGTGATTCGATACGTTTTAGAAGAGGAGAATTTCCGACACTTTTGCCTCCGTTTCGTTGCTCGTGGCGAAAAGCTCTCTTTCGAGCTCGAAGTACGTCCCTGGTGAACGGAGGATCGTGCGAGAGAACTCGAGGACAAGATGACGCGCTAGCGGCCTCGGGATAAATCTTGAGAGGTCCCCGTGGGATCTACCAGACGCAAGCAGCGTCAAGTGAAGGAGCTTGGTGGGGGAGGGGCGGGGGAGACGGGAGAGGGGAGGTTTGGACAGGCGGTTGTCTTCAGGGTAGACGGAAATTTCGTCTAGACCAAAGCAGACAGAGTACTCAGAGTTGTGCACAAGACCATCGAACCACAAAGAAATAGAGTGAACGCCGATGACTAAAATCCACCCCCGCTCCTCTTTCCTGCTTCAGACTTTTCTTCTTTTCTCCTGGGACAATCTGGTATTATACTGCGTAGTACCTCTCTCCATACTTTTTTTTCTTTATCTTCATTCCTGTCGTGGCAGCAGTGACACGCGCGTTCCTTCTCAAATGCAAAAAAAAGAAGAACAATGGCGGATGAGGACGGCGAGCTTGCGAAGAGACGTTTGGCAAACCACATGACGGCAGTAAGTCGAATGTCTCGATAACAATAGCATCTACCGCTGGGAATATAAGAAAAATAAAACCATCTCTTCATCTACCTTTCCGGGTGTTTGTATTGAAAAACTGAAGCAGCTTAATTTTTGAAAATGGGAATATAAGAAAAATAAAACCATCTCTTCATCTACCTTTCCGGGTGTTTGTATTGAGAAACTAAAGCAGCTTAATTTTTGAAAATGTGAAATAGATTTATGGCGGCATTATCTGTATTGATGATATTATTTATATTAGATAATATAATGAATATATTTTATAATATCTTCTGTATATTATAGAAAGATTTTGCCACCGTTTTCATGACCAAGGCGGTAGATTAGACAGTCGACTAAACTCACGGAGTAGGTTGAGTCACAACGCAGCTAATGAAATTTTCCCCTTCTTTTTTTTTTCCAGCTGATTATTCGTAGAACATCTGTTTCCCCAATGGAAATGTCGATTCAGAAAATAAAACCCGTGACCTACTGATACTTTGGATCAGAGGCCACTAACATTAACCACTAGACCACATAGGTTTTCTGGAAAAATAATATTATCATATCAAATATTTGGAGATAGCTACCGAATAAATAATATGGCCTGAGAATTTAAACTCTTTCGCATTCAGATTTACCATACAGTGGAATAATATTTAATTCATATTTCACTTACACTCCTTTAATTAAAAATTATATTTTCTCAAAATAATTTTACCTCATAATTTTTTTTTCAACTTATTATTCGTATAACATCTGTTACCAACCTGGAAATTTTGATTAAGAAAAAAAAAAAAAAAACGAGGAATAGCTTAATGCATTCGAGAAATGCATAGTGCAGTTGGCTTCCGAGCAAGAGATTGAGGAAGGAAGTGCACAAGAAATACAAACATCTATCTGTGAGCTAATGCGAGCCGCAGTTCTAACAAGCCATAGTGGAAATTCCGGATGAGAAAATAGACAAGTAGATATAGCCCTGCGGAAGGAAAATGAGGCTCGTAGTGGTAGGATAGCTTCGACTCTAGCTCCTCTCGTTGCTGCACGTTTATAAGGGCTAGTGGTGCACGTGCCGCCGGGCGTTGAGCGCAGTTACTGTGTCAGAATAGCTTTCTACCGTAACCGCCTCTGTAACCGTCCACGAGATTCTATGTAGCAAAACCATCGAGTCTACCGATTTCGCGTTTACGCAGTACCGCCATTTATATACCAATATCGAGCAGACCCAAGTAAAAAGTTATATGAATATTGTATAAAAATTATAAATAAAGATCTAGCTGTTTACGAAAGTGGACATATACATTTTCTATATGTTGCATACAATACATATGAAGATTCTATAAAAATTATACATGTAAAGTGCAATATAATTTATGTAAACTTAATATAACGTTTCTACAAAAATCGTTTTATAAAATCTGCAGACTATATATAAATTTCATATAAATTAAATACAGTGTATAGTTATTCTACATGTGCTTTTTTTATACAGATTATATATATTGACTTAAATATGATTTTTTTACGTGGGGAATCTTGAATGATTAGGTTTGTTATAGAATTCTTATGATGTACTTATTCAACAATCATTTAAAAAAAGTAATATAAATTACTAATAATTATTTTAAAAAATTACAGAGGCCACTTTTATAAATATTTTCGCTGAAATTAGGGTTAAGATTAACGAAACTTAAAATCAGATTTCACTTTTAAAATGTTTTTGACTAAGATTAGCTTTAGGATTATCGAAAGTCTTGCTGTAAGCATATGAATATAAGCACGCAAAGCAGCACGTGCGCTAAGATGATAATACATAGCGACTTGCCTACTCTGTGTGTCGGCAATTATTACTGAAACTCCCTTGTCGTTGTCGAGGGAGGAACTTCATTGTCGTCGGAAAGTCGCGCGGTGTTGGCGCCACTATTGTCAACGCTTCATACGTAGCTAGCTCATTGTCGCCATCGCATTGCACTACTCACCGTTTTGCGTGTCATCCTAATACCAATGGAAAAGGGTGACATCGTAGCTGCCCTTAAACTGGTTCACAACCGCTCGAAGTAGACATTTAGCACATGTGCGTCCTACATTCTCGAACATGGATCCCCATGTGCAATTATAAGATGGATATAGGTATGAATTAGAGGTCTCAACACAGAGATAATACTTCCATTTGTGAGCACAAAATTTGGGTGGGGGTCAAAACAGCGAATGACTAAAATAGCGAATTAAAAAATAAGGAATGTCTAAATGTAGAATGTCCATAATTATGGCATTCGCTTTTACAGCCATTCGCCATTTTTATGATTCGATATTTTAAATTTTTTTTTAAATCCGAAGCAGCACTTCATTTTACACACTTATGCAAGATCAAGTATTGAAGAGAATAACTTAATAAGCAAAATAAAAATAAAATTAATCCTTGAACAATGTATTTTTTTTTTTCATTCCAATTCTTGGTCTCACAATATCATATCGATACCATAAATTTTTCTATCTATGAGGTACTTTTTAAAATAACTGAAGAGAAAAAAAGGGGTATGTATGCAAGATGTTTTAATTTTTGCTATTCCAATTAGAAAAACATTCGTAAAATCAAAGAAAAAGAAACAAACACAGGTTAGCTACATTTCGCTGTAGAGCTTAATTGATTACGACGATAAGTGTTACTAGTTAAAATCGATAAGAAGAAAAAAAAAGTATATTTATTATTTTTTCGACTCAGTGTCGATTTATTTTGATCCACTGGATCCTATTAATTTTGTCGGGAAATCGATATTTTCCAGGACTAGATTAAAAGACATTGTGAAGTGTACAAATAAAGAATAACAGCAAAAAAAAAAGACAACGAATTCTTCAGACCTAAGGAAAATCAACATAGCGTAACGTCAAACGAGCTTTCAGAAGCAGCGGTATGTATAATTGTGGCAGTGAAATATAATGCTCATATTTCCGTGGTACTACAGAGAAGCTGCTTGTGAAGGCTGCATGTACCTCTGTGTACGTGGCCTCGGAAAGGGTTGAGTCCTAGGTACGTTGACGAGGTATGAACAAAAGACATAGGGCTTTGGAAGAGTCATGAATAACTGGCGCGTGCAACTCCTCGCAGCCGAGCTGGAAAATGGATGAGAGAACGATGCCCTTGTTACCACTAGGTCATACGTGAAGATTCAGTCGAAAGGGCAGAGAAGGTAGCGTTAGAGAAATGAGAAAAGTGCTCGAGGTTTCAAGAGCGAGACAGACGAACAAGCTTTTCTGTTAACTACTGCAACTTACTCAAATTTTAAAAACTATGCCGCATTATATGAACGACTTAAGCGTTAGAAAAAAATCTGTTACGTTAATCTGAATTTATTCTAAGAGTATTGTGATGTTTTTGTAAGTTAACTACGGCAATTTACTCAAATTTTGGAAGTTATACTGCATTATACGAACGACTGAAGCGTTAGAAAAAAATCTTATCCATGATAATAATAATTTACCTCAATAAAAATATTTATTTTCCTTTCTCGTAATTAAAAAACTTTTCCCGAAAAGCTTCAATAATCCGTTGCCTAAAACATGTGTTTTTATTTTTTCATCCGAATAATATTTCACCGAAAATTAAAAGAGCGTGACTACATATTGCTCAGAGTTATAATTCTCTGGAAGTAAATATTTTCAATTCATTCTCGAAATTGAAAGAGCTTTCAGCCTTTATTTTCTCCACACGTAGAATATGTATAAGCCAAAGGTTACGACTCTTACTTGGCAATATTTGTTGACCGTGTGCTAAAAATTCATGGATTCCAACGAGTCGTAGTATTTGCCGGATTTATTTTATCTCCGAGGCAAAATGAGAGAGAGAGCTCACGGGAATTTCGTACAGAAGAGGCGCATTGCTGTGGGAGAAAAAAAAAGCGCTCGTGGAAGCGCGAACAGCGCGTCTTCCTCGGGAGTAGTATAACAATGGATATCGTGAAGGGCGTCTTCTCTCCACTCGCTGTTGGTAGTACTGGTGGCGCTGGTGCTACTATGCCATGACAGGTAAGTGGGCACCGGCGCCTCGTACTTTCCATTTATACGTTACTTCAAGTCTGAAAGCTCTCGTCTCCTCTCATCTCACTCTCTTCAGCCATTTTTTATGTTTCCCTTTTTCGTCACAACTATATCTACACCTTGAAGCTCGTTCGACGGACAAGAGGCGCATCTAATATATTCTCACTTGGGCTTATCGCACATTACTGATTTCGTACGTGCGTTAATACATTCGCCGTTACATTGTTCAATACTTTTCTGCTTTACTATTAATTATTACACAACCATCAACAGTGGACGCGCGGTCGGTGTGTGGCTTCTGCGGTCCCCAGAGTTAAGCAGCATTGTTTGCGGCCATAACTTGGATGGGTGACCGCTTAGCCGCGCGCTGGTTTGCGCGCAAATTGTTGAGTGGGAGGCAGTTTTTCTGAGTTGCTTAATGTATTTTAATACGGTAGAAACTCAGTAAAAATGAAGCCGACTGTATAGGGCAGGTTTTCCGCAGTTTCTTTGAGCCCTCGTGCAAATGCGATACAGTAATGCATTAGAATAAGTGGCTGCGGACAAGAATCTAGGGGGGAACTCTATGTAGAAACGGGGGAAGGGGGCACGTAAAAGCCTGAATAAAGCAAACGATAGAAATATCCCAATTTAAAAAAAATAAAAAATAAATAAAAAATAATGCACATAAAACGTGCCGTAAAGATTGACTTCGCATAATAATAATCCCGAAAAGTTGTTAACAAATTGGTAAAAAAACACAATTGTTCAACAAATAAACAGTCAACGTAACTTTTTTTAAATGAAAATGATATGTACATTTTTTTAAATGCGTATGAATTTTTTCAGATTTTTTTCTTAACTTTGAATATGCGTTTTTTGCAACATGTTAATATTTACGAATGCTTAATTTATTGCTAAATATTTTGTAAAATAAAATTAGTTGAAAGTGTCTTTTCCGACGGTTAAAGAGTTTAACAATAAAGTCGATCGATCATCGACCTCGAGGAGGTAAAACCCTCGAAGACGTTGCTTCACGAAGCGTGGCCGGTGAGCGTACGACCAATCAGAGCTTGCGAAACGTGCCTTATCGAATACGGCGGAAAGAATGCAAATCAAATTCCAATGGCGTTGGGGTAGTGAGCGAGTCAGTCGAGACGATTTTTTCCCCTCCACTACCATTTTTTTATTTTCGTCCTTGCACTTTTCCTTACCAACGATAGGAACGGGATTCTTTCCACTGGATAGTCTATGATAAATGGATAAAACGTGATGGTGGGCGTGGGCGGAAACGGTCCGAAGACCAAAAACGAAAAATCGCAGGAATATATCTGCGGGGTTCGAAACGAAACTCACATCGGAACTTATTCCATCATAATCATATCATCTTTTTGTTTCACTTTTATGTTGAAATTTCCGTCGATATTCAGTGAAAGATAAAAATGCTTCCGGTATTTTTCAATCATTTATTTTCCGAAATCTCAAACATTGATTTTTCGTCCAAAGATACTTTAAGGAAATATAACTCGAACCTCTCGAAAATAGGGTGATGACATACATTTTTTTTCAAATTCCCGAATTCTATAAAAGCCTAACCACTTTACCGATTTTGCCCAAAAGTCATACTAAACGTCAAATACCGTTGTTCAATTTTCAAACGAATTTCCAGACAGATAGCTGACAATTTCGTTGAGTAAAAGCGTTGACGAGCATTTAAAATAAAAGGTCTCATAAAAACGCGTGAAGTGATTTTCATGAAATCAATACCCATTGAAAATCGTCCAGTATTATACATGGTATTACAATTTAAGCGGGTTTAATCGAGTGTTTCACGGTTCATGATAAAATGAATTAACAAACATACATCCGGATAATTTTACTAAATCCCTTTTCTCGATGTTTCAGATAATTTTAAAGGTATCGACCCAATAATCACGGAAAAAAAATTATGAAAACAAAGCTGCCTCCATGAGGAAGCAAAATTGACGTAAAATCATGAGTGAATTACGAGAAAATATTCCACAAATTTTGTCATCATTATAAATTTTCCCTATAATAAATTTCATGGCTGTACGACAACGACACGGTCATCAATTCCTGCTTTGTATTTTCGCCTATGAAAATGGATTATTCCGTTTAGTTAAAAGCCGAAACCCAACGAGCAACACAGTAGCGTATTTAGAGAGGGTAAAATAGTTGAATAGACAAGATGAGTTGACTGGTAAAAAGGTGGATGAAAAGAGATACCAAGTGAGGGAAGGTATTATGGGGGCGAAAATTCCGCAGCTTTGCCTAGCGTTCGGTACAAGCTTAACCTGCTAGCAGTGAAACGAGGTGCAGGAAACGTTATAATACGCTTCGGAGGATACATTTAATTAGGGTTAATTGTAATGGAACAAAAACGCAGAGCGGAAAAGGGAGAACGAAGATCCTGGCTCGGCGAGTTGAAGGTGAATGAAAAACAACGACGACAACAACAACAACGAAAATTAGAGAAGGGTTTAGGAGAGAGCTCTTTAACGAGAAAGAGTGTCTCCAGCACATTTTTATTCCTTTCTTTTGTATTTTTATTTTAAGATCGTTTTTTTTTTATTCTGTTTTATTTTTTCCTCGCTCTTCAGGTCTAACAATAAGGTCGAAGCACGTTCCCGTTCCACTTCCACGGTCTACGCTCTTCACGAGCTCAGTTCTTTTTAGCTTTTACTGTTTCGACAGGGTGGCGGTACTGGCGTGGTACCCGAGGACTTCGAGTGCCTGCCTCGAATAATCGAAACACCCCCGAGCTTCGACTCTTTCTTCCCACCATCTTCCTTCTTCTTTTTCTTGAGTGACGTGACGTCCTTTCTTTATTTCGCACCCCAGACCACCACGAATAAGTATCTTCGTTTGGTTGGATAAGGGAAAGGGCGAGATTCTCAAATGTCTGGTCCATGAAGCGTCGTATTTCTCGAAATGTCAGGAAAAAAAAAAATTGACAAAAAAACAATTGATAAAAAAACGTTCAAAAATTTCCTCAATCGTCCAGGTAACTAAAAAAAAAATCAGCTACAAATATTTCACACATTCGGTTGTTATCCCACTGATCTCAGCATCAAAAAAAAAAATACACGCCATTGCAGTCCAAATTGCAAAAAATATGAACACACACTGTTAGAAAAGATTGGAAGTTTTTATTCATAAGCTCGTCATCGAAATTTAATAAACAATTGTGGTATAAAATTCATAACCCATTAAAATTAAAAAGAGTTATTAAAATTCAAATACTTGTACTGTAAAATTGAAGTGAATTATTTAATACGATGTACCATACATAAATTTTACATTACACTTGTATACTAAATCTCATATACTAGTTTATGAACAAAAAACTCCAATAAAAGTATACTAAATTCCAAGCAAATTTTTTTAAAAGTGTAGGATCAATGACGAATGACAATGACCTCATTAAATCTGAAATCCATGTACAGAATGTGTGGTATAGTGTGTGTATATACATATGTGAGTGTGTTGAGAGACGTGCACAAGTGGCAAATCGAAGGGGCACTCTCGAGAATGGGGAATCAATTGAATCGTCGTCTAGCCGTGCTTGGATCGTGCATCAAGACCTGCCAACGTCCAGGTCCGCACGCTTCTGGACGACGATGCTTCCACCACGAGCTGTTAGAACCGGGACCAGCAGACCTGGTGGACTCTGGAGCTCATAGCTCAAATCGAGTGGCTTCTAACGCCACGACCGTGTACGCATGAGAGTTACCATCGTCCTGTGTCGTCATTTATATATCTATATATACATATGTCTCGGTGGATTATAATAGTGTTACATATACGTGGATTATGCATATGTATGACTCGCTGTACTATATTATCTGTTATCTGACCGTTGGGAAACGCCCATTATTGGTGTACACAAATATCTACAGTACATACATCTGTTATATGTCATCATGGCAATCCGTGTGAATCAATTTCTGTTGGCCGTTCGTCACTGCGACTTGTAGGTGAATTTGCGTTTCGTGTTTTCATTGGAGAATGAGCTGAATTTGAATGAACTCCATTCTACGGCAAATATTAAAAAATTACATAGCGATGTTAACTCTAAGATTTTTGTGTTTAACTGCTAAGTCCATTGTAAATATGGTTTTACAAAAAATAAAGTCGTCGTACAATGAGAATGAAACCTATTTTAATCGGGTTAATCGGCTAATGGCAACCGAAGAATGAAACTCAAAAGTTTTCTTTAAACGTTTCGGTCCACTTGGACTATTCTGCTTCCCATGTTTCCGGAATAACGCACAAAAGTGTACTAAACTATATCACTAAAAACCAACAAAGCCAAATAAATCAGAAAAACTCACCCTAAATAACTCAAAACTAACCTACAATAGCAAATAGCCCATAACCAGAAAATCAGACAGCCACAACAACAAAGCCCATACATAAATTCATCATTGATCAACAAAAAATAATGAAAACTACATAATATATTAAATTACCGAAGAGAACCCAAATCTGGTCCGAAGCGTTCAAAGAAAACCTTTGAGTTTCATTCTTCAGTCGCCATTAGCCGATTACCCCACACCACCTTACATACTTGTGACCACAGCATCAACAAAAACGAAGCCTATTCTATTCCATTCACTTATTCGACAGACTCATACCCGTTAAACCTTGAAGTAACGTCAACAGAATCCAAAAGGCTTCCACCGACAGGAGAGCCTTGTAATTCCTCCGAGACGAGTTAAACATCCACAAAACGCAGAGTGTCTAGAGGGAAACTCGTTGTAGCGAGTCAGGTCTGCTACAAGATTAAGCCCGGGCATACGCCGCGACTAATTCTGTTACAATAGGGAGGCTGTGGAAGCGGGTACGAAGGAAGGTACATAGGCATCAAGCAAGCGAGTCTCTCAGACGTTTAAGCCAGAGGAGAGGAATGGTTTAACGTGGACAGCATATATTCCAGGACGTATAGCTGACGTGGTAGTTGTCGTTGTCGTCTCGACGACGTCGAGCCGAACCCACCACATATCCACCTTTGGTCCTATAGCGACACGGACGTACGCCAAGAGCTTCCTCCCGATCTGGTAAGCCAACGTACACAGGATTGGACCACCCGACAGCTTCTCCAGCGTCTCCTCTCTTGTTGGTAGCGCAGACTGGCATCCTTCAACATTCAGGACTACAGGACCAAAGTTACTGGTGGTAGGATATACGATGATGACGCTTCTCTCGTAGCGTGCTGCGCGTCGAGACTCTCGACATAGCGCTTGTGGATCCTGGACGTTGTGCGTCGTCTCCACAACCCCCGTTGCTCCGGGCAACCGATGGGGATGAATCTCGCGACGCCCGGCGTCGGGTTTCCAGTCGCGGGTGGGGCTGTTGGTCTCAGTGCGCTCGTTGACGCCGAACTGACCGCGTACAACAAACCTATCTCAACCTTTCTGTCTCTTTCGCCGGTTGTTCCTTTCCCCCGATGACTTTCCGGTCAGCTTTTCATCCGACAACACGAATCCACAAGTGACGGCCTTTGATTTTCCTTCTTTCCTATCGTCCTGCTAACATTACGCGGTCCAATACACACGCAGATCTACGCGGTTACTTTTGAGATCGTCTTTCATTCTTTCTTTTGTCTCATTGTTTTCGGTTTTTTTGGCACATACGGGATAGACTTTGAAAATAGTATCTGAGCGGATGATGGAAATGCTCGTGTGCTTTCAAGTTCCACGATAAATCTACACGGGGTTTGTTACAGGACATCACGAAATAAGTCTCACTAAACTTGTCGGTTGTTCTACCGATTTACGGTTTTGTTGTTTCGGGATATGGAGAAAACTTTCCGAGGCTGTTGAGATGAAATGACGGAAATGCTTGTGTGCTTGGAAGTGCCGCAATAAATTTGATTGTGAGTTCGGTTATAAATAGAAGATACTTTTACGAAACTGGTCGAGTTTTAATGTGGCAAATATTGTCTACGAGTGACAGCGTTGGATCTTTCTTCTCAGTTTCACTCTGGCCGGACCGGAAATTATATTACAATGTCAGGCAAACCGCACGACTAGCCATTTATTCTTCTTTGTACTATTATTCAATTAGCGGCTGTTCCGTGAAGACTTTAAAAGCTGGAAAGAATTATGGAAATTATTAAGTACTGAAAAGTTTCGCCATAAATCTACGGGACATCATTACAGAACATATTAAAACTGACTTACGGAATTGCGGGATTTCTTTCTGATCATTGGGTACAACTCTTGACCTGCTAAATCCAACCAGTGACGGCAAAAACCTCCCGCTTAAATTCCAACCTAAAAACAATGCATCGCTCAATGCCACGCGGTTTTCAAAACTAGCCGAAAACTCTTTCGTTCCACTGTTATCCAATTTATGAGACATCGGCAAAGAATTACGAAACCTTGGATGATTAAAATGCTTGTGTTCTTGAAAGTTCTACTATAAATCTACGCGACTTCATTTCAAGAATCGACATAACGGACTTTCAACAAACTGCCAAAATCTGCGAATGCTGCAAAGTTGCGGAATACGATCTGTTGATCACATCGGCGATTTATAGGACGCGAAGAACTGAGGTCAACTCACGAACCAGTTTTGACTGTTTCTCTTGGTATTTTTCGAGCAGATGGCCAAGTTCTGAAAACTAACGAACTTGAATGAAGTGGCTGTCCAATTTTGACTGATTTCCTTGCCATTTCGGTCATCCATTGAGCAAATGAACGCGTTTTAGGAACTACAAAACTGAAGTAAACGCACCGACCAGTTTTGACAGTTTTTATTGTTATTCTTGAAGCAGATGCACAAGATCTGTAACCCAAAGAACTTGAATGAAGTGGCCGTCCAATATTGACTGATTTCCTTGCCATTTATTGGCCAGATTGGGGATTTTTAGCAACCAGAAAACTGAAGTAAACAAAACAAACCAGTTTTGACTGTGTTTCCTGTTACTCTTGAGGCAAATAGCAAAACATCTGGAAGCCAAAGACCTTGAATGAAGTGACCGTCCGGTTTTGACTGATTTTCTTGCCAATCGTGTCATTGATTGGGAACATGAGTTTTAGGAACCAAATAAACTGAAGTGAAGTTACCGGACAGTTTTCACTGCTTTTGTTATCATTTTCTCTCGCGAAGTCCTTTTTTTTAAAGGGTCTAACGTCGAACGAAGAACTCTTTTCGTACGCAAACCTTTTCGTGCGCAATATACACATACAGTGAAGAATTACAAAGTGGGTTCCGTGCGACGAGATAGTCGTTTTATCTACCAGTCCGCGGTCACTATACACGAGTTCCGTTGTGCGTCGGTAAAAAAGCAAAGTGCAGACCGTTGATTAAACCGGAAAAATTAATTCTCTCTTTCTCAGTAAAGACACTGTGCGTTTATGCAATAAAACTGCTGGTGCATTAGCGGCCACTTATTTAAAAATTACTTCTACTGACGTTGATTAAATTATTCTTACGATATTAAATAACGGTGATGCTGCCACTAGTGTTTTAAGGAGCTAGAACAAAAGGCAAATTTGTTCACGACCACTCTTAAGGTGTCTCGACGCTTGGAGCGTTAAATGTAGAGGCAAAAATCAGTGTTTGTAAGTATTGTCCACATATTTATCGAGTTTATGACGAGAATATTTGCTGCAGGGCTTTGAGCAATTTTTTAGTAAATTAAGTTCCCTAAAAAAAAATCCCTTTAATCCGTGTTGTGCACGAAGAACAAAGTTTTTTATAAACTTATCTTCTCAATTTCCTCTGACTCTCGACGTAATAACAGCGGAGTGTCCGAAAGTGACTTTGGAGTTATAAAAGGCGAACGATAAGATTAAACATTATGAGATTAAAATCTACGGTGACGACGCCAACTCGGTCACCGTTACCATGAACCAACTTTATTTTTAGTCCTTTTTCCTTGTCTGTATCCCCTGTTTGCCAACAGTTAAGGCCACTTCCGGGTTGTTATCAAGTTGTCACCCTCGAAACTCTGTTGCCTCTCTGTCTCACTTCACCTTTCAACATCTTATGTCTGATGTTGATGATTTCAACTCGATATCTGCGTCACATTCGGGGCAGACATTTGTTATTCTCCAGTTGAGTTATTATTATTGATTATGATTGCGACTGATACACAAAAATCAAGGATAAACTCGGCTATTAATAATGTAATAGAAATTATTAATTTTTTTTGAATCCGAAATTGTTACTTTTTTGTCAATAACAATTATTGAGCAAATAATTGCAGAATTTTTATTAAAATAAAAAGCAAAACTGCGTCTTTTCGATATTGATTTTTCTTAATTGATATTTCTTATTATGTTCGAGGAAGACAGAGTTTCTATTTTCCTGCAATGAGTTTTGGAATTATATTTAAACAATAAATTTCAATGCATGAATTTGATCCCGGTATTTTCGACGACATCGCCGACCAATCGCAGTATAAATAAAACGCTGACGATTACTGCGAGATTTCCGTGATATCACGAGTCACAAACCTTGTAAATTCCGACCGCGAAACACCATAATTGCTATACAACGCAAAATAACCCACAAAATTGATTCAGCATGTACGAAAAATCGTTAAAAAAATAGCATCTCGTTTGTCTTTCACTAAATTTATGGTACACCTTGAACTTTTTACATCGCCCAACCGTCTCGACTTTGTTGAGGAGGTAGAGACTAGTTTAAGGAGTCTGGGGACCAAGTCCCATGTACCAAGGGAAGTAATTTATGCGGAGGTTCTCCAACTCCTTCGTTGCTTGCTTGTGTCTGTGTAGCAAGAAATTTTCGAGTCTGGAGACGTAGCAGAGGCGTGCAAAGTGAGAGGAGATAGAAAAAGAGAAAGGGAGACCACGAAGTAACGTCAGTACTGAGTAAAACTCCTCGGGCGTGGCTTTTCCGGGTGTCACACGACACAAAGAAGTACCGGAGCTTGCACGCGCGAATGTTTCTCTCGTGGACAAGCCGAGACTCGAGAAACGCGCGCCCCTCGTTGAAAAGTTTCTTCGTGACCCGATGCTAAAGGGCTAGCGTTGCAACGCGTACTATGTCTATGTGTCGGTGGCTAAAGTGGAGCCACCAAAACCCCCAGAAAGACGGAGGCAACTCTAGCTACTTATTTTCCTCCGACGTACTCGTAGTTATAAGCGATTCCCATTCTTTGGTGAACTTTCCTCTATGTCCTTTTTTTTCTGCCTAGTGCTATTTTCGGGCTGTAAGTGTCTCGTTATTTTGACAGGGTGAGTAGCATTATTGTTATTTTCAACAGGTTCAATTGTGAGGAGAAATTCAGTGCCTGCTTAGAATTACGCTAACTATTTTGTAGTTGAAAAATAGTTAATCTAATTTCATTTGCTCGGTTCTGCCAAGATACTTTGCATCATTGATAATAATGAAATCTGAAATTATTAATGGTATTAACTGAAGCTAATATTCCGCACCATGTTTGTGATAATTTATTACCATTTTCCACTAAAAATAGCGTGTGTTTTGTAAATGTGGAACACGGTATATTTATATACACACACATGGCCACTCGATGCGAGTCGCAATTACATATGCAACACGGCTGCTTATGATCAGTTAATATATTTGTATATCTGAAACGCAATAAGCCAGTGCAGCTTTAATTTGTGCTTGTGGAAGTAGTAATTTCTAATCGACTCAGTGCGTACTCATAATTCGCTGATTTTTAACCTCGTCTCATTTTTAATCGAAGCAAGGAATAATATAACGTGTTTATTTTGATATCGCTACTCGATGCGAAGCACCCTAATTAACGAGGAAAATGATAATTAGAATCTCGTACTTTTTTTAGCGCGATAACTGGTGTTGACTTTGTGCGTGTAATTGAGCGAAATTGACTCGTTAACGAGGATTTTTATTGAATGTCGTCTGAAGAAACATAAACATCGGAAATAAACCCTTTCTGAGGTGCATCCACTTTAGTTGCTTTTAATGTAAAGCTAAATTTAATGATGATATTTAGTTGGACTGTGAAAAAAATCTACTTGAAATTTAATGTACATGTACTGGAAGTTTTTATGAATAAACTGAAACACTATATTTATTATACAAATGTTATGTCACATTTATTTCTGGTACAAGAATTTCAATAATTTGCGTTAATTTCATTGCAAGAGTACCTTAATTTTATATCGTAATGGTCCATTAAATTTAATTGACGAATTTATCCATGAAATAAATAAATCCTGGTTCAGGATTTTTAGTTACTTGTTTATACTGCTCATTTACACACGGGATTCAAGTAGCAATTCCAAAATACAGATTATTTCAATTAATTATTTTTTCGCACTATGTTTATATTTCTGAATGGTGATTAAATTAGATTACTTCAATTGTTGCACATTTCAGGGATTTCTAAATGAAAACGATATGTTAATTTATTTGAATGCATACGAATTTTTTTCTTTATTTTGATTTTGATTTTTTTTATTTTCAAAAATGTGCGCGAAATAACAAATTTTAGATATGTGTTCGGTATAAAACCATCTATTACACTCAAGATTTTTTTCCAAAACGCACATCCAAAATTCGTTATATTCAGCTTCCTTCAACTTGTTCCGAACACCAAAAAGTATTGATTGAATTAAGTCTTCCTTGTTATTTTGCATATCCTACAATTTATTCATTTTTGTCTGTGATATACTCACAGTGATTAAATCCAAATTCGAGTTTCACATTACTGATTGACCAAGTAAGCCTTTTATCCTGAACCAATCGATGAATTCCAGATGCATTCACTCAGACGAGCACGTTTTTCGGATGACCATCCCATTTCCGTTCTGAAAATTGTCACACATTTCGGTGACTATTCAGGATTTTAATTAAATACGCGAACTCAAATTCGGAGTAACTTTCTAATTAAAATCACGTTGATTGGAAATACGTGTTGGACTTTGTTGAAATATATCATCAGATTAATTTATTTTGGTAACCAAGCTCAATCATTAATAACAAAATGGAATAAAATCTTCAAAATTGGCACGTAATAGCCGAACATCTACCTCAACATCTACAAAATTCGGCCGCACCATCGATGAAAAACATAAATTACTAATTACCGTTATGAAGAATTGTGATTCCAAATTATAATTGTAATACAATTTCTTAGATAATAGTAATTTTGATCATTTTCCTAAGAATTATTTTGTCGATGTGACATTTTGAGAAATTGCTACGTGAAAGGGTTACCAACCGAGCGCGGCTTCGTCGCTGATGTTGATCATGGTGGGCGGGTGTCTGCCATGGGGGTTGCTTTGGGTTCTAAGACAAAGAGCTTGTTGAGCAGACGCCGTAGTTCTCGGTCGTAATCTCAGTAAATATTTAACGTCGTTCGCTCGCCGAGAGTCGATTGAATTAACAATTCCATTTAAGCCTTTCATGAACACTCGCCGCATGCGAATTATCTTTTTCTCATTTTATGGCAGATTATTGATTACCACATCAGTGAGTCGTAAACCATTTGGGGATTCGAAATAAGGTGCTGGGCTTATTACAGCACAACTGTCATGTCAACCGTAGTTTTTTTCGTTGTCATTCCGATAAAATTATCAATGGAATTGATGAATTTGTTTGAATTGATGAATTGATGAAATGAAAAATTGTGCTCCATAATCATGTCTGAGATTATATTATCTTATCGAGTTTGTGAGAGTAGGAAAAATGTCAATTAACGTAGTTGACAGATTTTTTAAATTTTGTGCAGCGTTTAAGATTTTTTTTTTTATCACGTGGCAAGACCTACTTCATATCTTTCGTCTTTTTCTCCATCTTTTGAGTGGGTCACCATGTGGCTATTGCAAGCAGATTCGTAGGCCCACCGAATGGTTTTTTTTTTCAATTACCTAAGCCCTTTATTTCACGCGGGTGATTAATAACGCTGAACCGTTGGGATTGGGCAATCGAATTTATTATGGCTTTTAGACACGTTCCTGAGGGAACGCTAACGATCTGTATTGAGTTACCTATTGGTCTAATATATATCTATATATGTAATGTGTACATATATAAATGCCTACTCAGAGTTTATATATATATATATGTACCTGAGCATTTCTACGTGACCGCACAAGTTGTATATGTACAATTACGCAGTTTCTCTACCAAGATGAATGACCGTAAGCCCTTCAAAATTATGAATTACGGAGGGCCAGACAAAAACACGTCAGAAAACACAGATGTTCAACTCCAAGAACAAAACGGCCTCTAATCGCGATGACGGCGACGAAAAATTTTACGGTTAGATCTTAATTAAATTTTTTTAGTTGATCAAAGTTATTATCGTTGACAGCGTTTCCAAAAGTGGATTGGGAAACCGTAATTAGATCCTAATTAGATCAAAGTTTCTGATCTATGTGTCGGTCGGAGGATTCAATTTGATATTTTAAGATTCGACAGTGACGTTAATTTTGTCATTTTGAATAAAGTGGTCATGGTTAGGTTTTGAAACTGTGATAATATTTGTTTGCTTATAATTTTGCATAAACTATCGATTGTATTACTCTCGATTTAAGTAATTTAACCTTATGTTGATAAGATCTAGACCATTCCCAGCTTTTTGGAAAACAATGACAAATCGGTATTCGACAGTACATTGTTCCGAAATTGATGAGTTACTTCAACAGTGGCGATTCGTAGGACAAAACATTGAAGGCCCTTTTGGTATTGTAAAATCCAACGATAAATGAACATCGGATGATTGATTTGGGGTTGATTTCACACCAATCGAACTCCGGCATTTGGAGAGTCCTTTGAATGCTCAAGTCCATCAGAAAACACCGACGAATTTGTGCAGTTGGATAAAACAAGAAGAAGAGTCTTTTGCGAATCAATAGGGCTTTTGTACGCTTTGGACTTTGAAGGGTTTAACACACGTTTCGGAAAAGCCGTTCGATCCGCGTTGCGTTGACTAAGCTCGCTGTTTGTTTTACGGCGGCATAACTGATGCTCTATGTCGCGGAAGGGTTGAGAAACGAGATTCACTGTAACCCCCCTTTAACCCCCTTTTCACGTGCGTAAGCAGAAGGCAATAGTAGCGGGATGGACAGTGCGTTGCATTCTGGGGCACAGCTATAAAACACCGAACGTGTTTACTACAGAGTCGAGTGCTGTTGCCCAGGGACGAACAGGTCCACGCACACCCCAATTTCAATGGGTTAAACCACAGCTCATTGCGCAGACCTCATGTAGAATCAAGTCGACTATACCGTGTCAAATCCAGGGGGGAAAACATGCTATGCTTTTGGGCGAACACCATAAACATTTATACATTCACTGTTGGAAAAGGTTGGAAGTTTTTATTCATAAGCTCGTCATCGATATTTAATAAACAATTGTGGTATATAATTCATGTTTTTTTCCATTAAAATTAAAGCAAATTATGAAAATTATTTTTACTGTAAAATTAGGAAAATTCTTTTTATTGTAAAATTATAAAAATTCTTTTTACTGTAAAATTAAAAAAATTCTTTTCACTCTAATATTAACGTAAATTATTGAATATGCTGTACCATACATTAACTTTACTTTCCACTTGTATACTCAATTTCATATATCAGTTTATGAATAAAAACTTCCATTAAAAGTACACTATATTTCAAGTAGACTTTTTTTACAGCGTTGTCACTGTTGTGCTCATTGAATTTTAACGCAAATGCTTGAATTGCGAATGGGGAATGGACAGATTCGGGTATCGTATCATTGCGTGTGTATTAATGGATTTGTTAATTACACATACAAATAATTGAGAAATTTTACCTGCAATTTGACACCTCTAAAAAAACGAACAGGAGTACGAAGATATCAAACGTATGTATCTTACGTATACATCTGGAGATTCATCGCGTTCATGTTTATATTTTTCGACGAAAATTTTATATATATCCCCGCATAATAATATTTCCCGTATAGACACTGCAGCAAAGCTGTGCATGGTAGTTTATGGTAGCTTCATTAATTTTGTGGATTATGGTAACGTACACAGCTTCGGCTTACCGCTACGCTTTGACGATATACAACCGCGAGCCGTAGAATCGGATGCCGAATCAACTCTGGTTGTAGCGACGCAAACCGCCAAGTATTCGTTATAGCATAAGCAGAGGTTCGAGTTGATACTAGTTCGTCGATTAGAATTTAAGTTAATTCTACGTTCTAGTGAAACAGCTTCGAAATCAATGTCCTCTTGGCTGTTGTATGAAAGGTTATGTAGATATAAGTATCGGTTGTCCGACTTTTAATTCCTACCACATTACTCGTTTTCAAAAGTATTGTAATACAATATTTCGAAAATTTTCGTAAAGGGCCTTCTAGGAATGGTATTATCAATTTTTTACTCACGAGGCTTAGAAGCAGATGGTAAAATGACGGACTTTCTCGTCGCCTGTCAAACTTTCTGGTGATGACGCTTAATAGCATGGGAGAAAGTTGATTTAATTTAGAATTTTTTGTCAATTAAACTAAATTAAATTAAAATTAAATAATTAATCAAATTTTTGTTTTGATTAATTATTGGATTTTGAACCTTCACCCAAATAGGACTAATAGGATATTTTATTATTACCTACAAAATGCAAATGTCATTTATGTCCCGATACTTGTTTTCAAAACTATTGTAATACAATATTTTGAAAATTTTCGTAAAGGTCCTTCCAGCAATGGTATTATCAACTTTTTACTCACGAAGCTTAGAAGCAAATAATAAAATGGCGGACTTTCTCGTCGCCTGTCAAACTTTCCAGTGATGACGCTTAATAGCATGGGAGAGAGTTGATGGTAGTTGGCAGAAATTCGACGTGTTTCTCGTCAAATCTGTCGAAGCTGAGGAAAGTTGTGCCCCGTGTGGTCGAGTCATTTAGTCATCGTCGGGACATCGACGAAGGCTCAACGTGCAGACACACAAAACACCGGGTGTACGAAACACACCCGGTGCGTCTCCGCTTCTGTGCAGCTTCTGCTTCTGACAGGAAATTAAAAGTTTCGTGGCAAATGCTCCTCGAGTTTGCACTATACCTTTAAACCTACGGTGCAGAAGGGCTTCGGGGGCACGGGGCTTGGACCCCCTTCCCCCATAATCAGCGCGATCGTGAAATTGCGACTGAAAAGTAGAAGGTCCATTTAGATGGGGGCACCGATAGTCGTCGGATATTGAGGCAAAACTTCCGAGACGATCGTCGAGAGTTTATCAAAGAGAATAGTCGACAAACTTTTCCTCCGCTTTATACTCCGCTCAAAAGCGCTTCGCGCACCCGAAAGAATTTACTTCCTCGCCTACGATCAGCCTTTATAAAAAAAATAACCGATATCAATAAAGTTGTGCGATTTTTTTCAATAAAAACTATAAATTTTCACATCTATGTGAAATTTTGAAATTGTGTCAACAAAGCAGATTTAAGGTTATACTTACACACCATAAGATTCAAAACTTTTCATCTACGAATAAGTGAAATGATAATTTACAACTCGAAATTCTCGCAGTGCCGCTGATAAGACGACCTAAACGAAGGGCAGACGCAAAGACGATTTTCGAGAAAAATTTCCCTTGAATCTGCAAAGTAGATTCCAATTTGCTTCCTCATTATGTCATGTTGATTTTTCGGCATTAAGAAGTCGAAATCAATCAGCATATTTCCTCATAGAGGTACCTTTGTATTTTCACTTAATGGCCTGCTAATATTGAAGAAAAATAATCTAACAATCTTATGTAAGATATCTTGAACAAATAATCATCGTTTTATTAAAGGAAATAGTTGGGAACAATAATGTAGGAATTTCATACAGAAAAAGAGAAAGAGAACTACCATCGTAATAATAAGGAATCGTTCGATTTAAGGGGTTAAAGTTCAAAGGATCACGTTCATGGTAAGCCGCAATCTATAGCAAAATCCCACTAGCCATAAGTAGGGGTAGTATTTCTTTGGTTAAATGGCCCGATCGTGCGTGTATCGACAAACTTTCGACTCTTTTCCAAGGAAAACAAACTGCCGATAGTAGTATATTCTCAGACACTCTTTTTCACCCTTTCTCTACCAAGAATAAAGAAAGATCAATGTTCTTTCGTCTGAGCTTAGCGAATCAAAAATCAGTTCACGTTGCGAACTTTGTACTATTTACACATCCATCGCCGAGTCTAATAACGATCGTAACTTTAAATGACAATTTTTTAAACACAAATCCGTTTGATAATTATTTCGCAACTTTCAAAACAAAAATATTTTCGATTTAACAATATTATTAATATGAGTGTTAACAATTTTGGATAATTATTATTATCCTTGCTTCTCCATAAAAGAAGCTGCGTTTTCTTGAAAATATTTTGACCAAGATTTTGATGTCAGGATAATCCGAATGGTCTAAAATGGTAAAAAAAGTGGTCATAATTACATTTTTGAAGGGGGTTAAACTCTCCTAATAAGTGCATTGAATGGAGATTTTATGTACATAATTTCATAACATCTTCATTTAATCAAATATTCAGTTCCTTAAACTAAATATTTCATTCGTCAAAAAAACAATTCACTCAAACTAAGTGTACAGAAATTAACTGAGCCACGTAATTCATCTAATTATCATTTTATTTCAGTGTATGAAGGAACAATAATGATAATAATGATGATTTCGCTTGGAAAGCCGAAATAGTTTTTTTGACCTTGGCCCCGACGTCGTAAAATGATAGATAATTTCGGAAAAAGGCTACTCGATCAATCGCACTGGAAGTGAAGAAGACGCTTTTATAAAGTGTGCCCCGAAGGCGTCGTAGAGTTGTGGTAAATGGCCAAAGAGAATGTGAGCCAGAGGGGCGAGGATTGAAGAGTAAAGGTGAAGAAAAAGAGAGGACAAGGGAAGAGAGAATAAAGAGGGAAAAAAAGAGCTCGAGAGTGGTAGCAGCTAGGAGAGAAACGTAGGAAAACGTACTTCCCCTTTACCGCAGTCTCTTTCGCATACGTATCTCGGTATTATCTCACTTTATCGTTCGTATGCGAGGGGCTTACCGTATGCACCGTAGATGCCCTCTTGGCTGCCGCCTCTGCTGCTGCTGCTGCTGATTCTTCTTACCTTTTCTCTCACTCTTCGCCGCGCAGACACTATTCCAATGAAAGTGTAGTCGTATGTAGACTTTGGCTTCAAGCTACTCTCAACTACGTTGGGTCAGGTGCTACCAGTTCATTCGTATAGACTCCATTCTCTTACACTTATGCTCTTGTTAACCCTCTTCAAATCTTACGACTGAAGATATTCTCCAATTATTACTATTATTATTATTATTATTATTTTGAAGAGTATTCTCAAAATAATAAAAAGAAGAAAATCAACGAAATTTTTGTCGGTGAGAATTTTTTTATTTTGTTGCAGTCCAATTTTAGTACGTTTCGCACTTAAAGGAGTTGTCACGATTTTATTTGATTTATTTATTTATTTATTTATTTATTGTGATAATTATTAGCCGTTTAGAACCGTAGAAACAACTTGTTCCAAAAACATCTCTTATGTTTTCTATGGATGAACATAAATACGTATTAGAGTTGAGGTTGGTGTTTGATTACTAGATCAATTACAGAGAATTAATTTCTAATGATTAAAGAAAATAATTACGTATTGGATTAAAAGAAAGTTCTAATTGATTTTGAATAAAAAAGATCGAATACATGTATCCAGTCGTTTTAACTAGATATTATTTCTGGATGAAGAAAGTATTTAGTACGAACGAATATAATATATATTTAGTGTCCACTGTAAAAACTGCTTTAAATAAATAAATACGTTCGAAATAAATAAACTGCAAAATTGAATGAAATACATATTCGTTCGAAAGCAAATTTTCGTTGATTGAAATGCACAAATGTTGAATAGACAATTTTACTTAATATTACTCAATATTTTTTCTGGGTGTACTAAATATTTAATACAAATTGTCGTTTATTGCTTTCTAACGTCCCAATTTTCATGATTTTACGAGGAAGATATATAATTCAGTGCCTCAACCGCGGATTCGTCGAGTTGTTAATCGCTTTGAATTATTATCGCGGCTCGCTGTCTTCGTACTTTAACCGCAGTACACGAGAGAATAAGGGTCTCGGTTATTAAGTGCCGAAGATCGGGGCACTTTACCCTGACTTGACAGGAAAAGAGGGGCGGCATCGGCGCCTAGAGGCAGGAAATGATGCGCGGCAAAGGCGAACTCGCGATTGGCCGGCAGAATCGTTGAAGAGAAAATCCGTAAGAAAGTTTTGCTCGTCTGCTAATCTTCGTTCTAATTGAATTTCTTCGAGAAACTCGTGAGAGACGCGGTAGAGCAGACAAAGAATGGGATAAAGAGCAAAAAGGAGTGGAACAGAGATAATCTAAATATATTCAATAGTTATGAAGTTTTTTTAAAAGGAATTTCTTGTTATCGAAGGAAACATAGTAAAATGGCAACCGCAAAGTGCCCAAGATAAAAATTGAAAAAAAAAGAACACCGAAAAAGCACAGGCCTCCATGAATGCTTAAGCAAAAACTCTCGCTTTGCTAATTCAATGAAACCGAGTGGAAAGTCAGCCATTAGCATTGAACAGGGTTTAACCATATCCAAGTGGCATTTACAATTGCCTCATTTCAACTTCCTTATGGAGAAAGCTTTGTTTTTGTGAATAAAAAAAAATGACTCCCATAATTTTATTATCAGATCACTCAGAATAGTCAAAAACATTGAAAAAAGTGGGTTTTCAAACGACTGCATCATATCAAGAACGCCTTTGATAATCAAGATGAAATTTAGTACACGATCGCATCCTATAACACACTTCGATTACTCGAGTAATTTCCGATAAATTGGAGAACTTACGTTTCCTAGGAAATTGGAGAACTTACGTTTCCCAGTAAATTGGAGAGCTCGAGTGAAATTAACTGAATATTTATTCACGCCTACAAAAAAACTTGACCCCCTTGAAAATCTCACTTTTAGACCGTTTGTGATCTTTATCCCCATTTTTGTTTTTCACACTTTATTAACCTCGCTGTGAAACTTGACCCCCTTGAAAATCTCACTTTTAGAACGTTTGTGATCTTTATCCCCATTTTTGTTTTTCACACTTTATTAACCTCGCTGTGAAACTTGACCCCCTTGAAAATCTCACTTTTAGAACGTTTGTGATCTTTATCCCCCTTTTTTCTTTGACACTTTATTAACCTTGCTGTAACTTAAGCACACTATAGTGCTTTCCCTATCTCCGATAATACGACGAAAAAAAAGTTCCATATCCCGCTGGTAGGTCAGAAAGAAAAAGTTGCTAGTCCGTAAGTGTGATATGTGGCCAAGAAACACCAGAGACTTTATACTAGCACTACGGCTGAAGCGCACTATGTTTCATGAAAAACTCGCCGCCGGAGAAGCTTCCATTTGTCTCAAGGGGCCACTGAGGTAAAAGTGGACACACTTTATTCCGAATATTGCCCATTATTCTTTGCAACACGAGTTTATACGTTCGCATCACATTCACAGTGAAGACAAAAATTACATTCTATTTTGCTTACTCATAGAAAAAGCCATGTTTTCGTGAAATTTTTTTACATTTATATGCTTAAAATAGTCAAAGCGTAGAAAAACGCCTCTTTTAGTCATAAGTCGAGTTAACACTAAAATTATTCGGGATCAAGAAACGCAAATTTGGTTCACAAAATTAAATCACCACCTGTCAATACTTTCACACATCGCTTTCTACATTTTCAATTTTTTTCACAACTTGTTTCAACCTTTTTGAGCTTTACATGGCACAATATAATACAAATAAACTGAAACTCAAAATAATTTGCAAAATAAGTTCCTTACTACATTTTGTGCAAATTTTTTTTTTTCACGCTTTTACAATTATTCCAAAAGACCACGAAAGTGGAAGATTTAATTCCACTATTTACTGTAGAAATAAATTAAGCTCGAAAGCATTGGAATGTTATGTAATTCACCGGCTGAAAAAATAAAATAAAATAAATAGTGCGAGTGGAAAAATAACAGATAGTGAACTGCCAGATATCACATCTATTTTCGCTTTTCGTGGAAAAATATGTTGCGTGAGACTTTCTCTCGTTTTGTGTACACGTCAATGATGTCCCTATACGAAGCTTTGGTGTATCTCATATTATGCATGCATGCTCGCAGCTCTTGTGACTAAGGCTAAAACCCCTTTTTCGTTTCGGACGACATGACGCTTGCTGGTCCGTGGTTTGAATGTATCGTAGCATGTGCAAAACCCCCATGGCTACAGGGAACCATAACAGTAGCAAAAGCACTTTTTCAACACCACTTTTTCAAGAGCATCAACTACCGAAGAATTCCAAATGGAAACATCGATTTGCCTCTTGAATACGGGCACATAACCAACATCGATATCAAATAAATAAAATGAAAAAGGAATATGAGGACTATATGTGACACACGTCAGTCGATGGAGGCAGAATTTTGCATACCATTTTTTTTTTCTTGTAGCCACAAAAATCTTTGTGCCATTCATATTGTTGAAAATTTTTTTTTTAAATGAAAAATGCTTGAAAACTATGAGAAGAACTTTCTTGCCCATTTGAGCTGTCATTCAAAAAATGTTTATATTTAACGAAATATTTTTCAGAATTTTTTCATATTTAAAAATTTTGGCTTACGATATGCCACGTAAAAAAAAAAAAATTGCTTACAAAGAATAGAATTAAAAAATCTGGTGCATTTTGAGAAGATTTTAGAATTATCACTGTGTTAAACCAATCTCTTTAGCACTTTCAACGTGATGATTTAAAACATTAAATATCAAAGAATTTATATGAAATTTGTAAGAAAAATACCGAAGTATCGAAAAAATACCATTTTTAATTTTTCTATGGAACATTTCGATTTGTAGGTATAATAAAATATTTTTTTTTGTTTTGTTTTTTATACAGCCACTTCAGTGGAACTTTTGGGCTTCTTGTTTTGTCTTCGACGTTATTTTGCCGCTTTAAACACAAATTTGGACATAAACACGATTTTACTGAGAAATAAACAAAAATTTATACATTTTTTCTTATTCATTTTAGTATTCGCTACAAAGTAATATTTTTCGCTATTCCATTTGCGTTGCTTAAGTAAAGCTTTGATTTGAGTAACGATCGATACATTCGAAGAGAGGATCACAGAGTGCCTCTTGATAGCGCTTTGAGCTGCTAACTATATTTGAGCAATTTCAACATTCCACCGACCAACCAATATCGGCCAATATAATCCTTCCTAGCTCGGCAGACTTCATTTTAATGAACGTGGTCAGTGCAGAGGGCGCGATATAATTAATACGCTCCACACTTCTATTACAATTAACAGTCTTGGAAATTCTATACACAAAGTTTATGAAATCTGACGGAAAATAAAGATTTTCACACGAATATATGATACTCGAAAGTATCGATACCAAATTTCACGAAATGCACTGTTAATCCATTTAAAATTATACCACATCCAACTTACGGTCACATATATTATCAAAATCTTGACATTATTTGTAAAAATTATAATTATTACAAATAATAATAGTGGACAATAATTATCGTCCACGTCTGTGATTTTTTTCATTAGAATAGCCTTTTTTTTCAATTAAAATGATGTATATTTGCTGATTATTATATAATGAAATAATAATAATATAAAGTTATCAATTAAGTAAGTAATGCTTGCAGCATTTTATAAAAACTCAACCAGTCCTCTTACATCCACATTGTTATATTATTCATATAACTCTGATAATGTCTTCTTATCCTGTCATCTATCACGACCTTCAGCACCCTCTTCAGCATTAAGCTTATGAATAAATTGAATCCACTTTATCACTGAGCAGAACCAGTGGAAAAGGTGACAAGATTTTTAATAAAAGGTGAAAGTCGTGAGCCTAGAAAAAAGTGTATATTTATTGAACTCAAATCATAAAATGAGAAAAGGTAAATTAAAGTGGAGCGCGAGGGTAATTCCTCAAATTCTGTCGTATCTATTTTTTGTCATTGCACATTTTTGGTTATATGTCAATGTAGATATCGTAGACGGATAATAATGATATTACGGTAATAGATGAATTTTGAAGCTCCGATATTCTTGAAATGAAAACGAGAAACGCCCACTTCTCGTTGAATGGTAATTCAGGTGCGAAGGGTCAAAAGAAATAGGTTGGCTAGGTCAAGAAAGCTTGTGGAATCTTGTTAGCTATGCTACTCTGCCTTGCACTCAGAGCGATGAAAAGATCAAGAGATGGATCATTAGGGAAAATTCATACTGTAACTTTCAGAAATAACCTCTTCTGCCAGAATTTTCTACTCATCCTAGTGTTTGATTTTTTTTCTTAATTCTGATTGTGCACAATGGACTTTTGGTCGTTTCTGATTTAAG
Organism: Tromatobia lineatoria; assembly: GCA_949699805.1. Classification (NCBI taxonomy): domain Eukaryota; kingdom Metazoa; phylum Arthropoda; class Insecta; order Hymenoptera; family Ichneumonidae; genus Tromatobia; species Tromatobia lineatoria. The sequence goes on from OX453052.1 coordinate 1,477,497, forward strand.
TCTGACGATTTAAGTCTTCCTTCAAGATATAAAATTTTTATCTTCACTATCATTTCCAAGTTGTATATTCAAACACTGAAAACACCGGTTTAATTCCATTTTACTGTGATTTTAGAAAAATTGAGTTTTGGTCGTTTCTGATTCGCCAGAGCTTATAGATTTGATTTCCGGTCGAAAAATCCAACTCAAAAGTATTTGCTTGAAAATATCGAAAATAGTGACTTTTGGTCTTAAGATTTTTTCCAAAACGCATATCCAAAATTTGTTATATTCTGCGCATTAAAAAAAAAAAAAAAAATCGAAATAAAGAAAAAAATCTGAAAAAATTCGTATGCATTCAAATAAATTAACATATCATATTCCTTAGAAAGAAAAATATAAGTTGACTGATTGTTTGTTGAGCAATACTTTTTTTCACCAACTTGTTAATAACATTTTCGGATTATTATTATGCAAAATCATTATTTTCAGCACATTTTATATGCATTATTTTTTTCCGATTTTTATCCCATCGGGAAGTGATCGAAATTGTCTCTGAAACTCACTTTTGGCGGGACTGTACCTATCATAAATCCTTAATTACGGTACACTAATAGTAAGAGTTAATTAAGAATAATTGTGGAGTTGTGGATGCCATTAAAAAACACACATAACCGCTTTTCATATTATACATTTTGACAGTTATACAAAGCGCGTTAAGCTCCGCATTGTAAAATTGGTTGTTTTACAAGAACTCTTTCAATAGAAAACGCTCGTCGCTTCAGTCGTCTTCGCGTTTGATTTCTCAAATCCAGGTCTAGGATTTCAAACTCTCGATAGGACGATTCACGAGAAGTTTTCAAAACTTACGGTGCCTAGACTGTATAAATGGTATGTACAGTGAGTATAGGTTAGGTGAATAGAAGAGAAAGCCCGTATACAGCGTTCGCAAGTGAGTTTTCCAAGAAGGGGTTGAACGCAGCGGAGAGGAGGACGTTCTCGTTCCTGGTTCCGTAGTCTGCAGATGCGCAAACCCAGCTCCAACTTCTCGTGCATAGAAATTCCTTCAGCAAAGGGGAAACTCGAACTCGGATTTAAATACCGTACGGTACGCGACTACTGCACAAATATACAACCTTAGAAGCAGTAGGAATAAATTAAAGACAGTCTGGCAATAAGAAAAATATCTTAACCTCCATTCGGTCTTTGCGTATTCAAAATAAGTAACTTCAGATTGAGGTTCAAGTAAAAGGAGGTCCTGAAAAGTTTTTCCTCGTCCGGGTAGAGCCTACATAATATTAGGTGGTCCGAAAAATAACACTTTTCACTTTGGACTTATTTGATATTGGACACCCAACAGGGTTAAAGTTCCGAACGGTAAATACACGAAGGTCTAAAATTTCGAAATTTAATATCTCACCCACATTATTGACAAAATTCGCTAGAATAATTTTCGTATTATTATATTATCTTTTGACTGTTGATTTCTAAAACCATACGATTGATCTCGTGATACCTATTGTGATTTGAATGGGTGAGCGTGGAACGAATTATATCTTTATGATACACGAAATTCGTATTTTCCATCAAAGAAATCTTCCACATCGAAATCTCAACCTGTATTTGTATTATCTTTATTATAGTAATGACCATTTATATTCCTTGTACCTACTATTTCAGTGACTCGTGTTCGAAAAGTAAACCACGCAATCAATGAAATGTTCTGTATCGCTCGTAATTCAAAATGGTCAAATATCTGCAATTACTTTTTATGTGTTTTCAATAATAAATTTTAATGCTCGGAAATAATACATCAACCTAAAGTTTACAAAATCTATGAAACAATGTTATAAAAGAAAAAATTATGTCAAGTGGGAACGTGAACGGTCGTTTTAGGTTGTAATAACGAGTTTTTCATCGGTTTGTCATTCTAATTAAAGTCATGACGTATATTAGCGTTTTTTCTTTGTGTGAATAGCTTGGAAAAGTTCTGCCGGAGTTTGTGGTCGAGGGTTCTTTGCAGTTTCTCACGACAGAGAACATCAGGCAGCAAAGAGAAGCAAGAAACTTTGGTCGGGATGCTCATTAGCACCAAGAGGCATTGGTGGCCTGTAAGAATTGCGTAGCTCCAAAATCCTATCGGAAAGTTCGACCTTTCTTCTTTCCGTTCGCCTAACTAGCTCGATTCTTTTTCTTGCTCGAGACATGACGACGGTAAAGCTGAGGCTTTCGGTAGTTAGAGCTCTCCCCCAGGTTCATCCTACCTTCCAACTGGTGTTGGCTTCGGGTTGGTCGACGAACTGGAGAAAACGAAAGCGTCTCGACGCATCGATGTGCATCGAAGTTTTCCAAACTCTGGTCCGCCAGTCACTCGGCTTATACACACGAAAAAAAAACTAAAAAACAACGTTTACAAACTTTTCTTCCCTCTATACGCTGTACTTGCAGTTTTCAGGTACGGGACAAATATCGGACTAATACCCGAAAAAAGTACTTACAAAGTTTCTGTTTAAACTATATTACCTTTGCTTTTGCTTCCTCGTAGAGGAAGCTTTGTTTTTGAGAAAAAATCTGGAAATTGTGAAAATTAGAATTCACATACCTTTATTGTAAAATTAATGTCAATTATTGAATAGACTGTACTATACATTAATTTTACATTACCCTTGTATACTAGATTTGATATACAAGTTTATGAATGAATTTTCATTCGAAAAAAAAATTAGGTTGACGTATAATTTATTGAAAATTTTTTTTTTCCACCTATTTGTTAATAAAATTTTGCAATTATTAATATGCAAAATTAACCTCCTCCGCAGCTTTTGTATGCTTTATTTTTTAAAGACTTGTTTTCCATCAGAAAGCGTTCGAATTCCTCTCTGAATTCTCACTTTCGAGCGCGTTTACATCCTCAATTAATTTTATTTTTTATTTTCAAGCATGACTGTAAAATGATATGCCAGGTAATATTTAACGGTACCGATTTATCCCTCGGGAGCAAACTAAGAAAGCACGTTGCTTAAAAAAAACTTCAACATTTGGAATCGAGCTACAAATCACCCTTACAGTCGCCGAGGTTAAAAGGATCGCAAAAAAACGAAGTGGAGGTGTAACAGAAACGTTTTCTCCGTGGCGCAAGAAATGATTCCAATTTTTTTGGCCTCAACTCCGTTGATACCGCGTGGGTGAGTGCAGGGTTTTGTGCAGGCTCGATGTATATCTATATACATCGTTGATAAGAAACGGGAGGGGAGTGGGTGGTATGGTGACACTGCTTTTTACGGGGTCACACGAAGGACGGTCGCGCAAGGCTTAATCTAATCCTTGTACGACCTCGCGCGAGCTGTAGGTGAACGAGGTCTATATAAGAAACAGTGAAGAAGGTGTTTGGTCTCGTAGGGCTGAATCCTGGATGAAAAGCTCCTCAAGGACGACGGATCCTCGAATTGTGTCATCAAGGCTTCTGCGAGAGAGTTAACTGTTGCTTCCCTTGCAGAAAATATTTAATACCGTATATTCCACTGGAAAATTAAATTTTCTATCCTTTAATTTGTTGTTTTTCAAAGATTAATCGTGAAACCCTACAGACCGAAAATTGTGAAAACGCAAGGTAACGCAATTGATCTACTCTTATTTTATATGCATAAAAAAAATCGGGTTAAGTTCTAACGTTAGTTTAAACTAAAGTTCTAACTTAGTAAAATGTATAGCCCCAAGTTTGAACTGAAGTTCATATTTCAAGTAAATAGTTCTCTGAAATCAGAGAAGAAAATTCAATTCATCTATTTCTTTGAATCAAAGAAACTTTTTCTCTCGGTGTATAAATTTGACCATAAGAGGAAATTGACAAGCGTCTCTTTATTTTTCTTCACATTTTAAGAAAACGGCTTAATCCAAAGATATTTTCAATGACAATTGAATAAAGCGAACTCCAGACTTATGAATATTATTACGTAAATACACTGAGAAAAAAAAATTGTTAGAACCAACGAAACCCGTGCTTTCGGCCGGCGAAATAAATATCCGTTTGATCAAAAGAAATATTCAATTGATCGAATCGGCTGGTGATACTATTAATAGATGTTTCGATCAACATTGTCAAATATTTTGTCCAATCGACCAAATATGTTTTTCGCTGCCGGCAAACGCACGTTTTGTTGATTTTAACGATTAGTTTTTCTCAGTGTAACGTTCACTACGTCACAAATGCAATATCGGTATTTACCTTATCGTGATGGAAAATGTGAACTTTGGATTTGATATCGAATAACACAATGTCTTGCTTATTTTGATCCAATCTTTTATCAGTTATAAACTTTCGAATGGAAAATCTATAGTCCTGTTAAATTCCATTTTGAAAACTGAATGTGAAAAAAAATGTCGGATCAAGATTTCACATTCCATTCATTTACCAGTGTGCTGTCTGTCAAGTTTCAATCGCGCCTATGCGTAGCAGTCGATTTTTTTTTTTTTTTTTCGACAAAACCAACGAACAATTTCGACGATGCTTTTCCATTGTATTTTTTTTATCCGTTCCCAACGCCGCCGTCACTCTCGTTCAACGCCATTCTACAGCCCTTTTTCATCCCTTCCGCTTGGCCGTCCTTCCGACAGCTCCCAAATTAAACCCCTGTCACGACACGTTTTCGGGACTACGTTAGGTTCTTCGAAGAGAACTTTATTGCGGAAACTGTGCTCGGTAAACGTTTAGTGTAATTTCGTGTTAGATGGTCAGCAATTACATGACTTTTTTTAACGCTATCCGCAGAAGCATTTTTCAGCATCCAAGTTCGTTATCATGCAGTAGCTTCCAAAGGCTTCCAGCAAACTTGTACATTAAAACTTCCGATGTACATCCTGAAATAAAAGATTTCTTGTAATTGAATTTTTTGCTTTAATTGTCATTGACTGTACCAGTAGAATAACTTTCGATATCCTGCGCAAATAAATCGTATGAAAAGAGCATCCGAATATTATTAAAATGAAAAGTAAAAAGAATATGTGCTGTTGGTCGAAATTGTACGGTAATAATACTTATTAAGTATGCAGTGAGAATCCAAAAAAAAAATATTCGAGATTTAACAAATGTAATTTCAAGATGAATGAATTTTAATTAAAATTAATCTATTGAGTTTAAAAATGTTTGATACTTGAATATTTTTTTATATACTCATTTCATACTTAATACTGGAATATGAGTATAATTGGAGAACGATATCGTCCAATACGACATACTTCTCCCACTTTCTATCTGAATATTATTATTATACTATTTTCATACTATTTTCTTTTTGCGCCAAGTATAATATGATGTATAAATATTCCACAATCTGGATGTGCATGATATTCATTCGTGCCATACGAAATTTGTGTACAACCATCAGCATCCGCTTTGGAGTTAGCGTTTCGAACGAGTTGTCGAAATAAAACGATTGAGTTACGTCAAACCGCGAGGATTAATAACCGTCCCATTGCGACTCTGCAGGAAGCGCCCGTCAATTGCTTTTAATGAAGCCGTCATGTATCGAGATGTATTGCTAGTACTTTCGATGTTTTGGTGCGTGTATTAATGAATGTCTGATGGTGTTCCGTATGGAACGTTTCGAAATGGTAATCACCGATTAAACAAAAACCCTCTTGGATTCGGTCGATCGGGTAAGATAGACTTGGCAAGGGTTATAGCTTGTGGAGAAATATTTCAACACCCTACAAGGGATAGAACGGGTCCTACCCAGAGTGATTTTTTGTAGGTAAAAATCCATTACGCTTGGCTGACTAAAAGGTGAAAGTAACTAGAATGCGCGGGATTGATGGCTCCTCCTCTACGTGTTTTTGACAATTTCAAACCATTGTTCGTAGATTTTGAGCTGCTTAATAAAATATGTTTTCATCGTTTGTGTATTTCTATTGAATTTTTGCGCTGTCAATGTGCACTTATCGCTAATTAGTAACCACTGCAACGTCCTTATTCACTAAGGATAATTGATAATGGAACTCGGGTCGAATTTATAATTCTTAACCTAAGTTCTTATTTAGAAATGAGACAAGCAACGTATTAATATCGAAAACAATTGTGTACTCTTTCTAATAACGACGAAGATTAGTCTTATAATAAACAGAGTAATTGAATCGGTTGAACTCTAAATAAGCCTTATTCAAACTTGTATAGATCTGTGTTTCCGACGAGTTTCGAACAAACGTATTCAACTTGTCAAAATGGTAATCGCCGATGAAACAAGATTCCTCTTGGATTGGGTCGATTGGGTGAGATAGGCTTGGTAACGGTTAGCTTGTGGGCAGATATTTCAACACCCTGCAAGGGATGAAACAGACCCTACTCAGATTGGTTGGATATTGGTAGGAATCCATTGTGGCTGGCTGACTAAGAGGAAATGGAACTGTAATGCGCAGGATTGATGGGTTCTCCTCTACATGTTTCGGACAACTACAAGCCATTGTTTGTAGATTTCAAGCCGCTTCACAAGACACGTCTTCACCGTTTATTTGGATTCCGCTTGATTTTTGAGCTGTAAGTGACCAGTTTTCACTCAGTCGCAACAAACACCGTAAAGTCCTCATTAACTAAGGATAATAGATGATAGATCGATCCTCTCGGTAAGACTTTGTTTTTTTTTTCAGACAATTTCGAAGCTTTATTCCCAGGGTCGAAGTTGTTTGACAAGCTTTCGTCTTCCATTTGGATTCTCATTGATTTTTCAGCTGCTAACATGTTCTAATCGCTAATTAGACATCAATACAGAAATGTTGAAAAGCGGACTACGCAGCAACCATTGATCTTCATTTCCTGAAGAGCATGTGTCAAAGGGTACAAGCTGACCTTTGCCTCAAGCATCCAATCAACTAGCATTATTTCACATACCTTATCTGCTTCTCGTCATAGGATTCCTTGATTTCTACACGAAGGGAAACGTTTGAGATTCTCCCCTGAACTTGTTTAAAGTTATCGGAAGTTATGTTAGAAAACTGCAATTCAGGCTCAAACGTTTGTGAAGGATTATAATGCGTATCTCGTTCTACCACAGACAAGAATATGTGTCACTTCGCCGACGCATAAAAAATATATCAAGATGATTTTTTATAATCAACTCAAGACTTACTTGCAGTTTATTGCCATATGCGAGTTATAATGTAAACAACTACTCGGTGAATAGGAAACACCTTCATTTCTAGACGTGTATTTTTTTTTTGTTTAGTTTAGAGGACCCTAAGATTATCCAATCTTTTATAAGATCCCAGCACCTATGAACAAGAAGAACTTTGCAATTCAGGCCTAAAAGTTTGTGAAGGACTAGAATGCGTATCTTGTTCTACCACAGACAAGAATATGTGTCACTTCGCCGACGCATAAAAAATATATCAAGATGATTTTTTATAATCAACTCAAGACTTACTTGCAGTTTATTGCCATATGCGAGTTATAATGTAAACAATTACTCGGTGAATAGGAAACACCTTCATTTCTAGACGTGTATTTTTTTTTTGTTTAGTTTAGAGGACCCTAAGATTATCCAATCTTTTATAAGATCCCAGCACCTATGAACAAAAAGAACTTTGCACTTATCCAACGCCTAATATTGATATAACTCATAGAAGCTCGTGATTATTTAATCGGCGTTCGCAAATGTGGCCATGACTTTGCAACAGCAGCCGCTACACCTGATGCCTTTTACCTTGCGAGTAATTGTGGACTTGCCGGCGGCACATCACCGGAGAAGATGAAAACCAGTTTTTAGCTCCTGAAGCAAAAGGCAACGGGCGGAGAAATGACTCAAGTACTTACGACCGGAGACCGACCCTGATCGCTAACCACAAGCGTATTACTACCATTACTACTACTGCGTTAATCGTACTAATACCACGATTTCAGGCTGTCCCTTGCATCGTCCTACATGCAGGGCCTTCCATATTGTTTCGACTCGAAACACTGCCAAGAAAACCAAAGTTCTTGTTGTTTAACGCACCATTTTAGTGCGCTCAAGACTGCAAAGACTTAAAACTCCTTACAAGACTGCAGAATTATAATCTTCGATATGTTTCTGATGAGATTTTAATTTTAGATTCTCAAAAGGAAGTGCATCATTTACAGAATTCTTTTTAATGACTGTTTTGGTGACTTCCGTTCAAACTTACACAAATGTGTTTCTTCATCACGATACGCACGCTTCAGCATATAATCTGTGAGCAAATTTTTATTTAAATAAAGTTTACCGCATATACATTGGCGAGAATCGGCACAAAATTCTATAAATCATCTTGAAATAAATAATAAATAATAATTCACGAAAGCAAAGCTATGCTATGAGGAGGCGAAAAATCGTAAAAAATTCAAATTGTGTTTAATAAGTACACATCTAAAATATTGCAGTTTCGATCGGAAGGGTCAAGGGCCAGAGCCAGCTAGAAACCAGGTGGAATGCCCTATATCCACTTGTAGTGTACAGGGACGATCATTAGCGTAAAGGGACAAGGCATGCACAGCAGCAAGTAGTTGACGCTGTAGCGTTCGACGTCGTTAGGCCTCGATCGTTCCCTCGTTATCTTCTGGCAAGTAATCCGGCTGCTGGTGATGTTGGCCGAGCTCCGCTGCCGCACTGTGATGCGCGACTCTGGTACTGCAGTCTCATCTCTGTTCGAGCAGCAGCAGCAGCTGCTACCACGTCTCGAAAAAGAAAAAAAGAAAAAAAAGGATCGTCAAGAACTGCGGAGAGAAGGTCCGAAGCCCGCAGCGTGTCGAGTATCAGGTATAGAGAAGGAGGAGAGGCTACATTGGTTGTGTAGCAGCTTCCCTAGCAATTGTTGCAACAGCAGTGACCACCCGATAGTCGGAAAACCAGTAAAACGTCTATGAGACCTCGACTTGCGGGGGAGGGAAAAACGATTACGTGGAAAAGAGAAGAGGGTCGGAAGGAGGAAATGAAAAAAGTTCAATTTCGGTTCTGCTGGATGAAACCGACCAAGTTTTTCTTTTGCCCTTTATGCCCGTGGGTTGTTTAACTGAAGGCTGTACAAAGTAATGGTGATCGTGTTGAGGTGAAGTACAGCTCGGGGAATAAAAAGTAACGGGGTTCTTTATTACTGGTTAATAATTGGTGTCTTAGTGTTAATGAAGTTCATAATATTGTTTCATCTGAGGGAACTTTTTCTTCGTTTCCTTTTGTTGAAGGTACTAAAAAATGTCTGTTAGTAAAGTGTGACGATAGGCCATCAAACTTTTGAGCCATTTTTCAATGTTTTTGTTTGATTGTGAAAAACATTTTAAATTCGATTTGAATAAAACGACGGACTTTGTTAGATGAATGAGATGATTCTGAAACACATTGTTTCCTCATTTTGCATGGTTCGCAGGTTTACTTTTTAGAGAAGTATGTTGATCAATTTTGACTTATATGGAGAAAGGTATGAAAGGTGCAAAAAGTATTTTGAGTAGTATTTTGGGAAGTACTTAAAAATGTATTTTAAGTACAAAAGTATTTTGTATTTTAAAATACTTGAATTATTTTGTATCTTGTATTTTGAGTATTTTCATGTATTTTCCCGAGCTCTGATTATGAGCACAATCTTAAAGATTGATAAAAACGTGAAGAAAAGCCTCGTGGATATCCTTTAGGCGTTGGGAACGACGCTTTCACGACTTGTATCTCATTCTCTTGAGCCGTCGTTGATTCTCGAGTCTGTGCACATCACCGGATGCAATTCCCCGCTCAAGTTGCAATTTTCGTTAGGTTTAATTCTCGAGCATTGCGAGTCGGTAACGACTCACGATTAGTGACTCTGAGGTTTGGCGAGATCCGAGGGGAGTAGAGAAGGGAAATTGGGAGACAAGCAGCCTGATCTAGCACGCGGATGTCTCCTCAGCGACTCGACTCTCTCCTTCATTGATAAATCGTTCTTGATTCCGTATACCATTACAGCAGAAGTGCTTTTTGCTCTCTCTCTGTATGTAGGACATTTCACCGACTGTCAGTTGGCATCCGGTACCAAATTCCACTGCTCGCATTTTTTTATTCCATGTTCTGCAAAAAACTTGAAAACTTTCTTCAGTTATATGTAAATTGAACCTTCATTTATCATCTATTTATTTGCAGAAGCAATAAAAACCAATGCTTGGATATTTATCGGTGTCAAACTTTTTTTTCAAGTCCATACTTGTGTTAATTGTACTGTTTATTATAATTTTTCTTTGAAAATAAAATTTCTACATTACGTAGAAATTTTATTTTGTAGAATATGTAGAAACGTAATCAAATTTTTACACTACGATGGAGAACATTGTTTTTTTTTTGTAAATAGTGAAAGCAAAGGAATTCTACGGAAAAAAAATTAAACATCTAAATTCGTGTTCAGCTACAGAAAAAGTTGAGTAATAAAATAATACAAAAATATATATAACCGGGGCTGAAGGACTTAAGTCGATTATCTGTTGGCAATACAAAAAGAAAAATTTTTCAAATTTGGCGCATAGAAAATCTGTTTGGAAATATATAACGAAGAAAGTATTCTCTATAAATGTACTTTTACTACTACTCAAAATAAACATTCTGCTCACCTTTGATGATTAAAACAACACCATAAAAAGAAAAACGAATTGATGTGGATCGTCCTACATGAATGAACTCTTTCTACGCAATTGAGGCAATGACATTTTTACTACCAGAAAAAAAAATCCATTTTCTCTTACCTAGCGGTGGATTTATCTCAAGCCGCGCATCCCACGACCCAATATTCTAGTCAACGCTTAAATCTCTTGAAAAAGAGCTTTGGAACTTCTACAGATTCAACTTCCAGTTCAGCCTTAATTCACTATAAGACTTGGTATAAGCCGCGTATCTAGTTTTATCAATATACAGTGAATCTATGGATAATCCTATAACGATGTTGTTCGTCGATCAGATCTCATATTTCGCTGAAGTTGTTCCTCAACTTCCGTTAAAAAAAAATTCAAATCCATGTAATTTTAAAAATAACTCTCACCATTAAAAAATTCTATTTTTTAAATATCATAAACTAAAAAAAATTCTCAAAAAAATTTCATTTCAATAAAAACAAAGTCGAATTGACAAATAACTATTGAGAACTCTCGGCTCGTTTGGAATAGAGCTTTAGAACTTGAACAGGATCAACATCTAGTCCCGACTTAATTCACTATAAGACTTGGTATAAGCCTCGTATCCAGTTTCAACAACATATAATACCATCAGAACATATTGAATCTATGCATAATCCTCTAACGATCTTGTTCGTCGTTCAGATTCGATATTCGGTCTCTGATACTCGGAGTTCCAAGATACGCATAAGCTCTGATGCACGTGTATTCCACTAGGACGACAGTAACGCGTTCATTATTGCCTCGAGAGATATTCGAGCGACGTGGCCTATGATAGTAGTAGTAGTAGTAGTAACTGTTGATACCGTAGAATGGTAACGTCGCGGAGGAGCATTTGTGTGCCGCTGCTGCTGCTGTTGCATGATCCCATCGTCGCGCGTGTTGCCAAAGTGTCCTGGGTAACCGATACTAACGACCACCGGTACCGACGCGTTACGACCCCTCGATCCATGCGGTGCACTCCTAAGTACCAGGTCATTCTCTTTGTGCTTGTGTGTATGTGTTTGTATGTGTCGATAGGTCCCAGAGAATTGAGTTTATCTAGTGAGTGGGTATGTCGTTATAAAGTTTCCGGTTGCTTCGATTTCCCCTTGCGCACACAACGCTAGCAAACCACATAGTGTCCCGATACCTCAAAGTGTCTTAAAACTACACAAACTCGCGATACAATCCGACATTCAATGAGCCTTTGTGGCGATAAGAGGAATTTACCCGTTTCTGTCGATACACTGCTGAATAGAAATTCTATCTGTCGAAGTACCAACTCAAAAACATTCTATGTGATTTTTTTGCAGATTTTTTAAACCGATATTTAAATAACTTGCAGTTTTTTTTAAGGACATTATCTCGGAAACTCAGAGTTGATGAAACAATGTCTCGACATAAAAATTGTTGTTTGATGCTACCTATTGAATGACGTTCAATTTTACATTAAAGGTAATCAATTTTAAAAAAATGAAAGGCGAGGGAATTTTTTTTTTTCAATCAAAAACCGATACTTTATTTGGCCTGGGTAAAAATGAAATAAAATAACGCTTAACCGTACAATTAATTTCCGGTTTTGGAAAAAATAATAACTTTTCCACCCATAAGGCGCTTTATATTTTTGGAATTCCGAACTTGTGAAAAAATGTTCACTCTAATTCTTCCGTCTTTATTCTAATTCAAATTAATTTCGAACAAAGCTGTTCATATATTCTACAATATCGTAATAATATCCCATTGTAATAAATATCGAACTTGATGAACATTTCCGACTTGAAATATCTGAATAAGAAAAGGATACAAAATAAAACCTTGCACGTTGATTTCTCATTATATTTGGCAAAGCTTTCTAATATTAATATTACAGAGCTTTCTCTATTAGGAATACAAAATCTACTGATATACTTCCTTATAAAGGTAGCTTTGTAGAAAGCGAAATATTATGAGAAAGCAATGTGTAAAGTTCCATTTTTCGTCTTTCTTTTCGTTAAGTTTCAACGAAGATTTTTTTTCATATCGTCTTTAAGGTAACGAAAAATGCTTAGTACCGCCGTTTATCATGATAAGAAGTAATTGACCTGAAATTTTTTATTTCCAAATTGGTGGATATTCACAATTTTGTTCATAATTAAGATTAACGAATAAGAATTCCCATCACTGGAATTATTTCTTTGAGTCAAGAAATCCAAGAAGCATTACCAACTTTGAGTGGAGTATATTTTTTCCACTTCAAAATGTCGTTTTCCAGACTGAGGCAGTTCGATAGAGTTATATTCGTAGTTTGCACGCCTGACTAGACCATAAGTGTCTAACGATTACTAATTTACCGAAAGCCAATTAAAGTTTTAACGATCTACCTTCATTGGCCTTCTCCACTTACTCGCGTAGAATACGCCGCATAACTACGTGTCTGCTCGACATCTTTGGACCTCGACCCCAAGTAGATCGTGCTGCAATTTCGCCTTGTCCCATCGCCGAACTCCATCTCTTTCTCCAGTGACCTCACCTCTCTCCTTTTCCCTATCTTCGCCCTATCTTCCTGCTCGACAAGGTCGCCTGCACCTAATACTTCTTAGGAGTTTATTTGTGGATCTCGTTGCACCTTACATGACTTCCTGGTCTTCTCGACACCATCGAATGATTGACTAGAAGGTCGCAGAAGAGTCCACTTTCATATCATTTCAAAAGCTGAAAAAACAACACTTTACTAGCTCATAAACTTTGTAAGAATTGCAATATTGGTTCGCAATTCTGTTTATTTAAATAAGGAAAAAAAATTCAAATCAAATAATAGCAGGCTCTCGGAAAAATGAGAATGTTTATGTATTCCAATTTCATTTCATTAAAATCTAATAAGACTTTTGTGTGGGTGTACAGTAAAGTCGATAACATCCTACCGGATGTTTATAAGCATTCATGTGCAGAATAATAAACCCAATTACGGTAATAGACTATACGATATATTATTCCTAGTTTTTTTGAAGTCGTATTCGTTATTTTAGTTCTGTTTCGATAAGCGATAGCTCATTTTACTACATAAATTTCAAATTCTCTATAATCTAGCCTGTGAGGATTTATAATAATATTGATTTTATCATTTTATGAAGAAAAACGAATTTGAAATCCAGTACATGTCCAGTTTAATGGTACTCCATTAAAGGGACTGTACTGATGATGCTTTCTTAAGGAGACCAAGTCACCTGAGAAATATTTTTTTGAATACATTTTTTATTTTTATTTTTTAATTTCGATTCTATATTATGTTGAACACATACGCACTAAATTTTGGACCGAAATACCAAAAAAATATTAAAAATTACAGGCATTTGAATGATTTTGTAAATGTAAGTTTATTTTTTATTACAATACTTTCTTTTTTTACATATCCCGTATGTGATGAGAAAGTAAATTATGAGAAAGTAAAAACCCCCGCAACCGAAAAATTGATTCCGTGTAAGAAAACATTGCATCGAATTGTCAACTATTCTTTATGAACCATCTTATCAATAATTTATCTACATTATTATCATACAAAAACAAGGATTTTGGAGGGCGTTACCAATTTGTTCAAGTGTGAGATTCTTCTTGAACCTGCATTTTCACTGTATTTCCTGTGTCTCAACTGCTACTCACCTTTCGACTACATTGATTTTCCGATTCGCTACTTCGTGTTAGTCGCAACGGGAGTTGCATGAGACATAAATTATTTATGAACGGTCACGACATTAATCGTGAGATTTATATATCCCTGATGGCTTTCATACTCATTCTTGCGGTCCAAGCTTTTTCTATTTCGCCCAGATTTTATTAGCATGGCTGCAAAGGGGAGCTTATTGCGCAGTGAGTTAATAAAATCTGGACAAAACATAGAAAAAGCTACAACGAAAAGGATGAGTAGGGTACATACAATCCACGGTTATTTCCGTAAGCGTTCATAAATAATTTATATATTTTGTGCTTCAGTTATCGCTCGAGCGGAAAGCTATATATTCAAGCTTGGTTTTCATATGGAAAATCGCGCTCTGCAGAATAAAGTTTGCAAAATCTCCGGAAGAACATTTAGTTTATAACCACCACAGATTGTTATATAAAAAAGAAACACAATTTCTCAGAATGCGAGTCCGTTGTGATTTTTCAAAAAATTTACATTCTGACCAAAATTTGACGATGATCGATTTTTTTGTCTAATATGTTCTCAAGAACGTTGAAAAGTTGCTTAACTAAATTTTGTAGGTTTAGATGTTTACATTTTTGTATTACTCTAAAGAGGATAAAATAAAAATAATTCTACAAAAATTGCAAAATGCCTGACTAAAACGGGAGCTTTTTTAATAAACAAATTGGGTAAAAACATATGTTAGTCGGGAGATTTTCACACCAAATGACCAACAAATGTCCCAGAAGTGATACACTAATGCTTTTTAAGATTATTTCTAAATTTTCTTACACACTTTGTTCATTGACCAAGCTCCTCTTCTGGTCAGGTGTTTTTTATTACTTAAAAAATCATTTTTTTGAATTCACTTTTTTTTTCTCCAACAGTTTTATTAATTTTATTCCTAACAAAAAAGGACTCGTTCCATGTTGTATTGAAAAAACTTATTTTCCAACATTAGGGTAAAAGTACCGTTGTATTTATGGCCATCTTAGTACCATAAACTCGATCCATTTATGACCATACCTATTGCATGTAAATTCTAAGCAATGAATATTCAATGTTAAGCTCGCTTTAATTATTGTAGAATAAACTAATTCAGTAATTTCTCTAGATTAAAGTAATAATGAATTAACCTATACATTTTTCGTGTGGTCACAAATGGTACGTCTACCCTACATAATTTTATAAAATTTCTAACAAAGACCGATCCTCTTCAAGTTATATTCACAAGCTACAGCGATAACCCTTATATATTCCGCAAAATAAAAAATTCCCCATCACGAGATATTTACTCTCATTTGAAAGGATATCACATAACGAGAGAAAAATAATTCCTGCGTTTTCTTGTCCGTTATATAAATGGCTTTCTACCACGTATAGCCAACATATATAGAGATACCAACGTGGAATTTGGAAAAGCGACAATCCTAACGGTAACTGGATAGAGCTTTTCTCTGGTGCCACAGCTTTTCTCTACACGCCCTCGTCCTTCGACCCTCTGCGCCTAGTTGGCCGAGCCAAGCTCAAGCTCTATAGGCGTTCGCGCTCTGCATCATACCACCGGAAGTCCATAGTATAGTATACGAAAGCTTCGGAACGACATATAACGTTATGCTGGTTTTACTTCGTTCGGAACTCACTCGAATTCTCGTCTTTATCGTTGGATTACGCGAAATGCAGATGGCCCACCACTAGCACACAGGGGGTTGGTCTGTGGGGCTCGCGACGAGGATTTCCCGATTATTTATTACCTACAGTGGGGGTCCATTCCGCATGAACGTGCAAACCCATTCGCGCCGATGGTCTCCACCATTCGACCTGTCTGCCATTGGGCTTTCTATTCGCGGTTCCATACTATACGTTCTACACTCGCTTTCGTCATTTTTCAACGCCACGTAAATCCGGAAAAATCTCCAATGGCTGCCACAAAGAATAAGTTTATTCGAAAAATATCGTCAAATATCATCATTTAAAATAACAATATTAAAATAGTATATTGTGCAACAAGTGCGTAAAGCAGGTTATTTCCGCAGGAGTTGCACATACTATTTTTTGTAACAGCGGTGCGTAAAACGGGATTTTTATCGGGGTGGTTTCGCGTGCGTAAAGTACTCGTTTTCCGGCTTTAAATTTTTTTATGTTTTATTACGAATGTCGTAAATGTAATTGACTTGGACATGAAATGTAAAATAATTACATTTTCGTTTGTACACACCCGTCGTGAGATAAATCATTCTTTATTCACTTTTCAGAGCCCCTTTTGCACCGGATACGTTGAAATTACGCATTTTGTGCATAATCGCAACTTTACTCTTTATTGCTTTTATTTCTCTTAGAGGGAATGAAATATCCATACAGGCATGAATATTCTAACTCGCTGAACCGTTTTTATCAATTTTCATGAGAATCGAAATGTATGCAGGCTGCGAATTAAATCTGATTTGAAAAAGAACTCTACCGCTCACAAAACTTTTAATAAAATAGATTTTTTTTAAATATCTATTTTTCAAAATAAATTGGTTTGAATAAATTCTAATCATATTTTTTGTTTCAACGATAAATACTGCGTCAAGCGTTTTGGTAATCGTCTGTGAATCTGCGAACCATTTATGCCAGAGTCACTATTGGCTTCGTTTTATCTTTAGCACGAACAAAAAATCTTTACCGTCACCACAAAGAGCGCAATGTCAGGGGATGCAAAAGTCGATCGGAGCGCATTTATGCTTTGGTGTCCAATCGCAATTTACGGTGTCGCAGCATTGGCATAGTAGAGAAGCACACATTTTGCACCTTGGTAAAACGAAGACCTGTAATATAGTGAATGTAACATGGCAGATTTATAGGGCGCGCGGTTCTCGTTCGTTTATACATATAAATTTTCGTAGGCTATCCGTCTCACTTTCTTTTCCTCTACAATCGAATCGACTTTCTCACTCCAACCTTTTCGCGTTTATTGATTCAATCTATTATACCGAGGATACGTGGTTCATCGTGGACCACCATGCTTGCTCCCCATCAATATAGTCACGTGCTTTTTGTTTTGTTTTTCCTATCGTAGATTTTTCCGTGTTCCACGCTTATTTATTATCGGCCAGAATTTATGTGGCGTTGACATCGAGATGCAACCGATGACGAATAATAGCCCAGATTTACCGCCCAACTTTTTAGGGAATTTAAATATCAAACGCAGCGGAAAAATATTTTTTTATTCAACCGGGTCAATTTTTTAATTCACCGCATTCAACCATTTTTTCGTCGGAAATTTCGTTTTGAATGTCAGCGACTTTGAAATATTTTTATTTCTGTCGGATCTAGTTCTTGCGTAATTTTGTTTTTTCGAATCCTAAAAAGTGATTCTTTTTCCATAACATTTTTTTTGAGGGCACGTATTGAAGGTATAATTTTTTGAGCCTGCGGCGCGTACCTTATTTTTATGGTTTTTTATTTATTTTTATTTTATTAATAATCTCATAGTATTATTAATACTATGAGATTCAACTTCCACATTATGTAATAGCCGTCTCAACAATATTACATCAAAATTTGAATCGCCTGATCACTAAATATTGGAAATACTAACAACTCTGAGTGCAATTTAATAAAATGTAAAAAACAAAAAATAATGACCTGAAGGACTAAGGTCGATGACCCATTGGACAAAGAATGCGTTAGTTTCAAGTGAAAAAAATGAATGCTTGTATGACTATTAATAAAAATATATAAAGTTAAGAATTATTATTATTGCTTAAGCTTTGTGTGTGATTGAGTTATACTGAACATTGTACAATCACGGTTTGGTAGGAACAGCAGAAAGAGAAAGGCCGTGTCCGGAGGATATTAGTGCAATCCGCCAGTTTCCGATTTTTCATAACTCGTCAGAAATGAGAAAAAAATGTTATTTTTATATGTGCAAGTACGCCTAAGGCGGTCTCACATAGTCCGATACAGAAGCACACAAAAACACCATCTCGTATTGAACTGAAAAAAAAAACAAAGCTAAATAAAATGCGAACATTTTGTTGTTTATTTTTGTCATGTATGCGGAAAAACTATCGATTCTCTCTCAGATGAATGCATGGGATAACAGACTTAAATCGTTTCCAACGAATACCACTGAGGCGGATGAGTCGCTGATCGTAACCAGTTACTGTAGGTTATGTTTGCTTTAAATTGCATCGACAAAATGTCATGAAATTATAATGAGAAACATCCATTGATCGGAGTTACAACAGATTTTATAGCGTTCTTGACTTTTCAGCTTCCCTTCATTCTTGATTTTAAGGGCGAATTGAATGCCACAATTCCGGCATTTTTACTTCATTATAAACCGAGCCATATTTTTGGAATTTGACCTTTTTTAATATTATTCTCTTCGATTGATATCGACAGAGATAATGCGTAGGAACGAAATGTGTTGGAAAAGTTTTCATTAGATCGGTTGTGTAGGAAGGAAACCGGCTGTAATACCACTGTGGAGTATCGAATTGTGTAGTAAAGAATGTGTTGGATTAAAATGTGTAGGAACGACATGTAGAGAAAAAAGCGCGTGAAGGTTAGAAATGTGAAGGAATACTGACGCGTAGTATCGGTGTTGTGGATCTACAAGTCTAGAGTTCTACCTTACCGACACGATATTCTCTTCGATTGATATCGACAGAGATAATGTGTAGGAACGAAATGTGTTAGAAATTTTTTTCGTTGAATCGGTTGTGTCAGACTAAAATCTGCTGTAATGCCCGTGTGGAGTATCGGATTGTGTAGTAAAGAATGTGTTGGATTAAAATGTGTAAGAACGACACGTGGAGAATAAAGCGCGTGACGATTAGAAATGTTCAGGAATACTGACGCGTAGTATCAGCGTTGTGGAGAAAGGAATGTGATGGATCTGCGCTGTGGTGAACAGAAATGTGCGGTAAAGAAGGGCTGCCTATTAATTTAAAAAATGGTCATATTTCAAGGTCCCATTCTTTCACACGCAAATTCAAATGTTCCTCTTTTTTTTAATGTACCGTCACGAATATTTAACGTATGCACAGGAACAATTTTACGGAATGCCAAAGCTGTATATGAAAAACAAATGAACCCATATAGACATCCGGGTCGGGGAGTTCAGTGAGCTGGAATTACGTAGCACCATGTGCACATATATGCACCGTGAAGTACCACTAGTGTGTTATAGCCATTGTTGCTATGATACCTGCAATTTAAGCGATTTAAAAGTGATTCGATCGCTTTCATTTCGCACTGCAGAAGCGTGTGACGCTGCAGAGCGGTAGATTGTGCGGTGTATAACATGTGCGTACCGCGAGGCCGCGTTTCGAGTGCTCCAAACCAGCTCGAACCTTTTCGTACAGGTTCGCAGCCGTCCCACGTGGTCATACATGGTACAAATTGAAACGAGCGTTTTCCATGGATGCACGGTTTAACTGCCAGGTGTAAATTGAAGAGCATTCGCGTTTCTGGTGCTCGACGCTTGCTGGCAAGGCCTTTACACAACGATTGGGGGGGAGGGGCGGGGGGGAGGGTGAGCCAGAATGCTATTGACGAGTTATATGGCCCGTTCAGAGTCCGGCGCGACGACCGGAGCCTCAACACCGTAATCGCCCAAGTGGACCGAAATGGAGCAATCTGTCGAAACGAATCCGTTTTTCGGACACACCGAACCGGTTTGTGTCAGTTTTGCGTCGGTGCTCAGGAAACGGAAAATCGATGGAAGCGATGAAACGCACGTTCAACGACTTTGATTCGGTGTGCTTAAATACACTGCATTTTTTTTGCACGCGATAGCGAAAACGCTTCTCCGATTTCTTTTCAAATTTTTTAAAATCTTTTGATTATCCTTACAATTTTTTTTGCGTAAAAATATCGATTACAAAATTCCTCTTACGTTTATTAAAAAATATATTTCCTAAAAAAAAAACAAGTAAAAATAATGAAAATATATTCAGTGGCTTATAATTTATTTTGGGACGGGACAAATTGGCACTTCAAGAAAAATCATACTGTCATATTCTGCTACTGTAAAATATTTTTTCCACTTAATATGAAAAAACTTATATTTTAGTATCATGCGGCAGAAGGTTGTTGATGGTAGTGGCGAGAAAAGCCAAGAAAAAGAACCGCGATAACGAAAATACTGGGTATTGTCCTCACCGAGGTATGTGGGTCATTCTCTATCGTATACGACATAAATTTCAACGTTTAATTACCACGCTCCAGTGGTGCTCTCCCCTCCCCCTCCCCTCTCCTCCTCTAGTTCTCTTCCTACAGCAGCTCCTATCTGATTTTGTATTGTATGACTAAGTTATGATACTAAAATGGTAGGCAGGTTGAAAAACAAAAAACTGTACTCGTAAATATATGAGTACTATATTTCTCGAAGCCAGTCTGTAAAATACTCTTGACCTACATACCTTTTAATGAACTAACATTCAGATTTGAAAAAATTGCAATGTTTAGGCTATACTATTTGTTTGATTAAATAGTTAAGTGAACTAAAGTCGTTCAATGCTGATACTTAAAGTTAATTTATTTTCAAGTATTTAATTAAATATCACATAATTTAATCTCTCTCTTTCATTAAAATGGTGTCAGTTCGTCTCGGCTCGATTTGCTTCGACAATATATTTCTTGCGGTTCGAACCGCTTCGAAGTTTCCTCTGAGGGATGTTTGCTTGTTTTTTAGACGCTTCCACTAGTTGTATTGGTATGCAATATGTACACGTGTACATCCCTCTGCGGAACATCCCCCTACTCGAATATTACCTACGCGGGGTTACGTAGGGCAAAGCAACGTCTGCTCTGCTAGCCTGTTAAATATTTATAAAACGTTCGCAGTTTATAAGTGAAGCAGGAGCTTATGTTTGAGATCGGCTGGGAGTTTCGTTCTTGCAAGGCGCACATTCTAGCTTCTGATGGCGGATATGGTGATGCAAGGGGTGCTACCGCACACAGCCCTATCATACACACCACGTAAAACCATGATTTCCATTTAATATGTCCATGAATATATCGCACAGAAGAGAAGCGAAACTGCTGCACTACGGAAGGATTTTCCAGAGTTTATGCCAAGACGATCTCGGTTTCCGAATTTCCCGTCGAAAATGAAAGATATTATAATTTTTAACATTTTTTTTTTCTTGGAATATTAAGAATTTCAGTTCCCAATAAAAAGTTATGCTTAAGAATGTTAATTGAATTTTATTCATCATTATATAAAAATCTGCAAGGTGAAAATTCGCGAGGTGCTTCCTCATTATTTTTTGGTCATGAACAAGAAAAAAATATGTTGATCGATTTTGGCTTCTTCATAGACAAAGTTTTGTAAAAGGCACAAAATAATGAGGGACATTTTTTAAAGTTTTTCCTCTGCAGGCTTTTTCATTGCTTCATCGACAAGAATTATTTAGCTCATTAGCTAAAAAAGTTGCGGTGTTTATTTTATTGTCAAAAATGTGTACGAAATAACGAATTTTGGATATGTGTTCTGCTTAAAACCATCTATTAGACTCAAGATTTTTTTGCAAAAGGCATATCCAAAAATTTGTTTTGTCCTGGGCATTTTTTAAAATAAAAAAAAAATTGAAAATCAAAATAAATAAAAAATCTGAAAAAATGTCATGTTTGATCATGTTTTTAAAATTTCGCTGTATTTTCCGTTCGGAGTTTTCCGCAGCGAAACGTAATATTTGATGTCCAATTTCGTTCAAACATTCATGTGAGTTTTCGCTCAATTTTAGAATTATTAATGTATGATGGTTATGTCGAAAGACGGATTCATCAAAATATCCATCGTTCAATGGTTTCTATTCAATGGTTATTGGATTTTCGGAAAAGTATTTTGAAGATGTCAGATTGACATTAATTGTGAAGGCGACTGGTCAATAAAATTGGTGATGAACCAAAAAATTCAGAAAATTCCAGTGAAGCGAACGCATGCAAAAAAATGGGTTTAGTGAGTTGAAATTCGTACTGGAAAAGCTGCGATATAAAACGCTAGATCTATTCGGCTGCCGTTGTCCAGTTCGTTCAGTTATTTCGCTTTTCGCTACAAACTACATTCCATTTACGCGTTACTCTTCATTAATGTCACTATTTTTTTTGCGTTCTATGGTGAAGCGTTTCACGAATGCAATAGCAAGGAGAAAAACACGTATGTTACGACGAACACAGTCAATGTAGCCGACGAGAGCTTGCAATTTCGGGAACAAAAAACGTTAAAATGTGCTACCGTATTTTTTGCTAGCGGGAAGTTATAAGCTGGGTAAAAGCCGATGTTTCTTCGAAACGAACAGTATTAAGCATAAAAATTCAGAGATAACAAAAAAAAAAACATGAGCGTCGAATTTCTCTTGAATAAAATATAAATTTTTTATTTACAAAATGATCCGCGAACATTTCACAATATTGACATTTTTCACAAATAATGGCCGTTTTCTACATCGCCACAAGAAAAAGCGTAATGTTTTTAATAAATAAATTTCAATATAAATAATTCGTCACATCAGAGTGTTTTCAGTAAAGTGTTTTTTAAAACTGTAAAATAAAAGTAATATCACGAAAATGAAAAAAAACTCCCGAACTTTACTAGAGAAATTTGTTTTTAGTACCTTAATATTTAATAAATAAGAGTCAAGGACTCATTTGCTTCGCTCTGTCACAATATAACTCATGAAACTCCACTCATTTTTCCGTCGCTTGATAAAAACCTCCCCTTAATAAACGACATTCCAAAAATTTTATTCGTGCAGTTCTCCACTGTACTCCCAAAAATTTACGATGAAAACTCCACGCCAGTAACAAAAATGATGAGAAAGTTACGTGTTGTGAATTTCCCAGAACCAACTCTGTCATTACTTAAGTGTACTATAAAATTCTCAGGTTTATCTCACAGTGCACAATTCCACAAACTATTATACAACCCTATCGCAAAAGCCCTGCAGCAATGTCTCGTCAAACTGTATGCGCCTGAATATTTTAAACTCAAAATAATTTCCCCGATCTAACAGATAAAGTGCCTGGAGTCACCACGATGAAAACCCCGAAGAAACAAAACACGAAGGTGTCGCAACCTTTTGCCTAAAAGGCTGACCATCAACATTCCAGGGCATCGTCATCGTGGCCATCATCATTAACCTTGTGCCGTGAATTGCCGTGCATCGAGGGGTGCAGATTCAGTGTACGCGGGTTGTGTCCTGGATTGAGTGGTTCAAGGTCGTGAAAAAAATATTCTAGCAGGTGCATCAACACGACGGTAAAGCGGGTGCGATGTGTGGCATGACGAACCGTCCGGAATAGGAGTTGGCAACTGGACCGGGCGAGCGTAAATAATAACCAACAATAATAATCGAAGGCGAGGTGCCAGGGCTGGGGAGAACTGGGGGTAGGCGCGAGGTATCGCGACCCCCCGAGCGGCAGGTTTGGAGGTCGCGGTAAGCGAGCCTCAAAGCCTCACGATAGGTTGCCTGCAAAGCGCCGGTTCCAGGGGGTCGGCGGAGGGGTCCGGGGGCTCAGGCAGCTCGAGCATGTGCTGCGTCCTCCAGGGTGCGGACAGAGTGTGTCCCTCCACGACGGGAGGGAAGCACAGCAGCAGCGGAGCCGGTAACGGCTCGAGGGGTTCCACGACCCCAGTTACCACCGCTCATGATCTACCCCTCGAGTCCCTTTGGGCTGCCGGACTCGACGAAGGGATGGGCTTTCCACAGAGGTGCTCCTACGCTAATCACCGCACTCTACCGAACAATGCCAACAGTAGCCACACGTTCAATGCCAATTCTGAGGAAATCTGGCGAGACAGGAATCTCAGCCACAGGTAGCTTGTCATTATAGGCCATATTGAGAGGCGACATGTGGATTAAAGTCACTGAGGGGAGAAATTTCATTGATGGCAATGGAGGAACTGGGATGGGGGTCGAAATAGCGAATGATCTAAATAGCGAATGGCTAAAATAGCGGATTTGGAAATGAGGAACGTCTAAATGTAGAATGGCTTCAATTATGGAATTCGCTTTTTCAGCCATTCGCTATTTTGATTGCATTTTAATAAGATGGAGGTCAAAATAGCGAATGACTGAAACAGAGAAGTTCATAATGATGACCCTTATAGATTCAGACGTTCTTAATTTCGAAATTCGTTATTTTAACCATTCACTATTTCGATCATTCGCTATTTTGACTACGTGGCTCGAGATTCCTACCTGTCTAGCGATGATATTTCGATGGACTCAACATTCACTTCACAACTGAATTTCGCGTAATTAAGAAAAAATTTACTCGGCTAACCATAACTGTACTTGCACCCAGCGAGTTTTACTCCCCGAGTAAAGATTTACGTGGCCATTCATCTATGTCGCGTCTCAATGTTGGTTTCCCGCTAGGTTCCCGAAGCTCTGTGTAAGCTAATAGCAAATGTAAATCAATATGTGGACCCGTTCTCCGTAACAGAACCCCGACGACTTCGACGGGTATTGGCTCATCGATAACCGATGAGATATGGACGTCAGCGAACGACAGGAAGTTTTTCCGTACGTCAACGACGTCAACTGGTATCGGCTCGTCGCTCAATCTCCACGAGAACAATCGTTCTCTGGAATCCCGAGACGGGGATTTCTATCCTACCGATATTGAGGACTCGAAAGACGGCTACAGAAAGTATTACCCAACTACGCCGACGACATCCGGTCTCGGCTCGTCATCCGAACGTCAGTCCGTGGAAACCCAAAGATCTGGCGACTTACCCGATCATCTTTGGGCAGCTGCAATGGAAGATGGATTCTCAAGATTCAACGCTATGAAGTCGTTGCAGACTATAACCCGTCAACCCCGGCCAAATCATGATTGGGTTAAAACCGAAAGGATCTCGAGGTTTACGAAACATCGGACCATCAGTCAATCTCCACAGCAGGAACTAGAAATATGGACATCCAGACTGAATGAAGTCAATTTGTCCAATTACGCGACCCAACGGATGCCCCAACATCGCTGTCATCATCAGACCAGAAGAAGCTTCTCCACTTCCATCGTCGCTGATCTCGCTGGAACACCAACTACGGGCTCGCAACAAAGTCTTGGAAGCGGCGAGTTTCTGGTGAGTTTGAAATAAGTTTATCGTAGAACTTATTTTATCGATGTTTCGCCTTTTGATCTCAGATCTAACGCATGGCAAATTGGATCAGATTATCGTAGATTGATTACCATCCGTTAACGAGGTTAGAAATACGTAGGAACTTCGTTTCTCGTGTTCACATAAACCCATCACCATATGTTGATACCGGATTATGAAAAAAAAAAAAATTCTTCTTAGGTTGCACGGCTAAAGAATGTAAAAAAAAACACTTTCCTGTGTTATTAAAATGGAAGAACTTAAAACGCGATGATGGACCAATTAGAATTGGAATTATGAACTCCGCTTTTGACAGGATCTTTATTAGGACGTATTATACGATATTTTTGGCAGAGAGCAAGAAAAAATATTGATTTTTTGGCACACCCTGAAATATATATATATGTTTGTGTGTGTGTATGTGTATACACACGAGGTCCACAAACTTAAACATTTACCCATGGATGGACCACTAGCAGAGCTTCAACTTAAAATAATGATGATTTATTCGGCTAATGGCGACCAAGTAATCTAAGACGATATTCTTCTTTAAATATACGTTTCGGCCCTGATCAGGGTCCTCTTCAGTAACCATTATTTCATGTTACTAAGTTATTTCTATTTCTCAACTATTAATTGCTGGATTTCTCGGCCATGTGGTGTCATTTTTTAATGTAATTAGAGGTTATGTCCTTCCACTGTCTGTAATAAATTAAGTGATATACATTTGTTATGATTTATGTTTTGTGTCATTTATAATCTCGATAATTTACTGTTTTTTATTGTGTACCTGGACGATGTATTTTTTGTTGTTTTTTATTTTTGATATTTGACATTACATTTTTGAACAAATAGCCGGAAAACCCAGCACGCTAAATACTGAGCTTTAACGTAGCTGAAGAACTACAATTTTGGTTGACACGGTTGAACGTACGCTTGAGAAGATTTTTCACATTGTCATCAACCAAGCATTTCATCGATTAGCTTGCTGTCAAAAGAGTGGAACGGAATTGATCCCCCAGCAGCTGAAGATGCTCTTGAACACACGCATTGCCTCGATGTATACGCACAGTATTGGTATACGTTCACACACGAACCTATTAAATTTCACGTCATCGGAAGCGTAGGCAATTTCATCGGGAATTTCGAGCAGCACCTTTCACGCGCACGTGGGTCCCGCTTGACCCTAACGCTCCGTTAGCTATATGTATAAAGCAATAAGTACTACGAGAATGCTCTTATTCGTCTAGTGCGACTTGGACTATAAATTCGACTAGACTAGACTAGAACTTGAGCTACCGTTTTCATGCACTGGTATCAACAAAAATGCAGAGTAATAATGTTTCTGATGTGCTTAATATGATTTAAATGTAATGTTTTTTTTTTTAAAGAAACATATCATTCTTCGAATTCGTCATTTTATGACGTTTTATTAGGTAAAGATAATTTTTTAGGCAATGATAAATTATTGTTATCAATTGAATAATTATTGTATTATTTATTTGATTCATTAATTATTCCGCTCTGATTTGCATTTGTTTGGTGGTATTGACTAAAGGTAGACTTACATCAAGCTTTTTTTATTCTTATACTGGTAAAAAATTACACAATTACGTTGCTGGATCATAAAATATTATCAGACCACTTTTTTTATAGCCCCATATTTTATCTCATAACCCTATTAAATAATGATATTACTTCAAAATTCATCTCAACAGTTCATTATTGCAAAGGGTTCTGGTGGGCTGAGTTACTATAGCCACTAAAGTACCTGTGTTATAACATTGTAACAAAAATGGCTGAGTAATTAATCACAGAGCAGTTTTACTGCTGAGGTAAAACTGAGCCGAGGGACATAGTAACGAGTAGTACCGACCTTCAGTCCTTTGCGGTGGAATGGGGTAGCTATTACCTGATTGGATAATGGCCCCGACGTTCTACTCTAAACTAAGTTTAGTCCACTCTGCTTTCATTAGGCTCTCTATCCTAGTTTACAGTTCTCGGAGTTGACGAAATGCAATACTCGGTCGGCTTTACCTCTCCCCGAAGAAAATGACAGGAGGGATCCGTCGGTTAGGTTTAGAATTCACGAAACTAATGCCATGGACCAAAACATTAATGGTTCGCGTCAAGTATTAGCCATAGATTCTATTGTAGTACGATAATTGTAATAATTGATTACACAATTGATAACCGGTGGTTATTCGTATCAGAGCACACATTAAATCTAAATCTGTATCGACCACAAATTGCAATGGTCTAAACTGCGGATGTTCATCAATGGATTGATGAGATAATCCTTTGGCATGGCTATTCTGAGAATGTGAATATTATTCAAAACGGCATGGATCAGAATTTTATAGAGGATTATAAAAATAGCGATCACCCAATTTATTAGAGCAATTCGTCACTTGAATCATACGTTGAAGAATATAATAAATATTCGCATGTCAACAATAAACAGTTATTTACCGTGATGTCAGTTGTCTCACCGAAACGTCAACCAAATATCGAAATATCCAGCACTGGTGCTTGTAAGCTATCACGTGTATGTATTGAGATTAAAATGCTGTATGTCGGAAAATCAAAATTACGCGTAGTGGTAGTAACGTTTATTGCTTGTTATCGATTAATTAGCAGAACTAGTCAATCGCTTATTACACATTATATGGATTAATAGGGTGTTGCTTGATACGCTTTGGTCCAATGGTTATATAGTTCGAATAAAATCATGCCAATTGCACGACACGACGTGCAATTGGCAGGACATACCATGTAATATCCTGCCAATTTCCACTAACTCCATAAAAATATTTCAGTCTTACGATTCTAGAAATATGGTTTTCTTGCTTACAAACTAATGGTTAACCATGGTTAAGCTAAAAAAGAAGTAACCTTAAGGTTGAAAATGAATCAGCCATAAGGACACCAACTCATAGTTGATGCGTTGTTAGCTCATAGTTGATCCATCAGCCTCTTAGCGTCGATTTTTACCTCGTCAACTAGGTTATCACACCCAATAACTTGAACATCGCTCCAATCAGGTAGGACATACCATGTAATATCCTGCCAATTCCAGGGCCTCGTTACTGGGGATCAGAACCGGGATGCACGCGTTCTGTTAAAAGCCCGAACGACGCGTACTTAATTAGTATATAACGCGTGACGCGGCACGTGAGAGGGATGGGGCGATCGTAAGGACTCACGTAACCGCGATGGGGCTTTATAGAATACGAGCAAGAGGACCGAACAGGTAGATGATCGCATGAGGACCAGAATGCCCGTATTGCCCGTAATATCAAACTATCAAGCCATGTCCCGTTGGCCGGGATTCGCATCGACGAGTTGCCCCCAACGCCAATCAACGTTTTCAACCTGGTTGTCAGCTGTCGGACGAGCTTGCTTCGGCACGGATCGTCGATAACGCGTGTTACCGATGCTATCCATGAGCCGAGGGATTTTCGATGCACCCGGTGCCAAAGCAATACAGGACAACCCCCGCCATCCCTCCTCAACTGCCACCACTACCGGCACATCTCCATCGTCGCCACAAAACCGGAAATCAGTGCTGACTGCTGAACGTGTTCACATGCGGTTTCCGATATGCAACGACAGGGATGCATTCCGACCTGCAGGAATCTATAGAATAGACAGGCTATGTCTTGATGTATTGTCATTGCAAACAAAAATACCAAAAACTGTCGGGGTATCAATCTTATTCGCTAAATTATTAAGATTGAAATTTTGTGGATCGAAATTGTATGTGGGCCTGTGGTTACCACCCGCGTTCAAATTTAAGTCCTTCGAACACCCTTCGTTAAATGAAAATGGGTAAAATATGCCACTTTTGGAGGAGTATGCAAGGGTCTAAAAACCTTATCTCACTCTGTACAACCTAATTGGAGGTTTAAACATAATAGTTTCACTCCACAGTAGCCTTTGTTTCCTCCAATTGGGTAATATCTGCCATTTTCGAAGGTTCTGAGCAGTGTCAAGGGAATGGGGGAACCTTCTTGTGCCCTGCGTGTACACTAGGTTTTGACAAGGGTCTAAATTTTAACTCGGGCAGATTCATAAAGCGAACCCTTCCCAACGTCTATGATTAACCAATTGGTTAGATTATTTGTACCGACAAGAACTGGATTGTTCAAAAGTACCAAATGCCTCTTCACTATGCTGTTCTAACACTAATTGTTTTTAATCTATATGGGGACGTGAGTGTCTGGTCGTGTGTGCTAGAAACACCGAAGCACGTTATAGCCAGTCGTTGATAGAAGTTAAGATCAGGAACTTTGCTACCTCTGCTCTTTCGTGGTCCCGCCGGAATAGTAGTTGGAGGGTCACATTTCCGTGCTTCGAGGTTTCCCGTCCGTATATGCTTGCCAACCATCAGATTGCATCGAGTGGCTGCACAAAAGCCCCGAGATTGTCTTTGTTCTTGTGGAGGTCTGGTACTAGAGGGAGGAGTTGTTTCCCAAGGTATGCTAGTTCCTCGATTAGTTGGATGTCCTCGTGTGGTCTTATCGTCGACTCTGTTAACTTCAGTGAGGACCGACTGTACACCTCCCAACTCTACACGAACTGACCTCTACACAAAAACTCTGAACGAAACAATGGTTGGTGTACAGTTCTTGTGTAGACATGACTTCGTGTAGAGTTGGGAGGTGTACATTCGGTCGCCACCCGTAAAGGTTAACTTTACTCGATGACACTTGACAATTTGTCACTTCTGTAATCCTCTTGATTTTCATGACCATCACATTCTCCACGTTGAAGAACAACGCGAACATGTCCATTTTGAGAATTTATTGTCTCCCGGAGGTACGGAAACTCTTATAAGACAGAATCAAGACTTGTGGCGAGCGCAGGAACGAATTCCTTTGCGAAGAAGGTCACGTACCTAATCGGCATTCAAACATGACTCCCTTCGGTCATGGGTGAGTAAAACCAGAAAGTAGCGACGTCTTCAATCGATTTTTATAGGACTGGCTGGTCAAGACATCCCCTTTCATATGTGGACCCGAGCAAAGATAGGAAAAGTAAAGTCAATTTCTCGTCGGATTTCCCGTGAGGATATTACACAGCCCGTTTCATTCAAGCCCATGGGACATTTTCATTTGCGCGCAGGCCTGAAACATTCTTTTTCTCGCGTGTTTGTCACCATCTCTGCTTCTGCAGAGATAGTGACAAAAAGTCCATATTCGCAACTGGACAAAAACGCAATATTCCCCTTCTAACCTACTAGACGGACGTGTATAATATTGTCGGTTACAAAATGCAAGGACTTTGTGCAATTTTCATCTTCATCTCGTGGGACAACATGCTAACAACGTCAGTCTTCCTTATTCAGTCTCTGCTTTTTAGCCGGCTTTCTCCGCTATTTATTCTTTGACTGTCCTCTCAAAATTGTTGTCAAAACATTTTGTCTCTCTTTCTTGATTTCGACGAGTTTGTTTCATCTTACTCATCTGACTTGCAGCATCACTTTCCTCGTTTTACATTCCGCTCCTTGAACATTTTAAGACAAAGTCGTTTGACGTTTGCGTGAAGGATAAAGAACAAAGCCTTCCTCTTAGCTTTAAACGCCATTTGTCACTTGTCAACGTCGCGTTTGTACAAAATACAAACACTAAATGTCCTTTATCCTGTGTCACAACGTAGAGGTCGTAATTGGACCAGCAGGTACGTATGCATCCGCCACTTTACTGGTATACATGTATCATGCCCATGTTTTTATAAATACAGAGTCTGTGAGCCGAGCTCACGCGTATGCAAACAAAGTGTTTGAGGTTTTATTTATTTTGTTTAAAACCGCCGCTTGCATTCTAGTTTTCCGCACCGTTAGTCTTCGCCTCTGCCGCTCTTCTCGTAGCGTAATAAAAAAAGGAGTTCACCCGCACGCTTTTAATATAAATTGCGGTGGTCGGTTTGGCTTCAGGCTCTTCAATCACGTGCAGTTTACGCGGTCGCAGCCCTCGTGGCTATGCCATGGAACTTTCAGAAGCTACCTGTGAGAACCTCTCAGTAGAAAGCGTCATACAGAAATGGGATTTCGGACGTGCGGCTCCACGATTATTTTGTGCTCGGTTTCCTCAACTTCCACACCCGGAATAAAGAGAAACCTGAACCGCTCTGAGCTAAGCCAAAGAGACACGTGAAGAGGTTGAAAGGTGCTAGAATAAAAAAACAAACATGTACGGCTCGAGTAAAGAAAACAAGATCCGGAATCGCCTCGGCTATTCGCTCCTCTTATCACTTATACGAAAAGTCGGAAGTACCGAGAAGCTTCCGAAACCGACGTCCAATTCTACCTAGTGATAAATGGGTTTTAATCAAACGAGTTCCAGTTGCTGCAAATCCCGCCCCCTGGCGAGGTGATATTGCACAGCTCTTTGCAGATATAGCTGATGCGCATCAACAATTAGGGTCAGCGGAACTTTACAGCTTGATACTAACCCGGTATCGTTGGTCGGTGATCATTTAGTTGGGTCGCTTAATTCGAGACAATATCTAACCTGGACATTCCATGGTAAGAGAGAATTGTGTGCTGATCCATACTAGTTGGATTTTCTGCTTCATACAAATATTGAATTGTGACAATCACAAAATGATCAGCGATATGCGGATTTTTGCATGAGGTCGGAATTCGAATTTTGTCCATCTGTTGGGCTTGATCCGAAAGTGGAAGAAAGTACTAGCAATATAATAATATGGTTTGTCCCTTTTCGTAATTTTTCGTAATTTAGGCATCCATCAAATGGTTAGGACGATAAGTTCACGCTTTTTTAACACAACGCGATTCTGCCCTGACAATAAATCCAAACTGCCGGTAAGACAGTATGAAAAGTCGATGATATCATAATGACATAATGACATGAATCACTTTAGCGACTTTGTTTCGACAAGCACTTCTTCTTGACACTAAATCATAGCACTTGACTTTACGTCCTATGCCACATTCTTCAAATTTCTGTTATCTTCCATTTCCGTCCAGCTATACAGCATTATTTACTGAAGGAACATTAGATTTGTGCAGGGGACACATGAGGGATGGAACAAGAGCGATGACGTAACGTGTGACAGCTCTTATAACGAACCAGAACTATTATACGAATGCCGCGAACTGTAGACATATATCGTTAATCCAACGTGTGTTAATTTGCACGTGTCGAGCTAACGGTATTAAATTTCCGGGAATGCGCGAGTAACCCGCGTGATGAGCGGCATAAACAAGCCTCCGGGTTAATCAACTATGTGTGGGCCGTTGCTGCATGGTGAAAAGGACTACGACCAAAGCATCGGCCCATTAATCGATAAAGCTAGATGCATATGACGCTCGAAATAATTACTACGTAATTCAAATTTCCAAAGCTCTAAATCCTATGCAATTATGAAGAAACGATTGGAGGAAATTATGTTGACACCACTTGGTAAGGATTATAAAGACAAAAACATTGATTTCTCTTCATTTACCATTTCCAACAATAGATAAAAAATGACAGAGTTCAAATTAACCAACAAACTTTCTCATAGACTTTATGAAAGGTTGAAATCAATTAGAAATGAATGTACCATGCGACTTCAACTGTGGTGTTAATTTAGTCTCTTACATCAGTGCTTTGTTTACGACTGGCATTTCCTCTTCTGCCAATTCAAGAAGTAAAGGAAAAATAAGGCTTTCTTCATGACAATTCACTTCAAGGTTCTCATTGTCGTCAGGTCGGTATGTAAACGCGTACGTAGATACCAGTTGTATTCGGGGTACAAGACTTAAGAGGGAAGAAAGGGTTCTCAACGTATAGCACCAAAGTAATTAAACAGGAAGCAAGACGACATTCATCGACACGTTTTCGCTCTCTTCTTGTCTTGTCACGGAAATATGGAGCCTTTGAAGGAGGCCAAGAATGCTTCTAGATAACAAACCAAGTTAGTTGGAAGTCGTCGAAAGGAGACCTTGAAGATGTTTTTCTCAGTCCACGGCAATAAGGGAATTTGAGGAAGGCTAATATGTCAAGAGTCATTCGGTTTTGTAATAACTGTTATTTTATTTTACTTTTGTGTTTATTTAACAATTTTTCTTCCCTTCATTTGTTTCAGGTAAGTCGGGCGAATCCTTTCGACAAGGTAGAGAAGTTCGAATACTGGATATCGTAGAGACCACGTAAATATCTACATTTTAAGTTCCTCAATTTTAGGTTCCTCCCTTTTCAAGTCCTCTTTTAAAAATGTATTCCAAAAATTAGCTAGTCTAATATGACGATGGTGTAACAATTGATCATTCCTACAATTCCGGATTCTCTTGATCGATTAACTTTGAATGAAAAGATTATTTGAACTTCGGTACTTGGCACGACAAGTGCAAGCACAGTGTTAGAAATTCTACAGTGTGTATGGATAAGTGTTTGTCGTGGACCTCTTCTTATTTGCTTTTCAGTGAGTAGCAGGAAGTGACGAGGAGGTCGGATCGCTTTCTCGATATTCGAATCGAACAAGAGGTTTTCCGGCGTCGAGCTTCGGCTACTGCCCCTCCCGTTGAGACACACCATAAGCGATTTTACGCTCCAGGTGCTCGACACGTGTCACGTGTCTACTTTTCTGGAAAACTTGGAACCAACACTGCCTCCCACGCCCTTTCTTTCAGCTTCACTGCATTCGCGACTCGAACGCCGACACTTTCACGCTTTCGTGCGGTATTGCTGTCAGTTTCTTACCCCTCGAACGAGTTCCCGGTAAACGACACGTTTCAAATGTACCGAAAGAAAGGGTCGCTTTGAATTTTTCTTATAACCTTGCTATTCACATAGTAAAACGATTTTTATTAACGCGTTAGTTGAAATCGTGATTTGATCATCAATTTTATCAATAAATAAGTTTTAAAAAATTACTACTGGTGTAATACAAAACGGGCGGCTTTTTAATCATATGTGTTACTGATCTGAAGTTACAATCTGTAGTTTTGGACCATTCTGAGTCCTGACATGAAAATCTTGAAAACAAAAATTCTTAAAAACGAAACTTCCTCAAACGCCAGAGGGAAGAACAAAACTCAGTGAATAGTAAAGTGCCAATTTACATTTCGTGCAAAATTGTTACTTCACTCTCATTCAAATTTACGGCTATTTTAGTGATATTTCGCATTTTTTTGACACAAAATAAATAAGCATATTTATTTTTCAGTCTGATATATTTTGATACATTGAATACGAACTTGCTATAGAGTTTTCCATAAATAATTTATCGAAAGACCCGAAAAAGTGTCATCATTCCGTATTTCACTCAGAGGCATTGCAATGGACTAGAATCCAATGATTCTTTTTTGTCTTCCCTTTAAAAATCCCAATTATTATAGTAATGATTTTTTCTAATTTTTTCTGTTCAAGTCATTCACATATAATGCAAGTCCTAAAAAGTGATCAATTTTTTATCCAAGGGACTTTTTGAAAGTTTTTTCCCTGCTGCCATCTGGTTAATCAAACTAGAATTACCGGAAGGATTGCCTTGATTGCGAATACTTCACTCCTGGCATAAAAGTTGATACGAAAACTCTAATATTTTAAGGTACCACGACGAAAAAGTGACGTAAACTTGCCGAGAGACCTCATTGGTTTTTTTGAAAAATGTCCGTGCTGAGCACGTGGCACAACTGCGAAACTGCTGTGGCTCCTGTTTCCATGCAGAAGACGTATATCCAGATGTAAGCCGCAGTTTCCGCGTGCCGCCTCGGTGCATCCTACGTAATCGTATCTCGCGATTACCTCGGGGACCCAATTTCGCCGGTAGAGCTCCGTGAAACTTTACGACCTCGAGAGATATACGGTAACCCGACCGGTGGCCGTTCTGTGTGCA
Source organism: Tromatobia lineatoria (assembly GCA_949699805.1). NCBI lineage: Eukaryota > Metazoa > Arthropoda > Insecta > Hymenoptera > Ichneumonidae > Tromatobia > Tromatobia lineatoria. The sequence goes on from OX453052.1 coordinate 1,512,690, forward strand.
GCCAACGCCATCCTGAGGCATCACCGCGCAACGACGAGAGCGCGTTACTAAATGAAGAATATTTTCGCGCGAACATGATGTCGCAAGAGAAAATATAGGGACGAAGCGATATTTCCCGCTGGTCCGAAGTCAATCGCAGTGGAAAATATTACTGGGCTGAAAATTAACTTCACAGCAACGGAATTATTCTTTTTCTTCAACAGTCCCGTTAATGAGATTTCTCTGTGAACTGCACAACTTTTTTCCAGACCTCAGAAATATTTTGTCAATATACCGATTTTACTACGCTTTGAGATTGTGCTTTCTATAATGATTTATAGCGTGACAAAGTTTTCAATTTGCAGAGATCGTCTTAATTTTATACAATTTTGCAGTAGGAATGTGATGTGCAGAAAGACAACATGTTACAATAACCATATTACATTAAGAATGACTTGAACAAAATTTTGACGCAAATCAGTCGAGTGATTCAAATTTGATGATACTTTGAGTTTGTAGAAAAATTCCTTTTGAGCTAGCGCAAGGTTTACCGACTGTAAGTTCGACTAGGACAACTTCGAAATATCACATGTTCGAACGGTCATAATCTCTAACGGTTCTAAACTCGAATAGTCGTAAGCTCGAAGGATTATTATCTTGAATAGTCACAAAGTTGAACGGTTATAAACGTGAATGGCCATAAAGTCGAACCTTCTACAAAAGGTGCAAAACTTCCCCTATGAGGAAGTCAAAATCGGTAAACATACTTCCTGATACAGGAAATTTTATAGAAAACAAAAAATAATTTGGAGGCGATTCTGCGATGAATCCTTGCACAAATATCGTCGGAAGGAATAAAAGCAAGAACTCAAGTTTTTCTTTCAAGCAGAAGCTTGAAAGAGCTTAGAAGTTTTTCAATTTTGTTTATCGTGACAGAACTTTAAACTTACGTGTTTTCGGAGTGATTGCAGAAATTCGAAAATCTGGGTGATTGAAAGTAACGTGGCATGTCTCATATTTAAGAGATGTATTTAATTTTTTTTGTTTCGAAAAAAATTCAATAATTATGAGTTGTCTTATTTCTGTGTTGAACAAAATAACATTATTGTAGAAATAAAAAGAAGAAAATTTAAAAAATCGACTGACGTAAGATTTTTTCCCGCTAGCGGTTTTTTATTCTGTAGCTCGGATTTTTAGTACAGCGTAGAATACCACTCGCCAAAGGTCTTGTAAATTTTTTTTCTTCATCCTTCGCGATTCTAATTTTTTTGTCCACGAGAATCGGAATTGTGGATAGACGGACAGTACGAACAACTTTGTCAGTTGCGAGTTTTTACTACAAGCTCCACTGCAGGGAGTTATAAAAAAGATTCTCCTCCATACAATGAAGTTTACCGAAGAGTTACGGAGTACCACGACTTCCGAAGAAATTTTATTTCCTACCATCCAGAGTTGCGATAAAAGAAACGATTCTTGAGGTCGTAGCTGTGCTAAAATTATGACAGAGGAGAAACGAAGTGCTTTGATACAACTTGTTTTATTTTATTGTCCGTTAAAAGGAATAATATAACACGTAAAATAGGTTGGTTATGATTATACTGCGCGCAAACAAATCCAGAACTGTGGAAAAAACGTGTTCAGCATTAACGAGGCTCTTCTTGAAGTTGTAATAGTAGCCATCATGCTGACACTTTGGTACATCAAATTGCTTGCAAAAAACCTTATGTAAATGGCATTCATTGTGTCCTGACGAAAAAACCTTTGCATTGGTAGAAATTTTTTTTTTCCTTTCCATGTCAACATTCTCACAATCACCTAAAATTTCGAGAATAGTGGCATGTAAAATTCAAATTTAGATACATAAAGAATAGCTTTACTCATCGAGCTGAGATGCTGCACATACGCGCGACGGTATTAGAAAAAAATGGCCGAGGAAAAAATGGTGGATGGAAAAATTGTAAAAATTTTTTTAGCCTCTTTCTGGCGAATTTGGTAACGGAAAGTTTTGGGCTTTCGATCGAAGAACGTCGTCAATCCCATCAAGAGTAGAAGTCAAACGGGATTTCCGTTCGTTTCTCTTTCGGCCTGATATGGAGCTACAGCGAATGGAAGGATTTTTATCCTTCACTAAGCTTCCGACTTTATTTTCAAGGTGCTTTTGTCGTTCTTTACGCTGTCATATCGAATCTCGCGTTACCGCTGAGCTGCTATTCGGATATTAGTTATAAAAATTTTCTTGAAATATTCTCCATTCCATAGTCGTTTTGTGCTCATACATGGCACGCAATAACGTACAGACAACTCTACGTCACACAACTTTGATTTCTCTTGAGAACATTTTCGAATATGCTCTAGAATTTTTTTTTACCGAATAGCTTTCCACATGCTACAATTTTATTAAACTGTTTTTCCAAACAGTTATTAATACGCCATCACTTTCTTCAACTTTTTATTTTCATTTTGTATATAATTGAGGATCTCCATACAAACCGGTTGAATTTCTTCCCTTACTATTTTTCCTGTATTTGAAACACTGCTGTAAATTCAATTTCTATGGATGTTTTTGAAATACCTATGTTTTACTTTTTTTGTTTTTGGTGAAATGAAAATATTGCTAAAACCCATATCGAGTTAGCATTGAATGTCCTCATCTATGTGGGAATAGTAGCAACGTGTATACAAAGTGAGGATATCAGTGTTGCTGGTATTTCTAGATTAAAATCCCGCCTGCGGGGACATGCATGGTAAAATGGAATGCGAAGGACCTGTGTACCACAAAAGCTAGCTCCGCATTGACTAATAATTCTCGAATATTGATATCTCTGCCGTTTTGTAAGCCATAATATCAACAAATTCGACACATTCCGCTATTGATGTGAAACATAAAGGCTTTATAAGTATTAACCGCGCGAATTCAAATATTAGAGTAAAAATATGACTGTTCTATAGGTTCATCGTCATTTTCCATTCGAAATATTAAACATTAAATCCTTGTTTTCATTCTAAAAACAGCCAAAAAAATAATAGCTTTTTTTAAAATATACAACTACCGAAATATTTAATAAGAGAAAACGTCAATCATATGAAGATAAAAATTAATAAACACTGTAAATTAAAAATAGGAATTAATAAAAAAATATCGAAGTTAGACAAAAAAAAATTTGAATAAAAAATAAAAAAGAACATTAAGGATAACTTAAACAAGATGTATTGCGAACTTTACTAGAGTGTACACATAGTGTACTGTTTGTAGTAAAGAAAAGAAGGGTTTGAGCTAGGTATTCGAAATATTAAATTTCATGGGTTGTTATAGCGAATGCTTGTTCGGTTCTCTTATAATAGTCGTTCACCAAAATATTGGAATACGACAATTATGAAAATAAAACTAACAATAGAAAAAATTTTTTTTTAAAAAATGACTTCACACTTAAAATTGTTATGAATTTTACAAAACTTGTACTATAAAAAAATAAAATTCAAAAACCAAGTGCAGTAAAGATCCATTAATAAATTTTGTATAATAACAATGAAGAACTTGAATAACTTTGTTCCATGCGTAACGTTATAATACCACATGTTTATATTATTTTAAAGTTTATCTATTTAAGTCTCGTATTATACCACTTATTGAAAATCGAACTAAACATTGCAAGATTCTCGAGCGGCATCTGCAAGAAACCCTTACTATGTATATTAATTTAAGCAAGTTATTATTAACAGTACAGTTCAGCATAGTAATTAACTGAAATTAGAAAATAGAACTGAATCATAAACAAAATTGAATATAAAATGTCACTTTAACCTTTGGTCAGTGCCTCTTGTTTGTTTTGCTGCGCAAAAATCTTATTTACACTTGCGAAGTGTATATATACATATGCATGCCGTCTGTAGTTAAAAAAAAAAAAAAGCGTTCGAGGTTTCGGCGACCACCACGTGCGTCCCTTGGCGACAAATTTAATCATACAAATTAAGCAGCGAAGCGTCTGCACATATATACAGACGGGGAAAAAAAAGAGCGCAGAAAGAAGCTCTATCCGAGTTCTAGCACGCACCTAGACTAGATGACGCTGGCTTTTCTCAGAACAGCGAGAAAACTTTTAGCGATGCAAATGTAATTAACGGATTCTGCGCTATTCCTCTGCTCCTGTGCCCTTCTAAATATACGCTTGTAGAAATGTGAATATACGCTGTACAGGAACTACGGAAAACTGCCGACGAACCGGAACGACCCAATGACGTCACGGTTCGCCCTTCGTGGCTACCAACTCGAGCGGGTAAACAAGTTCGACTTGCATCAGCTTTATTTACTTATCATTAAAGCCCTTCTGGTCACTCTTGTGTTTCCAATAATCCCATGCAGACGCATTTTATTTAATTTTGATATTTCCACGGTGCCGCAGCAAATTATCGATTGAAATCATCCTAAGAAAAACACCATGTGTAAAAAAAATTGAGACAAGTACATTTATCTAAGTATCTACAATGTTAGAAAAGATTGGCTGTATTTATGCATAAACTCGGCATCGAAATTTAATAAACAGTTGTGGTATAAAATTCATGTACTTTCCTAGTAAAATTGAAGGGAATTATAAAAATTCAAATACTTTCACTGTAAAATTAGAGTGAATTATTGACTATGATGGACCGTACATAAATTTTACATTACATTTGTATACTAAATTATATATACGAGCTTATGAATGAAAACATCCGATAAAAGTACATTAAATTTCAAGCAGATTTTTTTACAGTGTAATACGACCAAAAAACCGCGTGTCAAAAACTTGAGCCATAAACTATGTATAGATACAAAAAGTAGTGAAATAAATTAACTAAAAATATCTGCAGCATGTCAAGTACATGTTTTCCAAGATAATAATATGAAGACAGTATTTTTCATACAAACTGCAAAGGAACTCTCGCATGTAAAGGTAAAAAAAATAGGAAAAAAATTCTTGCAATTAAAAAAAAAACTGACAAAAATCGAGAAAAAACTTGGTAATTTAATTTAAAAAATTGCAACTTCACGAAAAATTAAACGGAAGTACTTGGCGAGTACTTTTTTTTTCGGCAAACGTTCCTGTGCAAAAAAAAATGATAATATGATTAAAAAAATTATAAACGATTAAAAAAAATGATTATAGTAAAGCAGAATTCAAATCCTTAAGTTATAATAAAGTGATTCAAATGAAAATAATTTATTTAAAAATGAAAATTAATTTTCATGATATTAAATCATAATGGACCAATCTTACAATGTTTACACAATCTTGGTGCTAAGTCGAGATGGTTGAATGCTAAAGCTTTGATTTATAAATAAATGTCTGGCTTGGAAAATCCAGTTCTGTTGTCACATTATACCACCGCGAGTGCTGATGCACAGCATACGTGTGCAACTGGTGAAAGACGCGGATTAGCGAAGTTGCAGTTGATATTCTCGGCCTGGAGTTCTAAAACGATCTTGCACACGGCCACGGCTGCGCCGAGCGCCGGTCACGGCTATGATCACATAGCTGTCTTTACATACGTATATAAACTACTTCTCCACGCAGAGACATAGAGAAACCGTACCAAAATCTGAACAATTCTAAAAACAATTCCGACACAGCGTTTGCTGTATTCAATTATAATTGAATGAATCAAACCATTTATTTCGAATATACATAATGAATGTATTTTGTATTTAAAGCAACGTAAATTAATTATGTATATTCGACAACAACTAGGAACACCAATTATATTAACTGTATAGAAGACTCGTTATATTCTGCGCAAAAAAAAAAAATTACAATCAAAATAAAGAAAAAAATTAGAAAAAATTCGTATGCATTCAAATAAATTAACATATAATTTTCATTAGAAAAAACGTTAGGTTGACTGATTGTTTGTTGAACAATTGTTTATTTCACCAATTTGTTAATAACATATTGGGATTATTATTATGCGAAATCAATCTTTTCAGCACGTTTTATATGTATTATTTTTATCCCAAAGCAAGCTATATATTTCATTGAGTTACATAAACAAACTTTTGTATAAACTTGATGTTTAAAATCGTAGTATATGAAATTAGTATACCATTGTTATGTCAAATGAATGTATGGTACAGCGTATTCAATAATTTTGCTTAATTTTACAGTAAAAGTGCTTGAATTTTAATAATTTGCTTTAATTTTATGGAAAAAGTACATGAATTGTATACCGAAATTTTTTATTACATTTCAATGACGACTTTATGCATAAAAACGTCCAATCTTTTCTAATAGTGTAGACGTTGAATGCATATGTGTCTGTACAAATACAGGGAGTTACTACTTGACTTGGCTATATGACTAGAAGAAAAGGGGCGTCGTGCCCTACGTTCCATCACCAAAGATACAGCATAGCGTTCGTCTCGCGAATGTCTCGCGTGGGTAGCCACGACGTGCCTCTGTTAGCTATACGTATATACGTAAGAAGCAGCGGATACTAGAGCAACGTGCCGCGAGTACCGCGATAGACCGGCGTGTCCAACGGCGTCGGGTCGTTCACCAGTACGTCGCGTGTTCGCGTACGATACGATACTCTTTCGCGTCACCTTCAATACAAGAATACACAATAAAAGTGATTTTTTAAAAGTGCATTATCATTTTACCATAAATACGATATTAAGGTAGTTTCAAGTGTTTTAGATTAATTTGCTCAAGGAAACGAATTATATGCAAAATATCACGTCTATTCGATATATTTGGGTGAGAAATTGTATGTCCGACAATATACGAAATCGACTAAAAAAAACATTTATTCGGAAAATTTCAAGTAAACGATCTATTCAAATTAATTATATATTTAATTGATTATTTCGTTCAATGGAATTAAAATTTAATTAAGTCAACAAAATATTTAATATTTTTGACTGAATATTGTGTGGATTCGTTGCAACTATCATATGAAAAACATCATAAAAAATAGTTATTCATAGCATATCGTATCATATCGTCATTCTATCAATTTAATATACTGTTGAATCAAATCAATATTTATTTGAGTGTGGACGAGAGTTAATTCCTTCAGTCAAATGGTACATATATATTAAATAATTTTACAAAATTATCTATGGCAATAATTTTGCATATTTATAGGTTTAACTAATTCATTCTATTTATTCAAACATACATTTCAAATACATACAATTATCCATTAATTGGATTCAAAATATATAATTGCTTCGATTGTACTGATTCTTCTGACTCAAAAAATTTGGCCTTTTTTATGTAATTGACTGAACGAAATATATCGTTGCTTAAGCCATACGTACACTGTTGAAAAAAATTGGAAGTTTTTATGCATAAAATTATAAATTAAATTTAATCACAATCGTGATATAAACTGAACATAAACTTCAGTAAATTTACAGCGGATTATGAAAAGTAATGCACGTTTACATTAAATTTTAATATAAATCATTGACATTACTGTACCATACTTTAATTTTACATCCGACTAACATAGAAAATTTATTACACCAGTCTATGTATAAAGACTTTCTGTACCGATCCATTGAATTCCAAGTAACTTTTTAACAGTGTATCGTTGCTTTCAATCCCAAGCTACTTGAGTCAATTACACATGATTCAAAGAAATAATTTAGTGCAAAAAAATTTCTCACGAAAACAAAGCTTCCTCTGTGAGGAAGCAAAAATGGCGACTTTATGTGGGACATAGAAAATCAAATTTCTCCGGTATAGATTTCTGAAAAATCGCAGTTGCAAACCACGTAGTGCGCCATAGTATATAATACTTTATGGGATGAGAGAAGCTGCTGAGGTTTGCGCCAGGTTATCCTCGATAACTCCTCGGGGGTGGCCAACACAGCAAGCCCCGTGTGCAGAGATTGGTTAGCTTATTTCTGCGGACCAAGGAGAATCGTTTTCTGCCCCCATTGCTTTCTTTTTGTCTTCCCGGGTTGGAATCTCTGCTCATTTTCGTCACGTCGCACGTTTTCCCGATCAGACGGGTCATCGTTTCGCGATTTATCGTTTTGCCTCGGTCGCTCATACGCGCGACAATCGTATACCAACCTAGAAGCGACCCCTAGCTCGTGTCTCGAATATTGGACCAGCGGAGAAACGTCTTCGGGTTTTGCTGCTGCTGGTGATGCTGTACAGTAACCAATATCCGTTCGGCCCAGTTTCATCTTAGCTTCTACTGGAACAACACAAAGCAGAGTGCACCACCAAATAACCTCGAGGTCGCCCCTTTTTATCCTTCGGAAGGGCTTCCAGCTTTGTCTCAGGGTTTTTCATCATCGAACCTCAAATTTTTATTCAAGTCACGACTGAGAAACTTTCTCCGATGGTCTTTCCAAATTTGTGTACTCAGTGCGTAATCGGATTATTAAAACCTTCCAAATACGCTTCGAGAAAATCTTAAGGCCCTTTTGTTAAAAAAATTTTAATGCTTCATTAACATAGATTACATTATTTTAACGATACTTTTTGGTTATTAGTCTTCTGTAGAATATTGATAAATCGAAGTTGATGTATTATTCAAGGGGGAAATAATTTTATTTGACACTAAATCTTGGAATTACGTAATCGCTTACTAAAAATAAGGCTACAATGTAGAATCTCGCAGAATGCTCCCTCATGATTTTTTACTTTTATAAAGGTCCATCTATGAGGAAAATCAAACATTTGGAATCTTTTTATTATTTATTATTTATTTTTCAAAATTTTTGTGCGTTCAAATTGCTTTATCGATTCATAAATTGATAAAGCAATCCAAAAATTTTCTAGCAAATTTTGTCAATAATGTAGGTGAAATATTAGATTTCAAAATTTTAGACCTTTGATTATTTAACTTCGTCTCCGAGAGGCAATGGAATCGGAGTTAAAATTTGGAATAGTAAATGACCTAAAGTCTAAAATTCCGAAACTTGTATTCTGACCTTAATTTTTGACGAAATTCGGTAGAAAACATTCTGTCAAAAATTCAGGTGAGATATTGAATTTCGGAATTTTATACCGTCGTTTAACCCGGAATTTGAACCCTGCTCCCTTAACTCGACACTTTGAACCATTCTGAGTACGTTGACATAAAAATAGCGATAACATTTTTTTTCTTATCGATACAAATCTGCCCCTGCGAGGAAACACAAAATTTTACTCGTCACGACAAAAAGGGAAATTTTTTTTTTTATCTCTGCTGGTTCCTTATTACTTAGCGAAATTACATAACTCTAGCGAGCGGCTTCTAAAGTTCCGGGAGCATCTCTAAGGAGGCTTAGCAATCACCTTGGCAATTCGCAATTACTCAAGCCGCGACCTGGATATATCATCGTTGATGGAGATAGTAACGTTACTATATCAGTCTTGGATGTCTGGTGAAATGGCAAAATGGGGGAATTCTAACTGTAGAGCATTCGGCGTTCTGTAAGCGTCGCGCGCAGCTCTCAACTATAATAATTAACCATTTCAACAAAGCGCACGTCGGCGGAGCGTCGACCACTTCTTCGTGACCAATTCTATACACGTATATATACAAAGAGAGAGAGAAAAAAAATAATACAACTCGACGCGTTGCGCTTCACGCTTTCGCAATTTTCTCGCCGGGGCGAAATGCTCTAGTGGCATACGTCACATGCCGATATGCCGCTAGATCCGGATAAACGAAACCAACGATAAACGCGAGATTGAACTTCCGGATATGCAGCATTTTCAGCCGGAAAAGTGCTTGTCGATTGGAGCTTGATCCAAACAAACGATTAATTGTTGCATTATACAGCGAAGTTAACGTGATAGCAACGAAACGTTATTTATTCCGGATTAAGGTTAAGTCCTTCGATTCCGCAGATTTTATTAGAGAGCTGTCGATTCGCCATATGATCTATCTGAATACTTTAGGGTTAATGAAAAAAAATTGGGTGGGGCTCAGAACAGCAAATGACCAAAAAAGCGAATTCAAAAATAAGGAACGTTTAAATGTAGAATGACCATAATTGTGGAATTCGGTTTTTCAGCCTTTCGCCTTTTTCAGCCTTCAGCCTTTCACAAGGTTTTTGTACGAAAGTTCAACGGCACCGATGGATTTAAGGGGAATCTGTTCCGACCTTAGTTCTTTATAAGGTACTAATGGACAGTTAAGATATGACGTTGGAAAATAATTTTTTTTTAAATTGAAAGAATAAGCCAGAGAAATTAATTTTCAATATTGCATGGAATATATTCTCCATTTCCATCTTGATCTCTTTTCTACATTCACTGCATAACCTTTGTTCTCCTCGAATGACGAAATCGCGAGTTGTATTCGTGTGTAGCCTAAAGGGTTAATAGTGAAACTCTACAATATCGCCGAGGGCACGAAGCTAAAAGTCGGCGCGCAAATTCCCTTCGAGCCCTTTCGTCCTCACCGATTACCCTTCCAAGAGACCCTTCTCATTCTCTTTCACATCCTTCCTACCCCTTTATACGTACCATACACAAACACACACACACATATTCTCATTCTATCAAACTCCATTTTCCCTATTTCACTCTTCAGTCAAGCGTCACGCCTTCCGTACCTTTGTGGACAAAGCGAAGAGCTTTTTCATTGCACATTTGGTTCCACATCTTTAAACCTCTCATTGCAGAAAACTTGCTCTCCATATCGTCACAGAAAACACCCTTGAAGTCCCTCAGTAAAGCTGATATACCAATAAGAGGATTGTGCAGTATTTTTCCGAAGCTTTAAACGAAGCCCTGAATTTTTTATTTCACCGCATCGCCGGAAAAATCCTCCGTAAAGACTTACATAGGACGAAATTGATTGCGGAACAGATTTCTATTTAATGGACCCTTCGACACGACTAAGAGATATAGTTTGTTAGATAACCGAGGGGATGTTTGAAAGAGGCAAGAATTGGGGAGAAGTGCGCGCGATCGCGTTGCCGTCTTGATAAAACATCTGAATCACGTGTCGCCCTTAAGGGGCAACCGAAAATTTAAAAAAGCCATTAAGGAGTCGAAACCCCTCGTGCGTGTTACCAATTAATTCAATTAGTTGTGGAATTGCGCTTGTCAGGTCGTTAGGAGCTCAGTCTTTGTGCGTGTCCTTAGAGCCTTAAGGGTTTTCAGCACCCTAAAATGTAGAGGTCCTTTTTCTATGTGAGGCGTTCCACGTCAAATCAGCAGGCCATGACTCTCACCGTCATCGATTTTGTTCATTTTTTTATATGATGTTATTGCCGACTCATAAAGGCCTCGAGCTTTTTTTCAGATTCTTTTTACCACATCCTTAAATCTTAGAACAAAACCGATTTCAAAAAGGGCATTTTTAAAAATCTGAAAAAATTCACACTGATTCTATGATTCAAAATATGATTTTTGGGCGCCATGCGATAATGTGATCTCAATATTTACTATTTTACCCACATTTTTTAATTTTTTTTTTCATGTCGCAATTTGAATTTTGATTTTTTAAAATCAGGATAACTATCCATTGATATTTAAGAAAGTTATCCCGATTTAAAAAATCGAAAATCAAATTGCGACATGGGCCAAAACTCCAAGAGATTATTTAAAACCTTAGGGGCTACTTAATTTAATTAAATCGTTAAAAATATTATACGTATCAATACTTTCAGAATTATCATGTAAAAAATGCACATAAAAATATACATTCAAAAAAATGCAATGATTAAAAAAGATATAAAATAGCAAAGTAATGAAATAAAAAATATTAGGGGCTCCGTAAAATGCCTCAACAAACATTTTATTGTGGTGCGTGCGAAAATCGTCTTCCCGATCTGACGAATGACGTGTGCCGACTGTTATCATACAAGAATCTCAATGGTTGTTCGAGAGCAAACAAGTATCGGGCATTGGAATATGTCGAATGGGATTGGAAGGAGAAGACGACAAAGGAAATAGAAAAGGAGAGGAAGCTCATCTTGTCGGAATATACGGAGAAGGTAGGAGCCTATTATCAGAGCCTATACCCAATGCGGAGATTGTATTTAGATTAAGTGTAAAGGCCGGATATCCACTTCGGCTACAACGACGTATGTATGAGAAGATGTAGAGGATGACGGAGTACGTAAAAGCTCGAGAATATACACGTGCATTATGTAAATATATCTTTGGGCTTTTACGCGCTGAGAAATAAACTAACGTTTATGGGCTACTCGTGATATGAGCTATAAATAATAATGAAAAGCTATCATGACTCGGAGAGCTACTGAATACTCGAGATTAAATCTAACATCTAGTCTCAAACCAGACGCCAACGATATAATCTCGAGTACTCTTTTTTCTTCGCCATAATATTTAAATACCAATGTACTTTCAATATTGCAGACCGACGAGTAATTATTCGTGTGATAACGAATAACGAATTCGGGTGGGGGTCAAAATAGCGAATTACCAAAATGGTGAATGGTTAAAATAGTGAATTTCGAAATTAGGACCGTCTGAATCTGGAATGATCATCATTATGGAATTCGCTATTTTGACCGCCATTTTATTAAAATGCAATCAAAATGGCGAATGATAGAAATGGCAAATGGCTGAGAAGGCGAATTCCATAATTAAAGCCATTCTACATTTAGACGTTACTTATTTTTGAATTCGCTATTTTGACCATTCGCTATTTTGACCTCCATCTTATTAAAATGCAATCGAAATAGCGAACGATAAAAATAGCGAATGGCTGAAGAAGCGAATTCCATAATTATGGACATTCGACATTTAGACATTTCTTATTTTTAAATTCGCTAGTTTGGCCATTCGCTATTTCGTCAACCTAACTTCTTGTTCAAATAAAAGTTATTCATTTATTGTTCTAAATAAGCACAATTTTTTTTTCAGTGTTTTTTAAAATTTTTGAAAAATATTTTTTTTAATATTCTTTCATGTGCTTCGAATTTTTATCCTTTCGGGAAGTAAAAATTCTCTCCGAATCTCATGATTGACTGGAATGTACTGCTTAAACTATCTTTAACGAAACTTAACAAGGAGAGAGTGCTGAAAAGTTGACTACTGTTGCTCAGAGGTTAATAATTCATACTTGTCCTAAATATCAATAATCTCTTTTATCCTCTTTTCTTGAATGTTCAGCTGCAGTTTATCTCTTCCAAGTATATTTCTCAAGGAATACTGCGAATTTGGAAATATGCAATATAACTACAATACTACAGGAATATACATGAATGGATGAAAATTCGGGTCAAGAGCGAGGCTCCTTTAGAATTTTACTACAAAATAAAAATTCCTCCAATAGAACGCTTCTACCGATAACGAGAAATCTCGGTTGCCGATTTATTGACTTTCCTGTATAGCCGTTTTATATTCCACTTTCGAGCGTTACGATAAAGGTTCGGAGTCGTTCGGTTAGAGCTGCTCTTATGAAGGTACCTTTTTATTCTACACCCACGGTCGGCTATCTACGTTTCCAGAATTTCAATATCAGGTCACCCAAACTCTTCTCCATTTTGGATTTTTATTTTAGCCCGAGTTGAAACTTTTGTAACGTCGTGCTCAAATCGATATAAGTCGGCGGATGCACCGTAAAAGTATAAATCGTAGGTAATAACTGCAAAATTATTCCCAGAGATCTAAGCTTCAAAATTGCTAAGAATACTTATCTTACTACGAATCGTAAAAAGAAAAAAGTTTTGGGTGGGGGTCAAAATAGCGAATGACCAAAATAGTGAATGGTCAAAATAGCGAATTCCATTCAGAACGGTCATTTTAATGGAATTCGCTATTTCAACCATTCGCTATTTTGACCTTCATCTTATTGAAATGCAATCAAAATAGCGAATGATAAAAATGGCGAATGGCTTCAAAAGCGAATTCCATAATTATGGCCATTCTACATTCGCACGTTCCTTATTTTTAAATTCACTATTTTAGCCATTCGCTATTTCGGCCATTCGCTATTTCGACCCCCACCCAAAGTTTTCATTGAAAATCTACCCTTTCAATTTTCATTATTACAAAATACATCCCAAAACCCTAATCCATTGAAACATTACTCTGACTTTTGGGGAAATTCCCTAACAACATCTGAATCCAAAACTGAAATTGGTCTGTAAACTCCACCGTTCACCGAAGCCTCCATAAAGTTTTATACCTCAGCCCTGGCGGGGTTCTATCTTAAGTTCTCATCACAAACCCGGCTGGGAAGTTAACGAGAAGGGAGGAATGTACGGAAATTGCTTTAAACTGGTTGTAATTATTTGTCGGAAGCATTGGGCTCTGGAAAATCGAGGGTTGCAACAGCGCAATAGAGGTATTGGGGTGCAGAAGCGTAAGGATGATGGTATGAAAGGGCAGACATTCGTAGGACATGGGGTATAAAAGGGAAGTGTGCAAGCCATGTAAATCAGGGCGTAAGGGAGGGTTGCAAGGACGTCTGGCACCTTTGAACGGGCGTCGTGGCATGTGAATTATTTTGTTAATTTTCCCAGTGGCGAAGACGAGTGAGGGAAGGAACAGAGACCCTCGGTCGGACTTTAAACGAAAGCACCCCTCGCTGACTAAAAAATAAAGAGGAAAGGGAAAGTTGTGAGTCGCCAATCGTATACGAGCTTCGAGGCAGCTTGTTCTTCCCAGCTCACACCCTCTTTTCCACCGAAAGCTTTACGATCACCAACCCGGCAACTACAAGCTAGTACTCACCCTCTCTGCAACAGGCTCTTAGCTATAGAGAGTTTGTTGCTACCTATATATATATATATATGTATATGTACTTACTATACACACTCGCTGTACGATTTTCAAGCTTGAGTTCACCCACGATTTGCCTCGCAAATTTCGAGCTCTCTGTAAAGAATTCAGCTAACGATGAATTTCCTCGTGGCTTATGGGATTCAAGCTGAGTTCGTTAGAGTAATCAGCAACTATACGACAAGTACCTTTTTACACTTTTACTAAAGAGACATTGTTTGGTAGATATTCAGTCTGGGATTTTTTTTGTTTTCGAAATGCAATATCGACTATATGATAATGTATTTTAAAATGCTGGAAATAGAACTTTCCGAATTGCAAACTCATTATTTATGGTTTTTTTTTTACAAAGTGACTTCTATGGGCAAGTTTTTTAATCAAATAAAATAAGTAATCGCTATCTTATATTTTGCTACAGTTAATGCAATAACATAATTTTTTTATAAATTTCCAAATTCTGAAAAAAATTTAATCACATTCCAGATTATGACACAACACACATTCATGCAGACTATATTTCTAAACCACTTTTCATGAAATGACCAAACAATTTCTTCATCTTTTTTCCTGGCGAAGTAAACAAATTTTTGTTCAAATGCCAAAAATGGTTATCTTGCGCGAATATTTCTTTTGCACGCGAAGATGGAATGCCAAAAACATATAGAATTTATTTGTAACATTCAAATTCATCCATCGGTAGCAGTGCGATTGGAATCTTTATTTAAGAAAGCCTTGGCCGATTGAAGACCGATAAGGATTGAGACTACAACTTAAAATGGATAGGCAAAGCATCTGAAGTTAGAGAATCTTTTGAAATATATGCAGCACAATAGTCGGTATCGATCTGAATGGGACAGACGTACGAGAAACAGAAACGTGACTCAGAGTTGAAATATCGATAGCTGAAGCTCTCATGCCGAAGATTGACCATGGAACATTGTCTCCGATTTCCAGTAGTCTGGCTATCCAATACTACTCATATACGAAATACTGTCTATACGTATATATTCATGATTGCATTAGTGTAACTCCATTCGTGTCAGAATACTGGTAGCGTTATTCTACACCTGCGGTGATAATATTGACATTCAAAGAGATGGTAGTAGCCAGGAAACTCGCTACTGTGCTGACCCACGAGCGCGCATGAGGTTACGCAACGTATACTCACCACAACAGAGAATATACTGTGTACACAGTAGATATTATACTCATAGGGATAATATGATTGGAGTAAACATTCTTCAAGTATCATAATAGATACAGCTACGAGATAAGAACGAACGTCTACTTTTCTAGGAGAGAAATGATGTCCACTCTTTACTGGTCATTCGAAATGGACCGAGCTTTCGTTAATTCTTTGAAGATGCCTTGACATCGTTTGCAAGTTAAAAAATACTGCCGATCAACGAAACCGAAGAAATCAACAGTTTTGTTTCCAGACAGAAGATCCCCAATTTTTAGAGCTTATCAAAATAGATTTACTACTCTTATTTTGTTTAACTCGAATAAGTCTACATTTTAGGCTTAACCCACTTTTATTCGAAACATCAAAAAAAGGTAAGCCGTTAGTTTCTGCAATAATCGTTTGGAGCATCTCAACTGCAGACAGAACAATGAACTAGAAAGGAACTAAAAAACATCAATGTTTCTGCAAGACAAATGATGTCTAGTTGCTAGGAGATGTCTAAATGGATTAAGCTCTTGTTAATTTTTCACTGAAGACCTGGTATCGTGAGCAAAGACACTGCAGTTTATCAAGGAGAGACACCAGATAAATCATCATTTTTGTTGCCAGACAAATGATGCCTAATTTCTAAAGCTTATCCGAATGGATTGTTAGCTTGATCTTGCTCTACTGAAAGACCTCCACGTTTTAGTGTGAACTCGACTTAATGCGGGAAATCAACAGGAGGCAATCCGTTTGTTTCTCCAATTATGTTCCGGAGCGTCTCAACTGCAGACAGTACAATGGACAGGAAGAAGGATGAAGAAGAGAGGATGCACTGTACAAGAAGCAACAAACGCGACAAAACCCTCTGAGGGACTCCCAAGAGTCATTTATTGCTAGGCTCCTCAGAGACGAATTGCGATGCTGAGACGAGCCAGAACAGACATTGCCGACTAGGAACGCAAAGGCACGTGCTAACAAAGACTCGGCAAATTGCTCAATCAGTCGAATTAGTGAGTGAAAAAGAGACGAGAAGGAAGCAATTGCGGAACAAGATTGGCTACTGGATTGTTGAATAGTATTGCCCTGATAATCAACCATTGCTCACCTCCACGAAATACACTTTCAAATGAGGAAACTCTTTGATTCTGCCTCTGAACCCAAGGGAATAATCAAGACATCGAGGTGAATTCAAAGGGTGAAATCTCAGTGTGTACTTTGACAGTTGAAACAAAATTTTAGACCTGCTTTCAGTTTGAAAAATTCGTTATTTATACTTTTGCTAAAATTCGATTTTCAGTCATTTTTTAGATTATTCACTAAAATACACATGAAGGATGGAGTTTCCAAAGGACCAACTTCTGGACATTTTAATAATTCTCTAATAGAAACTGAAGCTTTCCAGGATAATTTTGGGACTATTCGATTGAATTTAGAATAGCATCATAAAGATTTTAAAATTTACAACCGGTTCGGTGGTTTAGTGGTTAAAGCAGGGAAAAAAAAGTTTGGTTGTGACATTTACGGCTTCAATTTACTTTATCGCCGTTCTAAACAATTAGTTGCCCCAATCATATCGAATAGGACTCTCAACTATCCACGATTGGTACTTGCAAAATTATCCAGGCTAACTTATAAAAAAGTTGAATCTTCCACTTGAATGGTTGGGACTTCCAATCGAATTGTTGGCTCTATTATTCGAATCATTGACACCACCATTCGTATCGTTGGTGCTACTCTTTGAGTTGCAAGAAAAATAGAATATGATCGATTGGTTCAAAAGTTGCGTGCGAATTCTGACAATTACAACAATATTTCAGACCTGCTTTCAGAATTTTTTCGTATTTCAATAATTCAGGCCAGGCCAATTCAATAATTCTGTAATAAAAACTAGAGTTCTACGGACACTTTTGACACATATTCAATTCCTAAGGGTATCTTTTCAAGAATACTTTTTCCCCTTTCACCGGTGTCACAATTCGACCAGTATTCTTGAAAAATTGTCGGAATACCAAAAAAAAATTCACGTCTTTGACCCGACTTTTTGCAAGAAAACGATATTTGTCGTCGATATTCTCAGAAACGTCAATTTGATTTTTCATTCTCTTCAAGATCGACGAAGTAACTGCGCGGATAGATTGAAAGCTGTAGAACGTGGAGAGACAGGACATCACAGATAGCGAAGGAAGTGAAACTGGAAATGAAGGAACTGGAAAGCGACGTCTACATCGCGACGCATTCTATTGTCTATGTATAAGGTTATATATATGTAGTTCTAATTTATACTACAGAGAAGAGTTGGTAGGTTCATGGGCTCTTGGAAACTGCTGTAACTGTCGGAGACACGGACGAATGGAACGAACTGCGAGCGACGTGGATCACGTAACAACCACGCCAAGCTCCCGAGTATAATTTGTCTTCCGCACATTGTAGCAGAACCCCCGGTTCACTTAACTGCGATATATATACTGTAGGCCGTTTGGTACTCCGCAACTTCCACATCCACACGCGGATCCCCGTCAGTCAGTCCTGGCAATTTCAAATTATGTCGTGGTTTCACTGCTCGGTAACGACGTTAACCTGTCTCGTTACGATGATCCTTGATGTGCCTCATTATCACGTGCATTTTCACATTTACTATTTCGCGAATTATTTAACGCGGACCTGGAGTCGACTTACTTGGCCCTTTGCTTATTGCAACATTAAAACATGGTGTAAAGAAAGAACCTTGCACATTGCTTCCTTATTATTTTTTACTATTTGGAAAAATACCTCTGTGGGTGGGAAAGTTTGTTAATAAGACCCACGGCAGCCCTTCTGTTCCGCATATTTCTTGTCACCACAACGCAGATCCACCACATGCGTTTCACAGTGCCAATATTAGGCGCCAGTATTCCCTCACATTTCTAATCTTCACGCGCTTTTTCCTCGACATGTCGTTCCTACACATTAAAATTCAACACATTCTTTACTACACAATGCGATACCCCACAAGGTCATTACAAGACGTTTCAGTCCCACACAACTGATAGACAAACAAATTTCCAACACTTTTCGATCGAAATCGAAGAGAATATCGCGTGTCGGTAAAGTAGAACTCCGAACAGGCAGTGGTTCTGCTTCTGTTCACTTTGAACAAATTATTATTCTACTTCGGAACTTTGATCGGTCCCAGTCTGGCAATTTTTCATTCTTGTCAATACATAGGCGCAGAGATTTTGTGATTTTTTCAGTAAAATAAAGTGGCCTTTTTGGTTAAAAAAATAATCTTCATATTTTTTAGCAAAAAAGTAATATTATAGGTTCGCAAAATTGTTTAAAAAATTTCATTGAAAAGTTCACATAAAACTACAACTTTTATGTTGAAACATTTTTTTTCTATGACTCCAATTTTTCAAGATTTATTGACTTTAAAGAAATATCCTATCTTCCGTGATATTGCATTTAAAAATCTGACAAAATTGGGAGCGAGTACTTTTAAGTGGTACTAAAATCTGTCTAATTATAGGATTAATCAAAGAGGGTTCAAAAAAGTGGCTGTATTGACGAAGAATCCCTCATGTACAAGGTGTAGTCTTTCAATTTTAATGCTTTTTTTGTTTACTTTTATCCATCGAATAGGCGAAAAAAATAACGTAGCAAGTGAGAAAAACATTCAAGCATCAACATTTGATTGGTCGTATGAAATGCCTTTGTTGACGGTGTACAGAACTTTCAGTAGTGCCTATACGGACTTCACATCCACTTGCTACCGGAATTTCACTCGTTTTTACAGCCACTAATCCCCTCGACGTTCCAGCTTACTTTACTTTCTCGGGCGTCCTTAAAGAAGAAGCTTCTTGCTAAACGGCTAGATCGAAGCTCGTAACCCGCAGGCCAGCAGAAGCTGCGCCGCTGTCTATATGCTTTTCCGCATTTTCCACGAAAATGTTTCGACGTTTATTCCCTTTTTCTCTATCTCTATCTCAGATGTACCGGTTTGTTCTTCTTCCTTGTCCGTTCATCGTACTACGACCCTTTCCGCCACTCTCGTCTGTTCCTCTTTTTCTCAACTACATTACGGCGTTCATCCATTTCCCAGCTCGACGATTTTCCAGCTATTCGCAATTCCACGACTAAAAAACGAAAAGTGCGCCTCAGTTTACATCAATGCACCTTGTGCACGGCAGAGTACAACTTTTTATAGTCTGAAGCAGAAAATTAATAGCATCCTTAACAGTATAAACGTCACCGGGGCTATATGAAACAGCCATCATTTTATTGGCTTCACTTGATGGATCCGTAAACTCTATTACAGTCTATTATATTATAGTCAGATTTTTTTTAGTATTTCTCTCAATGTTTTGTAAACGTATTTTCCAAATATTGATCATTTAGCTTTCCAGATTTATTTAAGACTACTCTTATCAAATTATTCTAATCGAATGATTCCGAAACTTCTTATAGAATCATGCTATAAGAAACTCAAAGCATACAACTTTTAAATCATATTAAAAAAAAATTGAACATACAAATTTTGATAGCGTAAAGAAATAAACCATGCATTGCACAAAACCGAGAAGTGAGTACGATATAGAAAAAAAAATTTCTCCTGTCAAATTCGACGTGATTGAATGAAATTCTTCAACGATTTTATTGCTACATATTTGGCATATCAAACAGAATATTCCGACATCGGTTGATTAAATTGCTTACAACCCAGTAAACAAAAAAACCGGTTTCGTTGCTGCTCTATTACAATTTCCCACTCAGCAATGTAACTGTTACATAACACTGTTGTTACATAACAGTTACATTTCTGAGTGGGAAATTGTAAAGCATCAACAAAACCGATTTTGGTGCTTACTGATAGGAAGTGTGTAATCATACTATACTGTACAAAGTAAGTAAACCTTGGAGAACGGAATTGTTTTCCTCTCACTAAATGATCTAACGTAATGACCATCCCCGTCTATTTAGTCGACGCTTATATAATATGTATATAGTGCGGTACAAGTAATTTGCAAACAGAAAGCTCGATGAACTTGCGGCCGACCGCGCTTATAGCGGTGAAGACTCGGGCGGAAAAGCATCCGTTGGTCGTTTCCGGTGAAAATCGGTGCCACTACAGCAAGTGCCATTATATGTTGCTACGTTGCTGCTCGTCGCGTTACAAATACTATCTACCGTTGCATTTAGCGGCTCTATTTGTGAACCGCAAATACGTTTCAGCGTGCGCTAGGCACACTGAAAAACGACTGCGTCAATGCACGTGGTGGCGCTAGCGTCGCAGTCGCAGCGCCGTTCGTTGCAGCTGCAGTAAGATTTCTGGTATTTTTTTTTACCTGCGGAGTAAACTGATATTAGTACAACTGTGGAAGTTGAAGTTTATTCGTTAGGTAGTTTTTACTGCACCTGCGATTTGTTTCGCTTATGTGGCAACCAATTTTCAGACTTTGCAGACAAGTATTTGCTGTATAAACAAGAAATGATACTATGTGAGTTTACGATAATATAAGTTTTATTATATTGTTAATTTATGGTGTCATGGTTTTAGCTAGAAGGTAAAGTATTTTCTGGTGGAAGATTTTCACCTGGAAATGCAGTAATTTGTGTCGCTTTCGACGCTGTCAGTTTCCGTGGTCATGTTCGGATGTTTGGTCTTTGGCGTTTTTTCGATATAACTGAATATCCGTCCTTCCCTAAGGACGGATCGCCCTTAGGGAAGAGTTCGGACTTTTAAGGAAATAAAATTCTTACAGGTAATAAAATTTTAGCCCTATATTTTATAAGGTTAAAGCATCTTTCAAGGCAATTAAAGAAAATTCGTTTTTCCGAAAAATTTACGGTAGTGTTAAACCTCAATAACTTTGGTAACTTTTAAAAAAATTTCACAGAATTATTTCAACTAAATGCATTTTACTGGGTTAAATCAATTTATTATTCAGTGTGATCCAACAAATTATTTGCTACCAGGACAAATTCACTTAGCGGCAACAGCAAATAAATTGCTCTGTCAGTAAATCTACCATAGCAAATGAAATTTGCCATTACAGCAAAAATATTTGGTATCGATTGATTTTTTTTCCCTCCGGGCTTAAAAAAAAAACGCGATATAAACCGAGAGCGCGGTTACGGTTGCTTCGCCATTGAGTAAAATTATGGAAATTATTTCAGCCACCCGCTTCATTATCAAAGATCGCGCGCAAAATTAATGCTCGTGAATTTATGTTAAGAAAGGAGAACACGACTTCATGAATATTCATATGTTTCGCTAGCGCGAAAATAGAATTTGATTTTCTTGTCCGTCGTTAGCAACTTTGTAGACAGCGTCTCCTTAGAACTTTATTGAAAAATTATTCATAATTATTATCGATGATTTTTTATAATTATTTTTTTCTATTTCATTCAATTTTTTTTTTTAAACATATATTAATAATGATCATCAGCTTTTTAAATGACTAAATAATCATTAGATTAATTTCATTAAATTTTTATTTGATAACTCACAATAAAATGATATGTTTGTTTGTCTTTTCATCAAGATTTTAATCTTGATCCTCTGATAAAATGTTGTCTATTAATAAATTGATAAATTTAATAAACTTTAAATTTAATTCAATAAAATTAATAAATTTAATTAAAATTCCGGTTTATTACAATAGAAGCGCGCAAAATAATTCTACAACATTATATCACGGGATTGTTTTTTTTTGTGAGATAGACAAGTGACAGTTTTTTGGTCCATATTAAGAAGATGCTAATTATTCACTAGTGCAGTTATTTACTCTATCTTTTCTGGAGAACTATAGGCACCAAGTATGAATATAGCACAGGAGAGACAGAACGGTGCTCCACCCGTTTAAATTGAGTTTCCACCTTGATAACCCATTACTCATCTCAACTTTCTTAATTCCTTCAAACTTAATTCCTGAGAGCTCTCTGTGGGAGCTAATCGAATCCCTGTGTTTTCAACTTTCGCCTCGTGATACTTCTCACTGGACTATCCTCTCGTTACTGTGAACTCGACTGTCGGCGGGTTTTACACGAGTTATCGTACAAACCTTTGGAAGACAGACGACAGCCTGTCGAACTTTGAAATTTTACCATTTCATGATCCATTCATAAAAACTTTTAGTACTTCTAGAGACTGAATTGATCCTTTTTGTTTCGTCATGGAGAAAGCTTTGTTTACGTGACATGTTTATACGAGATTTTCATGTGAAACGACGAGTGAGTGAGACAAGTGGTTTACAAAATATACAGTGTGTATGTATGCATGAATAAGGGTGGTCCTAAAAGGAAAATGTCTCTTGTCTCACTTACGTTTCTACATTTGACCAAGAAAAAAAAACCTCAACATTTTTTCAGTTTTTAAAAACTACATTCGTCAAGCCTGGAAAAAGTGATTGCACTCACAATTATTACAATTATTATTAATAAATCACAATTATTAATCATCAATAATGAATATAGTCAAAGGGACGATATTGTCAAAAGTCGATTTTCCTTGACCACAAAAAAAAAATTGGCGTCATAAGGGAAGTGTTTATATTTCTACTCAAGATTAATATTTTGCTTGAGTTTAGTTCACATATGGACAACCATTGAATGAGGTTTAAGCTGGTATTTTTAATTTTCAAAAACATTTTATTCACGCGCTCGCTTATGCAAATTACAAGATATCGGGCTCAAAATCGGTTTAAATATAAGAAACCATAAAATAGTCTATTTAATAATGTATGGAAGTGTATTTTTCTTAGAAAATACATATATTATAGCAGAAATGAAATTATAGCAGAAAAAAATTTATCTCAATCGCCATATTTTGTTTGTTAACCACAAAGTTTCGAGATTCTCGCTCGTTCTCGCTTGTCAGTTCAAGACTATGTCACTCAAGACAACGAAGTGACTTCACATGAAACGATTGAGATGAGATTTAAAAAAAAAAGACATGCACAAGCGAAAACGAGCGAGACTGTCAGAATTCTCGGCTCAAGTCGAAAATCTACACTATGATAGCTGGTTCATGATGAAATCATAGCAGAAAAAAATGTATCTTGAGCGATTCTCAATCGCCATGGCCGTATTTTATTTGTTAACCACAAAGTTTCGAGATTCTCGCTCATTCTCGCTTGTCGGTTAAAGATTATGTCACTCAAGACAACGAAGTGACTTCACATGAAACGATTGAGATGAGATTTAAAAAAAAAAAAAAGACATGCACAAGCGAAAACGAGCGAGACTGTCAGAATTCTCGGCTCAAGTCGAAAATCTACACTATGATAGCCGGTTCATGATGTGAGGGACCAAAGTGAGGAGTCAGCAATTTGCGAGCGCTTATGCGTAAAGCCCAGAGCTCCCGGCCAAGTTTAGCAAAAGGGACAACAGAACTGGGAGGTAATACTCTAGTTTCTAAACAAGTTACAGTGGCTTGCCGCACGTGCCACTCTCTATCGCTCGGATACCAGCCTCGATTCTGCAGTGCTCTAAGATTGTGTGCATTGCGAGCATCTACCACGGTAATTTATGCGATATAGGGACGCTAATGAATTCAGATTTAAGCGTGAGCGTGAAGACCTTCCACCAAAGTATATGTATGGGGTAATCCATATTAATTCAAGTCTTCAAGTATCGAGTTTTTTTTTAAGTGCTGTTCTTTCAATTCTAAAAGAAAAGTAGACTTTTTCGAAGATTTTGCCGACTTATCGCTCTTAAAAAAAATCACTGTTGACCATAATTTGAAAATATTTTTTTTTTTTTTTAATGTAACTTTGAACAAATAATTTTTTTACTTCGGAACTTTAATCGGGCCCACTCTGGTAATTTTTTTATGTTATCAGTACATGGGCGTAGAGCTTGTGTAATTTTTTCAGCCAAAAAAAGGGGCCTTTTTTCGTTAAAAAAATTGTCTTTATATTCTTCAGCGAAAAAGTGATATTATCGGGGCGCAAAATGGTTTGAAAAATTTCATTGAAAAGTTCACATGGAACTACAACTTTTCCGTTGAAATTCAGTTTTTCATTCGTAAATATGCCATAAGAGCTTTTGGTAAAATGTACACATAAAAAAATTAATTTTGTGTAAACGATGTAGACGAAAATTTTCAAAAAATTCATGTGAGTTTGTTACGAATTATTAAAAACGCGGTAATTATTTTAGATTTTTCTGTGCATTTTCAGTTTTACTGACGAACCTTTTCAAACAAAAGGCGGAACAGCCGAAAGGTCCTGACAAGAGAGTGTTTGACAAGATAGATGTAAGGACAGAGAAAAGAAAGGTCGGCCAGTTTTTTTTCGTGGTTATACCGTAGTTTCTCCGTGAAAGCTACACAGGGGATGAGAAGCAAGTGCAGGGGAGTCGAGTGTGAGCGAAAGCAAAGCATGACGAAGGGGAGAACAGCGTTCCTGGGTCGAGACCCGTTTCGCGAACCATTTATTTCTCCGGACATTGAAGAATGCGCTTTCTTTTAAGCACGCGGACACCATCGGGTCGTTGTCCGCCCGATGCGCACACCCGATCGACGACGTGTGGTCCTTGCGTTGGTCCTTCACCCTTTCCAGTATCTAAACAAGCCTGAAAAGTAAAACCCTGCAAATTAGAGCCTCATTATTTTTTGCTTTTTAGAAAGCAATCTTCATAAGACAGTAAGTCGATCGATTTTGAGGAAGGTTTATGAAATTTTGAAAATTTCGTTTGTGAGGAAGTTGTGAAAACATTGAGAAAGCAATTTACTAGGCTTTACTTTGCCTCTTTGAGCTCGAAAGGCGTTTTTCCAAAAAAATTTCAAATTTGAAACGCTTCGTGTCAAATTCAGATGTGTAAACCAGATCTGAACCCGGTATCTTGTAATTTACATCAGCAAATTCGCGATCGGAGACAATATAAATTTTTCGACAATTTAAAATCCTAAAAAATCCGAACCTCTTTACTGATCTTCACAAACTGTATCTGCTACAGCTGGATATTAAATCATCAATTATTCGAAAATTTACAATTCTATAAAATCCCAATTGATTTATAAGTTAGGTAAAATTCAATATCAAACGTGCTTTTTCATGACTTGAAATTATTTAGCTAAAGTAATTAGGCAGCTAAAGAACATACAGTCTTTCATAAAAAAAAACCTGCAAAGTAGGACTTTGCAAAATGGCTTCCTCATTTTACAAATCCTTCCTCATTTTACAAATCCTGTTAAGCCACCACGATAAGGAAACATTTCCTTTAATCTTGGTTTCCTCAATCAGATTTCAAATTTCAGAATTAGTGATCATTGAAAATCCACCTAGTCCTGAATATTAAAATAATTCAAAAGTAAAAAAAATGTGATTGAATTTATTTTGCTAACTTTCAAAACGATATTTATCTAAAACAATCATGTGAATGTGATTTAGTAATATCACTTAAAATAAATAAAATATTTTTATCAAGCAGTTGTATTTTTTCAAATAAATTATATTTAGTGTATTCAATAATTTTGTTCTTCGTGTAGGAGTTATTTTGATTCAAAATCATCACTGAAACCCTGTTGTCAGCCCCATATCATCCTAGGTCATCCTAAAACATGTATTTTAGAAAATGAAATAATTCGTTTCTAGTTCGTGCTCATCACAAGAAAAAAAATCCTCAAAACGATATTTTTTTTGCCCTCTGACTACGGCCAGTATTTTCAATCATCGCCCACTTCATTTCTCCCCCAGAGTTCAACAAGGGGAATTTATTCCTTTTGCCTCAGATGGTTAATTTATCGATTAATCTCGTATTTATTGAACCCGAAGCTAATTACTTGTTTGCGGTAAGTGCGGGATACGTGACTGTACGATTTGTTGCTGGCAATTACCTCTGCCACAGATATACAAAATCCACAGATACATACATATTATCCATAGACAGAGAGACACATGTGATAAGGGTATAGAAAATACAGTTGAACAAACTTGACTGTATTAGCCCGACTATCAGCGAAGAGGTATCTGGAGCTTAATTGGAAGCGGATTAAATTAACTTTCCGTTGCACTACTGATGGGACTTTAACGCTTAGGGGAATTACCGCAGAGGGTTCTTCGATCGGCCAGTGTAAGACCCTTTCGCACTGACATCCTTCCGTTGCGCCCCCATACGTCGATCCCTCGTTAGAGATCCTCGCTATTTGATACTACTTCCGGGACACTCTTGGCTTCTACCGAGTTCAATTTACAAGTCAATGCTGATGGCCTATGGGATTTACTTCGCTCCGACAGTTGCCTTCGAATAATGGCTCACTCGTTGGCTCTCAAATCTAACGGGGTATCCGACTTATCTCGGTTATTTAATTCCACGATTTTCCAATTGTTTTAACTGCACTTTTTATCATTTCTATATGTGGCATTCATTCATTTACTTATAAAATTGTATTATTTTTATTTTTTTGAGCAAGGAAGTTTTTGAGTCTTGCGAGAAATAGTCTTGAATTTTCGTGTCAGATCACATAAAACGGTTTAAGGGTCGAATTTATAGTCCCAAGTTCACACTTAAGTTCGAACTTAAGCTGGAAATTAAGTTCGAACTTCAGTTCAAATTTGAGATAAGATAGTTTCGGGAAAAGTGAAAAATAATGGGGAAAATTTTTTCAAAGTTGTAGTTTGCAGGCTTGCATTAATATTCCTGACACGATTTTTTTACCAGTAAAGAAAAAAGTAAAAAGAATAATAATTCGAATGAAAACAAAGCCGTGTCCTTTAGGTTTCAACCAAGCTCATGAAAAATGAGACTAAGAAAATATGTAATTCTACCGAGAAACGTTCGCATTGCTTTCCAGTTTCTCCAGCGAAGCAGTTTTTTGCTAGGCACACACGTTCTTTATTTTCCGTCAGTTCCATCCGGTAGCTTTTTCCAGGGTATAATTATTATTCGTCCGCTTGTACGCGAAGAGAAAGAAAAATGCAGCCTTTTTCTTTCATAAAAGCTGATTCCATTTTCTGCGAAACAATGATCCACTTTCTTGATTATTAATGAATAAAATGAAAAAATATCTTCTGTTCCTTGTTTCGCGACCATCTGTCGATTCACACATTGTCTCCGAATAATTCTGTGTCCTATTAAGTTCAAAGTATATACGATACAAAACTTCCAACCACAAATCTACTAAACTCGCAATTACATAAAAATATGCTTATAATTTATAACAATTTTGAATATTAAATCATATTTGGCAGTATTAAGAAGCCATATATTTTTCGTCAAAAATGTAAGTTAGATATTAATATTCGGAATTTTAGAGTTTTTTTCAAGTGTTTCTGCGTTTATATACGATTTTTGAATTTCTTTTACTGCATTTTAAGAGTTCTATAATTTGAAATCATTATTTTGAATGCATCTTCAGCATATAAAATTCGCCGATAAAGTGCGTACAAACCTACGATTCCCATTTGAGACCGTGTGAAAAAAGGCATTTTTCAATTTGGAGTATTTTCATTTACACACGATCGAACCCTTTTTAATTTGTCGAGATCGTTCAGAATGTTTCAATATACAATATATATTGATTTCGTATTTCGATTTTACAAATCGATACACGAAGATGCCTCCTTAAATAAAGCAAAACACTAACCGGATTTAATTAAGAGATGATACGATGGGGTTTGTATCTGAAGTAGGAAAAAAAGGTCAAAAACTAGAAGTATGAAAGCCCTGAGGAAATGCACGTAGCAGTGGCTGTCAGGAGTGGATAAAGTGGATCCGGTGGATGAGAAACCTCATTCTCACACTGTCGATCTCAGGGGAGGGATTGCGAAGGGAATAGCTGTGTGAAAACTATCGAGTTTGCCGGACGAGAACTTTTTTTCTTTCGAAATATCACGTAGAGTTTCGTTATCAGACATTTGTTATTCCAGCACTAATTCTGATAAGAGCTTTCACGCCGAGGGGATTTCATCTTAATTGAACCGTTGCTGCTTCTCTTAGAAAACTAGACTCTGATCTTGTTGCATCCCAAAAAAAAAATGCCCGCAAAGTAAAACCACACAAATTGCTTCCTCATTATCTTTTGCTTTTTTTTCGAAGCTTTCTTGATGATAAAGTGTATTAATCGATTTTGGCTTTCTCATAGAGAAAGATTTATAATGAGTGAAAACCAAGAAGGAAGCAATTTGCGAGGCTCTACTTCACGGAATTATTTATGCTCGTGGATATTTTTCTGGAGAATTTTTTTATTTTTCCTTTTACGAAGCTTCGCCTATTAGCCGACTTACAGCTTAAAGATTACATTTTCTTTGGACTATCTAAATGAATGATGAATCTTTAAAATACATAACGTATACAAATATAATATTGCATTGAACAAGGTCCTTTAGTCTCAGGTTTTTCAAATATTTTTGTCATTCCATGGGTATATAATACAGAGTTACTTGTTTAATTATGTTTTATTGCTTGATTATCTTCAATGTTTATAATTGCCCAGTGACTGATTGGTTGCAAATCGATGAAAATAATTTCTGAGTAAGATTGGGAATATTGGAAGTGGCAAACGATATTGAAGTGATTATATGAGAAACAAGAATGGAAAAGTAAAAAAGAGACAGACAGAATCCGGTGTTTAATCAATTTGTGGACGATGGTCAAGGCTGGTGGTCAACTGGGGAGAACGACTGGTGAAAAATGCTTCACGATTGAAACCCGTCGCTCCATCGAAGCAACCCCTAACAGCAGAAATAGCAACGCTATCAACCCTTGGCATTACACTTTTTTCTCTCTCCACTCCACTATTCTCTCTGCTGGAAAGGTCTCGTCTTTTTCCCCCTAGACGTTCCATCTCTCAAGCGTCCGCGAGACGTCAATCTTTTTCTGCACGACGATAAGTAAGGAAAAAGGAGCATCACCCAGAATACACGAGACGAAAAATACGTGAGCCTCGACTACAATTTTTTTCTCAAGCTTCAACGCGCTATCAGACATTTTTTAGTGCCATTCACTTTCCCCAGGTGAAAAATGTAGAACTTTGCACATTGCTTCCTCATACAAAATTTGAAGACAGCTGTGAAGAGGATATTTTTAAATTCAAATTGTTAACAAATCTACCTCTATGAGGAAGACATTTTCACCAAAACAAAGCTTCCTCTATGAGGAAGCAAAAAAAAAATTTCAATACTTTTGCCCTGTGAATTATCTTTCCTCTTTAAAAAGAGCTTCAAGTTATCCACGTACCTTCATATGGTCAAATGATAATTATTTTTGAAAAAAATAGAATAAAGAAATTGTAAAATGTGTAATTATGTGGAAGAATGTGGAAGAATGGTAATTAATTTTTTTTTTTACTTTTTTCTTGCAGGAATTGGAGAGAAGTTACACCCTCTCGACTCCAGGCGGTGGAAGTCCAGTTTGCTGTCCACCGTGCAGTCCACCTCCGGCCCCAGCAGCCTACATATCCAGCGTCAGAGCTTCTTCCCGAAGACTCGCAACCGGAAATGGACTTGGCGGACCCACTTCACCCGACCGGGACCCGCTGGGAAAATTGCTGAGGTACATAACAAAAGAATCTTATTAACGTTAGAAGCTGTATCCTTCCTTTCCGTTTTAGACTAACATCTAAAACGGCAACGAGAAAGAACGTACAGCTTAAATAAAGGAGTTGATCGGGTTTTTTTTTCTTCCTTGCTTTAAGGGGATTTCCCCACTGCCAAATCCAGTAACATTATTTCTCAGGTGATCACAACGAAATTTTTTTCATCGCTCAAATTTTCATCCCAAATAAGAATATGAAGTCAATTTTTTTTTTCCAAATTCAAAAATCAAAATCAAAATTTTTTTTAAGACTATCGCAAATTCCAAACGTTACCTTTTTTTTTAATATTATTTTGAATGTGGAAAAAAATTCTCGAAGAGAAAACTCTAAATCTACGATATAGTTCCTTTTTTTCTTTCATTTAGATTTTTTTTTTCACTTCCCGATGCCTATATTGATTGCAAAGTCGTCGTCCTTTTTTTCGTCACTCATTTCATACTCAAAATATTATCAGATGCTGATTCTCCATAAATAATGGATTTTGTAAATGAATAATTAAAAAAATTCGCTTCGAGTTTAAAAAAAAAAATTTTATTAAATAAAAATTCCATTCTTCATGGAGAATTTAAAAGAAAGAAAAAAAAATTGGCTTTGGGAGACCCTACCCAAAAAATTGTTTATGATTTGAGAAAAGTGATAGGTCCGACACAGATATCGTTAAACGATTAAAAAACATATATGTTGTTCCAAAATTTGTATCTACTCCGTTTAGAAAAGGGGATCATTTCTTGGATTTTCTTTTTCAGATACTTGAAAACTTTCTATAGAGAACTAGGAACAAGGGATCCACGACATTTACCACCATGGGCGTCGCCCTTGCCACTGGGCACCCTTTGCCCAGCTCACTTTCAACCCCACTTACAGCTGGTCCACAAAAGCGAGCAAGAACATCGATTAGAAAACATCAAGATAGATCAGATCTTCGCGCCCGTTCGCGTAAGTACAATTTAAATTTTTTCCGCACCCCGACATTCAATTTGTACATAAAATATAAAAAGTGTTAAAAAAATTTCTAGAATCAATAAAGATTCCATAACAACAATTGTAAATAGCCCAAATTCGGTTTCTCAATATCTCGGCACCTAAACTGTGAATCTATTTAACCTCCAACCACTTTAAGTAGCATAACTTCGATGCTAGAATCATGATTAAAAAGTTCCTTACCATATTCTTATTAAAAACCGAAATAGTAAGGATTATTACTAAAAAAAAATGGAGCAAAATAGAAGCATTTTCTTTTTTGTTAGAAGAAAGATTTTCATGACAAACCCAACAAATAACTTTGAAAAGCAGTAGAGTTCTTATCAGAAAACATTTTAAAAGTAATAAATAAGAGAAGGAATAGGAAGGAGGACGTTATTTTCCGCTTGAAGAAATAAATAAATGAAAAAGCCGAAGTCTAGATAATAGCGCGTTCACGACACACTGAAGATAAATGTACGGGGTCCGTAAGAGCCAAGAGTATATAATGCTCATGGCACAAATCACGAAACAATCTCGGATTTATTTATTGCTACTGGAAACGGGAGGATTTCAACCTAGGCCGGAAACATATATACATATACACATAGTTTTCCGTAAGAACAATAAAAGGTGTGGTTGCGAGAGCCGAGGGGTATACAGGTCGAGAGTACGAATCCTTGGAACGCAGAGAAGGATGATTCTACCACGAGCCTCAACGACGAGAATTTAAAGAGCGGTGCTTTCTCTTATCTGGTCCACATTTAGACCACACGCTTTCCTCGACCTCCGTCTCTTCATGCAGAAATATGCAGACTGTGCCAAAACGAAATGCTAAAAGAATATGTACTGGGAAAAATTTGCTCGTTTCTGATTCCAAAATTCACAGATTCTTTTTTTTCTAAATATCGAATTTCGGTCTGTACTTTTGTTCTTAAATCGTACATTTTACCACTGACAAGCACACCTTTCAACCCTTTTTACTATGATTTTGAAAAAAATAACGTTTAATCGTTCCTCATTTCAGAATTCACATATACGACTTCCGGTCAGAAATTCACCTTCAATTTTTTTTTCTATAACGTATCAAATCTTGACAACACCATCGAATCAATTTTACCTGCAAAATCAGATAGCTAAATGATTTACAGAAACTATAATTAATAGTCTTAATGAATTTACTGAAAAAAAAACCTATCATTATTTAGGAAATGATCTAAAGACAAAAAAGAATATTCCACTGTTCGATTTCAAATCTACCAACAATCTCCAAGTATCCACCTAGTTTTCATAATCGAATACGTCTAATTTTGACCCATTTCTATGGTTCCTCATTCCTACCATTCACTATTAATCATATTTATTTATTTATTCTCCGGTGAACGGCGCAAGCCCCTCGACAAAAATAATATAATAATATAAAGATGGCAGATAACAAACAAACAAACAAAAATAGCCAAAGACCGGACAACAGTTATAACAAGAGAAAAGAACATAAAAGAAGATATTTACCCATTTCCATGATTCCGAATACTAATAATTCGACTTCCTTTCCGAAAAGAATGCAAAAATGAGAGAAAAATGTCATCCCAACCAGTGACATCGTAGGAACTTGGACCGTAGCGTCATACAGACTATGTAAACACGATGAATACCTAAGCCATACAGTTGAGTTAAGCAAATCCACTTGCATGTTACAGTTGAGCGACGGAACTATATCCGAAGCCCCAAGACGAGTAGCAGTGGAAGGAGGTCCAGGAAGTGGAAGGACAACCCTATGTTTGCGTCTGCTGCATCACTGGGCGACCCAGGGTGAAGGTCCAGCTTTAGCATTCATGGTGCCTCTGCGTGAATTACGAGGGAGTCCACTCGTCAACTATTTAGCGCGAGAGCTTTTCCCCCGGACATCAGCATTGGGTGACGCGGTAAGCCAAGTGTGGCGAACCCTTCACCTAATGGAGGACCGAGTCCTCTTCGTCCTCGACGGTTACGACGAGTGCCTCGGTGGCAGAGCTTCCTTGGGTGACGCGGCTGATCTCCTGGAAGGCCGTTTGTTTCCAGACGCAAGAATTTTAGTGACCTGCGCCCCGAGCAACTCCTCCACGCTGTCACCTCTCGTCCAGAGGAGAATCCACCTCGCAGGCCTGGAATGGTCGCACGTGGAGCGTCTGTGCGTCGCATATTTCATTCACAACGACCTGGCCGAAAGAGCCTGCGAGTTTCTGGAGGCTCTAAACATCCAGTCAGCATCCGTTAAACAATTGGTCCAACATCCCTTAGGTTGGGTTATGCTCTGCGCTCTGTACCAAGACTCCGGCAGCTTGCCAACCGAATCCAGCGCTCTTGTTCAAGCTGCCATCAAGTGTATCGTTCGCAGAAGTCTGGACAGACCAATTCCCCACGACGAAGAAATACCAGGCCACTGCAGAAAGAGGCTCGAGGACTTTGGAAAGTTGTCGTTGGCCGCCCTTAGAGAAGGTCGCTGCTGCTACACCGAGGCGGAACTTAGGGCGCGAGGTGGAGGGATCGAGGTGACCAGGTTAGGTTTCCTCTCCCGAGGTTTAACCTTCGGACAGAGACGAAAGGCTGATATCTATACTCCTATTCACATGGCCATTTCCGAGTTTCTAGCGGCTTACTACCTCACATCCGTGGCTCAGTACGCCAATATTCTTAGGCGGGAACTCGAGGGTTTGCCTTCTGGAATAATTGGACATCTTGCTGGTTTGCTCGGACCGAAGACACATCTGATATTGAATCAATTGTGCCCACTGGAAGTTCCACCGCGAACGGTCTTCTCGTTGCTCAAAGCTGCTGGTGCATCTGACGGAAATATATCTGCAGTTTGCAGACTCGTCGGTGCTGGGCCTGGATTCGGACCTGCGCCCAACGACAGGCCACCCGCTCCGCTCGTTCAAACGTCACCTCTTGAACTCGAGGGCTGGACGAGAATCCTGGAAAGCTCAGCTTGCACGCTGGAAGCATTGGAAGTTGTCTTTCAAGTTGAACGGGGATCCGACCCGCGATATCTCAATGAATTCTTCGAGGCACTCGCTGGCAATGAAAGTGTCAAACTCGTCAGAATCACGTCGCTTCTTGGACAGGAGTTTCCCGCTGATGAGGCTCAGAGACTCGCGGGACATCTCAAATGTGTTCTTGGGAAAAAGAGGCTCAACGACTTTGAGGTCGTCATCACTTGTCTGGAGGAATCGGCTCATGATAGGTAAGTGCTTTTTTCTCAGTCGGCTGATGAACAAGGATGAGGGAAAGTGATGCATTTGGGACCAGGTTGAAGTTCAGAATGGTAAATACATGAGAGACCAAAAATCCGAAATTTAATATCTCACCTACATTTTTGACGAAAAATTTTCTAGCGAATTTCGTCAAAAATGTAGGTGAGATAATAATAATAATAATAATGAATTTCAGAATTTTAGACCTTCGTGTATTCACCACTCGGAACTTTAACCCCGCCTCATTTATTTCACTTTATGCTTAATCATAGAGGCGCCGTTTTCAGGGAATTTTATTCTTTGAGATTTTTATGTCACTCGGAATAGTCCAAAATATTGAGAAAAGTGGATTAGAAAAAATATCCGTACGTGTGTGTGTGTGTGGGCGTATATGCAGAGCTTTTAAATTTCAATCACTTTTAACTGAAAAACTGCTCAATTTGGTAATTTCGAAAAAAAAGTCTACGCTATTACTGTAAGAAATGACGAGACTTTCTGTGAACATTTAAGCTCGTGTAAATATCCAACTGCAATCTTTGACGTAAAAAAGTACTTGAATCCTCATAATCTTAATAATTTGCTTTAATTTTGATGGAAAAGTACATGAATTCTATACGACAATTGTTTATTAAATTTCGATGACGAGTTTATGAATAAAAACATCCAATCTTTTCTAAAAGTGTTTTGTGCATCCCACATAAAGTGTGAAACTCATGGATCTGTTTTCGAAGCAACCGGTTCACCGAATTAGTTTCGCCATTTACAATAAATTCCCTTGGCTTCACCCTAAAGGGAGGGAATTATTGCAATTTTTTTCTTCAGTGAGGAAGAGAGTTGTCCTCATAATACAAATGTACTTTTTCGACCAAATCATCCACCTTAATAACTTTAAAAATTAAAATTCCATTAATTTCCCGATTCCACTGTCAAATTATGGTCAGTGCAATTTTGACTGTACAGTTTCATTGCATGAGGTCCGTGATGGAAACACGTTTCCCAATATCTAAGACTCAACGCCGTCAAAAAAAAGTATTATAGAAAAATCTCTGAATCTGCCGTGAAGAAAGCGGCGTCCGCAAACAATATCACTTTTATGTTTCTCTTGTGGGTTATAAGAGAGTATACGTTTTTCAAAGCACACACTTACGTCGAGGAAAAGTCTTAGGTGGGATGCTGGCGAAGGAATGAACGAGAATAAAGCGAGTAGGGCGACATTGTCCTCCGAGAAATCCTGGAACGATTTCACGGAAGCGTCGATGCCGTCGGGACGACCAAGTTATTGCTGCTGCTCGCAGTCCCGATTCTCATATGTATATATATATACCGTCTTCGCGTGTGAGAAAGTAAAAAGCAGAAGGACCGAAAGGATATTTGCGAGTTCCTGCGGTGTCGACGCCGAGCAGTTATTTGGGCCGGGATAAGGTCACCCTCAATGCGCTGGTTTCTTTCATACTCTTCCTTCCGACAACTCTCAAAACTCATATTTTCAAACGTATATTACAGTCATATAATGGAATTGAAAAGAAAAAAAAAAGACGGAATTTTTCAGGACTTAGAACGAGGCAATAATCACTTTTGAGTCGTTCTTTCACTGTCAAAAATGCAAGTGACTATGAGATACAAAGAGATATCAGATTTAATTATTTGGGCCGGGATAAGGTCACCCTCAATGCGCTGGTTTCTTTCATACTCTTCCTTCCGACAACTCTCAAAAGTCATATTTTCAAACGTATATTACATTCATATAATGGAATTGAAAAGAAAAAAAAATAGAATTTTTCAGGGCGTTATAACGAGGCAATAATCACTTTTGAGTCGTTCTTCCACTGTAAAAAATGCAAGTGAATATAAGATACTGTAATTTATCTTATGTGACAAGGATCTTATCACACTTAGTGTGAAAATTGGCCACCAGGAACACTGAAAATTTCCTTTCAGTTTGTATCCCAGAGCTGCGGAAGCAAATAATAAGGAATTGTGGATTGTGGTGGACTGTGATCTACCCAACGATGTGCGGAAGCGCTTCAGTGCAGCTTGCGTTTGACACGAATCCGTGAGTGAGAAAATTTGCAAACTGAGAACGCTGCTGAGAATTGGAAACCTCCAGGGCTGTATCGAGATCAGCTCTATATAGTCATTCGCTTGTGCTGCACGCTCTCGCCTGTCTCGTGTATTGTATTGATGCACCACACAATCGTGTTTGTACACACACGTGCTTCGTATGTACGTGCAGGTAGTTTCCGTTGATACAACACAAATGGTCTATGCATATCCACCGGAGCCTTTCTGTTGACTATCCTAATACCCAGCCAATCTGTACAACAACCCTCAGGTTATCGACGACCAACGTATACAAAAACCGGTCAACAGAAACAATAATGTACACTCGTGAAATGCATGGAATATCAAACGTATGAGAGACAGTCCACCTCGTTTCGACCTGGACTTGACCCTTGACCCTTCCGATTGGGTCCTCAATTTTTTATACAATCGACATGACTCCAGAAAGTACAAATTAATTTTTTTAATTTTATTCGCTTACATTTTGAATAACCGACGATTTGTTTTGATAAATAATTGAAGAACATATTTTCAAAATTGGATAGAATTCTAGAATACCTTTTTTCGATAATACAAATTTTTGTTTATCACTCATGAGTAGAGCTATCTGCAAATATAGCAATTGTTGCTAAAGTTGCGATCCTTTAAAGGAATGTATTGAAAATATTCTTGTGAATGAATCTCAATAAATCAACCAGAGCTGAGCAGTAGTGGAAATACTAGGGCCTTATTTGTACTTGAAGTATTGTACTTGTACTTGAAGTACTTGGAGAACTTCAATTACAAAGTACTTCAAGTGTTTATACTTGAAAATCGACCAGCTCGAAGATTAACTGAATTGGATAAAAATCAGACTGTTTAATTGCTCGAATTTTGAGGTCTATCGTTTTGCATAGACAATTTTTATAAATTCCTATCGTATATCTGTTCTCTTTTTTTGTACAAAAACTCTCCTTGAGGCGATAACCTAGCGAGAATGTTATAGAAATGCAGTTGAAAAGGGTGTACGTCGCGTTGCAGAAGGTCGTTCTGGCGCAGCTGCACATTTTCCGCCCACCCTTTCGACCCCTTTGTCGTCTTCGCGCATCGGCAACCCTCCCCCCTCCCGCCCCTCACTTATATGCGGATTCTGAGTACGTTCCCGGACCATTGTTACGTTTCTTTTGCCAGGATGGGCTATAATATTGCAGCCCGCATGGTTATGCGAACGTGGATATTATACGTGAAGTACTTGGGGATACCAACGGCGATTCTCCACGGAGAATACAAAAATCAGTGGATTCTTGCACTCTGAATAAATCCAAATAAATCGGATGCGTCAGGTAGAGTTGATCAAACTCATTAATCATCGTTTATGACCGTTTGGATTTAAAAAATCTTGCGAATCCGGAGTTCAAATTTAGAACCTTTTCGAAATGTGGTAGCCCTAAATAAATCCAAATAAATGACATAAGGACCCAGTAAACAAAAGTTCCATAAAAACAAGCCTCTATAAGGAATTAAGTTCCTCATAACATGACTGCAACAACATGGGAAAATAAAAATGGGAAAATTCATCTCAAATTCTATCGCTCCGATGTAGGAACGAATTGTGCAGAAAGATTAAGGAAACTCCAGGTGTTTTATTGGATTCCCAACAGCTATCATGCCAGAGCAGCTCTTGTTCTAAGTCGCTAATGCTGCTGTTAGCAGGCATTCAAATGCTCGCGAAATTTGGTAAGAAAGTGCGAAGTGAATACGCCCTATATAGAAGCACTGAAGAGGGTTTTGGAGATAGTACCTACCAAAAACTACGGCCATTTGCCCGGAGGCAGAGGCAGACACTCAGCCATTACTGTTGGAGAGCAAGGATTTATAAAGCGCCAGAGGAGAAATTTTACTTTTTACCTCATACTATTCTAGTACACTGTATTTTTTTACAAAATCGCGGGATTGGAATGCTTGTTACGTATTTAATGAGATTTCAATGTAAGAGTTTTTTAAAAAGATGTATCACTCGGCCCCGCAAAAAAAAAGTATCAGAAAAGTATTAAGAGTACAATTTCTCATATATTTCCAAGTCTGGGTCGATATATCATATCACCATGGTTTTTGGTGTCAACGTCGATGTTTTCATCGTTTTGATGTCCAGGTCAATATCTCCATAGCTTTCGATGTTCAGGTCTAACTGCAGAGTTACAACAATGAATCAATCGACTTGGACCCGGAAAACTATGAACATGTCGAGCTAGACAAGTGAATGGAACGGCTCTTCAATTATAACTAAACCATCCAATAAATGTACAATTAAATCTTCACATCTCAGATAACAAATGTTTTTTTGTCGACATCGGTTCGCAATCTGGTTTGTATTGTCGCCAATTCCAAACATTTGCTCTTGTTGCCCGGCAAATATTCTCGTTTCGTTCTTCACTCACACACACACACACATACACACGGTTATTACATAACACTGCACATCGAAAGCTATGGAGATATCGACTCGGATATCGGAAGCCATGAAGACGTCAACCTGGGCCTTGAAAAGTAATAATTCAGCTTGATACTTTTTTGTTTTAATTTATTTTTATACATTATTATACTTTTCATACTTTTGTCAATACTGTTTCAATGCCTCTTCTTTCCGCGGGTGAATCTCTTCAATCTTTCGATATTCCTGAAGAGCAGTTGTAAAAGATCTATGGAAATGTGGATCCATCAGTAGAGGCAGATTAGTAGTCACTATAAGATAATGTCTTTGCCACCTTTGGTGATGTCATGTCTTCACAAAATAGTTCTCCACTTTTCAAGGGTTTTCAAACCTTCAAATTGAACGCTGAATGGTCGTAGATAATCTATTCCTATTTGCCTTGCATAGCATGGCACGATTTATCTACGAAAATTCGCAGTTCCTTATCAATTGGATTTTCCTTTAGAGGCTTAAATCGGATCACGGAAAATCTACGATGAATCGGTTCCTTAACATCTTCAGTTATCGCTACGTTTACAAAGATATTACATTTCTTATCCTTTTTACATTTCTCAATCGTACTATGGAATTTCCGACTACGATAAAGTATCGCGAAATGTTACAAGAATGGACAATCGGGTTGATAACCTTGCACAAATACGCTGCGCTGTGTTATGTGATCTGGTTCAAACGCAAAGTCTTCCTGGAGAATGTCCAGGAGATATCCTGGTTATATTCCTTCGGGGTTTTCCGTCAGTGCCTCAAGGAGGCTTTTGAAAAACGTGCTTATGCATCCCTTGCTTATTGTCCATCAAGAACCCTCGATATCAGAAGGTATAACCGGTACTTTTATTCTCGTGCTTCGAGAATTGTGAAGTCCACCACAAAGTTCACGCTGGAGAATGCATTACTTTGTAAGTCTATTATCATGACCTCATGTACACATAAATATATATATATAGTAGTATATTTACGGAGTACATCAATTGATTTATCCGCATTATTTTCAAGGAGACTGAATCTCAAGCAGGAAGCATTTTATTTATTTTATTTATTTTATTTATTTTATTTATTTTATTTATTTTATTTATTTTATTTATTTTATTTATTTTATTTATTTTATTTATTTTATTTATTTTATTTATTTTATTTATTTTATTTATTTTATTTATTTTATTTATTTTATTTATTTTATTTATTTTATTTATTTTATTTATTTTATTTATTTTATTTATTTTATTTATTTTATTTATTTTATTTATTTTATTTATTTTATTTATTTTATTTATTTTATTTATTTTATTTATTTTATTTATTTTATTTATTTTATTTATTTTATTTATTTTATTTATTTTATTTATTTTATTTATTTTATTTATTTTATTTATTTTATTTATTTTATTTATTTTATTTATTTTATTTATTTTATTTATTTTATTTATTTTATTTATTTTATTTATTTTATTTATTTTATTTATTTTATTTATTTTATTTATTTTATTTATTTTATTTATTTTATTTATTTTATTTATTTTATTTATTTTATTTATTTTATTTATTTTATTTATTTTATTTATTTTATTTATTTTATTTATTTTATTTATTTTATTTATTTTATTTATTTTATTTATTTTATTTATTTTATTTATTTTATTTATTTTATTTATTTTATTTATTTTATTTATTTTATTTATTTTATTTATTTTATTTATTTTATTTATTTTATTTATTTTATTTATTTTATTTATTTTATTTATTTTATTTATTTTATTTATTTTATTTATTTTACTTTCTTCAAATAAACTGTACATTCGTTTATGACCCGATTTTGTGATACATAGCGTGCATCTTTAACAGCCAGAATTTTCAGCACGACTGCAAGTTCTGGTGGTATAGAGTGCGAATGATAATCCACCGTTTCTTCGACTTTCGACAAAGTCCGCAAGCAGAGTATATAGTGGGTATTACCGAACGTTGCTGCTTCGAGCGCAGCTGTTTTAGTCGGTTTGCTCAGTAGCCATTTGCCGTACACCATCTGGCACAGTTTGCAGTAGCTTCGCCTCGAAACAATAGCGAATATATACACCGAAACATATAATGTACGGAATCGGTATTCTGTGAACCTTCTTACATACTTTACGTACTTCGTAGCCACCGTAAAACATACAAATACACACTAGCTGCGTAACTATCCCTGCAAATATGAAGTAATGGAAGAAAAAATAAAAATAAAAAAAGAACAAAACCGAAAACTCAGTTTGTTATATCGGATACTCGAACTGGAAGGTAGGAGTAAGTATGTGAACCTTCTTACTTACCTACGTACTTCGAGGCCAACGTAAAACATACAAATACACACTAGCTGCGTAAATATCCCTGCAAATATGAAGTAATGGAAGAAAAAATTAAAATAAAAAAAAACAAAACAGAAAACTCAGTTTGTTATATCGGATACTCGAACTGGAAAGTAGGAGTAAGTATGTGAACCTTCTTACGTACCTACGTACTTCGAGGCCAACGTATAACATACAAAAACACACTAGCTACGTAAATATCCCTGCAAATATGAGCAAATAAAAAAAGAAAATTAAAACAAAAAACAAAACAGAAAACTCAGTTTGTTATATCGGATACTCGAACTGGAAAGTAGGAGTAAGTATGTGAACCTTCTTACGTACCTACGTACTTCGAGGCCAACGTATAACATACAAAAACACACTAGCTACGTAAATATCCCTGCAAATATGAGCAAATAAAAAAAGAAAATTAAAACAAAAAACAAAACAGAAAACTCAGTTTGTTATACCGGATACTCGAACTGAAAGGTAGGAAGCTGGAAGGTAGGAAGTGCCGCTACAATACACGAAAAGCGCTCGAGCAGTCTCCGTACCCGACCAGCGATATATCTCTTCATGAAACCCGAACCGAAACTGCGCTAAGTATATAATAGCTCCTATGCTGAGTTTCAACTTGTACATCGTACAAATGCACAGAGTAAACTCAACGAACGAGAGAATATCGCAGCGTCAACATTCAACATTATACAGCAAATTATTGCAATGAGGATAAGTTAGTTCGGAGGATAACTGAGGCTTTTCTATTATATCCACTTCTATGGCTTCCTCTGGACTGTTTCCGTCGCTTCTGACTTCTGGTCCACAGAAAACTTGCTATTTTCTTCGCCACTTTTTTCATCGCTCTCCTTTCCAATTTTAAAGCTACGTCGGATGTTCTCGGGAATATTTACAACTCGAAACTTTTACTTACATCTTGTGACCCACTTAATTTCTGTTTTCCACTCAATTTTCGTGGGTATTTTCATGTAGCGCGTTTATTTTTTTTTATAAGGAATATTCGGACATTTGATTTTGCCATTGCACATTGTGCTATTTTTTACGCAAAATTAAAACCGAAGATAAAACTCAAGTCGTTAATAGTTGTCGCACCGAACTCTTGTTTTTGCTTCCTCATGAAAAAAGCTTTGTTTTCACGCATAACATTTTTTTCTGCCATACGGACTTGCCTGACACCCACTGCCTGCTCGGAGTTCTACCTTACCGACACGCGATATTCTTTTCGATTGATATCGACAGAGATAATGTGTAGGAACACAATGTGTTCCCGTTCCGGCACATCGTGCAGTCTCTCTACAATGCACACCGTGCTGGTACGTTGCTGGCACAGTGCCGGATTCAGCACACTGTGCTGACACCGTCTCGCTACGTTCGGTCGCACGTGATTCATTTCTGACGGCACGCAATCGGGACCGGCACTGCACGTTCTTCTGAACGTGCAGTGCCGGTCGGATGAACGCAAAAATGTTGGGTTAGAAATGTGTAGGAACGACATGTGGAGAAAAAAGCGCGTGAAGATTAGAAATGTGAGGGAATACTGGCGCGTAGTATCGGCATTGTGGAGAAACCCATGTGATGGATCTGCGCTGTTGTGAAAAGAAATGTGCGGGAAAGAAAAGTTGCCCACACACGCACACGTACGGATATTTTTTTTTAAACCACCTTTCTCGGTGTTTTGTACGAAAATCTTTAAAAAAATTATGTGAGCAAGGCTACATGGAAGGGAAATATGGAAAGAAATCAATGACTCAGTAATAAGAAAAAGATATTTCGAGGACGGTACGTCGGTAATTAATATTGATAATTAATTATTTTTTAAATTGTGTTTTCAGATTGGAATGCGTGGTGAACGCACTGTGCCGTGGTCTTGGACACGCCTCGAACAATCTAGCCCGTTTGGTGCTCGACATGAATCTCTCGGGCGACCAAGTGTCCAGGGTGTGTGAGGCCCTTCGGAATTGCGTCCAAGTGCAGGCACTTCACTTGCCCCATTTGAGTTGCGGCTGCGAGGGGCTCGCATCGGTCGCTGAACTTTTGAAGGAGAGACCACTGCTGGCTCTGAATTTAGCCGGAAGTTGGGGTGCCAAAAACGAGGATCCGTCGAGTTCTGGAATCAGTATGGGTAAAACTTTTATATCAATAACAAAGTTTTTTTCGTTTTTTCTTTTTCCATTCACTGTTATGCCATTCAATCACAAAAGCATCAACTGCTGGTTTTGATTATGTGTAGCCTCACCGAAAAGCAAATTCATTTAAAAAGGAACGTTTGTCGTTAGCATTTCGCGGCCTTTTTTTTAATACGCTTCACCGAAATTGGAAAGCTAAAAGCATTGGTCGAATGCCAAAGCAAAGGTGGAACAATCTTTTGTAGCGTTTCAATCGGTTTAAGCGAGCGGGGATTTCTAAAAAATCTGATTTAAAGTTTCTCTCCCTTAAAAATGATATGTCACTAAACAATCGTTTATGCTCATAAAACCGTATTTCACGTCAAGTGAAACTAGCCAAACACCCACAAAAAAAGGAGTGTTTACCTTATACTCAATAAGTATACTCTTATACTTATCACTCTATAAAACCAATTTTGATTGCCACTCTTAACTCAGCAAAAATCGTAGCAGTATTGCTTCGACGTGAGAATATAATTCACTCTCCAGTGTTAAGAACCATTGGAGAATTGTTGGAAGAGGAAGGCGTTCGAGCCAGCCAATCGATTCAATCTAAATCGTCAAGACTAACGTGCCTCCGCCGGTGGCTAACCTGAAGTTGCGCCGCGATTCGAGCGGATAAAGATGGTGTATATGGGTATAGGTTTGGTGAAGTCGTGGACGGTTGGATAAAGATGGAGTTCCCAAGTGTCGTGTGTGAGTTGGAGAGAGCAAACCGTACAGTCGAGATGTTTGCTGGGTCGAGCTACTCTCGTATATACGAATTGCTCGTATATATACTACGAAGCTATGAGACCCAGGTGTTTGTAATTGCCTCTTAGCCGCCGGGAAGCTCGCGGACCAAACAACAACACCAACAACAACAACAACGATCGACTGTAGGATGTTTCTACTACCGCTACTGCTCTCTGTGTCGCCAGAATTGTTCTGTACTGCCACTTTCATCCTGGCTTACACAATATATGGGACAATCCATACCAATTCAACCCCGGTCTGGCTCGTGGCCTCTCGGATCTGGTCGGTGATTTTTAATGGTGTTCTTCCAACTCTAAAGGGAGAGCAAATTGTCGTAGAAGATTTTTGTCTCATCATTCTTAAAAAGGACAACCTTGCAAATTGCTTCCTCATTGTTTT
Organism: Tromatobia lineatoria; assembly: GCA_949699805.1. NCBI lineage: Eukaryota > Metazoa > Arthropoda > Insecta > Hymenoptera > Ichneumonidae > Tromatobia > Tromatobia lineatoria. The sequence continues at coordinate 1,557,401 of OX453052.1, forward strand.
TAGTATTTTCACAAAGCTTCCAGTATGAGGAAGCCAGAATTGATTAACACACTTCCTTATAGGGTTAGCCTTGGAAAAAAAAGCTTCAACAATGAGGAAGCAATTTGCACCTCACGGCTTTTTCAGTATATTGAATCGATACATGAAAAAAAGGGCCCCAAAAATTGGAAGGGCAGATTTTCGTCCGATATTATGTGGAATATATATCATAAGAATTTTTTTTTTCTACAAGATAAATTTATAGTAAACAGAATTTAATACTCGGTACCTGCAAAAAACTTTCCATACAGTACATTAATTTTCAAAATATTTTTACCAGTGTAAAATGTATGTGCAGCATCAATTGGGTATAAAAAAGTTTTGCGAACAAAGCTCCACGAATTGATAGCTTTAGACCATAGTTTTTTTAAGGTATCGAAGAATGACTTCAGATCCTCAAATCGGTTTGCGATAGAAACTTTCGATGCGTTGCTTTTGGAGCTTCGAATACTTTTACAAGAATTCACGATTACTTGACGTTGGTACATTTCGGTTCTAACCGCGACAATGCCGGAAATAGAGAGAGGGAAAATTCTTAGTTCGACGACGACAACGGAAGGTGAGTTCGGAAGCGTCACGTGATTCCAGCAAAGATATTTCTCTTATTCCCTTTACTTTATTTTGCGTTTCTCGTGCACTTCAGCTCGTTCTTTAACGTCCTTTGCTCTTTCTCAATGTGTCTCACTTTGTCCATGAAAGTCCTGAGAAAGCCAACTAAGGCGATATTCCGTGAGATCTGGAAACTTGCTAAGAGTGAGGCAGAATAAAGACACGAAGGAAATAGAGACGGTGAATGGGCGGAGCCGTGATTAATCCCCGAGCACAACCTCCTTCGATCGATCGATTCTTTTTTTCTTTACGTTTTTCTTTACTTTCAGCAACTTTCCAGCATCTTCTTACGATACTTTTAACGATGAGCTTTCTTAACATTTTTATTCGTCAATATTTTCTCATCGTTGTTATTCATTCCTCCTCAATTATCATTCACTTCCTGTTATTATCGTTATTTATTCATTTTCTCTTCCATTTTGATTAGATTTGTTTACATTAGCTCCTTTTGCGTCCTCATCTCATAGGAAGCTTTTTTTGTAAGATATTTTTCTTTTGAGTTTCCCATGTCAGGACATTAAAAATGCCCTATTGGTCAGCAAAAACGTAAAGGAACTTTTTTTTTACAAAATATTTAAAAAAAACAGCGACTTCATCAACGACCGAGTATGAGACCTCACCATTGCTGAGGTAGACATATTATTCACAATGTCAAATAATCATTACATCCAATCTACGTGTACTATACGACAAGAAGAATTTAAATTCTTGGTGTTCGTGATTTTATTCCTTTTTTGGTTCAGCGAAGAGTCAGAGAAAAGACCTTTCTGTCTCGTCCTCCGTAGTTGCCCTCAGCATAGAGTGATGAAGATACTGATTCTCGTTTGTACTTTCACAAATCCACTCTGGTACTCGAACAATTGAAATCCTTTGAAGGAAGCGCGCACTATTCGAGAGGTTTCCTTCATTGCCTGTGTGCATGTCGCCTGCAACCTTGAAGGTAAGAAAAGCAGATGGCAAAGGGAGACAACGATATCTTAGACAAATGCAGTAGGTCCTTTACTTTTCGTTCTGCTGTCGTCGCACTGATAAATATAAATAAATGATAGGAACGAAAAAATCGCTACTATACTCATTTATCTGTTGCCCGGAGAACATTAAAAATCTTGCAAAATAAATCTTGCAAATTTCTTCCTGATGATTTTTTGCTCTTTAAAAAACCAACCTCTATGAGAGAGTATATTAATTGATTTTGACACCCTCACAGAGAAAGCTATGTAAAATAGCAAGAAAAAAAAAATTTGCAAAACTCTACTTCGCAGGCTAGTCTTAACTCGAAATATGGTTTCCTATTAAATCAAAGTATCACAAAATTTAAAACGCAACGGATGAATTACCCACCAATGAATCTCGATTAGTGCAACCGATTCTACTTGCAGTAAAATCCAAGCTGAGTTGTAGAAGAAAAAGGACAATTGTTTGGTTGTGTCAAGTAATTTCTTGATTCTGTCAATTAAGTATTCTTCTCCGTGTAGTGATAGCAAGCTCATTGGCACAGAAGCTTCTCTATGCAGTGTGTTAATTTCAAAGCTCGATACCGCAAATTTGGATAGATGACACTTCCGGGTTAGGAGACAGAACGTAGAGGAATACACTTACGAAATGGAGAGCAGTACTCGGTTGTGTACTGCTCTCCATTCCTGCAATGGTAGCGTTTCTGTTGGCTCTAAGCCGGAGGCGCGTGCATTACGACGCTACCGACCATTCTCTGTCTACATTGGACGAAGGGGTACAACAGTTCATATAGGTAGACGATGAAGCTGCTGCTGGTATTCACGATTCTCCGAAATACACACCATAGTCCATGTAGCCCACGAAGCATCGTCGAGAACAAACATACACACTTTACGTAATTTCCGTGTATTTGTGCTGAGAACCTGAGCCCGACTGTACGCTCTGTTTAATTGCTTAATGTCTACATTGACGGAATTGTAAAACGATCATTTGAATACTGGGACACGTACATACGATAGTGCCTTTAATTACATACTCTGTGCAATTATATACTTTGCATACTTTGTACATTCTCGGAATGCTTTCACCGCTCTTTGAATATCGGCAACCATGAAGTATATGTTAGCATATACTTCATATACTTCTATATTGTATTTTATCCCCACAGTGTGATCCCCACAGTTACCTGTGTGTGTCTCACGTATACATCTGGAGCTTCATCGCTCCTGTTTTTTTATTATTTTTCGACAAAAATTTTCGATGCTCTGTCTAGAAGCCAGTACTCTAACTACTAGACCACCAAATCGGTTTCAAAGTTACCTTTGGATAAGTTGCTACAACCATTCGTTCAACTACTATAAACATTTTGCGTGTTAAGATAACTAATAAGTGATTGTCCCAACTGACAAACGAGTGATTACATATATATTACCGAAAAGTGAGTAGACGCAACCACTTCTTGCGCGTACCCAACTCATTTTTATTGTTTTAAAATATTCCATTGCATTAAACTTGCTCCAAAACTCTTTGAACATAAACCCGTCATGTAATATAATATATTTAACGGCTGTTGCTTATTGGCGGAGCAGTGCGTATCGTTATCGTCGCCGTGCGATAAGAATAGAGGTCGATCAGAGAAGCAAAGGCAAAGTACCAGGGAATACGTACCTACCGCAACGATCAGCGTAGACCGAGGTGAATTTATTATGGCTACGCCGCTCGCTGTATAGAAACTAAGTGAAGGGGGAGGGGGAGAGTACCTCGTCCGCTCGGGGGGTAGTAATACGACTGGGCTACGAGCCTTGCGGTATTGAGCACGGAAGACCGAGTACCCGAAGAGATTGGTGTGTTCGACGTGAAAGCCAGGACCGCGAGAGATGGAGAAATTCCATGTATATGTGTGTATATATATATATATATATATGTATATACACACATATATATGTATATATGAGTATAATCCGGCAGCGAGAGACGATCTTCGATATCCCTGGTTGATATCAAAGATATCGATCCAGACTAGAAGCCTGCAGAATATTTTCCAATCGCCTCGACATATTCTATACTGCCTCTATGTGATACGACCGGAGAATGGTTCTAAATTATTAGTGCTGATCATTCCTGCATTGCAGTGAATGTGGCCCTTTTTAAAATTATTTCCCAACAGTAATGGTTGTTATATAATATGATGATTGATAATTCAAATTATTTAGTATTCAGTTGCGTTATGGAAAATATGAAAATTGCTTAACAGATTAAAGTAGATGTGATGAGCAATTGAAATTTTAAGCTTTGATAGTGGTATTGAATTTTGAATAATATTTCAAAATTTTTTTAACTTGACAATTGTTCGTTAAAAGTGATTGAGAATTTGAAGATAGTGTTTTTTTAATAGAAATTACTGTTTTTGATAATGAGTAATTAGTTTTCATATTAAAAAAATTTAAATGAGAAAACGATACATCGTTTGAGCAACCTCTAAATAATTTTTTGTCGCGCTAAAATTTTCATAAGAGTTATTTAAAGGTACAAACTATAGTTTAAAACGTTGCGAAATGAAAAAAAAAAAATTTCGACACGCCCTAGTCTACATACGTATATACGTTAGGGAACTGGCTGGGACAGTCGATGTACTCGATGGTCGAGTTGGCGAAACTGAAAGATAATAACTTACCCGAAGTGATGTGACGTAAGAAGAAAAAGAGAAGATGGCCCCTAATGCTGCTGAAGCTTTCCAGCCGCCGACGTATTACGTGTTTGAGCATCTGCGAGCTCGACCGACCCGAAGACCCGATCGACTGTATTGGAAGACCTCAACTCCCCTGCCCGAGTTACATTTACTATGAGATGCCAACTCTCCTGACTCTTAACTTCCCGATAAAAAGCTTGGCGCTGTTTTTTTCCTCAAAGTTTTTGCTCATATACTTTTCGCTTTCTTTTTCACGTCCCTTAAGCGTCAAAGAAAAATTCTGGAGGCCGGAAAACTTCGGTTAAGAGCTTATATTTTTATATTTAATGACTTCAAGATTTTCCGAATCTTATTCACTAGATATTTTCAAATGTACTTAATACAGAATGTACTCTGCAAAAATTCCCGAACAGTAATTAGATTATGAAATTTAGTACTCATAAAATAAATAGTATTAATTATAAGCATTGACAGATTTGTAGCAAATTTTTTTTTTGCCAATAATTATTTCAGGTTTATCACGGTTTGCCATGGACTGTTATTTTTATTAATTTATATTTATTTTTGTTGAAGGTTCGGGCTCCGGATCAGGAAGTAGTGGATGTGCATCGAGCACCCTCGGCACACTGCCCCTAAATCGTTGTTACTCGTCGCTTCCCCGAGGAGCTCTCGCCGCATACGGAAGTATGACGAGGCCCGCAACTCTCCCACGATTACCACTGGGTCTTGGCCTTGGGCCAAATCCCGGAAACGGCAATGGACCATTGCCGACGAACGATCGTGATCGTGACAGTAACAGCAGTAGCAAAAGGAACAGCGACAGTGTTCTCTGTCACCGATTACCACTGATGCATCCTCTGCCTACTTGTGACGTCACCAGTCATCAAGGAACTGGATTTCACGAGATTTTTAACGCTATAAGGTTTGCCAAAGCTCATTAATCTAATTAGTAACTACACTTGTCATTTTTAAGCCGTCGATATTGAAATTATTGATAGTATTTTCAATAGTAATTATTGATAGACATACGTCTCCGACTTGGGCTGAAAAATACCTCATTAAAAGTGAAATTAATATACACAACGATATGAGATTTGCGAATCGGGTACATAAGTTTCATATTAATACACTTTTAATGTACGTTTAAGAATAATATGAGAATTCTACGATTTTGGTACACGGTATAGGATTTTTTTAATTGAATCCGGCGTACTATTACGATACTAGTGCAATAAGACTGCGATTTCTCACACGCTCCACTTAGCTTCGCATGTGAGAACGCGCACTTCTCGCACAGAGTTGCATAATGAATAGTGTGCAACGCTGGCCAAATTCAGTGATTGCGACTCGTCTGATTGGAGCCTTCGCTCTGCTCGGGCACCAAATCTCACACATTGATCAAGCTTTCAGTCCTTGTTGTACAATGTCTTATTAGGCTTGGATTGAATCACAGAACCAAAGATGAGAACAGTTAACGTTGAGATGAATTCACGACAGGTGACGAAAAGCTTAAGAAGAATACATACAAATATGGATAGAAAAGAATAACTGGCTACATGGTATCAGGAACCGATGGGAAAAACGATATTGCATGTCCAAACGAATCGTGTTTCTCGTTACGACTCGGAATATATAAAACGCGGTTTAAATATCGGGCGGTACACGGCCTCGGCACGTCCAGTTGCAGTGAAACTGCCCCCGTTTTCGTCTATCCGCAGTCCTCCTCTCAACCCTTCTCGATTCATGCATGCGCACCTGTACATACATGCATATATATATATGTCGCTCTCGGATGGTGCACTCTGCCTGCCAGTTTAATTAAAAACATGCTTTCCCGTGCTACCAGTTTGCGTTTTTCTCAGTGAATTCCAGGATAGCAGCTACTGCAGATTTTTTAAAAGATATGATGTGCAAAGCGCTGCCCGATCCAAGCTAATCTGGAGAAACCCCCTGGCGCGGAATTGTTTTCAACAAAACTTCACTACATTAACTTCGTAACATTAACATGGAAGAATATATCTTATCCATTTTTTTAATGCTGAATTATTTCTGTATGGAAAACTCTTCGAAGTACAGTTTTTAAGCATAATGGAATTTTTGTAAACACACGTATATGTAAAAAAAATACACTGCCTGAAATGAAATTATCGTTTTAAAAGAGAATTTTTAGTAGAGACATTCTTGAAATCACCTTTAGCAATTGAATTAATAAGCACTTGTAAAATATTTTTTAATAATTGCAATTATCAAGGTATAAAAAAACAGAGTCCAGTGATTTTTTTTTTCTTTTCAGAAAAACGTCTTGTTGAAAATTATTAAATATTGAGAAAGAATAGAAATAACTTTATATCGAAGAATGACTCTGGAAAACCGTATAAAATTCATGAAAATCATGTGCTCTATATAAAAATGCTTAATGATAGATAATTAAGCATCCGCTTATAATTGATAAACTACTGCTCCGAATTCTCTCAATTCAGCAATAATAGATACACAGTTTCGTCATAATTTGTTGTGTGGTTTAGATTTTACAGAACCCCAACCTTTATAAATAATGAAGTAGCTGCAAAGTAGAACTTTGAAATTGCTTCCTCAATATGTTTGGTCTTTTTACAAAGTTTCCTCTATGAGGGAGCCAAAATCGATCAACATACTTATAGACGCAGCTTTGAAAAAAAAATAATAATAAACCAAAATAATGAGAAAGCAATATCAAAGTCCTATTTTGCAGCTTTTTTTCTAAATCATATTGACCCGTTTTCTTTCAATCGCTTTTCATGTTAGGGAGCGCGTGAGTCTCAATAAGCTGCCCAGTCGCAGAATCAACTATAGTTAGTGGAAAAGCTCGTAAACTATTAAACAACGGCTGACTCCTACCGGCTCTCCTTCTGAGGGGAGTTTACGAAAGTCAGTGAACCGCAAGTGCAAGTGAACGAAACACAGCTTCTCGTATAACCGTCGTGAGAGCGGCTTGAATGTGTTTCCCGATAAAGTTCAACCGTGCACAGCACCCACCCTCATAAAGTCATTCATAAACGGCAGTATACACGATTCCACGTTCTTTATCATGCTTCAACGACGACGACGTCTCGAACGCCACGAGCAAACTTACCATAAAGCTGCTAAAAGAAATCAAAACCCGGAAAAAATAACATAAAAGCCCATTGTCACTGTCAGAACTTTTGATATCACAGGGCTTAAAGGATTTCGTATTCCTGAAAGATTAAAAAAATGGCTGAATAATCAGTCAGGGTCACGTGCACCTGCAATGTCAGCAGCTAACAAGGCTTAATTAATTTTTATAGTCTTCTAAAAAAAAAAACTATTGGAAAACATGTTAACGAGACTCTTCAAAGGGATAGCATTGACTTTCTGTCCTTGTTGAATATTTTCCACTTAACTTGTAGTATTTCAAGATATTTTTTGCATTAAAATCCTGGGAATTTAAATCGTCATACGGATCACAACAAAAGGCTAAAAAGGTAAAGAAATTCACTGCAATTTTCAAGGTTGAAGTTTAATATTTTTCAAACAGGTGCTTTAAGCCACTTTTTCATGACGCTTCAAAAAGTCTTTTCTAGTTTTTTGGACAACTCTTTTACTAATGACAATTCTTGATAATTAAAATTTCACGGGATCATATGAATAAACAGTTGGTAAAATTTAAGACATGTAATATTTATATTGTGCATTAAGAACGGTGAGGTTAAGGGTGAACGACCATAAAGAGATTAAAGACGATAGCGTTAAACCTGGTCAACGAAACGGTTTCTCTCTCACGACTCCGTTGAGGTCTAGGCTGTTGATGGTCCAGCAAGTTCTACCAACTCAACGTCGCGAAATCAACCCTCCGCATGTTAATCTCGATTTTATTCAAATCTGGCAAACAATCCTCGCACGATTACCCTCTCCATGCAAACGACTTTCCGGAAGATTCGCCAACACTCTAAACCCGCCGTTCAAACTTAATATCGCTCAACTTTCGTATTGTAATAATCTGGGGTTGTACACGTTTATCAAATAACGCCCGCAGCGCCACTTAGCCATCAACTATGGCCGGAACTTTCATTCCGGTTCTAAGCTTTCTCAAGATAGAAAGCTTAATTTTCGCTCAAGCTTTTTACGACATTTTTCTGTTAATGCAAATGATTTCTCGATAGAATTGCCAGAAAATTTGTGTCCAGTGAAAAAAAATACGTCAATATAAACTATCTGAAAAAATCTCGACCAAGTATCCGAAGTTTTACTAAAATGGCTATTATTTTAAACAGAATGGAATGGCAACGAATACTGTTTTCTTCGTATTTATTCAAACTTGGAAAATTGAAAGTTATGCCCGTTTCTGTATTTTCCACCATTTTAAAATTATTTCAGGGGCGCTAAAAAAAAAGTTATCATGATTTATTTTCGCCATTCATCATCTTTACTTCTATGGTTTCCCGAACCATAACCAATGAATCCCTTCGCCCGTACGAGTTTTGCTTTACTTTTTCTTATCGGATATCTAAGTGGACAACTCCACGATTCTCGTTCATAATTGTCCTGGGGGAAGAAGAAATTTCTAGATTAGACGTGCGTATAATGTCCTTTGTATTGGATGACAACCATTTTCCTTCCCTTCTCCAGTTATACTGTTATCAATGTCGCCTTGACTTCCCGATGTTCGGCCTTCTAACCTCAACTTCCGCTATTCGTTCTTGCTGCACTCGAGATAGCACGAGATAGATGAGCAGGTCTCGAGGGGTTGTGTCGACTTACACTTGTTCTGAAAAAGTTATGTTATCTTTGTCACTGCAGTCTCATCCCTCGTACCATTCATCGATAAATCACAAGCAAACAACCAATCACTACCTTTCAATATCAATCTTCATCGAAAAAATATTTCCAAAAAAATGAATAAACAAGAAATACCTGAATTATTTTTAAATATACAAGAACAATTCATTTTAAAAAAACTGATATCCCATCAGTACTTTATACTGTTCAAAGACATAGTTCAAATTGGTAGAAATAGAATGAGGTTGTTATGGACTAAAAATAAGTCTTTGTGATACTAGTGCATAAAGCAGACTTTCTGACGAAGTCAGCTGCACGAACCGTAAGCAAACGCTGTGTACTTTCTAAACGCCATCAAGAGTCCGCTATTTCGTACAAGTGACACAAACTACTTTTTGAAACAAATGTCCTTGTTATGCCTGCAGTCTGACGAATAAATGCGATAAAAGTATGTGAGAAATTAGCTTTCGCGCACTAGTGCGAAAAAGTATGTGAGAAAGTAACTTTCGTAGTCGGCAAATAAGTGCATGAAAAACCCCTTTTCCCACAACTGCGAAAAAAGTGCAAGAACAGTTACAGAATAATGAAATTTCATGATTTTATGAATTAAGGGATTATCAGAAATTAAAAAAAAAAGTAATTATAGTGATTAATCGATAACACATAAACAATTTTGTTTTCAGGGAGCCCAACTGCAAACTGCGGTCCCTAAATGTCTCGAAGTGTCTGCAAGGTGGTCTTGATGCGAGCTGTTTGGGCGAAACGATCCGACGGGCCCGATACCTCGACGCTTTGAGAGCTTCCGGTGCATCGAGACCCGCCGATGTTATGCCTCTGGTACTCGCACTGACCGAGGCACCTTGTCTCCAACTTCTTGACCTGGCTAGTCCACGCTTGGCCCTTGACGATCATCCCTCACGGCTCCTGTGTCACGCTCTTGCAAGGAACGGTACTCTTCGTCTCCTCAGCCTCGAGGGATGGACTTTCAGGATAGAGGTGAGTGATCCATCAGGCTTCTGACTAGAGTGTATTATCCTTCGTAATCAACAATTTCCCTCCACCTGATCCTGGCAAACATCTGATAACCGGTACCAAGACCGATTGATAGTAATTTATCATTGAAAACCTTACAATACCAGCTAAATCATTTAAGATAACAATATAATTGCCGAAAACACAATTTATCCAATTGATGTTATGATGCTTCGATGATAACAGCCTGTAATCTTTTTTATTTCTTAGATGGAAATTTGGCAAATCGTAACTCGAAGATTCCGTTGTTATCAATCTTCCCATACGGGAAAATCAAACATTGAAATCTTGTATTTTTGTCCCTTTAGATTGCCTCATCAATTCGCAAATTGATGAAGCAATCTGAACGGACGATATTTATTTGCCAAATTTCCATCCAAGGAATAAAAAATTTATCCATACATCATGAATTGCATCTTTCGCGTACGAAATCTTGGATGGAAAAATTATGAGTTCTCAAGAGAATACAAAAATAGAAATAAAAATAAAATAGCAAATAAAAAATTCTAAATCTTTCAAGCATTTTCCACATAAGAATTAAAAATGCGAGCTTCACAGCAAAGCCGAATTAGCCAGATTGTCGCATTTATGAAAAATAAAATAAATGTACATCAAGAATATGTACTACGATCTACGAAAAAAAATGAAATCTACCAGAGACTACGAATGTTGAAATACATGAAGAAAAAGACAACATGTGGAAAAGTTGACGATTTCGTACGAGTTCTGAAAGGACAAGCTCCGGGCAGAAACACAGAATTAGGAACATGCACCATGTTGGGATTCAAGGAATATTCGAGGACACCATGTAACTTTCTCCCAGTTCCGTTATGCATGATATAGTGCAATATGCTTGTGCACCCGGTGATGTTATTTACCATACGCATATATTCACGTTGTAGTCGTGGCTTGTGAGGCGGAAGGAGGCGAGATAAAAATGAAGACCGACTCTCCAGCAAATGCAATTGTGGAGAGTCACTCTCTGAACGGAATTTCAACTATCTCAATAACAATGTGCAACTGACCAGGGGTTGAAAGTTTTCGGAGTCGCTGCCTTGCACAGAATGAAGCTTGACGTTTTGGTGCCGCCATCGACACATATTCTGCTTCCGCATGGACACTATGGCTTCCAGTTCATCATTGCAGTTACGTGTCAAGGAGTCACTCCGTTGGGAAAACCGTGCAATGGAGATGAAGTTCAAAGGGTTGGGGAAATTCTCATAGGATTGGGTAGCGAGTCTATATCTCCACAACATTATGGACGTAATTACAAGAGGAAATCCTACTGAACTTAATCATAATTTATTGAACTCCATTGACACGATGAAATTACTGCTGAGCTACATATGAAATGTGGGATTTCCTATTTTTTTTATTCGAAAGAAATGGCTGGTTATTACTTTTTTACTTTTTTTTTCCGAGTAATCTGTTAAGCAATATTTTTTTCGTTTATTCGTTAATAAAATTTGTGAATCAGTATAGTTTAAGTTTCATTGTTTAAGGATCTTCTATATAATTGATATTCCCTCGGAGAACCAAATAATCAGCGATTTCAAGGGACTCAATTAATTTCAACGAGCCTAAGAAGTTATGATGAAGACACTGCAGATGATGATCAATAGAGATTACTCACCAGAAGATTTGCCGTAATCTCCGACCCGCGAAACTTGAAATGCAAACGTTGAATCATAGATAACACACCAGCGTATACATACTTCAGTCGTGCTCTCGTTATTAGGAGCGGTAGCGATGGTAAATCCGAGACTGAGACTGCACAATTGTCGGGAATACCGTGAAACCTGAATAGATTGAGTCCAGGACATCATTCACGCGGAAGAGAGGCTAGCACGTACACTAGAAAGCTGGACAGGAGTAGAGAATCGACCCTACCTCTTCCATTACTACGTTCACCAGTTTCTGATGCAATGGTATGGCTTCGAATGAGCTGGTGAGTTTGGCAACCCCTCGAGACGAAACGTCGAAATGAACAATCGCACACCGAACTCCACGATATCCGAGAGCTTCCCCAGAACCAGAACCACAAACTTCTGCATAACGTGGCGAACAATTTCGATATACATGGTGTGGATTTCGCTGGACTCGAGAAAGGGAGTTAGTTACAAATGTTGTCCGTCGAGACGGATGATACGCTGCTGTATAACCGAGTGTTTGAATTCAAGGAAGCCTTTTCGCCCGGTACACAATTATTTGCATTTGAATTTCATTATGTGAGAAAATGCACTAGCCACTGAGTTGTTTGTAAAAGATATGGGATGGAAAAAGAAAGTAGGGAAAAACAAAAAAGAAACGGCTTTATTTCCACAGAGCAAGTTCTCCCATTACTGCAATCTATATTCTTGCGCGAAAACCTTTATTTTTTCCTCTCTTTCTACTATATCAACTTGGCAGTCGGCCATTATCATCCCGTGATACGCATAGTAAATTAGCGCCTCGGAGAAAAGCAAGGAGATAAAAAGTTCCTGGATTTTTAATATTGCTAAAGGGTGAGAATAAGAGGCGTTCGTGATTAAAGATAATGGTCATGTCATGAGACAAGATTGTCTTGCGTCAAAAATATTGCATATGAAAATTTAATTCATATGAGGAAATTTGTTCATAATTCCTGAATGGAGGTCAATTCTATTTCCTAGCTTAGACAAATTTAATTAGGAACTACAAGGAATTATGATCAGAAATTAGACCCCACCGCTAATTCTCATGTCATGAAAAAAAACAAATCACAGTAAGCATACATTCTTTGTCCGAAATTCGTGACACTGGGTTACATTGCTGTAACATTACCGTATTTACTGGGCGGTGGCCAGGAAAGGATCGTGGCTATCACTTTGAGAGCTGTTAAAACGAGTGAAATAGATTCTCAAACGTTCTCCTTGTATCTATATGCAGATCCGCAACGATCGGTTGAATCTATGAGCTCGCAATTCATGTAAGATGAACCAAGAAACGAATCCCAAGGAGATCGTAAAATGTCACGCTGAGAGACGCTCGTAAGGTCCAGTGAGTTCGGGGCCCACACGTACGTCGCTGGCTTGCAGTGTCTTTCCAATTCTACAGCTGTATACCCTCTCGCCTCTGGGAATTGGCTTCCGAATCCACTCGTTTGGATTTGAATAATTTTCGAAATAGGTTGGCGCGCGCGTTCCATCAGAGACCACGACCATTGAATGGTTCAGCAAAGGTTATAGATCGATTCGGAAGCCACTGTGGTCGACAGGCTTTCGACCGTTTTCCTCCTTTCCGTTATATTCCTACTTTCTATGCGTCCACACGGACGAAAGATTACTTCCAATAGAGATTCCCAGACGATGTTCATACATCAGTCTATACTGCCGCTTGCAAGTTATCGTCATAGACCAGTAGACACACACCAGAGTCAAATTATAATGCTCCAACCAATGATCAATAATGCTTTGAGTAATTATAAACACGGATAAACATTTTCTACTGGCCAAATAAAATATCGTGGAAAAAAATCAGCAGTTGTTTCTGGAATACTTTGTACCGCTTGAATCTCCTTACATTATATTTCATAACTGCGAAAGAAATGCATCTTGATGCAAAGAAGAAGTGAAAGAATAGATCCGTGCTTTCCCTCTTCATCTCTTCTTTCTTCTCTTGCAACTCTTTTTTAATACTCTTTTCGCTTCGTAAATTCCGGTGAATCGTATGTAGAGCACGACTGGAAAAAGAATTTACTTCGAATTTCTAGCTACGCTGCGAAAGTCGTAGATGAGAAGATGCACGGAGCAGTCGAGCTGGCAAAAACTTCTATCAGAAATTTCAGACCTCTGCAGAAAAGTTTGCTGAATGGAAGAAAGTAACAGTAACAAAAAAGTAACAGTGTCCGTTTAAAAATTATTTAATGTGGCAAAAAATGCAAGAATTTTTAAAAATTGTTACAACACGGCTGAATTTTTTTTCCAAGTGATACGTGAAAAATTATCAAAGAAAAAAATCTGCCTTTTCTTTAGAGATGGAACAACATGAAAAATCACCGACCAGACCCAATCGAATTGGCGTTGATTGGTCTATAAATAAATCAATTAATGATGTTGAAAAGAAATGAAATAATTGCAACTCAGCTAAAACTTTCTGGCACGATGAGCTATTTCTTTGTCGCCCATTCAGGCCAGACCAAATAAATGGATAGCTCTCAGGATTTAGTTGAGAATTTAAGGGCAACCCTTTAATCCGCAACGGAGCAGTTTTTCTTGTTTGCCCTCTGGATATAAAATAATCGCTACTCGGGCTAGCCACCATTCAAGTTATATAGATATTGCGATGAAAAGATTCCATTGTCAACGAAATCTCTCTCACCTTCCATCATTACTTGGTTTATCTCGGTTTAAATCAAGAACCGGTTCGTTTCGTCGACGATGGTGAAAAATCCATTTGCCCTTCGGCAGTGTATCAAAGCGTTCAAGTATCTCGGTTGGGCCAAGTGCCGTTTGCATTTATTCCTGAGAGATTATCCATCGTTAACGCCCCTTAACGCGTCAAATGAAACTTACGAGACGAAATTTTGAACCTGCCGCGAGAATTCACACTGAAATATATTTATACAGTGCCTCACATTCTGATCTGCCAGTTATCCAATTTCGGACAAATTATATCATTGAGACTTTTAAGAATCAAATAATCCTAAGATTATAAGGGGCTTACATCTCAGTAACTGGGTGAACATTTTTCAATATCAGCAATCTGGCATAAATTCCTTACGTCAAAGACCACGCACAATGTACATTATTGGTTCAAATAGAAAATCAATAATTATGAAATTCCCTAGAAAATGAGGCATAAAATACGGTTATTGGAGCTTTTCTCTCATATCATTAGACAACAAATCAACATAATTCCTTTAAATTACAATATGAAGGTAACTATTATTGCAGGATGTTGTTTAATTTTTTTACTCAACTAGAAAAAGTTTAGTAATATTTGGAAAGTGTTTTTTTAATCGTACTGTTCTTAAGATCGTTTATACAGTTTCCCTCATTCCAATCCATTAGTTATTCAATGCCAAAGGCTAAACATTTTATAGTCTGTAACAAACTTAACACAAAAAACTAATGAATTTATCGTAAGAAAATGATTTAATCAAGCGTCAGTTCCTAAGAAAATTATTTTTCTAAAATGTTAATAGACTGAGTTATATCGACAATTATGGTCACGTTGGCACGAATTACGAACTTTTTATAAGAAGGCTAGAGTAATCCTACGCGCCCGGGCTTCTTTGTGTCCATTTCGACATTTGACTTAAACAAAAAGATCCAATTTCTAACATGGTTCCGGTCCCACACGGTCTAACGACTGCGACGACCAATCACAGCACGAATAAAGAGGCAACAATGTAAATATCGAATCGTCGATATTTTCGAGATATCTCGTGACTCACCAACTTTTTAGCGGGAAACTATATAAGTAATGAAAAAAAATTCTGTCAGATAAATGATCGAACAAATTTTGAATCTTTAACAATGAATAAAAACAACGATTTCATCGTTGAACTAACCTCAAAATATGGTTATATATTTTTTTTGTGTGAGCTAGATGAGTGGAATATCACTGTACGTAGTTATATTTATGGAAACGTAATCTTCCTGAGATGGTGTTCTTGTGCTCGTACCGCGTGAGCTTTCCTTCGAACTATCGTTAACGTCGAAACACGGCGCGTACGTCTGACCGGCCTCGCCATGTAATACGCGGCATAAGCACATAGCGCCACGGTGAGAAAAGTACATGCACCATGATCTTGGCTGTCACGAGGAAGCTTAGTTTTCCATTAAAGCTTCCGTCTGGGGGCATCTCGATGTCGTAGTTTGCTCGGCGTTACCCTGCGTAGATAAACCCACCGTTATTGCAAGCCATGCAAAATTTTGTATGTGTCCTGATGTCCCCCGTCGCTCCACTATCTTCTCTGTGTACTCACGTATCTACCTTGAGCTTTCATCTAACCAGGTGGAAGCAGGATTTCCGGAAAATGGAGCTTTATCTTCGCCGCACTGCATTTTGTACACATGAGTCTCAACTATGTGTATGGGAGATTCCATACCAAAAGGAAAGAAGTTTTTTCCCCGTTATAACAAATAGATCCTATTCAATGGTTTATATAATTAACATGGCAAACTCATTTTAAGTCTTGGAGCAATTTTATTAGAGATCATGGATTATTTGAAAAATGAAAAGGGAAAGACTTTTGGATGTTATTCTATAATTTATGGAAACGTAATTCCGGAAAATGTACTCTTATCTCTTCCATATGAGCGGTAACTATACGTATGGGACATTCCATGGCAAAACGGAAGAATTTTTTTTTTCCCTATTGGGAAAAATTTTTTCACTATTTTGGTCATTCGTTATTTTGACCCCCACCCAAATTAAAGATATATTTGTCCTCGTTTGCTTCAATAAAACTTAGAAAAAATCGATTCCATTTAATGGCTCATTTGATTAAGATAGCCCTTAATATATAATATTATAACTTATTTTATTGGAATACATTCCTTATTCAACAAATGGAAGAGGGAGATCTTTTTCAAATATTATCTTTAATTATGGTAAATTGTGGATGATACCTAACATTATCTTTTTTTTTCAACCTACAGGAGTCTGAGAGTCTAGCAGTATTCTCCGAGTTGCTGATGTGCACTAGTGTCCGAGAGCTGAGTCTGTGCAATGCTCGTCTGCATCTCGCCGTCCACGAGGGTCCACTCTCACGATTAGGTCGCCGAGACGACGCCGGCGCCGAGCTCTTAAGGGCTGCGCCGCCTCCTGCCTGTCCAACCATCGTATTTCTAAGACTGGCAGGTTTTCAAGTGAGTAAACATGATCACATCATTACCCTCAAATAATAAAGTTACACTGTAAAAAATATTCGTACGGAAATTAATATAAAGTATTGGAATTTTTTTTTTTGCAGATGCGCGTATATTAAATGCAATATACAAATAGCAAGTAATATACAAAAAAAATGTTTATAAAATTGATATAAAGTATACTAAAAACTTCATAATTGTAGTGTTTATAATGTGTTTTTTGAAATTTTACAACATATCCGTATATTAAATGAAAATTAACACATTGTATCTCCGAAAAAACTTACAATACATATATTAATTTTTTAAACATTTTTAACAGTGTGCATTATACGTTTTTTCGTTTAAACCTAAATACATTGTTGTCGTAAACCACGCTAGAAAAAAATTCTTTATGACAGTCAGTCTACTGTTTAGGATTATTTTAGCAGATACAGTGTATATTAAATTTAATATACACGTTCGTTGTTATATCTGGAGAATTGATGTATTATTCATTGAATTATATAATTAATCATTTGAAAAATTATAAAAGCTTTTCTTACCATAATTTTTATTTTTAACTTTTTATACAGTATAATAACTTTATAAATATTTTTCACCAGTGCAGTAAATATGTTTTCCGCTTTATGAATAATGAAGACATGTTTTTTTAACGTGATCCATTGCAGCAGAATAAACGTGAAGCTAAACTGTAATCCGAGCTCTCAAGTAACAAGCCAATTAGTGATTTATTCCACAAGTTGTAAAATTAATGGCTCACTAAACGAATAAGTAATTTGATAAATATTTTGCGTAGTAGAAATAGGATCTAGCCGCAGGCTCTGGCTTCGTGCCACGATAATCCAATTTCGATAATAATAAACGACAGGGATGCATTCAAACCCAATACAAAAGCATCCTAATTACACGCTCGTCGACTGGGTTTTTGAAGAATTGGGTCGATACGCAATGCGCGTTTAATCCTCGAGGCACATGGCTCTATAGATTCGCTATAAAGCTCATTCCCAATGGTGCGCTACTGAGAATACGTCCATTCATCGATGTTAAGGATGCTTTCCAAAGTCCCAACCAAATATTTGATGCCATAAAAATGTCAGTTCTTCACAATATTGGTAATTAGTGGAAGGAAGATTGGTAGGAAATGATGCAAAGTAGAACTTTGCACATTGCGTCCTCATTTTTTTTTCGCTTTTTGCAAAGCATTCTCTATGAGGAAGTATGTCAATCAAGGATGTATGATTACTTCCCGATGGGATAAAAATCGGGAAAAAATAATGCACATAAAACGTGCTAAAAATATTAATTTCGCATAATAATAATCCCAAAATGTTATCAACAAAATGGTAAAAAAAACGATTGTTTAACAAACAATTATTTGAATGCATACGAATTTTTTTAGATTTATTTATTTATTTTGATTTAGATTTTTTTTTGTTTTCAAAAATGAGCGCGAAATAACAAATTTTGGATATGTATTCGGCATAAAACCATCTACTACACTCAAGATTTTTTGCAAAACGCATATCCAAATTTTTTTATATTCTGCGCATTTTTCAAAAAATAAAAATAAAAATGAAAATAAAGAAAAAAATCTGAAAAAATTCGTATGCATTCAAATAAATTAACATATCATTTTCATTAGAAAAAAGTTAGGTTGACTGATTGTTTGTTGAGTAATTGTTTTTTTAATGTATTAAATTTTAAAGAATCGATTACGAATATTTAGCACTGATTTGACTTCGATTGTCGTTACCGAACCTTCTTAACTCATCAATAAGCATTGCTATTATTCAAAATTAATTTTCTTCATTTTCAGATCTTTTCGGGTCTCGATGTACTCAAATTATAATAGAACCCAGCTTTTTATTTGCAATGTACGGGTGATGCATCCTTAATAACTGTCGTGCTCTCGGTGGAGCTCGAAAGGTATTCAGTGCATCGCATTGAGAGGCGAAGGTCTTTATATATATTTCCTTGCAACAGCTCCCTTATGGATATGTAACGGCTGCAGATATCGCGTTCCACACACCAAACCATTCAGCTCTTTCACTCGTTCGCGTCTTCTCTGGATTTTCCGGTTTTCCCGACGCCTCCGGCCGTTGAAATTAATCCGTAACTGGAGAGCATCGCCCTGTAGGACGTTACTTTACACCTAATAAGTCTAGAATCCCATTCTGACTCGTATATACTTTTTTCATATGCACCATTTTTTTCTATTACCAAGCAAAATCCATCTGTTTTAAAAGTAATGAATAAAGTATTATTCCAGTATTGCAGTACGTTTTTGTACATACTATTATCGTAATAAATACCAAAAGTAAAATTACCACTTTTAATTTTCTCATTGTATTTTTTGGCTGCTGTTCAATGTTAAATTTGGGTAAAAATCTTGGAGCATAGTAATTTTCAAATATCAGTATAGTAAAATTCTGATATCATTCTCAATCTTACAATAAAATTAAATTAACTTAAAATTAGTATATCCGATTCGTAAATCTCGTATTATTTTATATATTTTCTTCCATGTTTAAAAGTATAACAAAAATAAAAAATTTAATATTATTCTTTAAATAAGGCAATGTGCAATTTTTATTTATTCCTAGTCAATGCAGAACTTGTCGAGGGAAAATCCTATGAAACAGACCGGTATAACTCGAGGATCTTCCCGAGCGTTGATCCCCTCGAGGGAAATCAAATGGATATAAACAGGACCGACCATCCGTACAACTCCGCTATCTAAGAAACTTCCCAGCTATGTTGTACACGTCCCTTTCAATTTGCCTAAATCCCTGAAGCCGCAGTATGCACCCTAACAGAATCGTACTAATGAAATCGAGAAAGTCCTGGTAAACGTTGGTGCAGCAATTATTTATTCCGATAATTGATCGTTAACAATAATGAATGTCCTAATCCATAGAAAATTGCTTACTAAAAATTAGCAAAATTTTGTCAGTCACACAGTGACTACGCAATAACGTTTGGTTAATACCAAACTGGAATTTTGGATGTACTTTGGTACTTTGGTACTTTGGAATTTTGGAACATGTAATTCGTCGTAAACTGAAGAATTAAATTCTGAAGAGGTCCATATCTGGGCGAAAAACCGTAAAGATAAAAAGTTGAATACATTTTCTGAGGCCGTCCTTCGCCGACGCATCTCACTCCCAAATCATCATATACGGCCAATGCAACACTTAACAAATATAAATGTAACGTTTTACCTCAGACCATTTCAGCGCACTGTATGTCTATGCAAAATTACAGAATTTATTATGTAAGGTTTGTAATGCAGAGGTTTAAATGTAAGATATTTATGAAGAAGGTATCATTTACAGAATGTTTTTCTAGGTTTTTTCGTCTCCTTTAGAATTTCAACACTTTTAAGAACGACATAATAATAAATCTGCTCTATTTTCAGGTGACTGTAAACGACCGACCAGCTTTACGTGGTCCTCTGCTGCTTCCATTCCTGGCGGGCTTCACATCCCTCAGCGAATTGGATATTTCTCTGGACAAGTCAGAAATCGGTGGAAGCAGCAGTTCCCTCCTCTTCATTGACGACAAAATCCTCCAGCACTTTTTCACCTGTCTCTCAGCAAATTTCCGGAATTTGCAATCACTTCGAATAAATTTCTGGCGAATTAGTCTCGAGGACAGCGAGCGAACGATGCGTCAGATATCGAAAAACCTTAAGCTCTGCAATTTAAGCTTCCTCAAAGCCAACGGGCTCATCGTAACTGACAGCGCTAAAAAAATTCAAATGGAGCACGTTTTTCTGCAAACAATTCTCTCGAATTTGCAGAATCTCACCTGGTTGTGCCTCGACGGAGTTAAACTTACCGACAGCCAAGCGTCGAGCGTCGGCAAATGCATAAGGGATCGATATCCTGGCACTAGTCTCGAAATCAGCGCCAAGGATATTCACGTCAAGTCAATAAAAGCTTTGGTAGCTTCCGTCGAAGAAGGAGGACGAGCAGAAGTCGTTTACACCGGTGGCTCAAGTTGCAGACTCAAAATAACTAAAATACAAAAAAATGGCAAGGGAAAAAAAAAGTGAAAGAAACTGTGAAAATAATTAAATCGGTCATGATGACCATATTTGCGCTGATCTTGTGAATTCTATGAAGAATTTCACGTCAAAACGCTCGATGAAAAACGAGATGTCTCGGAAATGTTTGCAGCGTCCCGAAAGAAGATTTTACGATGAGAAAAAAAGCGGAGCAACGGATTTGGCTCTTGGATTTTTTCTTCTTTCTTCAGACAAGGAAGATGATCGTTTCAGCGATAATTGAGATTGTATTAATTGATAAACTACTGTAGTATCGATTGATTTATTACTTAACTGCGTTATTTTGATTAATAACGTGACCAAGACACATAACCGAATAATACTCGAAGAGGCTGTTGCAGATAATAGGTAACGTATTGTTGTTAGAGATCGAATTGTAAAATACGATGAAATGAAGAAAAAAAAAGAGAGAGTAATATATGAATATTAATATTAATATTATTGAATATTGAAAATTAACGTGAATTATCCAAAAATGAATTACAAAGGAGAAAGTGATTAAGAGAAAGAATGGCTTTAACAGTCGGATTCGTTGAGGAATTGAAGAAATTTTATGGTTAAACAACTTTAGCGGTTGGCGAGTTTCTCACTCGGATATAAAACGCAAAATACGGAGAGAATAAACTGTGACACTCGGCAAAAGTAGCCTTTACGGCGAACGCGCGACATTTTATTGTATAAAAACGAAATAATGTTTATGGAGTACCTTGTAAAATCGACTGCCAAACCACAACATATAAATGATAGGTTTTTTCCTTCTTTTTTGCGCAACTTTAACGAGTTTATCGTTACGTAGGATAAAATGGTTTAACGAATGATTCTATTATGCTAAGATTAATGTCTCAATACCGGTTCTTTCAAAAATGCGATACAATAAATAGGATTTGTGGTTCAAGAAAGAAGCTGCATTCCCAAAATAATCACTAAAAATTTTAAAAACTACATTTTATTGATATTTTCCGGATGTATGAATGTTTATGAATAACATCACAATTTTTCGTACAATTATTTATTTAAGTATGATTAATATTATCTGTAGAATATTATTAAATAAATTTTACAAGGCGTTTATTAAGGAGCAGGTTTTGATTTAGTTCTTTTTGCCGGAACATTGAGATTTCGATCTTGAAACTTAATAATATAATTGTCCGTCGTCGTCCGTTAAGCTCTTATTTAGCAAAAAAAATACATCACCGTTTTATGAGTCTTTCCCCAGCGAAAATACGTTGATATCGCACCTCCCAGTGAGAATTTTAATATTATGTTTGCAGGTAAAAAATAATTGAGTTCTACGCCATATTTCTCATCAGGTATTCTCATTAGCTGTCAAAGAGCCGACAACCCATTGGTTTCATTGCTGATCGTGACATTTCTGCTTAGATATAAATCAGACTTAACTTCTGCAAAAATGGGAAATGACTTAAAACAAAAAACAGGCGAAGAAAAAAAATTGTTTACTTAATCTTTCGAAACAAATTTTAATTTTTACATATATAATTATTACTCATTGGAATTTTGACAATTGTTCTGCTCTCTACGATATTCTTATTTGCCTTGTATGTTTTCTGTAGCTTAATCAAATTTATTTGGCAGATACTAAAAAATCGGCTACATTGGCATCATAGTTCACGAGTTAGAAAATTGTTTATGTTGATGAATTTTTTTTTTTAATGTTGTGTTTGTATAAAACATGTTTACCAAATTATTAAATTAATTGAATGCCCATTCATATCTTTACAGCAGTGTCAGATTTAGTGATTTTGAACAAGTCGCCCATTAAATATAATTGGGAGTTAAGATACAAAGGCTAATGAGTTACGAGTGTTCGTCGAATTTTTTTATATTTGATAGTTTGCTATGTAAATAAGATATGGTCACGATCGAGAACGGTAATCAAACAAAACAATTGCCGACGAAAATTTAAAAAGTAAAGGAATGCAGTCTATCATGTATACAATACGAGTTCAATGTGCGGAGAATCAATGTTTATGAAAATTTAGAAACGCGACTCAGCCAATCTACACACACGGGATTTGAGAAATTATACACTTTTCGCGGTGGCGTCCCGAGTGCTTTTATCATAAAATATTTATGTATTTATATGTGTGCACATATCCTCGAAATAAATATAATATGTGTTTGATTTGAACGATTTTTTACGAATATTCTATGTGTATCCCTTTTCGAAAAATTAATTTACATGAAAATGAGATGCATGACGATCAATGTAAATATTTTGTCCTCAAGTCACCAAATGTTTATTATTTCAAAAAATATTGACGCATTTTGCGTTTTTCATTTTCTTACCAACGTAAAAATCACTTTTCTGTCTGCTTTATGAAAATACGGTGTTTTACGTCATGGATTATTATTTCCTTGGTGAACAAGGATGCAACAAAATGAAAATTTATTCTTGTTTCTCCATTTATTAACGGAATATAGCGCCTCAAAGATTCAAGGGATGTTTTGGTGATTGAATATCAAGATAAATGAATGAATAATTCCGCAACATAAAAATTTAAAACACAATAACAATGCATTTTTATTAGGTGGTGATGAAACATCGATTGTTTCAGAAAATATCGGTATTTATCTCACTCAAACTGTTAATTCCGCGATCAGTAATTTATGTAATTTTATTTAGATCGCCAAATTTTACTTATTCGTGAGTTTTATTCAAATTTATCGATTTTAATTTTTTTAAATCATGATAATAATAACTTTACAAAATGTTTTTTGTCATTTATTTATATAAGAAAAATAAGTCCGGTCGTAACGAGGTTCAAAATAAATTGATTGCATTGTTTCCAATCCAATTCAACAATAAAAAAATAAAACACGAAAACAACTTAGTATAAGTTCTTCTTTTTATTATTATGTACACAAGTGGGAACCGCGAACTTTTCCGCGCATTCCACATTTATTTTATTTTTTTCGTATATAGATAAGGTACATATTTCATCAAATATAGTAAGAAAATTCTTCATAAAACATAACGTTGTCGTATAATCCAGCACATACACACTTTAAGTTCCGCGTTTTTACAATCCGACGCAGGAAAATCGGTACTTCGTAATGTGTCTAGTGAAAATGTAATAATTGCAATAATAATGTATCCTTGGGTCAATTGAGACCCCGGAACTGTTTATTCGATTACTCTGTACCGTTTACAGGTATTTCCTTTTTTTTATTTCAATTTCTTCCATTCTTTTTTCTTCCTCTAATGACTATCGGCATTGCACCGTTCGCCTCGTAATCAGGATTCTACATAATTCATAGATTTCGAGGATTTTATGTACAGAGATTATCCAGTCTCTGAGTCGCGTATGGAATGTTTTACAATTACTACACATTTAAATATTATCGCCGATACTTTGCACAGTAAACGCCGGAAGTTAACGCAAAAAAAAACTATTATTTCGGCACGCAGACTGTAGCACTTTTCAAGGGCGCGGTATAAAATCGTTTCTAGCAGCACTGATATTCATCCATCACCCATTTACGTAGAAAATATTGTTCGCTATGCGCAGCAATCCACCTAAGATGATATATTTTACCGCCTAAGTCGTTGATTCGTATTAATACTCGCTGTCGGAAACATAAGATTACCTTCGAGTGCAAAGATGGAGATTGAGAACATTTTTCCAATTCCTACACAGAAAATGATGCCATGGTCATAGGATATTTTTTGTGTATGGATAAAATATCGATAATCTGTATTTTTCGCCTTTTATGAATGCCAATGGCAGCGGTTTTAATCGCAGAAATCAGAAATATTGGAATTGAATTATATTCATATGCTTGAAATTAAATATTTTTTTAATTCTACGCTCGTATAAGTTACTCTCTGTTATTCCAATCGAGTATTATTCTGAATATATCTTTCACTCGCATCTTACTGATCTCTGCGCAGTATTTACGGCCGTTTAAAGATTCGAATTTTAAAGTTAATACAATAATTATTAACTCCTTTGAATTCACTCCACTTGTTTATATATTCCACAAATTATGTGACATGCATAGTTTAAAAAATATGTGATCATATTGATTGCGACATCAATAAATATTTAATAAAAAGAAAAGTATGAAATATTTTGTGGACCAAAAATTGCAAATTCAACATTTTTCCAGAAAATATAATTGTAGTAAAAAAAATTCTGAATTCTGGATATTCCCAAATGTAATTACTTTGCTTCGAGTTTATGTTTGACAGGAGATTTCTCATTCGTTTTATCTTTAAAATTACAATGAAAATGAATCTTCAAACAGCCATTTAGTGGGTTTTTCGCCATGATCACCAGGGTCGAATGAATAATCTTTATTTTCGAAGAAAATATCGGCGAAACTTAAGTTTTTCGAAAAATAAACATTACACGATCTCTATTTCTCACGCGGTTAATACCAGTAAAACAGCTTACATAGCACGAATATTTATAAATGCAATAATGATGGAATTTCGTTTTCTCTGCACCGACAGAGTTTCAACACTTATAAAGTGTCGACTGTTCTCGCGTTCTCAACCAGATTACATCGTAATAACTTAAGGGAAAAAAAGTTATGAGGTGATGTTAGCTTAATCTTTCAGTTACAAAATTACCGGGCTGCGAGGTTTTCGCTTAGTTTGGTAGACCAGTGACGAACGATAATTAAAATCAATGAGGTATTCAATTAGAGTTACTCTGCTGAAGACGGAAGCGAATTTTTTTTCTTGATTTCTCAGAATAGCACAAAATTATATACAATCGTTTAATCTCGATATCTATGCCGAAAGCACGATTCGAGTAAAAAAGTAGAAATATTTAACAAAACTTCGCCGCCATGCAGCCGATATTTCCATTGATTTTCCAGATTTCGACGAAATTTTCATCTATTCATTGTAGCGAAATTCAATATAAATCTGTTCGTATTCGTTTTTATTTTCTGTTTATATTGACATTTACTTCAATATCATCAATTGACTTTCTTCTATTACTAAAAACGGAAATAAAAAGTAATAGAAAGTAACGCTTTTTTTTGTGCAAATCGTTAAGTGTTTCATAAGGAAATTTCAGGACTAATTCAAATTGAAAGCTTCGCTGAGAAAATCAACATTTTCAATATATTATACCTCTTGTATTCCTGGTTACCTTTATTTTCATTTGGTTTTATTCCAGTGCGTTTCAATTAACAATCTCTTGCACCGATCCATCATAAAATCGATGAAAATCGAGCACCATTTAAAAAATCGTCATATTTCGAAGGCAAATCCGAATAATTACAAAAAATCTCAATGAAAATATCAGTAAACACGGATTTCTCGGTTCTCCCTAAGCTAAACATCATGTCCGGCAGCAAATATCGTTTTCGTTTAGGTTCATAAACTGTACGAGGCAGAAAAAAAAATTAAATTAATCTAATAAATATGAATTAGCTCCTAGAAAAACAATTGCGAAGGACTTCTTAAAGTCGAGTTAGACACGCGGCTTAATTGCTATCACAATTTTTCTACATTTCGTCACCGATGGCATTCCCTTTTTAAACAATTTGCAAGTCAAGTTTGTAGCCGCCAGCGTTATTAAAAACACAGCCGCAGATTTTGAAAATTGCCAGTAGATTCTGAATAAGAGCGATATTTCGAGCTTCCCTGTGACAAACACCGCAAATTGTCGTTGCAGCGGCGCAGAGCACAAGATTATCGTTTATCTTAGCAATCTCGCTTTTCTTGGATCACATGGGTGCGTAATCAAGTTGTACAGTTAGTTGCCTAACGCCAGCAGCTTGAAAAATCATCTGCGTATGAGCTACGACGTATTTAGGATCCACAGTTCTCGCGACTTCTAATTTTAGCGAACCAACGTAAATATCGGAGCAAAGAGTCCAAAAGTGTGGTTCTTGAACACTGTAAACTCCAGCGAGTTGCGTTACTTTGTTGTAGCACTGAGGCAGAGCGTGATCTAATTCTTCAGGCTGTCGCTGCATAAGAACAGCGACTGAGCCTTTTATCAGCTTCAATACGCTCAAGAATATCAGTATAGCGATCACCATTGAGCAAATAGGATCCGCTATCATCCACCCGAACATTTGCATCAATATCGCTGATATAATGACTCCTACGCTGCCCAATGTGTCCGCCAATATGTGCAAATAGACCCCAGTCATTATCTGGGAATTCCCTGTACTCAATGTGTTGTCAATCTCGATGTTGTGGTGATCATGAGAGTGAGAGTGGCTGCCGTGGTTGTGATTGTGGGAATGACTGTGGCTGCTGCTTCCGCCGCCGTGCGAATGACCGTGGCCTGTTAATAATTTCATCAAATTTACAACATGTTTTTCATACTCAAGGCATCTCACAATGCTTCAGTCCATTTTTTCAAGTAAATGTAAGTAACGCTATGGATCATTCCATACAAAATCAAGGAGTCAAAGCAATGAATATCATTGATTAGGTTCTAAGTTTGTAAAAATGTAAAGTGCAAGTGTAACTAAATGTTAAAAGAAATTTTTACTATAGTCAAAGTGATCAGCACCCATGAAATTTCATGTACACTCTGTAAACTACATTTTTACAAACTTTCAACCTAATCGAGCATATAATTGTTTTTGATTAGTTGATTTTATATGAAATCATCCCGATGAAGAATCGAAAATAATTTATTACCGCCGCCGTGACTATGACCGTGGCCGTGTTGAAATGCGTAGATTCCAACAAAGTTCACCAGCAAACCCAGAACGGAAACCACGAGAAGTCTCTCGTGTTTGACTTCCGGTGGTTCGATGGCTCGTTCAACAGCTTCGGACATTATGAAGAAAGCGATGAATATTAGAAAAAGTCCATTTACAAAACCGGCGAGAACTTCGGCGCGCACGTAGCCGTAAGAATAACGCTCGTTTGCTCGCCATTTCGTTATCACCGAGGCCACGAGACCCGCCAGCAAGCCCGTGCAGTCGAAAAACATGTGAAAACTGTCGGATATTAGGCCGAGACTGTTTGTCCACATTCCGTAGGTAAATTCTACGAAAGCGAATGACAAATTCAGCAGCAGGAAGAGAAATAAGTTGCGGGTATTTGGGTCGGAGAATATCAGTCGTTTCCAACTGTGAATCTTCTCCTTTATACGGCCACCCATGCTCCGGGAATCGCGATGCATTAAAGGTAACATTGTGACGTTTTTTAGGTGGTTTCTTGATGCCGATTATCAGAGATCTGCAAGCAGAAAAAAATGGTTTTATTAGAGAAAATTGGAGGTTTTATTTGGTTGATAATGAATATGTATCATTGTGTTTTATTTAAAACAAATATTAGGAGGAACTTTTTTATCACATGTATATATCACATTATGCTTATAGCAAGGCAATATCTAATTTTAACGTTTTCTATCGCATGCTTGCAAATGTGATTTCTGATACTTAAAGAATTGAATAAGTCTTCAAACGAATGCTTGCAAACTCCATGCTTGTTTTATATGAGAATAAGCTAGTAAAAATATACAATGTACATAAAAAAAGTCAGACACATAAAAATTTACAAGAAACAAGTACTAACAATGACAACAGAAACATTATTTCATACATTTAATACAAATGAAAAGATTATTATAGTCGACGTTACAAGTTTAATAAGTAGACGCAACTTTTGTTTGGAAATAAAAAGTATGTGTTGGATAAATAAAAATTATCAGTAATTATTATTAGCCAACCCGTGGAACATCTTCAGGCAATATAAAAAAAATGTTATTCCATTTATAATGTTGAATTGGATAAGAATGTTCACCATGTGAAATGCTACTTTGCTACAAATGAATTATTATTTGAGTACATTAACATTTATTTTCTCTCATAAATTTGTTTAAAGCTACCTTATGTAGCACACTTCACATATTGTTGTTTTTTTTTTTAATAAAGAGCGATTGATTTTGATTCACAAATATTATCAATTATTATTGTTAGTGCACACATAGAACTTTTTTTCGGCAATATGAAAAAATCGCTACAATTAAATAGCATGTTGCAAAAAATTACATATAAAATTAACTGACCTCACATTCTTGATACAATTTATATTGTTCGAATTGTTTAAAAATGGTCACTATGCAAGATGTTGCATTACTACAAACTTATTTTTATTTAAATATGTATAGAGAATAACTGAATTAGAGTAGACAAAGTTATCAAACTATAAATTCAACTTCCTTAAGATTTATTTTCAAAAAATTCGCGATTACATTCAAGTAAGTTACTATAAAGAAATTAGTTTAAAACTACCTTATGGATCACAACTCACGTGTTGTTTATGCAAATATCGTCGTATAAACGAGTTCATCTAAGATTAGCGAAAAAAAAATTAAATATCGATATCGCGATTGATGTTTTAAACCCAATTGAAGAAGATCGGACATACGTGGTGTCCCAATCAAATTGTACACATCGGTGGAACGTCGCTTTTTCTCGTTAAAAACCGCAGATGACACGTCTACGATGTTGAAAGGTTAAGAAACTTGAAAATCACCATAACTCACCGTCTATTAGCAGACCCGACTGCGTCGGACGGCAGAAAAAAAAATACAAAGCTTTTACTGACACTTATTTATTAAATTAAATACATGTTTCGTGAATAATGTTAAGTTTTCGGCTCCCGGCTGTGGAATATGCTTCGTGGAGCGCCATGTTGATTGAAGGTTGAACACGCTTGAGCCACTCCTGTCAAATTCACAACCGATGTATTATTTCAATAAATAAAACGCCAAAGAGCAAGAATAAAAAATAGTCGATTTTTCATTTCATTTCGTTGGTTTTTCTTTTTTTAACATTTGTTCCTCACCGTGTTTTTAATAAGAGTAATTACGATTTTGACTTGCGCAGTATGACAGTTTTGGCCCCGGCGGCGCAACGAAAACTCACGATTGCGCATCCAACACTTCCCTTGTCTTTCCGACTCGTCAGCCATCATGGTAAGTGGATCGTGTCCAGTGATTTTCTCTATATTTTTCATCTACAACGTCGTTTATGATATTTATTTGTAACGGAAAATGTGACAAACTACGAGTGAAATATCTGAGGAAATGAGGCGTCATTAGTGCTGAGGGATATCGTGCGAAAATTTGACGAAAACTCGAGAAGTTTTTTTCACCGCCTACGAGCACATGGTCTTTGCCATTGATCTTTGCTACTTGAAGGACGATTTTCAACCTTTTCGCGTAGTCTCAGTGATTTGTAACCCTTTATAAACACGATTTGCTGCCAGTTTTGTCGTAATTTTTTATTTTGAGAAAACCAACTGAAGGAGTTTTCATGTCAAATGGTCACGCCGAAATTCTAACCTAGAAATTTTGAGGGCGTCTATTGAAGTACCGTAGAATAAACTGTATGAGCTTTTCGACGTGAAAAAACGAAATATTTATAGATTTTGAGCCTTTACTCGTGGTTTTCTCGGGACAACAGAGTTTTGGAGCATAGATTGTATAAAAAAAGGAATAAAGAAAAATTTGCTAAGTACAACTTTAGAAGTTGCTTCCTCACAAATTTTAGAAATTCTATGATGCCACAATTGATAAGTATTCGGATCTATTCTGGCTTTATTATAAAGATTCGTCAAATGTGTTAAATGATGAGGAAGACATTTTTAAGGTTCTACTTTGTGAGTTTGTTCACGCTTGAAATCAATTTTTCTGAAAAATTAAAGTGTCGCTGAATTTTATCGACTCAACCGATTCTTGTCAAATTTATAAGAGTGGTCCAAGGATTTTTATCAAACCTTAGTACTATGATAGTGTCTATGTGAACCAAATTCAAGTTGACTATAACAAAAACAATTTTTTTTTCCAATACTGAATGGTTAAAATAGCGAATTTCACAATTACGAATGTCTGAAACTACAATGGTCATCATTATGAAATTCGCTATTTTAGACATTCAGTATTTTGGACATTTGCCATTTTTACTTCCACCCCTTATAAAACAATAATTTAGCTAGATATCCTAAATTTTATGAGAGCTAGACCATTCATATCATTTTTTGAAAAAATTACAAGGTTAAAAGATCTATATTCTTGCATACATTCTGTAACGAATTGCAACAGTTAATGACATGCTGCTTTATTTATTCGCTAGATTTTAGTCTAATAAAAACCAGAGCTATGTAAAACAGCATTTTTCTTAAAAACTATTTTTAGTTCTTTGATTAGAAATTAAACAAACTAAATATGTACAAAAAAATAATTGAAAATATTAAACTTGCACATTTGCTAGCATTTTTTTTTTTTTTTTTTTCATTTTTCGGTCAATGAAATTAGTTTTCATTCATGACTAAGTTGGGATGTTTTCATTTATTTCAAATTTTGGAAACAATTGTAGGATAAAATTTGTTTTATGGTTCATTTGAGATCTTTCTCAAAATCCAAATGAAAAATCATTTGTACCTCAATGTAACTGTATTTTGTCACATGATCCAAGTATGCGTGCTACTTTTGAGAGCATATTAGTGCTTTAGTATATATAATGATGCAACATTCTTGCAAGACATATCCATGGTTGCAAAAACACTGATTTAATGAGACTGATAACTTCTAACTATAATTCAATATTTCTGCATGTTGTAGGAAAATATATTAATGTTTGGACTTTATAATTACAGCCGCCCAAGAAGGACACAAAGGGGTCTTCTAAGCAACCGCAGAAGACCCAGAAGAAGAAGGAGGGTGGATCTGGTGGCAAAGCCAAGAAGAAGGTACGAACTCAAAAATGATGCTCCTAAATCAAAACAAATTTAATTACCAAGAACATAATCATTATTCAATATAAACTGTAAAAAATGAGTTCCATTTTATAAATTCATTCATTCATTCATTTTATACAAGAAAGGAATTTAATATAATATATTAATTTTTAAGTACAAAATGTCAAAATATTTTAAAAAATCGAATATAAAAAAATAAAAAATCCTGGTTAAATGCCGGTTGTGGCGATATTTTTTCACGATTAAAAATTAATTGTTTGAATTCTTAACTTGATGAAGTAATCTGAACGGAAAAAAATTAATTTAAAAAATAATGATTAGATAATGTCGATATTTTTCTACTTTTTAAAAACTTCAACTGATGTAAATTCTCTGACCCGATCAAATTCATGGGGGTTCAAAACTGATTTAATGAGACTGATGAAGTGAAAAAATTGTAATCCGTCATCTTTTCATTGTGGTCTCTGCAATGTTAACAGATATGTTATTTAAAAATTTGCAGAAGTGGTCCAAAGGAAAAGTTCGTGACAAGTTGAACAACCAGGTTCTCTTCGACAAGGGCACGTACGACAAGCTTCTTAAAGAAGTACCTCAATACAAACTTATCACTCCGTCGATCGTGAGCGAAAGGCTGAAGATTCGCGGATCGTTGGCGAGGCGAGCGCTTATCGAGCTCCAACAGAAGGGACTCATCAAGCAAGTCGTACAACATCATGCCCAACTCATCTACACCCGTACCACAAAGGGTGACGACCCAGCCGCGTAAAGCGACCACTCACCATGTGTAAATTGGTTTAATTAAAAAAAAAAAAAAAATCTCAAATCATATTTTATTTTATTTCCTCGACACAACTGACGTCGCCTAAAAAAAGCTGACAATTTAAATTGTCACGTTGTTTCTCCGTTAATTTTCTACCTTTTCAGCAAATTCTGTTACTCTTACTTTTCATTACTGTTTTGCCTCCGTCTAATGAAACACAAATTTGAAATATTTCATATCTAAATTCGTGCTATTACGGAAATATTAATTGTTTAGATTAGAATTGCTGTTAAGAAAATTCTATGAATTTTCAAAAGTTTAATCGACTCCCACAAAATTTTGCACTATCTATCACTGGCTAATAGTCCATTCATTGGCCAAATTTCAGCCCAATTCAAAATCGTAGTTGAATATTTTCTGTTTTCAACCATTTTTTTATATTTTTTTGTCTACAAAAAAATTAAAATTAATAAGATCGATGAGAAAAAACTGCCTCTCAAAAGACGATGATACGCCCCCACCGCAGAAATTTCGAAACCTGTTTTCTCCCGAGCAGTACGACAGATAGGGGTTGTATTTTAAGATGGAACGAGAAAGCATCGTAGAATTGGGGCTAAGCTTCTGCCTCCTTATTCGATTCAGGCTTTTTTTTAGAATTAAAAGAAAGAGTGCGAGAGACAGAACTATAGGTGTGTTTAACATTGGGCGATGAAATTTCTGACTGTGTATTGCTGCCTCTTAATGCTGTAGTCCGAGATGCATTTTCGACTACGCGCGGCACATTTTTCTATCTAGAACATCGAGAGCGCACATGTCCTTTTTCTCAAATAAGAATGAAATAACGATAGAATAAACATGTCCACATGCATTTTGTAAAAAAAATTGCAACAGTCAAATACAGGCTACTCTGCTTCACTCGTATGCCAAATTTTAGGTCAATCGGTTCAAAGGAAAGAGAAAAATTATTTTTTGATTTTAGATTCAAAACAGCAATAACGTAAAAAATCACGAGGATCCGAGATCTTGAGGGCACTCGATACATACTCAATCCGAGAATTGAGTATGTATCCAGTAAATAATATCCCAGCAATTTCCAGAAACAATATATTCACCAATTAATTTAGAAAAATAAGTTGTAAATCTTCAAAATAATACTGCAAAGCAACGTGAATAGGTGCGCAAGCAGTGTGACCCGTGGCAACGGCCGGTTGTCATCTGTCATTTGTCTGCGACCCACAGAAAATTTCCTAGTGGACTGTTTAACCGTCGACTCTTGTCATTAATCCCTCGTTCCGTCAAAATTTCTCTTTAAAAGGCGATACGCACGAACCCCGTAAGACTGCGGCGCGTTGAGCCGCGCGCTCGCTTGATGCTTCCAACCAATTCGAAAATAAACCGCAGACGTACGGAGAGCCGTCGTTGCGTCCGTCATCTGGGTATGTTTAGGTACGTTTACTTGAAATTGAAGCATCCTAGTCAATTGACTATCAGATATGAAAATACTGTTAAGCGATAAAAATCAACTGAATTTGTTGCACAATTATTCACAGCTGAAATATAAATATGTATGTAGACGTTCAGTATTCCTGAATTAACTTGTTAGTTAAAATTACTTTAACACCTACGCCTTTATTTCCTGGGTGTCTTGATTAGAGGCTGCAGCCTCCAAAACTGTTAAAACCTAATAAAGTCTAGTATGTTTTCGTTTCTTTTTAGATACGAGAACTTGATACCCAAAATTCTAGTGCAAGTGGCAGTTTCAATGACGGTCGGAACCACCGTAGAAGAATCAGAGACCATTTTATGACATTTTTCTCCAATTTTGACCATTTGAAAAAAAAGTTCAATCGACTTGAAGATTTCTTCGAGTACAACGTGTCAGGCGATTACGGAGGCATATTTATGATCATCCAATGAAGAGATCTTGGAATGGCAACGAAACTGAGCCCCCGAAATTCGGAGGTGAACGCTCTTGAACAGCGTGGCTATCTTATTGGGAAAAAAATTGGACAGGTCGTCGAAGATTCTTTTTAAAAAATATATATTTTTTCTTTGCTATATATTCGCAAATGGTTATTTCTTCTCCTTTCCTTTCTTCGTATTTAAATTTCCAGGGCTCGTATGCCACGGTACATCTCGCTGAATATGTCGACGGTACGAGTCCGAAAAAGATGCGCCTCGCCTGCAAAATCTTCGATAAAGAAAAAGCGCCTCTGGATTGTCTCGAGAAATTTTTTCCTCGAGAGCTTGAAATATTGACCAAGATTGAAAATCCTCACATTATCCAAGTAATCGTTAGCTCATTAACGAAATATCTTGTCGGTAAATTGATGAAAGATATTCCAATTCCAAATGAGAATCTAGAGTAATTGTTTTATTCATGAAAACAAAGCTTTCTCAACGAGAAAGTACAATTATCAGAGATATATGGAAATATAAATGAATTATCGTCAGAGTTTAGGAAATTTCCATTTTTTTTCTATGTAAAAAAAGATCCAAAGAATGATATAATTTTCAGTCTCCTGAAGTATAGTTTCTGCCCTTGAAGAAATTGATGAAATAGACACAAGTAATATAGATCTATTTCTTCAAATTCTCGTTAGCGAACTTGCAACTTAAAAGTCGACATTGAAAATCCGTTACACTCCATTTTCAGGTTCACAGTATTTTACAACGTGGTCCGCGTGTTTTTATCTTCATGCGTTGCGCTGATAACGGGGATCTGCTAGATTTCGTGAAACGAAATGGTCCAGTACTGGAGGAGCAATCGAAGCTATGGTTTCGTCAAATGGCTTCGGGTTTGCATTATCTTCACAGCAAGAACATAGCTCATCGAGACTTAAAATGCGAGAATATATTGCTCTCACGAAAATTTAACGTAAAACTGGCAGACTTTGGTTTTGCAAGATTTTGCATCGACGATCAAGGACGAAGAGTTCTTAGTCAAACTTACTGCGGTTCAGCAGCTTACGCCGCGCCGGAAGTCGTCAGTGGCACCCCTTATAATCCGAAACTCGCAGACGTCTGGTCTCTCGGCATTATTTTATTTATAATGCTAAACGGACGAATGCCGTTCAATGACGAGAATCTCCGACAATTGCTCAAGGATCAAATGTCGAAAAATTGGGTTTTTCGCACGAGAGTACAGGAAACTGTATCGCCGCTGGCTAAAAGTATTATCCGGCATATTCTTGAACCGGATATCACTCAGAGACTCACTCTGGATCGCGTTCTTGGTCACGAATGGGTTCGCAATAGAAAGGACAAGTCTGCGTCGATTGCAGGACGACAGGTTCACTCTGCACCACCTATACATCCACAGGTGATAATAATATTACCGGTGAAATTCTAGAACTTACATTCAAAGGAATCCAGTCACGTGAAATAAATAACAAGAAAAAATAATATTGATGACAGCTGTCTTTTAAAAAATCTTACATTTCAACCTTATCAATCAACATCAACCACACCATAAATCTCCAGTTTTATGAATTTTATGTAGAGTGCACCAAAATGGGGTGGAGTAAAAAATTAAATATTTAATTTGTCGTAATTATCAGAACAAACTGGTGAACAAATTTTAATATTTAATTCCATATTTTAACTGTCGAAGAGTGCATTCTGACTGCAGTGTGGAGATTCTTGATACAATGGAAATTGCAGAGCATAAATTATTTTGACCGAAAAATTCTCTAATTAAATGCTGGTTAAAGACACGGCGATTTTTTTTTTCAGCCGGTTTAAAAGTCAGGTAAACTATGTGAAACTTTGTTCATATTCTGAGTCTATTTCACTTAATTCCTCTAAAAGATCATTAATACTGGAGGTTTTGAGGTGAAAATTTCAGGGATATTCTCCAAAATGCACAGAAAAATATTGGAAAATCACGGAAATGGTAGAGTTACATTTTTTCAGACAAATTATCACAGAAACGTTTTCACCAAGGTTTTAAAAAAACGTTTTATAAGCAATGGTTGTAAAAATTAACAAACTTGACTTCTGCGTCAGATAAGTCACGGAAGTGGAGGAACAAGCGGCGGCGGCACCGGAAATCCTTCGCCAGCGACAAGAATGGCACTTTCAGCCCTCAAAGGTTCCGGTAATTCAAGTCACGTGGCAAATAGCAAAATATCTGACAATTCTAGAAAAGACACATCACCTCAACCATCAGTTCCTATCAAATAGAGGAATATCCAGAGAAAACGAACTTCATGAATGGTAAAATGTCATCATTAACTGCAGAGTCTTGTTCTGAAGCCTGAAATTCTCACTAGTCAATACAAGAATTTGTCACTTAACCAAAAAAACTTTCCTCACATTTGGACGTTTCTTTTTTTCGAAATAAAGATTTATTTGTATTAATTGTCGAGGCTAATTTATTTAGCATACACTGATTTAAAAAAAAAAGGAAAAGCTGTGCTGCTAAAAAAAATAAACTCTCATTAATCAACAGGGAAAAAGCAGGATTTACATTAATAATAATTAAGTTTATTGTACATCTATAGTCTATTAATATACAAAACTATAATTTTTGGTTACATATACATACACATATGTATAATAACGTAATGATGTGCAGATAATATATGATATAACGATACAGGTAAATATGCTTTTTTTTGTTTTAATATGTATAGTTTACATTTAAAATAACAAATAATTTACACGATTACGGATAGAGTCGAGTCAAAGTACGGAAAGTCATGCCCCGACGGTTTAAGCACCTTTGTGATGTTGAAAATAATTATGAACCTTCCGGAAATGACTTTGCCGATCGAGCACGACGTTTCATACGATATTGCGCGATTTGTGGCATTTTTTTATTCCCCATTCTGCATTTGAAAAAAAAAAAAAAAAAATTCATAACGCAACGCGTTCCTTTGCTATGATTAGTCGTGAAGATAAGAAAACTTTTGTGCGTGATTGGGCCCCCAATTGTTTGTTCCAAATTGACCGATAATTGAACGTGAACGTTTTGGTCATTAAAAAAACGGGAACTTTTTTTCATACAATGAAATGTGAAAGTTTTTTGTTGAATAACGGAGTTTCAACTTATTGTTTTTGTAAGTAATGAAGTGTCAACTAATTTTCATTCGATTATTGACAGAATGTGCTTAATTATCCACATTCATTATTCGATATTTCGACTTTTCTAGTTAAACTATCTACCACACTCGTTAATAGAACTGGCGCAGTAACATATATTTTCAGTTTCTGGAGGGCTCTTTGCAAGATTTACTGGCAAACGCGGACTGATTTTTTTATTTTATTTCCGCCATGAGAAGAATTCATGATTTTACGATTATTTGAAAAATGCTTTTCCAAAGATGATGTTCGACAAACGATGGACACATTATTTAGATCCATCCTCCGGTCAATTTGTGGAACATTTCCTCGTTTAGAGTCTGGTTCGCTTCTTTCGAACGCATCGACAGGAAAATGTAACCGCCGATAAATTCGTGGACAACTTTGCAATCCGCCGATTGACACTCGAAAATTATATTTTCCTCCTCGAATTGTACCATCATGTGCTTCACCTCCCAGTTTACGTTCCACGCCTGAAACAAAAATCAACATAATATATATTGTCACTGTTGAAAAACGAAAAATCACTGTTGAAAATCGATAAACATTTTCTTCCTATTTTTTTTACTAGATCATTTATTAAAATTATTATATTCTACTCTAATTATTCAATGTACGTGATACATGTACTGAATTTTTTGAATACACTGTACATTTGGATAAATTTCAGTTTCAATAATTTAAAAAAAAACACCAAAAAATGGATAAGTCTCACCTTCATCGTATTGTATCTCCACGTCTTCAAATGATCGCCGCTGCCGAGTTCCATTCGCATGAGCCTGTTGTTTGCAATACCCAGCAATTCGTCCTTGTTTTTTCCCGTGAATCTGACGACAAATAGCGATATGCCGTATTCCGGTAACGATTGCCATGCCTTTATGTAATTCAGTTTGGCCTCGACTAGTGGAAGATCCTTGACATTTGCGTGGGCTTCCAAGATCCTCTGCACGAGCTGCATGGAATAAAAATAAAATAAAACATGAAGTCATTGCTCAATTAGCGAGATAAATGTTATCGTTTAATTGAAATTATGTTTTCACCTTTCCCTTGAGTTTCTTTCCGAATCGCGGAGCTACGTAATCCTCAGGAATAATGTCCAAGGAATTTGGGTTGATGGCAGGTGCTTGAGCCGGCCTTTGCAGTTGCAAGAACGCCTGGATGCTGTTAACTTCGCTCTCGTAAGAAGAATCGGCGAGAGAACGACCTTTGGCTGCCAATCTGCATGCGGCCATCCATTTCGCGTATTGTTGTTCCTGATAATACAAATCGTCCGTATTTTATGAATTTTATTAATGCAAAGCTATCGAATTATCGAGTTTTTCAAAGTTCAGCCTTGCACATTGCTTCTTCATTTTTCACCTTTTTTTTATAAAGCTATTGAATAAAAAAAAAGACTACCAACAACTTTTTACATACTTTAATACTATTATTTGATTAATTACCACAAAAGTTATGAATAAATTGATTCAAATAAATAACGTGAGCACCTGAAAAAATTTTTTTTTGTCGTTATGATTTCCAATAAAAAAATTTTATGTTGTAAAGTGGAAATCGTTGGAAAAATCACTGCATCAAAACTTCAAAAAATGGATATCAAAGAAGCATAAAGTTCTGTGACGATAATCCAAATATCTCGAGATAATAGTTTATTAGTAATTTTTATTGTAATTGAAAAATAATATAAATGACCAACCGTATCGCATCTGATCCACATCTCTGTCATTCCATCGGCGCTGGGAACTTCGAGTCTTATGCCAAATCGACCCTGTGACAGATTAACATCGGGCGTGACTTCGCAACCGCGAAGATTGATTACGTACGCCGGTGATTCGGAGCTGTTTGACTCTTCTTGAGATTTGTAAAGCCTGAGCTGAAGATCGCGACACGTGAACCAATATCGCTTGAAGGCTTTGAGAGTGAAGCGCTTTGGCTTGAAGAAGCGCAGATGATCGCTGAGCTCGGGAACTTGCGTGATGTCGCTTGGTCCATTGCTGATGTTGCTCCCCTCAAGAGTAACTTGAAGATCCGTCAGCGCTGCGTCAATGTCGTCTTCGATCGGCGAATGTCCGCCATTCGTCTCGTAACTCGGCTGCGGCACACTTGCTTGAAGATTCACTTGTACCTGAAAGTCGAACAAACAATGTTGGAAAAGATTGGAAGTTTTTATTTATGAACTCGTCATCGAAATTTAATGAAAAATTGTGGTATATAATACATTTAATTTTCCAGTGAAATTGAAGCAAATTATTAAAATTCAAGTAAGTAGGAAATTTAATTTCCAACACGGGTTTAGAAAAAGTAATTTGCTGCAGCTTTAACTCAAAGAACTAAAATTCAATCAAACTGACTTGACATTTTTACGGCGGGTTCTAAACATTCATTTGGCAGTGCAAAAACAGCAACTTTTAAGGTGAAATTTACGTTTTTTACTTTCAAGACTTCTTCGGCATATCGTCATATTTTAATATTTTTTCTAAAAATTCTAGTTCATGGTACGGCGAATATCTACTAATTCAGCAGTATTTTTTGTTTGTTTTAGGCACTCTAGCAGTCGCTATCACGGCAACACCGAAGCACATTGTTTTTTAAGAAAACAAAAAAAAACTTTATGAAAACTCATAAAGGCATGCATTTAGTTTTCACCCGTTTATTTAAGTGTAAGTCCTTAAGCTATCATTTATTGTTCGTGACAAAATATAAGCCTCTATTCATTATCGGGAAAAAATGTTTTCAAAATGATTCC
Source organism: Tromatobia lineatoria (assembly GCA_949699805.1). Classification (NCBI taxonomy): domain Eukaryota; kingdom Metazoa; phylum Arthropoda; class Insecta; order Hymenoptera; family Ichneumonidae; genus Tromatobia; species Tromatobia lineatoria. Next base: position 1,597,707 of record OX453052.1, read on the forward strand.
TCTGGAAAACCAGTTTAAAAAAAATGTTTTTGAACAAAAAAACGCTTTTATCCGATATTTATGCTAAATATTACAGTTGCAGCAACTCTGAATGATGTTGTAAAATGATTTTTATAAGGAAAAAATATATTTCTGCCATCTTCTGAGGCCAGCACGAAAGCGTGAGTGTCCGTTATCGATTCTGGTGTTTCACTCGGACACGAAGTCATAGGTTTTACGTGTATTATACCAGACAGATACGTTTTATGCACGAAAACAGAGTAGAGACGAGGTCACTGACGTGGGTCGTCGGTTCGTGGGACGTGGAAGAACAAACTATCGTCGCCACCACTTTGCTAACTTCGAGATTGTATGTGTGTGAATATGTGTGAGCAGCGATTGCGGAGGTGGAGATCGTGCACGTTTAAATTCGCTGCAGATGGTTCGATGGTTTGGCGTGCCAAACTTGGTCCGATTGGGGAAAGCGGCAATCGCGATTTAATGTCGATATGCAACCTACGCGCTCATAATACGACTCTTGATTCTATTCTATATTAACACGTCAAACCTGTTTTTCGTAATGCTTCAAACTTTTTAATACTGTAAATGAACGATTAAAAAATGATATTTTTGTAGGTAATGTAATGGCTATTGAATTCATTATTTCATCTATAAATTAGAATAATGAAGAAGAAATTTATTTAAAAGATACAAAAATTAAAAATCAAACATACCTGGAGGGCTGCAAACATGAGCATTTCTTCCTCCGTACAATCGATTTCTTCAGCAAGCAATTGCCATTTTGCCTGTTCATAAATCATGTTTATCCTAACGGCATCAGTCTTCGGATTGAGATCGTAGAATGAGTAGAATTTGAATTTAAGCCTGAGAGTGTCGAATTCTCGAATTCCCTGTTCCATTATTGACAGTGAAGAGTCGAGCCATGCGACGTTCATCCTCGCGCGTTCAATGAGGCTTCTTGGTCTGATGAGCTTTGCACGAACATCCTGCGATATCGAAGATGGACTTTGCGCGAGAGATTCGGTAAGACCGCCGTTTAAAGCTTCCAGACTCATTGTACTGTTATTTGCGTTGAAGGAGCCTGTGCTTCCGAATCCTGAAGAATTGTTATTCCGCTTCCACGTACCAGTGTGCTGATAAAAATTATTCAAAATTCGTCAGATAAAAATGGAGTATGTCTAAAGAATTTCGTTTTACATCTATTATTAAGCATACAAAACACCATAATTTTACTTATACGATAGGAACAAAGAAAAAATATTTACAAATCCATGAGCAATTGTTAGTTTTTAGAACGTAATCTTTTTTAAATTTTCAATAAATTATTTCATAAACTAAAGGAATTTACTTTTTAATTGTCTAAATTTTTTATGTATCGTACATACGAAGCATCCTCAATTTTTTAAGTTTTTTATTAACAGTTTTATTGAATTAAATGTATTAAAAACTCTGATAAAAAATGAGTCAGACACCAATTCACTATTTTTAAATAAGTTTTTTTAATCATCTCACTCTACCGAATTTCTTAATCCTTTGATCATCTGATTTTTAAAATTATTTGATTAACTGAACTAATCTTTTTTAAAGTGTCAAAAATCAAGATGTGTTTTACGTATGATGCATTCTTAAATTTATTTCGTTTTTTTAAAGGTGTTGTTATTCAATGATAAAAAAATAATTAAATCGAAGTATAAAAACCACTTAAGGATATAAGAGGACTCACCGAAACAGGTGAACTGATAGGCGTGCTGTGATTTCTGTTGTTTGGCGTAACGGGGGCACACATAAAGGGGCTACTCTGATCCAGACTGCCGTTTGAACCTCTGGGACACTGACTCACCGGGATAAATGTATTCGTGTCAGCTGGCAAGTGGCCGTTTTTCTGATTTTCGATTTTCTTCTTCGCTGGCAAGTCCTTTAAATTGCACTTCAAATGATTGGGCTCTAGTGGTTTGCAAAATGATAGCTCTTCGGGATGTCTTATTCCTGAAACACGAAATAATAATACTCAGTTTCAGAGTTGCAGCTTGTTTTTTCAATTGTACAGCTGAATTCACAAAAATTTACAGAGAATAAATTCAATTCTTATAATTGTTGTTGTCCACGTGAACCGAAGTATCTCATGGATTCATAAAAACGATCATTTCTCCTCCAATTAGTGCTCGAAAAATCAGTTTCACATTTTTTGCATTTGAGAATCTGCATTTGAGAAATCCCACAAAATGGTTAAAAAAAGGTGGAAAAAAAATGGTTGAAAGATAAAAACTTTTTTTTCGGTCAAACACATAATATTTTTGCAGAAGTAGAAAAACGTCGATCAATTTTAGCTTCCTCATAAAGGAAGCTTTGTGAAAGCGGAAATTGATGGAGAAATAATTTGCAAGGTTCTAGTGAACAGCCTTCGAGTTTTCAAGTTTTTGTCACGTGTAAAAAAAGGCGTTTTTCTACTTGTATTAAATTTTATATACTAGTTTGTGAATAAAAACTTCCAGTAGAATTACACTAAATTTTAAGTAGATTTTTTTACAGTGTAGATTGACACAGAATGCTTCATATATGAAAGCGAAGACCTATGATAAAAAAGGTTGACCATGACCGTTTTTATCAAATTGCGAGTCACTCTATGGCGATTTTTTTATTAATTACTCAACATTTGAGGACAGTTCTTGCGTGACGTTGAAGAGACACGCAATATTCCCTAGGAGTAGAACACAACATGGACGTGCGTTAATAAATGTAACGATTCGTGGCTACGATGATACTGGAAGGGCTATCGAGCGGGTCATCACTCTGCGGGATGCGCCGACAAAAAATCTCGTGGACGCAATTAGCACTCGCGATAGTGGATTCCACCATAGCGTCGAATTCTTTTGTCGGTTCGAGTCACACTGCTGTTTCGACTACCGGGTAATTGTGACTCGTAATTGAAGAGAGTATCTCGCTATTAATGCTACTAAATTCCAACGTCAAGTACTCGACTTATTGATACTCAGATGAGGAATGATTCTTCAGTATTATTAAAAGTAATTAATTTCAAATTTTTACTTCTAAAAAATGCCTGAATAAAAAAACCGTATTTAAACTTGTGATAAGACCTAATAGTTCTCAAACTTAATTTTATATTTAATTTGGAAAATTCGAGAATTAATAAACTAATTTTGTATTGAATTTGGAAAATTGGAGAATTTATAACTAAATTTATATGAAATTAGGAAGATTAGAGAATTTATAACTAAATTTATATGAACGTAGAAAGGTTAGAGAATTTATAACGAAGTTACTATTGAATTTGGAAAATTGAACAATTTATAACTTAATTTTGTTGAACTTGGCGATAAGCAATTTTCTAGATTTGGGGATTCTATTAACATTTTATGGACGCTTGAATCTCATAAAAATAAGGTTATTCGCAGCCTGGCCAAATAAACGTAATTAAAGTACATGAATTTTCGTCCGTTTGATGCGTGAGAATGTTAAACATAGTGAAAAGGTTTGAAGTTATTTAGCGCTCCGCCCTTAAGTTGTTATGAAAATTATTATGTAGCTCGTTAACCCACTTACGTGATTAAAGAGCGACGACGTTCTCATCCACGCCTCATACGCAAGTGTTAGGGGCTAGTAACATGACCTTCGCGTGACTAGTACTCAATTGCTCGTCTTTTAATTAACTTCTACATCTATGATTACCAAGTTGACATTTATAAGCCTACGCTCTGCATATTTCTACAAATATGCAGAGCGTCAGAAATTGACGAGTAGACTTTCTTCTTCTCTTTCTTATTATTACCATTATTATTCTATATTAAAAAAATTAATTATCCAAATATTTCTAATTTACTACTTTATCGAATAACAAGATTATTTTTCGCCTGCATTTAAAAAATACTACGAATGATAGTAATAATAATTACAAGTTCATCTTTTTCATTTGGATAGCAAAACTATTATTCTCTCTAAACCCAAGACGATTGTTTTCAAGAGCATTATTATTGTTTAGAGGAAAAGTAATAACTTTCAAGTGTATTGTTGTATGTTACCTAGCTCTTTGCACAGATTGATGACAGCGTTGAATGTCTTGACGGAAAAGTCGACCCTGCAGTCGAGACAACGCATATCGGGCAGCTGTACCCGCAGGGTTTTGTGCATTGGTGTAAAGTGAAGAAGGGCATCAGCGGCAACGCCGTACTGATCCAACGTGCTTCTGGTTCTGGTGAGCCAGTGATTCCTCGCGGGCCACCAGAGCGCATGGTCCGACCAGTCCATTGCGATATCTGCAACAGAACAATATCAAATTTGTTAAATTTATGTAGAAGGAAATTATATATGGGGCCATTCACCCCGTTTCGACCAGGTTTTGATCTCGACCCCTCCGATTTAGCTCATAATTTTATCTAGGCTTAGTTAGACCCTCAATTACGCCAAATTTTTATTTTTTTACATGGCATTTTTTTAAAATATATTTTTAAAGTAACATATCGAATGCCGTATATTAAAAATCTGAAAAAATTCTGAAAAATACATTGTTTAATAACAAAATTATCTAGCTTATAGCCAAAGTGAGGAAGATTTATCTTCTAACAATTTTCAAGCTTGATTGATTTAAAGAACTATTGTAAAATATAAAAAATAATGAATCTACTACAGGCGATTGTTTAAATGTGTAATTATGTAAAACCGTAAAAATTTTCAGACTTTTGGTCGTTTCTGGTTTCAGAACTCGCAGATCCTTAAATGTCACACACTCTAAAAATTTCGTTAAATAAGAAACGATTGTAGTACTCATTTAAAGACTGCATCTTGCTTATAGCGACATTTTAAGAGAAATCAAAGGACCTTCGAAGCGTAGTCAAGACTTCAAGCACTGAAGGCTGTCAAAAGAAGAATGCTTAATGGTTAAGCAGTCATTATTTCCGCACGATTAACGTACCGAAGATAATGAGCCGTGCGAAAAGCTCGTTGAACGTTGCACAAAGTCAGAAATCATGGGATCTTTAAAAGGCACGGAAGATGAAAACTCTTTTTTTGTTCCTGTCATTATTGATAAACGACGAGGTGTGAACAATAGAATATGATCTATACATGACAGTGTGTGTATAGAAAAGAAGAAAAAAAATCCGGCATAAAAAGCTGCATCTCTGCATGGAAAAGTACCGGAAGCAATGAAACAGGGAAGCCTGGATAATTTAGCTTCTGCATGACCCAAGTGATGCATCGAAGCTTCCAACAGACGTATTATAACGAAAAGATGGAAGAGTTGCGTGCACGCAACGCTAAACCCAACGACAGTCGTTACCACTCGCTTCGCATCCAATTTAACAGAGAAGCAGCCGTAAAAGTGTTGAAAAGTTCCTTGTCTTTTTACGATTCGTTTTTCGTCGCAGCTTGAAACCTTGCTTTTGCAAAGCCTTATGTTTTATTCTTATTTTTTATGATTTGAAAAACAGTAATTTGTTTCTCGTGGTGTTACGCTGCATGAAAAAAGTCTTCACAAAGAAATTTCTTTAAACGATACAGTTAAAAAAAATCTTGATCACTTTAAATCATCATTAAAGGTACAAATAAAAATGACTCCGATAACTAGCATTGAAAATAAAAGTTAACCCTATATTACAGCGCTTTTCAAAGGACGCTAATCTTAGCTTTTATGATTTATTATTTTTTACAACGATGCAAACGTCAATGACATCATTTTTGAGCATTTGAGGCTCTATTTTTATTTCTAAATATTGAGAAATTGTTCAACCCTTTCACAGTGTTAATTTCTAATCAATAAATATTAAAAAATATTTTCCAAAGACGTAGAAATTTTTCGTGTAAAGCGAAATATTAGAATATTACTCATAAAAACGGAGAATCTAACCATAAGTAAGTAAGTAAGTAAGTATACGTATAAAATACCCCTTATGCAAAATAAATTTATATACCAGTGAATTTTATACGCGGTATCTGCATGAAAATAGTACCGATGTAGTATATTAATTTTTGAGAAAAGTCTAATAATGTAGGACTCGTTGTTTCTCGCAGTTTTTTTTTCTTACGTTTTTTATCAATTTTTTGAAGTTTCTAGCATTATTACTATGAAGAAAAAAAATGTCTCGATGAGTGAGAATGTTTTTTGCCTATGTACGATTCGATTTTCGTCACAGCTTCTTTCTTCAGTTTTGTTATTTCTTTTTTTTGGCCTGTGGTTCCGTCTGTGTCACACCCGCGGAGGCGTATCCGGGACATGTGCGGTCTGCTTCACTATTACTACGCGACGATGTGCGTAATAAACACCCAGTAATGCTCCCAAGCTCCGGGATTTCGAGGTTTCCGTGATCCCATGTGTTTCCCTCGATGATTTACGCATTAATGCGTATACGCAACTGTGCACAGCCATGAATACCATCCAACCAGAACATACAAATATTCAAAGGATTTAGCTCTGAATGCGTAACGACTGTCTGACCTCAAAGCCGCCGAGATCTTTCTCGCCCCCTTGCAATAACATATGAATTAATGAAATAATAAGCTGCTTTATTCCTAGTGTGGTGACAAATGTAGATAATTTTTCGTCGAAGGTTGGTATTGGTATTGAATAGCTATCTAAAAAAAACAATTACAAAAAGTTTGTTTTAAAGTATGAAATATTTATATTAGCCATTAGAAATATTTATGAAAATCAAATATTTGTTGCAAATATATCGTGTTTTCGACCTAAATTCGGCTCGGATTTGACCGAAATTTTTTTATATGATTGGGCCAACTCCAAAAAGTAGTGGAATTTTTTTTCAGATTTGTTTTTATTGCAATTTTTTAAACCTAAGATATCGTTAGGCAAAATTTGAAAAAATCTGAAAGAATTCTCAAAAATTCTGCATGAAATAACAAAATTTTTGAGCCTAAAATCAAAGCCTGAATTCGCTTCGGATTTGGCCGAAATTTTTTTATATGATTGGGCCAACTCCAAAAAGTAGTGGACATTTTTTTCAGGTTTTTTTTATTGCAATTTTTTAAACCTAAGATATCGTTAGGCAAAATTTGAAAAAATCTGAAAGAATTCTCAAAAATTCTGTATAAAATAACAAAATATTTGAGCCTAAAATCAAAGTGGGCCGGGTTTCGCTTCTTATAGAGAAAAATTCCATAGTATTATGCTATGGGTGTTGTGCACTGCAGTTCAGTATTGCTATCTTAATTGTATAAGATACTGTATTACATAAACAGGTTTCAATACGCGTGGAATGGAACGACATTCGAACAGTCGTTACATTCTCGAGGGGCCGATAATTCGAAAACGATCCCCATGGAGCTGTATGACCCTCCCTTAGTCCGCACGCATTTCCACATGTCTCCCGGAGACTATACTTTCCTCATATGCGGCATTTCACATGACCTCAGACACCCAAAAAAAAATTCGGAAGAATGTTCAAAAATCAGGTTCAGTGGTTATAATAGATACACAAAATTTTAATTTTTTTGAAATTTTTTTAACGATGAATTCTAATCTTTAATAAGGCGTAATAATCCTCAATCATTCAGTTATGGAAGTAAATCAAATACAAATAAAATATAATATAGATAACGTAAGAGATTAAAATTACGAGTAAAAGTGATTTGTAATGAATTTAATTTATGTATAAATCGTGCATTTAGAGGTAACACACCTTTGCAAGTTCAACCAAAGAATTAAACAAAAGTTATTTTCCCGATAGATAATTTTTAAGATACTTGTATATATCAATATATCGTAACCAAAATAAAAGTGATACAATAAATAAACAAATATTATTTTAGAAAAGATCGAAAAAATGTTCAAATGTTTGGCTTCTCAAATGATTTTTGTCGACTCTACCAATAGTTCTATAGTTTCCGTACATAATGTAGCTTATATAATATAAAGAGCAGATACCGGAATAAATGATAAAATTTTTTCTAAATTGAAGTAACGTAGAATGCCCATAAATAATATATATAGAGCTGCATACATGAGATCATATATTGTTGTACATTCGTCTTGCTGTTCCCTTTGTCTCTATTATTTCCAGCACCTCTTCCAAGACACTCCTCTTTTTTTTCCCTTCGTACTTCGCCTTTGCAGAGAGAAACAACCCTTGCGAGCGGGGTGTCGGGTAACTCAAGGGTTTCTTTCGTCCCTACCACAATATATAACATAAACCAGGGAAAACCAGTTGGCGCGTCGTTTGTCCGTGAAGAAACGGAGCTGATTGAGGAAACGAGAATCCGGACGAGAGAAAAAAGACGAGACGCGACGAAGAGAAGAAGACATTGAATGTATTGCTGCTGCTGCTGCATCCTGTGGAGCAGCAGCAGGAAGATTTTCACAGCTGTCCTTCCAATGTGGTCCACTTCCGTCAATTTATTGACTGCCATGCCCAGACGTTAGGAAATAATGTTAATGGTCGCTGTGACCATTTGCTGGCCATTTAGCAAGACCACATGACTTCTATTGCGAACACAAGGGATGATGACATATGTTTGCCAATATTTATTGTCTGGTGTGGCTACAATTGTCACAGTTGGGGTATAAAAACAAATTTCATTCAATTTTCTTTAGAAAGCCTTGGGAGTTATTTGATAAAATTGAAGAAATAAATTTCTTTTCTGTTGAGGCAAATGAGTTGTGACAATATTAATGACCTCATGGCGCAGGATATTGGATAATAAAATTGGAATGAGGTGCTAGAATAATTGAAATAATAAATATTGTACCCTGCACTTTATTTTCTTTTCCATTCTTGATTTGGTTTTGGTGCAAAGAATATATACTTTTTTTTATACGTCTGTGAAATCTGGTTATTAGATTAGTGTAACAAAGTGATTTGTAATAATAGAAATTAAATGACGACTTAGAAGATTGAAAATGAGGAATTTCATACTATGTCCTTTATTTTATGCCCAATTTTTTTTAGGTTTGGTGCGAAATAATTTATGCTCTTTTAAGGGTCTGGGAAAATTGTTTGTTACAGCAGTGAAAAGGATTGTTTTGAATTTTAAGCTCGTGAAGTTAGGATTGAATATCAACCGAATCGACAAAATTGACTAGAGCGAGTGAATTAAATGCACAGAATGTGTCTGTTTTTTGCCAGATATCACTTATATTGCGTATACAACGGTAATTTGTTGCGAGACTGTTTCTGTCACGAGACTTTATCTCCTGTTTGAGAAATGTCTTATAAACAGTTTGGAAAGTTAGAAAGAGACGAAACATACGAATGTGACGCGTGTTCAATTTCACGAGTACTCGAAGAAACGGAAACCGCAGCTTACACGTGTTTTCCGTTCGGCCACCCATATATTCTACTACTGTATACGACTGTGAATCATGTTAGTTTAAATCACGATACACCGGAAGTCCTCAGCATTGAAGATTAAATTTTTCAAGTTCACTTTATCCTCCAACTTTTGTTTAACGACGTTTTGTTTTACATAATTAACTCTTTATTATTTTTTTTCAGTTTTTTGTGTGGAATAAATAATAATAAGCACCTCGCAAAATCTCAGTGTTTATTATTAATCTGCAAATGAGCTTCATAAATGTTCTCGCTTTTTTTTTTTCAATTTTTGTGAAATATTTATATTTTTGAGAGAACGTATGGGGCATTCCATAGTAAATTGACCGACGGCTGAATCTCATCTTGCCGAATATGGGTTTCGATATTTTCTCCCATTCAATTCTATCAAATATTTATGATTCAAAATCGTTATTTGAAAGAATCCGAAACGAATTCTACGTGCTTTATTTATACGGAAGAATAATATGAGAAATCGCGAACCAAATTTGACAGGGTGAGGTTCGGCTGTTGGTCGAGTTTGCATAGAATGCGCTGTACAATTAATTTTCGAGAATCTGCGACATTTTTCAAAATGTTTATTTTTACTGTATTCTGTGGTAAAGCTAATTATTATAAAGGATATATTTTTTTAATCCTTTCAAACTGCAACGAGGAAACCTCTTTAAGTACAACGTATTCAAGTTTTTCTCTAATCTGATGTTTCAAAATAAAAAATTAGTCTCACTATTGTAGAATAAAATATGGATTTCCGGTTTTATTTTTAGTTCAAGAACCGTCGAAATGTTGAATAAAATGTTCATTATTATGGCAGCATAAATCGTTTGAGAAAAAGTTATTTGCATTAAAAAATTGAAGGTTGATCGAGGGCTAAAACGACAGTGTTACACACTGCGAAAAGATTTCGTGATTTTCCGAAAAAAATGTGTATGAATTTCGTTAAATAAAACATGATTATTAAATCAATAATTACTGAACCTGTACTTAAGGTTCAGCTGTTGGTCGAGTTTGCAGAGAATGTGCTGTACAATTCATTTTCTACAATCAGCAACATTTTTCAAAATGTTTATTTTTACTTTATTCTGTGGTAAAGCTAATTATTCGAATTCCAGTTCTGTTAGCATCGTTAAAGTTTCTGTATAAAGGATATATTTTTCGAATCCATTTCAGGTTGCACCGAGGGAACCTCTTTAAGTACAACGTATTACGCAAAATATATGTCTGTATAGCAGTTATAGTGGAGTCGTTCGCGTGCCGGGGGTTCTCTGCATGGCGAACGAGAGATGGAACGTTTGCAGTAAGAAACCCCGCTGTTCTGCAGCTGCAATCTATAAATACTGTAATTGGGAGAGTTTGGAGATTCTTGGGTTGAAACTGCACGAATGTCAGTTGCCTCGATGTCTACGACAAAAATTATGCAAACCCAGTCGCACAGTTTAATATTAACTGTTATGATAAATTTTTTTAAACTATTCTACGCATGCACTAGTAGAACTGTGCGTGGCATTCATTTGCAGTGCAGACGACGATGGCACCGTGACATACTAGCCGCAAATTGTCGCCTTCAATGCTCGCATATCGTTTTGCTTCTGCGTCAGTAAACACCGACAGGAAGTTCCTCTACATTAAGACAGAAAAAAAAATATCGAAAGATAAATAGATCTGATTCTCATTCTCAGAGGATCAATATTAAATATTGATCCTCTTGGGATGACAGAAATACAATTGTGTGAAAACTGCATGTGATTTTAAAAAAAACTTGACGTGAGAAATACATTTTTTTTTTAAATAAGAGAAGTAAGCATTAATGATAAGCATTCAAGATTATTGAAATTTATAATTTTCTGTCAATTATTTATTCACTGAGACTCTTTAATTTTGAAACGTACTGAGAATTTAAAATTGGGATTTTTTACAAAATTTATGCAAGAACCTTTATTTTGTGGTTTTTGAAATTGAAATTTTTCAAAAAGGTCGTGCGCGCTTTAGCTTTTGTGAAATTGATGATATTTGTTTAGATAATTCTTTAGGTAGTCTTAATATTGTTTGGTATTGAATTTTACTGAAATCAGAAAAGCGGTTCAAATTTTACAGAGGTTTGAAATTTTCGAAAAAATCACGTTTTTGTTCTAACTTTGGCAAAACATGAAACAACAAACTCAAATTTTATCTATGAAATATTTAACAACGATGATGTTTTCTTCGAAAAATTTTAAATTTTTCTGTGGACTAGTATTGAATTTTGCAAAATTCTCGCCTTCAAGTTTCATAGAAAAGCAAAGCTTTAGAGCTGAACAGTCGACCTCATGATGTCGGAGAGTCTCGAGGGCTCAGAGGAAACCAACGATGACGAAACTGCGTCAGTTTCCTGGTTGCCGAAGCTATTTCTGTCTGTGCTGAAACGTTTAGTACTATATACGCGTGGAGATATTGTGGTACGATATTAATAGAATTAATAAATAATTGATCGTCTGCTCATTTTATACGTTTTTAAAATTATTCAACAAAAAAAAGAGATAAAAAAATTAGTCCAATTGTTTTCGTTACGTCATCTTTTAAAATTATTATATCAATAAAAAAAACCAAATTTTGGAAAAAAAATTTCGAATCATAATTCAATGATAATTATAATATGGATAAACAGTTCATAAAATTCGCATATCAAATCTCATCTCTGTTGATGAACTGATTCTTAATGTGGAGATTTTGTTATCTTTACAATTCTACGACATCGGAGACAATAATGTAAACAGCGATAACGCTGAAACGATTAAATTAAATCGTACTTGTGATTAAATATGTTTAATAAACTGCTATTGATGTTTTTTCCTAAACTGATGTTTCAAAATAAAAAATGACTCTTACTATTTTAGAATAAAATGTGGATGTCCGGTTTCATTTTTAGTTCAAAAGCCTTCTAAACATTGAACATTTTTTTCAATATTATTAAATTTTAGTGCCCGATCTAAAATCGAATACACATTTGCCAAAAATATCAAAATATCAAAATTTTATGTGCAGATAATATTCTGTACATAAAATGGATAATATCCGTTTTTTTTTATTTTTGTGATGTGCAAAGTCGCAATTCGTAACTAATTTGTAAATAGCTTGTTTAGGTGTAAAAAAAAAAAGAAAAATTAGATGAAAATCGAAGTTGGAAGTGAGCGTTACAGAGAATTTGTTGCATACGAACGAAGCTATTAAACTCATCGTCGAACTGAGAGCGGCGAGAAATTAATAACGGGTATGGTTATACACTGTGATGATGCAAGTAGGTCGCGTTTACACTTGCGGGATGCGATGCGCGCCGCTCGTCCGCCTGTCATCTCAATCGTGGACGCTGCGTGCGCTCTATCGAGCAGTCTACCAACGTTGTATCGCTATACGTGCGTGCTCACAATTAATAAACCCGTTGACCGAATAATAAGTCACTGATGAGTGTCGAGCCTTCGAAAACAGCTCGCGATGAAAAGCATCAGTGAATGACAAATACAAACCGGTTCAATGAACTCCCAAAAATATTTCATTAACAGAATTATGGAATGTTGATTTTTAATCGAAGAAAAATTCTACTGAATAATCTTCTACTGAATAAAACGAAGAATATCTGACCGGAAATTTCGCACCTAATTTTTTTTTTTCACACAAAAGATTTTTTTCTAGAATTTTATGTCACGACATTTAAGAGAGTCTGTAACGACGGAAAAAGTGGTTTAGAAAAAATTAATAAATGGGTTTGCGTTGTATGTGTTTGTGGCCAGCATTAAAAATTTAAACATTCATATCTCAAGATCAGCTTTAACATTAGACCCAAGTAAAAAATTTATACGAAGATTGTATAAAAATTAGAAATAAAGATCTACATAGAAGCCGTATACGAAAGTGTACATATACATTTTCTATATGTCGTATACAATACATATGAAGATTCTACAAAAATTATACATATAAAGTGCAATATAATTTATGTAAGCTCAATATAACGTTTCTACAAAAATCGTTTTATAAAATCTGCAGACTATATATAAATTCAATATAAATTAAATACAGTGTATAGCCATTCTATATGTCTATTTTCTTATACAGAGTATATATATTGACTTATATATGATTTTTTTACGTGGGAAAGCTCCAATCGTCAAGTACTTACTGTTCTGAAAACTTTCCCCAAAATCTTTCTAAAACGAATGTAAACAGGATCTTTCGCTTGAACTACAACTCGATCATACTTGACACAACGGTCAATAAATTGTACAGGATGAGTTCCCGGATCCGATTTACAGCTTGTACGCAAAATCACAGTAGCGTATTTCCTGTTTCACGCTTACATACGTATACGTTCACAGGCTTCTGTTTTTTTTTTCCACGTAAACCAGAACTTTGGGGCACGTGCTCCATACCCTTTAGTTCCATCTCGTATACATAAACATTAAGATTACTATCGTCAAACCCCTTTCCACTATAAATGCCGCGTGAACAAGGCAACGAACGCCGAGAATACCAATGTGATGAAGGAACAAAACGCAATGAGCTCTCTCTCTTTCTCTGTGCGTTGAAAAAAAGTCCATGTGCGCTGTGAAAACAACCCCTATCTTTGATCTTCGGTGAAATTCGACTCTCCGAAGCTTTATGTTGAAAAATAAATATAATAAGAGTATAATGACACTAATATGAATGGTAAAAGTGGAAGGGATTTTTTGTTTTGTTTACTATAGGGTAGCATATGTACTACGCGTACTTCGTGAGCATAGAAAAGATAAAGGCAGACAATAAAACGCGTGTCGGTCTTTCCAGGGGGTAAACTATCGTTTTCTTTTTCTCTTTTTTCATTCTTCACCTTTTTTGTCACCACTTTGTAATCAAGGGTTGTTTACGAGGCGCGTGTACATTGTTCTACTACGTGGGCGAATTAACAAGAAAAAGCAATAGATCGGTTGGTACTTGTAAAAATGAAAAAAAATTAAAAACATTGGCCTCGTGTTGATTTTTTTTTTTTTGCAAAGTGCAATGAATTCGAAACCGACGATGAATGACATTTGAATTGGTAAATGTGCACTCAGCGAAATCGGTTGATGAATTTATTCAAATCAATTATGGGGCCATTTGAAATGAATTAAGTTTTGGTTAGAATAAATAAAGTCCATTTCGATCGTATCAATTTTATTTAAATCAAATAGAGTGTATTTCTATGGAATAAAATGCTATAAGACTAAAAGAAATCATTTATTTAATGGCCGATCATAATAGAATTTTATTTGATCGTAATAACTATATTTGATATTAAGACAATTGTATTTTTTTTTAAATAGACCCCATAAAAAATTAAAATAATCTCATGAGACCGATGTTACAAAAAGTATCGTGTGCAAAGAAGGCCAAAAATCAATTATTGCTACAGAATATCTACTATTCCGATAAGTATGAAAAAAAATAATGTTAACTTTATAAAAAACATACTTTATTAACTCAGAAAAAAGTGATAATAAATTTTATATTTACATAGGGCGAGAGTTTTCACACCAAAGTTCACAGGGAGTTTGAAGAGTTTACGTCCAACATGTTTGAAATTTCATCTGAATGTTTTGAAAGGATAAAGAAAAATGTGCGTTCATAGAATGAGCCTTGAAAAGGGCGACACGCTTCGTTGACTCTTTTCACCCATAAATCTGCGCCCTTAGAAGCTCACAATGAACCTCCTTAATTTATCATGTATTAGCTATAGCTACAAATTATTTTCGATATTCCTTTGACTTTATATTCTGCGTTGCGGTTTGAAATTTTCCATGCGTTAATTAGCCGTGAATGCTGGTATCCCTTGAAAATAGTGAAACGCGGCGCGCCCTCTAATTTTATCCCTCTTTACACGCGTGCCCTCTTCGTGGGCTTAATGAAACAACTTGGTGAAGCCACTGGGGGTTCCACAACAATGCTACGAAGGGCTGTCACGTTCTTCATGTGAATACTAACAACGTAAGGGCTGCTGCTATGAAAAGAAAAATTCTCTGGCTGCCTTTCCCTTCTTATAATTTTAACGCTTTCTTCTCGATCCACTAACCACAAAAAGCAAACCAGAGAATAATTGTACTTCTCCTCATCTTAACGCTGCTTTATGTTTATATAAGCAGCACGTGCAACACGTATTAAAGTGTGTGCTCTATGGTTTTATTCTTAGGAGGGATAACTCATCAATTATTTGGATGAACCGACTGATAAAGTTGGCCAACCTTCTATTAATAAATTAACCACCGGACTGTAAAGTTGGCTAACCGACTGATACGTTAAATTAACAAAGTGATACGCTAAATTAACCAACCGATGCGTTAAATTAACCCAAACGATAAATCAAATAAGAATATGAAGTCAAATTTTTTTTTTTTAATTAAAAAATCAAAACTTTTTTTTTTTAGTGTATCACAAATCCCAAACGTTGTATTTTTTAAATGTTATTTTAAATGTGGGAGAAAATTCTCGAAGATAAAAGTAAAATCTGCGATTGTGGTTTCTTTTTTTTATTATTTTAATTCAATTGTTTTAATTCCTGACTTCGAGATGTTAAATTTCGAAGTTTTGGACTTTCGTTCATATACTATTCCGAACTTTAACCCCGATTCCCTTGCCTTTCGGAGACAAAGTTTAGAACAGTAGATACTCAAAGGTCTAGAATTTCGAAATTCTATATCTCACCTACATTTTTGACCTAATTCGCTAGAAAATTTTTAGTAAAAAACATAGGTGAGATATTAATTTTCGGAATTTTAGACCTTCGTGTATTAACCAATCGACCCCCCCCCCCCCCCCCCTTAACCCTTTGCCTATGAGTGACCCACACATGGCCAAAAAAAAGTCGTCCCATTTTTGTGTCATGACACATAAATGTTCATTTGAACAACAACCTATTTCTACTGCATCGATTCGATTGTAATTAGGTACATCATGGTTTTTGGGGTCGCTGATTTTTTTTCCAACACAAAAATGGCACAAAAATGTCATTTTCACCTCACTGCGAAAGGGTTAAGGTAGTTAGTGCCGCCCCCTGTATAGTATCGCATTAATTTAATAAAGCAACTTAATAATTTAATAAAAAGATGGTTTGAAAGGTGATGGATATTGTAGAATAGTATCGAAGCGCCATGCGAGTATGGAAAGGTTTTATAGAGGCCAACCTTAACCCACGTATATTAATCGCTCTCGCCAAACTTGCGAGTGCGTTAATGAATTTTCACCCCACGTACACCCACGCGAGTGAATGACGTCGAGTGACGATCCACAAGACAAGACTCTTGGCTGGTCGTGTGTCGTTTGCTGTGTAACCGTCGGCTCGACACGCACAATCTGTGGCGCGTCGCTCTGTCCCAACACGTACACACGTCAATGACGTTCTCTGCCTCCATGGAACTTCCTCCGCACGAGCGAATGAATATGTATACTGAATTTGATTATCGAGTCAAGGCCGTAACTGTTTCCGTTGCGACGCTAGGTGTTCGAGCTCGAAATCCGATTTTTTTTCCTTCATACACGCGTTACATCTCATCGTTTGTGCGTATATTCTCACGCGAACGAAGCATTCTACGCGTAGTTGGACGCCCAACGACGATAAACGCCATATATGCGTCAGTCAGAAGTAACAGGTGGCTACAATCTTACTAAATATCACTAACGTCGCGTGAAACAATAATACACGTTAATTTGTATCAAAATTAAAATTACAGCATTTCTCATTGTGGTTTAATAGGATTTGGGAATTAAATTTCTCAAGGTTTTAATTTTAATGATTGTGATTTTGAAAATTTTAGTGATAACTAGAGATTTGAGATGAAGAAGAAAAATTATGTTTAAGATACTGAGAACATTTATTTGGAATATTATTGATAACATAAATATTTTTATTAAGCCTGATTTAATGACTTTGTGGTAGTATATTTAGATATGTTTTTTTTTTTTTTTTCATAAAGTGCTTTTTTTCTGAGTAATTATTTTGGTATTTTGTGAATTGCACTAATTATTTTTATTGTTTCCTTTATCTGCGCAATGTTTATTCTCAATGAAGTGAAATGCATAATTATCGCAATTAATAGTAGTTCATTTAATATGACGAATGAGAATATTTTCGCGGTGTCTTCAGTTGGTAATCTCTTGAGGTTCGTATCATATCGATTTTCCTTTCTTTCAGATAAAAAACGAAATGATGTCGAAGGGAGTGTTTCGAGCTGACCCAGATATCGTAATATCGTACACTACATAGTTTTACGATATTGTATATTATCGCCCACTTCCACGCTCCAATGCAAAACTCTGAAATGGGATAGAATTTGAAAGGTTAGGCTTACTGCCTAGCAGTATTATACCAGAAGGATATTGCCTAGCAATATCCTTCGTCCTTGTCAGCCTTGCATCAACCATTCGAGATGTGCTCACTCTCCAAATTCTAATATTTCAACAAAAACAAAAATACTTTCATAAACAACAGGCTATAAATATTAAACGATCAACACTATGAAATATCGTGGCGGTCAATTCATAGAGAAAAAACGAAAATGTGCGTTTTTTTAATGGCCCACAGGAAAATAGACTTCGGAAAGTGGCATCGAAAAAATTGTTGCCAATTGTGTATGAAAATCCTCATGCTTTATCATGTCCTGATATGATTAAACCGATATATGTATTTATGTAAAAACAATTTTATTAATTTTCTAGTAAAATATAGTCTGAAATTACACAATTAATTTTGAATTAATTATTTTATTGTGGGCTATGAAAAACGCAAATTTTCGTTTTTTTGAGATGTCGATACGATTAAGATATCATAGGTTGCATGAAAAATGAAAAATATGGCATATCTCACCAGAAAAAAATTTAAAAATAAAAATTTGTTGTATCCATTATAACCAGTGAACCGGATTTTTTGTTTTTTTTTTTGGATGGCTGAAGTCATGGTTCATATGCCAATGCAGGTAGGCGATCGAGCAGGGCCGTATCGATTTACGTACGCATGCGGGCTCTCGATCAACGAATTAAAGAGTCATTGGTATTGCCCCACGCCATATATGGGCTTGATATGAAGAGACTTTCGAAGCGGCCATGCCTAAACGATATGAACTAATTGAGTACCACGAATCGTCTCTTTATTTGCGCACTGATTTATGGTCATTAACTGTCCTAGACTTCAACAGCTCACACGATATATTAATTGGTTTAACTGTTCACGTCACCAATTAAGGAATTTCAGGAATTCATTCTCCTTCCTTACTTTAATTAATTTTTCTCTTTCTCGTTAAGCTAACGAACAGCTAAATGACAATTTTTTTTCTCAAATGTCAGAAATGAGAAGGTTTAATTTTACATGGCTACACTTTATAAAAATTTATCAGAACGATTAAAAAGTTGACGTGACAAAAGAGAAGAAAATTTCCAAAAATGTCCAACTGTAATAATACATATATTGATAAATTTCTCCAAAAGCCAAAATCCAACGCCCACAAATGGTAGATTGTGACTAAAGGAGAAGAGCCATAATGGCAAAGCACAAATACATCGATCATTCATTGCAGATGTTGCAGAAAATGTGATAGGATGTCTCGAGTTTCTGAACAGCTGATGAAGAATTTTGGAAAAAGGCCAAAAGTCATCGATCTTGTCGTGTATGTTATAGGCATATGAATGGAGACGATGATGGGCTATTATATCGTTGCTTTTGGCTTGGAAAGGGTGAAATTCTTTCGACCCTTCGATGCCTACGAAGCCTCTTTTCGTGTTGTTCCAATTTTTCTAGGGATCACCAAGGCCAACTTGGCTCGTGACCCCATTGTAGTCCAACCAATTAGGGTAGGTCCTGCGCGCCCTATTGTCCGTTACAAGGATGAGGGTTGGTTCGTCCTTCTAAAAGGGCGACCTAGTTTTGTCCGGTAGTTTGCTGTGTAACCCACATCCTGGCTTCAGTCATGTCTTCCGCACTCGTTTTTCTTATTTCCTTCACGAACGTCACTCCTTTATGTATTTTTATCGTCGCTCTTAGGCGCTAGAGACTTGCCATTTCCACCGCGAGATTTATGAAACGTGTTATGGTAATTGAGCCTGAAGAAAAGGTCGACGTTGTCATTTCGACGGTGGTAAATATATTGGAACCTGAAAATCACTTTCGATTATTTTGATGATTCTATTATCGTGCGGAGATTTTAAGGCGGTGATTATTTATTAAGCTGCGTATTTACTCATATTCTATAAGGAGGATAAACCCAATCACCTAAAAAAATGATAAGAAAATTAATTCTGTTGATGATACTTTTTTTTCACTTTAAATTAAAACCTCATATAAAATATGACATTGAACGCTGAAATTGATTCAGCAGTTTGGTCTGAAAGTTTCGACGATAAGTGAAAATTTAACTTTTGATCTCACACCTCTCTTCCTTTGCGTCTTTACAAAATTGCAGAATTATAATGTTTGTTATGTACTTAGTGAAGTAAAAGTGCAACATTTTTTTTAGAAGGATATTCATTTAAATAAATTTTTTTCTTATAATATTTTTTTAGGTGATTTGGTCTCCTTAACATTTTAAGCGAAGTCATACGATATTACCAATACCGATTTGGGTGTTTGACTTGAAAACATTTTGATTATGTTTTGCAATCAGGATTTTAAAAAAATATAGTAGTTCATAAAACCAATTTGACAATGTAATGAATATTTATAAATCCTGCATTGATTTTTCATTTATTTTGGAGCATCGTAGGTTTTCCGAATCAAAAATTTCGTTTTTATTTTTCATTTCGCCTTCTGTACAATGATTTTTTGTGATGAATGAAATTTTGCAAACAAGGATATATATTTTTTTTAACGCTTTATCAAGTTTTATCATGACATTGCTGTGTCACTATGTTTTTTACAATAATTTATTTTAAAAACTCCGGAAGTAGATGGCAATTTTTTTTATTGTAACTAGTTTTTTTATTGTAATAAGACCATTCGTGAAAATTTGGACAAGGTATTGAACAAGACGAATTCGATTCGCTCATAAGCTGCCGAGGCACAGTTGTTTTTGCTGCCCCCACAAGAAAACTGGGTCGCAGTTAACGTATTTATAGAGAGAGTCTGGAAAAGAGGAGGCCATCAAGACTGAACAGAGAGAAAGAGAGGAAGATGGACAGGCAAGGCGCGGTCGTACGTGATCATGGATATTATTGGATCGTCTTCGTTAATGGTCCACGTCATGTGGACCGTTACAGTTTGCCCAATAAAAACACAGAACTTGCGTCACTTTTTGACCAAAATCAATTGCTTGCACTAATTTCGGCGTAGAAAGAAGCCGATACCTATCGAGTCGTATAAACCCTCGACACAACGAGGGATCATGAGAAAAACTACTGAAAGTTACGTCACATGACTTATCACGAGAAATTGTCCTAGAGAACTAAATGAATATCTATCTATCTACATAAATTTTGACTAATAATCTTTGTTAATGCGACAAAAAAATGTGCATTTTTTTTTGTTTTGAAAAAACCATACATTTCATCCCTCGAAGTACCAAAGACTTTATAAAATATTTGCGCTGCTGCGCTTTCATAAACCTTCAAAAAGGTCTCTTCTTCTGTCAAATTTGACACCAAACTGAACTTGTTTATCGCGCATTTTCCCAGCAACGAATCACAACTCGAATAAGCTGCTAACAATGCTTTCGGTTCCCCATGAACTTTTTAAAAGAGAAAATCAGTGATTTTTCGCATTTCCAACTTTAATAATCTCTAAAAAAAATTCCAAACTCAACAAATCCCAATTATTCACATGGTTGATTTTTTCTCCATTTCTTGGAGAAAATCACAATTATCTTTTTTCACACACACAATTATCTTTTTTGTGTCATGCACAAAAGGCGTGAAATAAATTTTATTTTATCAGACTAATTAATTAATTCAATTCGTTGTCAACTCGTAGTTCATACAATCCATTATATTGTCTCCTCTGAAAACATATTTACTTATTTCGACTCAATATGTGTTGAGTCAACAAATTATAAATCAACAAAATATATTTATTTGATTCGACTAATTTTTTTTCTTACCGTGTACGAGAAATTTACGAACTTTGTGCGTGGAAGTTTCTTGTGGAGTGGATAGCTGTGAAAAAATGTCTCAAAGCATGTTTACTTGGAAGGGATTGGACTCGAAGGATGAAATCGATTTTATCTCCCGTTTAGTTTCAACGCCTATTTTATTCACGCTCCGACAGTTCGTCGCACTAGCGAGTCAGGGACCTCGAATAAGCATTATTTTTACCGTCGAGCGAGCGTGAAAGCGAAACGAAGAAAATAATTGCAGGCATAGGTTTAGCACACCATTCGATGGTATATATATATATATATATATATATATATCTATATATATCGATGGGAGGTATATGAGTCAACAGTGCTATTGAAGAAAGACAGGAACCGGAAAAAATGAGGATACAGATAAATGTGACGAAGAAAGAAACAAGAAGGGAGCAATTAGTCGGTACTGTTGATGTTGCTGAACGGGAAATGCACTCGACTATAATGAGACAGTACCATGCACCAGTAGAGCAGACGTTCATACAATTTCCGGGACGTAGAAGCTTCCTGTAGTCCACTTTGAAACTTTTATTGTCTCTTTAATGTTTTTTCTCCCTTTACAATCATCTGTTTAAGCGAATTACCCGCTATTTGATTACGACACAGTGTATTATGCTAATTGTCCGCGAATTTTATCTAGTAGAGAAGACTCTCCAGTACTTAGAAAGTTGTACCTTGGATGTACGTAAAACGTTCATTATCCCGGCGAGTGAAATAATGGTACATTACGATATTAGTGCGATAATAGTACTTTACGATACTAGTGTGATGCAAATAAAAGTACTTTACCATACTAGTGTGCTACAAACTCAGCCTCGTCTGGAAAAGTTTTATCGCACTCGTATCGTAATATAATATTATTTCACAAGGCGTGAAAACGCGGATTTATGCACGTGAAGCGTGCGGAAAATTACGCTTCTCGCATCGAGTGAAATAAGAGAAAATTATGATATTAATTCTGCACTTCACAATCTTTATTTTTTCGTAATATCTAATATTTATAGAAGGCATTCTATGTCACCCTTGTCTGGAAAAGTTTTATCGCACTCGTATCGTAATGTACTATTATTTCACAAGGCGTGAAAACGCGGATTTATGCACGTGAAGCGTGCGGAAAATGACGCTTCTCGCACCGAGTGAAATAGGAGAAAATAATGATATCAATTCTGCACTTCACAATTTTTATTTTTTCGTAATATCTAGAATTTATAAAAGGCATTCTATGTCAGTTTAGCTTCTTTTTGACGCTTCGAGATTAATTCTTGTTCATTTTCATTGATTATTTTTTATATAAAAAAAGTACTACATTATTAACGCGCGACAATGTGGTAATAATGGATGGTTGTAGGAATATTTCCGGTTGCGGCCCATGAACTTTTCCTGTCCCTGCACTTGACGCGTTTTCCTCTATTGCAGCGCGGTTCGTATAAAAACACGTCGAAGCTATGAATTATTATTATTATACGAGCATCAAACGTAGAGCAAGTGCGTTTATGCGTTTACTGTCACGAACGCGAGACTCGAGTATTCTCGCGTAATTTATGAACTCCACCGAGCGAGCTCAAACATCGGTATATGCGACATTGGCTATTTCAATGAATCGATCACTCCGATTGAATCCATTATCATTATAGGCATTCTATTCGGTCATCAACAGAGATTCAATTTACTACCAAATGTTCGATTTCCGAACGGAACATAAAATAACGAATGAGTCAATTTTTTAACAGTAATATTCATACGATATTGGGGTATTTCACGTCAAATAGATTTTGAGATTCTAAAAAAAATCTAGTAAAATTTCCAAAAGTAACTCTCGCTTTAGAGCGTTTGTTGTTCCCATTTGTTCATCACTCACATTAATTGGACAAAAAAATATAACATACATAGTTTATTGATGAATAAAAGTCTCTAGAATTCCACTTATCGAGAAATTATTTATTTCAGCAGCGAAAGTCATGCAGTTAATTAGAACAAAGTTATAAAAATTGGAATTCAATTATATTGTAAAGTTTCGCTACATAAAAGTCTGCAAATATATTGGAAATAATTACAGAAGTTATAAGTGTAATATGAATTATATTCTGAGCTTGTTTTTTAAATTCACTGCATGACGGTTTGAAGCAATAATTAAACAGTAGTGAGACTGGGAACGTTTTAACATTACCCACGGAGAGTGATGCGAGTTTCATCGCTACGCTCCAGAAATGACGTCGCTGTGTTGTTCGCTTTCACGACTTGACGCGACAGCGTCGCTCTTGGACGCAATTTCTCTCCCTCTAGTGAGCAAACATTGTCCCCAGAATCATAATACCCATAAATCGTGTGTTATGTGCAAATTTACCGGGATTCAGTGCCATATGAGTGTCACCGCGGCAGTATCAAGGAAAATATGGATACCGCAGGCAGCGACAACGGCAGTAAAACAAAGTACTTATCACTCTGTTGATCAGGGGCGGATTTATCTATGGGGCAGCAAATTTCCATAGTTTTCATTTTTTAAATTTTTTTTCAGCAGACTTTTCAATATAGTAAAAAAACGAAATTAGTTACATTCGAAAAATGTCCTAATCTTCGATGAAATTGCAAGTTCAATATTGATCTCCTTGTGAATTATCCATTATTTTATACCATCAAAATAAATACACAAGTGTATACTTTTAATTGCTTGCGATACTAGAATTGAAAAAAAATTAAATTCTGAATAATTATCTCCAGTATAATTATTATCAAAGAAATAATTGTACCAGAAATATTTACCACAACATTTGATCAACATAATTAATCAAGTAACTAAACTTCGTTTAGAATAAAACAAGAAATAAATGTTTAGTGGAGTTTTAGCAGATGAACCGAAATAAAATTGTTGGAGCAAAATAATCCGGAGTCATTGACTTTTCGCTGAACCGATGGAAAAATTTTTCCAACTAACTTATGTATATAGATGGAGCGTCTAGACTCCCGGAGTTCTTCAGCACCCTCCAATCGAGGATACTCGATCAAGCCGCTAGAGAAATGACTAAAGGAACTTGTCCCTTCTTCCCTGATATCCCAGAGTCTCTTATGTACATAAGATACTATGTGCTCAGGGTCGGAAAGGGAGAGTGAACCTTGGAGAATACATATGTAAACATAAATTGCTACCACTATAGTTATATCCAGGGTAAAACCATTATTACGTCCCCTATTTCAATGGCCTTGTGACCATCTCCGAAGACGGTCAGCCCCTTGGTTCTGATCCTTTATCGTCTTAGCCCAAGACACACACTTAAACACTGAGCAAAGGGATAAAAGAACTTCAAGATGCATACGGGCAACGCACCCTCGACAAGGACAAATTGTTCGAAACTAGTGATGTATATCGTTGGCCGGAAGCTATGACGATTACTTCCGCAATGGAGTTATTGGCAAGGGAAAATCTTGGATTCAGCTCGAGGCAGAAAAAGAAAACAAATATTATGTTCTGAGACAATCAATGAAACATGGAATGAAAGTAGCAGCGACGTAATTTTCTATTGTCAAATAAATGGTTTATAAAATGAATGATTTATGCACACTGAAAAAAAACAAAATATTCGACGGACTAAATATTTGATTGATTCAATTGAATCATTTTTTCTGTTAACGTGAATCAATTAAATATTCTTGCCTGAGGGAATGTTTCGTTGAGAGAAAACTATAGTTGATTTTATAAAATATTGAATAAATTTAATTTAATATTCATTAGCGTCTAGGATTTTTGTGAAACAATTAGAAAAAAAGCTTGTCAAGTAGAACCTTGCAAATTGCTTCCTCATTATTTTTTGCTTTCTGGAAAGCTATGCGGAAGTATTTTGATCAATTTTGGCTACTTCATAGAGAAAGATTTGTAGAAAGATATATATACATACAGACATTTCGTAAAAACCACTTTTCCCGATGTTTTAAAACATTTTGTGTGTCCTGACATGAAAATCTCGAAAAAAACACTTTTCACGAAAACAAAGCTTCCTCTATGAGGGAGCAAAAAGAAAAAAAGGTTATAAGAAGTATTTTTTTTTTTCTTAGATTTTGTTCTATGAGACTGGATCCCCTTAAGTCGACGGTACTTGCAGCAGCGTGCGATAACACACGGAAAAGGCAGACGCCACTGTCAGAAAGAAAAATATTTCTTCGCTGGGATCTTATCGGACAGCAACGCTGCACCCTAGCTATGCGCATGTTTGCGAATATCATTGACTTCCGGTGATGTTACAGGGAGCGAGAAAGAGAGCCAGCCCCTTTACCCCTCGTCATCCTGGCCCAGTGGCTGCTCACTTCCGGCGGAGAAACTCGCCGTTTAGTCGCCACACGATCATCAGTCTCTGTCTCTTCCTCGTCTGTCAGTCCCTTGCAGCCTTAAGCTGCAGAAATCTTCTGTTCAGTTGGATACAAACATACATATCTATATAATATATACATATATCCTCTGTTATCATGAAACGTAATAACTCAAGATTAAAAAAGAATCTCACGTATAAATGTTTCTTGAATAAATAAAATTATTATTCAATGTGTAAATTTAGGAAAAAAAATAAAAATTGTACATTTTTTCTACAGACGAAAAAAAAGGAAGATTCCTTTCAGCTTCGTTTTCCGTTAGTTGACAAAAAAAAAAGTACTTTCCGATTTCACGTACGATTATCGCATATACTACTGTTTGTAACAAATGCACGAAAACTGACAGGTTATGTTGCTGGCCGAGCGTGACAATAAAGAAAAAAGCAGACTATGTGCGCATGCGCGCACAGTATTTTCGATACGGTCTTAAACTAATGTGCGCATGCGCGTACAGTTTTTTTCCATACAGTTTTGAACCAATGTGCGCATGCGCACAGTATTTTCGATACGATCTCAATATTTTCGATACGCTTCCAGTATTTATGATACGCCTTCTTATAAAGCGCGACTTTACGTCGTGGCCGGCACGCACATAAACTGTCACTTTTCGTGCATGCGTTACAGAATAGTACATTACGATACTAGTGCGATGAATCTTTTTCGCCACGAGTGTGAGTTTGCAGCACGAGCTGAAGGCGAGTGTTGTAATCACACTCGTCGCGATAAAGTTTCATCGCACTAGTATCGTAATGTACTATTATGCCACTAGTGCGAGAAATGCCTGTTTCACGCACACTTCGCTTGCGTGCGTGCGTGAAGTGCCTACTGTGGTATAAAAAAAACGATTGTTAGTCTGTGAGGTCTGTTGTTAAGATTAATTTCTGGCGTTTAATAAGGCAGTAACTTCCTTTGATCTTGTTATATTACCACTCGATACAGCATAGTAGTGTAATACGCAGCTGTAACGACTGCGATCCAAGTATCGTAAACATGCATTTATAAATTCAGCTCAATAAAACAATCGGCGTTCGCATTGAAACGACACGTGGAGGTCGGAGCCCGAATGAATGAAGTCCTTTATTCGTCGGAGGAGCCACGCGCTTCTTGCCGTTTCTCCGACAGTCTTACGTACGTCTACTTACTCGTATGTACGTCGTACAGGCAACTTTATATACCAATGCAGTGGAGCCCTCGGGCAAGTTCTCAAGTGACATCTCAGCTCGAGTAGCCTGACGAGAGAGTAGCGGCATAGCAGCGCGAGCAAACAAGGGTTCTTATCCCTGAGTTGGCGTAGTACGTACTCCTCGCCCTGTCGAGTATACATCACCAGCAGCACGGCTTCTGCATAGCTACCAGAACAATTCTGCATACCCTGTCACTTGATTTTGCCTTCGTTAATAAAGAAAACAACCAAGTACAAAAAGGAAAAGTTTTCGCACAAAAACTCAGCCCGAGTTTCGTGTAATTCGTTATTACACATGTACAGAACATTCTATATGAGCGACACCAAGTTATACCTGAAGATTAGGATGGCTTATTTCAAACTTTGATTTTGCTCTCTCAGAGAAGAATCTCGTTTGCTTTCGTGAAAACACTTTTTTGTTCAAGAATTTCATATCAGGTCTTATGAAATTCGCTATTCCAGTCGTTTGCTATTTTGATCATTCGCTATTTTTACTTCCATATTATTAAAATGCAATTAAAATAGCGATTGGTGAAAATAGTGAATGGCTAAAATAGGGAATTTCATAATGATGGCCATTTTATATTTAGACGTTCCTTTTTTTCAAAATCGCTGTTTTAGTCATTTGCTATTTTAAGATAAGATAACTTAAGAACGGCTATATTAACAAAGCTAAAATTCAGCTCACACGTGGGACGCGTACTTGTAAGTACTTGTAGTACTTTGTAAGCATTTAAAAAAAAGTTTAAACGTAAGATTATTTTTTATTGATTTTTTGAAAAATGTCCGTAATTTCTCCAGCTCTCGCAAATTTGTAGCTATTGGGGTGAATAATTTTTTACAAATTGAGCCATGCTAAAGCAGGATCCTTATTAAATTTAGGATGAATCTATTAATGTGTTTGGTTTTTATGGTATTTCGAAATTTTTGAAAAATTTACGTTTTGTGCTAGCTCACGTAAAAAATCGCTCAATCAATAGAAGTTAATTGAAATTGAAACAACATAGTTAAATAAATTGGGCAAAAAATGAAAACGTTTGACAAACTTTTGCAAAGCACTTTTTTTTATTTAATAATTTTCTTATAATTAAATATTATCGAATATTTCCAGAAATTCGCGAAAATGCCAGGAAACATCTAATCAATAACTTCCCACGTCTCATTTACTAAAAAGAATATAAAACAAATTCAGTCGGTTTTATAAATGATGTACACTCGAACAGAGCAATTATTGTACTTGTTAAGAGAACTCTCGTTTGTTCTTGTCAAAACAGTAATTCGTAATAGATAGTAATGACTATATATACTGCGGTACGAAGCTCTTGATACGTAACATCATGCGGAACAATATTGCGTGGGCGAGTCGATCGCCTATCTCTCCGTTATCTCTCGTTTGCCTCGGTTACGATAAGCAGCTTTGTGATTTTTCTTTTTCCCCATTATTATTATTATTATTACACGCATGTCTTCGTAAATTTGCGTCGAGGAGTTTGTAGAGCTATATTATTGGCACGGACTGTAGAATATTGTCAAGCAACGCGCGACAGTAAGAACCGTGTAGGCTTCGAAAATTGTTATTTATTGCATTCAATGTATGGCAATGTTTGCGCAACGAGAAACAAACTGGATGCTATTGCTGCACATTGCACGAGCTAAGAAAAACGATCTTAAATGCCTTCCAAACGATTTATCGTTCCATTGCTCAATTTATTTTCGTAAAAAATAACCACCATTGTTTGACATTATTTATTGCTCACTGCTAATTCGAGTGTAAATACATAGTAAATTATAGTTGTAGAGGTATCGTTATATTCATAACTGTATCATTAATTTCAATAACAAATTATGACTTCACAACGACGAAACTCTTCCGTTTTCAACTTAATACCATACTTTAGGATTATTCGTTCATTCCTGAATATTAAAAAAAAGTGTATGTTAGCTTTATTGGAGATAAAAATAAACGGTGGATATTTAGAATAAAATAAATGTAAAATCAGTCAAATAAACAATGAATATTCACATATTAAAGATAAATTAAGTAAACTCAATAGTGCTGGTATTTAATAAATAATAAATAAAAAGTTCGCATACGGCGCCAGCGATTCTAGGTTAACGTTTTATAGATAATGGCTCCGCTGTTTTATATAGATAATAATACCGGTGTGACCGGCGTCAACGAGGATGCCGGGACGACATAGTAAATCCTCCGAGCACCATGAATGGACAGGAAGGCGTCGAGTGAATGGATAGACAACCACTAGTTGGCTTCGCCTACGCGAGGTTTTCCTCTCTGGCTCACACACGGATTGAGATCCTGTACGACGATTTTTAGCTTTTAATATACTTCACTCGATCCTTACACATTTCTCTCCAATCGTAACGAATGTCAGTGTGATGAATAATTACATCATGAGCATATGAAACTATTTAACTTAACATAAATATATTCCAGAATAGGATTTTATTCAATAAAGTAGATAATGATTTTTTTTATTCTTTAAAAAAGAATTCATTTTTTTTGAATGATCACGAGTCTTAATCAATTATTGAGCTTCTCAATTATTTCCGAATCATTTTGATGAATAATCTGACATTAATTTGATGAAAAAGGAACTCACATTTTTTATTCTTTCAATCTTTTTTTAATATATGCTAGGAATATTTTTAATTCCATAGCTTTGTTCAATAAATTGAATGTACATGCGTTCGCTTAAGATAAATATTTGTGTAAAAATGCCGAACATGTCAAATAGTATCCGCGTTGTATTTAATGCCTTTTGAATTTTTTTCCTGAATCTATTGTCTGATTACAATATTTCCTTTCAGAAAAATAATCAATTAATTAACAATTTTTGTTATGTCGATCGTTTCTTCTTCGATCTATCAACATTAGCTGTTGATTCTCAAAATAAAATGATCGCTTATGAAGAACCGATTTTTTCGTACCAATCTTACAATCACAATCACGTATCAAAGATAAAATAAAACACATGAATAAATCCAAAACGACACACCTAGTTGCAGAAAATTCTTGTAAACTTCTCAGCAAGAATAATTAAAATCCCAGGAGCGTAAGTGACGCGATACATCTCTTCCGACATAAGCACACAACAGCAACTATTTATCAACTCTTCCGAGTCCGGATTTTCGCCGGTTTGTAGTCAGCACACGATTTCACGAAGAACACTCGCCAAAGGATAAGATCGGCGGCGATTACGTTGGTGAGCTATAGACTATAAGGTATGCACGCAATCTTGGCACTTTGCCAGTTGGGAGCGTTGAAAAATTCGCGTAAGAGTGAAATGAAAAAGAAGGAAGAGATAGAGGAAGAGAGGCACATGTGTTACCGAACCCTCGATGGGATATCAACTGTTGTAGATGTACATTGACTGTATCTCTGCGACAAGATTCGTTACACGACGTTGCACTCAGTGGGATTATATCCTCGTATGCACTACGTCGAAACTTTATTGGCTTGTCGGTTCCCGCAGCGTTGAAAAACAAAACGGGTATTAAAACGGGCTGAGCTCAGAGCCTCGCGTGTAAGTTTCCTTCAGAGACAGTCTGACGCTCTCCGAACCCTACGATGGGAGCGCCCTCTCGTGGCAAAGCTGTGCACAGTCGTTGCGAATCAACTGCGAAGGATCGCGTGCTCTTGTACTTTGATACGGACGCCTTCGCGCGTACAACATTTGCATTCTATCCGCAGCTTTCATCACGTGTCTACGGTGTAACTTATAGCGATGCTTTGCGATAAGATGTATATCAATATTTAAGTTCAATTAAAATATAACTATAATAACTGTAATTGGGATGAGGCGTTGTTTCATTCGAATGTAAAAAAGGATGCAAGGTAGAACCTTGCACATCGCTTTATTATGTTTCGCGGTTTGCGAAATTGCAAAGCTACCTCTATCGGAGAGTATGTCAATCAATTTTGGCTTCCGCATAGAGGACGATTTGTAAAAAGCGAAAAAAAATTGCCGGCAATGTGCAAGGTTCTACTTTGCATCCTTGTTTTTATGATATTTTATGTGAGTTTTATAACAAAATGTAAATTTATGAAAGTATTTGAAATGACATAAGATACGAACCGTTTTGCCGATCATTACGAAATTTTATACGTGGGAGCAATGAGTACTGGTATTATATTGTGGAAAATTTCGATTGATTGTTATTCATCTATTATAGATTTTTTTTATAGATTATTCCCAATTCTCAATACTATTTATAGATTCGTCCCAAATTCGACACGAATCGTCCTATACAAAGCCTTATTTTTTTACCGGCTGCCGGGTTAAATTTCTGCACGGGATTTTCAAAGAAATTATCTTTTGGTCGTTTTTGATTCCAGAATTTACGGATTCGGCTTCCGGTCGGAAAATACACCTCCATTTTTTTCAAGACGAGGGAGTAAAGTTCTATATCTGTATTACGAAAAAGAATTTATTTTCATAGAGATTCATTGAAAAGTCCCACAAGAATGAGTTTGTCAGAGAGATTTGTGTCTAATAGTATTCCAAGGATGGTTTCCGCATTAAAATCCGAAAATATTCGAAAAAGTACGAAGTAAACACGAAATCGTGTCAGGGACACGACCTAGGTCATCTATGTATCATTACTTATGACCCTCCCACTTTTCCACGCAACTTGGTACCTCAAGGTCGAATTTATATAGTCAATTCGTTCCATTCCGCTCTTGAATAAATATAAATCACTCTCCTACTCGAAGATAATAGCCGTGCAGGTGATATTGGATGCACAAAGAAGCATCACACAGCGAAATAACGTGAAGTGTGTAACGTTTCTCAGTTTTACCGATTGAGCCACGGACGCGACTAATATACAAAAGTAAATATAAAACGTCTTTGAGATCATGCGGTGGATATAATGGCTATGCGAGAGAGTGGGTGTCGCAACGAATGGTCAGTCGGCGTATCGCTTCGTTCCATAATGTCAGTAATGCATTGGTTTGTACCTTCTCGGCCATCTACGGTGCGCGCTGCGCTCGTATAGCTGAAGGAACAGCAGCGCTGCAAGGCCATTTCGCGCAACGATCGACAGTAGCGCACGTGTTGTGTTTCCTTGCCGCAAAATCAACCTGCTCTGCTGTGAGTGCCACTGTCGTGCCAAACAGCCGAGCGGCCTATTCAAATTGAATGGAAGATATATACGTGTTCCACAACAACTATGCAGTCCCTGTGAGCTTATGCAGCAGCACTTTGAAGAGGTATGACTATGGCTTCGTCGATGATCGTGCTGTAATTTGTTACGCGACTGTGAATAATACTCGCGGCTTTACGACGCTATCCTATGTAACCTACAATAGTAAAGTTCTTTGATGAAACTGGCTTATCTCAGGCTCTTCGAAAACAAGCGACATGTTTATTTTTATACAGTCGCCATTTCTATGTTTCGATATGTCGAAGTGTGCGAATGTTTCGATCTTTTTTTCTCTCGATATTTCGAAGTGTGCGAATGTTTTGATGTTTTTTTTTCGATATTTCGAAGTGTGCGAATGTTTTGATCATTTTTTTTTATATATTTCGAAGTGTGCGAATGTTTGGATAATTTTTTTCGATATTTCGAAGTGTGCGAATGTTTCGATCATTTTTTTCGATATTTCGAAGTGTGCGAATGTTTCGATCATTTTTTCGATATTTCGAAGTGTGCGAATGTTTCGATCTTGTTTTTCGATATTTCGAAGTGTGCGAATGTTTCGATCATTTTTTTCGATATTTCGAAGTTTCTACGTGCTAATTTTGTTTTCGATATTTCGAGGTTTCGATCTTTCGCACAAAATGGCCGTACGTATACTTCATTGCAAAGTGTGAGGAGAGTGTTAAGCCGTTCTAGAGTTTCGAGGGTGTTGATTTAAGTGTTTGCATGAGGCACTTTTAGCGACAGAAACTAATGTGCGATCTCTGCCCTCTTTGCGAGCCCATATGACGCGCCGAAGAGTGAACCCTTGTGAGAGTGCGAAGGTGACGTATAAACGCGGTGCTCAGTGCTGCTGAGATACTCGGCGTAGCTATGAAAACTAGACGGAAAGTTGCGCTCTCTTCATCGGTCCCACGAAGCGCATCGCTGCACCCGGATGACGGGTGGGTCAACGATTTCGCTCACAGGAAAGGTCAGTTACCCGGCGACGAACACAACGAGGACGCGACCAAGACGACGACTCTGTCGTCGCTCGACTAAGTACGTTATATACTATTGCGTTGTCAGCTGCCAGGATGCAACCAGTTGCTGGCATGCAAATTTACTTTCCACTTTACACATCAGCATATACTTGAGGCAAATTACTATTAGCGACACCGATACTTCTACCCAAAGATTTATCTAATGTTTCTTTTAAAACTTCTTAGACAAGTTTCTTAAAAAATGTCCAGTCACTAAAAAAAATAAAAAAATTTGTACCAACGGTTCGAAAAGTTCACTCTTCCGGGAACGTTTTGTATGGATAAAGTACTTGATTGCTGAACGTCATGCGTAAAGTTATACTTTACTGTTTGGAAACACTTACGATTCTGTTACGCTCAACCGCCTCGAAAAAAATTCGCTTTACTCGTAGCTATTATAATCAAGTGCGGAAATAACCTACTTTACACACTTGTCGCATTATAAGGTTATAAGGCTGGCTATTACGATATGAACAGAATTGCTTATGCAAGTTAACCAACTACAATTTGCTTTCAACTTTGTTTGCAAATCTTTCTTTTTTTTCTATTATTCCAACATTTGGTAAAAATATATATATTTCTTTTTCGCGTATAGAAGCCCATTGGTTATAAAATGAGAATGCACGCTTGACACACACATTTATCATCTGTTTTCCTCTTGAGCACATGTGCCAGAGTTCGAAAGCGTTCCAAACAACAGTCTGAAACATTTTGTCACGACTTCGTATCTGTTATTATCGCATTTCCTTTGACTACCTTTTCCATAAACGAAGAAAGAGTTGTTTTTCTACATTGAAGCCTTTATTCGAAAGCTTTGCTGCCTTTGCCGGAGCCAACAAAAACGAGCTGAACCGCACGTCAGAGAGAAGAAACGATGGACAGAAAGAAAGATAGAGACTTTGGATGCTGATGTCACGAGCTATGTTTAAACTCGGAGCTCGAAACGACCCACACTGCGAAACGGGCATCCAAGCTTCTGTGATGTCCTTTCTCTTTCTCTCCTTCTGTATAACTCTGCTGAAAAGATCAGCGAAGCACCGACCAAGTGTAAATCCAAATACAAGGGATATTTACAAAACTAAAAACGTCATTGTGCTAAAACTCATTAATAAACAAAAATTTTATAACAAAATTTCATTATAAAAAATGAAATGTCATTTCCCAACCCAAACTATCCGTTGCAGAAAATTAGTTGGCAAATTGCTTTCTCTTGAAGCAATTGGCAAGATTCTGATTTGCAGGCTAGTTTACGTTTGAAATGAATTATTCTTAAAATTCACAGCGGCTTAAAATTCGAACTGATTTTTGTCAAATTTGTACTATGTTAGCGCAAGATAGAAATGGAAGTCCACATTTGATGCAGTTTCTTCTATGAGGAAGTGAACATTTATAGACCTACTTTCTCATAGCTTCGATAAATTGCAAAATAATGAGGAAGCGATTTGCAAAGCTTTTTGTTAGAAATTCAGGTTGCACTTTTAAAAGAAATTTGTGTAGCCTGAGCCGCTGGGAGTGTCATTGTAAATATACGTGAGATCAGAAGCGGATGCCATGCGCACACCGGGCTGTTTCTGCCACGAGGAATACAATGTACCATTGTCTCATTGGTTCTCTCTTTGTCTCGAGCTTCCTCGCTTGCTCCCTCGTTTTTTCTCTGTTACTCTTTTCTCTCCCTGCTTTCAACGCTTTTATTCGCAACGCCGGTTATACGCTGCTTGCACATGCTCCACTCTATGAACTCTATGTACTCTATGTAGTGGAAGATGAGTAAAAGTGGAACGCAAAACGCGAAAATGGCTTTATGAAACTCAAAGTATATTTTTGCTACGTTTTGCTCAAATAGTAGAAGCCAATAATTGATTTCAAGCGTTGAAAACTCATGAAATTTTGTCAAACACTTTCGTCGAACACTTCAAGTCCAGAGATTTATGATTTTTCAAACTGATAAAATACCTAATTATATAGAAGACGGATCTTACTGTACATTGTTAGGAAAGATTGAAAGATTTTTATTCATAAACTGAACCGCCATGTGTAAAGCCTGCAAGTAATACAGTAATGCACTATTTACAACGTGCTCTCATACAAAATGATAGGAAGCGAGGATGTGGCGAGCAGACCAACGGCGACCGGGAAATCGCGTGACTATTCGCATCCTGTTGCTACTGTGTATGATGACGAGTGTGAATCACGTCAAATTGTAGCGTGTCATATAATATACCATAACGGACTTTGAGGCGTATACAATAAAAAGATTGCACTGGTCGATGAACACTTTTGTCTGACACATTTATTTGACAAAGTCATAATAACATTTTTATTTATAAACGAACTTTATCTTATTGACATATATTTTATTATCGAAGGTATGCGAGATTACTGGAGATATGGTAAATAAGACTGTTAAAAATGTTTAAAAAATTGATATATGTATTGGAAGTCTTTTCGCAGATACAATGTATTAATTTTTATTTAATATTCGGATAGGTTTTAAAATTTCAAAAAACACATTATAAACACTACAATTATGAAGTTTTTAGTATACTGTATATTAATTTTATAAACATTTTTTTTTAAATTACTTACTGTTAGTATGTTACATTTAATGTACTCGCATCTGCACAAAAACTTCCAATACTTTATATTAATTTTCGTACGAAAATTTCTGACAGTGAATAACTTGACGTTTAGCGAATTGACGCAAAAAAAGAACTGTTCGCGACCTGCACCCAGAGAAATGGGTCTGATGAGTTTATTTGAATCAATTATATGGTGTATTTGGAATGAATGAAATCCTATTTTAATCAAATAGAGTCTATTTCAATGAGATGAAATTTTATTTCAATCAAATAGAGTCTGTTTCGGTTGAATAAAATACTATTAGGTCGGCCATTAAATCAATCATTTATTTAATGGCCAGCCAGAATTTTATTTAATCGAAATAGACTTTATTTTATCTAAATAAAATTTCATCTGATTTAAATAAATTCTATCTGATCTGAATAAAATTTTATTCATTTCAAATACATTCTATAATCGATTCAAATAAACCCATTTATTTGGGTGTGCAACCGATTTTCATATTTCGTTACACGAGTTTAAGTAATTGAGTTATTATAATCATAATGTTCACTTTAATAATTGTGGGAATAGAAGATTTTTTTTCTGAGGGTGGCTTCTAAAATTTTTTATTTTCAATAGTAGATGAATACTAAATTTTTTCATCATCCTAGTCGTGAACACATTGCGATAATACCACAGAAAAAAAAGGGTGTGACTGAAAAATTACACTATAAGCAAAGTTTCTACGATCGTTTTAACGCAGTCTTGCTTGGATGAGATAATTGCCTGGTACATAGTGTTAGTACACGAGTGATCGGTAATTTCCTCAGCTAAGACTTTTACGATTTACAGTTCAATGTATATCTCGATGACGTAACGTACTAAAAATTTGCATTGCTTCACGTGAAGCCGAGTAATTTATGTTGGTCGATGATTAATAATTGTGCAATGCTCGAGCTGATTGGAAACCGGAAATTAACGTCGATAGCCTTTTTTTAATCGTTTGATAAATGCACTTTCAAGACTACAGTCTGAATATTGCGGAAAACATCTTTGAAATCCATTTCAACTAATACGAAATCAACTGAAAAATGATATTGAAAAAAGTTATTTATTGCTATAGCAATAATGTGAAATTAATGTATGATAAAACATATTCAATAATTTACTTTAATTTTACAGTAAAAAGACTTAATTTATCAACTTCCTTTTTATATTAAATATATATTTAATTATATTCAATATAAATATAATATAATGTGTTTATTAAATTTCGATGACGAGCTTATGAATAAAAACTTCCAATCTTTTCTAAAAGTGATATTTTCTCTATTACCAGCGGAATTATCATTAAAAAATGCTGTCCAATTGCACAAGCAACACTAATATGCTTGATAATAAAATTCTGAGTAAAACTAGATAGAAAACGTGAAAGAACAGAGCAAGCATAGAGCGAATGTGTGCAAACCGAGAGTCATTTAAATGCCGGTCACGCGCTGCTATATGTTCCACTCGGCACGACTAGTTTCCTCCGGGTTACTTGGGTTACTGCGGGGTTACACTATGCTCTACTGTGTAATCGTGCATTTCCATCGATATCGTGCTTCAATTATACGCTCGTAGCGCTGAGACTCGTAGAACGACACTGTAATAGTATAGATGCAACTCAATGCTGTATTGCTATGCGTGTAAGCCAATAAAATGGGACAGTTACTGGCCTCAGAGCCAGTGTTTTTTAGTCTTCATTGTTTATATTAATTATCAGAAAAATATTACACAAAGAGAAATGCGTCTGATGTGTTTATTCGAATCAATTATGTGGTGCATTTAAAATGAATGAAATCTCATTTCAATCAGATGAAATTTTATTTTAATCAAATAGAGTCTTTTTCGGTTGAATAAAATACTATTAGGCCGGCCATTGAATAAATTATTTATTTAATGGCCAACCTAATAGGAATTTATTTAATCGAAATAGACTTTGTTTCATCTAAATAAAATTTCATCTGATTTAAATAAATTCTATCTGATCTGAATAAAATTTTATTCATTTCAAATACACCCTATAATCGATTTAAATAAACCCATTTCTCTGGGTGTAATTCCCTTGTCAGCTGTCCCTTCAATGAAAAAAGGCTACTAAGTAGAACATTGCAAATTGCTTCCTTATTATTTTTAGCATTATATAAAAGTACTTCTATGAGGAAGTATCTTATGGAAAGCAACAAATTTCTTGGTATCAATTTGCAAGGTTTTACTTTACTGGCTTGTTTTAGCTTGAGAGACATTTTTCTTTCCTTTTAAAAAAAAATTCCGTGTCAAGTAAGAAGAAAAAAAAGTCAATAAATAAAAACTTTATGTACAACAACATTTGTATTCTCTTCTATTACACTTTGAATTTTTTTTGGCATACTTTTCCCAACGTCCCAATGATTGTTCAAATAGGAATACACATAAGATTAAACCCATGTAAAAATGTTCGCTGCGCTGACTTTAAATAGCTCTTGAGTAAATTACGCATGCTTTTCATGGCATTACGAAATGCAATACGACGTTACGCAGTTACGGGATCGGTTAAGTCCAATGCCACGAATATAAAGGCTACGATTATTACAACTGCGGCTAGCGAGAAATCGTTTTGGTTTTGCCTTCTTTTCATACTCATAGTAATCATAGTCAAGTGCTGTAATAGCAACACACTGTACATATCCATCAAAGAGCTCATATATGTTTATTTAGGTATTGAATATGCGACCTATGCTCACGCATGTAATGTGCATAAGTTCGGAAATAAAAAAACCGTCTGGAAACATATATTTTGTCGCAGGTTCGTTATAAGCCGTGCGAGCCACAATTTGTACTTAAGAATAAAAAAAGACGTAAGTGAAATAGTAGTAATTGTTATTTATTGACAATACATTTACATAGTTATAATAATTATTAAAATTTCCTGTACATTATAAATTATTCGCTGTTGACAAATGGCCATCGACCGAAATCCTTCAGCCACTAAATGAAATTTTTTAATATTTCAGTTGATTCCTACTGATTTTGAGTTGACGTTTATGGAACGAATTATTGTGGCGACTTGCGTGAAGGATGCATAAAATTAGAAGCGGCCTCGTATGCAAAGTTTGACTTTGCTTCGTTGACGAAGCTTTTTATTGAGCAATTTCTAGCCGTGACGAAGCTCGTTATT
Source organism: Tromatobia lineatoria (assembly GCA_949699805.1). Taxonomy (NCBI): domain Eukaryota; kingdom Metazoa; phylum Arthropoda; class Insecta; order Hymenoptera; family Ichneumonidae; genus Tromatobia; species Tromatobia lineatoria. The sequence goes on from OX453052.1 coordinate 1,636,580, forward strand.
GATAATCATGATGATGAAGATCATGATGATGATGATGACACTATTATTGCGATTTATGTCTACAGCTGATTGCTGAATGAGGATCGTTTTATGCAAGGTTCCAATCTTCGATTATTGGTACAGTCATTAGCCATCCAATATCGATTCGTTAGCAGCCAAAATGATTTTTAAAATTAATTCTTTTATATTATGATTTGAAAAATTTTGTTGATTATTTTTCGGACCTGGATTTCAACCAATCACAGAGCGTTATTCTCGGTAGTAATCGGTAATGATCGGGATAAGTTTTGCACAAAAATCCCTCTCGTTGCTCAGCGAACGAACGAAACAATCGGAAAATATTATGATAATTTTGGAGGTCTTGGGATATTACTACTGAAAAAATTAATAAATATAGCGGTGATATTAATTAAACGTAACAAATTATGTCAGTTGAGTGTAGAAAAAAGAGTTGTGACAGTGAGTAGAATGTTTGATTCAACTTTTGACACCCTTAAGCTTTGACATATTGCAGCAGGGATTTATGGGATGTCGCTAGTTATTTAATCAAATCACAAGTACCCACGTCCAATATATTTTTCGCACGTATCTCGTCCGTGACATATCGTCACTAACGGATTTATCGCACTTGTCACAGCGAAGAAGTCGCTCTGTCAATTTACTATGTTTATATATATATATATATATATATATATATTTATATATTGAGATATAGAGGGCACGGATAACGAGGGACGTTACGATAAACGAATTGGCGTATAAAAAATAAATTGGGCCAAATTGAGCACAAGTCAACAAGTGTTATATTACGCGAAGCTCATTTGCACACTTGTATAATTTTGTCTTACACCATTCTCGTGCATTTTATGTATTTACAGAATTATAGACTCATGGTACTTAATATGTACTTGATGGAATTTAAATATATAAGATTTTTCGAAGAAGGATCTCATCAATTCATTTTTTAAAATGATTTCTTCAAATGCTGGGCAACCTTAAGGAATCCATTCGTAAATATTGATACATACCAAAGGTGGCTTAAGCACCATATTAAAAGTGACGATAGAGTTGACATCTACGTACCTGAAATCAGACAAAAATAACAAAGCATGAAAATCAGTAACAGTCAAAAACTCCAGAAAAAAATTTCTTTCCTCAATGTAACATTTTGTTATTTTCATATAAATTTTTCCTTAAATCAATTATAATTTATTACACATAAGAATAACAATATTTTCATTCAAACTCATAAACTACTATTAAATTTTGAAAAAAAAATTAATCGTTTTGTGTCAGTTATAATTATTCCCTGCACGTAAATATTATTTTAGTAATCGTAGGTGAGCTTCTTATTGCGTTTGAACTAAAGTTTTTAATGAAATATACGAGAGCCAACGGTGAAAGTTGTCTTTATATAGTCATGCACAGAGTCGAATCATTAAGGTTCGCCAAGATGCGAGGAACACAGGTTCTCAAGAGTGCACACAGAGCGTGAGTTAGGTACCACATGACATTCTCGTCTGTGCACAGCATTGCACAGCTTTGTGTGTCGTGTGTAGGAACGTGACACGGAAGCCCGCGCTGTAACAGTGGAACTCGAGTTTGATCTACCCACGCCCATAACAACATTTCGCGTCGTTCCATCGTTCGAGCCTGTCACCATCGTGCAGTGGGCCGTGCCTCGACGAACCCATAGCCAAACCCCACTTTATTCCCAGCCAGATATTAAAGATGATTAATTAATCGCCGAAAGCCTCGTGGGACCTCCAAACAGGTTCACAGTTTTTTTTTTACACCCGTTAAATCATCGTAGGTACTTGCGTGTCGAGCGTGTCAACAATTAATTATTTGTATCACGAAATTCTTGTAATAACCGACACGCCATTAATTACTCATTTTTCTGGTAACCCATTTTGTATTATACGTTTGTCAACACTGCGCAAATTGAATTTAAAAACGAATCAACTAAGTTGGACTAATCAAGATTCTTTCAATCGGTGATTCATCACTTGAGTTTTTCGATTGTCGGCAGCGCACAGCCAAATAGTTGGGTCAAGGAATCTGGATGAACGAATTGTTCAATGGGTCGAGTGAATTGGTCAGTAACTAAAGTCAATTTTTCAGTAAGTTAAATCAATTTTTGAGTAACTTAAGTCAATTTTTCAGTAACTTAAGTCAAGTTTTCAGTAACTTAGGTCAATTTTTCAGTAACTTAAATCAATGTTACAGTAACTTAAGTCAATTTTTCACAGTAGTTGAATCCATTATTCAACAAATTAAGTCAGATGTTCAGTTACTCAAGTCAACACGGAGAAAACTGGTTAGTTTTGAAAAGCAATCTTCAAATGCTTGAAGCATCAGACGTAGTTTGGTTAACATTAACAACCTGTCAGTTAATATTACCAGGGCAGTAATGTGACCAATCGGTTGGTTCTGACATACAATAACTTACTGATGCCATATTTTGCCATGCCTGTTGGTTGCCACGAATCAATTCCATGGTTTCTACTTCCACACCCTTTTCTCCGTCAACTGTTCTGTAACTCAAGTCAATTGTTCTACTAATTGCACCAATTATCCAATTGATCGCATCAACTGCGTAATTGATTCGATTGTTTGTGTCCCCTGTTCAACTAGTTTCGTCAACTGTTGAATCGGTTCGTTTAAGGAAACCGTCGCGTTAATTTGATCAACAATCCTGGCTGCGTGTAATCTGTTGGTTAACTCTAATAATCGATTATTCTATTCAATTAGTAAAATGGCTTTAATTGTGTCCAATCAAAAATTCCTAACGATTCATAACTTTCGCGTTTGCAGATTGAAAACTCAGAGAAAACTTGAAGCTCACTGCGATTGTCGTGATTGTAATAGTAGTAGTTGAACCAATGTAAGGAACTGAAATATCTCTAGTCGTCGATTAATTGTAAATTGAGTGAGCTTCTCAACGTCGTCCGCTGGGCGATCGATAATCGATACGTCGCGTCAGGTGCACTGTCTCTCTCTCTCTCTTCTTTAGTCGCTCGGTCGATAACATCACGACGACGTTGACTCGACGGGCTCTTGACTCTCCTCCTCTCATTACGTCCAGACCGATTAAGCGTAATACCAGCTCAACCGTCCGTGTGAGCATTCGACGTTAACTCTATTACCGATAATCCGGGGATAATATTGAAAGCGACACGCAGACTACACCGAGCAAATGATCGACAATTCATACGCGATCATAATTCAGAAGCTAAGCATTATTTTTTTGAATATCTCATCGACGAAACGAGGAGGAATAATTAGTCTAGACAATGCTATAGATAATGTAGAAATATGAGAAACAAAGTAACGTGCGTTTTTGTTCTCTAATGAAATTAATTCGTTTGAATTTGTTTAATTTTGCTTTCTTATAGAAAGAGCTTCATTTTTGTGAAAACTTTGATTTGCACTTTTGATTTACTATGATTTTGAAAAAATTCATGAATTTTTATCGATATTGATAAATTACTTGGATTTGTTTTTTTTTTCAAAATATTTTTACCCCCAACCAAGCAATCGGTAAAATTTTATCCTGCAACCTTTTCGGTTTAATCTCATGTGAAAATCCTGTAACCGCTCGTTAAGTTGTTGTTGTTTTTCTTTATCGTTAATGTTTGCTTGTTGATTTTTTTCAGGCCAAGAGATTCTCTTATCATGCTTTTTTATAGGACCCCTATATAAGTTGACGTGACCGAGCAGCTTTTCAGACCGAAGTTCCTTTCTGTGCGCAGCGATGTGTGACGAAAAGAGCGACGCGCTCACTTGGTCCCGGTTTATTAGAGCCCAGAAGCGATTCTGGGAGTATACAATGGAGCAGCTCATCTTAGCACTCGCTCCTTCACTCGAGTGAGCCTCTCGTCGTTTCGCGCCGTAGGCTTTTACGACAGGTAGATGAAGGTACAAAAATCGACCCTAAAAATGGCCGGGCAAGGCAATGACGAGCCCACAGCTATTTTCCCAAGAGCACGTAGCTTTTTCTCGCCCGAATAATCACTGAATTATAAAGATGTCAGTGAAGAGGCAGCAGAAAATTTCTCTTATTGAAAAAAATCTTTTCGCCCTTTGCCTGCGCTGTCTGCTAATTCTATTTTCACGTGGAAATCGTTTATTCAAAACAAATCGAACTTGTCCGGTGTCTCAAATGAATAATTAATAACCAACGAAAACAATATTTTTATTGTTTAGCAAATTGGATAATACCGCAACTAAATAAAAACAATTTTTGTTCTAATTCCATTTTAAAAAAATTTTCAATCTTATACACTTCAATATTTAATAGTTTTTCAGATAATACAGACACATACCAACATACATAAATATTTTCCAAACCACTTTTCTCGACTTTTTAGATAATATTAATTATTCTGTCATGAAGATCTGAATGAAAAAAATTAATTTTACGAGAAAACATCTTCCTCTATGATGAAGCAAAATTACAATTATTTTTTACTGCAAATAGACCCAGGTGAAATCGTATATAAGTCAATATACATAGTCCGTAAACAAAAATGGACATATAGAATAGCCATACACTGTATTTCATTTATATGAAATTTACAAAACGATGTAGAAACGTTATATTAAATTTACATGTATTATATTGCATTTCATATAATTTTTATAGAATCTTCATACGTATTGTATACAACATATATAAAATGTGTATGTGCAATTTCGTACACAGCTTAAATGCAGATCTGTATATCCAATTTTTATACAATCTTCATATAATTTTTTAACTTGGAAAAATGCATCTAGTACGTATGCCTATTGATGTATAGACATGCGTATGGAGGGCAGAGGTGGGAATCGATAAGGGGTGCGGGCGGATAGTTTCTAATTTTAACTCGGTAGATTACAAGAGAGCGTCGGCTGGCCGGACGAACGAACTCGAGAGTGAACATGAGTCAAAAAGAAAGATGACTGCACTGAGCCAGGTACGCAGACGAGTATATTTTTGGATATTTTCTGATACTGTTAGTCTGCTGCTGCTGCTGCTTCTGGTTTACATGGACTTGCTTGCGCTTCTGTCAAGGATTAAAGCAGAACCCTAACGCTCGAGCTCCGTGCCAGCTACTTTACTCTTTCCCTTCTCTAGGGATTAAACTGGAGCGTAATCTCGACTGATTGTGCGCAGCACGCGTTGAAGCTAATCGCACGAGGGAGAAAAGCCAGTACCCAAAGTGTTTTCCTCCAATGATACCATCACTCGGCTGCAACGATCATGCCATCATCTAAAAAAAATCAACGGATAAGTGGTCTCATTTTAGCCTTAAAGGGTGGAAGTCATCAGGTCTAAATAATTGGATTAAGAGCGACATACTTGCTGGAAATTTCATCGCACAATGCTAAATGCCTTTACACTGAGAGAAATAGATACTAAGATTTTTAATATCCGATATACTAAATATTATGTCTAATCACTTAGGCATTTTGGATTGAGTCAAAGACGCGATTTTCCATTAGAAAAGAGAAGTCATGTTCGACAAAGGCGCGACAGGAAAAATATCAGAGAAGGAAGTTCACTTCCTGTCCTGAGATTCTTTGACGTAATCTTACTCTCAGTCACAAGAAAATCTAAACGTCATGGAATATAATGCTTTTTAGTATGTACATGAGTTGAGTGAGGAATCTACGGTTTGTAATATTATGATAATTTTTTTTTTTTTACTTGACGTCGAGTCGTTGTCGCGACTCTTGATCTACCTTGCTCAAACAATAGTGTGGGTACCTTGACCTCTCAAGTTACTCTAGAACAATAATTATCGTAATGAGACTAACGAACGGATCGCGCGTACGTTTAATCGACCGTAACCCACTTCATCATACTAAACTCGCCTACTCTCGAAGTCAAACGAAACCAAACATGCATGTGCTTCAGCTTCTGGTTTTAAAAAACCAAAAACATGTAGAACAAAATCGAAAAAAATTTTAAACTATTTTTAACAATGTCATTACAAAATAGTAGATATTTTACTGCATCTAAAGATGTATCGATTGAGATCAATATTTAATTATCAACCAAGAATGTTGAATTTTAACAACGGTGTACATATTATGATAATTATAATTATATACAAATATTCATAAATATAATTTGAAAATAATAGATATTAATTAAATTTTTCTGAACTGAGAATTGAGAAGATTAGTTGTCACGTGTTAATGCATAAATATTTAGAGAATATATTGCTCAGTATGAATGAACGTCCATTCCTAGAATTCTTTATTATCCAGCATTTCTGGTAATATGTGTGACGTGTGCAGGTTCGTATAAAACCGTGCGTGAACCGCGTGGCAACCATATACGGTCCGTCCTTGGCGCAGTTAAAATCGCGTAATGAAGTCACTCGCGTCAAGGTTTCGGCCACAGTTTTCACTTTCCTCTTTGGTGCTCTCCACATGTCCCCTCTTTCATCGCCATGACGTTAATTTCGTCGTATCATCACAGTGTCGCCCTCGCTCGTCATCTCGTAATTTTTTTTTTTTTTTTTTAACGTTGATTGACAATCTACAATTGCAAACATAGTTACAACAAGCAGAACTTAGAGGTTAGTATGGTGAAAATATACTTTCGGTTCTTTAGATTTTATTTATTTATTTTATCAGTGACTAACCAGAGATTTCTAGACAGAGCTTGCACAGAGCTTGCAGAGCTTTTTGGGGTCCAGGGGCGAAAACCCGGCGGGGGTGAGGGGGAGGGGAAAGTTTCTACCCATGATAAAAATGTAACCACGCGGTTGGGGAGAGTTTACTTTCGTTCTCAAGTGGAGATCGATTTTTTACTATTTTTCACCATATCTGCAGCGGAAACTTCGAATTACGAAAAGCCCGTAGGGCGGAAAGTCGAACATCCCGCGCAGGTATGGTGAAAATATACTTTCGGTTTTTTAGATTTTTTCCTAAATTTTATCAGTGACTAACCAGAGATTTATAGATAGAGCTTGCACGCCTAATGATGTTTAAATGTTTAGGTTGTTTAGATTCTTATTTTTTGCTCTATTTCATTTTATGATTTTGGTTATGTTTGGGGACATTTTGAGGTAGGTTAGTGCAAGGTGGATATTTTGGCGGAGATCGAACGTCGGGTTGTCCACAGAAATAATAGAATAAACTCCAGACGCACACACATACATAAATATGGAACAAAAAATTTAAACACTTTTTTCGACGTTTCGGATCATTTCAGATGATATAAAAATCTCGCAAAAAAAATCCACGCAAACAAATTTTCCTCTATGCGGAAGATAACCTGAGAAAAGCCTTTAATTCTGTCGTGAATTTTTTTAATCACCATGTAGTCAATAAATTCTGGAATGCAATGAGTATGTTGACATTTAATCGACTTGTAACCAGTCGCAATCATCGTTCAAGCGGAACAAACATGAATTTTTTGGCAATACTATGTTTTGGCTAAATATAGCAGTTGCATACTTTTGTGAATAAACAGCAGTGCGTAAAGCGATGAGTCATTTGGGTTTAGCAAGCGCGGGAAACGTTATGATCATCAGCGCCATTTATTTCATCGCACTTTTTCGCACATCAACACCGACCGTCTTACTCATTGGCGTTCTCCTTTTTTTTTCTCTCGCTTCGTTTGGAGGCTTGCCAAGTAGCCCTCGTCAAACTGCTAACACGCAGCAACCAAAATGTAGAGGCCGCACCCTTCCAACTTAACTCCCCCTTTTTACCAATTTTTTGCGCTCCTCTATAGCGATCAGTCGATAAACATGATTTTTTTTTATACACCGAAAAAAAGAACTGATAATACCAACTGAATCTGCTGTTACGGGTGGCGAAAAAAATGTTTGGTTGATCGTAAAGTCCGCATTCACGCACTAGTATCGCAAAGAACTATTAGTACACCCAGCGAAATCCAATGCGATTTTATTTTATATAAATAAATCTTATTGGTTGTAAAAGAAAATGTTATTTCATCTCAATAAACTGTTATTCGTTTCGAATAGATTATTCCATATTTGATAAAATAAAATAAATCCATTAAACCGATTTTTCTGGGTGTACACTGATACAACAGATTAAATGTCTGTTAGAAGTAAGAATCGTCAATCGTCCAAATATTTTTAGCTTAACCTTCTCTGTTTCTTACGGATTAAACAGGCTTGAATAAACCTTGCAGTTTATTATTTGCAAGTAAAATATAAACTGTAAAATTCAGTAGATCCAAATAAGGTTATCTTTCCATGCCCAAAGATTTAAAAAAATCCGATTAAATTTGTTAACTTATTTTTAAATAAAATTTAAAAAAAACGACAGTCCTGGGATCTCTTTAAAACTCTTACGTCTTTAATAAATTTAATTAAAGCGGTTTGTAAATTCTCCGTAGTGATCTTAAGTGTCCAGCGTTTTAATAAACTCGACTGAGTCATAAAAACGTAAATTTTATGAAAAATTAAGGCAAGTGGCATGAGAGAAATGCCCCAGGGCGTGAGTTGAAATCATTCGTTTGAGAGTAAAGAGTTGGATGTTGGTTGAGTAGCGTAGCAGTTACGCGCCATCAACTTGACCGGCTTACAGCAGTCGTTCCTGAGGGTTATGTTGTAGTGGCCGTACCGAAACGGTCATCTTCACGGTGGAAACCGCATGTATATGGATTACACAGCCCTGAAGTACCTCTAAGGGCTGAAGACAGAGAAGGGAGGGATTTACACGCGCGGCACACTCGATGTATGTAACTCGAGACTGTTGTGAGTGCATCACGAAAGCGCACATAGTAACACGTGACTCGCAGCGGCAGCGAACTCTTCCATGAGTCATTCCGTAATAGTGTGGCCGTCGATTGGCTGCACGAGAACTCTTCTCAGATATCGATAGGTGGCTCTGTTAAACTCTCTATTAACTGCATGTTTTTTCAAAAAGATGCTCCTGTCGTATACACAACACGTGACTGTCTTTCTGACATTTGTTACTGGCGTGAAGTTTTCATCGTGAAATTACTAGAACATAGTGACGAATTACACAAATGGAATTTCGAGAATTCCGTAAATTATGGCTGTGTCTTATCGCACCGTTTGGTGTCTCTGAGAGAGACACGGCTTTTGTGTCTCGAGAAGAACGTGGACTTGGCGACACGATCGATTTTCGGTGTCTCGTGTCTCGTGAAGTTTTTACGCTTAAAGACACAACATCGTGGATAAAACAGTTTTTTATCTATACCGAATATTTTGGTGTATCGTATCGACGCTACTGGAGTTTGTAGAATTATTCATGAATCCGGAAGATTTTTCTGACCCATTTTTCGCGAGGTTTCGGACCATTTTAAATATGCAAAATGTGGCATGAAAAAAAAAATTTCTCGTGAAAACAAAGTTCCATCTATGAGGAAGCGAACATTTTTAATTCCACTAAAATTCTGCATTAAATGAAATGTGAAAGCTGCTGAATAAAATTATCGGTAACGTAAATTTGCAAACATTTTTAACCGTCTACTCTTGCCTTCAACATGAGCAAATCGGTAAAAATTATGGTTTGAAAAATCTCCGTAAATTACAATTGAAAAAAATAATATATATATATATATATTACAATGTCAGTATGGGGCGAAAATTCTTTTTTCCCTACAATTCATCTCGCTAAGTCAGATCTAAATGAAGATACATCCTGTGGATACGATTTCCTGACGATCGCTGCATCAACGTGGATAATCGGACGGTGAAAGTGCACAGCAGAGAAATAATCGATTGTATCGTGCAGTGCTCAATAATCCGATGTTGGGATAAAGCATTATGGCTAATCTTATTTGTCGAGGGTAGTCTCAGGGCCTGAGAGACTGCCCATCACCTTTATAACCATACCCTCTCTATTTCTATGGTTATATACACATAGATAAAATGATCGATGTGTTGGTATATGATACTACCGGTAGAGTATACCTTTACCTCTTGCCCACACCCTCGCTCTTAATACCGGCGACGCGGTGTCCCTTCTCGGAAGGCGATTACCAAGATTATTCCCTATTAAGAGTCTGCGACACGATTCTTAAGGCTTACGCAGTACAGCGGTAGTTGCAAAACGATAAGGATCATCCGTTGCACTTTTGTCGCTGAGTATTAGGGCTCTCACATCAAGCCGAGTTTCACTGGTATCCGAACACGTTCGGATATCCGGATAATCAAATTTGATACTTGGAATCCGAACATATGATCTACCCGAACTATCCGAGTAACCGAACATCTCGAACTATCCGAGTAACCGAACATCTCGAACTATCCGAGTAACCGAACATCTCGAACTATCCGAGTAACCGAACATCTCGAACTATCCGAGTAACCGAACATCTCGAACTATTCGAGTAACCGAACATCTTGAACTATCCGGATACCTAAAAAAACTTAGCAATAGTCCTTTGCGACCTGTTTTATTTCTAACTTTTGACTGACTTTTAACTAATTTCTAACTTTTGACTAACTTTCAGCTAATGCCTAACTTTTGACTAACTTTTAGCTAATTTCTAACTTTTGACTAAGTTTCAGCTAATTTCTAACTTTTGACTAACTTTTAGCTAATTTCTAACTTTTGGCTAACTTTCAGCTAATTTCTAACTTTTGACTAACTTTTAGCTAATTTCTAACCTTAACTTTGAATAATTTCCAACTTTACACTAACTTATAACTTTTAACTAATTTATAACGTTTGACTAACTTCTATCTTTTGACTAACGTTTTCACTAACGTTTTCAGGAACTTCCAACGTTTAACTAACTTCTGACTTTTAAAAATTATAATTTAGTAGGTAGTCATCAGTTAATCAAAAATTAGTCAAATTTTAGAAATTAATAAAAATTTAGAAGTTAATGAAAAGTTAAAAGTTAGTCGAATGTTAATCAGAAGAATACGTTAGTTAAAAGTTAGGCAAAAGTTAGAGGTTAGTCAAAATTTGGTCAAAAGTCAGAAGTTAGTCGAAAGTGAGTAAAAAGTTAGAAGTTAGTTAGTAGTTAGCACTGAGAAAGTAATAAAAAGTACCCGGACGATCCGAACAATTCGAGTAACCGGGTAATCCGTGTAGTTCGAGTTGCTGAGTAATCCGGATAGTTTACGTATCCGGATTTTTGAGCTACTCGAACTATACTGACTGCTCGCTTTAAAGTAATATCCGGATTTGAAGTATCGGATCCGTCAAGTCCGGATAGTTCGAGTATATCCGCTAAAGTACAAGCACTACTCCGGTATTTCCAGCGGAGCCGGCACTCGAAGCTCGCTGCTCTGCTGCTGTTGCTTGTAGAAAGAGGCGCAACGGCCCCGTCTTGGCTCGCAGAGTACCGTAAGTGCGACCTTGTCTTCGTACGGAGAGAAACCGCGCGCAAACGCGGCAATACACTGATCATCGGAGCAGGGGGGCAATCAAACAGCAGCTTCTTACCCGGATGGCCACCAACGATTTCTATAATTTTATTTAATCTCGTCTAATCTTCCTCTCGTCGAGCTTGGAGAACTAATGGCGAAAATTACTCATTCCTTTTTATTATACCATTATATAAATCCCTTTTAACGTTTCTCATCCTCTATCAAAACTCTATTTATTCAAGTTCAAAATATTCCGTCACATTTGAATTGCACTAGAAAAAAAAATCGTAATTTGTCCACAATACAAGATATTTAGATTATTCAAACATTACAGGTACTTATTTGCATGTTCAACATTTTTGTTCCCTTGCAATTACTCTCGTCAATTTCCCCGGTATTTATTCCACGCCCAGATAAATCAGTCATAAGAAGTTATTTGAATCAATTGTGGGGTGTATTTGGAATGAATAAAATTTTATTTAGATCAAATAGAATCCTTTTAGGCCAGCCATTACATAAATTATTTATTAGGTTGAAATAAATATTAATTCATTCTAAATACACCCCATAATTGATTTAAATAAACTCATCAGACCCATTTTTCTGGGTGGATTACCTCTGTACACAATAATCAAATAAATTCACTGCAACTTAATTTATTTATAGTCAAAATGTTTATCATCTATATTTTATCATAGATATTCTTCGTTCAGAATTTTTAAAAAATTATTTTAAAATTATTGAGATTTAGATTTCGGATTTACATTAATTACAAATAGGTAAAATATCCAATGAATAATGCATATTTTCAGAGTTAGTATAACGAAGCGTAATGATCGTGGTGAAGAGCTCTCAAGGATTTCTGGCAAGGCCAACAACGTACAGCTCGTCTGGTTCCGTTGGTCGCTGAATACAGCGACTCGAGGCGCACTCTAGACTCCAGATAAAATTACAGTCTCTATAGTAATTCGAGGCGTCGTAAGTCGAGCGTATAATTCGAGTCGAGTGCGGGGGCACATGAGAGACCCTCGTCGAGATTTCGCCTTAGCAAAATCGTTTCCTCTACCGAGAGACTCGAATGACGATAGCTGCAAGTGGAGAAACAGAAAAGTCGACCCCAAGAATTTGAGAAAGGTGTAATATCGTTGCGACGATGATTAGATTGATAGAGATGCTTTACAAGCTCAATATGATTCCAAAAACGTAGCACTTTAATTGCTTCAGTTGAATCGCGCTGCAAAAACGCCCTTTTTAAAAATGTCGGAGTGTCCCATTTTGACCCGTGTTCCCCTATTTTATATCCCTTCTCAACCGAGACCGCACTTTGCAGCCGTTTGTGTGTACACTTTATGTTCCATCGAGAGCGCTTCCGCTTTCGACTGTTTTACTATCGCGTCGTAAGCGAGGACTATAAACGATTTCACCTGCGGGTCGAAGAGGGAATCGACGCAAAAAGGTCGAGGGACTGTAAGCCTCGGATAAATTATGTCTCGTGGCTTTGCTAGTCGTATCACTTCCTTTGTGCGAACTCTGTAGTTTGACCAACTATGAATTCAACTATTTCTTGTGATTTTTTCATAGATATCTTCCATCCATTATTAAAAAAGCAGTATGTAAGGTAATGTATTCCAAAAAGTTATAAATTTTGCATATATTTCTTATATAATTTAGAGAAAATATATGACGAATGTATGGAAATCAATGGGAGCATACATAAATGGTAGTATGTAGTTGAAACACCAAAATGTTATACATATATGTTACATATATTATTTTCACATGGGATCGTCTATATTAAATTTCGATCGGAAACAAAAAACTGTCGTATAATTGCGTCTAAACGCATAAGAATAAATACAAAGTAGCGATCCAGAACAGAAAATGGTTCGACTCGAACTACTTTTTTTTCCATTTAATGGTCACACGGTTTCTGCCTCACATAATACAATACCGAATGGCTGAAATAGCGAATTCCATAATGATCGCCATTCTAAATTCAGACGTTCATTATTTTGAAATTCTCTATATTTGCCACTAACTATTTTGGTCATCCGCCATTTTGATCCCCATCCATCATTGCAATTTTCAGGTTATCGCATATTTCTACGCGCAGTGTAACGATTCAGATGCGCATGGGACAAAACACTAGAATGCCGGAATATTTAACGATTGCCAAACTGAATATAGCGAAAATTCCCATATTATTCTCTCCGTCTATTATTTAATTGAGAAGGATTGATGAAAAGAATAGGAAACCGTAATTGATAAAACATATTTTGAAGACATAATTGCGAGAGTTAATAATTATTGTCGAGTGTCACAATTGACGGATACATCGTCTGCACACATCAGAAGAATGAGAAGCGTTCTCAACGCAGGCTACAAAGAGCGAGCGAGAGAGAAAGAGAGAGAGAGAGCGAGCGAGAGAGAAAGAGAGAGAGAGAGAGAGAGCGAGCGAGCGAGAGAGAAGAAAAAGAAAGATACTAGAAGCAGTGGTCTTCGCGGAAGCAACGTAACAAGAATGCAGTCTTGTCATCGAGTTGCTGACGTACGGTACATTGGACCGAGAGGAGAGGAGAGGATCACATGGGTGCGAGTGGAGCACCGCCGACGTCGTTGTCATACACCGTCGCGTTTTCGTCGGCCTCTTCTTCCCGTGAGTGTCTACTCTTCGTTCTATACACTCTCTAAGTATATATCTAACTCGCCGGAGCAAAGAGCGCGCTCTCGTCGCTCCAATGGAGACACACACGTGTCCCTCTTCGCGAACTTGGCAATTTTATGCGTTCGAGCGCAGTTCCACAACAGTTCAACTCTCGCGTCTAGTACACATTCTTCTCTAGCGTACCGCCCAGCAGACATTCCACGACGCGTGCTAATAGTCGCTAATGATAAATCCTCCTTTTTTTTTTACATATATCTTGCTACTCCTTTCATTTTTATCATCTGTCGGTTTCTTTATGGTCTTTAGAATGATCTTTGGAATTCGATAATTTTCGTGTATGGTAAAGTTTTATCGCGTAGAATTACGTTTAAAAAACCGAGGTCAACTAGCCGTCCATGTGATTATGATTTATCACCTCAAAAAATGCAATATTGACACAGAAAAATTAGGGTATCCCAAAAAAAAAAAAAAATTCCTTGGCCGTTAATGGCAAAGTTGAAATGTTCGCGTAAAATACATTTTGCTGGAAGGCTTGCAGGAGAAAGCAATACTCTAGAAATTTTTTATAACTTTTCCTCTTTCGTTTCTGAATTTTTAAATAGTTTTTTTCTAGAAAAAAAAAAAATAGAAGCAAAATCCGGCTCACTTTGGTTTTAGGCTCAAAATTTTTGTTATTTCCTGCAGAATTTTTCAGATATTTATATTTGGGCTAATGCAATATTTATCTCTGATTAGGATTAGCAGACCTAATCGCTTCCTAACCGATTACCAAGCGTAATTCATTGATTCCTAAATGATCAAAAAACTCAATAGTCGATTGGTAATTGTAATTATTCGAGAAAAAAAATTATCGAATTTCGACGAATCGAATGGCAATTTTGCATAATTAAAACCGGATCGTTACTTGTGTTGTCTTTATTAAAATCATATACGTTAAGTATAGGTCTATGCCTCTTATGTCGCTCTATATGAGACGATACGCCGTCTTATTTTAATATCAACTGAAACCTGATTCCAACTATGATTAATAGCTAATAAAAATGTACGATAAATACTATAATGATATATTCTCCTGATAAAGCTCGAGGAATTTAAATGCTCGTTGTCGTCGCGGAATGAGATTCTTGTTTTGTTTTCTCATTACAGTGTATAGACGATATCTCTTTAATGGCACTGGTGTAATTATGTATGGGGCATTTTATGTGGAATTTAACGATTTGAAATTATTAAACAGAACGTTTACCTTCAGAGAAGAAATAATGATATATTATTGATACAATACAATAAAATACAATCTTACTTCAATATTCACTGGTATCCACAATAATTCTGTAGTATTTCGTAATAGTTTTTTCATCGCCTCATTGAATTTTTTGTCATAAACATAAAATCCACATTTGGATCAATGTCATTTATCTGAATAATATAAATGCGTTGCTGCTTGACTTGGATGACGATTCACACTCGAAGATTAAATTCCGCACACACTCATTAGTGTATTATTAATTAAAGTCACATGTTTTTATATAATCAGCTACTAACGACAGTCCAACTGGCCTGCAATCACGTACTAATGATTAATCACGCTCGCAGAATGTACATAATATTACATATCACGTTTAGCTCATCTATCTAAAACTAGTCCAAGTCTTCTTTGGTGATTAGAGGAAACTTTGATGAACAAGAAAAGAAAAAATAATTAATATCAGTTGAGATATGCGTCAGCGGTTCAAACGTCACTATGACTCACGATTTAGGTGGAGAAAAAAATTAAGAGTTTTCAGCTAGATGATACTAATAACAGCGATGAAACATTTTCATTGTACGTTACGAAATGATCACTCTTGGTTGTGTTACAAGTGGGATCACGCTTTTTGGTTATTTAATATACGACGGCTCTCTTTTAAATTGCGCAACGTGTTTGTCGAGACCTTAAGAGGGAGCGAGGCATCAAGTTTATTGGGTCAGTAATATAAGACGAATATACCGCATATATTTTCTCCCCTCTCTTGGCCACTTCGCATTCCACGAACATCTGCCGAAACAAAAGGAACGTGTTTAACCGACTCAAGAGTCTTTCAACATCTAATTTCCAGGAGTTTTATTTATCCGAGCTGATTTCACCACACGATTAGCTGAAGTTGCTTTATTTTTGTTAATATTCCATTTTGAGGGATCAAAGATTTTTTTTCAATTCAAATTAAAATATTGGTCAAGATGAATTCGATACGTTTAATTCGTGTGAAATAAACAAATAGTTTTATGAGAGACACCAATTTTTTTAAATTAGAATTTTTAAAAAGGAGCATTAATTGGACCAACTCTAAAAAGTACTGGAAAAAATTTTCCGACTTTTTGTATTCAATTTTTTCGCGATTTTTCAAAGCTAACATATTTTTCCCAAATTAAAAAATCTGAAAAAATTCTCAACAATTCTGCATGAAATAAAAAAATGTTTGAGCCTAAAAACAAAGTGGGCCGGGTTTCGCTTCAATTTTTTTTTCTATAAAAAACTATTCCAAAGTTTAGAAACGAATTAGGAAAAGTTATCAAATTTTTCTAAAATATTGCTACTACTGCTAAAACTGGACAGTAATTTTTTCTAAGCCAAAAGGTGTCAATTTTTTGTTAATTGTAGTCCATTCCGGTTTTTCAGGAGCTTCATGATAATTGTTACGCAAATAGTGATAAAAATAATTATAAAAAATACGCAAACTAATAATTTGTTACTCTTTAGAGAAAGTTAAGAGGAACATTAATAAATAGGGTATTACAGCTGTTTGATACTGCGACCTACGTGTATTCCCATTCTCGTCATTACCATACAATGCAATCTCTCATCGCAACCGCGGGGGTGTCCGGCAATTCATACAATAATGCATTTATATTGATCTTAAATGTAGCCATTTACCGGGGCTTGGTTACTTCCGGTCGATATGCTGTATGTGTGTATATGCATCATGATCAGCCCTCTTCTCATTGTTTCCGGCATGCTTATCGCTCGTTGCAAACATAACAACAACATTATTATCGAATGGAGAGAAGAAAAAATAGTTTGACTGAAGCAAAAGATTTCCTCCCCCGCAAATGTTTTTTCATGCCTGAAAAAAATCATGCATCGAATGGAGAGAAGAAAAAATAGTTTGACCGAAGCACAAGATTTCCTCCCCCGCAAATATTTTTTCATGCCTGAAAAAATCGTGCGCCCATAACGCTAATTTTTTCATAGATGCACATCATATTAAGGATGCGAATGTGAAATTTTTTAAATAAATGAACAACTTTATTTCCATGATAACAATAAATTATACTTTATTCGATAAAATAGTAGGATGAGGGCTGAAGGACCCAGGTCGATGGCCCATTGGCAATATGGCTTTGCCAAAATTATTATATCGAATCTCTCCTAATTACTATTATAACTTTCTGAATGTATTGTCAATAAATAACGATTACTACTACTACTAGTAGGATGAAATGATATCGTCCGTCAGAGAAATTTTTTAATTGAAATCATCGTTGACAATCTTAAGTTTTATCTTGTTATAATTTTTTTGCACAGACGCTAGTTTACAAGTTACATAAAAGATCAAAATAAACGATAATTATTTTCAACCATGATGTCCAGTAAAAGATCCGTACGAAATTCAAGGACTTTTAAGGAAATTTTTAGAAAATTTGAAGACCATTTTCAGAAAATTTTGAGACCATTTTCAGAAAATTTTGACAACACTTTTTGCAAATTTCAAGAATCCTTTCAGAAAATTTCAGAGACCCTTCCAGGATGTTTTAGTATATTAATAAAAGGAGAAAAATACGTTTAACGAGAAATATAACACATGTAATTTTTAGCGGAACTGAGGTCCATATTTTTTAATTTATCTTTTTAAATTAAATTTTAGAGGTTATGAAGAATTCAAGGACACTCAAGGATTTCAAGGACCACTGAACATCATGTCAATATTTTTTAACAGCCAAAATATGTTTCTAGAAAAATCTTTTAAAAAATGAGAATACTTTAATCAGTTGGAAGAACATTAAAAAAAATAATTTAGATTTTTTTTCGTCATGAGAAATCTTGGTGGTCGAGTTGACGTGTTTTACCTCATATAAAAGTCCAGATAGACTTTCAGGGGCAACGGAAATGGGACTAATTTTTAGAATATTTTGTCAACGAAGGGGCAACATCATCGTAGGGTCGTGATCCCTACGTGCTTTGAAGAAAGTGTAAGGGGCTTAGAATTCAGACCCAAGGATTTTTTTCTCTTCTTTCCCAGTTGAAAATCGTCCGGTGTCCCACGGGACGGCTGTGTACTATTTACATAAGTTTTTATCATCGATTGTACCAAGAATGAGAGGAGCACCTGCAGCTCAATGACCCGAAGAATAAGAAACGGATGCGAGAGGACCACACACACCGAAGACGTCAGTAATAATACTCCGAATATTATATTCCTCTTCTCGGTGCACGTCTCGACCACGAAACTTTGCGGTTATTACAACGACTGGTGTAATAACACAACCACAGTACACTGTAAAAAAGATCCACTTGAAATTTAATGTATCGGTACAGGAAGTTATTATGCATAAACTGGTGTAATAAATTTTCTACACAAGTCAGATGTAAAAGTCAAGTACAGTAATTTTAATAATTTAAATTTAATTAAATTTAATGTAAAAGTACATTACATTCCATAATCCGCTGTAATTTTACTACAAATTTACATAAATTTTATGTTACAATTAGGATTAAATTAAATTTACGATTTTATGCTTAAAAACTTACAGTTTTTTTAACAATGTATATGTCCGACTAATGTCGCAATTATTGGCACTCCATGAATTAAAAAATTGTGAATTAATTTTAAAAAATCAAGACTTTTCTTCAACCAATTTATTTCTTACCTATTTTTTCTAATTTTCGCTTGCATTTAAAAAAAAAGATTTTTGTTAAACAAATAATAATTTCGGTTTTAAATCAATATTTTTCATGGGCCTGGAAAACGCCAGTATTTACATTTCTCTTTTAAATGTATTATTACATGAACAAATGTGCGTTGTGCTGCCAATAACTGCACCTTTTGCCTCTCAACAATAATTTATCTGAGGATTATATTGGTTGCATGCAAGTCAGAAAAAAAAATTATAAAAAAATTATAAAAGGGATGACACGCAAGCCAAACTCGTTGTTGAATTTCCGAGAAACATTTTTTACGAGTTACCGTATATTTTACCATCGAATTCGTTGGGAGATATTCTTAGGTCGAAGGAAATTGCGAAAGCTGGTGTGTATGTGTATGTACGTATGTATTACATGGGGCACGTACATATGACATAGCTCTAGGCCAGTCTTAAAGCCTCGAACGAGTTTCTCGAGGGTGTTGGACGACGGATTTAGAGTTTCCGCCGAGTGGGCAGCGCGCGAATGTTTGTTCTCTACTCGAGACACACAGAAGAGTAAGAGAACCGAGTGAGCGCCGTGGGCGAGACGACTCTTCGTAGTGCGTTGGTCACTCTTCAACAGTCGAATACACGAAAGCCGAAGTCGTAACGGAAGGAAAACGATATTATTACTGAAATACAACGACTATGACGGATTGAAAAAAATGAAACAACACAAATTTTCGTCATTCGCTATTTTCATCCCCAACCCAAAAGTTGTCAATTTTTTGTTAATCGTAGTCCATTTCGTTTTTTCGTAGTGCGTTGGTCACTCTTCAACAGACGAATACACAAAAGCCGAAGTCGTAACGGAAGGAAAACGATATTATTACTGAAATACAACGACGATGAAGGATAGAAAAAAATTAAACAACAAAAATTTTCGTCATTCGCTATTTTCATCCCCAACCTAAAAGTTATCAATTTTTTGTTTATTGTAGTCCATTTCGTTTTTTCGTAGTGCCTTGGTTACTCTTCAACAGTCGAATACACCAAAGCCGAAGTCGTAACGGAAGGAAAACGATATTATTACTGAAATACACCGACGATGACGGATAGAAAAAAATGAAACAACAAAAACTTTGGTCATTCGCGGTCATAGATTTCCCATTTGATTGACACGTAGATGAACGCGACTCTGAATAAATTCATGTCCGTAAATTACGGATACGATATATTGACGTTCGCGTATCTTATTTCGTTATCTTCAGATCATTGGGAATAGAAAAAGTACTTACAAATTTTTCATTTAAATCGATAGTTTTCTAGTTATGAATTTTTGAAGCTCAGAATATCACCCTCTCCGCCCTGTAAGATCAGTTTTAATTGAAATTTCAAGTTTGAGGTCAATTCCGAAGCCATTGCGTATCGTGAAGTTTAATTACAAATGAAATTTCATTCAACTCTTAAACGTTTCAAATTTCTTGTAAATACAAAAGAAATGATGAATTAGATCGTATATTTAAGAGAAAAATAAAAAAATTCATCAGCTTTGTTCAAAACGTTTGATAAACCTGTCGAATTTTGCCAAAAATCGGGAAGTTCAACAAAACATCAAAATATTAAAAAAAAAAAAGAAAAAAATTATAAAGCGTCCGAAATTTTTTTTACACTCAGTCACAAATTTTACAAATAATGTCAAAAATGGAATTCAAAATTATAGCTAAAAAAATTTACATATAAAGCATACTCAAGTGTCTGAAGCAGCCCTTCCTTTCCACAGCAACGAAAGCGAACATGCGAAGGGATAGATAGAGAGAGAAAGAGAGAGTGAGAGACGTTAGAAATCACAGTGTGCGTGTCTGGTCATCCAGGATGGCCCTACGGGACTTGTAGGGCCGCCGAAGAAGCGTCGGGAATCGAGACACCGCGAAGAATGCGGCGAAGTCTCGTGTTGGTGGAGGGGGATAAAGGGACGGGATTCCTGGGGTTTCTCGGGCACCCCGTGGCTCGTCTCGTCTCTCGCTATCCTCGTAAGGCTGAGTAAGCGCACGAGCTCCCAGTATATATACATAACCGCACTGGCATATTCGCCTCTCGCTCTAAACTCCAGGAAAAAGGCGTCGAGCCAAAATAAACTCGAGAAAGAGGAGGCAGCGCCGGTTTCGCTGCTGTGTCATGAGATGGTTTCCGTACGCGCACCTCTTTCTACTCTGCATCTACGTTGTATACACTATCCTACAGTCTATAACAACTTCACGCGGCCGAACGTTGCTCTCACTTTTTCTAAATCTATTATGAACGTAATATTCCAACAAAAATATACTGCGGAATACATTTCATGTCACCGACAAATGTGACTTCGGCAGTCTGAAGAGGAAGCCGCATTTCTTATGGACGTAAATTGGATATGTGATATCGCTTAGCGCACACTAATGCATTTTGTACTCACTGTTGGAAAAAAAAACTTTGCAAATTGCTAATTATTTTTCGATTTTTACAATATTACACCTCTATGAGAAAGTATGTTAATTTATTTTGGCTTCTTCATAGACAAGCTTTGGAAAAATCGAAAAATAATGAGGAAGCAATGTGCAAGGTTCTACTTTGCATCTTTATTTGAATTTTATTTCCCGTAGGCATAATAAAATAAAAAGACACTGTCAAAGAATTGGTATGTACAACGAAATGAGGACCAGCCGGTTTTCCATGTGAGTGGCGACAATCTGGCAATGCAGAGGCAGAGAGCAGTTTAATTTTAAACCATTATCGCAATTGCCAGGAATAGAACCCAAGAGAGCAAAAGAGAAGTCTCGTAGCAACAAGCCATGAGTCGCTCGACTCCAAAACTTTTTCAATCGACATTATCGTTATTATGAAAATGACAATAACAATAATATAAAAGCTACTATTTTTTGCGGTTGTCAGTCGTGCAATTTCACGGTCGATTTACGTCTCGATTGATACGATATTTGGGCCATTTGTGGGTGACCCGGTGTGCAGACACACGCCACTAGC
Source organism: Tromatobia lineatoria (assembly GCA_949699805.1). NCBI lineage: Eukaryota > Metazoa > Arthropoda > Insecta > Hymenoptera > Ichneumonidae > Tromatobia > Tromatobia lineatoria. The sequence goes on from OX453052.1 coordinate 1,658,471, forward strand.
CAGCTGCCATCTACGAGGTCGTTTCCTATCGCGAGTTTGTCCCATTCATATACGCCCCCACGTTTTCTCTACTCTACTCTGTTGCCTCTCGACGTCTAATGCTCTATATAGTACCTATATACGGCACAGTGCCGCTGTCGGTGCGTTGATGTATCGCGAGACATCAGCCAGAGGCTCGCGTAGGGTTCACTCGATTGATTGAAATTGTTTCCCCCTCCTTGTCATCGTCGTCTGCTGCGTCGAACACGTGGCACAGTCGCTGGCCTCTTAAGGATGTATGATACGTACAGTCCCGCCAAAAGTGAGTTTCAAAGACCATTTCGATCACTTCCCGATGGGATAAAAATTGGAAAAAAGTAATGCATAGAAAAAGTGCTGAAAAGATTGGTTTTTGCATAATAATATAAAAATCGGAAAAAAATAATGCATAGAAAACGTACTGAAAAGATTGATTTCGTATAATAATAATCCCAAAATGTTATTGGCAAATTGGTGAAAAAAACAATTGTTCAACAAACAATCAGTCAACCTAATTTTTTTTCTAATGAAAATGATGTTAATTTATTTGAATGCATACGAATTTTTTCAGATTTGTTTCTTTATTTTGATTTTAATTTATTTTATTTTCAAAAACGTGCGCGATATAACGAATTTTGGATATGTGTTCGGCATAAAACCATCTACTACACTCAACCAGCCATTAAATAAATTATTTATTTTTATGGCTGGACTAATAGGACTCTGTTCAATCGAAATAGTCTCTATTTGATCTAAATAAAATTTCATCTGATCGAAATAGCCTCTATTTGATCTAAATAAAATTTCATCTGATCGAAATAGACTCTTTTTTATGAAAACAAAATTTTATTCATTCAAACACCCCATTATTGATTTGAATAAATTCTTCAGGCCAATTTCTCTGTGTGTAGAAACTAAAAAATAATAAAGAAGCAATTTGAAGGTACTTTGCAGACTTGTCAACTTGTGTGCCAATAGCTGTGCAGTTTTGGCAACTGAACATCGTCGTTTGGATGCCAATCGCCCAACGAATTATCGTCCATTGGTTCGTTTCGCCAGCAACGAGTGCTTCGTGCTGGCTGGTCAAGCTGCTGTTATTGCTGTTACGAACCTACCGGCCATTTAACTCTCGCATACCGGGTGTCTTGCGGAAAAGAGCCAACGAAAAAGTCCTATTCCGCAGTTTAATCGCTGCGCAAGCGAAATTCCCGATCTTACGCGACGATAAGTAGAGTCACGAGTGCATAGCTAGTATTGAGTGTCGTTTCGACCCATTAGTTTATTCCCGAAGACAGTTTTCTTCTCGGATATCCAACGTGCAGTGATAATAATTTTAAAAATACCACAATCAGGGAAATCGTCACTGTATAATGTAACTACTATTATTATCTTTAGTTCAAGCAACTTTTTCCATAGCTATGCTTACTATAAAAATAATTATCTTAATTATTTGGCAATTATAGTAACTATTTCATAGTTGTTATAACTATAAATAAATCTGTTGGAGGAACTAAAAATGGATAGTTGTCAGTTTATAGTTACTAATACTATAATTTACTCTCAGTGCATTTTCGTTTATTCAATTTATTCATCAAAGTTCACACTTTTCAATCAACAGCCGAGAGATTAAAAAAAAAAAAAAAATTGGGCCACCTTAATAGACATACACGCACACAAACATTTTTGTAACCACCTTGTTTGACATTTTAAACCATTCCAAATATCCACTCATCAAAAGCGTGAAAAAAATATGTTTGCAAAAATGAAATGTGTTCTACGTAAGTTAAAAAAAAAAATGCTTTTGGGAACGAAGGAACATTCTTCGAAACTGCATTGTCATTTATTCTGTATCTCTTTGTGCTTGTTATCTATTCTGAGAATTTTATCTCACGTATAGATCCAGCTTTAATCTTTATTCTTAGCATAACTAAGGTCCAGACGAAGGCCCTCCCGGTCACACCGCTGCCACCTCCTCCTCAATGTCCTCGTCGCGATGGCGAAACTAGTTCGGCCATCCAGTTTTTCCACTCTCGTGAGCTTCGCCATAAGCTGCTGCGCCGCAGCAGCAGCAGCAACGACTCCGCACCAGCAGTAACAGCATCTCTTTCGTTTATCGCGTGTTTCAGCGACACACGAATCCCCCAACTTGTTGCTGCTACCGCTGTGAACCCCCGCTATGCTTCACCCCGACTTTGACGTTATCTTTGCTCTGTTATCTCTAATTCTATTTATCTTGACAATATACGTGGGATTTAACATGACTTCATTCAAGAAAATTTCGGGTATTTCGGGTAAATTTCGGGCTCAATTCGTATTTCCAATCAGTTCTAAATCACAAATTTTCATTGCCTCAAATTAATCCTTAAATTCGATTTTTTAAAAAGAGTAATTAACGATTCTTTTAATTCGCAAGGGTTTTTGAGTTTTTAACTGAATTTATTCTCTAAAATATTTAGGGGACAATTTACATTTTCTTAAATTTTCTCAAATTTCATTAAATTAATCTATGACTATGACCAAAAAGTGACTTGTGAAGAATAATTCGTTTTCAATATATGACATTCGCAGCGACGTTTTATTTTCATTTAGGTTCTTTTTATTGTCTCTGTAATTTTTATATTTTACAGTGATATCTACAGAATTGATCGAGAAATTGGCACAGTCGTCAAAATATTTGAAGAAAAAACAAAATTAATAAACAAATCGTCCGAGAAATTTATCTAGAATTAATATTGACTCAAGTAAAACTTGACAGAAAACAAAAACAGGTTGAAAATAATGAAAAAAACATGTACACATTCGCACGGAAGAATGTACCTGCTCATGATCTTGATTGACTATTCTGTATTACCTCAGATTCATCTCAAAATCGAACTTTCAAAAAAGAATAAAAGTCGATTCTTTTAATCTGCAAAACTGTCATAGTCAAACCTTAAACCGAATGAATTCTTAAAAATATTTAGGTTAAAATTTGTGTTCAACTTATCATTGTAAAGTGTGCAGCATCCATTGTTTTTAATATATGAAATCCGAAGCCACGGTTTATTTTTATTCGGGTTTTCTTCCCTCGGAAATTTTTATATTCCACAATAATATCTGACCAATCTATAGATAAATTCGCTTAGTCCGTAAAAATCTTCGATGAAAAACAAGTTCAAAAGACAAATTGTCTGCGAAATATATGTAAAATTAACATTGAATAAAGTAAAAGTTGAGAGAACAGAAAAATCGGTTGAAAGTAAGAGAAAACCGTCGACACACTTGAACAAAAGAATGAACCTGCTCAACCAAGGTAAAACTCACCGAGATCTTCGACAAGTCGAAGCATAACACCGCCGATGTGTAGTTCTCCTTTGACCCGAAGGCTCCTCTCGACCTGTAGATCGGTAACATAGACGCGCAGCACCCAGCTTCCATCCACCTCATGACCGTCGGAATACATTTTCGCTCCTCTTCCTTATTATCCACAATAAAAAGAAAATAATCCGAGCGTTTCTCTTGCAAAAAAAAACCGGTCGCTGTTCAAAGGCGATCGGCAAAACAAATACCGATCTTCGCGCACTAAACACAGACAAATTCCTCGTTCGTTATATCCACACGCGCACGAAAAACATCGTTAAAAAATTGCCCTATTAACACTCAAACGATATTCGAATGTATTCGAATATACCGATCCCAAGTGAAGTCTTTGGCTTAGCGTCACACTGTTGATTAATCGATCGATACGCAACGATCCAATGATAAAAGGAGTCGATATCGAGACTCGAAACACTTGTCGACGTAAGAGGCTACGAATTCCACTCTTATAAGCCGCTAACCACGACTAATGCCGTTATGGATAGAGTACAGCTCGCTTATCACTAGTTATACTACTCGACGTGACACTGTGTTCGCTGGCAAAAGTGAATAAAAAGAGAGGTTTGAAATAAGAAAGAAATAGACACAAGGAAGCTTAAGATTTGCCGATATGCAGCGCCCGGTGCGGCCGAAGGAATAAAATACTCGTGGCGATTTCGTGAGAGAGGCGCTCTCGTATCTTATGGTACGACACCACCGTCAGAGCCGCTACTGAATGCTGCTCCGCTTCTCGCTGTGCCCCTTACTGCCTTATTCGCACGCTCTCTCTTTCTCTCTTTCAGCGCTCCTCCACTAACTCCCGACGCTCTTTTACCGAGAATAGAAGCATTTACAAGCGACGCGCGCTCGGTTGAAGAACGAATGCGCGCGCAACGCGCCACCTCCACCAGACATCGTCGTCGTCGGCTTGCTTCAGACTTTCCGACACCCTCGCTTTACTCGAAGGTACCACTCGTTTACTCAGATCCAGCGATTTGACGTCACCTAAAACGATTAATAAAAACAAAAAAATTCTGTAAATGATACACTTTTCTTTAGAAATCTTAAGGATGTATTATACGTACAGTCCCGCCAAAAGTGAGTTTCAGAGACAATTTCGATCACTTTCCGATGGGATTAAAATCGGAAAAAAATAATGCAGATAAAACGTGCTGAAAAAATTGATTTGGCATGATAATAATCCCAAAATATTATTAACCAATTGGTGAAATAAACAATTGCTCAACAAACAATCAGTCAACCTAACTTTTTTTCTAATGAAAATGATATGTTAATTTATTTGAATGCGTACGAATTTTTTCAGATTTTATTTATTTATTTTTATTTTTTTTATTTTGAAATATGCGCAGAATATAACAAATTTTGGATTTGCGTTTTGCAAAAAAATCTTGAGTGTAGTAGATGGTTTTTTGCCGAACACATATCTAAAATTCGTTATTTCGCGCGCATTTTTGAGAATATCTCTATTCTCAATGAATAATCGCTAACTCGAAAGGTTCCAATTTCCACTTTAGATGAAAAATTGATATACGTAAAATAAATTTTTGATTTGAAAAAAGTACGTCGTTAGAGCGAAGTAAAAACTTTAGGATGACGCTCATTCCATAAAAAGGAGATGTTACCGAGTTTGTTGAGTGAATATAACTGTTCTATCGTTTGCACAAATTAACAAACGCATTAAGAAAAGTCAAGTTAGCGCACATGTCAATAGTGTTATTACTAATGAGTTAATTTTGTAATACTAAAAATTTCATAAAAATTTTTACTTCGAATTTCAATAATTTTATTAAAAAGATAGTTAATTTTGATAAATTTACAGTATTTTCTTAACAGATAGTTGAACACGATGCATCGACAGAACTCTCATGAACGTTTCGTAGAAGAAGAGACATTTTTGTAAAACTCATTATATTCAGGAATACAAAATTGTTGCGAAAACGTTGTCACACGGCTCTTATATCATTTTCAAAAATATTAAGCAAGTTAATAGACTTTCAAAATAATTTTCAATATACAAACATTAATTTCATATACTATTAATGGACGATAAACTTGCATTTTTAACTAATATTGTCATTGAAATTGTACGCGAATCGTCGAAAACATGTATCTAAGCGTCACAGCGATTTTCCGTCGATTTGTCAAGAGTCAATTGTTTGAAAAATTTTCAAATCTCGGACTGACGAACGCGCACGATCTACCACGCACACCCGCATTGCCATTCGGCAAGCCCAACGCCATCTTAGTGGGCAAAATAGGAGTTAAATATCGTGTCTACCATATCGACCGACCAGAAAAAACTTTTCGTCTAGTTCGCTGCAAATCCGTGGGCAGCACGTGTCGAAACGTAGCCCAAAGCGATAAGAAACAATGGAAACCCTCCCAAGACTATTTCCGTCCACTACGCGATAAAAACAGCGATTCCCTGTTATGCGTAAAAGTGATAATAATACTTATCAATATCCGCCGTAATTCAACCACTTAACTATTTGCGTGTGTGACTTATCACCATATAATTTTGCGTTCATCCCGCGAAATATAGCGCAGCCAATCAGATGCATGTTTTTCGATCATGTTGGAAACTCGCCCATAAAGCCAATATTAACCGCATCATAACAATAACAATCGACTTACCCGGCTGTCTTCCGAGGCAGAATATAAACATAACTTACAGTTCAACCAAAACATTCTTAGCCTAATTGTTCGTCGTACTTTTTTGTTTGTTAATTGTGACAGCGTGTATAACTGATTCGAGTTCTTTATGAAGTCGTCGGTGGGTCAAGATGAATTCGATAAAAATATTCGCGGCTCTTTTGGAGAGCAGAAAGGCAAAATCCGCTTGGGGCGAAATGACATCCATTGTCAAAGACAGTCATCAATATTTTCAGAATATACCGGCTAGTGAGCGAGGTAAATAAAAATCTGTCATGCAGTTTCGTTTTTTTGTCGCTTTTCCTTTATTTCACAGTGAAATTCACATATTCTCTCGTAGGATTGGTCCTCAATGTTCTTTTTAATGAAAGAACTGGAATACTGACCTTTATCAGGCAAACTATTGAAGAACCTTACATAGACAAGCATTTGGAAGGAACAATAATCCAGATGTTCCAGTTTTTGATATTCATCATGAATGAATTTTCTGATGTTTATTCTCCTCATATAAAAGCTACGCAAGTAAGGACTCATAGTTTTTTCATAAAATAAAAGCTATTGTAAGTGAATATTAAGATTGGAAATAAATTCCTCCAAGTTCAAACTTAAGTTTCATTTTCAACTGTTTTCTGTAATAAAAGTTTGAGTAAAAAATTAAGATATAACGGTAATATAGTGGCGCATTGGTTTGTGTGTCATTTTCTGAGCGGAAGGGAATTTTTTGAGTGTCTAATGTATTCTTATAGGATAGAAGCTCAGTAAAAATAGAGTCGGCTGCATTGGCCATTTTTTTTACCATTTTGCTGAGTGCTGATGCAAATGCGATACAGTAGTGCATTTAAAAACCCGAATAAGGACTGCGGAAAAAATATCCAAGTAAAAAAAATGAAAATAAAACATGTGTTTGATTTGTAACCCTTTATTTCAGGATGTCTGTACGCTTGTGCTGACAATTAAAGCTTCTTACTTTCTGAAATCAGCAGCAGCCAAAGCTTTCATATTACTGATACAGATCTTTGCTTCTTATGGATTAGACTTCAATGATACAATCACAGAATGGGTGAAGAAGTTCAAATTCTATAATTTATCAGGTAAAACAAGAGAAGCTGCTTATTTCTGTGCTCATTTTATTGTTAACCATTATAACAAAGAGCCTTTGAAGTTGAAGGCCAAAAGTTGTTTTTCCAACTGTGGACCTTTAACTATACGCATGTACTGTGAATTTTCTACATTTGAAACAATAACATATTAAAAATTAGGAATGTCAATGATTTATTAAAGTCAGTAGCAAATTTTTATTCAGTGAAGCAAAATGCACATATATGAATTTTTTTTTTTTTATCTTTGGACATTTTGGCTAAAAATGTAAAGTTTCACTTAAATTATATGAAGTGCAGTGAAAGACCTGAAAGAAACGGATTATTTTACATTTTCACTTGAATTTTCAAGAAAATCCGTAAATTCTATTAAAATCTCTGAAAAAAGCTACATTTTCAAAAATTCCAAAGTCGAAAAAAAAAAAAAAAATCTTTCTATTGAATTTGGTTATTTTAGAAAGACGTTTGCTTCTGGAGGTCATCACCGCGATCTCCAGATATTTTCCCCAAACACCGGCGTTTACTCGCTACGCAAAAGCCATTCGTCTTCAGATAATCGCTGACATCGCGTTGACGGTAAAAAATCGACTGCGAATAGCGCCCAAATGCAAATTATGATACGTTTGTTACGTCCTGGATGAACGAGAATTTGGAGTTTTGCTGGTTGATTAATAATTTAATCTAATATTTCAAATTATCGCGCCCAAAACATTGATCATTCAATTAATTCAACATAAGATTTGTTGGATATTATTATAACATTATAGACCATTATTAGCAAGAAATGTAATTTCACAGGCTACTTTAGCGTGTAGTATTCGCCACTCGAGCACGCGAACCCGATAATTACAATTCAACACATGATTAAAGACTAAAAATTAGTAGTTATGAAGGGAAGGAAGAAAGAAGGAAAGAAATTTGATGTACATAGTGACAATGATACTGACAGCGTATCGCACGCGCAGTCATCGAAATAGCAGCACAGGAGGAGTTATTGAGCTGATATGAATTCACGAAAATTTAATATTAATGTCCGGTAAAATTGAAATGTCAACGTGCGGACAACTGTCTGGTTTTTGTATGCAAAATGCTAATAAAAAGACAAATACCAATAATTAATAAGCATATCGGCAATTGATAAGCAACAATTGATGAGAATACTGAACTTGATGTGCTACACGTTTTTATCGTTCGCTCTCGCTTCACTGTGATCGCCAATGGCGTTTTCTGACTCGCTTTCACAGCGACTCGATCGTTATAGCACATCAGCTTAGAGTAGATAAAAATAATTGAAAAAAGAAGATGAAGAATAGCCAGGACGTAACAACGCTTAAAAATCTTACTGTCTCGTAGTGCGATGGAACGAAAACGATGAGCATTCTCGGGATGATGAAATATATCGAAGCAACGAACAATATACTGTACAACTTTCCTCCGGATAACGAGGATATCGGCAAATCCAGCGGACCGGACAAATTGTACCAGAAATTTAAACATCTTTGCACCTCCGAAGAAAGTGCTTCGAACAAACAGCTAATGTCCACTCTTCTGAATTTACTTTCCGAACATTTGACTCTCTTCGGCGATTTCGTTTATGAAGACTACGAATTTTGGCACGAAAAGTTTCAATCTTTCGTGAAAAAACAATTGTATGGCGATGCGGCTATAAAAGCATTAAGGATTTATTACAGAACTATGGGCTGTGTTCTTGGAAAAAGAGATTCCGATGAGGACAAGAAAGTTTTTCTCGTGCGTATCGCCAATTGCAATTTTTATATTTAATTTCGAGTTTCCGGATTGCTGATAAATTATGTTATTATAGAATTTAAGAAACGCCTTTGAAGAAAGTCTTTCGGATCCAACACTTTCATCAACTGATCTGAGACTGACGGTCTATGGATTTAGTCAAATTATCGAAGCCTGCAGAAATTATTACGCTGACGCTGGAGTGGAAGAAATGTTTTCGTTGATAGCACATCGTACAATTCCTCGATATGCTCGGTATTTGATACTTTTATTATGTTTTAGCACTGGTATTTTGGAAAGAATGATGTAGACGCGAATTTTTGTTGTATGCATTCATAGAGAAGACGATGAGGCTGTGCATTTCGAAGAAATAGCCGATTACCAAGAGGCTCTGTCAAGAATAATTCGGTACATGCGGAATGTGACGATTGATCAAATTCACGCACTTACAACGCTATGTTCGTTACTGATCAAGCGCTTTCCCGAACTATCGCTTGCTGATCAAGAGTACGCGATCTCGTCTCTTAATCGAACACTCATCAACGTTAGATACACCAAGGAAATCCTCTATCAAGAGTTCATTTCGCATATCAGTAAATATCAACAATATTATCTATTCATATTTTTAATGTGTGCATTTTAAAATATTGGGTCCTTATTAGGGCGGGTAAAAAAAATCGATTATTATTTTTTTTAAATCTGACACACGAAAAATAGTCAACATCGTAAGTCCATTATCTTCAGTTGCTTAAAAATCATATTTCAAATCATAGAATTCCTGTGAATTTTTTTAGTTTGAAAACAATGGCGCTTTTGAAATTGACTTTTTGAGACTTGGAAAAAGTTAGATAGTTGTAAAAAAGAAAAACTGAAAAAAAAATCGAGACCCTCTTGAGCCAGAAACAAATTCATTGTAACAAATGATCAAAATTGAAGAGGGTTTAAATTTGACGTATAATGTCAAATTTACCGCACACACATACACAAACGCATAACATTTTTTCTATATCATTTTTCTCGATGTTAGGGTCCATTCTGAGTATTTTTACATGAAAATCTAGAAAACAATATTTTTGTGAAAACAAAGTTTCCTTTATGAGCAAAAGTACAATTTATTCGCGATTAAGTTGTACTGTGATATCTATGAAACTTTTCGACTAAAATATTACAGATATCTCTAAAATGCCTTAAAATTTTCGAAGTACAATCACCGTAAAAAAGGCCTAGAAATTAAGCACTTATTATAAACAAATTCATACTTTCTAATTGCAGTTCACGATGGCATCGTCTGGAGTTGTTCTCACATGCTTCTAATCGACGCCGAATTGAAGCGAGACGTAGAGAATTTATCAAAGCCCCCAATAACATACAAAGATTACGTTCCTCTGTGGGAAGGTCTTCTAAATCCTGCAAATTACGCGACAAGCGACCAAAACAGCGAAGCTCGTGCAGCAGCTTTGCGAAGAGTCGTCGACGAAACGATAACAACATGCATAACTCTGATGAATACGTTGAATATAAACGTGAAACCCAAAGAAAACAATGTCTTCTCAGACTTGAAAGTCTCTCAGACAGTCGAGAACGAATCGGATTTTCGTATTTTCCTAAACGTAGTCGATCTCTACGTCGAAATATTAGCAAACATCGAGCATTTCCTTTGGACAAACACTCTCCAAAAGGTTCTCTACGAAATCATCAAAAATTCCTACAAAAATCCTCTAATTTCCGGTTTTTACAAACTCGCAAATGTGGTACTAACTTCTTCAGGATATTTCGATTCCTCGAATGTCAACAATTTCAGTGGCGAGACTTTCAACCTCGTGATTCGATATTTGTGGAATACTCTCGATTCCGTTGCTCAATATCCTCAGGAGCTACAAATTTCCTGTCTACAACTTATTCTAAACGTGCCCGAAACATTCGTTAAGGGAATCGTCGATCGCGCAGCACCAGCTTTCGAAATTTCCTTCACGATTGGCCTGACTAATTACGAAGTCGCGACGAGTGCTCTGAACGCTTTGGAACGTTGGACGAAATGTCTTGGCAGCGATTGTCCCAAAGAGTTTATCAGAAAGCTCGTTCCCTGCCTCGAGAAATTTCTCCAAAGCGAAGAATGTTCGATGCAATTGTTGCACGACATTGAAGAGACAAAAAGAAGAACGGTAAAAAAAGCGACTTTGCTAAATGATGAATTGTCAGTCGGGGGATTTCAAAAAAGGATTCTCCTCTTTTTCGGCTCACTTGATAGTGATGTGATGCTCGAATTTATCCACGTAAGGGCTTTAAAAACCGGAGCAACTTGGAGCAAAAAAGATTTATTGAAATATTCGGTACCGTTTCCGGATATTAATTTGGAGATTTATTTGGACGCTATGTTGCCGAGAATAATTGAATTAGCGCTGAGCTCTGGCGATCCAATGACGCGAGTTAGAGCCAGCGAAGTTCTTCATACTCTTGTGGCTATCATGTTGGGCAGGCAAAATAGTGTCCCTATGTTGTCTTACGATCCCGATCGCTTCACGTCTCTGTACGAAATTCTTTGTCCCGCTTTGCTCCGACTTGGCTGCGATTCCGACAGCGTAATAATACAGATTTTTAACCCTTTGATGATGCAAATGACGCATTGGTTGAGCTCCCGACTTATGCTCGATTCCCGCGCGACAATCCATCTAGTTGACTCACTTTTTGATGGTCTTAGCGATGAAACTAATTCGTCGCTTCGCGATGCTTCTGGTATTTTTTTGGCGGAGTTTGTACATTGGTCGATAAAACAATCGAGCGACAGAAATCTTGCGCATCGTCCGACGAATATTTATCTGATTGTTCAACGGATTATTAATTTTGCACTGGATCCATCAGCAAATAAACGCGTCGCTGCGGCAATTGCTTTCAATCATCTCTACAAGATTTTGAGAGAAAATGAAGAGATTGTCGACAGATTTTGGTTTGAAATTTTGCACGCCTTCGTCAAGAGCCTCGAAGGATGTAATGACTCACGAATCCGTGATGCACTTCGACATGTGGAGAGAGTCTTGGTTGAAAGAAAACACATTTTTAACGAGGTAAGAATAATATGGTATTTTTACGATTGTTTTAATCATTCATTCTTATTTTACCAATCATTATTTTTATGTGCGGCAACCCATACGAATTTGACCTGGATCTAAACCTCGACCTGCCGGATCTGATCGATGATTTTTTATGTGGTTTTTACGGCTATAAAACAGAAGCAGAATTTTTTTCCAATTTTTCGTATCACAATTCCTTTAAAAAAAACAGTTTTGATCGTGTAATGTTTTCAAAAATAGTTTGCTATAATTGAAAATGATCAAGCCTAGACCTGAAGTGGAGTGTGCATTCGCTTTTTTATTATTTTTTTTTCGTGTACTAATGTTTTCGGAGAATTTCATGCTGACCATTTGTTGCCTTTTTGAAAAAATCTTTTTAATAGGCTTCCCATCAACACCGGGACTTTTGATAATCTTCGAATTTTTTTTTTTAAATCTTACTTCCTTTTAGAGCTGTGACAACAACTTTAAAAATCATCGACCTGAACCGAGAGGCCGAGGTTCAGACGCGGATCGAATTCGTGTGGATTGCACCATATACGATAATTTCATAAAATTATATATTACAGCTGAGTTCTCGAAGAATTCAACCTCCAGGATTTTCAGGAGTGCGAGCCGGAGATGCGGCTAAATGGTTACTCGAGCAATGCGGATCACGAGACCGAAACTGTAGGAAAGAATGTCTGAATTTGTTTTCAACTATTTCAGCGACAGTAGACGGAGCGACAAGTTCAAAAGCGGTGATATCCGATTATCTAAAGAGCGAAGGGCTTCAAGGCCTAAACAAAATTGTCCTTCGTGACTTGGACGAGAAATTTCCGACAATTTCCGTCGAGGGTCTAGAGGATTTCTTAAAAACTCTAGACCTTTATGTTTGGCTGTTACGCGAAAGTCTCATCGACATCGAAACACTTTTTTCCGAGCTAAATCCTTCGAGAAAAGTCATTTTCGAAGCAGTTGGAAATTTCGTTAGCAGTACACTATTGGATGCAGAGATTTTGGAAGAAAATCAGCCATCGATTCGTCCGCAAGAATACGTGAAGTTGAAAACGCTAAAATGCGAGATTCTACTTACGTTCTTTGATTTTATCCCTGTTCTGCTGGAGGTTAAAGCTATTAAGCAGGATTTTGTGCCGAACTATGTGTTCAATGACACGCTGTTCAAACTCGTGTCTGTTTGTCTTCTCGAACCGCACAAAGTCGGTTTCGATTCGAGCAATTTACAACTGACAGAAGAACTTCCGTTAAAATTGGAAACATTTCTGAACAGCGCGGTTCAAAAACTTCCAGAGCCGCTGGTGAATTCGATGAAGAACGTATTCGCAACTGATATTCATAGGTATGTAGCATTTATTTATATTACATTTATCATTGAATTCAAAAAGATTTTCGATGAACAATAAAAGCCTGCAAAGTAGAACCTTGCAAATTGCAAAAGTATGTTGAACGTCTTGCCTTCCTGATAGAGAAAAGTTTGTAAAACGCTAATAACTGTTACAGAATCAATTCAAATTTTTTGACCGTTCGATTTAATATTATATATAATAATTAAAAATTAGAATAATTAGAATCAATTGAAACGATTGCAGATTTTCGGGAGAATTATTTGAAGTTGACAAGATAAAATCGAAAGAAGTATCAATCAGTGGAAAAAGCATAAAAGGCCTAATTCTCCTGCACAAATGCAATCTTCTAAAACTGTGCATCGGCTGCAGCGAAATAACCGAAAATGCAGGTACCAAAATAACGCGAATTTTCAACGCTCTTAGCACCGAAGAGTTAGGAAAACAAAACGTCTGTTTCGAACCGAAACCCGAAGTAAAAACATACTTGCAACTTTTGATCGAACTTCTGCTACTCGAGTATGATACACAAACTATGAAAACTGTGATGCAGCTTCTCATAAACAAAGACACGCTCTTCAGATCTGATTTTACGACAGCGATGGCTCACGGAGAATATTTTCTGAGTGTCTTCAAGGACGTAGTTATCCGCGGTTGTCTTAAGGACATAGAAAAAACATTGGATCTACTGGAAATTTCGATCCTTGAAAATCCTGATGGAGTTTTGAGGATCACCGAAGCTCTGGTATTATATCTTCAGCGCCACAAGTCAGAATTTCCATGCATGCTCGATAAATCGGCCGATTTGGTGATGAAAAAATTCAGCATCTTCGAGAGAGCAGTCGTTAATCTCGAACATCGAAAAAACGTATTTCTGAAAATTTACGCAGTCGTCGTAAGACTAAAACGTTCGCCGTTCGTTCTCGACCAACGCGACGATATTTATCGTTGGCTTTTAACGCAGCTCATTGATTGTAACACATTCAAATACAAAATAAGACTTCTGCGAGATTTTCTCGTTTGCTTGACCAACGAAAGTTCCGAGGACAACCAGAATTTGACTTTGATTCTGAACAATCTTAAGAACGAGCGTAGAATCACTTGTTCCGATAATCTTCCGGAGAAAAAAATTGCAGCACCGGAAACTGTCGACTGCTACCAAACTTTGTTGAAATTGTTGCCGATTACAAAATCGTCGATCGTTTTCGACGCTGTCGTTAATTTTGCTCAAGGCGCTGGTAAACTACTGTGCGCGGACACAGTTAACGAATATTTGAAGCTCTATTTCAGCTGCATTCCAGCTGTGAACGTTTTGAAGTCTTTGGAACTCGCTTACACACGATTTTTAAATTCCACCGACATTGATGACAGATTCGACGTTTTGCGCTACTTTCTTTTGCCATCCTTCGCTCACTGTTGTCCCGAAACGATGGAGAAATTTTTTCAGCGCAACATCAAAGAGATTTACGCGTTAATAATGCAAAAGCCAACGGAAGTCCTCCACGACAGACAACAGCTTTTCGTTTCAAAGATCGGTTGCTACAATCTCGTGGAAATAATGTTTGGGAATCTTCCAAAAGACAGAATAGACTGCAATGAAAATCCTATAACGATCAATACGAAGAGCGAAGAAAATCCGGAAGAAAAATTCTCCAAACGTATTTTTCGTAGTACTTTGCCGATCCGACAGCTGAAAGCTCGGGAGGGCGACGATTTGGAACTTTTCAGACGCTTGCAATGCGCTGCTTATAACTGTTGTATAGCAATCGTTAGTATGGCGAAAGATGAGAGATTTTACGTAGCGGTTTTCGGGGAAAATCGAGAGAAACATCAATTAATTTGGGAAAACATCGTTGACGTTAAAAGACAATACGAACTGCGGCAGACTTCGAAAGAGTATCCAAAGGAGCGGAAGAAGCTTATAAACATACGTAAAAGCGATAAGGAAACGAAAAATCCTGACCATTATTCGTACATTAAAAGTTACGACCTCGCGACTTCGACACTCAGCGACAATATTTGCGCCTACGATCTGAACGCCGTCAATTTGTTGCCTCGCTTCGGTGGCTCTCAAAAAAACGAAACCATGTCGCTGACTCTGGAAGTCGACGATCTTAACGAGCATGAATGCATGGCATCCATTTGTGGGCTCTTAATTTACATGTTGAACAACGAAATTTCTCGGCCAACTGGCGGAAATGTTGCTGATACTCTTCCCAAGTGGATGTCGCAGTTTAGGAACTCTATGTTGTCTGAACACGCGAACGTTCGATTGTTTATGCTAAAAATTGTGCTGAACACACAAGCTGTCTTCAAACCTTATGCTGATTTCTTCCTGGAGCCGGTAATCAACACGATTTACTTGGCTCTGAAAAACGGGCCCTTGAATTATGTTATAACCGATGCGCTTGTCATGCTCGTCGATTGGCGCGACGTTTCCGTTCCCAAAAGCGAAAAAGGCAAGAATTTAGCACGATTAATGTTCTCATTTCTTCTGGAAAAGGGAACAGCAGCTCCTACGAAATATATCGTCAAATACAACATGGACATAATTGAAAAAATCGTCGATGCGTGGCACAATTGTCTTCAAGTTCCCGAAGGTTTAAAAATGAGGATGGATGCGATGGATCGCGTGGCTGTGCGTTTAATCCTCATTTTCCTCACAAATAAAATGGCTGGAATAATTATCAACCGAAACGACGTGTGGGAATATTTACAAAAGTGTTTGGTCGACTGGACTATCGAAGAGGAATCGGTTTTGCAAAGTTTCGAAGCCGTTGGTTTGATGCTTGAATATTCCGACGAAAATGTAGAGTTTAAAAACAAAATTTTTGAGATTTTGCGAAGCGTTTTTCGTAACATGCAGCTGCAAAATCCTGGAAGACTCGTAAAATGCGTTCACTCTTTGTGCAAAGCTTGTCCGGATTTGACTGAAGAATTCTTCCAGTTTGTCTCATCGAATCAGCAAAAAGTCAGCCACTTTCACATGGTTAAATGTTTGGAAGTCTTTTCGCTAATAATTCCGCGGCTAAGTCCTGAAAATATCGTCAAGGAGTTGAATTACATGCAATTCAACGGATTTCTCGAAAACAAAGTTCTGGCTTGTGAGAAAATTTGCCTGCAAATCGTCGGGCAACTTGTTGCCATACTCGAGGCGACATATTTGCTTCCTATGGTCCAATTAGTTTCTCTTTATTCAGATCACGAAATCCTCGATTACCGAAAAATCTGCTACGACGTGTCGATGAAACTGTATAAAAAATATTGCAATTGGGAGTCCCACGATATTGAAGTCATTGAGATTATGGATATTAGCAAAAAAATCCTTCTCTCGGGTCTTCTGGACCCCACAGATGACATGCAAAAGCTCGCTACAGATTTTTGGGACGATACAACGCAAATTAGAAGTAAGTGTTCCGAGAGATTGCTCGATATTCTCGACACTTACACTCCGGGAGTTGAGAAGAATTTTCTTCAAATAATGACTCTTATGCTTCTTCAACTCTCGAAAAAATCTGCGAGTTTCGACGACAAGATGTTCGCACAACCTCTGCACGATTGTAATTACGTAAATCACAATATCTCGGTTTCCTGGAGAACGCGAAATTTCGAGTCGCGAATCCCACTCTTTGCTCCTTCTATCATTGCTAATCAATGGAATCAGCGTTTAACTCAGTACAGTTACGCGATGGGATCTTCGTCATACGGTCAACAGACACAAGACGATTTTATGTTGAGAGCTACAAACGCGCCACAGTTCGAAGCGACTTTTCTCGGTGAACCTTCACATCTGGTAAATATGACAGAAGAAGGAATCTTCGCGGTGCCAAAAGTCCCGGAAATATCGAAGAACAAAGTATCCCGTAGATTTCTGGACAAATGGTCGGACAAAAAACCAAACGAACAAAAAGATCAAATGGCTAAGAATTTTGCAGCCGATGAATATCGACGAGAGTATCAGTCGAGACAGAGAACGAGTGTTAAACTCTACAGAAAGTACAGAATCGGAGATTTTCCGGACATTGAAATAAGCCACTCGACTTTATTGAGTCCCATGCAAGAACTCGTCAAGAAAGATGCAACGGTTTGCAAGAATTTGATCGTTTGCTTGATCCGATCGCTCATCGATCGTATCGGTGATACCAACAAATTTTACTGTCGCGATCTCTCAGCGAGATTGGTGAATATCTTGGAAAAAAGACGAAGAAATGGTGGAGTGATCTCTGCTATTTTCGAGATACTCTTCAACATTCCCGAACTTGAATTTCCCTGGGAAGTTGTGACGGAAGTTGCCAAAAACGACGGACTTTTCGCGCAAGGAGCTCTTCTGACAGAACGAAGTTTGATGATCTGTAGAAATGAAGTTTCTGAGCCGCCGGCAAAAAGATCAAGAATCGAAAATCCACTCGTAAACGAAAATAACGGTCGGTGGATTGCACTTGCTGAACTCTACGATTCGATGAACGAAGTTGACGTCGTTTTGAGTATTTTTCGAAGAGAAATATTCAGCAATGAACTGCAAATTGCTTCAGCATCGAGAGCAGCCGCTGATTGGGAAAACGCTGAAGTTGCATACAGACAAGCTTTTGAAAAGGAAACAAGTTCACAAATGAAGAATCACTGCTTGCAAGGAATGTTTGAGTGCATGAGTCGTTTATCAAAATGGAAAAAACTCGGAAGTGAAATTAATTCGAAAGTTAAACCGAATTTTGAAAGTCTCTTGGATGTCGATGATCCACACAATGATCCATGGATCGCTCCGTGGATCTTTCGCACTCAAGCTCACAGAGTTTTTGCGGATTCGGTTGACGACAATTTTTCAACTGCTTTGCAATCGTATCTCCAAGATGCTATTAAATGCCAACGGGTGAAAGAACTTTTCGGCGAAGAAACCGCTGTTATAGTGATTGAAAATGATCCTGAAATTTCTCGGGACTTTTTGAATGGATGTTCCGAGAAAATTAGAGAGGAATGGATTCGCTTAAGTCCCCTGGCAGTTCCATTGAGATCTGCAGCGATTGCTAAATTGCAGGGCATTCACGATATTGATTGTTATCTGAAAACGATCGAAAGTCCGGACATTGGTGAAAGCTCCAAAGCTTTGCTGAAATTCTGGCAAAATAGAGGACCGTCGATCAGCGACGATCTACTTTCCTGGGACAAACATTTGTCTTACCGGTCTCATTTCACTTCCTGTTTGATTGACAAAATAGAAAGCTCCGAAAGTCAAGAGAGCGTCGAAATCGTTAAAAAATGTCGCTCAGTAAGAGTAGAAGAGATATTGAAACTCGTAGACTGCGCTTTGAATCAGAGAAACAGTGTCGTTGCAAAGAAATATCTGAGAGTCATAGAACAGGACGTAGAAAAAATAGAAAACCAAGATCTGCATGACAAGTATGCGCTGAATGCCGTTAAATGCAAATATCTTAGCGCTGGAACGTTAAAAGATCCCCCAAAGAGCCTGAAATACTACGTAAACGCTTGGACAAAAGCTCACGAGATTCTCAACAGCGAGGACTTGAGCAACTCATCACAAATCGCCGTAAGACGAATCATCAGCAATATGGCAACTTCATTTGCAGATTTAGCGAAAAATCGAAAAGAATTTTTCGAAAGCTTAAGGTCTCAATCGACAATTGTTCAAGACATATTCACTGAACGTATTGACTTTGACGATGATATCGATTCTTTGAAATACTACAGTTTTTCGAACCTAAAAAAGTGTTGCGACGTTCCCTCGATAACTGGCGAATGTTATTTGAATTTAGCGAAATATTGCTACGAAAGAATAGCAACCAATTGTGACGCTGATTCCGAGATATCAAGAGAATTTGTACGATCGACTTTGAGAGCCATGCGTTTTGGTTCCGAGGAAGCTACACATTATTTCCCGTGTTTGTTAAAAGAAGATCTTCTCGCCGACGCAGAAACACAACAGATTTTCCTTGATGAAAGCTGCAAAGTCGAAACCTGGCGATTTCTTATTTGGCAGATGCAACTTCTGTCGCATCTTGGCACTTCGATCGGCAATCTTGTGTTACCGATTCTCAAGGAAATGATAAAAATTTACCCCAACGCTTTGGTGTACTCGCTGCGTTTGACTTTGGACACAAAACCTCATCTTCGCGTAGATCCTTCGATCCTTTCACTTACCGATCTTCTGAAGGGTAACAGTGAATTCAACAAATTTCTCGAAGCTATTCAATACGTCGTACAACCGGAATTGTATCTCGAATATCATCTCAATGAACTGGCTAAAAATTTGGCGCATGGAAAAGCGACGGTCGTTAACGATTTGATGGAAAAGGTTTATCCTACTAATGTTACTAACGGAAATTGCGCGATTCAAGGTGACATTTACAAAAACATAGCCCCTTACAAGAAAGTAATCGAAGAGTTTGCCGAAATGCCAGTCGAAGACATACAAAAGCGCGTTGTCGAACTTGTATGTCAATTGCGGCAATCACTGAACAAACGAAAAGACAAATCGGAACTTAAGGATTACAGTCCTTGGCTTCATGAATTTGTGGGTCGTGAAATCGAAGTTCCTGGCCAATACACTGGAGAAAGGAAACCAATGCCGGAATATCACGCCAGAATCGTTAAAATTAAATATGCGGTAAAAGTGATGAAGTCCAAGACGAGACCGATAAGAATAACGATGGTCGCGAGTAATGCGAAAGATTACCGATTTTTGGTGAAATTCGGTGACGATCTTCGTCTGGACCAACGAGTCGAGCAGGTCTTTGATGTTATGAACAAAACTTTGAAAGCTGATGTTCATTGCTCGCAACGACGATTGTCCATCGATACTTATCAAGTTTTTCCACTTTCGGGCTCACTGGGATTTTTACAGTGGGTCGACGGAACGATGACTCTAAGCGATTACGTCAATTTCTCGTTGGAAGGTCCTAAAAAAATGCAGCTTCAGCAAGTTCTCGGTGAATACATGGAATGGATTAAAAAAGCTGCACCTGGTCACGGTGAGAATAATGACAATAATATTTATTACACATTTTCACAAGAATACATTGAGGAACGAGTTGATTCACTACAACAAAATGTATTTAGCTGAGCTGACTCTGAAAATATTCGAACAGTTACGAAATTGGTTAACACCGAATAAAAAGGAAAGGCATTTCCGGTAAATAAACGATTTGCTTATTCAATTTGCTCTTCAGAATGCTATCATACATAGCACTGTCCATCGAGTGCAATAATAATAATACCGGTACAAACAAAAGACATGATTTCCTGCGTGTTAATTGAATGAAGAATATAAAAAGCCTCTGAAAAAATTTAATGAATATTAGGGTAAACATTAACAGGTTATTGTTGTAGCAAGTGAAAAACTATGTTCTTGTTTTTACGCAGACTATTGAACACTGATAAAGAAACTGTTCATTCAAACGCGCATTTATTCATGAATGATTATTTGTGTCAATTCAAAGATTCGAATGACAGATTCATTATGATGTCTTAACTGTTAGAAAATCCTAGCTCCAACAAATGAACTCTTTTCTCAGTGTAGGGTGTAAAAAAAAATATCAATGAAGCGCTGTTTGAGCAGTATTATTAACTTACTGTTTGTTGTACAAATAGGTACGGTTGAACAATACAAAAAAGCTCTTCTGAAATACTCTTCGGCAGATGTTGTCGCAAAAATGACTGATTTTCGTAGGAGAATCGGTTGCGATCTATTGAGGAATACGTTTGTCCTGTTGAGTCCATCTATGGAGAGTTTCATGTCACTTAGGCAGAATTTCACGACGAGTTACGCGACGATGTGCATCGCGCAGTGGATTCTTGGGATCGGTGATCGGCATCTTGGAAATACATTGATTTCCGTCGAATCGGGACGGAGTCTTGGCATCGACTTTGGATCAGCTTTCGGAGGGGCTGTCGATCAATCAGTGCCCGAATTAATGCCTTTTCGATTAACCGCTCAGATTATAGGATTGCTTGAACCCTTTAATGAAAATGATTTGTTGCAAGGTACGATGACTCATGTTTTAAGAGCTCTCAGAAATGGAAAGGGACCGCTTCTCGCTTGTTTAAACGTCGTGGCACATGAACAATTGAACTGGGAGAGTCACGTGAATAAATTGTCACAAGAAACGCAGAGTGAAGCCGTTGGTAAGTTTGACAATTTTTTTTAGTGTTAATAAACGCCTTTTTTTAAATTTACTTTTGTTTTATGTTGAAGTTTTGGGTGAGGGTCAAAATATCAAATGACCAAAAAAACAGGTTTCAGAATATGAAAGAATACATGCGAATTTTTAAATGAGTGAAAATAATTTCACTACACAAAACATAATTTTCAGATATAAAATGGCTTCCATCAAGGAAACTGGAAATTGTGACTAAAAAACTTAACGGTGCGAAACCGTCGACGATAACCTCAACACAATTGATGGAAAGGCATTCAAATAAGGATTATTTCTACCGATATTATAACGTAGTTAACGGTACAGATTCGGATGATAAATCCAGAAGATCTTTCCTGAAAGAAACGGATTTATCACCGGAAGAGCAGGTGAATTTCATTGACATTTTTTTAACATTAAAAAAATAGGATTGGAATACGTTACTTAAAGATTTCGAAAATCATCTTTTAGGTCCAATGCTTGATAGAACAAGCTACGGATTTAAATGTCTTGGGACGCACATACGTCGGATGGACTCCTTGGCTTTAAATCAAAATAGAATACGAACCTCTGTTTATACTTCCATACACATTTTGTAAAGTTAATCTTAATTAAAATATATTTTTTCAACGAATTGTTGTTTATAAGAACAAAACTATCGCCACATTGAACGTATTAAGGTGATTGACATATCGACTGAGTAGAATACTTGCCATTTTTAGTTTTTCAAAATCACGCTAATAAAGAGCGACTTTAGTCTGTTTTTTTTTTCGATTGTCTTTTTTTACAAAAAATCTAAATAATGAAAAAAAATTCGTATCACAAGTTCACGTCATCGTCGATAAGTCTTACGGAAATAGAGCCACTTGAGACACGATATGGTATTGATTCGAAGCGTTATCATGTAACTCTCAAATTACTTTATTGGTAAAAGGAAATAACTATTTCGATATATCAGACAAAAAATAACAATGCATTGAAAGATTATTTTAAAACATTATCATTAAACTACCGAATGTGTTGCTCTTTATTTACGATCCTAATTAAGGAATAATGTTTATTCCTTATATACGTATTAGAATAACAATATCTCAAAATCGTGTCATTCAAAAAAATAAATAAGTAGCTGCAGTTTACTGTGATATTCATCGAAATGTAATCAAGTTGATGTGTATAATTTTTTAAACCTTTCGCTTCCATCATTAAGGTAGTTGTATAGTCGACACAGTCCGTTCAGACGTGAAATTGAAGGAAAATTTTTAATTGGGTGGGTATCGCTTATCGACTCTTATCAAGAATGTCCTCGCAATTCGTAAGCGAGAAACTACATGAGCGCGAGTGTGCAAAGTCGATCCTTGCGGCGACTACGTGGAAAAGGATCGACTTTGCACTCGTGCCCTCGTCGTTTCTCAGTGACGAATTGCGAGAAATTTTTTTTTAAAGAGAAAGAGATGATTATCAGGTTTCCTTAACCTGGTAACTCTGACAGCACGACGATCGCGCAGGCCAATCGTCAGTAGTGACGCTCGTCTCGCTATCGTATCGGGGCCAATGATGTAAAGCCAAAAATATAAAAAAATATATCATATGACAAATGCTAAAATGACGAATATGACCGCAACGCGATAATCACACATGCGCATGCGCAAATGGCAACCGCCGAAAATTTAAACCTGCCAAGAAAATGATTTTGTGACGAAAAAAATGACGGAAAAAGTCGTGACCGCCATTTTACATCTATATAGATGTTTATGTCATGCTGGTCATATCCATGACCAATATTTGCATGACGGTCATTTTTACATAGAAATTCAGCTATAATTAAAATGACGTCACGTGACGGTCGTATGACGCGTCATTGTCACAATCCCAAAATGACTGTCATTTAAACATCACTGCGTATTGGGGCGTTTTACAGATTCCCACCACTGTATGTAAGTAGTAGTAGTATCTTTTGGGCTGACTCGTATTTGCGCCCTCTGGCGACACTGTATGTAATATTGTGCTCCAGCTTCTGCGCAGGTTCGAGCGATCGACAGGAACTGTGCTTTTATGCATATCCGTATTCTTTGCAGACTATCTAGAAGACGATAAAAACAATTTTTAGCGGCTAGTACATAATAGAACAGCACTTGACAACATGATCTCTTCGTTTTAAAGATAATTGTTCATTGCTATCAAACCCTTCAACACTTATAATTAGCTAATAACTGTTGACAATTGTTACACTAAAATATTTCGATTTCATATGCTACATAGACTCAGCCATAACATAACCTCACCACAATTTTTCCGGCTCGAGAGTTTTACCAAATTCATATTCTTTGGTTTTACCAAAGAATATGCAAGTCGAACAGTCATAATTATGAATAATCTCAAGTATTAATTTAAAAAATATCTATAATAATTTTTCACTGCAATGATGAATAGGTTAAGAGTATGTACTGGATTATTAAAATGTTGTAATGTTTCCGTTTATTCGATCTCAAGTGACCTCCACTCTCACAAAACTTCCCTGATAAACAATGTGAGGTTTTATCGAAATCTAAGAAAATGCTTTGTGTATACGTCTTCCGCTTGTGTTAATTACCAAAAAGAATTGCCAACTATTGCATTGTTTTCTAACAATGCATCGAAGCAAAAAAAAATTGTATATTCACATTCAAATAAAATAAGTGGGTTTGGCATATTCGAGGCACAAAAAAATGGATTCGTACACCACAAATGTTCTGGAATTCTTGCGTCTACGAGCTACAATAGTATTCGATGTTTCTCTGAAGCTTCTCAAAAAAGCGTTGATATGCCGATGAATGTGCAGCTTGACGGTTTATGGAAAGATTTGTCAGAAAGCGCAGCGGTTGAATTTTGCCAAAACAGTTTTGTGTGGTTACACACTGCGACTGGT
Organism: Tromatobia lineatoria; assembly: GCA_949699805.1. Lineage (NCBI taxonomy): Eukaryota > Metazoa > Arthropoda > Insecta > Hymenoptera > Ichneumonidae > Tromatobia > Tromatobia lineatoria. The sequence goes on from OX453052.1 coordinate 1,682,804, forward strand.
TTGCCATGGTGGACGACAATCATTTTAGCAACTTGGGGAGTCAGATCCTTTGTTACTCTTCCATTGGCGCTTTATCAAAACTATATACTTGCCAAAGTGGCGAATCTGAAGTTTGAAATGGACAATATTGTCAAAGAACTGAAAATGGAAACAAATTTCGCAGTCGATAAATTCAAATGGACGGAGGATTATGCTAGGAAAGTTTATAATCGATCTGTGAGTACTCACGTAAATTTATTATGTGACAATTTTTTTGCAAGTTGTAAACATTTAATTTCTATTGAAATTTGAGTTGTTATCCTGAAAAGAAAAAATAATTGAACTACGCTTTTTGAAGAAAAATGTATTGTGTTCAGTTATGTTTTGAATTGAAATATCAAACATTGTTCTTTATGAAAATAAGTGGTGAATTATTTTTCCAATAAGATTTAAGGAAGAAAGCAAAATTAAAGTTTCTTTTTTAAATCTTTATGGTACTTTCATTGAATTTTTCAATATTGGTCAAATTAACAAGTATCTATTATCCCTCGTTTATCTTGAATGTTTAAATAACTAAATTTTTCTTTCAGCTTAAGAAGCAGTGGCAGAAGCTCATAGAGCGAGAAAATTGTCATCCTATGAAAAGTGCAGTTGTACTTGTAGCCCAAATTCCTATGTGGATTATTATGTCCACCTCCTTAAGGAATTTGTGCTATATGCTGCCTTATGCTGATCAAAGTTAGATCAATTTTTTGTCATTTTCATAACACACACAGACTTGAATAATATTTCATCACATTCTATTTCTCCTTCAGGTGCTCATAAAATTTATCTTGAGCTTACAACAGAAGGATTTGGCTGGATAACGAATTTAGCGGCGGTCGACCATTCACTGATAATACCTATAACGTTAGGTCTACTAAATTTGACGATAATAGAGGTATTTATGTTGAGCAAAACAGTGTTAAAGTGAAGTAGTCTCTTCCACGTTTTTTTAACCATCTTGAATCTGTCCAATAATTGATTATATAAAAGTATAACTAAAAGTCACTCCATGAGATTTGTTTCAGATTTTTTAATTCAACGTCTTTCTTTTTGCGTGATCCTATGACATTGCCCGGTAGGCTATTGGCGCGTCGTTGCTTGTTTTGATTCGATCGCTCGGTTTGTTTTGATTTCGGGAGTTTTTACACCTAATTCGCTCGTTTTGTTATGTGATTTATTTTATTTATAGTTATTTGGTAAGAATTCGAGATTGGGTTCTTAAAATGAAGACTTTCCTTGTCTTATCTGTTGGAAAGCTGATATAAAACTACAATTTTTGTGTTAAGTGGAATTTTATAAAATGTTAGATAGAAACATCTAGAAAAAATCACATAAAATGATTTTTAGTCTTTTATATAACGTTGACATAACCATTTATGGGAAAGATCGGCAGTGGTAAAAAAAAGGGAGGAATTTACAGAAAATGCGTCATATATGTCATGCAAACTTCAGAGTTCACCGTTGCTTGTGTATGAATATCGTTGCGTTATATTTTTTATTTCAGATGCAAATCCTTATGAGATCAACAGAGCCAACTAAAATGCAAAAGTACTTGACGAATTTCTTCAGGCTTGTAGCAGTTGGAATGGTACCTTTGGCTTCATATGTTCCTGCGGTAAGATTCGATTTTTTTTCTCGATATTCTAGTTTTAATTGTGTTGTCAGTTATTTCATGATTTAAAAAAAGAATTTAAGATTTAAAGATCTTAATCCTGTGATTTCTGTTTGTAGGGTATGAGTTTGTATTGGGCAAGCAGCAGCGCATTTGGAATCGTTCAAAATCTAATATTAATTTCACCCAGGGTACGAAGACTAGTAAAAATCCCGCCTACGGACGGTGAACTCGAGGAGCCTTACAGACATTTGTTTACAAAATTAAGACAAAAAATTGGCCTCAAAGGGAATGAAGAACAAAAGAAGCCGCTAACAAAAACTGTTAAAAAGTTATAACACGTTAAACGCGAGTCCGTGTTTATTTTTTTCATATTGTCACAACTCAATTACTAATAATTGAAATTAAATAAATTTGTACATATCAAACTATCGTAAGATTATTAAAAAGAACAAAATAGTACATTACGTTACGAGGGAGGAAAGTGCTAGATTTTGCAAATCTGCTCCTTTCCGTGGAGCGTATGACTCTTTTTTTCCAACTACGTTGAAATTAGCCATATTCCGAGTGTGCCAAACAAAATGCAGTGAAAAAACGTCGAATATGTGGTTTTCCACTTATCATTCAAATTCGCAATGAATTATGAGTTTTCACTCATAATTTAAACTCGAAATGAATTATGAGTAAAAAAAATCATTATTTAAATTCAAAACGATGCTGAGTAGAGAACCATTGATTATTTATACTTAAGAAGATAATGAATGAAAAATATGATTCTAACGAGTCAAGATAATAAGTGAAAAACCACTCATTATTTAGATCAAAAATAAAATATGAGTAAAAAATCATTCAGTATTTAATTTTTTTGTCCCATCCCTGTTCCTGTTCCAAGTGAACGCTCTATTCAAGTAAACAGTAAAAATATATTAGAGTAATTGAGACTGTCATACTTTCTCCTGCCCAGATTATTTCCGGAATGTCAAAACTAATCACGAACATGATTGGAGTTAAAATTTAATGACGATTCATACCATCCAGTTAGGAAACCATCCATTTTGGAATAGTTTCTCTTCGCCCCATACATTTTTTTATAGGCAACGCTCAAAATCAGATATTAGAATCGAGTTTCCGGGTGAAAAGCACTAAAAAAATACACCGGGCAGCGTGATAAAGCCATGTTTAGCTCATGCGTTTCATTTTGTCGCGTGTATTTCGATGTGTGGTATCAAGTAATACTACTATGAGAACCGTAGCACCTTAAAGTGTTTACACTATGTTGGGTATCATGTCGCCTGACATAAATGTAGTTATGCGTCGTCAATCACAGTTGCTCATGGCTAGTCTCATGATGATAGCATCTGCCATATATGTAATTTTATGGCTGCGCTTGAGAAATAAATAATAGAGGTAACAAACTTAGGTAAAAGTTGTATGATTATAGATAATTTTAGTCGTAAGCGACATAAGTGACATTAGTCACAGCTATATCTCCAGCATCTGTAACTACAATATTATCGAACGCTCACGTAGAAAAAACACGCTATAATATTCTTGACAGTATTAAAACAAATCTCGTAGAACCATGTCGACCGTTACTCATGTGGTAGGAGTAAAAGGGAGAATCAGTTTCACTGTTCACCGCAGCAATTGAACTAAGAGTAGAATATTGCAAATTGCTTTCTTATTTTTTCAAGAGTCGCTATCGCGTCTCGACGCCAAGAATTAAAAAAAAACAGTCAATTTTATTTTATTATTTAATTATTTAATATTTATGGTATCATATTAACAAAGGCCAAATTTCAAAGGCCACATTCTCCAATACTGCGAAGATTTGACAGCACCGAAAAATATTTAACAGCATATATACCTACAACATATTTATGTTAATTGTGATTACCTTACCAAATAACAAATAACTTGTGATGCACTAGAGCCAACGCGAATTCGACGATGCAGCAAAAGTTCTAACGTGGAATAAATGGCTCCTTACATCAATTGGACTGTGGCCGAATAAACGAAGTGATCTTTGCTTTACTCTCAACTTTGGTTACTTTGTGTATCATATGATCCTTGAATATCTGGACTTGTGTCTTTTTATCGGCAACTTGGAACATGTTATTATGAACCTCACGGAGAATATGGCATTCTCCCAAATTCTTATCCGAATGGCAATGTTACGACGATACAATTATCGATTGGGGACTGTGATTAATGATGCTTTAAAAGATTTTAATGTTACCAATTACAAATCAACGGAGGAGAGCCAAGCTTTTATAAAATACAACACCAGATCTAAGCTTTTGGTAAAGCTTTTGATTGCCTTCGTTGTACTCACAGCTTCATCTTATTTTGTGAAGCCTCTGATGGGTGATTCCTCCGAAGGTTAGCGATCCTTCTGTGCATTTATTATTTGTTTCAATTGATTCTATTATGTCTAAGTGTACTTCTTTGTAGAATTATCGGAGATTGGCCAAGAAAATATTTCGGCTTCATATGAACTACCATATCGATTTTATCTCTTCTATGAAATCAAGGATTTCCGAACTTACGTATTGACATACACATCACAGTTGCCGTTCGTGTTCGTCAGTGGTTTTGGTCAAAGTGCAGCAGACTGCTTGATGGTCACACTCGTTTTTCACGTTTGCGGACAAATGGCTGTGTTGGCGATTCGCATAAGTAGAGTTAATAGTGATGCACACTTATGCACAGAAGAACTGCGCAATATTGTTAAGGATCACAATAGACTGCTGCAGTAGGTTTTACGGTTCAATCAAAATCATATTAAAAGTTCTCAATAAACCTAAACGCCACTATGAAATCCTTTTAATGGTCCACGAAAGGCTCGGAGTTACATCTACTCTTAGATATTATACATCCGGTGTTTTTCTTGATAGTAATGTCCTTGATCCGAAAATTAGAAGAAAGTTGTCTTGACGCTGACCTTTAAAACTTACAGACGTTTAAAAATTTTGGAAATTTAAAAAAAATTTTAAATTTCTAAAGTTTTTAAAATTTCTAAGATTTTTAAAATTTCTAGAATTTTCAAAATTTTTTAAATTTTCAAAATTCCCAAAGTTTCAAGGGTGTGTGTAAAGCACTCACACTTTTCGTCCGCACAGAATATAATTTTACATATGATATAAAAATATATAATTAGAGGAACAGAGGGTCAAAAAATTAAAAGGTTTTCCTTGTGTTTTAAACAGGTTCAGGAGAACGATGAAACAATGTTCAATGAAATTATAATTCAACCTTTTTTTTTGCAGAATGGGGAAAACGATTGAAGAGGCCTTCAGTGAGACTCTCTTAGGACATTTAATTGGTGCGACTTCACTCGTTTGTATATTGGGATATCAGGTTTTAACAGTGCGTTGATAATTATGTTCCTGATTATTGTAACCAATATATGTTATATAGCTATCAATATAACATATTAACCAAAAAAAGAATGACTATAACGAGTTGGCTCGAGTAAATGATCTGCGGCGTGTAAATGTACTTGTCTCGCAGAGTCAAAAGACACCGCAGCGTCTCCGTGAAATGTCCTTAATGCATTTAATAGACATTTCTTTGATTTCATTGAGATATAAGTTTTATGTCTTCCTGCAGAATTTCGCCAATGGACAAAACGCAGATTTGGCTACATTCATAACATTTGCATTTTTGGTTCTGCTTGTTCTTTATGCCCATTGTACAGTTGGAGAAAGTCTTCTCACGGAGGTACTAACGCCTAAGCATGAAAGGTAACTTTGTAATGTTGATCTTATCCGTACAAAAACTATTGTGATTCCAGAGCCTGAACGTCTGCGATGCATTATATAATTGTGAATGGTACAACATGCCACCAAATAAAGCACGAATTCTTGTGATATGCATGGCAAGGGCGCAAAAGCCGCTTTGTTTGACAGCTGGAAAGTTCAGCATATTCTGTCTCAGCACTTTAACGGATGTGAGTTATGCAGAAATCACTAGATAATATTGTTACGCTTAGCGAAGAATGATTATCAGATTATCTCTGTGAGTCAAGCAAGTTCTTTCCAAAATTCCAGAAAAATTCACGCAGATTCTATACGAAATTCTAAAGAATCACTCCCAGAATCTCATATAGATCCCTGAAAAAACTCATGGGCTTGAATTCACTTACAAAAAAGTGCATTACTTTTCCAGGTTTTAAAGACTGCAATGGGATATTTGTCGGTGCTACGATCTTTCTTGTAATACGATACGCAGCAATCTGACCCTAAGAAAACATGCAAAATCACATTGTATATCAATATAATCAAAATAAATAAAGGAAAAAAAAGCCATGGTCTTTTAATACTTGCATACTGCTGCATACGATTTTTTTTTTACACGCATTGATGCTGTATCGATTTCCGCTAAGGTAAATTTCAAATATGTCAAGGGGAAGTGTAGCAAGCTGTTCTCTGGTCTTGGAAAAATATCTGGACCATACAAACCCACAAAGAAAGCAGACGCAGAACTCTTTTCAAAAAAAAAATAATTTTTTCGCACTGTCTCAACGCCAATATTTTTAGACTGTAATACTGGAGTTGTTAACTTCGTTCTCACCCACATGAGTGGATATCATCGTCACTTGGAGATGCCAAAATTGTGCGGGTCCATAAATTGAGAGCGCCGAAAAAACATGCTCCATATATTATTGTCATAGGCCTAAAATACTTTCAGGATCCGAAGAAATTCAGAGATTGCATGCAATACAAGTGAAAATTTTCGCGAAAGAAGATATTTTCACGAAAGTTCATTTTTTCAAATCTCTAGAACAGGATTAGAAAATATGAAAAAATTCAGGGGTTCGTTTTGAGTCGTAAGGAACATTCGCTTTCATTACGGTTGTAGCGCAGAAAACATTTATTCTGGAACACTCTAATCTGTATGTTACCCAAATGATCGAGCGCCACTGACAAGCCAGTTGATCCACCGATCGATGTGATCTCGTGCCGACGGAGTCCGGGGATCTCCGAAGAAGCCCGAAAACATTGAGATGAAGACGGGCGACATTTTCGTCATTTCGATATAACCTGACCATCGTTCTCATCAGTCTCGTATGTTTGGAGTTTAGGTTTTCGTGAGCGACCGTGGAGATTTTCCACGTTGCTAATTTCGAGTGAGTGAGAAATTTGTGTGAGTATTTTTCATTTATTTTGACAACCCTTTTGTCTCCGGTACCTGCGTATTATTTGAGGAGTAGAGTTTTTGAATTCTTTTTTTTTGGTATCAATTGAAGCAGCTGTCATCGAGCGGTCACGTGCAGACCGGCATTTTGGCATAGAGTTGATTAGTTATTATTTAGGGGATTTTTTTGCGTGGGAGATAGTGTGGTGATAATCAGCGGAGAGTATGAAAAGGTATAGATATTGGCATTGTGGATGGACTGACGAAGTATCGGAGAAAAAAAACATGCGGTGATCACTGAGATTCGAATCTGGATTATTTAGGTACTGAGTTAGAGTGCCAACGACTGCACGAATGTCAGTTATATGTTTCTCTCTTGCACTTGACTGTTTATCGCTTTTATTCCAACTACTTGTTGGAGTAATGAAATGTTTGGATGATTACCAAGTAATCATCCAAAGCTAAATAATCTTCTTAACGTCGTTGTTCTTTTTCTTTGTGTTATTTTACGGACTAGTTAAAAAAATCGGCTGATCATGATGGGTTATTGGCACATTCCTATCGCTGCGTCAATTTTTGTGCCGATTGTATGTCTCTTCAGCAACAGTCTCGTTCTTGCCGGACCATCGACGATCGTGGACATTCAAAATGGTACACTGGAAGGTACCATTATGAAAAGCCGGAAGGGCAGGGAATTTGTTGCCTTCCGCGGAATCCCTTACGCTCAACCACCTCTTGGCGACCTTCGATTCAAGGTCAGCACTCATATTCCGTTTCCATGATTATATTAATTTTTTTAATTAACATTTTCAATGACTTCATGAAACATTGTCCACAGCCACCAAAACCATTTGACTCATGGACGGGTGTACGTTCAGCAAAACAGGATGCCAATATTTGTACCCAGCGTAATATCTACACGAATCACCCGGAAATAGTTGGTGATGAAGATTGTTTGTACCTTAACGTTTACACTCGAAATTTGCCGCTTAAGGAAGCTGATGCATCTCGAATAAATTATCCGGTAATGATTTGGATCCATGGTGGTGGATGGAGATTTGGTGCCGGTCATTCCGAATTTTGTGGACCGAAGTTCCTTCTCGATCATGATGTTGTCCTCGTTACTGTGAATTACAGGTAAAGTAATGCGAAGCGCCTGAAATGTATAGACATTTTTATAAGCTTTTTCTACTAAATTCCTTAGAATTCTGCTTTCGAAATTTGGAAAGTCGGGTTTTTACGGATGTGATCCATCGGCGTTTTAGTCGGCAAGTTACGAATTTACGAAGTCAATTATTGATGGTAAATTATTATTGTAGACTAGGACCTCTGGGATTCCTCAGCACAGAGGATCTCGTGCAGCCTGGAAATCAAGGAATGAAGGATCAAGTTCAATCGATTAGATGGGTCCACGAAAATATCGCTGTGTTTGGAGGTGACCCAAACAGAGTTACACTTTTCGGCGAAAGTGCTGGTGGAAGCAGTGTCCATTACCACATGATGAGTCCTCTATCTCAAGGTATAGCTTGTGCACCATAAATATCTTATGGTCAATGATTCAAGGACTTTTTTTCTGGACAGCAATGACGGTCATTTTTTCATGTTGAATATTTTTCAAGTGGACAAAGTCATATGGTTATTAATCATATGATTGCGGTTGTTCAAGATTTCTCAGATATCTATTACTGATACAGTTTAAGGGGGACAGGCCAGTAAAAAAAGTGTTATTTTCCTTTCTCATCACATACGGATGTATTATGTATTAAGAGAAAATATTACGATCCAAAAAAAAATTCACTACATACATATAATATATTGCGTATTTGATTTCTTAACTTGGGTATGTAAACAGGTCTTTTCCACCGAGGAATCGCGCAGAGTGGGACAGCACTAGCCCCTTTTGCTCGTACCAGGCCAGGGAAAGCTAGGAAACAAGCTACCAAGCTTGGAAAATTGCTTGATTGTCCTACCGACTCTTCTACAGCGCTAGTGGACTGCTTAAGGAGAAAAAATGCTGTTGATATAATCGCCACCGATAGTGCCTTCCTGGTAATATCCATTTTTTTTTTTTTTTTTTTTTTCATTATCAGCAATATTTGCGGCCAGAGCTTGTACATTTGACCACTTAGACGTGCGCTGGCTGTCGCATCGATCAGTGAGAGGGAGGTTAGATTTTCTACGACTCCGGTGTCTATACTTAAACGAACTGAATCATAAAAAATAAGAAGAACGGAAATTCTATACATGATATTTTTTCTCTGAAAAAAGATGTAGATGAAGTGCGAGCCGTGTAATTATAGTGAAATGATTTGTATAGCTCAGCTATTGATTTTATTCATTTTTATGTTGTACAGGAATTCGGCTCCTGTCCGTTGGTTGCATTCAGGCCTGTTATCGAGCCTGATCACCCAGGAGCATTTTTGATTGAGGAGCCAATTCAATCTCTGAAGTCTGGAAAAATAGCCGACATACCGTGGATGACGGGTGTAAATGCAAACGAGGGTGCCATCAAAGTTGCTAGTTGGTTCATGATTTTTTTGCATATCTATTTATATATATTTTCATTTTCTTTGGATTTTAAAGAACGAATGCACAGTCACTAATTTTTTATATGAAAATGGGAAATAACGTTAAATTTATTTGATCTATTTTGAATTTAAGTACACAATTCAATATACGGAAAAAATAAATAATCAATTCGTGCTAAGTTTGACAATTAAATTCGAATGAAGTTACGCGTACTCACAAAGAGATAAAATTATTATTTTTTCAATTAAAAATATAGGCATTTACGAATCGAAGGACAAAGGATACGATCAGCTACTGGATGAAAAGTTCATGGAACTCGCGCCGATGACACTATTGTATAAAGACACATGTCCCGAAAAATCTAAGGACGATGTGACCAAGAAAATTCGAGAATTTTATTTTGGCGACAAAAAGATTGACGAGTCCACGAGAATGGCACTCGTTGATGTACGTACTGAAAAATTGAATCGTTCGTCATTTTTAGGAGTAACTGAATTTTTTATCCCGATTTACAGACAATCTTTCTAACTGATGTGCTTTCCATTCACAGTTGTATACCGATGCTTGGTTCTACATCTCAGCTGATAACGCTGTTAGGAATCACCTCAACGCTCTCAGTTCACCAGTATATTATTACTTTTTCGCGTACAGGGGAAGTTTCTCCCTTATCAAGGTACCGGAAGATGCAGAGGAAGATTACGGAGTTTCCCATGGGGATGAACTTTATTACCTCTTTTCCATGAATGAGACAGAAAATGCGGCGACGCCAATGAACGCAGAGGATGAAAACGTCATTGATCTGATGACAGGACTCTGGGCCAATTTCGCTAAATCTGGGTAAGTTAAATAACTCAAAATAAGCATTCAGAGATCACAGTAATGAATTAATTGAAAAACCAATTGTTTTTGGTCTTCATTTCAGAAATCCGACACCAGAGAGAACTTCGGAAACTCCAGTGAAATGGAAGCCAGTGAGAACCTCGAATCTGGAGTATCTTCACATTAAAAACTCAAAGAACTTACAAATGTCGGCAAATCTGTGGCCCGAACGTGTCAAATTTTGGGCGAGCATTCCATATCTTGACAATATTAAATTTACCTATGATGATGTTCCCATCCACAATGAGTTATAACTCCAGTGAAGGTTTTGAACCGGTTTTGAAGTTAAAATACAACTAATTGAAACACGGGCTTAAACTCAGCTGAGCAGAGTTCGAGAGTCTGATATTCACTTATATTGCTATGCACGATTAAGTTTCATTATGTGCATCGGTGAATATATACGACAATAAAGCGAACCGAAAACGAATAGTGACGTGGGGGACGCGCACCCATGATTATAATATATGGTGAAGATTTTTGGTATAATATTTTTATCGTTTTTTCATAAGTCATTTAAAAAATTCAGCCAACATATTTAAGTGAATTTTTTTCATTTAAGAGACAATTGGCTTGACTAAAATCGACTGAATCGACCCTCTTATCAAATTTACAGCCTATGTGATACTAATCTTCAATTTCAGCAGTTTATTACAATTTGTACGTCAGGACGTAACGTTATAGTATTTTCCAGTCTCGAGTGTCACGTCTCGTGCTGTGGAATATGTGAAATAGTAATGATTATTCCACATATTTTAAACGGTTATTCCTTTCTATTCTCTTTAAGAGTTTTATGTTTTACTCCGACGTATATGTTGCCTCGAATTTTTAACTTTAAACAGTCAGCGTTCGCTAAATCCTGAATGTGACGAAATGCGTTTAGACAGACGGACATCGACGCACGTGCACTGTTGCTATGTTAACTTTTGTCAATTTTTTAAAAACCCCTGTGCGCTACGCTAAATTTAATAAAATTTCGGGATTTCAGATTCAAATTAAAAATGAAGATATTTCTCACCTTCATTTTTGACGAAATATTGCCCAGCGAATTTCGTAAAAATTTTTTGTGGGGCGGGTTTAAAGTTTCGAGTGGTAAATACACGAAGGTCTGAAATTCCGAAAATTAATATCTCACCTATTTTTATAAAAAAGGAATAGTTCTTTAGAAATATCTTTATTCTTTTTAATATCTCCAAAAATGTACATTTTACAAACTATCGAATCTTCGCTCAGGATAAAATAAACATTTGATAATTTTACTTATAGTTGCTGTGGGTTAAAAAATTTCTGAAATGTTGTTACTTGATACTATGTCGGCTGTCGGCATAATCCACTGAATGGATCAGACACGTTGCGGCCTCAGCCGGCGACATTTCAAGATCAATTACAAAGATTCTATTCTATATGTTAAGACGTTGATAGAACTGGCATCTTCTCAGCAGTCTATTTCAACGTCGTGTTGATAAACTAAACATTCACTATCCAAATATTTGTGGTACAATAATTCGGCATTGAGATAAAGAAGTAGTTTATAATGTGTCACAGTTGTCACTGTCGAATTATTGAATAATGTAATACAGATAATTTTACGAGTGGGAGATTAGAGGCTGTGCGGGTCAACGCACATAGATTATGCAACTTGTGTCCTAGATAAGAAGAGAGATAAGCATCGGAGCATCATCGTTGGTACGAGACAATGAGTATTATGTAACAGTTTTGATTGCCGAATTATAATGGATGATGATTATTTTAACTGACACTTATTGTAAAAATGGATATTTTGTAAAGCACCTTCTTTTATTTTTAGCCAAAAATGCTATTAAAATTTGACAAACAGTGGATTTTTATGAAGAATGTACTTTATACTTTTATATCATGGAATAAAAATTTGATGTGAAAATGTGCACTTGAAAATTGAATAAGTGAATTGTCTAATAGTTCAATTTTTCCACTATTCTTGTTCAGGCGCTTGTAAAATTCATGAAAACTTATTTCTATTCATGTACCCAATGCTTGTTTATTCAAAGGCTAAGGGATTATATTACCATAGAATAGTATTTCAGAAGCGAATTAAAATTATATTATGTATAAGCTTAATATTTGTGACCGATTTATATTTTATAATTTTTATATAAAATGAAAATTCAATAGTATCTATTATTGAAAAAATCACAAGCAATAATTCAATTGCATTTGATTAGATTTGCTAGTAATTAATAGCACTCGAAGAAAAACAATCAGGAAAAAGAATCGAAATTGGATACGTTGATACTACATATGTATGAGCGACGATAGTAAATAAAGAGCTTGTGGCTTGCGCATGTGCATCTACAAGTGAATTCAAGCGTATGTGCGAATTCAATGTCGTATAGCTTCTCCAATAAAGACTCGTTATCAACGTAAACCGCTGACGACGAAAAACTATTCGCTTTATTTTTCATTAAACTGGTGTTCATTCGATCAACAGTCATCGTGTAACATTCGCACGCTGACGTTCGCGACTGTTTTGACTGTCAGTTGAGCTGAACAAATTGACTATTGTTCGGCGATGATCTTTGCGATATTCTATTGTTCATAGTAATTTATATAAATATTGTAGGAAATTTTTAAAAAGTGAAAAAATGGCAAATTGCTGGTTGATTGCGATCGGTGGACCGATTTTTCTTTCGATCTTCTGGATGTGCAATGATAGTCTGGTTCTCAGCGAATCAACCCCTTTAGTTCGCGTTAAAAATGGTACTTTGGAAGGTACCATTATGAAGAGCAGAAAGGGCAGAGAAATTGTGGCATTTCGAGGGATTCCATTCGCTCAGCCACCTCTTGGTAAACTTAGATTTGAGGTACGTACCAATCGTCAATTTTAACTCTATCTTTTTTCGCATCGTATGAGTACATTTTAATACAAGGGAGAAAACAATATTTTAAGTGAGTGTGAGTTTCTATTAAGAGCCGAATGTGAGCTAAGGAACAGATTTCTGTCAAGTATTGAAAGAAACTTTTCAGTGAGTCGTCTGAAAACTGCAGTTTTTGCAAGAGACAACTTGCAAAAAGTGCTCTTTTCTGCACGGAAGACTGAAGAAAATATTACAGCATCATATAGATAATTTCTGCTGTCGAGAGCTTCAATAAAAGTATCACAAATTAACTTTCTTTTATCACATACACAAAAAGTTCCATATTTTGTACCTGTATTGACCTCTAAGGATTAAAATTATGAGCTCCACTTTTGACAGGATCATTACTAAGATGTATTCTACGATATTTTGGGCGGAGAGCGAGGAAAAAAAATATCGCTTATTTTTGGCACACCCTAATAAATATAAACGAATACTTTTGGAATTGTAAATAGCCACCGAAACCATTCGACGCTTGGACTGGAATACGTTCAGCAAAAGAAGATAGTGACATTTGCACCCAGCGTGATGTCCACATACATCAAAAAGAAATCTTGGGAGTTGAAGACTGTTTGTATCTCAATGTTTATACCCCAAAATTACCATCGGACAAAATGGCTGCGTCTCAAACTTTATATCCGGTAATGGTTTGGATCCACGGCGGTGGATTTATCGCTGGCGCTGGTACCTCACAATTTTATGAACCGAAATACCTCCTTGATCACGATATTGTCCTCGTTTCCCCGAATTACAGGTAAATCATAATTAGGTAATAATTGTATATTTAAAAAAATTCCAACGGCCCCATTTGCTACTTTTTCTTGTATTTGTGTGACTGGCATATTTATAGAATAGTGAAGTGAAGCAGATGCGATAAGGTATCTTTTTTAAAAAATATAATCTTGCCACGTAATCTCTCAAGGTGTAAACCTCAAGATAACACGTAATCAGCAGACGTTTGCTATAATCAATATTATATTACAAACAGAGACCGTGTATTATTAACATTAATATTTTATCGTATGCATCGTATTTTTTTAATGATAAAATTTTGCAATGCACATTTCGAATCCGAAACGGTGATCGCTGTAGAAATAAAGACAAAATTCGATATGTTAAATAAAAAATAAAAAACTGTTTCGGAATTTCTGAGTGAAAATCATATCTGTACATTCTGAAATCAGAAACGACCAGAAAACTTACCTTTTTAACATTCTTGTATATTCCAGTAATGTAATATACGACTTGAGAACAATATTAGATGTCTGAAATCAATACTTCGAACAGAAAAAATTTTGGTGTTTTGCTATTTTCTCAGACAAAGTCGAGTCTACGAATTCTGAAATCAGAAATGACAGAAACGACTTTTTCAATGACCAGAGTGGAAAAAAAAGGTTATTATGACATAATAATAAATGAACGTACATGATGACACTCTCTTGCAGACTCGGCCCTTTAGGGTTTCTCAGCACCGAAGATATGGTGTCTCCGGGAAATCAAGGATTTAAGGATCAGGCTCAGGCGTTAAGATGGGTTCAGGAAAATATTGTGGCGTTTGGTGGCGACCCTAATCGCGTAACGATATTCGGTGAAAGCGCTGGAGCGGCCAGTGTTCACCATTTAATGCTGAGTCCCCTGTCGAGAGGTACTTTATTGATTGACAATTTAAATGATCATTCCATGAAGTTAAAGCAATCAGACAAAATCGTATTTAAACAACGGTGTGCAATTAAGTAGAGTCCACTGGGTTCACTTATATGCAATATACTTGTATCCATTGAAATTTACTCCAAATGAACGTCAATTGACTTTATTCGCAAAATTTTTACTGGTTAACGAAGAACGAATTACCACTTTCACATGTTTTACTTTGCACAAAATTATTTTTTTACTTCGGAACTTTTACTTCGGATCAGAATCAGTCCCACTCTGGTTTCAATTTCTTTTGTGCTGTCAATACATAGGCGCAACGATTCTGTAATTTTTTTAACCAGAAAAAAGTGGCCTTTTTTGGTTAAAAAAATCTATGTTTTTAGTAAAGAGGTAATATTATTGAGGCGCAAGAATATTTGAAAAATTAAATTGAAAAGTTCACATGAAACTACAACTTTTATGTTGAAACAATTTTTTTTCTATGACTTTAATTCTTCTGTAATATTGGATTTGCAAATGTGGCGAAATTAGGAGAGAGTACTTTCAAGTGGTACTAAAATGTGTGCAGTTATGGGACTAATCAAAGAGGTTTAAGAAAGAGTTGTAGCCCAAATGAAAAAGAAATATATGGGGCATTACATACCGTTTCACTTCCACTTTGATTTTAGGCTGAAAAATTTTGTTATTTGATGCAGAATTTTTGAGATTTTTTTCAGATTTTCAAATTTGGGCTAAAATACGTTAGCTTTGAAAAATCGCAGATAAAAAAATTGAAAAAAAAAAATCTGAAAAAATTTTCCATCACTTTTTTGAGTTGGTCCAATGATATAATAAATTTTCGACCAAATCTGAGAGGTCGAAACGGTATGTAATGACTCATATACAAAAATATATCTGACATACAACTTTTCGGACGATAATATAACAAAATTATATTTTCCATTTATTTTTTATGTATCATAGATATATTTTTCACTTTCATTTATTTCGTATATATCTGAGTTATAGCATTTTTCGAACAAGATATATGTCATATATATGAGAAATATTTTCAACATATGTTGGATGTACTTTTTTTACATGGGAGAGTCAATAACGAGAAATCAATACATTTTATAAGGTCTTTTCCATCGAGCTATGTCGCTAAGTGGCACCGCACTTAGTCCATGGGCAATAAGTCCTAGCCCAGGTCATGCTAAGAGTCAAGCTAAGCGTCTTGGAAAACTTCTTGATTGTCCCATTGACGAATCCACAAAGCTCGTAGAGTGCTTAAGGACGAAAAATGCGATCGATATTATCGCAACGGATCACACTTTCCAGGTAATTAGATTAATATTTTTTTATACCGTCATTAAGAGAAAAATTAGCAGAGTACATAACTGCAAATCACGTATCAATGTTTTACATGATCTCCCTGTTATTTTTATTCACAAAATTATGAAAAAATGCGATCCCCAATCAGGACTTCGCTTAAAAAGAAAGCTTTCTAATTAATAACAATAAAAAAAACAATGTCCAAGGCTTTGCAAACTTTTCCATAGCATGATTTTATATTACACCGAACACAATCACTATCAAATTTTTTATGATTCTGTATAATCAATGTGTGAAATCCTAGATCATTTATTTCAAAGGACGAAAAATTGTTGACTCCTTAAACGAACTTTGATTTTATCAAATTTCATACAAAAACTCTTTTTTGGATTCCCACTAAATTGGATATGAAATATCGAAACGTTTCGTTATCGTTTTCTCTAAAGTTTGAGATTAGTTACTTTTCTGGCTTTTCTCGCTTTTCTCGCTTTTCCCGTTCGCTTAGTTCATTTTGAATAGATCATTTTTTTTATAAGCAAGCAAATTTAATGTTTCACTAACAATTAACATTCATTCAATAATATCACGATGATTAACAGATTTTCGACTACTGCCCGATAATTCCCTTTAAACCTGTCGTCGAACCTGATCATCCAGGCGCGTTTATCAAGGAACATCCAGCCGATGCTTTAAAATCAGGCAATGTAGCTGATGTGCCATGGCTAACAGGTGTGACATCCCACGAGGGAGCCATAAAAAGTGCTGGTGAGTGTCTATACCTTTTTTCCCATTATTTTGTCAAGCGTAAAATAACTCTTCATGATTGCAGTTATATTCGGACATAAGGAAAAAGGCTTGGACAAAATTTACGATGAAAATTTTATGGAACTCGCGCCGATTAGTTTATTGTACGAGCACACATGTCCCAAAGAATTACAAGAAGACGTGACGAGGCGTATTCGTAAATTTTATTTGGGTGACAAGAAAATCGACGAATCAGCAAAATGGGACATCACAGACGTAAGCAAAAAAATTTTGTGGCTTTGAAAAAAAAATAGGTTTAATAATTTGTTAACGACTGAACGATTTCTTGAAAGTTTTTCTTTTTCTAGCTGTACACAGATGTGTTTTTCTTCATTCCAACTGTGAATGCGGTTCAGCTCCATTTAGAAGCCCTTAGCTCTCCTGTTTATCAGTACTTGTTCACGTATAAAGGAAGTTCATCCTTCAGCAAATTGTTTGGCAAGTCCGATGATGATTACGGTGTTTGCCATGCCGACGACCTTCTCTACGTATTTCCCGCCCACGAGTTTCTGTTCCCAGACAAACCCTTCAGCGAAGAGGATTACAAGATGGTCGACATGATGACAACCTTTTTTGTGAACTTCGCCAAATCGGGGTTCGTAAAATAATCATTTGTAATAACACAAGAGCTTCGAAATTATCGGATTAATTTCGAAGCTCGAGTGGAATTCGGGGGATTATTTTTCCCATCCAAATAGCGACCAATGGAATTGCACCATAAGACCAAACTTACGGTTTATGTTTGATAAAATCCTCGGTCACAATTGAATTCAATCTGTCCGTTTGAAAGATCGTTAACACAGCTGAATGATCTTTTGTTTTTTATATACATCAACAGATAAAATTATCAAAAAGTTGTGAGTATAATTTCATGTACCACGTGACGTCGAATGGTACGATTCTATGGGTCGAAATTTGGATGGGGAAAATTAATCACAATAAAAAATTAGGATTCGTTTTTCGGTTAGAGACTTCTGATCAATTGGTTCATATTTTTCAGAACGCCAACGCCAGAGAAAACGACCAAAATTCCTATCAAATGGAAACCAGTCAGAACTTCAAACCTTGAATATCTTCAGATTAAAAATTCGACAAGTTTAAGTATGGACAGCAATCTTTTTGCTGACAGAGTTGAGTTCTGGGCTAATATTCCCAACCGTGGAAAGATGGAGCCTCACGAAGATGCGCAACGTGACAGAGACGAGTTGTAATGCGTATAAGCTTTTACTGTTTCTAAATAAATTTTTTCTGAAAAAAGTCTTTATACTTCGCTTCGAAGTTTTGCGGTAAGATTGCTACATTAGTTGCTACATAGAACATCATTGTAATCGATGTACTGTAAACTTAGTCTTAACATTATTTTTAAGAGTTACAATTATCGTCGATCTCTCTTTTTTATATTCATCTTCCTTATTATATTACCTTCATTTGCTTGTGAGTCAATGAAAGCAGTAATTCATAACAAGAAAATATGGTTTAATAAACGATACTTGCAAGTTTATTCAAAATAAACGTTAGAATCGTATATGCAACAAAACGGTATATTTAGAACTATGAGAATAGTTTTTGAAGCTATTATCATTTTGATAATTGCTACTTATAATTATATTTCCTATAACGATAAAATATAGTCGTTCCTCCTGGCAACTATATATTACAGTCAGATTATCGTCGGACTAACTATATTATTATTAAATTACGATATTTTTCTCTGAGTGTGAAGAAACATTGCACACATGACAATTTTCTACCTTTTTCTTTAGTAACTACGGAATATTTAACTTAAATATACTAAGTAATTAGTGAACATCCTGTTGATAGCTATGTAAATTTTTTATCGGTATATAATACTTGTGCATGTATTTGGTTTTTAAAGAAGTCACAAGCAAAAAGTGCATTTATTATAGGTGACAATATGTATTTTTCCTCGCCTGCGTGTAAAAATATTTACCGGTCACAAAATATTAAATATTACGCCGTTGTCATTCTCCTGAAACAGTAACAGTTTTACTTTTGAGTAGTTACACTCGTGCCTACAGTGAATTGTCAAATTTTTTCATTACATGAGCTGGTAATAATGAAAATGATCTTTTATACATTATAATATTCTGATAACTGTTTTACGTGTATCAATATCATTAGGAATCTAAAGAATAATCAGAATAATGACAAATCGATGGTACTTTATGATCGGTATATCGATCTTCATCCCGATCAATTGGCTGACCAGTGACATTTTAGTGCTTGCCGAACTTCGCGGAATAGTTCATATAAAAAATGGCACTCTGGAGGGTACCATTATGAGAAGCAGAAATGGCACGGAATATGTGGCATTTTTGGGCATACCTTACGCTCAACCACCCGTTGGTAAACTCAGATTCGAGGTAAGTATCAATTGATAAGCTCCTTTCACTTTCATGAAGCACATGCGAAAAATAGATAGAATTCGCGAAGGACGGTTAAATTTAATTAAACGGATTCATTGAAAATAATCTTTTAAAAACTATGAACAGCAGTATGCATTGATATTACAATGCGAATATCTTCTCAACGGTTCGAGTAATCGATAAACCACTAGAGATCTTTTTTGTAGAGCGTATAATTTCCGATAGAAACAATAGAAACTCAATTGTCAATAATTATTTTTTATCAAGTTACGAAATTCAAAACAAAAAGTTATTTTTCTTAAAATCCTTCAATCTTGAATTTCTTTTGAATGGTTAGATTTTCTAAAAAAGTATAAGACACCATTTTTGTAGAGCGTTTAATTTTCTATAAATATTAACGATGGTACTGGTTTTATAGTCTGTTTGCGATAAGATATGACCATTTTTATGAGACCAAATAAAAAATGCAAATCGATCATGAGTATAATCTTCCCATTAATATTAAGAGCTCATACTTGGTGAGTACTTTCTAGAGATACTCAGCAACTAGTTTTCGTGTGTCAGATTCGTAAAAAAAATAAAAATCGAACTTTTTAACTCATCAGGTGATAAAATTACCACCAAAGGCACCGAATCTTTGACTGGAATATTGATGATTTTTTTTGTTAATTCCCATGAGACACATAAAAAAGTACATAAAGTTTGCAAACTGAGATTCTCATTCTCTCATTCATGTAATTGTAAATAGCCACCGAAACCATCCGAAGGTTGGGCCTCAATACTTTCGGCAAAGCAGGACCGTAATATTTGCACGCAGCGAAATGTCTACGTACATCAAAAAGAAGTTGTTGGCACCGAGGACTGTCTGTATCTAAATGTGTACACTCCAAAGTTACCATCGAAAGGGATCGATAAATGTGAAACGAAATATCCGGTGATTGTTAATTTTCATGGTGGTGGATTCGTTGCTGGTTCCGGAAACACGAAATTTTATGGAATGAAGTACTTGTCCGATTACGACATTGTCCTTGTATCCCCGAATTACAGGTAAATGAATTTGAGTACATACTATTTTATTATGTTTTTACACCATATTACAGTACATTATATTTTTCAATATAATGTACTGTAATTTTTAAATCAAAAAAGCTTAAAAACTGTTAGAAAAAAAATCTTTTCCACTTAAGCTATAAGCTAGATAATTTTGTTATTAAACAAAGTATTTTTCAGAATTTTTTCAGATTTTTAAATTGTAGCATTCGATATGTCACACTATAAATATATGTATAAGCCTTTCGCAATGGGGTGAAAATTACATTTTCGTGCCAATTTGTGTTGGAAAAAAATGTTCCAACCCCAAAAATCATGATGTACCAAATTACAATCGAATCGATGCAGTAGAAATAGGTTGTTTTTCAAATGCCCGTATATGTGTCATGTCACAAAAATGGCACGACGTTTTTTTGCCCATATGTGTGTCACTCACAGTCACGGGGTTAAAAAAAAATAAAAATAAATTTGTTTCGCTTACTTGAGGGTGTAACTAAGCCTAGATAAAATTATTAGCTAAATCGGAGGGGTCAAGGTCAAAACCTGGTCGAAACGGTGTGAATTGCCCTCTATATAATGACATGTCGAACTTTCATCCCCAACGGTAAAAAAGTATATTGGAGAAGAACATTTTTCAATATATCGAAAAATATATAAATAATGTACGTGGTATATTTCTTATATACGTTTGCTTCCTCACGTTTTGTTCCCATGAAAATTTTTGTTTAAAACATTTTTATGTCCCATCATACTCAGAAAATGCCGTGACGTCATATTTAAGAAAATCACGTCACACAATATTTAATTTTCTGTTCAAAAGATACTTGGTATAGAAAAAAATTTCTTTTTTGATATTTGCCCTTTTATATACTTTTTCCATGGGGTTTTCTAGACTTGGGCCTTTAGGCTTCCTCAGCACGGAAGATATGGTCGTACCAGGAAATCAAGGGTTGAAAGATCAGGTTCAATCGCTTAGATGGGTTCAGGAAAATATAGCTATGTTTGGTGGTGACCCCAACCGTGTTACGATCATAGGGGGCAGCGCTGGAGCAGCAAGTGTTCACCACCACATGATTAGTCCACTCTCTAGAGGTAAACCTCTTTCATAATCTCTTTTAAATGAGATTGAAACACTTTTATTTCACACAGGGGAAGTTTTTGTAATGTTAAAAAAAATATTATGTGAAATATTATCATGCAACAGCTCGTAAAATAATTTCCAAATGTCTTTTCTTCTCTCACGCAATAGAAAACAAATGTCTATGCAGAAAATGTCACTATAGCATCTAAACCCAAATAGAATCGAGTAATTGAACTGAAAAAAATAAAGGGAATAATGGTACTTGATTTATCGAATTAGATCAGCGGAAATCAATTGTTTCGTATGAATGTGTAGTTGCATCGTTGGTTAATTTTTTATTTAATTTTCAATTAATTCAAATTTGATTAATTAAATTGAAACGGCTTTTATTTTGATAATACTGATGGATGACTGGGTTCCGCAATAGGCCTTTTTCATCGAGGTGTCTCTCAAAGTGGCACAGTACTTAATCCCTGGTCAATGAGTCCTAGACCAGGATATGCCAAAAATCAGGCTAAGCGACTTGGAAAACTTCTTGATTGTCCCACCGACGAATCCGCAGCACTTGTCGAGTGCCTAAAGACGAAGAATGCTCCAGATATTATTGCGACCGACTATGCATTTCAGGTAATCAAATTCTGCTTTTTCATCTTAATTAGAAAAATCAATTTGAGTTATTGATCAACTTATCGAATTCCTATTGATGAATAGGAATTTGGTTCTTGTTCTACAATTTTACTCATAATGCTGCCTTACACTTATCTTCATAAATACAGTCAAATTTATTTATAGATTAATATGATTTCGTTCCATAATTCCATTCAGACCGGCCAGCGTTTGTTTTGTGTCCTGATCAGATAAATACAATTATTCATGAATAGGAATTCGGCTTCTGTCCCATGATTCCATTCAAACCTACCATCGAGCCTGATCATCCAGGTGCATTCATAAAGGAAGAACCAGCTCAAGCTTTAGAATCAGGCAATATTGCTGATGTGCCATGGATCACAGGGATCAACTCTCATGAAGGTGGCATGAAAGTGTCAGGCAAGTCAACGATAACTTGACCTTCGTTCCTTAAACCTTTTGAGTTGTTTTACCATCAATTTTCTACGTAAATAAAATTTTCATTATCTGCAGAAATCTTTGGTTTGAAGGATGAGAAATATGATAAGCTCCTGGACAAGAAATTCATGGAAATAGCGCCAATTAGTCTGCAATATGAACAAACTTGTCCTGAAGAATCGAAAGAAAATGTGACAAGAAGTATCCGCGAATTTTATTTTGGTGACAAAAAAATCGATGAGTCAACGAAATGGAAGCTGATTGACGTGAGTAAAAAAAAAACCTTGCCATTTAAAAAAAACTCTTATGCTCATAATTTATATGATTTTCCTACCATTACCTGTTAGTAATGGCTAAACATTTTTGTGCATAGAAAGTTGTATTGAATGTAATGTACAATTATGACGTAAGATAAATGTACTTTTGCAGTGAGATAAAAGTAATTCATTAAAATCACTATAACAAACATTAATGTAATATTGCACTTATATATAAGACTTAGTATTTTTTTTACACTCGATTTGTCTATTTACAGATGTACACAGATGGACATTTCCTTATCTCAGCCGACAATGCCGTTAGATATCACCTAAAGGCACTCAGTTCACCAGTTTTTTATTATTTATTTTCGTATAGAGGAAGTTTTACTTTCTGCAAAATCTTCGGTGACCGTGAAGATGATTACGGCGTGTGCCACTCTGATGAAATTCTTTATCTTTTTCCTGGAATAGATGGAGTCTTCACAGACACACCATTTACGGAAGAAGATAATAAGATGATCGATGTGATGACCAATCTTCTCGTCAACTTTGTCAAAACAGGGTTCGTTCAATAATTCCGTTGAAATATCAACATAACGTTTATTGCCGCGTATAAATAATATTTTCATAAATATTCTGGAGAAATTTATTGGATAATTTATAGAAATATTCATAAACAATTGATTGGTAATTTTTTTCCAGAAATCCAACGCCAGAGAAAACGTCAGTTATTCCAGTAAAGTGGAAACCGGTCAGAACTTTGAACCTCGAATATCTTCACATTAAGAATCCGAAGAATCTGGATATGGAAAGCAACCTTTTTTCAGACAGGGTCAAATTCTGGGCCAGCATTCCGTATCGTGGGAAAGTAGAACTTCGCCAGGATCTGCAATGGAATAAAGACGAATTATAGTACACTTTTTATTGAAACTTTTTATTCAAATTCTATTATCCATACTCTCTTGCATAAAAAAGTTTATGGACAACAAATTCAAAGTTTATTGCCATCAATTCCTTCGTTCTGTGATTAGTCGACGGTGTTATCATGTATCGACTTTATTGTTTCAAGTTGTTGCTTGGAAAATAAAAATATTTGAAATTTAAATTATTATAAATAAATCGACCATGAAAAAAGTTTCGAGTTATGAGCAAATATCAGTGCGTGTATTTCCACTATACACGAAAAACCGAAGTATAAATAAACAATTAATTCACATAATAGAGTTCAGAAGAAATTATAAATAACATAACAAACATAATCAAATGTATACTACGAAATCGCATATCCTTACCGACCAACGGTAAGAATAAATCGGTAAAAAAATCTACTCCAGCATCCACTTACGGTGATGTGAAAGCTCAATGAGTGCGAGAGAGATAGAACTACTCTTGGAATCCTGAATTCCTCCGTCATCGTTGATCTTTTCAATAAAAGCCGAGAACGTAATTCCGCAGAATTCTCGAGCAGAGGGCAACGTTCTCATCTTTCTTCCAAAAGATCAACGATAACAGAGAAAATCGGATTACAGTTTCCGATACTGACCGAGCAGTCTTACCGACCAATGTCAGTAATAAAATCTACTCCCGCATCGCCTCGTTTAAAATATCAATTTTGTCATTTGATTATCTGACAAATCTATCTTACCGACTCGTGGTACATACTTCAGCTCTCTGCCACACCACGTGTCGCACGACAACGAAATTTCATTCTTATCAACTGCTGCATCACGATATCGTTGAGCAACTCGTGGAAAGAGGTCGCACCATTGGAGAAAGAGTGAGAGCGTTCCAGTGAAAGAAAGAACGAGACGAGTCTGGGCTGCGGTCTGCACAGGGAGGACCACGCGCGCGCGCGCGCGTTCGATGAAGGCATGCGCGAGTCCCGAGAAGGCCAGACACGACTAGCGAGTCAGTGCATGGCGGCCGGAGCCCCTTCAAACACATATCCTATAGCACTCGATAGCCGATCGAGGTAACACGAGTCCTGACGGTTCGGCGCGTGCGATTGTCACACTCGCTCGACGATCAATCGGTACATTGACAAGTGCGTGACTAGATGATAGTTTTATCGAGTGACAGTGGTGTCAAACTCCTGGATTCATCCGACATTCATCGAGGATAATCTACTGTCATTATTTCTGTGAGTACTTCTATGAAATATCATTTTTATCTCATGTATCGTGTTCTCTTCCGCGAGGTAAATCACGCGCGCCGATGGCCATGCCTCAGCGTTTGTATACTACGTACAACCTTCAGACCCTCGGGCTACAAAACGTCACTCGATGCTTCCACAAGTTTTTCTTAAACTCTATTTTGCGGCACCGAATTATTGAAATAATTTTGTGACAGCTGTCATAATAACTATTATACTTTGGGATTCAATGGATAGCAATTTTTTAAACTATGGATTCTATTTTTATATTGTATTATGTGAGGAATACAACAATTGGAAGGATGAATCAAACAATTCTAGATAACATTGATGTGTCACAGGTATTTACGATAATGGATACCGGCGTTTTTATTGCAGATGTGAATGAACGACCTGATGGCAAATGTCACTCGATTTTTTTAGTTGCTTTTTTGTTTGTTATAACATTGTTTTAATGGAATGGATATTTTGCTATCAGTTTTCTTGTCATAGCTTTTAGGTGCACTTAAAGAATGTTTAGGTTATCTTACCAATAAAATGTTATTAATATTATTATGAACTATTTTTTTATGAAAATGGAATTAGTAATGCAGTAAATATCGCTTGTTTATGAATGGATTACAGCATATTTATAATCGAAACAATATTCTCTTAGCAATTTTGCTGGTTAAAGCATTTTGTTATTTGAAAAATCAATAACTATTAATCTTAACAATCAAATAGAAAAATGATATTTTCCATAATTTGCTCATAAAAATTAACCATTTAAGAAACTGTTGACATCGATTAGTAAGGCTGCAAATTATTTTCAAAAAATCTACCAATTGAATAATTTATTGTTATCATACGCTTTCGGTTGTCGCATTCAAAAAATCATTCAATGAAAGATCGTTTCACATTTATATCTATAAGTATAATTACAGTTACTGGTGAACAGTTACCGTTGAAATTATTTTAAAACGTAGATGCAGAAGCAATGAATTAAGCCGGTGAATTCGGAACCGGGTAGTTTCGTTGCAAGGGAAATAAAGACAAAAGCAAATGCGGTTCATCGATTTCGATTGATGTGATCCGCGATAAGATCGTCGTGGTGAACGTGAGTGAGAGAGAAAATAACTGGGGTGGTACATTGTTCGACATCCATTTCCGATCGGATGTGCAACTCGTCGCATTTCGTTGGCCAAACGTTGTTGCGAGGTTGCTGACCCGTAATGGCATTTGTAAAAAGTCCTTTTCTCCTCGTCCTTTTTTTTATTTCGTCATTTTTTCTCTCGGTATATCGTTTATGTTCTGCGTTTGACGTGACCGAAAAATCGGCAAGCCTTGCGATGATTAATCGTAGTACAGTTCGTGGCCACGAGGACGTTTGATGTATGAACGATATAACTCGTGAAGTAATAGCACTTTTTTCCATACATATCCGTATAACTACACGTGTATACAGATACACTTGTTTGCTTCAGACAGAATATTTATTACCCGGTTCTCAGTTAAGACTTTTTACTGCGAAACGCCTTAAAACTGTTTTGTACATTGATATTTGAATTTATTGTCAGTGTAGTTGTGAGAAGCCGGTTGAAAGGCGTTATGCGGTCGGCGATTGGCTAAAATGAAAGAATAAAAACAGGCAAATCTACTTCCGTGTGTGTATATTTTTTATTTAAGTAATCAATAAGTTCAAGTGAATTAATGATGATAATATTAATGATGGATGACAAAGATGGGTTGTAGATTGACAATTAAATATTTTGTTAGAATTTCAAATCCTTGATTAAACCATTAGTTGAATTCTTTTTTAAATTTAACCGAGAAAAATCATGTCGCTTCTCGTAATTATGAGTGGCGATTATTGATTGTTGGGTCATGCAAATATTTTTAGTCAGTTTTCCTCTTTTCTAGTTATTAAATTGTTAATAATAATGTACTTGAGGTTATTTTTTACTTCTCACTTAGCATTTATACTTAAATTTTTTTGTCAATATATGACAATTATCCTGTTTAATAAATTAAACATTTTTTTCAAACACTTTTTTCCTTAGTTCCATAGATTTCCAAACATTCCCAATATTATTATTGATAGGAATTTCTCTTATTGTCCTATACCGTTAAATTACAGCAGAGTGCATTTCTGTTCAATGTATCGAGCGAATAACGCGTTTGACAATAGCTTTAAAGAAAAAGTTTCAATACTTTGACAGCTCGGAAAGTGGTCAAAGTGACCTCTTGTCACACTAACACAAAACAAACCGCTCGAAGCGTCTTCTTTTTGCCCTCCGCGTCGAATCGAATTTCTGCAAATTCGTTGCGGTCGACATCGCGATTGCCTCCCGTTCCACTTCCGCAGTCCAGACACGTAAAGAAGATAAAAATAAAAAGAAACAATGCCGCTTTCGGTTGAGATCCCTAGATCGGCTCGTGATCGTGGGTCTGTCACTCAAATCCGACACGCACGCACCAGTAGCTTTATTATCGGGTTCTAATGCACAGCGAAATCTCCAGCAGAGGACAAGAGCGTCGCGTGCACGGTAGTTGTTGTCTCAGAAACTTTGTATCGTAGTATCTGCTATGACAGGCCAGACGGCGTTTGATCCATCATTGAAATCCACCGAACGCCGAATAAATTTTATATTAAGTTCGACCGCAACGTATCAGTTCAGAAAAAAATGGTCTCTATCATTGTTATAGCGAAATGATTATTCCGATTAATTCAATAAGAATTAATTGCTTCCTCGTGGACGCTTTGGTTTCAAGGAATCTTTTTTCCAAGATTTTTTAAATTAGCATACAGAATACTTAAAAACATTGCGAAAAAGGGTTTGGGAAAAAAAATGATGTGTGAAGCAGACTTAAAAAAAATGGTGACTTGTATATCTCAATGATGACTAAGAAGCCAGCTGAAATTTAGCACACAAATAAAAAGCAACACAGAAACTATTAGCCTTCAAATTGAAACACCTGTCAACATACACCTGTATATCAAGTCGCGCCTCTATTACTTATAAGACAATCATTAGGTTATAGTCGTTTATGATCATACTTGTTCGTCTACAGATTAAAGTGCAGAGTAATTACTGAAGATTCACCACTACTACTAAAATCATTCTCATAGACTATCAAAAAACTCCACATACAATAACAAAATCAATGAAATTATACCTATGTTAAATCCTACAAAGTGAATAAATTCCCCAACACAGAAACTATTATTATTGGCCATGACCAAACGAGTTGATGATACGTCGTAGCGAAACTGAATATTAGCCTCCACATCAAAACATACTTATACCTGTAAATCAATCCGCACCTATATTAATTATACTATGATGATTAGGTGATGGTTGTTTTTTTTTTGATCGACACAACTATCAATTGTTGGACTATAGTCTAAAATTACCAATCATCACTAAAAATTCACCACAACTACTAAAATCATTCAAATGGACTATAAAAAAACTCTCCATAAAATAACAAAATCATTTTTACGCAAAATCATGGAGAGTGCATAAATTCCCCAACACAGAAACTATTATTATTGGCCATGACCAAACGAGTTGATGATACGTCGTAGCGAAACTGAATAATGGCCTCCACATCAAAACATACTTATATCTGTAAATAAATCCGCGCCTATATTATTTATACTATGATGATTAGGTGATGGTTGTTTACTTCGAACGACACAACCATTAATTGTTGAACTATAGTCTAAAATTACCAATCATCACTAAAAATTCACCACAACTACTAAAATCATTCACATAGAGACTATAAAAAACTCTCCATACAATACCAAAATCAATAAAATTATTTTTACACAAAATCATGGAAAGTGAATAAATTCCCCAACACAAAAACTATTATTATTAGACATGACCAAACGAGTTGATGATACGTCGTGGCTAAGCTGACCATCAGCATCCACATAAAAACATACCTATAATTGTAGATGAATCGGCGCCTATATTAGTTATACTATGATGATGAGTTCCCCTTCGAATAATGACGCAACGAACCCAAGATTCGTGCGCGTGCCACTGAAGACTAGGAAGATTCAGTAGGTAAGTAGTTTCGAGGTGCAGCTTCGAAAGAACCACCCAATCGCACCTCTTCGATCAATGCCACTACCTATCTCATCTTTCTCGCGTCTCACTTTTTTCAATTTTTTTTTTTCCCTCTTCGAATCATGTACCAAGGCCCGCGCTCGTCTCCTTTGAACTTTGCCCTCTTTCTTCTTCGTCGTTTCTTTCGACCCTTCTTCGTGACTCTGTCGCCGCCGCCACGCGAACCGACGCTACAGCTTCCGAAATAGCCACGCGTCTACTATAAATAGAACAGCGTCGTTGTGGTGTCGTGATGTGCGTTTGTGTTTGTGATAGTGGCAGAGAGGACTCCGCTCTCAAGCTCAAGTTGTAAGAGAACCAAGAGTCGTGTCGTACGCCAGTGCATATGATGAGGTGTACGCACGAATATACACAGCATATACTTATATGCTACGTGTATGATGCATTCTCCGTCAGATGAGCCGCTCTGTCCTTCGAATGTTCTTCATCTACTGTACCAATTTTCCCATGGCTTCTCGACATCACAATTTAGGTTTTGTGAAATTATGATAAAAATTTTAAGTGTCTACTGAAGGGGAAAAATATATTTTGACAAAATTCTGAGGCTAAACATTTTTGAATTTTTTTTGCACATGGAAATGTTTTTTATCGTCAATTTTCTCGGTACGTTAGATAGAAATGGAGATAATGTGAAATGAAGAGTGGAATAGTCTGGAAGTGTCTTAATGAGGCAACAATATATAATTGGGAAAATAAATCGTAGGTCACTAAAACATATGAAACATTTTATTTTATCTTTATTTATTTGGAATTCGTTCTATCAATTTTTCTATACATTCTGTGCATGCAACTGAAGGTTTTACAAAATTAAGAGCGGCATAAAATGTTTCGAATGAGTGCAAAAAAAATGTTAGGGGAAAAAATCCTATGTCGCCTGAAGTGCGTGTAAATTTTTTAATGAATCACGCTTCGCTTCACTTCACGTGCGAGAAATCGCACTTCTCGCACTGGTGAAATAAAATTGTATACGAAACTCGTGCGAGAAACTTTTTCTCAACTCGTTTGATTGCAACACTCGCCCTCGTCAGAAAAAGTTTCATCGCACTCGTATCGTAATATACTATCATTTTATCTAATTAAAATTTCATCTGATTGAAATAAACTCTATCTGATATGAATAAAATTTTAATCGTTTCAAATACACCCTATAATCGATTCAAATAAACCTTTCAGATCCTTTTCTCTGAGTGTATCGACAGAGAATGTCTTGTATAACTAGTAGGTCGTATTATAACTAAGAGTAAAGCGCGTGGGTGTTCACTCACGACGATGTCTTGTCCATGAACGGAACACACCCCTTTGCCACGCTCGTGCGCCGCGGCTGCAGCACCAGACAAAAAAAAATCTACAATAAAAATAAGCCCTAAAGTGGTTTCCACGAGAAGGAGAATCTGCTGGGCGACGACGGACGTGCGATCGTGCCGCATCATATAAGCCATTCCACGTTTTCACGAGCGCTGCGAGTGCTGCACACTTTTTTTTTCATTCTCTTCTGCCTCGTTTGGTATCTACGTAAGTAGGTAAACTTCTAAAGGTGCGACGATGGCAATGCACGCGAAAAAGTTTTTAAAAAAAAGGTAGTTATTCAATACGAGTACTTCCCGAAAATTGTTCATTAAACATAATACAAAATTGATATTATTTTGAGATTCATATGTTCTCTATAAATCAGTTTTTCAAAATATTTTATGATTTTCTCAATTTGAATTTCTTTATATTTTCTGTCAGGGAATACAAATGATTCAAAAGTCAATTTTCGGAATTTAATTGCTCGAATATCATAGTAAAATTTAACAAGCCTTTGATATAATTTGTTATACTTCAACAAAAAACGTCTTCAAAAAGCAATGGAACATGAAATAACAGTCATTGGCCATCTTAACCGAGTTCTAAAAAATTGTTAATCTTTGACGACATGTTCTACAATACTAGAAGTATTCTTATCACTGATTCGAGATTGTGAGACTATTATTCATGGATTGTTTTCGTATCAGATATGTTTTCCGATAAGAACACATTTGTGATTTTCCGTCTGTTGAGCTTTGTATTTATCTTCTTAATAGATACTATTTAGAGTAGTATTTTTTTTTCTTTTTTTTTTTTTATAGGTCAGAGCCTTTTACTACTTCCGGCGAAGATTGTTTGAAGCTTAACGCGCACAACATTGCGGATGCTGCAGAAACGCAGCTGGCAATAAAAGCTTCAAATCCTCATCTTCTTTTTCTTCGTTTATCTAGGTTTTTAACTCCCGACTGCCCCTATGGGGCAAAAAAGACGGGAGTTATGCGTTTCACGACGATCAGCTGATTTGACCGGTTTCTTTGTAGCCAATGTTCTCGAAAACGGTAAATAATTGCTTAACCAAATTTTGTACGTCGCTTATATCACGAGCGCCCAACGTATTTTTCCATAAATTAGAGTGATAAGTTGTTGATTCACTTAGATAATTATGTTTTGCAAATAGTGCAAAAAGCCTATTTGAATATATCGAAATGTCACAAGATGGCCGCCATTATCGTGCTGTAGTGAAACTCACTCCACAGCGCATATGGCAAATTGTTTACTTTAAAAAGGATGAAATAAAAATAATTTTACACCAATTAAAAAACAAAGACGGTAAATAAAATATGGTGAAATAATTAAGTAACATATCATATTATAGTCGGGAGATTATTTCGTCATCAAGTGTGAAAAACTCTCGACTATGATATGATATGTTACTTAATTATTTCACAATTTTTTTATTTACTGCCTTTCGTTATTAATTAAGCTTTTTTTTAGTCGGGAGTTTTTTTAAATTTTTGTGATAGTGTAGAACACTTGTATTGTGATATATTATAGTAGTGCAGTTGGCTATTGTTCAACAACAATATCACATTGTCGCCGACTAACCTCGTTGCTGTCACTTCTCTTTGCAATTGGTAACCCACCTGTGAAGCTCAATGCATTTTTCCACTCTTGCCTGACAAACACGTGCCTTTTCTCTTTCCTTCTGCTCTGACGCGCCCCACGACACTCCCCATATCCACTACACGTTCGCATCTATAGTAATGCATGAGGAAGCAGCGCACCAAGCGTTTATCTCGAATGCTGACAAAGTCAGACTGTATCTTCGCTCCCTCGAGCTTCTGTATTTCCTGACAACTTTGCAGCCCTTTCGTCCACGAAACGGAAAATTAATTTTGGCCAAAAACCTCAAGCTCCGTTTAATTATAAAAAATAGTGAATTTTTTTGGCAAATTAGTTTTTGCGTAAAAAATGTCTAAAGGATGTATAATAAGTACAGTCCCGCCAATCGTGAGTTTCAGAGAAAATTTCGATCACTTTCCGATGGAATAAAAATCCGGAAAAAATTACGCATATTGAACATGCGGAAAAGATTGATTTCGCATAATAATAATCCCCAAATGTTATTAACAAATGGGTGAAAAAAAAACTATTTTTCAAAAAACAATCAGTCGTCCTAATTTTTTTTTCTTATTAAAATGATATGTTAATTTATTGGAATGCGTATAAGTTTTTTCAGAATTTTTTCTGAATTTTGGATATGTGTTCGGCAGAAAACTATCTACTAAACTCAAGATTTTTTTTTCAAAGAATTCGAATAAATTTCGAAAAACTCTAATTACCTCGAATCATCATAAAAGGCGCAAATAAAAATTACTTCGATTACCAGCATTGAAAACAAGGGTCACCCTATAATAAAGGGCGCTAATCTTAGCTTTTATGATTTATTTTTTCGGTCGTTGCAAAGATGCAAACTTCAATAACATAAATTGATGTACCTCTCGATTCACAATGGGAAATTTTTTTTTTTTTGCTGTCTCAGTCCCCTTAAGAGTTACTCGTCCCTTGATGCAGTGATCCGGTCAGTTTCACCGTACAAATCCGACACTTGACTACAAATACACGGGAACACAAGTCATGATCTTGCGAGGAACGCGAGAGTCACGAAGCTTATTCGTGCATTCGTCGGACTCTCGAGGTCTGCCACCTCGTGCACGTCGACAGCACGGAAGCGATCGATAACCCATTGCAAACAACGCCCTATTGTCGTCGTAGCGAGAAACCACAGCAAAGAATATATATATATATATATATATATATATGTCTTTCTGAGCGACGAAGAAAAAAGTTCGCCAATAGATCGAGCGCGCTGCTGTTATGCGCTCTACTCGTGCACCGCTCTACTCGCGACATTATCGTTTCGCCTTATCCGCACTCGACACGAAGACGCTCTTCCTCTTCGAGTCCTCGCCTCGCATTTCCTCGTCCTGTCGTTGTTGAAAAGAATTTTAATCCTAAAGATTCTTCCCTCGGTGCAAATATGAAGACACTCGCTTCAAATATATCGTTTATTTATATTAAAAACTAAATTACATTATTTATTACCGATTCTATTCTCGTCGAGAATTATAGGCTGAAATAAACACTAAAATGTCAGGACATGATATAACCGATATATGTATTTTTTAAATATTTCAAACTGCGATAACTCATGAACTTTACACGGTCCAAAAAAAAATACTAAAAATTGAAAATTTTCATACACAATTGGCAACAATTTTTTCGATGCCACTTTCCGAAGTCCTTTTCGCACAAAAAAAAATTTCATTCATTTTGTAGTAAAATATAGTCTGAAATTGCAAAATTAATTCTGAACTCATTATTTTCTTGTGCGCCATAAAAAAGGCACACTTTCGTTTTTTTTCTAATATGTCGATACGATTAATCGTTCCCGAGATATCACAGGTTAAATGAAAAATGAAAAATATGGCACATTTCGCCAGAAAAAAATTTCAAAAAAAAATTTGTTGTATATATTATAACCACTGAACCTGATTTTTGGACATTTTGTCGAATTTTTTTTTGGGTGTCTGAGCTCATCTGGAATGCCTCATATATTTTTTATATATTTATATCACGATTAAAAATTAATTGTCAAAAAATATCGTCCGTTCAGATTGCTTTATCAATTTACGAATCGATAAAGCAACTTAAACGTACAAAAATATAGATTCCAAATGTTTGATGTTCTTATACAGGAAGATCAATAACAACGGAATCTTCGGCACCGTTAGACTCAAACCCCGAGTTGAGATTTGCCGAACTTCCGTCTAAATAAAAATATCACAGGCTGTCGACGCAAAATAACATCTCCTTATTAACCAATTACTGAAGGTCACTTGTCAGTTTTACGAAATGCAGCACAATGCAAATTATAAAGTGCATGCACTATAAAACCGACTGCAATATGTAAGTTCTTATGAGAGCGAGTATATCGACTTCCCGTAGTAACCAGTTGGCGTCCGCTTAAAACGATTACTATTGCGATAGGCGCGGCGCGACTTTCAGCGCGCGAACCGCGATTAGGAACGACTGAGTTAGAGAAAATAAGTGGGTATACATATACGCGTAGACGTAACTATACAATGCGGTGCAACCTAAGCTGAACTTGTGCCCTGGGCGCCTCAACTGTAATATGGTAAAAAGTATACACGCCGACAATAATTGCGAGTTTGGATTCGCATTTCCACTTTGCAGTTTGGATGCATTTCCAAGCTGAGAACTCGGCGTATGTATACAATTGTATGCAGTAACGGTATCATAAGCACTTAAGTACCGATGATACACTGTTGCTAAAGGGTAAATGTTGTCCCACGTTTCTGTGCTTGCCTCTAAAGAAAGAAACTATGTAAGTTTCATAAATATTTAAATAACAAATACATTTTTTTTCTATTTTCTATAAATGATTTGCGGCACTGACTGTTTTGTTGATTATGCAAATATATTCATCCAATATTCATCCAATGAAATATCCAGTTAAATGATACCCTTCGCTTGTTAAAAGTACATGTTGAATTTCAAATTTAACGTCATTTTATAAAGTACTTAAAATACCTGAGAATTTCACTTCCAATTCCTACAATTTCATATGATATTGAAACGATTAACCTCATTACAGGCAAAAAAATATTTTATTGTCTCAATGTTAAATCGGATTGTGAGAACAACAACTGGAGTTAATTTAAAAACATTGTTATACCACAGTGTGCGTGAAGTGCATACTACACTTCGCTTCGCTTGCGTGCGTGAAACAGGCACTTCTCGCACTAGTGGCATAAAATTGTATACGATACTCGTGCGAGAAACTTTTTCTGATCTTGTGTGATTACAACACTCGCCTTCAGCTCGTGCTGCAAACTCACACGCGTCGCGAAAAAGTTTTATCGCACTAGTATCGTAATGTACTATTATACCACAGTGTGCGTGGTTTGCCCACTTCACGCACACTTCGCTTCGCTTGCGTGCGTGAAACGGGCACTTCTCGCACTAGTGGCATAAAATTGTATACGATACTCGTGCGAGAAACTTTTTTGCATTATAGTATCGTAATGTACTATTTTGGCAGCCCGCAAACCGTGGTTTTATTGAATAGATGATATATTTTTTTTCCGTGTACTATTCAAAATACGTATTTTAAATACTTGAAGTACATGATGTATTTCAAATACTGCCCAGCTCTGAAATGGTCACAACTCGGTATCTAATGGTAGCCGATTTCCCAGAGTGACAATAATTGCTCCATAAAGTGAGATATGCAGGTACCAGTTTTAGACGGTAGAGCATTTACGAACGAGGTTGTACGAGTGGAGAGATATCCACCGCACGCAACAGTAAGATGTTGGAACTGGCAGCCATATTTCATGGCGTATAGTGGGCATATCCGATTGGAAAGTAGCCGAGGGCGAGTTATATGGAGTGTCGAGTATTCGAGTTGACGAGTCAATCTCGATCTTGCAATTAAGTTACGAGCGATCGAGTGATGTTCCTTCGTGTGTAAACACTCCCAATGGATTTATATACATTCTCTATCTTCGTTCAGCATAGTTTATTATGTTCTAGGCGCGGAATTAACTTCGTCGAATAATCGAGCTCAGCCCATTGAGCAGCATCAGATAGGTTTTCAGATTAAGTCACCGCAAATAATCCTGTTAACAGTATATATGTATATCTATGTATAAAATATATATGTATAGATATATATATACCGAGAAGCGTGTTCGAGGGTCATTAAGACATTTCTGAATTTAGTTCTCCCCTCATCTTCTTATTTTCTCTGCTTCTATTACAAGTACCGATGTTTATGTTGGCTCTAAGTTCCGTGCATTTGATTTTTATGTTCATCAGTCGCGTCTGCATAGTTTTAGACCTTAAGTGATGAGGTGTCCTGCGTGTCTTGTTTTTATGCTGCATTTTGTGAAAATTTTCTGGGGTATTCATATTTAGACGGTCGAACGATTATTAATGTAATTTTTTTTATGTGACAATTTTTCAAAAACTTAAAAATTCTGTTATCATTTTGGGTGTTAATCAACATTGCCACGTTTTCCAATAATTATGAATAATTCGCAATGAATATACTTTTACAATTAATTATCATATTTAGTAGACGTAAGACTGCGTAATTGTTTCGTTATATGAATATTCAGAATATTTTTTTAAAAATGTATGATTCATAGAAAAGAACATTTGTTGAGACAAATTAAATGCACGGATATATATAAAATTGGTGTTTTGGCATAATAATTTTCAATAAATAATAATAATTATTGAAGAGTCATTTTACATTTAGGATAAGATTATGGAATTAAAGATAAGCTATTTGGCTTAATGTGGACTCCATAATAATTTCCATATATTTCATATTTTTTCAAAATATATAGAACATGCAAAAAATCTGTGTATTATATTTATATGCGAAATTGTCAAGGAGATATTTTAATATTTTTCGCATTTGAATGAAAATACTGTAAAACTAAATAAACGACTAAGGATAACAACTGAATACATTGTCTGCGTAGCCGATCGCCTCGGACCTTTAATTTAACCGAGAATTCACCCGAAAGTGGTGGAGAAAGTTCTCGGGGCTCTCGAAGAAATGTCGCGCAGAAAGACACGAGGAGAAGAAGGAGAGAAAGGTGAAAGAGGTGGAAATTAATTTGTCGGCAACTGCATCAGCGGAAGCTCGACCGCGCCGGAAGCTCCCTCGGCGATATTTCCTCTAGAGAGATACTCGAGGGTAGTATATACGTCGCGTCTGTAACAAAAGGTGAAATGCTATTTCTTTTCAGACTTTAAATTAAAGTGGAAATAAGTGCAGTTGCTTGTAAATAAAAAGAAAAACGTTAACCATGAATGACAAACTTATTAATAAGGTTGATTGAATCCTTTAAGTGCCCACAAAGCATATTTGCCATACTCGAGAAAAATATAGATTATACAGAATATATTTTTTTTTAATAAATAATCCCAACAGTACTTTATTAGTATTTTTTTTATTGGTTCAGAAAATTGCGGTATTATAATGCTTAGTATGTACCCAATGCTTTTTAAGTGTAAGATTTTTAAGAAAAACGGTATCATCTACAAATTTTTTTTTATCGTGACTTCTTAAGGTGAGATGATCCCCTTAAGATGTGAAGTTTGAAGGAGCGATTGTCTCAGCTATTGGACTATTATTTGACAATTTTTATTCGGCAAATATTTTAATATGCAATGAAATCGTAGTACAGTAAATAATTAAGTGTCAACTATTAATTCTTACTCCATGCAACTATTTTCATAGTTGCTATGAAAATACTGATGACTATTGAGTAATTATCTTAACTATAAAAAAATTTTGTACGAACTAAAAATGAATAAATGCCATCTTATAGTTATTAATACCACAATTTTCCTCCAGTAGAATAAAAAAAAATAATCGGAAGAAAGTCTTACTCGTTAGAGAGTAAAAGAGAAAATCAATTTAATTGTGTGCAGCACAGGCAAGTATAAAGAAAAAATACAAAGTCAGGTTGGCTTAGCAATGGCAATCCGATTATTTATCAATCGATAAGACTCTACCTTACCGATGCTGCCTATAACAGAACCCGAATGCAAACTATGTCAAGTAAAATTTTTTATTCATGGTTAATTGCTTTGTGGTGACTTTTGAGTAATTATGGCAACTATAGAACAAAATTTGTACGAACTAAAAATGAATAACTGCCATCTTATAGTTATTAATACCACAATTTTCTTCCAGTAGAATAACAAAAATAATCGGAAGAAAGTCTTACTCGTTAGAGGATAAAAGAGAAAATCGATTTAATTGTGTGCAGCACAGGCAAGTACAAAGAAAAAATACAAAGTCAGGTTGGCTTAGCAATGGCAATCGGATTATTTATCAATCGATAAGACTCTGTCTTACCGACGCTGCCGATAACAGAACCCGAATGCAAACTATGTCAAGTAAAAATTTTCATTTATGGTTAATTGCTTTATGGTGACTTTTGAATAATTTTTTTCTATAGAAAAATGAATAACTGCCATCTTACATTTATTAATACCACAATTTTCCTCCAGTAGAATTAAAAAACATAATCGGAAGAAAGTCTTACTCGTTAGAGGGTAAAAGAGAAAATCGATTTAATTGTGTGCAGCACAGGCAAG
This sequence comes from Tromatobia lineatoria, assembly GCA_949699805.1. Classification (NCBI taxonomy): domain Eukaryota; kingdom Metazoa; phylum Arthropoda; class Insecta; order Hymenoptera; family Ichneumonidae; genus Tromatobia; species Tromatobia lineatoria. Next base: position 1,721,263 of record OX453052.1, read on the forward strand.
TACAAAGAAAAAAAAATACAAAGTCAGGTTGGCTTAGCAATGGCAATCGGATTATTTATCAATCGATAAGACTCTACCTTACCGGTGCTGCCTACAACAGAACCTGAGTGCAATCGTTGCACCCAGTAGCTCGAGGCCCGTTCTCGCGTAGGAGGCATGCACCAGTTCCGCCCATGCATCGGAAAGCAGCTCGTTCGTTCTCTCGGTCGGGTGCTTCTAAACGATAAGATACGACCGTAGGGTAAGCAATGAGACTGACACGCTATGTGCATTGCGAGATAAGTGAGCCCCAGTGATCGGGTCGTCGAATCGGGGACACAACGACTATACATCGAACTTCGCGGGTAATTAATATATAAACCGTCTGGTGATAACTATAACTTACTGTCCGTTACCCTTTATTAGTTCTAATGTCACAACTATCGATGAATTTGCTTCCCACTCAGCAAAAAAAATTCCTCAGTCTCTTTTCTCTCAAGAATAAACATTATAATAAACGAACAGTCGCAAAATCAGATCTTGCAAAATGCTTCTGCATTTTCTTCAATTGTCAGAGCTTTTCTATGAGGTATAATTATGATTCGATTTAGCTTTGTTATAGAGGAAGTATTTAGATAGGTGCAAAATGAAAAAGTAATAAGACTTACCCGAAATTTCAGATGTTTGAAAAAATTAGCTGATGTCATTAAATGTTCTATAATTATTATATTTGAGACGGAATAAAGTTGCAAGCTATTATGTACATGTCTAAAGTTTTAGCCTGTTTAGTGAGACGCATAAAATGATAAAGTTCGTGACGTTATGCAAATTGTTACCATTTTAACATCAATTAAAAATTCTACAAAATCTGGAAAGATGTTTAAATTGTTTCGTAAATTTTCATATGAAAGGAGCATTAATGCTTTACTAGAAAAAAATGTCTCAACCACTTTTAAAAATTGTTTAGACCATTTCCAAAAACCCGATATGAAAATCCAAAGGAAAAACGTCACAAAGTTAAAACCTTCCTCTGCAAAGAGGAAAAAGTGCTATATTTTCTACGCTAGACTTTAACTCAAATTAATGCTAATCTTGAATAGATTGTATTAAAAGATTCCGAGGAAAGTCTTGTTCAAATAATTGTGTCATTTTTTTCTGGAGACGCTGTAATTTTTTTTTTTTACATTTTGATCAAACGATACAAATCGTGACGTTATGCAAATTATTACGAATTTGCTACCGAGCAGTGCACTTACTTTTCCAGAGAATACTTTGTGTAAGCCGTTTTTTTACAGCGTCTTTTCTAGCCCCAGGCAAATGCTTACTGTAAACTTTGCTTCCAAGCTCGGCCATCCGTTTTTCTAGCAGCACACACACAAGTTAGTAGCAGCTTTACACTCAGGAAGCGAGGGAACACAAAATTGGATTAACTATAGAGAAAGCGAGGGTGGTTGTAACAAAACCTCGAGGGTTTTCCACGAAATGAAACTTTGAAACTCGTGGCGTACGCTTAGTCGTATAGAGTCGCGTTGTAACCACCGTCTCGGAGTTAGCGTTGCAATTAAAGGAGTTAGCCAAGGCCAAAGGGATCCGTGCTTTATCGTTTTCACTTCATGGACCCACTGAACTCATGGTGTACAGTTTAGTCGATCGCCCTTTTACCATCTTGAATTACTCACCAATTTTTCCTCGAGCACAACAACGATTTATCGCTTCGTCTCCTTTCTTTACTTTTTTTTCCGATACTTTCCATCGACACCTTTTAGATACTTGACACGATCTTTTTCGCTGACGTCGAGAAAAGAAAAAAGTAGAACGATGACAAGAGAAATTTAATTTTTAAACAAATTTTATATAATTGATAACTATTCAAGGTTTTTGGTTTTTACAGATTATTAAGGTATGAATAAAATTGCTGATAAAAGAGAACCGCTCACAAATTTATGATCCCACAATTCTTTATATTTGGACCTGAAAATTTATTCGATTCATCATATCCGCTTTACAAAAAAAAATCAACACCATTTTTTTACCGTCAGAAATAAAGTGAACCGTGCTTTTCCGCCTGAAATCAATAGACCCACAGATTTTTCGACTTTTTTTTTCAACGTACAGAATTTCATCAGCTTAAACCATCCATCATTTTTACAGGTAGACTTGAAATTGTTTTTTTTTCCTGACTTTTTTCTTACGGATATATGATACGTACAGTCCCGCCAAAAGTAAGTTTCAGAGACAATTTCGATCACTTCGCGATGGGATTAAAATTGGAAAAAAATAATCCATATATCAATATCATATGACAATCCAATTTGTCAATAACATTTTGGGATTATTGTTATGCGAAATCAATATTTTCAGCACATTTTATATGCATTATTTTCTTCCAATTTTTATCCCATCGGTAAGTGATCGAAACTCATTTTTGGCGGGACTGTACGTATCATACATCCTTAAGTGCTGCTGCCGCTGGAAATAATAATTTATTTTCGCGGTGTAAAAAAAATTGTTGGTTCTTTTCGTTGCGTTGGGGAAGAGAAAAGGGCATGGAAATGGAAAATAGTGTCGCGGCGAGGGCGACGGGCGTTTCTCCTCCTGGTCGCGTTGACTTATCGATCTTCCCGCGCGCCTTTACAGCTTCGCTGGCACAACGAGCATGCACGACGACGACACGAGCGAGAAGAGAGGTGTTGAAAGCCCTCGCGGTGTGGAATGCACCGTGCAAACACAGCAGCCATATATGCATGGCCCTCCAACTCGCTTGCTCACACCTCACGGACCTCACGTCGAGTCCTATCTGCGGGTGCATAGATGCACCACGTTGCGCGCCTGCTTTGAATCGCATTCGATCTTGTTGCCAGTAATCCGAAGCTTTTGAATTTATTAGACGGTGACGCTCTGTGAACGGCGTCTCGTAGCATCAGTGACAAACACGCGTGAAACTACATTTCTACTGACAGAATGATAGGACATAAATTTTGTATAAGGTTTCCCGTTTTTACTATTGGATCAATGCATGAATAAATGCATGAATCATCTACTGCATTTTCTTGCAAATAGTTATTTTCAATGATACAACATTATGTCGCCCGAAAAATAAATAAATAATTAATTAATTGGGGCGCAGTTCCGAATGTTAAATAGAGAAAGGTCTAAAATTTCCAAATTTAATATCTCACATACATTTTTGACGAAATGGGCTAGAAAAATTTTCGTCAAAAATGTAGATGAGATAATAAATTACGGAATTTTGGACCCTCGTGTATTTACCATTCGGAACTTTGTACTCGCCCTAATGAATTATTGGACCAGGTGTTGATTAATTATTCATTGCCCTTTTAAGCAAATTAATTTGGCTCCAATGCGTAACATCCTCTCATGACTGTTCTTCATAATGGGGCCGTTAATTTATTAATTATCGGTAGTGTATTCTTGTCTGGGAGCAATCAACCTTTTTATTCGTAGGAAACTGACAATAATAGGTGTGAAAAAAATTGTCACATGACAATGAGATTTGGTGTGTGTTTTATACGGCAAATTTTTACTACCATTCTTATGTTCTTTTTAACTAATTTTTATTCTGATGAAGCGACGTGAAAAAAATTTGAATGCAATCAGGGAAATTGGCATGAAAGGAGATACTTTACTGGAAATATAATGTTCAGTCATGTTTTCTATTTTTCAAAAAGTGTCTGCTACATTATATCCAAGTATCCAGTTTCTGAAATTGTGAAAGTAACAAATCTGCTGTTCGTTGTACAAGAGTATATAATATGGCAAGTCTCGCTCGCTATTCTTTCTCTTTTCTGTTGTGTTAGCCTTCTCCGCTCTTCCCACATAACGCTGGCACAACGATTTCACGTTTGCCCACGTGCCCAGCCACCGCCTGGCTCTACCTTTGCAAATGCAGGAGTCCAAGCGTCGCTACATAAATATCTCGCATCGCGTGCCTCGTTCACCCGATACTTGTGGTCGATCTTGAAATAATCCTGTGTACAGTAAAACCTTGCGACAGGATGCGAACTTGTTCGATCTGAAAAGCTATCATTTCACAACTATCTTGTACATTTTTTTCTTGTTAAGTGCAACTTAAAAATATAACAATGTACAAATAGTATTAATACAAGGGACGTAACAACCAATCGTGAACGACAGTGCGAATAAACTCGCGGTAGAGTTTATTCGCACTAAAAAGAAAGAATAATTTAAAAAATTAAAATAAAAATTTAAAAACCTGTACATTTTTGAGAATTTGCTGGAATCGTAGAATGCATTTTATCGATACCTGTTTCATTCATGCATTTTTTTTTTTTTTTTTCGTCGAGAAAAATATCAGAACGATCGAATTGATTTTGTCTATTTCTCTAATTGTTTACATAAAAAACAGTTCCTAGTTTGACAAAAAAAAATTACAAAAATAATTTTGTGCATCTCTGTTAAAGTAACAAAAAGTTTCTGTGCATGTTTAGAGACTATATTTTTTTTCACACAAAAATCAATCACTATCCAGTCTCACTGTAAAGATTTATCTAATTTAATTGAATAAAGACATTGATATTCTTGAAGCTAATGTAACTAAATGTAATAATGCCAATAAAAATATTCATTTTCCATAAAAAATTGAATCAGCGAGCTAAAAAAAAAATCCTTACCGTCGCAAATTCCAATAAAAATAGGTGCGAATTCGTAATATTTCTAAAGCAATTAAATAGATCGACATTTTCATCAAATTGTCTTTGCCTCCACTAAATATTTTTCGCGTAGCCATTTCCGGTTAATTCTATTATATTCATAATCGAGAATAAATTGAAATATGTCCCCGATTAAATTTATGAAAACGTCAACAGTTATAATAGTGAAAAGTGCATTTTCGTTACTTGAGATAATCTCGCGTGCTTTTGACTTCATGACGGATTAGTTTATGATTGTTCTTTTGATATTTTAGTCTTTCTATTCCTCGTGAAGTAAAAGGAATGAAAATCCGAGATTGTAGAGGGCAGACACGCCTCATCGCGTGGACGTAATGACATACTTTCCGTGCGCCTTCGTATTACACGAACGAGCTTTCGTCGGGTACACCCTGCCAGTGAGTTGAGGGGGAGGGGAAAGGAGGGGGGAGGGGGCGGTACCACCCAGTGCTTACCGACTTCGGACTAATGAAGGAATTCCGTAACGGTCGATAGAATTCACCTGAAAGCGGCGTGATATTTTACGTACACTAATCATCCTTACAACGACTTAGTACTGCGAGATTATGTCATCGTTATCCGAACGAGCAATTCAAGATTCTGCGAAGGTCGTAATAATAATCAGTAATCTCACTCGTAAATCCAGCTTGGTTTAATTAAAATCGCGGTTTTCACGATAATCATCGGAATCGCGTGTTGAACGTTCTAATAACGTTAACAATCGTTTTTTTATTCATGTAAATGAATCAAGAATATTTCACACTACATAACAGAATTACGAATGAGTTAATGTATTGAGAATAAAATTGACTGAAACACTAATATAATTTTTTTTTTTATTAAGTGGTAAAAAAATGGGAACATTGGAAGGGTAATTTTTTATTTCATGCCAAATTTATAAAATATCCCTAATAATTTTAGTCTAAATTTAAAAAAAAATTTAAACGGAGATTTTCTTAGTGATTTTTCTTAATCTTTGATTTCGCCCGAAATTTCAGCTCGAAAAATATTTTAAAAAGGAAAAGAAATTTTCATAGTGCATAATTATTAAAATATATACATACGTTAAGATTTGATAATTTAAAGGACAGACTTTATTAGTAGTAGTATGTATTTATTGACAACACTTGGTACAGTAATTTGATTTAAAGCTTGTCCACTTAAATATATTCCATGTTAAATATATTCCAATTGGCCATCGACCTAAGTCCTTCAGCCCAGACTTTATTAGTAGTAGTAGTAAAAGAGTTTTATTAACAATACGCTTTACATTTTTTTTCCTTCCTCGCGATACATTTTTTTTTTTTTTAAACCAATTAACCGCAAACGCATTGCCAATAGGTCATTGACCGGAGCCCGTCAGCCTTGACTTTATTATTTTATTGTAAATCAAGGTACATTTTCGGGCGTTTGCTATTTTATTTAGAAATTTTTAATCGGTCGGTGTAGATCGAAAAGTTGGACATAGTAATAACGAAATTCCTACACGAACTAAAGTCCCTCGGGAGCGTCCATCAAGATGGGAAGTTGGATGGGCAAGCCGTCGAGATATCGAGTGGCATTCCGAGAACGATCAAATATACGAGGGTTGGATGGCCAAATGGCAAAAGCCGAAGAGCAAACCGAAGGACAGAGGAGAAGGAGATGAGGGAGAATTTTCGAGTCGGAACTCGTCCCGCTAATTAATAGAGTTACTTGAGTTATAATCAAGAGACAATCGTTCTTTTTGTCGGCGAGGATTTTTTTCGATGAAGAACCTTCATTACAGACACTTGCCAACATCCGGTTCATTTTTTATTTCACTTAAAAATAATAACGCAATTATTATGATTGTCCAAATAAAATATCCGCAACGTGCACGATAATTTATTCCGGGCGTTCGACATAATAAAAATAGAGCACGATCTCGCTCATCAAAAATTTTAATAATAAAAAATACAAAATTTATCTACAATTATTTTTTTACGAATATTGTTTTTTTTTTTAAAGAGACATTTAATTTGAGTACTTGGAAAAGGAAGAATTTCATTTCTCTGCAAATTCAATTTCCGATGCTTCGGTTATTTTGTAATTACACTTTTAAATAATATCTACGACAATTTCTTAAAAACTATCAGAAGAAAAATCTTGTCCATTTTCGCTATAAGCTAGAAAATTTTGATATTCAACAAAGTATTTTTCAGAATGTTTTCCATTTAAAAAAAATTATACCATTGGATATGCCACTTGAAAAAAAAAAAAGACTTGCAAAGAATAAAATAAAATTAAAAAAATCTGGTTTATCCATAAAAAAATTACGAGCCAAATCATCAAAGACGCAGGTTGAATCGAGATGGAATGCCCCATATACATATTATCTAAAAGCATTAAATATATATTTCTATTTGACCGAACGCCGTGTCAATTGAAGGATATAAAAATATCGTAATTTATAATCAGCCTGCAGCAGCAATTGCATTTCTAATAATAAATTTCATGTGAAGAGACGAAGTTAATCGAAGCGATTTCGAGAATTCGAGTAATCGATTGAGCGTTGATTAAGACGAGAGGGAGAGCAACATGGACGAGAGTTTTGCGAACGGTACTCAGCGTTGGTGAAATCGAAACGAAGAGGACATGACCGCGACGGGCGAAGCAAAAGACAGCGTGAAAGGTGGTGAACATCTGTCTTTCGTCGATTTCCTGCGGTTTTATACCGCGACGTTCCGTAAGCACGGTAGCTTGTGGCTAACCGACGTGACCACGGTTAACGAACCCGTTCCATCTCTCGTCGTTGCTACTATCGCACGTAAACAGCGGCCCGTCGTTCGCAGCTTCGGATATCACACCGCGAATAAATATCTCTTCGGGGACGAGCGTTGCATCGATACACAAGCATTTTTTTTTTTTGCTCGGTTTCACAGGCCTTTGAATATGCATGCATCCACTGTTTTGAATTACGCAAGGTGCAATTATTAATTTAAGCAATCAATTATTGACCAATTTATAGGATCATTATGCAAGGTAAGGTAATAAATAATTAATGGATTATTGGACCATGTGGTAATTAATTATTCATTGCCCTTTTGAGCAAATTAATTTGGCTCAAATGCATAACATCCTTTTATGACTGCTCTTCATAATGGGGCCGATAATTTATTAATTATCGGTAGCGGATTTTTTTTTCGGACAGCAATGAAGTTTTTGTTGTTGTAGGAAGCTAACAATAATGGGTGGGAACGAAATTGTTATATCGCAATGAGATTTGGTGTGTATATTTGTACGGCAAATTGTTACTACCATTCTTGTTTTTTTTTATTCTTATTTTTTTTATTTTTTTTTATTTTTTTAAATGTGCGCGAAATAACGAATTTTGGATATGTGTTCAGCATAAAACTATCTGCTACACTCAAGATTTTTTTGCAAAACGCATATCCAAAATTTGTTATATTCTGCACATTTTTATGATTTAAATGATTAGATTTTAAATATTTTAAATATAAAATTTTAATATGATTCAAAAGAATAATAACTGAGGTGGCCTTATAATTTTTTACTGTTAGTACAAAACATAACTCGACTCGATGGAACTCAAGTGATCGATATAACACAAAGTTTGGATCTAGATACAAAAAACAGCCATTTGTAAATTCAGGATAAAACGACAAGAGACAGGAAGGCATAATAGCGTCATGTAAGCACTGGTAAGCTTAACGTTGCAGCTGACATATTGCGATAATACATTTCAGGGAGGATGTTTAGGACGCAAGAAAGGATAAACCGAGAGAAATTTCCGAGAAAGCATGGAAGAAGGAAGAGATGGCCAAGTGGGCCATCGGCGACCGTTTATTTCTTCTTCGCTGGTGCGCGACGAGGATATCGTTGATGGTAGAAGCTTGCGGCAAACCAACACGATCACGGTTGATAAACCCGTTCTACCGCGAATTTTCACCGGTAAATAGGCAACAGAGCCAACTCGTCTCTCATCCTCCATCTCTGAAAGTAACGCTTTACCCCAGTTTCGTGTATAAGCGCTATTAAGCTTCATTATACCTCGTTATCTTCACGGTTTATCGTCCAAATGGAATTAAGAAACGTCTGCTATTGTTTTCTCGCATCAGAGTCCAGACAAAAAAAACCGCATTCCATCCAAAATATTTTTCTCCCGACATTTATTTGATTCACGAGGCCAAGTTTTTCTGCAATTCAATAACAGTGAAAATGGTTAAACCACACAGAGAAAAAGTTTCCTTGATTCAAAGAAAAAGGTGGATTAAATTCTTTCTTTGATTCCGAAGAAATATTTACTTGATTACAATGAAATATTCTCTGTGAATTCCAAAGAGAACATTTCATTGCCTTTAAAGAAACATTTGCTTGAGGAGCGTAATCAAAGAGACGTTTTCATTGATTCAAGGAAACGGTGTCTTTGATTCAAAGAAACGATTTCCTTGACGACATCAGGTCAAGTGAAAAATAAATAAATAAAAACTCACAGAAACGTTTTCTGGTATGGAGAGTAATTTTTTAACCTAACGTCTGCGTTTAGTGGATTTTATAGGTTAGGTTATTTGAAAACAAAGAAACAGAGTTTCTTGTTTTAAGCAAAAAATTCCTTAATTCAATGCCACTAAATTTCTTTGAATTTCTCATCATTCAAAGAAAAGATAATATTATCCCAAGTATATTCTTTTCTTGATTTTAAAGAAATCTTTCTCAGGTTGGGATTTCAAAGAAATTTCTTTGAATAAAGGAAACTTTTTTTTCTCTCGGTGCATGTGATTTTTGTAATGTTAATAAGATTGATGAGTGAGCTTTTTCTCTGCAGCATCACAGAATCGTCCCAATGGGAACTGACGTGTCGTGAATGTTTTTTCCGTCGCCGTTCAGACATTACAGATGATTGATCGTGATGCCAGTAGGTCTGGACTCGCCATCTGTGAACTTCACGTTTATTCCAACTTCGCATTGAAAATTGAAATACCTCTGCGTCGCATGTATACTTCAGTTTAAAATCCCTTGTGGTTGCTTGAGCGTTGCACAGGCTACGGTACTTTTTTTTCACAGAACTCGGCTTCACACACAATCGACTTTACAGATGGCTTAATTTTTTATTTCTTTACGTCTACATTTTTTTTCAATTTTTATTTTTTATTGGGGTATTTCTTCCGTATGCCTTATTCAGGATTTTACGTAACCCGTCTCCTCTTTCCCCGTTTCTAGATAGAATTCACCCCTAGAGTGTTGTCCGCAATCACTCATTCTAATGCACTACTGTATCGCATCTGCACGAAAACCTGGTCGATACAGGCGGTTTTATTTTTACTGAGTTTCTACCGTATTAGAATACACTAGAAACTCAGAAAAAACTGCCTCCAGCTCAACAATTTACGCGCAAACCAGTGCGCGGCTGAGCGGTCACCCATCCAAGTTATGGCCGCAAACAATGCTGCTTAACTCTGGGGACCGCCGAAGCCACACACCGACCGCGCGTGTAGATTAAACAATGTAAACTAAACGGAGTGTGTCCAACAGTATAGATTCAACGGTGTAGATTTAACAGTATATCTATACAAAGGAGTAGATTCAACAGTGTAGGCTTAATGATGTAGATTCAACAGTGTAGGCCCAATGATGTAGATTCAACAGTGTAGGCTTAATTATGTAGATTCAACCGTGTAGGCTTAATTATGTAGATTCAGCAGTGCATGCTTAATTATGTAGATTCAACAGTGTAGGCTTAATTATATGGATTCAACGGTGTAGGTTTAATGCTGTAGATTCAACAGTATATGCGTAATGATGTAGATTTAACAGTGTAGGCTCAATGATGTAGATTCAACAGTGTAGGGTCAATGATGTAGATTCAACAGTGTAGGCTTGATGATGTAGATTCAACAGTGTAGAGTCAATGATGTAGATTCAACAGTGTAGGCTCGATGATGTAGATTCAACAATATAGGCTCAATGATATAGATTCAACAGTGTAGGCTTGATGATGTAGATTCAACAGTATATGCTTGATGATGTAGATTCAGCAGTGTAGATTCAACGGTATAGAGTCAATCTTGTGGAGTCTGTGATTTGTAAAATTGAGTTGCGTAAATACGAAGTACTGCCGCAAAAAATGAACACGTTCGTATAAGTCCTGATAGCACTGTATTTCGATAGTGTTTTTTTTTTTTTCGATGTGCGCGACCCCCCGAGGATTTAGTCGAGTGCCACTAGAAAAATTAACGAGCCTTGCGATAAAAGTCTGTGTGGGTGGGCACCGTGAAACTGGATGACGTTACGGCCCAGTGGGAGCCACGAACGTCCCACAATCGATGCGCATGCATCCTATCCTCAATGCTGAATTGTAACGGAAGAGGCGCGATTCCCGAGTTTAAAAAATTCTAGTAATTGCAGCTCTCGAATTTATCGAATGAGACACTTTGAAAAAAATAATCTACAAAAGCGTACGGAACGAAGTCCTTATTTTGATACAAATCCATTTGGGTTTGATTATAGACTTTAGTCAAAAATTTAATTGAACCAGTGTGTTTAAATTATTGAGGTTACGGCTAAAAATTTAACCCCGTTCGTTAAATATCAATAAAACTAATATAATGCTCTGCTTAGTTTTGTTCACCGATTTCTAAGTACAAGTTGATTTTTTTTTCGCTATATTATGTGCATATACGGCATCAAAGACAATAAAACCAAAATTATATTATAAACAAAATGGGAAAAATTACTTACCGGTATTCAATCTGATAAGTATTTAAGAAATAATTTTTACAACCAAATAGTTCAACGTAAAATGCATGCATTTGCACGAATAGAGAGTGAAATAATTTTTGAAATAGGGGATAAACGTTTGAATAATTTATTTAAATATATTGTACCGAAAGACATCACACAAATGTGTCATACACACTCAGAGAAATCGTAAAAACGTATAACTCAACTTAAAATCATGCGCTAAAAGACGTTTACATTATAAATGGAACGAGCGTGAGGCAGCTGTTCTCGCCGTAGAGAAAACCTTTTCATATTCCAGCATTTCGGCGAGTGTAATATACGGTAAAAACTACATTGGACCTACAGCTCGACTACTGAACCCACGCTCGTTACACAGTTCGCATAAAAATTCGCAAGTATCAAGAGCCCCTTGCATCGACTCCACGCCAGACGCATACCAAGTGCACGCTTCAGAAATCCAAACTCCGTAACTTTACCGGCTACGTCGACCGTAACGAGAAAAAAGAAATATTAAAAAAAAAAGAATTCCCAAAAAAAAACATTAAAATCCATCTTCACAATTATGCAAGCCGCTCGTTGGTTTCGCATGAGAACTTTTTAGATGCCTCGAAAACAATTACAAAGAATAAAAAGAGCGAAAACGAAACAAGCGTCGCTCTTGGCAATGTCGAGTACACGAGTAAACAGCACGAAACAAAATAGCATACTACTCTTTTGTCCGGCTTTTATATACCGACCTCACTGTCTATCTACCGCACGCATGAAAATACCGGGCGCGTAAATACGCGTACGTACGTTGAATTAATGCACCGCCGCAGTAGCCGAGCTACCACTCGGTTATCTTGCGGTCCTAAAACGCATTCGTAGTACCCCTTCGCTTCACTCTGTCTCACTGTGTACGCGCATACGCATGCATAATGCCAGAACCGCATCAACTTCTCTAGCCCACCGACTGGGCTTATGGGTATATCTATATATGTGTGTATATCTTGTACAGTGTTGCATATGAGCGGATTGAATCTCAGGCACGTGAATACGAGTCTCTGTGCTTATGCATTCATATGTACGGTGGTGGATATAAATGACAGATTCTAACGGAAATATTCTCCCAATGAGGACGTGCATTTCGGATATGGTGTGTGAAATGGTGGCGATCTGATCATTGTGGTGGATGTTGAAGCACGATGAGAAATCTTTTTTTTTTTAATGTAAGGTGTATATTTTATTTTTTTCAATAGTTTTCCAACCTAACTTTTTTTTCTTGCCAGAACCGCATCAACTTTTCTAGCCAGAATCGCATCAAGTTCTCTAGCCAGAACTGCATCGACTTTTCTAGCCAGAACCGCATCGACTTTTCTAGCCAGGACCGCATCGACTTTTCTAGCCAGAAACGCATCAACTTTTCTAGCCAACCGACGCGGCTTATGGTTATATCTATATATATATAGGTGTATATCTTGTACAGTGTTGCATATGAACGGATTAAATCTCAGGCACGTGAATACAAGTCTCTATGCTTATGCATTAATATGTACAGTGGTGGATATAAATGACCGATTCTAACGGAAATATTCTCCCAATGAGATGTGCATTTCTGCTATGGTGAAATGGTAGCGATCTGATCATAGGGATGGAAGTTGAAGCACAATGAAAAATCTCTTTTAATTAATGTAAGGGAAGGTGTATATTTTATTTTTTTCAATTAATTTTTCAACCTAAATTTTTTTCTTGACATATTGGGTTTTTGGACAAAAAAGTATATAATGTATAATCAACGATATTGATAATGTCGTCGATATTGGTTCTGAGTAAGAATAATAATTAAATTAGAAATAATAATAATAATATAAAAATCTTATTAATACAATTTGACAAACTTACTGAATGTTTCAGTTCCATTTTTTTCATCGCTGTTCTTATTAAACTTTGTGTATAAATCATTCTTTAAAAAAATATAAAAAATTAGACACATTCTAAAGTGTTCTACGAAATCAAGAAACGGACAAATTGAGATCGTATAAAAATTTCTACAAATCAATGATATGTAAATGAATTTTGTTTTTCCAACATTTCATTAATAACTTTTCGGCATTTTCTTATATCTAATTAATGTTCTTATCATAAGTGACGTTGAATATTTACATATTATTTTCACGTCGCGAATTACTTTATTCCTAATCAAATCAATATTGCGTTTATATCTATAATGGTGTAATTAACAACACTATTATCCAAGGAACTTTTTTCACTGTAAATCATACCTTATACCATAGTGCACGATAATTTTACTTAAAGACCATACGTGGAAATATCACATTTTTTAAATATTTGTTACAATAGACTACCATAAAAAATAATACAAATATACTTAGATTCTCAATAATGTCTCTATGTACCGTAACATCGTTTCGACGTAAACAGCGTATTTGCTGATCGATTATTCTGAAGCCGACCTTCAAAGTGAAACCTAAAGTAAATAAACTCTATTCAAAGGCAAAGGAAATTCCTAGACGGCCGATTGTGTTAGACACAAATCCCCAAGGACACCTTTTTGCACGTACCGTCGTTTGAGAAGTCGGTAGCATCGAACAAATCAAAGACAATTACGAGAGTAAAAAAATTGAACAACAGAGAAGGTATATACATACAGTAAACATAATAACATGAAATGTTCCTAAATTCTAGGCTTACATTATAAAAATATTGAGTTGCCTTGTTTCTGTAGTTGCGTGTTTACTGGCACTGGTTAATAAATTTTCATTTTTTACCATTGTCTTCTAGTGAATGAGCTGCAGCCAAAAGTGCATCATGAATAGTTTTGGCATATTCAATTTGACTTCTGACAGTCATCAAGAATTGTGGATAAGTAAGAGCCGGTTGTTGCTGATCCATTTTCTTTTGATTTCGCTGAGTAATAACAGGCATTGGCATATATCTCTCAGAACTAGAGCTAATGCCTCGTAGTTGAATCAAAGATTGGAGATAGTACTCAACACGATCGCACTTTGAGTAAAAGTCTTCTATAGCCTTTTCCAAACTCGATTGTGTTGCTGCTTCCGATGAGGTCCTAAAAGATGGCCAATCTTGCTGACTATTAGCTTGAAAACATTGTCCTGCTATTGTGAAAAGATTAACCAAGGATTGTCTCAATGGACCTATCAGAGATTTGACTCTATCATAAAGCACAGGCATGACATTGTACATGTCAATTCGATCCCGTTGGTCATTAATCTCCTCCTGAAGTTCGTGCATTTTTTCTTGAAACGATTCGGATGTCTGTTGTGGCTGTTGACCTTGCCGCGGCAGTTGCTGCGACTGTTGTCCAAGCAGTGGACTTCGTTGTCGCTGTTGACCTCGCTGCTGAAGTAGTTGCATCTGTTGTTGAACGGTCATGTGAGCTTGTTGCGACTGTTGAGATGACTGCATAAGTAGCTGCAGCTCTTGATGAATCGTCAACAGACGTTGTCGTGGCTGTTGCCCTTGCTGCTGATTTCGTTGCATCTGTTGTTGAACCATCGGTTGCGTTTGTTGTGGCTGTTGAGGAGGCTGCATAAGTAGCCGTAACTCTCGATCAACCGTCAACGGACTTTGTCGTGGTTGTTGAGCTTGTTGCTGATGTCTTTGCATATGTTGTTGAACCGTCGGGTGCGCTTGTTGTGACTGTTGAGGTGACTGCATAAAATGCTGCACCTCTTGATCAACCGTCAATGGACTACGTTGTGGCTGTTGACCTTGCTGCTCAAGTTGTTGCATTTGTTGTTGAATCGTTGAGTGAGCTTGTTGTGGTTGGTGAGGTGGTGACATAATTTCTTGCAGCTGTTGTTCAATCGTCAATGGACTTAGTCGTGGCTGTTGACGTTGCACTTGAAGGTGGTGCATCTGTTGTTGAGTCGTTGAGTGAGCTTGTTGTGGCTGCTGAGGTGGTGACATAATTTCTTGCAGCTGTTGTTCAATCGTCAATGGACTTAGTCGTGGCTGTTGACGTTGCACTTGAAGGTGGTGCATCTGTTGTTGAGTCGTTGAGTGAGCTTGTTGTGGCTGCTGAGGTGGCGGCATAATTTGCCGATCCTCTTGATCAACCGTCATTGGACTTCGTTGTGGCTGTTGACCTTGCAGCTGATGTTGATGCATCTGTTGTTGGGTCGTTGAGTGAGCTTGTCGTGGCTGCTGAGGTGGCGACATAATTTGTTGCAGCTGTTGTTCAACCGTCAATGGACTTTGTCGTGGCTGTTGACCTTGCAGCTGATGTTGATGCATCTGTTGTTGGGTCGTTGAGTGAGCTTGTCGTGGCTGCTGAGGTGGCGACATAATTTGTTGCAGCTGTTGTTCAACCGTCAATGGACTTTGTCGTGGCTGTTGACCTTGCAGCTGATGTTGATGCATCTGTTGTTGGGTCGTTGAGTGAGCTTGTCGTGGCTGCTGAGGTGGCGACATAATTTGTTGCAGCTGTTGTTCAACCGTCAATGGACTTTGTCGTAGCTGTTGGACTTGCAGCTGATGTTGATGCATCTGTTGTTGAGTCGTTGAGTGAGCTTGTTGTGGCTGCTGAGGTGGCGGCATAATTTGCCGCTCCTCTTGATCAACCGTCAATGGAATTCGTTGTAGCGCTTGACCTTGCAGCTGAAGTTGATGCGTCTGTCGTTGAATTGTTGTGGGAGCTTGTTGTGGCTGCATAATTTGCCGCACCTCTTCATCAACCGTCAATGAACTTCGTTGCGACTGTTGACCTTGCTGCTCAATTTGTTGCATCTGTTGTTGAATCGTTAAGTGAGCTTGTTGAGGCTGCTGAGGTGACGACATAAGTTCTTCCAACTGTTGTTCAACCGTCAGTGGACTTCGCCGCGGAAATCGTTGCGCTTTTTGTTGAGCCGTTGAAGGAATTAGTTGTTCCTGTGGAGCTGGTGGCATAAGTTGTTGCACCTGTTGTTCAACCATCAGTGGTCTTCGTTTTCGCTCGTCTTGTAACTGCGTAAGTAATCGCATCTGTTTTCGAAGCGTCATGGAAGTTGGTCTTCGCGCTCGACTCGGCTTCTGACCTTGTTGTGTTGTCTCTTGTTGACCTTGAGTCACCTCAGGATTAGCTTGCTCAGCCGTGTGGTCCGTTGGTAGGCCGCTCGTACTCGGTTGATCCGATGGATTCATAACGCTCACGGTCTGAAAATATTTGACAATAATCCACCTATTCTCTGATAGCTATATATTTCCACTCAATTTTCACAGCTATTTCAACAAGTCTGTTCAGTGAGTTAAACTCTGTTGATTGAACTAACGATAAGAATTGAAATAGAAGAACACTTTTGTACACTGATGTAAACGAAAAAATATTCGTCACTGTTTTTCACCGATTGATCTTTATATGAACAATACTATGCACCTGCTTAATTATGAATTGTCTTTTCTTTCGTCTTTCAACTTTAGGACTCGCACTTTCGTGTCGCACTAATACGTGTAAGCTTAACAGCCATATAAAAGTTTTGAATTGCTCGATAACTGCCTGCGCAGGAGCTCGAGTGTCTCTGAATAAATAGATCAACAGCAATAAGGCTTAGTCACCTAAGGATAGCTTCACACTGAACGTTGGAGACTCGCTTTTGTTTGCCAAAATTTTTCTTCAATCAGGATTGCCAGTGCGCGCCATCTACAGCGTTCGCAGTGAATTAACTGTGTGGAAGGAGGGGATAAACTCTTATGTAGCCACGTTACACGTATGACTTTAAAATGACACCGTGTCATTGTTACATGGTGGTCACGGTTAGCGTTCCACAACGCATGCGAAAGACGTACTGTGACTGCGAATTTCGAAATTCGCAATTTTAACCATTCACTATTTTGGTCATTCGCAATTTTAACCACCACCCATCGCGTCTGTGTTTTTAATTTTTCGACGTCACCGGAACGCGAATCCGTGCACTGAGAAAAAAAAATCGTTAAAATCAACAAAACGTGCGTTTGCCGGTAGCGAAAAGCATATTTTGTCGATTGGACGATTGGTTTTGTTGGTTCTAACAATTTTGTTTTCTCAGTGTGACCTACCAATGGTCTTTTCTCTAGGCTAGTACTCTGAGCACTAGCCCAACGCACCGTAACTCTTTTATCCTAAGAATGACCATTTCTGTAACTTTAAAAAAACAAAACAAAACAAAAATGTCGCTTCACACAAAATAAAACGACATCGACTATCCTTTGTCCAAAAAAGAACCGAGTTGGAGAAATTAACCTCAAAATCAATAACCACATAAAATGCCATTGCGGAGAAAACATCAGCACAAAATGGTAACTGACCTCTCAACCCATCGAATACTGAGCTGCCATTTTATGCTGCGCAATATGCAAGCTCAGGTGATCAAAATGGTGATGCCAAAGGGAAAGCCATCTGAGCATAGCCTTACGACATAGCACATAAGCACAAATGAACATCCACTGACCAATAGGAAACCGCGTCTCCGAAGTCCCCATAAACACCGTTAATGGCCATAGGTGTATGTGTACCTGCGCTGTACGTCAGCCCGCACGCAAATTACTAGTGCGTGGTCGCCACCGATAGGCGTATACGTACATGTATAGGTTAGTTGCGGCGAGAGCGCGTTAATACTACTGCGCACAACGCTACCTTTGTACAACACACAGAACGTCCGAATGCTCGTATCTCGTACCTCACGGACTTTCAGCCGTATACGGTGCGGTTCAAAGTTGTTCAGCGTCATGCAACCACGAGGCTGCAAAACTTATATATGGGGTATTCCACGTGCTGCCGGACGTTTGGGCGTCCATTTTGATAGAAAAAAAGTAAAACCTTGCACATTGCTTTCTCATTTTTTTCGGTTCTTATGAGGAAGTGTATTAATCAATTTTGGCTTCCCTATAGAGAAAGCATTGTAAGGAGGAAAATAATAAGGAACACTGTTGAAAAAGATTGGATGTTTTTATTCATAAGCTCGTCATCGGAATTTCATAAAGAATTTTTGTGTAGAATTCATGTTCTTTTCCAGGAAAATTTAAGCAAATTATTAAGATTCAAGTAATTTTGCTGTAAAATTGAAGTAAATTATTGAATATGCTGGACCATATATATCAATTTTATATTACGCTTGTATACTAAATTTTATATACTGGTTTATGAATAAAAAATGTCAGTAAAAATACACTAAATTTTCAGTAGATTTTTTTTTACTGTTAAGCAATGTGCAAGGATCTACTTTGCATCCTTGTTTTAAGAAGATAAATTGACATGTTGTAAATTCGCTTTTTCGACCTTGTTATTTCGTTTTTTCGTTATTATTGGAGCATTTCCTAAAGTAAATGTGTTAAAATGGCGAATGGCTGAAAAAGCGAATTCCATAATTATGGACATTCTACAATCTACGTTCCCCATCTTTAAATTCGCTATTTTAGCCATTCGCTATTTTAATCGTTCGCTATTTTGACCCCCAACCACTATTTTGGTTGCAATTTAATAAGATGGAGGTCAACACAGTGAATGGTAAAAATAGCGAATGGCTAAAATAGCGAATTTCACAATGATGGCCATTCTACATTTAGACGTTCCTTATTTTTAAATTCGCTATTTTAGCCATTCGCTATTTAGGTTATTCGCTATTATCATCCCCACCTAAGCGTTCGAATCTTCTCAATGCTCTTCGCCGCTTCAATGTGCAGCTTTGCTCCGCGTGTCGGTTCAGCACGATTACTAGTAGGCATATATGCTTTCTGCCTACTACAGAATGCGAGACTGCATAGAGCTGCGAAAGATTTTCTTTGATCTTGTCCTGCGAGTGCCCCTTTCCCTTTTCCTCTGTTTCTTTGCGCAGAGTTTATCGACGTACCGCGAGATGCATACTCAATTCACAACGCGGCCTACGGTTTTAAGGTGATGTATGTATAGGACGCAAAACTGTACAGAGTATACAAACATCTGTATATGTGTACACAGTGTGGGCTAACGTATATCATTACTGCTTGTTGCAAGGGAATCGTGCCCGTTTGAATTTTCCCCCTTGATGTTCATTAATTATTCGTGCTGAGTATAATGATGAATAACGTGTAGTTATTTCATGTGTTGCGGACGTCGGGCATTACGAATTCGATGCTTGAGGACGATGTTGGCTTTCCACCCTTATTCTTGAATAATCTGATTATGCTGTGCCTGGTAATGATCATTGGAAATGGGATATTAAGAATTAAGCCAAACTACGGTTTATGATTATTTGGTCGCAATCGCTTTTCTCATTATAAAAATTTGGTAGAGTTATTAAAGAAAGCTTCGCAGTTTCAGCGGTCTTCTATTTCTTTTAAAAAAGGTTTTTGGCTTCGGAAAGAATATTTTTGTTTTAGAGATATATTGAATCTATTTTATTCCGGCTTTTGTCAACAAACGTAATTATTTGAGTATGAACGGTCCTGAATTCTAATAAGGAACGATTTGAGATATTGAAAAGAATTGATAACTCTAATTGATTAGATTTGAAATAACTATGTTTATTATTTTGCAATAATTTTTAATTAACCCAATTGCCCACTTATTAGATAAAAATTTCCTAATTTCAGAATCCGGAATTACAGGGGCCAAAAAAATTTCTTTTTTTTTATTATGAAGACAAAACACTTTTTATTCAAACGAAAATTTTTTTTTCTCCTCCACATGACAAGATAAAAAGAAAAACTGAGATAAGATCAAGCAATAACCATTTTATCCTTTCCATAAACTTGTCATAATGCTTCCAGACGCAATAACATTTGACCATTTGGTGAAAAAAAAACAAAAATGACTTCTGTATGCGAAGGTTCCCATTTGCGTAGTTGCACAATTCCCGAGTTGAAACTTACCCAGCTGCAAGATATTATTCCGGGTGCCGTAAAAGTTTTTTCATACGCTCTGCAACAAGCGATCCGTACAATTTAGTGGTTTCTCAGTTTCCAACTTCCTATTCAACGGAAAATCAAGATCGTATAATTTCAAATACATTTGAAAAAATCTTCGAAAAAGTTAACTCGAGAGCTAACCTTTTTATAACCAATTACCATTAAATAAATTATATAATTTCGTTGAGAAATTATATTTTATTGCACCATAAATGATATTATTTGTCAGACCCAATAACTCATTACCATTTAGTAAAATAAAAAGCTGTAAAAATGACTTTTCTTAATTCAGCGATGATTATTTCAGTAGCACAACATTTTTTAAGTTAAAACTTACCCAGATGCGAGATATTGTTACCATATCTTGTAGATTTGAGTGAGTGTATCATTTGTAATTTCCTTGTTTCTAAATAAACTGATAATATTGAGAATACATAATTTCGAATACATTTCCAGAAATTCAGAAAACACGTGAGCTCAAGAACGAACCTTATTTCATTACCAATAAGCATTATTGCCTTACCTTTTTTGCCGGTCTCGATTATTCCTCACAAGCACCACAACTACGTCAAGTTTCGTCGAGAATGTAAACAGGGTCTACAGCTGTATACATGTGACCCCCAGGGATGTGTGTCTCATGTACACATCGCGTCCGTGTTTTTATTTTCAACGAAAATCGACGGCACCGGGAATCGAAACCGCAACCTACATGCTATGGTTTAAAGGCCAGTGCACTAACCACTAGACCACCGCACCGGTTCTATTATTTTCTTACCTCAAATTATATTATGTCTTAGTCGAAATAAAAAGACTTCTCTATCCCAGCGATGCCTAATTTTGTAGCAGCACAATTTCCGAGTTGAAACTTACTTAGCTGCGTGATATTATTACTGCGACCCGAACAATTAAGGATGTATGATACGTACAGTCCCGCCAAAAGTGAGTTTCAGAGACAATTTCGATCACTTCCCGATGGGATAAAAATCGGAAAAAAGTAATGCAAGTAATACGACGCCCATTTCCGTAACGGCACGATTTTCGAATTGAAACTTACCCCGCGAGATATTATTACTGCGCCCCGAATAATCAAGTAGACGTATCAGTAATAATGTCTTCATTTCCATAAATTATATTATTACTGCATCGTAATAATCCATATCTACCTAATAAAAAAAAAAAAACGAAAAAGACTTCCTTCCCAGCGCTGCTCATTTCAGTAGCAGTACAATATCCGAGTTGAAACTTACTCAGCTGCGAGATGTTATTCCGAGCGCGGTAAAACTTTTTCAACCACACACACAGAAACCTGCGGACGGAACAATTTAGTAGGGGTATGAGATTTCCTAGTTTCCTAGTTCCGTAGTGTCAATAGAAGGCTCGAGTGCGCGTTTAGGCTCATCGGTAGACGTTTCGTGTAACGAGGCAGGGAATAGAAGTGGACGATGAGTGCCAGACACGCAATTTCGTCCCACGTAGAGAACGAGCGCAACCCAACACAATATTCTCTCCTTTCGGCTGCGCTTGACGCTGTTCTCTAGTAGGTGTATTTATCGCTTTGACCGCTGAGCGAAGCGAGCAGCCCACCATGGAATAGGTAGGTTATACCTACGTGAGTTAAGCTGACCCTGTTGCAGCGAAGCAGCTTGCAATCCGACCTAACTCGTGCGTGCATGGGAGCAGTGACCAGCACGAGAATCGCTGGGTTCTCAGTTCTTGACTCTCTTACTCGCCACTATTGCATCCCTCCCTTTTATTATTATTATTATTATTTCTCTTCGTATTCTTATTCATCGTTTTCTTTTTTTCTTATCATCATTGTCATTGTTATTATTGTTATTTCTATTATTGTACTGATTTAACGAGGCTTTGTATTCCATTCGTGCCGACCTCACGACCCCGGGCGTGGACCTCCGAGGGCTTTTCATGACGTTTCTTTAAGCTGCATATTCATATTAAATACAACCAGGAACTTAGCTAGCTCTAATGCAGCTTGCACTCTGAGAGTCTGGCAAAACAACTTAATGGATATGGGACTTTGAATAGTCACTGTTGTTCACTGCTGGATAAAATCGGTCGGCGATGTCGATTGGAACGAAGTTCGATGGAATAATTTACGAACTTGTTGAATTTCGTTGTGGAAGACAAACAGTTTTATATTAAGTTTTTTTTTTAAAAACTAGAGGCGAATAAATTTTTTTTTAAGAAATATTATAACACCAGCTACTACCACCATAAAACTATCTACTACGCTCAAGATTTTTTGCAAACACATATCCATTTGTTATATTCTACGCATTATTAACAAAAACGAAATCAAAATAAAGAAAAAAATCTGAAAAAATTCATACGCATTCAAATAAATTAACACATCATTTTCATTTAAAAAAAGTTAGGTTGACTGTTTATTTGTTGAGCAATTGTTTTTTCCAACAATTTGTTAATAACATTTTGGGATTATTATTATGCGAAATCAATCTTTCCGGCACGTTTTATATGCATTATTTTTTACCGATTTTTATCTCATCAAGTGATCGAAATTGTCTCCGAAACTCACTTTTGCCGGGACTGTACGTATCATACATCCTCAAAAAATGCATCAAATTCAAAACAAATAAAGGGTTAACATCTTCGACTACAAGCATGCACTATACAAAGATAAACATTATGTTATAAAAGCAGAGACTTCGCGAACCCGTGTTAAAAGCCCTACGCACAAAAATCTCTGTATTTTGTTAAGCCTAATTTTACGAGAGTGACACTTGATGGGTATTACAGGAACCCCTTATTATTTTAAGGATGTATGGCTGCTCTGTGTGGTGGAGCAACCAAGTGCAGTACGCTGCACAGGGAAAGGGCCACGTTGTGTTGCTTGTTCACCGCAGAGAGAACAGCGCATATAGAAAGACCCTTTCAGAGAGGAGAGCCACTCCCGTGCGTGTATTAAGCGGTCCTCTCTTGTATAGTAGTACCCAGCACTTCGTAAGGACGCAGGGCGCCCATCATCAAACGCCCTTCTCTCCAATCCTCCACGATTAACCCACCTTCGTCACGCGGCTTCTCCACAAAAACATAGACCAGTATATTATTGCGTTGGTGTAAGTTCTCTTCGAAGCGTGGGAGGAGAAACAGGCGGTTATTTATGATGGCGCGGAGGACTCTTAAAACACGTTAGAGGATTTTTGGTACCGGGTGGTCCCAACTCTTGGAATATTGCTTCTTAACGCAATAATATAGTACATGGAAAAAGCGCGTCGCTCTTCTCCCGGTTTCTTGTTTCATTATATCCATTCGGATGTCGCACGCGTGCCGGATTTTTTTTAAATCCTCATATACACTATATCCACCGAAGATGTTTTGTGTCGGACATCGAAAATCTTTTTTTAAAACGTTGCCCCGATGTTATGACATGGATTATACATTCCGGAACAGATTATACTTTTTTATGTCGATATGTAAATTTCAATATGCAATAACGTTTATCCACATTCTCATGTCTGACAAAATAATTTAAATAAATTAACTCAATTTGTAGACTGAATTTTTTTCGTTGTTTCTTTGTAAAGAAAGTTCTCTTTCCATGGAAAAAAATTCAGTTTCTCATCCGTACACTTGTCATTATTTAATACTAGCACATGCCTTTAGCTATATACGTTATAACCACATATTTCCGTTTCTGTATTGTTAACCCAAATTCAAGATCGACAAACATTAACAAAAACTTTTCGTTTATTTCCCCTACCAATTTCAACGAACGCCTAGCTTTAAATTGCCGCAAAAATGACGTCTTTAAAGTTATCTTCTTTATTGAATTAAAATTCCCTGCTGAGTGAACAAAAATGTTCATAGCTCATGTTTAAGCAAAATCTGTAGCGAGAACGAAAACGTCATTACAATTATCACTCTGTACTACCACCATCGTCGACTTAACGGTATAAAATCATTTCCCACCTTGCCAACCCAAGAATCCAATTGCGCACCTATACACGACCAAGCGAACGTCATGTGTATCAATTCCATTGGCGGTAACAGTACAATATCGGATCGATAGCCATCGTTCCATAGTTGCAGCCCTCGCGACTCGAATCTCGGCTCTATCGATTCGATTGGCTCCTCATCCTCTTCCGCTGTACCTGCTCTCACAGTGGACCACGTAGCGCGCCTATATAGCAGGTAACATTGACAAACAGGCCCGGGCAGACCAAACAGCTCGTCTGGCACGTTGCTTCTGCTACCATTGCACATCACAGGGACGATAGACACAGTAATATATATGTGCAGTCAACCTGTGCCGCATTTCCCGGTTCTACGTCGTCGTCGCTGTCGCAGCGAGGTGCTCATCAGACGAGAGGAACTCGAGTGTGTAGGTACTCGTAGTATACAACGTGGTTGCTGTATACTCGTGGTCAGAATGAGCGAGCGTCGAGCGCAGTGAGGACTTCCCCTCTTCGAAGAAGTTGGCAAACATACAGCGCGAATCAGCGTTACTACGGTTCGCCCTATATGCCCTTGGCTCGGGTTCCGCAGCGCAGACTCTACAGAGATACTCGTAGTGGCATAACAGCGGAAGGGTTACCCTTTCTGCCGCACGGTCGACTCACTAAACCGTGCGCAGCGCTGATAAAAACGAGCTTCACTCTTCTGCTCTTTTATACACTACAGTGTACGCAGTATATTCGGTGACTAACTTCACCTCTTGCTACTTCTTATCTCCACGTTGTTCCTCCACACCAGCCGAGCATCTGCCCTTTTGTGCAAGGATTTATCCACGCTGCGCCACGTTTTATGAGATGATAAAAGGATGACGAACGTTTTATTAACACTTGGGGCTACAAATATCGAATGACATGAGACACGGATGGTATATGTGCTTCTTTTTGGTTGCGATATCATATCGGTGTGGATTTTATTCAATGGGGGAGATATTGATAAGAACATTGATTGGCGCACCGAGAGAAAAAGTTTCCTTGATTCAACGAAATAGGTGGATTGAATGTTTTTTTTTTCTTTGATTTTAAAGAAATATTCACTTTTTTCGATGTAATATTGCCGTATAGAAAATTGGTGTCTAATTTGAATAAATTGAAATAATGGATAGCTGAGATAAAATTTAAACATAATTGTTTACTTCCTTCATTTGCTATGAAATTTTGGATTGACATGGCCATTTTTAAGACACACAATCTGATAAACTGAATTTTTCAAGTTTGATAACATTTTTTTATCATTCATAAAAAAGCAAGATGCGACGTTGTAAAAACGTTTTTCGATAA
The DNA here is from genome assembly GCA_949699805.1 of Tromatobia lineatoria. Lineage (NCBI taxonomy): Eukaryota > Metazoa > Arthropoda > Insecta > Hymenoptera > Ichneumonidae > Tromatobia > Tromatobia lineatoria. The sequence continues at coordinate 1,746,782 of OX453052.1, forward strand.
AGTGGCATATGAAAATTCTTATACTTTGTTTATTTCCAAGCTTATGGCCCTCAAAGTTCAGTTACCTGAGGACCACAAATGCTTTCACCATAAAGAAGCAAAAAGAGACATAATCGTGAACGTAGATTTATATACACGAAAATATTACGTGTAATATTACGTGAAACTTTGGTGATTACAGGAACTGATATGCGGGCGATTGTTGGCCATCAGATAAATAGGTGCAGCACTGCTTTGCTCGGCCATGGATAATTCATCGAAGACGCTGTCTCACCCATTTTGTGTCCGCTTGTTCGGGCTACACTTTTTATTCTCTCGTACGGTTCTTATCTCGCCCGGGTGTCTTAATAAAGTATGCGAACGAGCGTTAATTGCAGCGCCCGAGGCTGTTGCGAAAGCGATCTCTCATTTTCGTAATCTTGCACGATCTCGGGTGTGAACTCTCGGTAACAAACTGCCTACATAATTATATACAATATTACGAATACTGCCCATCTTAGTAGAATCTTTAAGGTACAAAGTACATGTATTACGTATCCACGAAAAATAATTGAAAAAAAAATTATTTTACCAAATTGTACATTAGTATGTGTAAAAAATGACCAAAAAAATTTTAATTTCTTCCAAAATCCTGCGAAAGTATTCACTTGGATCTCCAAATACCCAAATGCAGATTGACAAGACTTACACGTTAGTTTTATACCTTACAATACTATGTGTGAAAATAAAATCGCGGATAAATCATTTTTAGAGGTCGCTCAATCGATATCTAATTTTTTCAGGTTAATATCGATAGAACAATATTTTCAAAAATTCTGCAGGTAGTTTTACAAGCAGGAAATGTATTTGGAGGTCCAACACTTATACTTTTGGAAGATTTTGAAAAGAATAAAAAATATATATATTTTTTTGAGCCACTCTATTGTACATCATGGAATAACAAAATTCATATGAAATTTGCTTTAATCATTGATATTATATTCAGTAAATTAAGTGTAGATCACGATTTGACTTATGCTCATATTTGGCCGACACAATCGTGACCCGGATTAGAAATCCTTAAGGTATAAAATAAATATAGGCATTAAGTACATGCGAATTTTATTTTATTTTTATTATATTTAATTACATTCTGCAATATTGAAGATTTACTGTAATTAACAAATATTATATGGAGTTGAAAGAAAGTTTAAATCACGATTGGCCTCATGTTGTTATTTTGCCGACCCCCGCAATCGTTAGCCGCATTAGATATACTACCGCGTATAACGTATAGCCATTGCAAGCTGTGCCTCTTGTAGTAGCATCCTATTAGTCCACTTGACGAACTATCGAACCACTTATCGTTCACGCTCACTTATGTAACGGCTTGCTCCGTCGTCCCATACTTTTACATAGATCACACATGTACATACATGCACAAGGGATAAATATAGGGAAGTTCAGGACAAGTCGATTATTATTAGTCTTCACATTAAAAATTATTTGACAAGAAATTGAAGAATAACAAAAATAATTTAACACTTTTCTAAATGAGCTCGATGACAATAAAAAATAGTTGAAAAAAAATTGATGCAAATAACCGTCCGTGATTTTAGTGAGCAATTACAAAATAATTTGCGTTGCAATTTTAAGCTTCCTTATCAGCATTTAAAATTATCGAAAAAAGTGAGCGTTTAATAAATAATTTGCTTTCCAATTTTAAGCTTTCTTATCAGCATTTAAAATTATCGAAAAAAGTGAGCAATGGAAAAATAATTTGCTTTCCAATTTTAAGCTTTCTTATCAGCATTTAAAATTATCGAAAAAAGTGAGCAATGAAAAAATAATTTGCTTCCAATTTTAAGCTTTCTTATCCGCATTTGAAATTATCGAAAAAAGCTGTTCCAGTTGCTGCATTTTTCAGCTAACATGTTGAATAATTCTTAACTGATAGAGTCACGTTAAAAGATACATGATAGAAAATTTAAGCTAAACTCAGAACACAATCAGAATTTAATAAGATTTAAAACTTTGACAAAAAATGTACGTTGTCATTCTATCTCAGGTGAACTTCGACAAGATCACTAAAAAATTTCTCAAGACACGAACTCGTAGCTAGTACATATTTTAAACGGATAAATAAAATAAAAATACAATCTAAATTAAAATAAATAAATAAATGATTGAAAATTTTCACCGTTTCCATTTGCGTCTCCATTTCCATTTCGATTTCATCATAGATCAATACACTTCCTTATTTAACCCTCGTGTGTATATGAACCAGAAGAAAGCACCGTGCAAATTTCGCCGTTGCCGCCTTTTGTCACATAAAATCTTATGGTAACTGTCAAATTACTCAATTGCAACGATTCCACACGAGAAAATTGCGTCGATCGAATTGTACCGAGGTAATAATAATAATAAAAAGGTAATGGCTTCGATAGATTTGACGTGAAACGACCTATGCATGGAAGACGGACTGTAGAGTATACTTACTACTGGTACTTCATACAGATCCCATCGAACACTCGTGCGAGTCGATTTAAGTACGTCCTCGTCGACATCGTCGTGGATGTCGATAGTATAAGTACACGTAGTTCGTAGCAGCTACGATCGTTCTGCTCGGTTACGGATTCTTCCTTGCGTGAATTCATCCCAACAGTCGTGAGGCATCGCGAGATTGCGGCTATATAGCTACTACTCCACTCGATTGCGGAAGATACTTGGCCGCTTCCGCGCTCAATCACTCGCGATCGCGAAACGCAAATAAGAAAAGTAGACCGGTAAACCTCGAAGTGCGACAGGGATAAAGAAAGAGGAAGAAGAAGAAAAAACAAACAAAGAGTCGAAAGCTGCGAGGCATCGACGATGACGAGAAGGAAAGTATAGATGAGAGAAAGACGACACAGACGATCGAAGATAATACGAAAGTTGCTCTCCTACACGATGAGAACGGTACTGCGCCTTAATAACGATGAATCGTCGCATTCGATTCTGTGTAACTTATTCTCGGTAAATCGTAGACTCACAATCGACTGTTGTTAGTTAAACTGTTCTATGGAATGTCGGGCGGGTTTTTATTTTAATCCTTAGTAAATGTGCGGAACGTTTGGGAGAATGAATGGACGGAGAAAATTACTTTGTTTGGATTAAAAATACTTGATTGCAAATTTTTTTTTTTGCTTTTTCATATCTTTAGCTGTCGACGTAGCATATTTTTTTTTAAATGAAAAAATAACGATTGTTCAAAGAATGCTCAAAGTATAAGACACAAGTAAAATCGGAAGAATTAAAAAAAAAAACCTGTGGAAAGCATAATAATTTTCGATGAGTAATGATGCTCTGTTTTCGTATTTTGGAGATTATCTAAAAACAAAATTATTACGTATTTAAAAAAAAAGAAGCGACTAAAAACTGCCAAAGAAAACTGCAACATAACCTGGCAGTTTTCGTGCATTTGTTACAAATATAAGTATCACGTACAAACTATATTTGTACGTGAAATCGGACTCCCGACGGCGGTTGTAAAGTCCGCTTTTACGCACTAATATCGTAAAGTACTATTTTTCACGTTTATCCGGGAATTTGTCGACTTTTCTTTTTTTTTAGACTTCCGTTTTTACTTCACACCGTGGGAAATAAAATGACCTTGGCTATCAATGCGTAATGCAGATGAATTTCACAGAATCCGTCCTGAGAATCTTCGGTGAAGTGGACCATTGATGATGCGACTGATCGAAAAACTGTCGATCGAAAACGCAATCGTTTTCTTATGTCTATTCCAACCACGTAAGAAGGTCTATGTGCCGAAAAGGTTGACTTTTAGTTTTTGGCGTATAGTAATCTGTAGATTCTCGACTCGCAAATTGTTTTCTTACGTGCATACCTCGATCTGAGCGTCACGAAGAGTCCTCGCCGCCCTGAAGGGACCGTCGAAGCCCGCGCGGAATCCTTCACGAGCTCCAAACTTCTTTCGCCGTATATGGCGCGGAATTCGCCGAATGTTGATTGAGGCAAAAAATAACCTTTGCGAGGTTGACGGCGTTGTACCGATATTCACTGTAGCGAAGCGACTTGAGTCACGAAAAAACCAAATCGTTGTTGCGCCGGCAACTTTTATTTTCAGTGTTACAAATTAAAACTCTTTTTACGTAGAAGTCGTGAAAAAAAAAACAAATCAAGGATTTCTAGTCACATTTCTGCTGTTTTACTGCACGAGACTTTTCGGTTAATACAAAAATAATTGTTATTGTAATTTAGTTTTATTTTGCATTTCAGGAAAAAAAAGAGAATTTTATTTATCTTGTGAATAAAAAAAATTACACCCGAAATTTAATGCAGTCAGAATGTTCGTATTGATGATTGTGTGAAAAATCGATCAGTACTATATTAAGTTATCGTCATTTTTTAATTCTGAAATTTTCTGATTTACTCGAAAAGTCCGATCAGAAACTTCTCACAGATAAGAAAAGTAACAAATTTCTTGACAACTGAAAGAAATTCGCATTAAAAAATATGTAACCCTGAAAAAAAAACCCGTTATTTTCAGTTTTCCCTTGAAATTCTAGAGTTATTGTTATAAAAATTATCTTTTTCGTAATCAACAAAAAACCGATCAAATAGCTTTTCAAAATAAAGTAAAATTATTCAATATATCTCCGTCTCTGACACCTTGAAATTAAACATCACGAAAATTCGGAAATTAAACTGCGGATAGCATTATTTTGGGTCGACTGGTTTTAAATTTTTCTTTTTCCGTTAAAACAGCTTGAGACTATTTTTCAATTTTTTAAAATGAACATCGATCCAGTAAATGATCCGAAACATATCGTAAGTTGTGGTAAACGAGAGTCGATTTAGCCAATTTGCCTTAATTAAACTTCATAGAAATATCGGTAAGGATGCGACGTTATGGCTGTACCGTAAATTTAGATAACGTGAAAAAAAAAAATCTAGTATCGTCGTCAAGGGTAATAAAATTCTCGTGACCGTTGGGCACGCAATCCGTTGTGCTGTTGTGTCTCGGCGACTCGGTACCGAATAAATAACTTGAGTCCCGTTGGCATGTGTTAGCGTCGTTTCAGTTCCCTGCACGTAATTTCTTTTTTTTTCTTTTACTCGTTTAGACGCTCTTTTATTCCCTGTCCGCGCCACAGTTAATTACCGTATATTCTTCACGAGTACGAGGCGCAATGTACACGCGCTTGGTCCACGAATGAGCTGAGTAGGTAGGTGCAGCTGTTATCGGCAAAGTCATGCACGCTGCCAAGTGAAATCGCACGAAGAATATCCTCGCTCGATTCGAGAAGAGTGAGGTCGACTAACGAGCTCAAAATTATCTCTGCTTGTTCGAAAATCTTGTGGTGAATGACTTCTCAAAATGAATTGATAATTAATTTCATTTCATTTTTTGAAGACGAAAAAATTATTACAAAAAATAAATGTAATGCAAAATTCATTTCTCTAAGCAACGATATTTGTTTGATCCAAATTATCATGTATGGAAAATGAGAATACTGCATTATTAGAAATAAAAATTTAACGTAAGGGATTTTATTAAATTGATGTTATGATGCTTCGACGATAACAGGGTGCAATCTTTTTTATTTCGCAGATGAAAATTTGGCAGATGCCGAAGATTCCGTTGTTATCAATCATCTCATACAGGAAAAGATAAACATTGAAATCTTTTGTATTTCTTTCAAATTGAAATTAAAAGAGACGATATTAAAACAATATATTTTTCCACGGTTAAAAATAAATTGTTTAAATATCGTACGTTCAGATTGCTTCATCAATTCATAAGGGACAAAAATACAAAAGATTTTAATGTTTGATTTTTCCTGTATGAGAAGATTGATAACAACGGAATCTTCGGCATCGGTCGACTCAGGCCCGAATTACGATTTGCCAAATTTCCTTCTAAGAAATGAAAAAAATTACAGGCTGTTACCGTAGAAGCATCATAAAATCAATTCAATAAATACTCAACCAAAGTCAGAGAAGAATAAAGTAAAGGATTTTAATAATTCAAGAAAAAAAATTGGAGTTGTCTATGTAATATATATATATTTTTTTTCATTCAATTATAATGTATGATTTTGAAAATTAATAATTAATCAGTCTAAAGCAAAGTGTGAAACTGAGTATAATTATAAGATCAGGTTGTATACTGATTTCGAAGCAGTTCAACACTTGTCACGTTATTCCCGAAGCTGAGAAGAAGAATCACGTCGTCCTTCTTGTCTCACACGTGTTTTCACGTACGGAGCACGGTTAGAGACAAGATATGCCGACATGGCTTTGGTGCACACGTACAGAGTGTAATCACCAGTGCCAGAAAGACGCCAAAGTATACGAGACACTCAACCACACGCATTACACAATTCACGATTCTCTGCCATTTCGTCCTCTTTTCGTCTACTGCAATGCTGCGATGTGCAGTTGAAAATGTTCCATCAGTTTTCAATTAACTTGACTTTTTTTTTTAAACATCTTAAAACCACTTATCTTTCAAATTATTCTGCCATGTTGAACACAAAATGGATAACATTTTTACTAAAAACAAAAAAAAAGTGTTTCCATAAAAAACCACGAATGTAATAGAATATTATTTTAAACAGCATTCATAAAATAAGAAATCAATAATTTCTTCATCGAGCTAATTCCACAATAAATCATATACACCATGAAAACGACAGTATAAACGAAATGTGATTCACTTTTGCTTTCTGTTTATGAAATTTTTTATTGCTTCGATGGAAAATGGATGGAAATGAAAGAATCGTTCTTGTTTTGAAAAATATTCACCTATTTACTTATAGATTTGATGAAATATTGATTAAAAAATATTTAGTGAACAATTGAACGGATAATATAAGTAGTAAAGAAATGAGATGGTGGTTTTGTTTGAATGTCGACCTTGTCTCCCAGGATTTCAAACCGAAGTATGATGACATTTTACAAAAAAGCAGTGTGTGTGTGTGTAGTATAATTTCTTTTTGGGCTTTTGGTAAATATACGTTCACCGTCATCTTTATCCTTATCTACACATAGTTGTAATAGTAAAACGCGAGGTGGAACTTCAAACACATCGCTTTGGCGACTACTGCGACGACAATGAACCGACACACGAACGAGGAGAAGGTGGTGAGTGAGCCGAACTTCAAACGTTACGAATGAGAGTCGACAGCCGTAGACAGACTGTAGGAAAGTGAAGAGTGAAACTTCTAGCTGCTTCAACACTGAAAGTATTCACATTCTCTCAGGGTCAATGTACCTTTTTTCAGAATAGTAAAATATTGAAAACTTAAACAGAGGTCGAAATATTTTCTGTCAAATTTTTTTATTCTTAATCTCGACGTAAATTTTTTTTTATTCTCACAAATATTTCTTCATAAGTAGCCAAATTGTACTCAGTTTTTTTCGTGATACTTTTTTCCACGATGGTATGAAATAATTTTTTGTCACGTCATTCATATTTTGGGAAGATAAAAATCTATTGATAAAAATGTCAGGTAAGTGTTTTCAACACTTCAACAAGTGTGTTTTCGAGACACTTTTAAATATACAAATTCCAAATACATGTTCTTATGTTAAGACTGATGATTTTTTCGTTTGGACAATTTTTTTGACAAGCGAAATCGTCGACTTTCATACTAATTATTATACCCTTATATATGTTCTGTAATAATTGAAAGAAAGTTCAGAATGTTGGATGGAGTAAATATAAAGATTGAATTATCTCGCTCTGAATTTTTTCGTTAGCTTAAAACAAAAGTGTCAACTAGCATTTACAATTTCATTATAAGCGCATTTTTTTTCTCTGCATTTTATAAACATTTTTTTATGTTAAATTTTCAGTGAAAAAAAAAAAATCACAATACTTTTCACTCACAATTTTTTTCAATAGTGGTGAAATCTGGCCAATAAAATATGCGTGATAAGATTACTGGAAAAATTATAATCGGCAAAGCCTCATGTACAATTTCTCCATTACAAAACAGATTTTTTTTGGTGTAATTCAAGAACAATTTTTTTCATACGAAACAATTACACTCACTGACGATTATATATGAACAAGGCAAGAAAATCCGGTATTTTTCTATAAACGCGTCCTGTCAGTAAGTCTTTCTTTTCGGAGATGACAATACTTACCGATCTTCTGTTTCTTCGTAGACACATAAGTACAACGTCGTTACAATTGCGCTCTTTGAACACGCATTCGTCTGGAAGTAAAAGGCGAGCTAGAGGATCGCACAAAATCCGAAAATAGAAGTAAGGCCGGATTCCAGTCAGTGGCAGAGTGAAGGGAAGCAGAAAGAGAGAAAGAGTGGCAAAAGGGAAACGCCGAGGGAACGAATGTATAGAGGGAGAGAGTTCTTACGGTTAATGGTGCGAGCCTCCAGAATTGCTCTCGACCGGATGTTGCGCCCAAGGTACACGCGGCGGGTTGTGTGCCCATCGTGTTTCTATATTTATTGTTGGAATGAATGCGTGGTCCAGAACGTGCCACTTTGTACGCCCTCGTTTTTCAGATCGTGACATTTTCGAGATATTTCGATACATTGCCATTCGATACGAGTTATTTTGAAACATTGCGATCTAATTCAAAATATTTCGACACATTGCATTTCGATACGAGATAATAATTCAAGACATTGCAATTGGTATCGAGATATTTTAGTATATCGCAATTCGATACGAGATATTTTGAGACTTTGCGATTTGTTTCAAGATATTTCGATACATCGCAGGTCGATACAAATTATTTAGAGGCATTGCTATTTTTTTGGAAATATTTCGATACATCGCAATTCAATTCGATTGTTTTTCAAACACTGTGAATAGACTCGAGATATTTTGAGACATTGCGATTTGACTCGAGATATTTCGATATATCGATATGCAATTCGAATTTTTTGTAAACATCGGATATGACTCGAGATATTTCGATACATGGCAATTGCGATATAATTTAAGAGACTTGAATAAATTTCAAAATAAATTATGATCCATGTACGATTTTTTTCATTTGCTGATAATTATTACGAATAGCCTATAATTTGAGAGATGGAAAAAAGATTTTTTCTGTCGGTGTCAGAACCAATCAGCGTAACCTGTTCCCCCATAAACCAGTTTTGGTCGCTTATAATGACCTTGCTCGCGATTCAGAACAAACCGGTGGATGAATTACACTCGGTGATGTCTCATTTGATTTTTTAACAGCATTCTTCACCGCTTTAACGTGAAAAATTTGTTTTCCATCCACCCGATGATTTTAAAACCTATTAACGTTATTTTCATTTCCATGGTGATTTTATTTCAGGTCATTAAATAATTTAAACTTCATAGAGATTCAAGCGGTTTGCTCTGAATAATTAATTGTCAAATCAATTAATTTCACCGGTTTTGAAGGAGACAGAAATTTTTTTTCATTTCGTTCCTACGATGATAGATAATTAATTTGCATACAGTAGACAAAACAGAATTTCATTTACACAACAAATTTATATCGACAATGTCACTAACCATAAACAACGTACGCCACCCTTTGTGTTTATGACTGCTGTTCAATAATTGATTGTTATTAATGTGGGGAAGTCCATTGATTCTCATATCAGGAAGTAAACGTTCGGCTCGAACAATAATTCGATTGTCCACATTTTCCGCGGCGCTCTTGACAGTATTTGTACTGTTTGCCGTATTATTATTGATACATTAAAACCGATATCTCCGTTCAGTTATTAATTATTGATCACATAATAAATTCCAAGAAGTGTTTTTATGAACTATGCACCATTTTGCTTTCTTTGTTTTCGTTACATTTTATTTGAGGTTATCATGTCAAAATCGTTAAAAAAAAGTAGAAACATTAAACTCTGTTATAAATAGCGAATGGATCGAACTGTCAAAGTGAAAAAATGCGCGCTAGTCAGAATGCGATTATCTTGTCATTGTTTACATTTAGTTAAAACTGAAAAAAAAAATTTTAATTCTGGTCTTAACATTCTATCACATTTATTTTTTTTTTAAATTGTATATTATATAGATATACACTAACACTAGTAATTTTTAAATAATCGATTTGAAAATTTTTCTATTCCTGTACTTATGAGCAACATTGATAAATAATTTATTTGGGTAATATTGACAAAATGGTTGAAAAATAATAAAACATTTAAAAAAATCCGCCGTCCTTAAAAATAAATATAACTCGAAAACGCCACGAAGCATTAAATTGAAATTAGGAAATAGAAGTTAGTTTTCACTGCCCGACTTTTGTGTAGAAATTGATAAAAATTGACAGAGCGAGAAGATTGGAGATTAATTTTTTTTTTAAGTTCCATTAGAGTGAATATTTCGGGACGTGGAACAAAAAAATAGCACATGAATAAGCTTACAATTGAAATAAATGGGTTTCAAGTTGATTTAAAACAGAAAATATATTAAATTACAAATTATACAATTTGTTATTGAAAAAATGTAAATTCCATAAAATTTGCATTTGTGCCTCATTATTCTACAGATTTCACAGAGCTTTCGTTAAATCGAAGCTAAAAATGATCCTCATGGAAGTAGCTTTCCAAAATCTAAAAAAAATTACAGGGCGATGTGCAAGGTTCGACTTTACAGATTTTTCAATGACGGGATTTAAATTTTGCACGCTCAATAATTTAGCACGGAACGAAGCGTTCTTCGTGACCTCACCACTAAACGTTTCAATCCGCCTTCCTTTTCAGCACCGCTTTTCTCTTCGGGAATTCCATAGCTCCGCTAATTAGCGAACGTCGTCGCCATGCATGCGACGCTGCACTGTCATGTAAATCAATTGTTCGCCATTTATCACGTGAAACGGAATGTAGGGACGAACCAAAAGCATATTCCGAGAGCATTCGACTGTTTGCGTCTTAAGCGCAGACTTTGAGGCGTCTCCGCATCATTTGTAAGATCATGCCACACAAAATACGTCGGTTAGCCAGATGCGAATCGAAGTGGGGGTCAAAATAGCGAATGACAAAAATAGCGAATGGCTAAAATAGCGAATTTAAAAATAAGGAACGTCTAAATGTAGAATGTCCATAATTATGGATTTCGATATTTCAGCCATTCACCATTTTTATCGTTTGCTATTTTGAATGCATTTTAATAAGATGGAGGTGATAAATGAGAAAATTTTTTTACAAAACATTTTTTACTTTCAAATTCAAATTTTTGCAAAATATTTTTTGTTTTTAAATTTAAATTTTCACAAAATATTTTTTACTTTCAAATTCAAATTTTTACAAAATATTTTTTACTTCCAAATTCAAATTTGTACAAAATATTTACTTTCGAAAACGCTCTAATAATAACGAAATAACGGAATAACGAAATGGCAAAAGCGAATTCACAACATATTTATTTCTGTCATTGAAACAAAGATGCAAAGTAGAACTTCGCACATTGCTTTCTCATTTTTTTTCTCATTTTAAAAATCTTCCTCTATGAGGGAGCCAAAATTGATTAACATACTTCCTCATAGAGGTTTTTTTTTCGCTTTATAAAAAGCGAAAAATCATGACGAAGCAATGTACAAGGTTCTACTTTGCATTCTTTTATATGATTTGGTAAAAAAAATGATATTTTTTTCGATGCATCAGTTTTTTTCGTAAAAAGTTTTCGACACCCTTTTAAAAATGATAGTTTACAAAAACCCATAAAAAACAAATCCTTTTGCTTAACTCTTCATTCAACCGTGATTTTACTGTACGAAGTCGATGAGTGCCAAGATCGAGATATGAAAAAGTAAAGTGCTACGACGTATTTTCCAAGATCTTCTTCATTTCCTTTAGGATCTTTATTTTCATTCTTAGACCTTTATTTCATTTTCTTTTGTACCCCCGCATTCTCGCAATTCTTTTCCATCGGCACTTGTCTCTCCATCTTATCTCGTTTATTATCTCTCAGCGTATTACGCGCTGACGTTACTCGCTTGGAAATTAAATCTGACTGCTAGAGTAAAGATTCTGGAAACGTTTCACAAAGCACGTAATCCTTGACTCGCTCTATATTAAAGATCGGCACGCGAAAAAATCATCAATCACGTTGTTATATATTTCTCAATAACATTTTTTTGAGTCTCAATTTTTTTCAATCTCTCTCGCGACGAGACAAAGTCTACAGCCCTTCCACAATTTATACTAGGCATCGATCTTCAAAGGCGCGACTCTGTGGAACAATTTGCATTTTTTATGCTGTTTACGGAAAATCCTGTTCGCGACACTAATACACAAGGAAACAGTATTAGCTATATGTTCATTGTGACAGTCACTCGAGTTACTGATCGAAGTGACTCAGGATGATATAACAAAGTTCTTGAAAGTATTCGATCTCACTGCCGGATCATCGTCAGCGATTTGGATGCGACGTTGCACTTGAAACTCTTAAAAAGAAGTTATCGATCGAACAACATCACGATTTCGATAGTGAAAGAGCAACAAGCAAAGTTTTACCTTCCATGAAAGTTGATCGCCAGAATAAAACTTTTTAATTGCTAAAGAAAAAACAAAAGTTGTAATTTTTATATAAGTAATCAGTTAATTATAACTTCAGGATTGAAATATGACGTTGCATAGCTGAAGGTTTTATTATTTTTATCCATAAATAATCCATCAAAGAAAATAATAAAATTCAGTGTCCTGATCACTGAATATCGATTAGTACGCAGCAACGACGCAAAAAAGTTGGGCTATGAAACTTTCATGATGACGCGTTTGATTGAGTGACTCCTTCCGCGGTTTTTATTAATGTACTAAGTAGTAACACCTAATTACGTTCTTCCCTGTGATGTACCAGCTGTTTGAGACAGACAGCATCTCTGCATCTCTAGTGAGCACAAAGAATCATTCATGAATCGCTCAGAGAACGAAACTTATCGTTACATACATATAATCTGCCTTTAAGTAATTTTCGCTCGGTCTAAATACACATTTGTATGCAATATCCATGCTATTTCATCCACTAACTGACGTTTAAGTGAAATCTTTCAATGTGTTGGTGTATTATTGTATTGTGATTAGTCCAACATTCACAATTTTCTAGAATAATGTCAAAACCGAAATTTTATACTCAACATTTGTAATTGTAAAAAAAATACAATAAATTGTCATTTGCATTTTTTCAGAGAAAAAGGTTTTCTTCTGAAATAACGTTAATTTTTTCAACAAAATTTTTTCAATATTATTCATGCTAAATGCATCATAATTAATATATCAATTTAAAGACAAATAATAGATCTATCAATTTGTTGTACATTTAAAGAAAGATCATGTTAAACCGTAGATCAACGAATAAATTATAGACAAAATGTTTTTGTGCGTCACTCTTGTATTAAAATAAAGAAAAAACAGATTTATTGAGAATTGAGGAAGAAAAACACTGAGCTCATCGTCAATTTCATTCTGGTTTAAATTTATTAAGTGCAGCTGAAAAAAAAAATAGTAATTTATTTTTCCACACTTGTGACAATGCGAGACATTGATGAAAGTCGGAAAATTCTCGGAATAAATATACGAAGAAAACTATGACAACGCGTGTATGTAGACGCCATCAGATATAAAGACTATCGTGCGTGGGCGTAAAAGCGAACGAGTTTCAAAGCTGTATGCGTCTCATCGCGAGCATTATATTTCTCGAATGAATCACGAAGGACCGACTCATGCGTCTGGCGGTTGTTGGTTCTTCGTCGAACGTGCGATATCATACTGCGAGGACACGAAAGCTCCTGAAGACGCGCCCCCCGAGTAACTCTGCGTGTGGGCCGTCGATAATCTATTTATTCGCATCCCGATAACTTTTCTTTGTGGTCAAATAACTTTGCGGCTGTTTGCACCGTGATCTCCAAGAAAAATGCGATCTATACATAGAGAGAAGATAAAAAAACGAGGGTCGAAATTAACGATACATAATAGACGATAAAAAATAACATAGTGCGTTGTACAGTTCACGTAAGAAACTTTCATTTACTTGCCATTATTCGAGCACATTGCGCGTTTTTATTTATCATTCCATTCTTCGAGGTGATCAAATCCTAGATATTTTTTAGGTTTGCCATTTAGTCTTTGGCAGAATTTAATAAAGACTACACTGTAAAAAAAATCTACTTGAAATTTACTGTACTTTTGCTGGGAGTTTGTATTCATAAAATAGTATATGAAATTTAGTATATAAGTGTAATGTAAAATTAATGTATTGTAGAGCATATTTGATAATTTGAATAAAGTTTAATTCGGTGAAGAAAAAAATAAAATTCAGTGAGTTGAGAAACAAGGATTTCTCAACTCACTGAATTGAAACGATTATTGAAAGAACTGATAAAAAATGATTAAATATCTCTACTTAAAAGTGGAGGGGGTTATAAAAAAAATTAAAAAATGTCATTACTTGAATTACACCCTGACAAAAACTGTTAATTCTCGCAACTTCCCGTAGGGTTCGATCTGGAGGAGGCAAAAATGACTATAGAGAACAGGCCAAGCATTCACATGGAGTGAAGAGTTGAGTGTAGGTCTCCGATCGAGCAGATACGTCTTATTATGAAGGGAAACAAGAAAACACGATAGCTTCGGTCTGGCGTTGGTCGCTCGATGCCGAAGGATGAGGTCGATGGTCGCTAGTGAAATCGAGATTTGCCAACTCGTCGAATAAACGTATTTATGCTATGTACACACGTCCATGCTCATATGTTTGCGAAGAGTCCGAGCCAAACAGATTGCCACTCGTTCGGGCCTCAGCAAAAGAGTAGATGTAGTCCGGATGGCGCCTACAAAGCTAAAATGTGCACGCTAAAAAGATTGCCACTGAATATGAACTCTTTTATGGTACATAATGTACTCGTGTGTACATGTGAAGAATGCGGACAAATTATTTTGCGGCTAGAGGAGAAAGAAAAAAAATTGGCGAGTCGAGAAGACTTTTGTCATAACAACAATTTATTGACTATTTGATAAAAGAGCTAAAATGTGCACGCTCAAAAGATTGCTACTGGATATGAACTATTTTATGGTACATAATGTACTTGTGTGTACATGTGAAGAATGCGGACAAATAATTACGCGGCTCAAGGAGAAAAAAAAATTTATTTACTATTTGGTAAAAGAGCTACACTGTTAAAAATGTTTCAAAAATTAATATATGTATTGGAAGAAGACAAGACTTTTTACATTTATAAATGATGAGTGAATTTTTTCAAAAATTCTGTTTTACACTGTTTCCATTCAGAAGATGATCTTGGATTCAATTTGTCCTTTAAGCCACGCAGTATCTCGGTCTTAAGATTCTCAAAACTTTGTACTCTTGTCGCACAAAATCTATTAAACAAAACCTTTAAATAATTCATTCTTGACATACCAATTATTCAGTTAATGAAAACAAATCAAATCCCAAAATTTATTACATCCAATTTGTGATAATGTAATCCGAACTGTACTTGCTATATTTATTTATTTATTTACTTATTTAATAGGCAGTGGACGGGACAAGCCCTTGAAAATTATTTAAGGAATATTTAAGGGTTCATTTGAATAGTTCTTGTTTGTTTCCGACTCTCGTAACGTTAATTTTTTTCATGTAACTATTTATCATATTTATTACTCGCTGTTAAGTAATAAGAGAACATCTTTAATACCTTTCACAATAAGACAAATATCACTGTAGTTTCTCTACGACAATTCTCCGAGTCTCTTTATTAAAAACCCAACTAAAGATGTCACAGTAGCGAAACGAAAAAAAAACAACACGTTTTGAAACCACTTCCGCTTGCTTATATGCTGATTAGTAAAACGAGGCGTCTTCTTTTTTGCTTGTACTGTTTTCCTCCCACACTTACTCCACTACTATAACACAAGATCCCGTTGTTTCGTCATGCCCCATCGCGTACGGTGATTTATATCAATCTCGAGAAAGTGGGGTCCAAGTGGGATGTCTATATCGAGATGGCGAATCGTTTCGTGAACTAAGATTACGATCCCAAGCGATCTCAATCTTCTACTGCGAGCAATGTGCTCACAATATTATGTGAGATTGATTCATTAATAATTATCAAAGCGCTTTCGCGGCTTTGTAGAGCATCATCGATACAAACCTCGTTCAACAGTTAATAACACTATACATTGTATGTCGTTTTGATTAATTTATATTCGATCGTTCGATCGCCTGTTTTGTTCCGCCCACATTTGTCCATAACACAGAGCCTTAATCGTAAAATTAAATGGCCATGGTCTTAAGTTGATGTTAGGAAGCTGAAAAATATTGTCAGTAAACAAGTTTCACGATAAATTCTGTATTTTATTCATATTTTACTCGCCCATTAAACTCATAAATAATTTAATATTCTATTTTCGTTTAGAAGATTTTATAATATCAATGAAAAAGTTTAGCGATTATTCTATCCGAAAAATGGGTGATAAATAATCGGTTTAAAAATCGCGGTTTTTGTCTTTTTTTCTCATTTTTGGATCATGATGAGAGGCACTTTTAGTAAACTTTTTTATTCACTAAAGTATTCATAAATTTTGTTATCAATATTCTTAGATACTGGTAACAGAATGTAATAAAAAATTATTTATGGGACAAATAGTGATGGGGTAAGAGCAAGTAATTCAGGACATAAAGTTGCACTATGATTAAAACAAAATTGGAACTTCAGTTATCAATTTATATGTCATACATATTATGTCATATAAATTTAAAAATGATTTATATATATATAAATATCCTAATCCTTTTGAAAATACCATAAAAAGAAAAACTGCTCATTACTTCAATTTTCATAGCATTTTCATTTATAAATTCCATGAAAAATCTTCCAATGAGATTTTCACTTTTTCCTCTTTTATTCACAACGTATTCCAAATAAGTTATTGACATAAAATTACTCTTGACATAAATAAGCAAAATAAGAATTTCGAAAGGTTTTGAATAACCTTTCATGTTCAACATGATTTCTAATCCGAATCTTGGCTATGCAGTAAAAAATCACAATGTCCAACACGAGATATTTATTCGTGTATACATTGAAGCCCATTTCTCGAATCATTTCTCATGTCTACTCGAATGTCTTGTATCAATTCTACGGGGACTCCCACGACATTTCGGTTCGAGTTCCTCGATTGCGAGCAAAATAACACACTACTATTCGAATATCAATTTCCGTATGCGTTACCACGGTTATGTACGTTATGTAGTTTCGGGTCGATGTTCTAGGCGCACGAGACTTTACAATCACGTGACTCGTGTTCCATATGCGGAGCGGGTCGCTGACTCGTACGGCTTCCGATGATATTGTAGAGATCGATAGATGGGCCAACGGCAAAGTGAGAGAAAGGTCAAGAGTGTCGCGCAGTTTATGAATGGAAGTATTGGTAACGCTCCGATCTGTAAGCTCAGTGTCCACCACGCTTTTCTTTGTAGAACGGCGCCTTTCCTCGAGGGGCTTTCGCTCCTTTTTACTGTTACATATAGACTTATATATGGGGCATTCCACGTCAAATCAGGAGGCCATGACCCTCATCGATTTTGTTCATTTTTTAATATGATGTTAGTAGTGATCCATAAAAGCCTCGGAATTTTTTTCAAATTGTTTTACCACCAATGAAATTGTTGAATCGACGAAAAAAAACGATTTCAAAAAGGCCGTTTTTAAAAATCTCAAAAAATTCACACTGATTCTATGATTTAAAATATGATTTTTGAGCGTGATCTCAATTTTTACTATTTTTTTCCACATTTTTTCGTTTATTTTACATGTCGAAATTTGATTTTCATTTCTTTGAATAAGGATAATTTTCTTAAATATCAATGAATTTCAATTTCTCTGAACATGGTAGAATTATCAGAATGCCCGAAAACAATTGATATTGTTGAAAAAAAATCGCAAATGCATTTCGCAATGCAATATCGCTTGGATTGCTAAAAGCATTTGCAAAATTTTTTTAACGATATCAATTGTTTTCGGGCATTCGGGTAATTCTACAATCTTCAGAGAAATTGGGATCCATTGAAATTTAAGAAAGTTATCCTGATTAAAACAATTAAAAATCGAGTTGCAACATGAAAAAAACAAGAGAAAAATGTGGAAAAAATAGTAAATATTGAGATCACATTATCGCATGACGCTCAAAAATCATATTTTAAATCATAGAATCAGTGTGAATTTTTTCCGATTTTTAAAAACGGAGTTTTTGAAATTGTTTTTTTTTTAAGATTTAACAATGTTACTAGTGGTAAAAAATATCTGGAAAAAATTTCGAGGCCTTTATGGGTCGGCAATAAAATCATATTAAATCATATGAGGGTCATGGCCTGCTGATTTTACGTGGAATGCCCCATATATATATGACGATATAGAAGACGATGACCGGCGACGTCAAATCGTTTCGAGCCGCAAGCGCCAGACATGAGAACGAATTGCTCGGTAAAAAAGAGTATCAAATTTGTTGGGGAGTTGACGCACATCGCAGCAAAAAACTTTGAGCGGATACGACGAGGGTTGACGAGATAAATGGAGTTATTTTCGACTAGTCAAAATAAAGGGCCAAACGCATAAACTAGCTTCAACATATTTCTGGTGTTTCCTCATTCTTCAAGTTTTCCGTTTTATGTTTATGTAAGTTTTCGGTCTTTTTGTCCTGAACATGAATAATTATTCAGATTGAGTCAAAAAAATCTGCACATTTTGCTTAAACGATTTTTGGTAGGACAAAAAAGTCAGAGCGTATCGATTTAAAATTAATTTATCAGTTATGTTTGATATACGAATTGCTATTTAAAAAAAGAGTATCATTGTAGATTAGAGAATATTTAAGGAGCCATTTTTTTGAGTGTTTCCACTGTTAACTCAATTTTTTGAACATTTTTACATGAATATCGAAAAAATGGCTTTGGATAATATATATTTTTCCATTGTGGCAAAATATGCTTTGTGCTATTTGATCGCTTAATGATACTTAGACTCTTAAGTCATATTCCCTTTATTTCCATTAATATTATTAATAGCAATCACTCATATTATATCGTACATTCAGACATAAAAAAAAGTTTAATGCGTATACAATGAAGTTCTGACAATAGATTTTGTAAAGCAGAGCGGCGTTGTAATATCTCGGCGCCACCACTTATTACATTAGTTATCATTTATAACAGTTCCGTCGACGATGAGTGGTTAGCTGACAAGTGCTGAGGGAAACCGCACAGATAGTCGCAACGGCGGAAAATCTGCGGCACATTTGTGATTCATGACGGGCACCGCGTCCATTATGCTCTCTTTAACGAGCCAACACCACGACCGAGTGATAAGACGGAGCGAGAAACTCGCCATAAATTCAGATGCAACGTTCTGCTCGTGGCGCCCGTTTTTCCGGCTGCAAAAATCTTGAAAAATTATCTGTCTAACAGTCTGAGTAAACGTTGATGCCTTGAAACACGCTCTAATTCTTCATCAGACATTTGAGAATTGCGAAATACCGCTTTCATCGCTTTCACGCTTTGTTTTAATCCCCATTCCATTTCCGCTAAGATTTTTCTTTTCTCGTACATAAGCTTGACAAAACAAGAGCTTTTGGACAATTAATGTCGACTTATACGCACGGTTATAATTTTACAGCATAAAGGTTTCCTTTTTTATCATGGAAATAAATAATTGAATAACTTGTTGTAACAAAATGTATTTAACTTATGAAAACTTTTTCCGGTAAAAAAAACCCGCAGGCACAAGATGAAAAAAAAATTGAATACAAGATTGATTCGCTATAAGAACAAAAATTATTCTTTACCATCGTGAATTTTTTTTTACCGTCAAAAAAATTACATCTATTTCAAAAACAGTTTGAAAAAATGCATGTACAGATAGGAAACTAAGCCATTTTATCGAATGAAAAGAAAATATAAAATTGTTTCAATTGTATGGATTTTTTTGACTACATAACATCGACTGCTTTTATACAATTGACTCAACGGAATACATTGTTATTTATACCATACGTATATTATTTCAAATACCAAGCTATTTAAATAAATTATATAGGATTCAAATATATGATCTAGTTCATTCAACGGTGTTTGTTTTCTTCGTATATTGATTGGGTTTGAGATCATTCAATGGAAAGATAGTATTTAAACTCAAGTATTTTTTTTCCATTGGCGAAGATTTTCGTGAATCAATTAAATCTCTTTTCTAAGTATATATTTACGGGGTTCACAAGAAAAGTTTCTTCCACGTTTGTAGAATTTTCAGTTGTTCACTATGGAATGAATGTCCTGATAATCTTTGATGTTAATGCAGCTTAATCGTTCCCTTGGAGTAGCACTAGTGTATACACAGATTGCGCTTAAGGTACACGTTATAACCAGAATAAATACAACGGTACCGTAAAGTACGGTAGCTTGTCAAAGGTACGTTGAGAGGCCATTATTACTCTGCATTGCCAAGGGCAACGTCGTTTTATCGAGCGACTCCTTTGCCAAGTACCTAACTCAACTGGCTATACATCTGACTCTTACTCTCTTGCCATCGTTTATATACACGTTCGAAGCTGCGTTTTCTCCGGTGTTCTTGTTCAGAGTCGCGGGTTCGCGGTGCTTGAAAAAACGGGCCTTGTCGTCGGTCTTTGCCCTGGTTCGCTGTTCCCCCGGATATCCGACTGCAGCCACTCACTAAACCGGAGAGGAATATAACTCGCGATTGATAAGCCGTCCGAACCTCTCGACATTCCCGCGCACTCCTCAATCATTCACGCATACAAAGTTTTGTCAAATATGGACTTTTCACGTACATCTCCTGTACTTTTCGGCACGGACTTTGTACGGAAACATGTCGAATATAGACTTTTCACATACTTTTCGGCACGGCCTTTGTACGGAAAAATGTCGAATGTGGACTTTTCACGTACATATCCTGTACTTTTCGGTACGGACTTTATACGCGAAAGCTTTCAATATGGACTTTTCACGTACTTTTTCTGTACTTTTCGGCACGGACTTTCTACGGAAAAATGCCAAATATGGACTTTTCACGTACATATATCCTGTACTTTGCGTCACGGACTGCATACACAAAAATTTCCAATATGGACTTTTTACGTACTTTTCCTGTACTTTTCGGCATGGACTTTGTACGGAAAAATGCCAAATATGGACTTTTCGCGTACATATCCTGTACTTTTCGGCACTGAATTTGCACTAAAAAATGTCAAATATGGACTTTTCACGTACATATATCCTGTACTTTTCGAGACGTACTTTGTTGGGAAAAATGTCAAATATGGACTTTTCACGTACATATCCTGTACTTTTCGTCACTGACTTTGTACGGAAAAATGTCAAATATGGACTTTTCACGTACATATATCCTGGATATGTCCTACATATGTCACGGACTTTATACACAAAAATTTCCAGTATGGACTTTTCACATACTTTTCCTGTACTTTTAGGCACGGACTTTGTACGGAAAAATGTCAAATATGGACTTTTTACGTACATATTCTGTACTTTACGGCCCGGAGTTCGGACGTAAAAATGTCGAATATGGATTTTTCACGTAAATCTGTTGGTTATGACGTAGCAAGAAAAATGTATTATCAGAGAAAGCAATCACTAAAATCCTTGAATTCCGAGTTTTTCACTCATTCTGAGTGCAGTTTTAACCCCCGGAGATCTTGGAACGTTCATTTTTCTGCCGGAGGATTATTTGTCTTTCGCTGAATCTAATCGAACGTACACACGATTTGCTTTACCCCAACTCATACTCTCTCCGGTTGTAAGGGGGAAAGGAAGTCTAGAGAGTGATTGCCTGATGTAGGAAAGTTCGACGTGACTCACGAGTTGGAACTCGTGCAGGAAGCGCCCTTCTCTCGAGGTGTCCCGAGATGCTCCAGTCTAATGTACTATGTGTACGGTGTATCTACCGAAGTCCCCAATCTTCAGGAGTTAGAGGACTACGAGTAGCTACAGGGACTGAAGTTTCAGGACGATTCATTTCCGCTATCTGTCTAGATGACTCCGTGTGTTTCTAATGTTCCATGGGGATTGCTCACCGAACACCTCACTAAATCCGACGATTTTGCTGTGGTGGATTTATCTTTCTACAGAGCATGGATCCTGAAATGAGAAAAAAATCTGACATTGGTGACTTCATTGAGAGAATAATATATACATTATTCTATATAGTGTATAATATAATTTATGAGGCATTCCATACGGTTTCGAACGGTGAAAAAGTTGTCCACTCTAAAACAAAATTGAAATTTTGTCAAATTATTCCATTGTTTGAAAAAGAGAAGTATACTTTTTTTTTAAATTTTTGGATCGCATTTTTCGAGTGTTTCAAAATTCTGTAAATACCGTTATATCTTGAAAGAATCCGATTGAACAGAAAAATGTTTCAGACAGAAAAGTTGCAGTGTTGCATGAATAGAGTTTAAAAAATGACAATTTTCGGTCGGTGTGTCAATTTCGATTTATCTAAAAAAAATTTTTTTTTTTAGAGAAATCAATTATTATTAAAAATTATATTCTCCCAAATTGTTTCTCCCAAATTTTTAGACAAAAGACCATCTACAATAATAATATTAATGTTTTGGAGCTTATTGGAGCATAATTCATCGGTAACGTAGATGGAACTCCATTGAACTTGTTCGAATACTACGCTATATATAATCGTTCAAAAAATTCTATGATTAAATTAATAATTTTCTGTCCTAACGTTATATTTTTTTTTTATTGTTGTTAACATTAATCACAACATAAGAACTGAGAAAAAGCAAAGCATAAATAGATCGTTTCAGGTTATTTATTGTTCCAGAAAATTATGAAATTATTTATGAAAATTATTTTTTCGTTTGGTAGGAAAGAAAATGTCCATCCTCATAATAATAATAAAAAAGTCTCAAAAATATTTATTGATTTATTATCTTTTAAATAACTGTTTTATCGTTGGAAGAAATAAATGCAGCTTGAAAAATTGTTGCATGGACCAGCAATTAATAATTGTCACCTCAATTTATAGAGATATTTTTTTTCCTGCATATAAGGCAGAGCATAAAATTCGGCCGCAGTAAGAAATTAAGAGTTTTTTACTGATAAATAAATGAGAATGGGATATCGTGCCTATATTTATGCAGTCAATTTATCGCCGACGTACCTAATAAACTTTCACTGTTTGAAAAAAAAAATGTGGGCGATAAAAAGTTTAACGTCAAGTCGTGAGTGCTCGAGTTAGTGACCACTTAAGGTTAATTATTATCCGTTTAAGCAAGTCGTAAATATCGCATGGCAAGAGAAATGGAACTCGTTGCAAATATATATAATGTCCTCGCCATATCCAAATATGAACGCAACGTTTAAGGAGAGACTGTATTAAAGTTTTTCCTTATTGAATCCGTGATATGGTATTAATTTTTAAAAATAGCGGTGCTAAAAGACTTTTTTCATTTCAAACTTACAGATTCTTGGCCATAAAGAGGTCGAGATTATTGATTGGGAGCCTGACGTTACATAAGACCCAATTATTATCATTCGGTCATCATTGGCCTTAGTAACTTCGTTAGAATCTCCATTTTTTTCAAAAAAACGTGCCCTATTGAAAAATAAAATTCCAATATTTCAAAAACAATTTCCTTCCTATCTATAGAAAAAATTTAAAAAATATAAATGCATCCATTAATGATGAGTGCATTCCGCAATTAAATTAAGAGAAAACGTAACGAAGACAAATATCAATCTGAAAAAAAAAAAAAAAAAAATTGAATGGTAATAATTCGTTTATAGGTAAAATGTTTCTTGGCCATAAATGATTCGTAATAGCCAGGAATCCGAGTATAATTTAAATCTACTATAAAATTCTCTCCGTGTGTCAAATGTGCAGTTCTTGTATGCCGAAGGGGTTGTCGAATTGAGTGCCAACGTGAGCAGGGAGTTAGTTAGAGTTGCGCGAGAGTCCTGCAGTGAAAATCGGTACGACGTATATATACTATACTATGGAGCGAGAAGGTAGCGCGTCAAGGAAACTTGGACACACTTGCACGTAACCGCGGTTAAAAAGAAAAGGAACGTCTATTGCAGTAGCGGTTGACTATATAGTGGAAAGGTACAAGAGAGAAAACGAGGATCGATCGAATCTGGGCGTTGCTGCGGTGAGAAAGTAGAGAGCAAGGAGAGGGTGCAAGGGTGCACACCCCATGGAGGTTATATACCTCTTACGACGTGCCTGTCCCGACTTGCATCCTTGCTTCGGTGCTTCTTATATCCCGAAGAAAGAAGATCGGTATGAGAAAGTAAGAAAAGAAAAGAAAGGAACTGAAAAACCGATATTCTCCTGTCGGGACGATAATGTACCTATCCATAAAGACATTCTCTTTTATGTTCGCTCTTTAGTAATTATCACGACCGACGATCATCTGTCATAAAAGGTTATGGATAATTGGCATCCATTTTACGTAACTGAATTAGTAGATCGCTAGATCAATTTTATAGGGGTCATAAAAAATGGTAATTTTTCTTAATAATTTAGCTCTCTTATGGAAGTTCCATGGGGACGTTGAAAGAGCTAGAAAAATAATTTTGTGGTTATTGGCGTTTTTGAGTTATCGATTAAAATTTATTTTTTCATTATCGGCGGAAGTTTTTTTATTATATCGCATTATGGAATTGAAAAAATAAACCATTTGTCTTTTCGCATTCGAATTCTGTAAAAACTCGAATGTCCGAAAATGCGGAAGTTCCATCAATACAGTTTTTTTATTTTACGGATTATTTGGTCTTGCTTGTCAAACGAAGAGAAATATTATTGCGATATCTTAATTTGTAGACTCGTCAGATTAATTTGTAAATTGCCGGATATAAGAGAAACAAAAAAAAATTAATTCCCTCTACTAAGACTCAAAAAATCAGTAGAATAAAACATTGAAGTTGCCGAAATATTATTAAGACCAAATAACATACTTTAACATAACAGTTATTACCATAAAACCCTGTATATTTCACCGAAACGTCGATAATTTTCATTTTTACTCTCAACCAATACCACATTAGCATCGGATAATAATTTCCGACAATTTGTAATTCACATTAAGGCCATATTTCATTAACCCTTTATGTTATCCACACAAACGTATGCAGATTTATTATCTATTGTGAATAATAACCAGAATCATGTATCAAATTTACGAAACAGGTGAGCGCGTACATTTGGATTATACGATATTAATATCGCCTCAGATATAGAAAATAATATTCCGCTGCATGATATTTATTGTACGATAAATACTGGAGTATTCCTCAATGCGACGGAGCATTTAATCCCTTCGAGTTAGCGGTATATATATGTTCTTGTACCTATAATATATCCCGTAGTACCGACATGAAATATTCATGAGAAGATATAAGCCCGTGTGGACGAAACCCTGTGAGACGCATTCAGCGTCTCGTGAAATGCGCACACCACACACACATATATATATAATGTTTATCAACAAGAAACTCTCCTAGTTCATATTGCTGCGTATCCGCGTGACGGTGCGTTTCGATCGAGAATAGGCAGCCCTTTCGGACCTTGTGATCAATATCATGCGGAGCAATGTACGCGCGTTTACCGCCGTACATTGCGTCGCATTTCGCATCGTTCTTTCTCCCTATACCAACGTACCTCTTTCGTTAATGCACCCTGCGTACTATTCCACTGCTTGCACGCAAACGTGCGTGCGTACGTGCGTTCTCAATCCCTCGGAATTTACCCACATACGTTCTTCAATTCAGCCAACCAAATACATTACGAATACAGAACGAAAACCTGTATGTGTGTAAGGTTCTTCGGCGAATGACGGCTTCGTGTTATTTTTTTTGTATATGAAAACGTTTTGACGTTTCGCCCTTTTTGTATAGGTGCGGGTAAAAATAGCGAATGGCCAAAATAGTGAACGGTTAAAAAAGCGAATTTCGAAATTAGGAACGTTTAAATCTAGAATGGTCATCATTATGAAATTCGCCATTTCAGCCATTCGCTGTTTTTGACCTCCAACTTATTAAAATGTATTTAAAAAAGCGAATTTCATAATTATAGACATTCTACATTTAGACGTTCGTTGTTTTTACATTCGCTATTGCAGCCATTCGCTATTTAGGTCATTCGCTTTGTTGACCTCCAAAAGAGTGCGAGATAAGCACGTTGTTGTTCGTTGCCCTAAATATCGGTAGTGCAGATTCTCAGCAAAAGGAACAATCAGGGCGTCAGTGCGGGACTAAAGTCGATCGCGTGTGCTCGGGATGGTGTACAAGTGCACAGTAGTATCAAACTACGTGGCAATCGTTCGCGTGGCGTCTCGTATTGCGTTCGGCTGGAAATAATCGTCGACTGGTATAGGATCGAGGTTTAACACGTTTAACGCGTCCGAGCCCAACGGAATGAGAAGGGTGTAGTTTCATTGGACCGAGTACTACATATTACTACGGCGTGCCGTGTACCGCAGCTCGGAAAAGCCGCCGCAGCGGCAGCAGCAGCACCGACTGCTACTGCGTTGCACGATTCACCGTAACAGAACACGCGAGAAGCTCCGCTCGGTCGTAATACGCACGTGAGGTGTGATACGGTAGCTCTTTCTCGACTGGTGCCTCTATCCGCTCGTTCGCGGTAAGCGTATACACATAGTACCAAAGATTTCTAGTATAGACTTCTCATTAGTCCGTTTCGCTCTCTAGATTATACCTTACCACGCTTATTCACAAGTGCAGACGATTTCCGAGAGTCGTACGAATTCGTAGAAGCGGAAATCTCGGAATACTCTCGAGGGGATCGAGTTCTAAATTTCCAGCGAAAAGGCACAATTACCTGTAAACATATCCCGAGTCGAATTTAAGCCCTTCGAACACCCTTTGGTAAATGGAAATGGGTAGAATATGCCACTTTTGGAGGTCTATGCAAGGGTCTAAAAATCTGTTATTACTCTGTACAACCTAATTGGAGGTTCAAATATAATAGTTTCACTTCACAATGGGCTTGGTTTAGTCCAATTGGGTAATATATATGCCATTTTCGAAGGTTTTGAGCAGTGTCGAAGGAATGAAGGAATTTTTTGTGTACCCTGCGTGTTTAGTACATTTAGGTTATGACAAGGGCCTAAATTTCAACTCGGGATTCGCATATCAAATTGGAGATGGTAATTAATGTGGGATGAATCTATAAAAAAAAGTTAGATGTTTGATTATTCTTGAGGATTTGTTAATTGTTTGATTTATTTTTTTAACCGTGGAAAATGTTGGCAAGCAAGCACAATTTGGATTTGTGCTGCGGTGAAAGTATTGTTATGCATCTAACTTTTATTCATTTTCGTTTTAAAAAAAAATCTTAAAAAATAGAAGCGAGTCTTTGGTCACTTTGGACCCAATCTTTGAAATATTGATATCTGATACAGGATTTCCGAGAATATCGTCACATTTTTAAAAAATAGCCTGCAATTATTTCGTTATAAATAATCATATCTATAAAAATTGTTTACAAAATGTAATAAAAATTGATATTGTCGACCGACAGAACATGGCATAAAAATTCGGGGATGAACTTCGAGAGATCGAAGGTCAGACCCACGTCAAGTTGGTATGGAATACACCATGTGTATTCTTAATATATTATTTCCTATCAATGTAGTAATAAAATGCAATGACAAATCATAAAATGTCACTAGACTTACGTGACGATGATCATACTAATTCATGGTAAAATATTTTAGTACGCGGACGATATGACCGCCAATCATAAAATAACAAAACGTTTCGCTTAAATATCTGTAAAAGCTGGTTTTACCGCTGTCGACAATATGAGAATGATTATTTTAGTCCACGATAAAGCAGAAGTTCATGCTAACAATCCGTTCAGCTGGCACTTCTAGACAAGAAGGTAGAAACTGTTGTATAAATGTCGTTGCGCTCGTACAGAATGCCTTACTGCGTAGAGTACTCTTCGCTCGCGACGGAAAGCCTGCATTATTAATCTAGTGAATCGATATCTCGGTCTATGCGGCTGCTCGCTTGGTCGTAGGCACTTACGTGCACAGTAACAGTCGCATGGCCTGAGGGTTTCAACCCTCGTATATAGAAAATTGACAGAATATATACCATCTTATCCTTAATATAGTACATCGCCGTATTCTTGAATAAACTATATTCAGTCATAGTAATGACCCCGAATTTTATTGATCGTCCATTCCCTTTCTGTACTATCCATAAATAAGATTCAATTTGAGAAAACATCGCCAGGAGCATTGAAAGTTAAAAGTTGAAATAGTAATTTGAAAAAAAATTTATACTTTTTTTTTTCAATTTGAGAAATAAAAATTTGTATGTCTAAATTTATCCAATTTAATGAAATTAAATAGATTCATTTTCATTCAAGTATCTAATCTATATTTAGAGGCTGTCATTTAATTCGCGATTCCGAAATCAAACTTTTTACATAACTTGAAAAAGTTTCTGATTTATTAATTTAAAATGGATATTAGATGTAGTAATTCTGTAAAAATTTTGTTGATCTTAATTTGATTGTATTTTTGTCTTTCTTCTTTTAATTCTCCTTTTTGTAATCCGCGTGTCATGGAAATTTAAGAAAAATGGATGCTGCATGTAATTGATTTTAAATTTGTATATTTCAGTTTAGGTATTTTTTATTCCATTTGTATATATTATTCGAATATCTGATTGAAAACCTTATTTAACATATTAATATCGAACGAATTTTTTAACGGCATATCGTGATCCTCTTTAAATTGTCACTTCGTCATAATTTCATCGAGTTCATTGCTCGATTTTAGTCTTCTGGTTGATTCTTCCGCCTGTTCCTCGTCTCTTGGGAGTCGCGGTGCATTGCAATTCCGTACCACTGAATCTATTCGTCTCGTTTTCTCTCAAGAGGATTTTTTTCTGTGCGGTCACATAGTGAGACGAGCTTGCAACGAATATATACTCGCTCGCTTCGCGGACGAGCGGTTAAAGCCACGATTGTTCGTAAAACTTTCTAGGTCGTTCTTTCTCGATTGTGCGCCTCACGGCATTCAACGGTAATTGCATAGATAATATGGCATTTGAGTTTGGAACGAAAGACACTCATTTTTTTTTAAGTTTTTTTACTTTGCAAACTTCTGCGGAGACTTATTCGAACGGATAACAAAAATTGTAAGATTCGACCCAAATTTAGTCGGAGGCATTTTTTTTTTTTTTTTTCAAATATGGTCATAATGGGAAATCGTGAATTTTCTCAACTTTACGGTTCACACTTTTTTCCCCAATTTTGTATTTTGTATAGCCTTTAAAAAAATCTCACGAAGGGGTTAAAAGAGTTCCCACGTGAAAAAATTGTATATAAGTCAATATATATAGTCTGTATAAGAAAATGGACATATAGAATAAGTATTTAATTTATATAAATTTATATATAGTCTGTAGATTTCATAAAACGATTTTTGAAGAAACGTTCAATTAAATTTACATAAATTATATTGCACTGTATATAATTTTTATAAAATCTTCATATGTATTGTATACAACATATAGAAAATGTATATGTCCACTTTCGTATACGGCTTCTATGTAGATCTTTATATATAATTTTTATACAATCTTCATATAATTTTTTTGCTTGACTTAACAGAGACGTTAAAACGTAAGTTTAAAAATGATTTGAAATTATTTCTCAAATTCGCTCATTATTTAAAATAAGTTTCTATCGTTTTATTGCCAAAAATGTGTTTTATTTTTAAGCAGATAAACGAACAAAATTTTTCGGTCCTCTTTTGCCGTGTGGAATATTTTCCTTTATTAATGAAAATTAATTAGGGATTTTTAAGTGAAGTCTTTTTAAAATTTTTTAAAAATTCTTGGCGCAATGAATGAGACGTTAATAATTTATGAACCGCGCGCATATATTTTTGTCAATAAATGTCGTAATAATGAATCTCAATGGAAATATGGTCGACCTCGGTTATCCGATCTACGTTGATAAAATCGCTAACGACTCGTTTATCGGTTGCGTCGCTAACTCGCATCCCGATTTGCAATTACCCTGACGTAATTTGTAACGCGCGTGCGCATCGTTCTATCGTAGAAGCGCGAACGATTGGCATTCCATGAGCGTTTTGTCGCCGCGCGAAACGAGTTGGATAGCGCCTCGTCTATTTTTCTCATTGTCGTGCCATCGGGGAATTCGCATTACAATGTACCAATCTATATCTATATAGTTTCGCTGTATAGTTTTTCATCGAACCTTCGGAACGCAGGCGCAACTGATGCCATCTTTTATGGAGCGGATTGATTGAAAAATAGGAATAGAATCGGATTTCGTAATCAGCGGGAATTTTCCGATCGGATGAGCTTTTAAAACGCATTCAAAGGCTTTTCCATCATAGGAAACTAAATTTATTTCAACACGCTTGAAAATAATTACAAAAAACGTTCGAATATTTTTTTAAATTCGAACACTCGTTCTAATGACACATTTGAAATTAATGTTCACATTTTTTTTCTTTACTGTAATCAGGAGCTAATTTTTTCAACACATTTGGAAAAATGTACAAAAATATTATGATTTATTGAAATTTATATTTGTATCAAATCTTCCTAAATTCTCGGATTTATAAAACGTGTTTAATTATTTTTTATCCAAAGTTTTCAAGACCTTTGCATTTTTATGCTGCGAAATATTTCTCGTAATTTATACAAGGAAAAAGGGTCTGAATAATATTACTCTTTTTTCTGCTAATTTTATTAAAAAGAATTTTTTTACTCGCATTTTAATTTCACAGAATTATTTTAACAGTCAATGTGAAAACATATTTTACCATACACTTTAATCAATATGTATCCAGATATTAACACTTATTCGATAAAAGTCGTCTAAAACAATCTTTATTTATTATTTTCACAACAAAAAAAAGTTTCGTTTTATTTGCAAAAAAAAAAAATAGAAAATACTAAAAACATTTTTTAGATTAATCTAATTTTACAAAAAAAAAAAAATCATTAAGTATGAGAGTCTTTGAATAAAATATAAAAAAAAGATTGTAAACTCACAGTGCAATTATACAATATAAATTCGTATCGGTGGTATGTAAATATATATTTTAACATGTACTACTTTCCATGCGTGTTTAATGCACTATTGATGCACTATTCATACGATAAATTGAATAAGTCAGTACAAATACGTTCTTCGCACGATTTGAGAAAGCATGAAATCTATGTTGCAGTTCATTATGCAGAACGAATTACTCGAAAGCGTTGTAACGTGAATTACAAAGCTTCTTATCGTGCGGCGAGTACATAAACGACGTTGTAAACTCGGCAGTGGATGAACCAGCAGTGAATAGCGATAAAGGGGTTAGCTGAAGGGCATATAGGTGCTATATGGGCGTACCATAAATAGGAGAGCGTTTGGCGCACGCACTACATTAACATTCACATGGAATACGATACGTGTAATAAAACAAACGGAATGTATCCTATGAGTTCGCCGAGTCTTCGATAAATCGAAAGTCCTTCCTTGTGCGCTATTTTATTGCAGTCGAATGTGTTGAGAATCCTGGAAAACACGTTTCTTCTCAGCATAGAAATCTTGTCAAGACGAAGAAGAGGAAAGTGATCGATTCCGGAGAACCGGAAAGACCGGTAGATGGAATAAAGCTGACCGAGCTTGTCTACCGATAAGGAAATCACAAATGCGATCTTGTTCCCTGCTGATATAATGCCAGAGTCCAGTAATACTGGCGTATATTATTTTTCCGCTGCAAAGGTGCGACAGTGACATAATAAAGGACTCACTATCGCTCTGAATAACGGGCTACTTCGTGGTGTAATAAAGGGCAGAGAGGCACGCGACTTCTTTCCGTAACTTCTGTAGGATTATGTACTTGTAATTTTCTTATTTCACACTTTTTATTTCTTCATAGTAGATCGTTGTTTTCTTGTACATTTTTTTAAGGTATTTATGTCACCTAAAATGGTTCAAAACGGATTAATACATAATGGGGATTATGTATTAATCCCCATTAATACATAAACTAAAGATTCTTATGGAACTTTGAATTTTTTTTTCCAAAGTTCGTTCGACTCTCATTCATGTCAAATTTCCCTAAATTAAGTGAAATTTTCTACGGGTGAAAAATAATATTCAGTGCTGCTACTTACTAAATTTGGTCATGATCGGTAGAGCGATTCGGATTTTATGTGATCTAATGTCCAAACACCCTATTTTTGAGGATATCTTTTCAATATCGATCCAAATATTCGCGTAAAACTTGTCAAACATTGAGGTTCAGTTTGAAAAGCATCTCTTATTTTTATTTTGTAGAATGAAGACATACGTACATGTGGAAATTGACATCGTTGAAAAAATTAAAAAATTTAAAATGTCCAATAATTTGAAGACATTTCCACTATTTTTTTTCCGCAAAGTATCTGAAAATATTTCCATTTAATTCTTCATTTCGAAAAGTCTTGACCCTGAAAAGACGTGAAGGTACAATTTAATATCAATAACAGCAGTCGTTATTGATTAAATTTCCTCCAAACCGAAACTGCCGATGTGACGCTAGAAGAAATTACGTCTTCCCTCAACATCCTGTACCAAATTACCGGAGGGAGAAAGATACAGTCTTCTGGTTAACCGGAGATCCAGATCTCCGATGTACGCGATGACTAATAGTTGGCGGCAAACGCGAAATGCGTCAGAGTTTGCCAGACGCGACTCTCCTTCCGCACCCACTGCTCATATAGACATATATACATATATGTACATGAGGACTGCAGTAATATACAGTTCACACAGAGTACACTTGTTGCAGTATACATATAGCAGTAGCTTGTGGAAATACATGCAACTAGTTCCGTGAAACCGGAATTCCTCTCGTGTTTTTACGAAATTGAGAAAGACAAGAAGACTGCAGCAGGATGACGTCATTTCTCTGCACAGTGCACACAGTTTGAAGGGCACTACGTGTTCTGGCTTTCCTTTCTCCTTTTTATCAATGAAGTCGTGATAAGTGTGGTGCATAAATGCATGATTGAAACGAAAATAACTGATGAAAAGATTATCCCGTTCCTACAATTCCCCTTGGACGTTTTATATTAAACCATAACCGTAATTGACAAATAAATAAATAAAATTAATAATAAATCCAATTCTCTCTGCACATGTTATCGATTCCGATCTCTAACTTAAAAACGAACGCCACGAAATTGAGAACTTTCGAGACAACCGTTATTAATTCGTTTCTACAATTTCCCTTCGACGTTCTTTATTGCACCATAACTGTAATTGACAAATAAATAAATTACATCAATATTAAATCCGAGTCTCTCTGCACATGTTATCGATTCCGATCTCTAAATTAAAAACAAACGGAACGAAATTAAGAAATTTCAAGACAGCCGTTATTATCCCGTTTCTACAATTCCCATTGGACGTTCTATATTGAACCATAACCATAAGTGTCCAGACGCGACACATGAGAGCAGGATCAACAGTATAAACACAAGAATTTCGTAAGCCCTTTGGTTCGGGTATAGTAAAGCCGTAAGATCTCACCATCGCAGCAAGAGAATATCAGAAATCTTCGGTGTCAACTACATATCTTATATATATATAAGATATGTATATATATATATATATATATATATATATATAGGGGACTGAACGCCTGTGCGAGTTTCCAACTTTCTCCCCGCCGAAAACTTTTCGAGGGACTTATTACGTACGTCAGAGCAAGAGTCAAAGCCACTTCAACTGCTGTGCCAGCATATTTCTCTATAATAAATTGTCGGTGCTGCGTTTCACGAAGTGAAGCTGCTTTATGAAGGTGTACATCATGGAACAAAGTTGTATAAGATCTCCTTGGGTGTCCTTGTCTCGTGTTTATAGCTGCTAACTTGCACACTTGGATCGAACTAACCGAGAAGTGAGTTTCTGGAGTGCATCCGGTCTCTTCAACAACTTGTCAACACTTGTGCGTCCTTGATCATCAGGACTAGCATGACAAAACAGTAATCGCTGTTAAATGAATAGAAAAATAGTAACGAACATATAAATCCTTGAGTTCCTATCTGTTCTTGTTGTCTTTTATTTTCGAGGTGCGTTTTGTAAACACGATAAAAAAAGTTAGTTCGACGAATGTTTTAAACTTATTTGATTCAAATTATTGGAAGATAGTTAGAATTTTCGCAGCTGATTTAACTATTTGGTATTTTTGAAGACATTAAAATTATCGTTATCCCGAATTCCGAAAAACACTGACAAATAATGGAATTACATCACAAATGCAAGAATTTTTTTATTCGTTACGGGAAAACGCATTCTCATGAAAAAATGAATAATTTTAATTTTTGGTAAGTGCAATTTTCGCACTATTTTGATTCAAGTTACTACCATTTTTTTTAAATTCCTCGTAGAAGGTGCTTCGTCGTTGAAGAAACAATTTTATAAGCGATATTGGTTGATTTTAGTGGGTTTTGAAAAGATAAATAATTTACACGCTCTTATTCAGTTTGTAGCTCGAATCCATACAATTTATTTAGACGAGAACAGTGAATAACTTGGTTTATTTTTTAACTTAAATTAAAGAATCGTTGAGAATCGTTGACTATATAATTTGTTCTATAAATTGTTACAACAATAGAATTTGAATATGGAATGAATTTTGAGCCGTCCATTTAACATTAACGAAGAAGTTGTGATTTTTAAAAAAGTAATTACTGGTGTGATCGGATTTACCATTATTTTTTTTTTGATATCGCTTCTCAAATGAATAATCACTATTGAAGGTGAGACAGAGATACGCCAAACAATTTCCCCTCGAAATTTATCGGTAATTTCCGCTTCCGATCTTTCCTCCCTTTCCTCGGATATCAGATAAAGTTCTCGAGAACGCCTACCCTTTCAGTCACTCGTCTTCTGCTGCCTCGTTATCTAATTATCGGATCGCTTGAATCGACACTATTAGGGACTGCAATCAAAACTCATGGCCAAAGTTACGTAAATTCACGAATTCGGCAATTAAGATAACGATAACTTTGGAAAATTAACGAGATGCATTTTTTCACACTGTAACGAGAAATATCTACTTTACGTAATCAGCAATTCGCTTGGAATTCATAAATATTTCAAACTCTCACATACTTTTTTTCTCTCTCGCAAATAATAATAACTCTGACGTAAGCGGTTAACATTTCACTGTTAAAAAAAAGTTTCCCTAATTTATAATATTTTCCACGTTTTCTTATATTCAATTTATTTGTGGTTCTCAGATTTTATAGAGTCAATTTCCAAAAATCTATTTTCGGGAATGAATTTCAAAAATGCCCAAAATCTCAAAATAAATAAAGGACCAATTTTTATATCAGCATATCATTTCAAAAAAATACGATTGGAAGATGATTTCTTATGTATATTCACTCAGTGCTCTATATATTCTCTACAAATCAGCAAATACATTCATAGTTCAAATCTTTCAACATAAAAAAACAAATTCAATAGAAAAATGTATTTCTGATAGATGCTTTACTGTGTAAACTCTCGCTGACAAAATAAAATGTCCGCATCGAAAGAAAGCCACGTTTCGAACTACAAATAGTGACCCAAATAACTCAAGACGAAACAAGCAAAGTCCTTCCGTCCTCTTAAACATTTACGGAGATTTAATGTTGAGTCAAACAATTTATAATCACAACGCGCGTCAGTCGGATAAAAAAGTAATTAAAAAAAAACCTCCGACTGCACTAAAAGAGCTCATGGTCGCCGTAAATGACCTCAAAGTGTCTTGTCAAGTCTATGAACGCGATGCCAGTAGTTAAGGTCATTAAGAACAAAACGTCGAAGAAACTTACCACATTGTGTACACAGAGAATGTGTGGAACATAAGGCAAGTGTCAAAGATAAGAGTGTTGACTCTTCTCTGGATTCTCTATGCTAGACTCACCTGATGCACGGTGCCTCATCAGGAGGGTAGCACTCACCACTCTTCCTCGACCTGCCACTCGACACCAGACTCACCTGCGTCGACAGGCTTCGTGCCCATTCGACCCTATTACTACGTGTGTACCAGTGCACAACACTCCATACAGTCGCAGAGAACGCGCGTGCTCTACTCCTGCACTTGCCTCCACCGATGCAGCGCCTCCCCTATGCACTTTTGCCTATCTACGGGGCATTCCGTTCCAAATCGACCTGGGTCTGACCCTCGACCTCGCCAATTTGGCTCTAAATTTTTTTGTACCATTGTTTGGACCCCGCGAATGCACTAGTTGCATTTTTTATTTTATCTATGCAATTTTTTTTAAATACCATTTTAAAACGCACGGGAAAAAATGTTTGGTTGTGACAACTACGTTTCCAATTTGCTGTATACAATCTCTCAAAAATTATTTGCCTCAACCATATCGAACAGTGACGTCAATTAGTCACGATTATAGTCCTCGCGAGATTAGTGAGGTTAACCGATCCAATTGTTGCGAGTACCACTCGAATTATTGGGACTAACATTCGAATCGTTTTTATGGTAATTCGAATGGTCTTTATTACCAACCGTTGGCACTATTATTTGAGTTGTAAGGGAAATAGAAATTGCTTTTGAACAATTCAATTTATTTGGAATGTATCTATTTTTTGAGATAGACAAAACTTCGAAAAAAAAATTTTGATTGAAAATTTAGAAAATTAGAAATTAATTCATTTCAGCCTATTTAAATAACCTCTTGAAAAATATTGACAAATGCAATACTGTGTATTTATTGAAATTATAAACATTAGTTTCCTAAAATTATATTAAATTAAATTATAAATTATTATTATTATTTCTATATTATTTTCTAAATTATATGTGAAGAGGATTGAAAAGAAAAAAAATTTCAAGTTGATTGTATTGTATATTCCTTTTTGACTTCAACCTGACATGGAATGCCTTGTATACACGGAGAAAGAGGGAGAGAGTGTGTACCATGCGCACCTATTTTACCGCTCGTAGACGCAGTCTGCTCATCGTTGCATGACTCCAATTATTCGCTCGAGCGAATCGAGCAACTCGGGCAGGTTCATTAACGCGAACTTGACGCCACAAATATATATAGTACCACGTATTTCTCGTATACATATATAGAACAACATAATTTAGCTCCTATATATGCATTATAGTAAATGAAGGATGTTCTTCGTTTCTGTTGCAGACTGACGTTGAGAGGTTTCCATCGATAGACCGGAACGAAAGTGAAAAATATAGTGGTATATTTGTAGTGTGACTGTGTGTGTGTACAAAGTGCTCGAAGAAGTGGAGGAACGTGAACGGGTGTGAAAATGAAGCGATTCGAGGATGACGGCGGTGATGACAGCGACAACGAGACGGATCCCGAGCAGCTTCTGAACGAATGGCTCGGCGAACTCGACAGTCTTACTGTGGTAAGTCCATTAGCACTTCTAAATCGCTCTAAATTCTTTTTTTTGCGCAATTTTTTAAATCTGCGAACCTCGTTATGACGAGCAGAGGGATTAATACGTTTTACTTTTAATATAATGTTTTATTTTTGACTTCGAAAGATGATTCTTGAGGAAGAAGAGAGAGCAGCTTTGTAATTGAAATGAGTTTTATTTAAAAAATGATACATCGGGACTTTGGTCTAATTGATTGCCAGGGATGTAATGATCATATTTCGTTACGTATTGTATAAATCATTGAATATTTATTTTCCTGTTAGAATTTTATTTAAAATGAAGAAAAAAATATCCGGGTAACAATTTTCGTAAAAATGCCCTAAAATGAAAGTAATGGACTATAGTTTTTTTGAGTAATGGTAAATCCATTAGCACTTCTAAATCGCTCTAAATTCTTTTTTTTTTTGCGCAATTTTTTTAATCTGCGAATCTCGTTATGACGAGCAGAGGGATTAATACGTTTTGCTTTTAATATAATGTTTTATTTTTGACTCCGAAAGATGATTCTTGAGGAAAAAGAGAGAGCAGCTTTGTAATTGAAATGGAGAAATTGAAATGAGTTTTATTTTGAAATGATACATCGGGACTTTGGTCTAATTGATTGCCGGGGATGTAATGATCACATTACAGTAGATTTCACGATATTTCGTTACATATTTTACAAATCATTGTAAAAGTGGCCCAAAAATAAAAGTTTGCAGGCCATTGCTTTCATTATGGGGAAATTTGATTTATTAAATTGTCAAATATATTTTTGGATATGCAACAAAATATATGTAAATATTTCTCAATATGATTTAATATTTTTTATATTTTATGATGCTATATTTTAATATTTTCTTGTTTCGAAAATATTATTAAAAAAAAAAAAATAAAACGGTGCAGAATTGCATAAATGTAAAAAAAATCAGACTTGTTAAGGGGGAGTGTTAAGCTATCCTCCTTAAGACCACGAAACCTTCCATTTTATCTTCTCATTTACCTCAGACTAAGAAGCATTCATTTAAAGAAAAAAAACCTCTTACACAATAAATCAAGCACAAGAAAATAACGATGATGATTTCAAGTACATTTGCTCGCGTTCCTTACTCTAGCAATTGGTGTCAATTGATGCGCGGACGCAGTACATATAATTCGCTGCCGTACGTACAGCTGTTCCGATGAAAAGCCGCACGTCTGACGGGCTCTATAATCGACGATTGAAGAGAGAGACACAGGGAATATGGATGGACGAGCATTCCTATGAAACCGCGCACGTGATATTCTTATAAATATATGGGGCATTCCGTGGTAATTCACACAGTTTCAATCCCGAAGCTCCTCGACATTTCCAATAAATTTTTTATCTGGTGGTTCAATTGAGTCGTTGAAAAAAATGTGTACTTTTCCATTAGATTTTTATTCCAGGCCGTTATCGATTTATCAACAAAATGTATAAACAATATACAAAATTCCAACAAAAAATCCTATATCAATATCAATAAAATAACAAATTTATCATCTTGTAACGTAATTTAATATTCAAATAGTAAAAAATTGGTATCATATTAATTGAGTTGACCTCGACTAAAATGAAAAATAACAGGTCTATCTGCTCTGCTTCAGCTTCTTACAAAGAATCGTGAATTATCAATGAAAGTTTCATATACGAAAACATTTTTTTTTTTTTTTCGATATCATGATTTTTATTACAATGAAAATTTTTAATAAGCTTGATGGATTTTTTTTGTGGTTAATAAAAGGCTTGAAATAAAAATCTAATAAAAATCCGAGATATTTCTGTGAATGACAAGAACCAAATAAAAAATAAATCGGGCAAATCGCGGAGGTTCGGATTTCAACCAGTGTGATTTGCCACGGAATGCGCCATATACATAGCGGCTTGATAGCTATGCGAGATAGGAGAGTAAGGGCAAGTGTTTGATCAGTCACACGTAAAGGCGGTCTCTTTGTATGAGCTTACAAATACCATTGCAGGAAATGCGAATTATTATAGCATCGAGAATCATCGAATAACGCTTGAGCGAACTTTCGCATGGACGTACTATAAACTTATACGTACGATTTTACCGCTCTACGAATCCTCGTCGTTGCGCGGATATGCAGAGCAGCTTTGAACAATGCTTCCTCGGGTATGTAATGTTCGCAGCGACAGTCCTATCGTGCTTCAACGATCATCATCGTAATGGTTGTTACTATATATATATATTTATGTGGCTTTACATGTATATATATATATAATGCATTCTACTCGGTAGTTCGGGCATAATGGCCAGACCAGGAAACCAGTGATTCTCGACGATTGACGTGGCCGAATGATCGCGATTGAAACTTCGCCCGTTTTCTCTATCTCTCGTCCGTCCGGCGCTACACGATTCGAACATGTATATTCGCTTTACGCGTTCGGGTAATTTCGTCACGAAGGCAATCAAGATTCATACGCCTAAACTTTAGAAACATCATAATTTAGCTATTAATTTTTATTTGTAGAAAATTAATTGCCTCAGCTACAGCCTGATGAAAGTCCGCTTTGTCTATTATTATTATTAACTCTAATATTATGTCTAATATTATTAACAAATTGGTGAAAAAAAACAATCCTTCAACAAATAAACAGTCAACCTAACTTATTTTTTATGAAAATGATTTAAAAAAAAAAATTTCTTCATAAAAACAAATATTCCATTTAGTCGATTCTAGTTAACCATGGCTAAAACTACAGCCTTTGCGTTACGAGCTTATAAAGAATCTGGAAAATGTGTCATTTCCTAAATTTTACTTGTATATATATGAAACATTGTACTCGGTAGATCGGGCATAATGGCCAGACCAGGAAACCAGTGATTCTCGACGATTGACGTGGCCGAATGATCGCGATTAAAACTTTGCCTGTTTTCTCTATCTCTCGTCCGCCCGGCGCTACACGATTCGAACATGTACATTCGCTATACGCGTTCGGGTAATTTCGTCGCGAAGGCAATCAAGATTCATACGCCTAAACTTTCGAAATATCATAATTTAGCTATTCATTTTGACTTGTAAAAAATTAACGCCCCGTACTGACTATTTGAATAAATAATAAAAACTTGAAAAATCGATTTTTTGACACGGCGCTTCTAAGAGGACTAGCAAAATTAATCTTTAAATCGAGAATCAACATACTTAGATCAGAGATAGAGAAAAAGAACAGAAATTACTACCTAACTATCTTAGCAACACCAATTTGTTGAATGAAAATATCGAAAAATGGGACCAAACTCTTTGTCGGAAGGACTAACGGAAAAATTAGACCACTTAATAATTCACTTGTCGTTTCAATTACATTGTAATTCCAACTAATCAATTGGTTTATTTAAATAATTTTACGTTCAAATCAATCAGTGCTTACTTATGATTAGCAAAATTACACTAAACAGCACCAACAAATTTATTTCTCTCAACCAATAGATTGATCGTTGCAGACAATAAAATTGCTTACGACATAATTTCACCAGACAATCAGTTTCCCAGTTATCATCATTCTTAGCCTTTTGTCCACCAGATTTAATTAAACTTTTTATCTCCCACTGCAGTGATCTATAAATGATACAAGGTATTAT
Organism: Tromatobia lineatoria; assembly: GCA_949699805.1. Classification (NCBI taxonomy): domain Eukaryota; kingdom Metazoa; phylum Arthropoda; class Insecta; order Hymenoptera; family Ichneumonidae; genus Tromatobia; species Tromatobia lineatoria. The sequence goes on from OX453052.1 coordinate 1,787,855, forward strand.
TTGAAGTGAATCACGAACACTGTGAGGCGGTTGATTCTGTGGGACGGTTAACCAAATATGTAATCTCGCCGGATAGTTTGACCAAATCTGATTAGCTGCGAATAGGTCGCGTACGAAATTATTGGAAATCCGGTGTCCGGATTAATTAGGAAACGCGATGCAGCAGCAGCAGTGGTTAATTTTATATTATTGCGAAGGACAATTGAATTTCGGTTCTGGTAGCAGTCTCGTAGCGGATTTCCAGCATCGGGTTGTGAAAGAGAGCCCTTGGACTTGGACTTGGTACGTTCGCCCGCGGAGGTCGGTCAAGGCGGCTCTGCAGATCGATAACCTGGCAACGCGGAACGAATAACGCGCTGCTGCCGTTGGTGCACGTTTCTAGCTATACATATATACGTATATACATCGCTCTTACTGTTGCTACTGGTCGCTGACCTCTCCTGCGAGTTACCGAGACTCTCTTCGAACTTACCTATAGTACAGATCTATACTCTGTACTCTCTACATTGTGTTTGTACCGTTCTAGAGCTTTTTACGATTCAACATTGTACTCAAGGAGAGCTAGGTTAATGCACATCGACGATCGATGGAAGACACGGGTTTTTTCAAACACTCAAGTATAGGAAAGTAAAGTACACTCGAAAAAAAAAAACGGACGCTAATTTAACCCTTTAGCTAACATTGTGGAAATGGGTATTTTTCGCAGAATCCTTTATCATTTTGATTTACAATTTAGCATAAGCATATAAAACGTGCCGAAAAGATTGATTTTGCGTAATAATAATCCCAAAATATTATTAACAAATTAGTGAAAAAAACAATCGTTCAACAAATAAACAGTCAACCTAACTTATTTTTTATGAAAATGATATGTTTATTTTTTCGAATGCGTATGAATTTTTTTAGATTTTTTCCTTTATTTTGATTTCGACGTTTATTTATTTTGAAAAATGTGTAGAATATAACAAATTTTGAATATGCGTTTTGCAAAATTTTGAGTGTAGTAGATAGTTTTATGCCGAACACATATCCAAAAGAAAACATTTCATTAACGGTAAACATTTCAAAGTGATACAAGAATTTTCGTTCCATCATTTTCATTCAAAAAAGTGGAAGGTCAATTAATGAATGTCCAACAATAATTAACCAATTATTCACAAAATAAATAGAAAAATATGGAGAAATTGAATTTTCGATTACAATTGTTGTAATTAACCATAACATTGTAAAATAATCCCTAGTCACCGTTTTATTACAATTTTTTTTTTTTTACGAAATGCAGACTTTAAATGTGCATCACTATAAAATCGCACATTCGTACAAACCCAAAAGCCCGGTTTCTTTGGATTTATCGACTCGAGGAAGCAGCTACGACGTTCCGTCCAACTTCTTTCTCACAACAATGAAGCCCAAAGCAAGAATAACCTCGACTTGAAACTCGATCGTTTCTCGTCTGTTGCGCATTTTCGCCGAGTCTAAGAAACTCGGAACCCGTCCTCCTTCCCTTTCTTCTCCAGAGTACATAAAGCGTTTCGCATCAGAGTAGCTGTGCTTTATGTTTACGTGTAGAGACGGCGAAGACGCGCTTGTGTGCGAGCACCCGTGAGATTAACAAAGTCTGGTGCTGAGTTGCGTAACTCGTGGCTTCCCCGAATGCAAACGCAAAATTTATTTGCACGTCGCTCGACACCACGAGCACAGCGCGTAACCCGCAACTGCACCAACCGAGCGCTATCTCCTTTCTCGTTGACACTGCAGTGAGCTGCGTCCCAATGGAATCTCCGGGAGTCGAGGTAATACGCAAAACACATAGATACGTCGTCTGGTAACCTGAGATCAACATCCGACTCAGTTTGTATTGCACTCGGCAGCACTCAATGCGACATCGTCTACATCCTCTACCATTTCACGCTTTATTTCCCATCCGATATGAGTAGGAAGTGCAAGCATAGCGATCTCGAGATCCTCTAAACCTCTAAACTAGTTAGTTCGAGCATAAGAGAGGATTAGGTTAAACGTAAAGTTAGGCTTAAAAAACTATGTTCTGAAATGAATTTTATATAATTCATTTTGTACTCAATTGTGATAAGTATCCTTACTATTATATAAGGAAGAGATAAGGATGCGATAAGAAGAATGGTGAATATTTTAAACAAAGAAAAAGATTTTCTCATAATATTTCTTGTAAAAATGTGAAATAAACGTTGTTACACTTTTTCATTATTAAATGATATAAAAATAATAATTAGTATTATTTTTCATGATTTCTACATTAGAAATTGTATTTTGATGGAATTGCACTTCAAAAAATAAAAATTGAAGGCAGGATGTATTTAACATTGAGTTCCAGTGGAATTGTTGACATTTTTTTGGAATTTTCGTGTAGACATTTGAAAAAAACGACTGCAAAATATAACTAACACATCAATTTTGGCTGACAGTTGGTTTTATCTCAATTTCATGACTAATATTTTTTCTTGGAAATCCTATCGATTTTTTAAATGAAGTCCGATCGAGTAATACCATGATTATTATTCTTGCTATGTTTTCCAAAATTGGAACACCAAACGAGGTTCTTGAAAATATGCATTTTATTATCTTTATATCACTACTTGATATTCAATCGGAACGATAATTGATTGAGGTTTGATGAGTCATAAGAATTGGTTACGAATGATATTTTGTTTGGGATATTTTGATTGTATAATGAAGTGGACTGCGAGTTCCACTTTCTGCTCGTGACATCATTTCATACGAAACTTCTAAACAGGCATCAGCAAAACTGAGGTCAACCAAGAGCGAAATATTCGTGGCTTCAAATTTTTTGATATGTATATATGGAACTTCGAAGTTCTTGCGCCCAAAACGACATTTCCTGTTGATGGTAATTTATCTCCCGGTGAAAATACTAATCTCCAGGAGATAAGCCCGGACTCCTCACGTCTGCCGTGAGAAACTGCAATACTAAACGTCTCTCCGGCCGGCAACTTAGAGATCTATCTACCGTCCGCTACTCTGGAAGTTTAGTGAACTGCCGTAGTCATTGCTTCGGCGCCACTGATGATAGCAAAACATTATTGCATCCTTTTAAAATAATTTTTTTGTGAATTGAACTACAGACAAAAACAACCATGATTTGGTTACTTTATAAAAAGAAGACGACTAACCTTGATTACTGTTAGAACCTTGAATAATGTGAACAAAGGTTCAGTGTACATATTATTTTTTAAATTGACACAAATTATGACCGCAAGTAACTTTTATATTCGTTTCGATTCAAATTAAAAGACAGATGAAAAGTCATACATTTTTTTCTTCAAAAAATGTTTCGGCATACTTTATATTTTAGCTACCAACTGAATCATGTTTTAATTTGGTCTTTTAAAAAAAATTATATGAATTTACCTCAGATTATTATTCATACTTATTTCAATCTCAATTACTAATAAAAGAGATGATTGCTAAATTAATGCCAAAATTTTTTTAAACATTTGTACACCATGAAAACTAGTTTTCAAGAGAGAAGTAACATTTATCTGCTTTAATTCCCTTTTTTGGAACAAATTTTTAAAATATTTACATCAAATGATTAAACAAATTATTTTAATTTGAATAAAATACAAACTGAAATGCCGTTTCCTTTTTTATTGTTAAAAAAAAGATTCGTCATACTCAATAAACGCAAATACAAATAGTGTTCGAGACAAAAACGACTGCGTCACGTTTAAATCTGCCATTTAAAAACAAAATCCATAAATTGTGAACTCAAATTACTCAAAAATACTTTTTTTTTTTCGGACCAAAACCTAAATAAAATGCCTTTTTTCGGATCAAATCAATCATGACCTCCACCATTAGAAAATCTCGAGTTCCTTCGAATTTCACGATTTCACACCCTTTATCACCAGAAGCAGCGAGAATAAGACTTCAGCAGAGTTTCCGGCCGCGAGATTATTATGCGGGTCTCGTTGTATCCGCATCCTCACGGGCGAAAGACCCGCAACGTGACATTGCCTTAGCTCCAGCCTGATGGAAGTCCGCTTTGTCCCGCACGTTACTATTTCCGGTTCAGCTCGATGCTCCATGTGTTGAGAACTTGAGGCCCTTTTATTCCACGTCTCAGCATCCACGATCGACAAAAACGTTTTTTTCATAAAACCAAATATTCCATTCGGTCGATTCTCCCACAATTTCTAACCAAGGCTAAAATTTCAGCCTTTGCGTTACGAGCTCATAAACAATCTGGAAAATATGTCATTTCCTAAGCATTGACAAATTTATTTTCCAAAAAATATTTCAAATACATTTTTCAAATTTTTCTTCCTCATTTTTATCTGGGAAATGTGTCTTTTCCAAAATGTTGTCAAATTTATTTTCCAAAAAATATTTCAAATACATCTTCCAAATTTTTCTTCCTCATTTTTATCTGGTAAATGTGTCTTTTCCAAAATTTTGTCAAATTTATTTTACGAAAATATTTTCAATTCTTTTTTTCCAGATTTTTATCCATTTTCCTCAACGTGTTTCAAATTTTTTAACGAGTAACTTTTTTGTCTTTGATAAACAGATTAAGTTTATTTCGTAAAAATGTTGTAAATTTTGTTTTCAATATTTTTAATGCTACCAAAGAACGACGATGAGGATCGAAAGATTCCATTGATCGTTTTCTCGCGAGGTCATTTCATTTACACTACCATGAAGCTTTTGAATTAGGCTCAATTATCTGTATCAGTAAAAGCAACGATTAGCAAAATGGTCTGTTGAATTACGTAATAATCCACTATCCGAAATACGATAATAAACTCGAGACTCGAGAGTCTCGTATTACTGCGAGGCAGATCGGTGAGTAGATCTCCGAAGATTCCGGCGTTTTTTCATGAGCACATAAACGACCTGAACGAGGAGTCTGTTCGCGTGCCAGCACTTCGTTAGATCCAATTTGCACGACTCACAATAGATCTATTCAGAGGCGGAACTCACTTCGCCTCTCCTACTTTATTGGGAGGCTTTATTTAATTTTTTCGTTTTTTCTTTTCTTCAATTTTATCCGTTCTATTTTTCTGCTCTTTCGTTCCACTAATTCTCAGGCCTCATTATCAGAACTACCGGGACAGAAACAGCAGCAGCAGTAGCAGCAGCAGGGTATGCGTTCGGCCGGATGCACATTGAAGAGCATCCCTAGAGCTCGGTGATGCTTGCCGCTCAGCATGTATGCTATGCTCCCAAAGAATAAACTTGTAGAGAGTGAAAAAGATAGCTATTGCCGCAAGAGTCTCTCTCGGAACTTTAGAAACTCGAGGAGGAGACTTGTCGACGAAAGAAAAGACGATCCTTAAGTGGATGAACGAGAGCTGGGTTGGGTTGCTAGGTAATTGCGTGATCGTGAGTGTGATCGTGAGTGTGATCGTGAGTGTGATCGTGAGTGTGATAGTGAGTGTGATCGTGAGTGTGATCGTGAGTGTGGTCGTGAGTGTGATCGTGAGTGTGATCGTGAGTGTGATCGTGAGTGTGATCGTGAGTGTGATCGTGAGTGTGATCGTGAGTGTGATCGTGAGTGTGATCGTGAGTGTGATCGTGAGTGTGATCGTGAGTGTGATCGTGAGTGTGATCGTGAGTGTGATCGTGAGTGTGATCGTGAGTGTGATCGTGAGTGTGATCGTGAGTGTGATCGTGAGTGTGATCGTGAGTGTGATCGTGAGTGTGATCGTGAGTGCGATCATGAGTGTGATCGTGAGTGCCATCATGAGTGTGATCATGAGTGTGAGCGTGAGTATGATCCCGAGTGTGAGTGTGAGTATGATCCCGAGTGTGAGTGCGATCGCGAGTGTGAGTGTGAGTGTTAGTACGTGTGAGTGTGTGTGCACGTGCCCATCGTCGTAGCTATGAGCAGCTGCAGTTTTTGGACATGAAAACCGACCCAGCAGTGTCTATATATTCTTCGTTACCGTTACATATACGCCTACCCTCGTAAAGCGATACTCTTACTTCCGCATGCAGATACACGCGTGCTGCTCAGGATGATGTTGCAGGTCCCAAGGCGTTGATGGCTTTTCCGGACCCACTGCGATGACTCGATGGTCTTCCTGACTTCATAATATTCAGCGTTTTTAATCATATGTTATAAACGAAAAAAGTTATTTATTGACATTTGAAAATTAGAGTTAGACATTTTCTCATATCGTTATTTAATGCCTCTTAAATTTTAATTGCTTATTCATGGTAAGATATTTTTTTAAAAATGTTAATGTTTTCTGCAAAAGGTATTTTAAAAGTGAACAAAAATGTCATAGCATTTCTCCATTAATTTTTATGGAACATCCTTCTCACTTCTTATTCTCCATAAAACGTTCAGATATTCTTTTAACAATGCTGAAATCGAGAAAACGATAAATCCCATGATTTATGGAATAAATTAAGGTGGAATTATGAAAATAATTAGATGTTTGGAGCTGATCAATTTAATCTGATATTCTTAGTTTCCTATCCTTTGGGTACTTCGATCCAAAACGATACTCAGTGGCCACAGCAGCAAAATAGCTATCATGATGAAAAATCTCTTTTTCGTTTCTGACCTGTCTTTTGAGATACGGGTCGAAAAGAGGGTAGCTACACAACACGTATCGTAGGATCAGCCACGCGTTCTGCCTGCCATCTGTTGCTGCGCCCTTCTCTAGACCTTCTTGCCATGTATAAAGAGAATCCCATTTGTCCTTAGACGTTTCGTGAGGGTTGCAAGAAAATGCTTTTAAGCTCTACGCCTAGAATATTATAATGTCTGTTGGCTACCTGCATCGCACCACAGATAATTTATATTGCAAATGCGTTTCCACGCTCCACCTGTAAAATCCGTAGCAGCCGGTATTTGCGACACGCGATCCACAAATCCGACCGAGAAATGATAATCAAGAATCTGGACAGGCTTTGCGCATGCAAAAATAGCCAGTGTTGCGCTTGCGTGCACTTTTAAGATACTATTATAGTACATTACGATACTAGTGCGATGAAACTTTTTCGCGACGAGTGTTGTAATCACACGAGATCAGAAAAAGTTTCTCGCACGAGTATCGCATACAATTTTATGCCACTAGTGCGAAAAGTGCCTATTCCACGCACGCGAGCGGAGCGAAGTGTGCGTGAAGTGGCTACTTCACGCACACTGTGGTATAATATATTTTTCTCACTTTGACACTCCTATTTTCAATTTCGTTTTATTTTTCTCGCCGTTTCTGTTGGCTATCTCATTTAATTATTATATCATTTAATAGTTTTTAACATCGCGTTTTCGTGACGAATTTAATATACGATATGTATTGTTAACTTTACTGGCCTAAATGTGTAAAATCCGTAAAATCCGTAGTAGCTAGTATTTGCGACACGCGATCCACAAATCCAACCGAGAAATGATAATCAAGTATCTGGACAGGCTTTGTGCATGCAAAAATAGCCAGTGTTGCGCTTGCGTGTACTTTTATGATACTATTAAATTTTTTTCTCACTTTAACACTCCTATTTTCAATTTCGTTTTATTTTTGTCGCCTTTTCTGTTGGCTATCTCATTTAATTATTATATCTTTCGATGGTCTTCAACATCGCGGTTTCGTGACGGATTTAATATACGATATGTATTGTTAACTTTACTGGCCTAAATGTGTAAAATCCGTAAAATCCGTAGTAGCTGGTATTTGCGACACGCGATCCACAAATCCAACCGAGAAATGATAATCAAGTATCTGGACAGGCTTTGTGCATGCAAAAATAGCCAGTGTTGCGCTTGCGTGTACTTTTATGATCCTATTAAATATTTTTCTCACTTTAACACTCCTATTTTCAATTTCGTTTTATTTTTCTCGCCGTTTCTGTTGGCCATCTCATTTAATTATTATATCTTTTGATGGTCTTCAACATCGCGGTTTCGTGACGGATTTAATATACGATATGTATTGTTAACTTTGCTGGTCTAAATGTGGTGGTTAGCTCATTTCGCGTGACCTCGGTTAAGAGCTCGAGCGCGCGTGTCGAAAACGACGATCGCGATCTTCGTCGTGATCCGAGCCACAGAAAAGGTGGATCCGGTCATAACGCTGATGGAAGTGGTGGTTGTGGAGATTGCAAGGAAAATATATTGGTAGCCCTGATGCTAGCAGCTGCCCTTCTGGTCCTTCTGTCGTGGGCTGCTGCACCGGGGCCACGGCCAGCTAGTCCGCTCGCACGTGTTCCAAACAGGCAGGTGGTTGCCGAGTCGTTAAGCAATCACCGCCCTCCTCTCACACCGAAAACTGAGATTTTGTATAGCGTTAAGATGATGCGAAGGAGCGTGCAAAGAAAAAAATCTAAATGAGATACAAAACAAGAAAGTAACATTCTGTAAAGATGGTATGCATAGAGAGAACATAATGTTGCTTTTAGCTGAATATCTCAGTGCATTTTAAGGGGATTCCCCCACTGACAAATCCAGTAACATTATTTCTCTGGTGATCACGACGAAAATGTTTTTTTCATCGCTCAATTTTCGATCTCAAATAAGAATATGAAGACATTTTTTTTTCCAGCTTCAAACATCAAAATTAAATTTTTTTGTTTATTTAAGAGTATCGCTAATCCCAAATGTAATCTTTTTTTTTAATGTTATTTTGAATGTGAAAAAGAATTTTTGGAGAGAAAAGTGAGAATCTAGGATTGTGGTTCTTTTTTTTTTAATTTTAATCTCATTTTTTTATACTTACCGATGTCTATATTGATTGTACAGTCGTTGTGATTTTTTTCGTCACTTATTTCATACTCAAAATATTATCCGATGCTGATTATATTTTAGAAATGGATTATATTAGAAAGGATTATATTTTATTTTACTGTTTTGTTGATACCTTATTCGATTATCAATATTCAAAATCAATCTCTTTCGTATCTTCAAGTCCATCGATTATTCAATCTATTTCTCTCTTATCATTTATCCCTTATATCATTAACCCTTTCATCTTTTACCTACAATGCAACTCCAATTTAATCGTTGCTTTTTTTTTTCTCTTACTTCCGGTTCAGAAGAACAAATAAAAAATTATTGAAAATACTCAAGAAATAAACAAGAAATTACCCGTTGCCGGTTATCATCATATTCATTTCAATTCATAAATTTACCACTTATTCAGTATAATAAAAGAAAATAAATGTTTTATCGCGCAAAGTTCTAGCGTCTTGCGAAATCGTAAGATCAGCTTAAAAATGCACGTAACGTTGGATTGGCAACCACAAGCACGAAGGTGGAAAGAAAAAGTTAAGTAAGAAGCCCCGAAGAATACAAAAGTCGATGGCAACATCGTTTCAGTTTCGTCGTATATCCGCGGCCATACATATTATAGTAGATGCAGGGCTCGTGCTGCACCTGCTTGCCACCGGCGGCCCGGCCAGTTCCCGTCTTTGTCGTACATACTTGTCGCGATCACTGTATCGCAATTTCGCGCACGAGATTTATCGACGGATTCTCGACACAGACACCCTCCTCCTTTTTTATATTTCTTCCGCGACTGCCTCCTCATTACGGCTTATTAACCGGCAGTAAACTGAGAATACTCGACAGGCTCACGCTCAAACCGGTCACCACGATCGGCGTAGCGGTCGCACCTGCTCTCACTCACAGTTCCATCTTCGCTCGATATATAAAGCAACATAATATTACATGCCCGTTGCTCAATTTTCGAGAAATTACCACAGCTGGAATTGCGGTTCAATACAACATAGCACAAAAAAAAAACAAATTATTGAACAATGTAAAAACTGCACTTAGATAAAACGTGGTTAACTACAAAGTAATAATTATTAATTTGTTTATACAATTATCGATCTTCGTGGTTACGGTAAATATAAAATTGCTTATTAAAGTATTTTTATAGCTACAAGTATAAAAAATTTTGTTGTGTGAATTAACAATGAATGAAGTTCCTTCGGAGTTACAAATACTGTTATTTTCTCTGTGTGCTGAGTTGGGTGCAATTCATTTTATAAGTTTTCTGAATTAATAATGAATTATGGACATTCAGGTACAGAAATTTTTAACAATAGTCCATTTTTTTCCATTGATTGCGTACATACTTTGGTAAATATATATTTTTAACTATGTTTCCAAATTTATTTATTTTCAACATTTTTAACATTTTCAAATCTATTGTTCCAAAAAGTATAAGAAAAATATTTTGTAAAGTTCCAAAAATCCATTTTAAAAAATTCTTCATATTATTTGCTAAAAAAATATTAATTTATTAAAATTCATGTTTCTAAAATGTCCAAAATTTAATTTCCACATTTTGAAAAATTATTCATCATTCTTGCAATGTTTTCGAATTTATTTTCTGAACACTTTCTAGTTCATTTTTCATATTCCTGAATTTTTTTCAGAATAACAAAATCACATATAATTTCATATTTTAATGAAAATATGCTATCGAAAGTAGAAGACTCAAAGCTTTTAAGTTCTTAATTTTTTTGCCGACGTCAGTCCTTTAGGACAGCAACTTTACAATGGAGGTGTCCTATAAGTCTTGACGACGAAAAGAACTTGAAGAACGCGTGCAGCTTCGAAGCTCAGGGATTCTTTCGTCACGCTGCGTTCTCTGAGAGGGGGCCGAATGCGCTCAAAGTGCACGCGGAAGGACAGCGCTTGCAGTGTAGTACTATACGCGATGGTGCACTCAGGTCTGTCTCGTTTCTTTCTTTTCTTTCTTTCACGAGCAAATCAGATCCGCAGCAACCTCGAACACACCGAGAGCAGCAACAGTTGGCGATGAGGAAACATCTGCTCCTGTTCGCGCGAGCGCATGCGTATCCTGTAGGTAAAATCTGCCCAACAGGGATTCTCAAGTGGCAGCACTTTTTCCAGCCGATTTTTCCTCGTAGCATAAATATCTTATCCCATATTAGAAGAATTCCACTAAATATTCAATTCTTCTCTTGTTCTCATTAAAATAATAAAGTGAAAAAAAAAAAAAAATCTATATTCTTCTAGCGCATCTAATAAAATCTTCAATTTTTTGTATACCCTTACAAATAAAATTGCAAGTTTATTCCCAATAAATCTCGAAGAATCAAGTAATGCCAAAATAAATTTATTGAGGACTTTGCATTTGCATCGTTTCATTTACATTTTTATTGTACTGTAATTATAATTGGTAAAGAAAAGAATATTTTTGTTATAAAATGAATACAAGATTTTTTACATTCAGTTGTTATGCGTCTTTTTATCAATGTAAAAAATATATATATTTCGAAATATATGTGACAAATGTGGCTGCGATATTAATTCTGTCTGGGGTTTGAAAATTGATGCAAGTAAAATGCACTTTATTGGTAATTATTGGAAATTTATATGCGACAATAAATTACAATGGCGGCTACAAAATTCGTCTGTGTGAAGATAAATCTATGGACCGATCGAGATGACAACCGGGGGTGCCCTTAAGGGTGCCCTCCCGTCTACCATCCCCGGTTGACGGTAGCCACGTGCTCGACCGAGTGACGAGCGTATTTACGAGCGCCTTAACGATGCGGTTTATCTCTATCCCAACCTTCCTTTGCTCCGATTGTACACTCACGCAATAGTACACGTTACGTCTCCATAGAAACATGCACAACCTTTTATCTGATCGATCCACCAAACTATAAAATTAAAGGGTATTAACTTTTCCCATAAAAAAAACATATAAAAAAGTATTCCCAGGTCATACAATCTCCGCTATAATAAAAACGTTCTGCATGAGCCCTCGTATATTTTCTCATATTTTGCAAATTAAATATAAAATTCCTTCAGTAGGATATAAAATTGTACAATTTGATTTCACACCAAGAAGGCAATTTTTTGTAATTTATCTCTTTATCTTATAACGAGAAGGTCATTAAAGGTTACCCAAATTAATTAAAGGCGATTGTGGATTTATTTAATTCAGATATTTTTCAGGGTTGATTCACATATTGTCCGAAAATTTAAAGAACAAAGAAAATGAACTAAAATTCTAGTGTTTTGCGTTTTTTGTATAAAATTTTAATGCCATGAATAAAAAATTCGTCCTTTTCGTAGGCAGAGGGAAATTTTCGAGTCGACAAATTTTCTCGACGTTGCAGAAACGCAATTTTTTCGACCCCGAACGCGTCGTTATCCCCTAATTATTTATATCAAGTCACATAACTATCTTACCTATATCATAGTGAAATTTTAATAGGATTTATAGTAATTTTCAATCATGAATCAACGCTGTTAAGAATGTGCTATCAAGTTCACCGACAAACTCAATAATTCCATTAAAAGAATGAATGAATTCTATGAAGAAAAAAAAAAAATCCAATTTTTTTTGTTCCAATCACGATTTATCAAGATTGTCAGAAAAATTCATTCCTTAAAAAAAAAATCTTTCGACAATTCTTTGAAATAAATATTCAACTGTTCGTTATTATTTTATCATAATCAAATTTGGAATGTTTTTTTCGGAAATCGGTAAACAAAAATCAGAGAATGGAGGGAATAAACTCATTTAATGCAGACAGAATAGAAGCAATCGCACAACGTATAGATTAGTGGAGTTAAAATGAGGGGGCGAGACGTAGGCTAATCGACTTCAATTGCACGAGCGTGTGACTCTTGCCATGGTAATTCGTCGCAGATATATAATATAATATGTAACATCGAGGTGGGGTCTGGTTGGCATATATGAGTTCGCGTGCATGACTCACTCGAAAATTATACACATCTTATCCGACGAAAGGGCTGCGACCCTTCTCGTTACATTTGCACTACAGTTGACTCGTACGACATGCATGCATACACTCTTTGATAAGTATACAGCGTGTTGGGTCTCTTTCTCATGCTAATTCTACGGCTCACCTGAACTTTTTGTTAGTCACACTCGGGACTCTCAACTACTCACTTCGTTCTTCTGTGTACTTTGTATTTTAGTTCAAACAGTTGGACTAAAAAAATATACTCATGGAAATATGTATTTTCCGAAATAAAAAAAATTTAGTGGAATAAAATTTTTTTTTTAAATAAATAAAACATCGGTGAAATTTTTTTTTTTTTTATAAATAAAACTTGGCTAAACAAATAATTACTTCCGTGGTGTTCTGTGTACCTTAAGGTTGAGTGTTCCATCGAATAATAAAACAAATAGGTGATAAGTGACACGATATAGAATAAAAATATGAAATAAACAACGGCAAAAACAAAGTGCACGTATTACGCAAGCGAAACTCGTAAGCGAAGATCATTGAAGTACACTTATCACTTTTCTACGTTCGCTCCGTGACAGACACGTAACGAGGTCCAAGAACCGCGATGATCGTGTAATTGCTGAATATTTATGTTTATCGTGTACCGCGAAGGACGTCAAGCTTAGCGAGATCCTTGTACGAGAATTTAGAAAGGCAGAAATATTTGCCTTCGAGTAGTAATAATCCTGTTGCTAATTAAAAAAAACAGAAAAGGCCATTTACTACAATTTTGTGATAAATTTTAAAAAAATCATTCGAACTCCATTAAATAAAAAGTGTTGAGCCTAAGGTTAAACGTTGTAATTATGTAAGGTGCGCTATTTAAATTCCGTAAAACCATAGAAAAGGAGGATATTTATTTATTGAACGTCTCCCACGCACGAGCTATTATAACGTAACACGGAAATGCCTTGGAGTATGAATAAACTGAAGAGATTGAACCGGGTCATGCTGATATGGGGATAGACGGTTAACAGACTGTTTCCTCATATAGTACATAATGGTACCGGTTAATTTAATTATTAACTCTCAGGCGCACACGCCTCTCAAGCTCGGCAATAAATACGCAAAGTATGACCGAGAAACTTATATGCATTTACCTACTTTGTATAATGCTGAAAAAAAAAAAATGTCAATGCGTGAACTAAATCCAACCCTCTCACCATTGTTCAATTTAATCCTGCGTCATTCAAGTCTGAAGCAATAACCGATATAAATATCTGGTCTCTATCTAGTAGCGGTTTTGTACAAAGTCTCGCGGAACGAATATTTCAATTAATTTATTAAAAAATTGTAATTTGAGAGGCGAATCTTAAATTACTTCCATATGCATTTATGTTTCCTAATTTAATTAGTGGAGTTCTCGTAGACATTTAAAAAAATTGGTAATAAATTATTAAGCAATTTCCTGACATAAGAAGTTCAAACAAATTCTAATATTGCTGAGTATAAAATCTAACAATTTGTGAAAATGTTTAAGAAATAGTAGTGAATTGCACAGTGGACATAATTAGTACATCCGTTGATTTTTTTTTTATGAAAATGGGTCGCTTATCGTTTTTGTTACGTTAACACGAAGAGTCGAATCAAAGTCACAAATTTTACTTTATTATTATGCGGAAAGATGGTTATCCTCATTTTCATGTTGATGATGATGTCGCTTGATTGACTCCTTGTTACTTGTCGGTAATCTAAATGATGTTGTAAAATCAATCTGACTTAATTATGCATAAAATAGGATGAGAATTCTGATACATTCGAAATCGGGCCATTATCCGTAATGACGTAAATGAACAACACGGACACTTTACACGAAATTAGTTTGTTCTTGCCACTTAAGGTTAAATCTTATTCATACGAAGATACAGTTCCTAATTTAGATCGTAAAGTAAGATTATACCTTTCCTACCTGTGGGTAATCTAAACTTCCATGTCAAGTAATCCGACTTAATGTAGCATAAAATCGGATGGTATATCAGTGATAAAAGTTGTGATCTATCAATTGGATCATTACCCCTCAACAATGTACATAAATAACTCGGCCACTAGTCGATGGTCATTTTAGACAGAATAAAGTGAAAAATCTAAACGATCCGATATCTTTTCAAATTATTTAGTTGAATTGAATTCACGCAAACGAACTAATCCTAATTTCGATCATAAAGTGTGATTATTCCGTTGCTGCCGCTTGATACTCAAACTTTGCCATCAGTTAATCCTCTTTAATTGAGCATGAAATACGATCTTATATCAGTAGTTAGATTTATAATTAATCCGCAACAGAATCATCAGTCTTAAAAACCTAAAGCACCAACCGAACTACTAGTTGATCACAATTTGACAGGATATCAACAAAGCGATCTAGCAGATCACATGTTTCAGAAAAATCTCTTAGTCTTTGTCAATTTAGGTTTAATTTAATCCATACAAAGATACATATTCTAACCTTGACGATGAAATAATCGGTGATTATACTTTTGCCGCTGATTCAACCTTTGCCATAAAATCATTCCGAATTAATTAACCATGAAATAGGAACTTTAGTCAATAATGAGAATTCCAACCCATCCGCAATTGGGTCATTAATCTCAACAACGTGAATAATCAACTTGGCCACTGGTTGATGATCCTTTAGCACGATTTTCATAGAGCAATCTGGCTGCTTATAGAAAGGCTGCCAGAATGTCGATCAAAGTGTCGGTGACCGGAACTAACGGGTAGCTTAACCAACGTAGCATCGTTTGTGTATCGTTGCGCAGTACCTGGGTGTGGACCAGGCAGAGTACGGTCTGTGAAACCAGGTAGTATAACGCATCAGAACGTTGTCCGTACCTGAGCCGCTGATGAAAAGGTGTATCAGCCTCCGTCTTCTCTCGTGCTTTTGAGAGACACTGCGTATCTGTGCCGACGAGCGCCACGCGACCGGGTCGTCCGGTCGGCCAGCTCGCCGGCGGCTGCTGCCGGGTGTTGTTGAAATCAACGTGGTGGGGTTCCTTCGACCGCTATAACCGTAGAGGCTTATGCCTTCAGTCGACTCTCGGCACTCACTGCGTCGAGTCTGAGATTTCGTTTAATTTAACGACAGAAAGGTGAATGTGAATACCACCTTTCCATTGAGCCTTTGCACAAGCCTAAATAAAAGTTACAATCAAACCAACAAGTTGCTCCATAGGTAAATACACGAATGGACCACTTTTTGGTTGACACCAGAACAAAATCCGTAATCAGGGTAATCGCCAAAATCAATAATACACATGGACGAGGTCGTGTTCGAGTTGGCAAGCTGCAAGCTCAGCCAACATTGAATATATAACTTCGGACCGATTGTCCGAATGGCCCGCGACCTCCCAGTCACCCTAGGACCAAAGGTCACGCGTTACCAGCGAGATAAACCCCGGGAGGGTGTGTGACACGGGTTTGGCAAGGAAGACCACAAGGTACCGCGATCAACCGGCGAACCCAACTCGTTGTCGCTGCCGTTGTGGTGCACTGAACACCGGGAACCAAGTTCAAAGTTCAACGGGAGGTCATTGTCGTGCCATTGATACTTGTGGTTACCGACTTCCACTTTGGTGTAGCTGTTCGGGAAGCGACTTTGATTTTCGCACGATCACTCGCTTCTGCTGCAAGCTACGTGGTATATTTTGATACAAATATTGTGTGCAAGCATTTATGCCATTTTGATAGTGCTGCGGATAAGAGTATGGACCAATTTTGAGACACATGTTTTCTGGATGATCAATTATACAGTTGGAGTCGTTACAAAGTTATTCGGCTTATTTGAAACTATCTAAAAACATTTTTCTTGTTCCAACTTGACAAATGCGGAAGTTAGCGTAAGTTTGATTGGCAATCATCAATGACATCTTGGTAGCACTGTGGATAACACTTGTTATTAGTTTGAAGCAACAGAAATTGTGAATCATCAACTTACGCGTGTTTTGGAAGCTGAAGAGTCATCAACCTCTTTTGAATAAAAGACATCGTTGATCAGGAAGCAACTCACTTTTTCATACGTGAACTTGCACGTAATCCTTTATATCTGGACATAAGTGTTGTGCAAATATTGACAATGTTTGGAAAGTGCTGTGAATGACATTCAATAGCCAATTGAGAGCAACAGAGATTCCGGATGATAAATTGGACATTGTTTAGGAAGTCGTAGAAAGGGCATCTGACTTTTTTGCCTCCCTCTAAAAAGCGTCGTCCATCAGGAAGACCTTTTTCTCGTTCTGTGATGAATATGTAAGTGGAAGGAGCCGAAAGTGAGAGGATTGCAGTACTAAAGCACGAAGAAGGAGGTTTTACTCAAGTTGGGTTGAACGGGAGTGAGAGGGAAATCAGCATATACATCTATAGAAGAGTTGTCAGCGCTTGCGAGTGAGAGGGAGACCTGGTGAAGTCGTGTTAGAGGCCCAGCGAGGACGAATAAGCGCAACTAAGCAGATGCAGGAATTCCGGACTGGCGCCACAGTGCGCAACACGAGAATGAAGTCGAGAAACGAGATGAAACGAGACGGTGAGATAAAGAGCGAATAAAGACGACGATCTTGAACTGCACGTACGAGCTCGTGAAACACAAGCCCTGAGCTCGTCGAGAGTCACATCGTGTATCTGTCGTCAGTTCCACACATAGACATCAATATATATATATATGTCCGAGATCCTAAACTGTGTCTCCCGAAACGACAAGTTATTTTTAGTACTCCTCGCTCTCGTTAGTCACTACTTTTTCGTCAATTTTTCATCGTCACGGACGGACGAAGAAACGCAGCTGCATAGGCTCGACATTAGACAAGCAGTAGAAGAAGAAGAAACCGGACAAGGAGTCAACGAAACGACGGCGTAGATTACCGATCGGGTCCATTCGTCACTGGAGACGACAGCGGTCGTATTTTCCTCTTATCTCGAAGACCCGCTCGAATTGGACAACGAATAAATAACGTTAGATCGGAGAAAAGCTGAAACAAGAGGAGATCAGAAGTTGGTGAAGCGTAGGAATTGATAATAAGAAATCGGTGTGGATTGTAAAAGGTCGAAGATGCTGTGCGGTTCGTTCAGAAAGAAGAGAAGGCATCCGGGAGATGAGTATCGACTTGTTAGGTCGAATGCACTGCCCAGAGTGATGACCTGCAAGGAAAGCAGTGGACAGATTTCATCGAGAGGCAGAATCAAGTTTCCATCACCGATTGCGTCCGCCCGGACGTCCCTCATCACGGAGCTTCTGCAAACGGTAAGTTTCAACACTGGACCAGACAATCCCTTTGAAAGTTTTGGACTATGCGGTTATTGAAGACACGAATAGAGAAGTTTTGTAAACAAAACTGGCAAACAGATTTGCTGAGCCTCGGTTGATGGCGACTCGGAAGCTTGTGCTAATAATTATTACCTTTTGGCAGTCAAATCCCGAGTCTTCACTGAGCCTCCATAAAAGGGCTTGAATCGGCTTCTATAGAGCCTTAAGTTTTTTGCAAGCCGCTTAAAAAGCCAAGCTGAATGGTTCTCGACGACCGAGGAGACATACTTGTACTTCGCCCTCGACGTCCAACTCCTTCAGCCTCGTCTCCGTCTTCGGCGCTGTTTATGGCGTTGTTTTAAGGATGTATGATACGTACAGTCCCGCCAAAAGTGAGTTTCAGAGACAATATCGATCACTTCGCGATGGGATAAAAATCGGAAGAAAATAATAAATGTGAAACGTGCTGAAAAGATTGATTTTGCATAATAATAATCCTAAAATGTTATTAACAAATTGGTGAAAAAAACATTTGTTCAACAAACGATCAGTCAACCTAATTTTTTTTCTAATGAAAATGATATGTCAATTTATTTTGATGCATACAAATTTTTCCAGATTTTTTTCTTTGTTTTGATTCTGATTTTTGATTTTTTTCAAAATCGTGCGTGAAATAACGAATTTTGGATATGTATTCTGCACAAAACCGTCTACGACACTCAAGATTTTTTTGCAAAACGCATATCCAAAATTTTTTATATTCTGCGCATTTTTGAAAATAAAGAAAAAAATCTGAAAATATTCGTATGCATTCAACTAAATTAACATATCATTTTCATTAGAAAAAAAGTTAGGTTGACTGAATGTTTGTTGAACAATTGTTTTTTTCACCAATTTGTTGATAACATTTTGGGATTATTATTATGCGAAATTAATCTGTCAGCACGTTTTGTGTGCATAATTTTTTTTCGATTTTTATTCCATCGGGAAGTGATCAAAATTGTCTCTGAAACTCACTTTTGGCGGGACTGTACGTATCGTACATCCTTAATAGTTAGGTCAACCGATAAGAGTCGTTGGCCACCGGCCAGTGATTGGTTCTTGTGGTGAATGGCCTATGATACCTGTTGGATGGAAAGAGACGAAATTACATGCCAGTAACTCTGAAATGGTTTATCCAATACCTTTCCACGAACGCGAGCCCTAAGCCTGAGCTCACAATCTCGTTCCTCCTCGTTTACCGCGACTCTCTTCGTTATGTTGCTCTTATTTCGGTCTAAATCCGGCGCAGAGGCGCCCACCGGTCGCGGCACCAAGCTTTTGCTCACTCGCACCGCAGAAAAGAGACGATGCGCCGAGAGGAAGCCGAAAGAGATCTATGGTATGCGGTGGTGGTAGCAGCGTTGTCGCGGCCACGAAGGGAACCACATGAGACACGCGAAAGAACAGCTCGTGTGTATATGGGCTATTTCACGGGTGGCGGAACTTGTTTCTTTTCTTGCTGTCAATTAAAATAGTAAATTTCTTTGCAAATGTAAAAAAAAATGCAGATGGTAAATATACATTGTTTTCACAAATATATACTCAATTTGGAACGAACAAAAAAGTAAGAAACTGTTAATTTATAAATTTCGTCGCGACTATGTTTAATTTACAGCGCAAAATGACAAGAGCCTTGCTGAGAAAATTTGCCTGAACTGAAATCGTTTAATCGACGATATGCTTTTCTCTTAGTGCTGTTCCGCTATCCATGGAAAACCCCATATATACGTGTAGACACGTTGGGGTTGGCTCTGTGGTGCGGCAAACCGCACGAGCTTTGCCTTATAAGGATTCATCCTTTTCGGGAAGATGTGCGTTCAACCTTGTTGGCCGTCGTCGTTGTCTGCACCACTTAAAGTCCTTTGTTTTACATTCGTTCGAATTTATTTTTGTCGCTGTGCTGCAGAGACTGAGACGACCTTCCAGCGATTTTTATCATTTGATGGCTGGATCTGCGTTCCGGAAATGAAAAGCCATGAGACTGGCTTCGCTGTATTAAACAAGACAATTTTGCGCAAGCAACTATTCCACATGATAAGCTTGAAGATTATCTTCATAAACGCATATTAAATTTTCTTTATTTTGGATACATCGTATAAAACTCAATGTCTGTCTTTCCGTTCGTCTGGCTGTGAGTATAAACACCATAACCTCGAAAATATCTTGCTGAATTCACATGAATTTTTTCCAAATGGAATCCAACATATTTTGGTAAGATTTTAAACAAGTTTTATGATTTCTTCCCATTCAATTCCATTTATTTCTCAAGATATTTTATGCACATGAAGTTTTTTCGTAAATGCGATGAAAGCAGTTGAAAATGGTCAGCTGAAAATGAGGAATAATTTTTTTGTTCTTTTATCCTTTTTAAATACCGCATCGCTACCATTTAATTAAGACGTCTCTGAAAATGTAGGAAAACATAAAACGTTTCAGAAATTTATATTGAAAAATGAAATTCGATTTCTTATTCCACTGAAGGTCGATTACAGTCCTCTGATAAATTGTTAAAGATAAGACGCGCCTCGTTTACACAAGTAAAAAGATAAAATAAAACGAACAAGTTGTTCAACTTGAAAAAAAACCAGAAATGAGGGTGGTAAAGATATTGGGCGTGATGGGAGAACAAAAGTAGAAATAACGAGTGCAATTTTGTACTTTCCTCGTGCGAAAACTAAGATCGTACGGTTGAGGGTTGTTTTAGCTTTTCTGCGACCATTTCATAGGCTATATATATATATATATATATATATATATATATATGCGTATCTATCCTGCTAGTCGGCAAAATTTCTCCAAGAACTGAAGAGACTTCTTCGTCGTTTGGAGAGCCAGGAAAAAACGAGGGGAGACGATGAGCAAGAAGAAAAAAGAAAAGAAAAATCGAAGTTGGAAGTCCACCTCAGCGAGAAATCGTGCTTCCCGAGATAGTGTGCTAAGAGGAAGAGGAGAAGCGAGTACAAGATGAAAAAAGTAAAATAAAAGAAGAACGTGGTACAAAACCCCCTCCCCCGCCCCCCTTCAGCTTTTTTTCGTAGCAATTTGTGTACCTTCGGCTCTTTGCCTTTGTTCACTCTTTTTTTTTCACGTTTTTTTTTTCTACCCCTCGCACGTCTCACCTCCTGGCGAGATTTGCCCGAGGCTCACCGCATCGCGAATATCTCGGCACATTCCTCGCCTGCACCGGCCCAAACTCGCACGAACTCTCTGATCACGTGGCCACAGCTTCCCGAGAGTTCCACGTGGCTTAGGGTGCGGTCAAGACTATATTAATATTATTTCCTAAAGATGCAGTGATACACCGCCAGAAATTCCGTCGGTCAATGCTAAACGCCTATAGATTTGTCTCTTTCTAACGTGGCTCTGTCTCTCTCGCAGAATTTTTCTTTTAATTCTTTAAAAAAAACGGCTATGTCGAATGAGGAGCCAAAAGCTTAGCCCAATTCTACGATACTGCCGCAAATATTGTAAAATAAATTTTGGCTGGAATTGTTTTTATTGTGTCTCTTCCAATATTCCGATATGAAGAGCTTTACACTCCATGGAATTGATTTCTGAGCTCTGTAAACTCAATCATGTTTTACCTTGACTTGGGTTATTTCAGAGGTTTTTGAATTTTAGAGTTCTCATTTTTAGAAATTTTGAATGTAAGTTTAATTTTGTATTTTTTATAACTTTTTTTTTAAGTTGCGAACTAAATACTTGGTTTTGTAAATCAATGGCACCTTCGCTTTCTTTAAAAATAATAAAATCTATGGAAATCCATGTATATTCTGCAATATTTTTATAGCAGAATATACAGAATCTACAGGGATTTCCATAGAGTTATCATAGAACTTTGGGAGTGGGAATTTGCATATTTAAACGGACGGAAAAATGATTATTATCCGCAAGCTGTTTTTATTAGAATTCTATGAACCACGAAAAGATTAAAATTCCCTACGGATTTCGCAAAAGTAGCAAAAGTGTGACTTACTAATAATTCTGGCGATTTATCAGAACTGGGGAACAAATCAGTCCGAATTGACAGAGAATTCCCGATATACGTATTTATCCATAAATACTACAGATCAATAGCCGCGTCCGATTGTTCGAATTCCATTCCTCACTAAACTGACGGACCTTATCAAACTCCTTATTGCATCTTCAATTGCAATTGCACTTATTAATTCTATCCATTCGCGTGAATTCTCGTCGGGAATTTTCATAGAATTCTTAGTTGAACAAGAACACGAACAAGAGTGCTTCTAATAATCGGCGAGCATAAAAGTTAATATTAGCTTTCATTCCCGCGGCAACTTTTAATCAGGTTATTCGTTCGCCCGAATGCGCGAAATATCCTAGAGTTGATCCCGCCTTTCGAGGAATCGTCTGTATACTGTGTATCTGCTGGAAGCACGTGCAGAGTAGCAGCAACAGTGGCGACATCAGCAGAGTGGGAAGCTTCGAGAGAACGCGAGATAATTCATTGGACGAAAGTGCTGAGATCGCTATCTCGGCCAATGTGCGGTGGAATACGTATACATATGTATAGCGAGTAGGTATATAATGTATAGTGACTGTACAGTAACTGGGATCGAAAGTGCCACAGCTCGGTCGCTTTTGCAATTTCGTTTCTCGCCAGCGAGCGAGGCAATTCGTTTCAATCACACGCGGTCGACTAACAGGCAGGTTCAGGGCGTTGCACGAGAACTCCCCATCTCACAGTGTCTCGCTCAGTGCCGCGCAGCGGCATCAGCAGTAACGACGTCCCGAGCGATTCTGATGCCAATTCTCGTCTCTCTCGTGGCGCCAACCTCGCCACTTGGTTACATGCCTCCTAATTACCTCTAATAAGCGGCGACTAAACCGCGACACTTTCAGCATCTTCGTGCGCTAGTGAAAAGAAACGCCGCACAATTCACTGGCATTTAAGAATTTCAGAATTGGATTAATATTTTTTTCCTGCGGGCAAACACAAAGACGATAGTAGCAATGAGAGATTACTTTTGCTTGGCGGCAATCCTAGCGGTAACAGTGGTTACTATTTATTCTGTCGTGTTGAAAAGTAAAATGAGGAAATATTGTCTTAATTGAAAATATTCTAGAGGTAGTTACTAATTTTTCGATATAAAAAAAAAATAATTAAATAAACGTAAGCGAATCTCGGTTCATTCTGGGTCTTGGCTCAACATTTTTTGGCATTTTCTTAAATCTGAGCTAATGATATGTTAGTTTTGAAAAATCGTAGAAAAACCTGAATTTTTTTTAAATCTGAATAAATTTTCAAGTACCTTTTGGAAAATTTTCGACCAAAATTGAGAGGTCGAGGATCCGACCCAGGTCGAAGCGGTATGGAATGCCCCATATGTATTTTGTTCAGTAATAACATATTTACTCGTAGGAAACATATTAAAACCATATTATCAAATGTTTTTTTGGAATTTCAAATACAAATACTAAAATATGATTTATTAGTGCACGTTAGTTCATTGTTATTCATCGTAATAAAATAATGTGTGAAACTAGAGTATAATCGTGGGGCCAACCTCGCCACTTGGTTACATGCCTCCTAATTACCTCTAATAAGCGGCGACTAAACCGCGACACTTTCAGCATCTTCGTTCGCTAGTAAAAAGAAACGCCGCACAATTCACTGGCATTTAAGAATTTCAGAATTGGATTAATATTTTTTTCCTGCGGGCAAACACAAAGACGATAGTAGCAATGAGAGATTACTTTTGCTTGTTGGCAATCCTAGTGGTTACTATTTCTATTACTATATATATTCTATTACTATTTCTATATTCTATCGTGTTGAAAAGTAAAATGAAGAAATATATTTTTACTTTTGAACGTTAATGCTAAGTTCACTGATACTAAAACTTCAAAAGCATACATGTGTATATATTTTGATGAACATATCTGTATAGATGATTTTTTAATATTTATATCAGTGCAATAAAATTCTGTTATGATTAGATTTTTAAATGTCAGAATTGTCAATTGTATTTCCAACTTTGGAGGAATGGGTATGTTTGTTTCAGTTTCTGTTTTGGATAGAATAATTCTGGCAATCCGTTTATGAATAGATCATTAAGAGCATCAGAACCCACATTGAAAATAATTTATTTAGGTAGATGATTTTTCAACGGTTCGGTTTTTGGGAATCAACATGTTGCCCTGAGGATGTGTTTAGGAGTTGAAATATTTTTTGAATATATCCTTTTAAAACGTTTATGAAACCTTCTCTTCTTTTGAGACCAAGCGTTTAATTACCTCCATGTAGTTAAACGCTTATTACATTTTCTAAGTAGAATTTTTTTTTCAAATAACCTACATAGATTGTCGCAACTATAATTTTATTAACTATTCGACTTATTAATAATTATTTCACAACTAATTTGTGCATCTATGAAAAAGAAAGCTTAGACTTTAAAAAGACTGTTTAGTTCAGACTATTCGCAGTTGAGTAAAAATTTAAACTTTATCTCAACTGCAGGTTATGGTAAAAAAAAATAACTCGATCATAAAGTTCTATTACAAAAAGTAATGTGAGTTCACAACTTGGCATCGAACACAAAATTAGCATTAATGCAAAATTCCGATTGTGCTCGAACATGGAAGTGTAACATTTCCAATAAATTTAAGGAGCCAATAGTGCCATTTATTATAGAGGAATCGAGGAATTGTCTCCGCTCGGTTGGACGCCCACCGAAGGGAAGAACATTGGCCATAAGATCTCCAGTCGTGGGATCTTCGCTGTAGGTATTTGCTGTAGGCATTTCCTCCTTGAGACTCGAGACCCAAGACTCTCTTCCCTTGAATATCCCTATGTACGTGCGGCCGCCGAAGACCAAGAGTCCGCGAGTGACTTCGCATGCACCGTTCTCAAAGCCGTGTCTACGTACCTCCTTCCCAATGGATGCTGCGCAATGATGTACTCAGTATATAGGGCATTCCATACAAATTCGACCAGATCTCTTGGATTTCATCCCCCATTTTTAATATTATTTTTCCATTTCTAAAGAGCAACCACAATTTTTATAAGATTTTTTTTACAACAATTTATGAGGGATTCTTCGTCAATTCAGCCTCTTTTTTTTCAACCCTCTTTGATCAATCCCATAATTAGGTAGATTTCAGTACCACTTGAAAGTACTTTCTTCCAATTTTTTAATTACAAATTAAAATTTGTAGTTTATGCGATGATAAATCAATAAAATAGTCAGTCCATGATACACTTTTTTTTAAAATGTTATCTGGACATCATTTATCATTCATAATTAACATATCAAAGGGCGGAATTTGAAGATCTGAAAATATTTCATAATTTCTGTATCAGATATCAATATTTTTTAACCCTTGGAACCAAAGTATTCCGGACTTTGCTTCTTTTTTTTTCTTAACGAATTATTTCAAAGAGAGAATTGTTTCGCTTCAGTCTGTTTTTATATATTCCAGGACTTCGGAAAATTGTCTCAGAGAATTTCAAAGCGATTTTGTTTTAATTGATATTAAAAAATATTTTTAAACATCTGAATCGAGAAAATGGCTTGAAAAAAATCTGGAACAATAACATAGCAAATTGGGGATAAAATGTAAAAGGTCGAGGATCAGACTTAGGTCGAGTTGGTGTGGAATGCCCCATGTGTATATGTATACAATACATACATATGCACACATATGTACTCGCAGCGTGCCGGCGCGTTCTTTGCCTTGTCCAAGATGCAAATCACCGCTCGGTGAACTCTTGGCCAGGGCACGACGCGTTCACGAACCTCCCAGACGACGCGATGGTGGCGAGCTTTCGAGGTGGAGAATAAAGCGAGATGATAATAATTATTATTCCCGAGTGGCGGCGACCCACTGCGAAGTCCTTTTTTTATTTTGCTTTCTCGTTATTTCTTTCGTGGGAATAACTAGCCTGGAATAATCGAAAATTTCTGCAAATCAAATAAATGGAAATTGATAGGAAATAAAATAAGTGAAAAAACAATAGATAATAAACATGTCTTTCTTTTATCGATTCTCAATGTTTATTCATTTCTCAATTACGTCGGTGAATATTGTTAAGCAGTACGAATAAAAATATTTTATCATTTCACGAATATCAGTTATAAAAGCAAGATTTTTTAAATTTTCAAATACACACTTTCTGCGAAAAATTTTTATTGAGATTTATAAAAATTTTGCAAAGGTGAGAGAAAACGAAATAATGATAATAATTCTTATCGGGCGGCGACCTACTGCGAAGTCCTTTTTTATTTTGCTTTCTCGTTATTTCTTTCGTGGGAATAACTAGCCTGGAATAATCGAAAATTTCTGCAAATCAAATAAATGGAAATTGATAGAAAATAAAATAAGTGAAAAAACAATAGATAATGAACATGTCTTTCTTTTATCGATTCTCAATGTTTATTCATTTGTCAATTACGTCGGTGAATATTGTTAAGCAGGAGGAATAAAAATATTTTATAATTTCACGAATATCAGTTATAAAAGCGAGATTTTTTAAATATTTATATTTTAAAAATTAATATTTAAAATTAATTTTAAATATTAAATGCACACTTCCTGCTAAAAAATTTTATTGCCATTTATAAAAAGTTTGCAAAGGTGAGAGAAAACGAAATAATGATAATAATTATTATCGGGGCGATTTTTTTCCTTTCTCTTGCTTTCGCTCGTGGGAAAATAGCTAGCTTGAAATAATCGAATCGTACATGTAACCCCATAAGTGAAAATAAATTCTGCAGACAAATACCGAAAATAAAATAGGAATATATACGAGAATTCACAAGCAACGAAAATTTTCCTCAATAAATAATTATTGAAATATTTTAATAAAATCATAAAACTTGAAATTTTTTGATTAGTCAAGTCTTTGAATTGTCCAGAATGGAAAAAAAATTAACACTACTCAATGCTTTTTATTAAATATTTACTAATAAGAATTGATTCTTAATTCAAGTACGAAATTAAGCTACATCCCCTCGTATAAATACATTAAAACGATGAGACGCACTGCACCTATACGAAATTAAGAGATCCGGAGTTTTGCATTGATGCAGGGTTTGGTTCTGTTGCGCAATGGGATTCGGATGTACCGATTAATGGTACTAGACGTGATACTGGACTAGGATATCCGGAGACTATCCGGCCACTTCGTTAACCAAAGTATCCTCTGTTAGCTGAGCCTCCTCCAAGTTACAATTAATGGCAATACGTATGAGTAAAACCTTCTAGAATAATACCGTTAAGGGCATATTCGCTTACGTATTGCATTATCTACAAAAAAATGTATAAATAAGGAAAAGGAAAATTCGTGGAAAAATTAATAATCCTAAAAATATAAAATTACATCTACAGATTTTTTCTCAGCTTAGTTACCGAAACAAAAAAAAAGGACTACAGCTTTAACCGCAACCATAAAGCCGTGACTATTAATTTTCGCCCATATCGTTATATTTTCGTTATATTTGATGACCATGAGAAAGTCGAAACTATTTTTTAGTAGTTACCATAAATACTAAGAAAAATTCTTACGACCAATAAAAAAGTACTACAAATTTAACTATATAACTACAAATTCATAACTGACTGTTTTTGTCCATGTAATAATTTTTTAATCATTACAATGGAGCTCAATAATTGGAGCTCTTTTTTTTATAGTTATCATAACTCCCGAAAAATAGTTCCATTGATTCAAATAAAAATTATCTATTACCGATCCAACATTTTTCTCTAAATACTTGCAAAAAATTTGCTTGGCTCCAATTATTTCCATAAACCGTCGGTAAAAGAGACTTCTTCACCGTTCGTCCCAAAATCATTGACAAAAGGAAAAAACTAGCGCTTCCGAGTCAGCAACTTTGTCAAAGAGTGGCTAAAGTACCTCGCGAATGTGTACATTATACGTTATACAGACCTTCCCACTTAAAGTCTGATTCAAGTTCATCAGCGCGTGACGCAGAGACAAAAGCAAACGCAAGCCTCCTGAGCATTTTCACGCTTTCAGAAAGAAGAACAAAAAAAATGCCGTCCTTTTTATTTGTTGCGCCAAGAGAAAGGTGCAATCCCTCGTGTATATTAACTCCTAACGTCCTACGCTGAGAAAAACGCACGCGCTTCTGACGCATGCGATCGCCGCGCACTCTTTTGGTCGACTCTCCCCCCTCCTTTTAATCTGTTCTTTCGACTCGCACACCGAGAACGGGTTAAATCGCGAGCGGCATTACTGCGCGACGCGCCTTCGTGTGAACGCCGAGGGCGTCCAATGCTTTGGAGGGTCGTAACGGAGTCATAACGCGCTCACGTCCAACAAACATTGAGATAGCCGCTCGGTTCGCAACGCAAGTTAGGTTAAAGCGAGCGTAACCGGGGATATTTGTTCCTATAGTGGAATCTACCATGTACACCCGCCTCCTTACGTTGCGTTTATATCCTATTCGCTGTAATACTACCTATTGGTACTATTAGTTACATCGTAAGCTTACAAACACGGGATCCGCGGTGCAATCGTTTAGATTTATGATATAGGATATGATACTGCAAAGTCTTTATCGTACTATTGTTGTTACATTTTAAACTGATATTATTTTCATATTTTACCACGTGAAATGGAATTTTTTAAAAATATTAATGAATCTAGAGTTAATTATAGTTTTTTGTAGTTCGAAAACCCTTACTTTTATATTTAGCTTGCATTTTTCAAATTAAAAATTTTCGGAAGCTTCTTTTTTAAAAAATCTAAAATCGATAATTATACTTCCGCATGGAGGTAAATTTATAAAAAGTGAAAAATAATGATGAGGCGATATGCAAGGTTCTACTTTGCATCAATCTTGTATATAGATATATTCAGCCATGTCTACATAACGAAAAAAAGAAAATACCTACAGTCGATAACAATCGCCGGCTTCCTGTAAAAAAACCGAGGAAGCTACGGTACATCCTTTTTTTGTTATCTACTGCGCATTGCATAATACTAAAAGCTGGAGGGCCACGGTCTGCACTGGAAATTCTACTTGGGCTCATCCCTTCGGGCAGCTTCCATTTGCATATCGCCAAGTATCCCAGATTACGGCGTTGAGACCCTCTTAATTGGCCCGTCGGTGCTCACGCGAAGGGCCTGCGAACTGAGCTTGACCATTGGCCACGCGGTGAATACACGTCCGGTACAGAGTCGGCGATCCATAAACACCGTAAATAGCATTATATACGTGCAACGATCGACCTTACAACAGGGAAACGATCGCCAAATTATTCCGTGTATCACCAATACTTGATCTCGTCGACAGACCATCTTCAATTTAAATTAGAATATTTATCTTAATTCAAGTGTGGAATCGGTTGTAAATTTTTTTTCAATATTTCGATATCGCGCTTTCTATACCGATTCGACCTGCGTCGACATTTTTTCATATGATTGGATTTAAAAAGTACTTGAAATATTTTTTCGAATTTTTTATTATAATTTTTTTGTTTTCCTGCGATTTTTTTACAGCTAACATGCCGTTAGCGCAGCTTTAAAAATCCGTAAACATTCTCAAAAGTTACAATTTTAATGTCAATAAAATGAAATTCATCTTCATCGTTCCAAAGCCCTACAAATTTTTCTAAAATAAATCTTATCCTAAAGCCAATAAATCTGAAGAATCTGCTGAAAACACTAGTCTCATTTCTAACCTCTTTTTCATTCCATCCTCATTTTCTTACGAGATGAATTATCAATCAAGAGACTTGATAGCGTCTCGACGCCGAGTTAAATCATATTTTCTCAAGTAGGCTTTTAAATTTCCGCAAGATCGGCATCTTATTGCAACGGACAGCGCCACCCCATTATTTGCGGGCACAAACCGAGACCTCAGAATGTTAAGGGTTGTCGAAGAGGGTCGTATGTAACACATGTGCAGTGTAGTGACCCTTTTGAACCCTTCCTAGCACCCAACTTACACCCTATTCGACCCTGATGTCATATTTGGTTTTTTTTACAAGTTTTTTTTTACTTCTCTTTGCCTGTATCTCTTTATTAACGGGATTGTGATTTTTTTTTACGGCCATCCCTTTTAGTCCCTTCTGCAGATAGCTGCAGGTAAACATCGAACTCACATGTGAATACTCGGTGTATTTATATACTGAATGCTGATTGCATCGTGAATATACACAGTCACTGATTAAGCGATTAAATTCAATCCACGTGATCTCTCTTCCTCTGCCATATAAACACGTCGTGCACAGTCGACTGCGCTTGAAATTCATTGTATCCGTCTGCTTCAAATGATTTTGTAGTTCGGCTACAGCGATGTACGTACTTGTATGCTTTGTGTATATTCTGGCTTTTGCTGGAGTTCGGATAATGCGTAAATGTTCTATTCGGCTGCCATAGGAGCAACGATATTGATGGGCGATATTGGCGCACCTAACAAAACAAAGTGGATGTGGAAAATTCATTTTATCAGTTCTATGACCATTCAAAGGTTTCGATAACATCACAATGGAAATCTAAAAAACCGAAAAATTCCCCCTTTTTATGGTCCGATGGAAAGTTTGTTTATTTTTTTTTTTTAAGAAATGAATCTCAAATTTTGGTACTTGAAAAAAGAAAATTGTAACGCAATAATTTTCAATTGAAGCTGGGCTAATATTTAAAATCTGTGAGGAATTCAAAATTCAAAAGAACCTAACTCGGCATAGAATATTTTTAAGGCTGATAAAGTACGAATAAAATCGGCCAAAGTTGGGATAATCGAAATTAAAAAATATTTTTTAACTTTTGATTATTTTAAATTACATTGTTACGGGGTCTACAAATGTACTTCGCTAAGCTGAATGCAATTTGCTATTGATTTGAAGTATGAATATATAAAGTTTACGAAAAACTCCCACACAAGTGTGATTTTTTCATTTTTTGCAATTTTTTCCACGATCTTCAATATTTTCATAATTTTGTAATATTTTTAATAGCATCCCCAAAATCGCTGAAAAATTCCGCTTCGGATCATTGCAGCACTCAGATAAAAAGATAGAGCAATGTAAGAATATGTCAAGTGCACTGTAAGAAAAATCTACTTAAAATTTAGTGTAATTTTACTGGAAGTTTCCACTCACAAACTATTATATAAAATTTATTATACAAGTATAATGTAAAATTAATATACAGTACAGTATATTCAATAATTTACTCTAATTTTAACGTAAAAGTACTTGAATTTTAATAATTTGCTTCAATTTTACTGAAAAAGTACATGAATTCTATATCACAATTGTTTATTAAATTTCAGTGACGAGTTTATGAATAAAAACTTTCAATCTTCTCCAACAGAGTAGCTTAATTATATCCCAAAAAAATCTATTTATTGAACCTCTATACTAATTAAAAAAATAGACAAAACTATGATCATATCGCCAATAAATGAACGTGACAAATGCATTCAAGTGGTGTTACAAAATTAAGTGGAATCACGTTCAACACTTTTGCATTCCGTTCGAGATAAGTCAGCGGCGTTTCGAAACGTTT
Source organism: Tromatobia lineatoria (assembly GCA_949699805.1). Lineage (NCBI taxonomy): Eukaryota > Metazoa > Arthropoda > Insecta > Hymenoptera > Ichneumonidae > Tromatobia > Tromatobia lineatoria. Next base: position 1,819,384 of record OX453052.1, read on the forward strand.
ATAACGACAGATAGACAGCAACAAGTAGTACGTAAGTTAACTATATATTAGCGGGAGTTGTAGCCGCGACATATCGCGTGCCGATATAATGTCTGGTCACACGGCAGTCGCAATCTTTCGTAACCGAATGCTGTGGAGAGCTGTTGCCGCCATTCACTTCCGGTCGATAAGCTTGCGGCGTGTTTCTGCGTCGATTGTGCGATACACACATATACATATATGCGGCGATAGATACAGACGAATATTTACATATAGCACGTTTACTACTGGTCGGCAGATAGAACGACGCTATCAAAGCTTAAGCTAGATGCAGCTGCTTTCCTCTCGCCGTCTCGTTCTAGTTTTCTTTTCATCATACACACCTACAACAGTTCTGCAGCACAGCAATCTCATGCACGACTATGCGTACTATCACTTATCCTCTTTATTATCGCGCGGTGCACTCGCGGTCTCACAATGCAGAGCGGTGCAGTTATTGGCCATGCTTTGTGCTCGGCATAATTTCTGAAGCGTTTCGCGCAAAATCGAGGATGGCCACCATTATTTAATTTATTATATGATGAACATTTATCATATGATTGGCATAATGATTCTTATTTTTAGACAATTATTTCAAGCATATGAACATTTATTCATCTTATGAAAATTGGGAGAATATGCTTTAATAATGATATTTACAATTTCAATATTGTAAAAATATATAGATGAGAAAGAGTCGCAGGTATTCTATGAAGCGTATCGCGCAAAATCGAGGATGGCCACCATTATTTAATTTATTATATGATGAACATTTATAATATGATTGGCATAATGATTCTTATTTTCAAACAATTATTTCAAGCATATAAACATTTATTCATCTTATGAAAAATGAGAGAATATGCTTGGCACAATTCCATAAGAATTTCGTTTGTCAACATAATTACATGTTCCTAAGAAATTGAAAATGAATGAATTCTTTATCTCATGTTTTTTTACAATTTTTCGTAAAAACGGATCTAAAATTCGATTACACAAAAAATTACAAGCACCCTCTAAAATGAAAAATAATTTCGTGATATTTTCAATGCCGTTATTTACAATTTTAATATAGCAAAAATATATACACGATGAAATAAAATCAGATTACTAAATTTTCCCTAAAACCTTTCATTCGAATCATCCGAAAATAAAATAAATTTTCCCTATCGATTGCACGATAACTTTCCAACACCCAAAAATCGGAAAATATTTCTAAAACACTTCCACCGATGAATCCCCAATTCCACCTTTTGAACCGGTAAATGTATAGCTGCGATACAGCTGAGCTTAAACTGCCAATGACTGGCGAAATTTGGGTGCCTTTACAGCGCCACTGCAGTTCACCCTGTCGAAGCTGATAACGCAATTTTCATGTAGCGAGTAGCGGAAGCGGCAGCGTAGCAATAGTCTGTATAGGCGCATCGACGATCGACTCGACGAGAACACATCGTGTGCGTTGTTCGCCCGGGCGCTAGCAGCAAAAGGGAAATCAATTAACTAACCCGCTCGCGCAACCCCCATAAACGTGCTGGGGTTGTGCTATATGGTGCACATATACATATAAAGGCTTTCGGTTTACATATATATACATATATCAAAGTGTATACATAGATACAGTTGCTGATTCGTGTCGGTTGCATGGCATCATTGTGGTTGTAACGAGGCTGCAGTAGCAGTAGTAGCTCACAGTGTAGCATATTTCGAAGCGAGGAAGAGGGAAGGAAATGCGTGAGAGAGCGAGAGAGAAGGATAGTGAGTGTACACCGCGGTTATACCCGACTAAACTCTCGCGCGAGCACAGCATAAGCTGCCGCGTGGGTTGCCAGGGGCAACCGTGACTAACACACATCCGAGAATCACGAGGTTCCCTCTGGCGGACCTTTCTTCTCACTCCCGATGTTACCCCCGGATTTCTCTGTTTTTCCTTTTAGCCTTTCTATTCGGCTCGTACCTATCCTTTCAGTTTCTCCTGCTCTGCCATTGCCACGGCTACCCTTGAATATTTTCCGGGACTCTCGCACTTGGCACGAATTTATCCGCTGTAAACTGAATAGCCGCCGTCATTCGAAGCTACGGCCGGAAAATTAAAATGATACTATGAATTTTTATCGATTTTTGTGGAAGGTCATTTTTATGTTTATAATTTATACTTATTTTATACTTATTGAAACGTTCGGACCATTATTATATACATTTATTGAAGTATTGATTGTGTGAACTGGTTTTTTCACATTTAATATTTTTATGGGACGGATAGTTCTTACTTTTTTTTTTTTTAACGTGTTTAATGTACAATTTGGTTTGATTTTATACCGGCGGATTTCTCTGTTTTTTCTTTTAGCCTTTTTATTCGGCTCGTACCTATCCTTTCAGCTTCTTCTGCTTTGCCATTGCTACGGGTACCCTTGAATATTTTCCGGGACTCTCGCACTTGGCACGAATTTATCCGCTGTAAACTGAATAGCCGCCGTCATTCGAAGCTACGGCCGGAAAATTAAAACGATACTATGAATTTTTATCGATTTTTGTGGAAGGACATTTTTATGTTTATAATTTATACTTATTGAAACGTTCGGACCATTATTATATACATTTATTGAAGTATTGATTGTGTGAACTGGTTTTTTCACATTTAATATTTTTATGGGACGAATATTTCTTATTCTTTATTATGCTTATTACTTTATTTTTCAACGTGTTTGATGTACAATTTGATTTTGATTTTATATTTTTATTAGCCGATTTGTATAGTAAATATGACCAAGCATTTAACACGTCGATTCTGATACAATACTTTGATTTATCCATAAATACTAGCGATACAAGTATATTCATTTTATTTAGAATTTTTATTACAGATTATTGCTTAACAATGTTGAACTGTACCTTTCACCTTTTTTTTCGCTACAATACAGAAATTATTCTAGTGATAAATGAAGAGGGTCCGCCTTAGGTAGCAATCAAATTTCATCATTATATATTACTTTCAAACTTCTGCCACCTTTTTAATTTATTCAATCCGATTAAAGATTGATATTCAATTTCTATATTCTACCGCATAAGTACAAAAATGTATACAAAACACTGAAAAAAAACGTTGTTGCTCATAGTATCAAAGAAATTCATTAACAAAAATTTATGCGACGAGCAATGATCAGTTGCTTTGATTTTCGTGGTATTAAAAAAAAACTCAATTCTCCCTATAAATAAAATATCAGCCGATAATAAAAATCCTTATTATTTAATCATTTCAATTATAAAATAAATACATAGAATATCGTTACAGCCGATAATACAGTTATTGACACACATATTTATTTCTTAATAACTTCCCAATAATTACTCTAAATAATAATCAACAGGTCAAGAAAAATTGGGAAGGCTTATATTATTTTTAAATGTTGTTGTGAAGCTTCTTAAAACAATGCACAGACGTATAGTCGGTTCACCGACTTTGTGGCGTCTTCGTACGCATAATACGCAGTACCTTTTTTTTATTCCTTCTGCTCTCGTCCTTCTTCGCTTTCACTCCTGTTCGCCGCGCTATACGAATGCGTCAGCATCAACTGAAGCTTCTTGTCGTCTCTAGCTGCATAGTCTCAACACTCTCCGTTCATCTTCGTCTTTGTTTCTCTCTCTCTCCCTTTCTTTTTTCTCTACGTCACTTACGAACGAGTCCCTGTTTTCGTCACTCTCACACTCGCTCGTCTCGTTCGCCGTCCGGCAGACAAGGCCATGCCGGACCAGACTCTTGTCCCCCACGGAACCAGGGATGTATCACCCGTATTTCATTAGGGGCAGCAGCCCGTGACCAACGAAATATCGTGCTGCTGTTGCTTCAGCTTTCGCTCGTCGAGGGAGGGAATGCTCTTGAACCTTTGCCAACGAAAAGAACGTTCCTAGTATATGTATAACCCTTCCACTCCGCGGGAAATTGATCGGGTTTCGTTGTGATTCATACCTTTTAGGTAGAAAAGTATGAGAATGCAGGAATAGATGTATTTAAGCCCTGTGTAAAAAATAATATAATATTACATATTATGTAATATAATATCATACCTTTTGGGTGAATAATTATGAGAATGCAGGAATAGATGTATTTAAGCCCTGTGTAAAAAATAATATAATATTATATATTATGCAATATAATATCATACCTTTTGGGTGAACAATTATGAGAATGTAGGAATAGATGTATTTAAGCCCTATGTAAAAAAAGATATAGTATCATATATTATATAATATAATATCATAACTTTTGGGTAAACAAGTATGAGAATGTAGGAATAGATGTATTTAAGCCCTATGTGGAAAATAACATCGAACGTAAATTTTATTGTCACTTTTAATATTCAATATTTTGTTTCAATATATTTTAAATATGACTCAGGAATTTTCTGAGATTGCATAAATTTTGTTATAGATGGGTTATGGGTTTACATGTGGATCTCGGGTTTTTTCAATTTTTCTGAAGGACTGAAATAATAGTTATTATATAACCACTGTAAGATATATAGTAATTCAAAGTATTGTATTTTCCTGAACCCATGTAAAATATTCAATTTGATATACGAAAGAAAATGAAAATTTCAATGTGCATGTGGTAATGTTAAGGTTAACTTATATTAAAAACACGGCTTTATTCATGAAATTAGGAGACTCTACATTAATTTTAATATACTGTGCATCAACTAATACACCTACTGTAACAAATTTAGCAGGATAGTATTTTTTACCTTAAATATTTTCGCCAGTGATCAAGATTTTATGATATAATTCAGTTGTCCTGTGATTCTCATTCGTTTGGGACAATAATTATAGTTTCGTTCCTATTTGTAAAGAATATATTTTTGAACGAACGCAGAATGTTTGTCGCAAAAATATATTCGTCCATCACCCGAGTTTTATTTCCTATGCATGTACAAATATATCATAATACATATTCGAAGTACTGAATTGTAGCCAGAATATATTTCAAATATTATGGCCGTTATTTTGAGCTGAAATGGATGCAGTAAATAAAGTTATTTTTTTCAGGATTCGAATCGTTGATCGCGACTCGCTTCTCGGTGATTCATTTCTTTCCTTACGATGCAATATATACGGCTTACTTTGGAATCCCTCTCGAACTTTACAGCCGATACCATTTTTATCGATGACAAAGATAATATTTCCATGGAGAAAATCCCGAAGAGGCCGAAAGTGTTCTTTCTATGGCCGAAAATCCCGAGCAGAAAAGTTGGTGGTCGCTGGGAGTTGCTCACCCAGCGAGCAATTGCGCAATCCTCCCTTTCTACCCTCATTGAAGACCCTTTTTCTTTTCGAACGCGTTGACCCGTCAAATCTCGCTGGCCCACATCACACGTATCTCACTCTTAGCGCTTTGTCGCGAAAGCCCTTCTAACATCTTGCGGGGATTCCCTCTATGATACGTAAGCGCACGAGATTCTGAGGTTCGTGGAAGCAAATGAGAAATGGAAAATCCGTACATACTACACGTTACATATACGCTTCGAAAATGCAATACTTTCACATTTCTGATGTCGTATGCAGTGACTTTTACAATGCATGTGGTTAAAGTCGAGATAAACCGAGAGGGAAATCTATTTTAAAAAAATATTAATCCAAAATTAATAATGACTTATTTTGTCACCGATCAAAGTTGTCTTGTGAAAAAATAATAATGGTAATATATCTAAGTAAATAATGGTACGGCCAAAACCATAGAGATATTATTTAAAAAATGAAATATTTTTCATTCAACTGTTTATTTTAAATAAAAGGGTATTGAAGGTTTGTGGAAGTAAATGTAAAATTGGAAATGCAGTATATAATACATGGTAAATGACGTAAATGCTACATAAAAATAATACGTGTAATTTTCTGAGGCTGTGTGCAGTGACTTTTACAATCCATGTTGTGGTCGCGGTCACGGCGAACCGAAGAGGAAATCAGAAACCCATTCGAAAAATCACCAATGCCTCTGTGTCTTTTTCAAAGGCACGTACGTATTGACAAATAATTTTGTGAAAGTTTCCGCGCGTAACAGAACTGTTGTGCTACTTTAACACTTTTTTTTAAATACTTTTTTCGGATTGTATGTCACGTGTGAAAAGTGACAGAAACGTTTTGTAAATTAACGAAATTAAAAAATATAATCTGTGCAAAATAACGAGCTGCAGAAAAAAAACCTGTTTAATTCACACATTTTTTCATGTCACATCAGGATGCCAAAAAACAAAGCGCCGTCAATTCTAACAATCCAATTAAAACAAATTCTAAATTTGAGCAAAAAAACGAAAATCCGTAAACCGATAAAAACCCCTAATTGCCCAATAACATCTTCCACACAAAAAAAAACAAACCTAAAAAGCCCCAAATTCTCATAATCCCAATACAACCAAAAGACACAATTTCCCTAAAGTCTCAATTACCCAGAGTCACCCGACTCCCAATACCGAATAACGCAAAATAATAAAACCTGAAACAAGTGGCTCAAAGCCTCATTTCTCGCAAGCTTTGCATACCGACGGAAGAAAAATCGAGGAAAACCAACAAATAAACGCGGAACCGATGCCGAATCAGAAATAGAGACGGCGAGGAGAAAGTCCGCGGAGATTCGAAGAGAAGCGTAGACGGAGATAAAGCGAGGAACGAAACCAAAAAAAAAAAATAAAAAAATAAAATCATATACATATACATATACATATACATCTGAACCTGAAGAAAGAGCGAGAAACAAGTAGTAAAGTGGGAAGGAGAAGAGCAAAGCCCTCGCGGCGTGGCCACCCTCGTTTCTACGCCCCCGCCGATTCCTATGCCTCACTCCGCGCCCCCCTGCCCCCCCTTTTGCCTCCATCCCCTGCTCTATCCTCTAATACTTCCTTCTCACTCTGCTCTCACCTTCCTCGCTGTCTCCGTCCCCTTCCATCGGGCTCTTTATGCTCTCCTCCATCTCTCCCGTTGCTTTTCTCCGTCTCTTTCGCTCTCCCTCGTCGCGCTCGCGTCTCTCCTTCTTCCTCACGCTCGCGCCGCACGCCTATCCTCTCTATGGCTCTCCGGCTGCGTGCCGTACTAACCGGACCGGGCTACACGAAGCAGCCGTCGCTTTCCGGCCGGCTTCTCGAACCAGCAGCAGCAGCAGCAGCAGCAGCAGCGTTAGTACCCCGAGCCATCCTCCATACTACCACTTCCAGCATTCCCCGGTCGCCCGCAGTTGCAGCTGCACCGGCTCGACCGCACGCGCGTGGATCTTCCAGAGCGGCGCACGTTTCTTCCTCTTCTTCTTCTTCTTCGGTTACCTACTATAACACAAACTAAATCGTCTAGGAAACTCTAGCGTTTCATTCAACCAAAAAACAAATCCTCATCCGAAGTTGACAACTTTTCGTATGTACGCGTGTTTATCCCAAGTTTTGTGTAGCAGTGAAACGAAGATTCTTCAAAACTCGATACTGATACGATAGCAGTGAAAAAGTGTCAGTGACAGTGATTGTGTTGAATGATATTTGGCTTGTATCGTGTTGGTAAACTCGGGAACCGGAAGTGCGGGAAGAGCAACCGGTTATCTTGTCGTTGTGGTCACGGTGGCTTATCTGACAGGCTGTCGATGATATACCGCGGCGGATAATAAACTGGAGAAAACTTTGAGACTAGTGACTCTTACTCTTGAGATTTATCGGCTTTATCACCTCGCGTTGGGCCTCTGAAGACTCGTGTGTGTGTGTGGGTGTGTGTGTGTTTTTGTGTGTCTTTCACCGGTGCGGAACTAAACGACGAAGCGAGACTGACATTTGCGCGCAAATGTCAGGATAAATACGACGTTTATAGGTGGAGGAGATAAGGGGAGAGGGAGAGAGACGAAAAACGAGACACTTACGAGGTACGGCGTGACCGATTCGTGGGCGCAATTGTAATGGCTCGTTTACGATCGAAAGGAGCGATAAGCACTTGACTCTCTCACGACCCCGCTGAGCTTTCGTCCTGTCTCCAATTATTGTTTGTCTCTTTCTTCGCTTTTTAATTGGTGTAACATCGTCTTGTGAGAGGACCCAACGTTTCTAATACGTCGACGCCATGTGATTGAACACAGACGAGGAAATATCGAAATTTTACTGACTGAAGACTTTGGAAATAATAAGCGATTCATCACGATCGCTTTTTCATAATAATAACAACGATAATATAATCATGGATTGGCTGAGACGGCAGCAGCAGCAACAGGACGTCAAGGAGTCACCGGAAGCTCACTCCGCGCTGACACCGGATGAAACTGACGAGTGTTACTTCGAGGAAGACGTCTCTATCGACGAGGGCATGGTACGTGACTCGGCTTCAATCGAGAAAGCAATTCTTCCAACATTCTAGCGCTATATTATTATTCACGAGGCTATAAATACGCGATACCTATTATTACCGTGGATTAGTCAACGATTTTATTACTGGCTTTTGGATTCGAACGACAATAATGTTAACGATCAAGAAGAGAAAATAACGAGATTTTTCCTTAAACGGTTCATTGAAGTTCTCTACATAAAATGTAACTACAAATAATATGATTTAGCAAATATAAATGAATATTAGAATGTTTTTAATGTCAATATCGATATTAAAAATATTATCGCGAAAAATTATCGCGCTGTATTCGATATTATCGAATATCGAACAAAATCGGTATTGCACGTACATTTAATACACGTTCTTGCAAATTTTGTATTTTTTTTTTTTTTTTTTTTTCACGAAGAAAAATATTCTTGAACGGTGAAGTTATTATTTCTTGAGCCATTCAACGGGTATTTTAAGAAATCATGTTATTCTTAACGGTATTGGAGATTTAGCTTTGCTACATTTACAATGATGATAATCCATAGCAAGAATCTAGAGCAACGACGTTGAAGGAGAAATTTCATAATTTTACCTATCTTATCATTAATATCGTCGCTGAAATAGTAGAGAAAAAAAACAAGAAATCGGTATACGTATATCATATAGATTGTGTATTACGGATTCCTTTTCACTCCGTAATAATCTAAGCTCTTTCCCTGCAGCCGATAAGATCGCTGGAAAAGTATTTTTTTCCAGATAACCATGTCACCCCTAGAGTCATCAACTCTGCCGTAAATCAAGATTCGCTGATTCAGAGCCCAAATGAGCTTAGAAAAATCGAAGTGGTACGATGGAGAAGTACGATTACGATTTTTTGGTATAGTAATTAGGCTCTTGAAAGCCGAGAACTGACTCTGGACACGAGAGTGCCTTACCGATTTACTCGATAAGACATTCCTCCGAACTTAGTCAGAGCCTCTCGGTTTCCCTGCTGTATCTTTATTTTTTGTAAGTGGAGACACAATTTTGGAAATGTGAACACAACGGAATTTTTAGGACGTCGTTTAGAAGGGCTGGAATTTTTTTTGGTCGATCGGTTGACCGGTCATTCGAAGGAATCGCGTTAAATGACTTTTATTCCACTCGGTGTGAGAAATACGATTTTACGTAAATCCCCATTTTCACACCTTGTGAAATAATAGTACATAACGATACAAGTGCGACGAAATTTTTTTTTATGACCGTTAGTTTGCAATTAAACGAGTTGAGAAAAAGTTCAGAGCCTCAAACATAATTTCGGAATTGTGGAAACCGAGCAATTTTCACAATGTCGTTTGGAAAGGCTAGAATTTTTTTTGGTCAATCGGTTGACCGGTAATTCGAAAAAATCGCGTTAAGTGACTTTTATTCCACTGGGTGTGAGAAATACGATTTTACGTAAATGCCCATTTTCACACCTTGTGAAATAATAGTATATTATGATACAAGTGGGACGAAATTTTTTTTTATTAGCGTTAGTTTGCAATTAAACGAGTTGAGAAAAAGTTTTATCGCACTAGTGTCGTAAAGTGCTATTATCTTCTGAAATTCTGTTAGTAGGGCGACACCGGCGTCAGCGTTAGCAAAATGATGTATCGAAAAATCCAGTTCGTCTCGTTTGGCTGAGGTGGCGCGAAATGTTCTCGAGTTTAAAGTTACTCAGGATCTACTGTTACAGCGGGAGAGCCAGTGAGCTCATTGTTGAGCTCGCGGCTTTTGCTGTGTGTACAGGAGTGCGTAGAGAAGTAGTTGCTGCTGCTTGAATTACAGGGGCAACTGTGAGCGAGGCCCGTGCCACCGTCGCACATGCATTTGTATAGGAACAAAACACACGTACGTGTCATATAGGCCACACCATGAATAACACTAAACGCATCGTGCGTGCAACGTCCACATTATGTTTTGGCGTTTCTATTCTCACTTCGTCAATTATATTCGACACATTAAACTCACTTTTTATTCACACTTCACACTTAATTCAACAACCACTTAAACCATTTTCGTCAACCAACTTCGATAAAAATTTCCATTAACATTGGAGATTTGCATTATTCATATAAAAGCCCTTCCAAAATTATATCGATTCCACAAATTATTTTATGACCATTTGAACAATTTTATTCAATAAAGTTGAACAACAATTGTCATTCTTGTGAATATTCTGTAATATTTCAATGAATTAATTAAAAAAATTATTTAAATTAAAGCATTTCTAAATATCATTAATCGTATATCACTAAAAAGTTGATTAATTTATGAACCGCGAGACCACAATTGAAAACTAATCCTATTCCATAACGATTATATTAATAATTCTAAAAACCGTTGACCCATTCCATGGAACTCAACTTATATTGTCTCCCCTTTTATCCAACATTGCCCAACCCTAATCCCACTCACCGTTTTTTATTTACCAACTATTTTACATAATGACTCACACACAACCTCTTCAAATTCAGAAATTTTCAAACCCCATGAAAAGAACAAATTGCACCTCGACGTAAATGTTACTAAGTAATTTACTGTATTATACTACAATGTCCATGCTGACTGCACTTGGAGTTCATGCAAAGAGAGGTCATGGGCTATTAATGTGCGTAAATAAATATGTGCACAGGTAGAGTAGTGACTATGTTATAGGGGTTCCTTTTAGTCATAAATACGTGGACACATGTGGAAGAGGCGAGGAAACGGGTGAGTACTATTGCTATAGCTACGATACTCGATACACGTATGGCTCTCGTTACACCTACAAGCATATTGCTGTGTATACGCGTACAGTACTCAAAGAATCGAGTATAACCAAACGATCAAGCTTGGTACTTCATTCCTTGGCATTGTACTCGACTCGTGTGGCTTTAAGCAGTTACATACATATAAATATATGGTCACATGTATATATATATACATTTATTTATGTATAGGTGGCGCACATATTGTATGTAACGTTCGGATTATAGCTATATATGCAACGAGCATGCGCCTGAGTGACATTGGCGTGCAACGCATTGTACACTGTTGCATGTGGTACATATGCAGACATAAACGTTGTGCGGATAATGCAAAGCAGCGTCGGAATTGTATGGCTCATAAGTTTTACGTCCAGGCTTTTTCGTACTCGCGTATTACTACCCGCAGCATCAAAGTAATACTGAGATTTTACACACGACTATTAAACACCGGTGAATAATCGGTTAACCAAGTGGCTCGTAGGGTTTCATTGGTTATGGTTTAATTAGATGGTAGATTGAAATGAGTTACCAAATGTTCGGTATGTCAATTACTCGTGTGTCTGAGTGTAATGCTTGCAATTAATGTTATTATACCTGGTGGAGAATATGGGAAAAAATTAATTTTGATTATCGCAACGGAAAATCGTTTTTTTTCCATCACAATGTTCTCAAAATCCAACACCACTTCCCGATTCACGACATTTGAATCGCCAGTTGAAATCAGCGGTTTAAATGCGTTGTGTATTTGTCTGGTAAGCGATTGAAGCCGATCAAAGTGAGAACAATAGTTGTGAGGAGAGGGAGTCGATCTGTTTCTGTCTGTTACTGTACAAGTGGAGTCGAAACGTCCCGATCGGGAACAAAGGGATCCACACGAGCAAGAGAAAACTGCGTGGAGAAAGATAAGAGTAACGAGGACGGTAAAAGAGAGACATGCTCGGCAACGAATCCCGACGCGAGTGTCGGTAGTTGTGGTAGTGGTTGTCACGAGTCACTATCGCTACTTCAGTCCCCCAAGATCGGTATATATGTATAATTAATACATAGTAGAACGTATAAACCGGACTGCGATAGAGAAAGCACAATAATAAGGGCATTACAAGGAGAATACGAATTATAGTAGTAAACAGCAGTAGTAACATTGTGTATAACCTTCACTCGGAAAACGTGACAACGCCGCGCGGCAACAGCAGCAGAAACTTCGAGACGCTATGGACAGACAGCAGCGCAGCTCGTTTCGTCGAGACGACGATGCGCCGGCCGAGCCCGCGGATGATTCAGCGCCAGCTGTACCTTAAGAGGGCCTCGCGTTATATGCCTTCACCTCTCTCAAACTCCAACAGACCCGAAAACGTTTCCCTGAATAATCTCAAAATAAATTCAAGGCTCTTCTTACCTATCTTGTCCTGGGATATTATTCTACTGGTAAAGGACATGGTCCAGGACATTTCCATAAGACATCTGGCGCATCTTACTCAGCTGGACCCAAAATTCTGTGTCTGAGAAATGGTACTTGATTTATTTTTGCCCACTGGACGTGACGGATTATACACTTTTTCTTACAATTACTATTTCGAAACGTGCTTTGCTATAAGTATGGATTTAATAGGGTGCTTGGACTTTTGGAAAACATTTATTCAGTCACGTGGATTTAATATGGTGGCTTGGACTTTGGGAAAAATTTATCTAGTCACGTGCTGCATTATGGAAAAATGTAGAGTTGGACATAATTTTGTTTTGGGAACTATAAATTGAATTAGAATTTAATTTATGATGTACGTTTTTATGTATTAGTGATTACGGATTGAATAATAACTTTAGGTATGGTTACTAATATTTATTAAGTAATGAGTAAAGACGTTCAGCAAATCGGGACCTTTTTGACGTTAACACAAAATTTGTTATGCTGACTCTTGATTAATTTAAGTAATTTTATGAATCTCGATGATACACTGATTAAAATTGAAAAACCAATCAACCGATAGAAGGCTCGAAATTTTATTAGCTCTCTATAATTTATTTCCAAACATCTCCGGAACTTTGAGCGCAGTACTTTACGTAATTTCACGAGAAGCTTCGATAAGTCCGATGCTATGATGGGGATGAAAAGAAAACGTTGTGGTTTGGGGCAGACGTAAAGAAATGGAATTTTCATCAGGCATTGCAAGGCAATATACATAAGCACTCGAATCCGCAGACGAGCGGTACACAGGGAAAATGGCGAGATGTGAAAAGGGATGAAATCCGAGTGAAAGGGCCGATGCAGCCACCAACCCCGCTATGAAAATAATAAAAAATAAAAAACTAATCAACCGATAGAAAAAATCAACGAAAACAGATATAAACTATTATGTTTGAAGATCTTGTTAGTGGACTGAAACTATTATGTTTGGACCTCCAATTAGGTTGAACAGAATAAGATGTGATTGTTAGGCCCTTGCATAAAACTCCAAAGGTGACATATTTTACCCATTTTCATTCAACGAAGAGTATTCGAAGGGCTTAAATTTCAACTCGGGGAAAGAATGGCAAGTCGTGAAAGTTATCGTTGAAGTTTAAAAAGAAAATGAAAAATTAATCAGTCTACAGAAAAAAACAACCTACTACATATATACCCAAAAAAATCCAATTAATAAACGATGGAAAAAACTAATAAACTTCGAAATTTTATTAGCTCTCTGCATTTAAAAACATCTTTTTTAAATGTTTTTCTTCTTTCTAAATCTTTGGGACCTTTAAATGCATCCTCAAAGAAATCATAACAGTACAGTCAATTATAAAGTGACAATTATTCACTTTCAGTCGATACTCCTATTCAAAGAGTTACAGTAACCATGGAAATAGTTATGGTAACTTTTGATAATGGTGAAATATTTGAAAAAATACATATATCGGTTTTATCATGTCGCAAAAAAAAATCTTCATTAATTTTGTAGTAAAATATAGTCTGAAATTACACAATTAATCCTGCATTGATTATTTTCTTGTGGGCCATAAAAAAACGCGCATTTTCGTTTTTTTAGATATCGATACAATTAATCGTTTCCGAGATATCATAGGTAAAATGAAAAATGACAAATATATGGCATATTTCGCCAGAAATTTTTTTTTTTTTAATAAAAATTTGTGTATGTATTATAACCATTAAACCTGATTTTTTTTTTTGGGTGCCTGAAGTCATGTGGAATGCCTCATATAAAGCACGCCGAATCCATAGACGAGATGGTATTCGCCGTGCAGTACACAGAGAGAATAGCGAGTCGTGAAAGGGGATAGAAGCGAACGGGAAAGCCGGGTGAAAGGGCCGATGCAGCCACTACCCCCCGCGCCGCGGGGGATGAAGTATGACTCACCGGCGCGGCACCCCACGTTACGCATGCCTCGTGCCACGACTTTCACCCCAAAAGCCTAGCTGGTCCCCCCCTCCGTCCCCCCTTCTGCTCGGCGTCCTTTCGCCGCCCCCCATCGCTTACGAAAGCCCCAATGGCACGCTATACACATCCACCGGCGCAAAATTCTCGCGTGAAAACCCGGCTCGTATTCGTGGCGAATGAAATGGAACGAAATTATGATAATTCGAGACGAAATCCGAACGCACCGAACGCAGCGGAAAAAAAAACGGAAAATACGATTCAGGTGTCAGAGTCGATATTATGTGACACATTGGCACGACTCGAGTCATCGTTTCGTTATAACGCTATTCTGCACGTCGAAGCGGAACTGAGACTGTTTTGGGGACGCGCAGCAGATTAGAAATGGATTAGAGACGCGCGATTGATCGATGCACATGGTTCACCCCATTGCATCTATTATTCCGGAGATTTTCTTTTTTTTAGGGCATGCGCTGTTGTGTTTTGATAGCTGGATGTGTTGGGTGATCTTCTGTTGTACTGAGGATGATGGACTTGTAAAGCTTAGGTTGGAAAAAGGTTCAATGTACTGAAAATAGTTAATTTAAACTTTTGGTACACGAATGGTTATAGTATATCTTTACTGATTCACCAATTTTCGTCGAGTCTAAACTTTGATTTAATATTAAAAAGTAGAACAATAATTTTTGACAACAGGAATATACAATAATAAAATAAAAAAATAATTTTTGTAAGAGTAAAAAAATACTACGGATGTTTTTGGACAAAAATTTGTTACCATAAGTACAAAAAATGTTATTCTTCCTCGACTCTATTTGTTCTTCTGTGGGGTCCATGAATATTTTTTTAATTCGTCCATAGAAATTAATAATTTAGTATCACTAATTTTAGTTGCTCACAAATAACTATAGTTTCTGGACATTTTTTACAAGAATTTTGTATCAAAATATCAGATTTATAAATTGATTTGCTAATTATTCATTTAAATAATATTTCTCGTACGGTTTTGCAAATTATTTTTTTAACTGCGTGTTACTTTTTGAATCTAGTGGTAAATGATGCTGTACTACGGTAAATGGCTCTGCCCTTCATAGCCACATTTTCCAACGGACCGGTTTATTAATCGGTATTGTTATTCTCTTTTTCATCACGTGACGTATAGAAAGTGAACAAAAAATTACTTAGTAAAAAGCTGTATAAACGTTCACCACTTTATCATGAAAGTTATAACTATAGGATGTCGCTATCTGTACCAATCTTCTCGACCTTGCTGTCCCCGGAAGGTTGGTAAATAAATCGTGCTTCATTTATCTCTCGCCTTTTTATCGCAGCTGCGCACAATTTCCATGAGGACGGGTTCTTTGGGGCCATTAGCTGTTTCTTGTGAATAACTTTAATTAGGTCGCGGGCACGTGTGGGCTGAGCGACGGAGCGAAAAATCGGTCGCTCGACAAAGCCGATAAAAACAGTGTTGGACACTCTCCCTCCATGGAAAAAGGATATAATTAATATACGTTATGTATACAGGCAAAAACTTCTATATCCTCTATATGAAACATATCTTTCCACCTTTAAATATATATTCTAAATTAAAAATATATATTTCAATAACGAAATATTAAAAAATACAATGTTTCTTGAACCAACTTTTGTGTACTAAATTCCTAATCAATTTATCAAATAAATCCTTACTATATTCCATCATTTTTATTTATTTTATTTTTATCTCCTGTATCTTTTCATACCTTATTTCACTAAAATATAAAGCTAATATAAACTTATCAAAAACTCTTTTTTATAAGCTTGAACTCTTTTTTTTCTTCAAATAAAAAGTAACTGGTACATTCTAAATAAAAATCCTCTATTTGTCAAATCAGTCAATTTTTTTAAATTAGAATAAGAAGACTTGAAAAATGTCGGCCTAATTTAGCAAATATGTTGGATTGTCAAATAAATAAAAAAATGTAATAAATATAGCAACAAAAAATTGTCATTTGCGTAATTCTACATTCATTTCAATCTCGGTTTGCTCGTCAGCCGTGTCGTCATCAAGTACATGGCAAACGAATCATTAACGTAGCTTGATTTTTTTCCATTTATTAAATTTTTTTCTCTTTCCTTCTTCACTCTCATCTGGTAATTTTACCCTCGTAAAGAGACGCTATTTTTTTTCCGGGCTTTGAGGCGCGTGCATGTAACGAGGTCGCGGTCGTCCAGCATAAACTCCAGCTAGTGGCATCTGGAAAATCGCGCGTATACGCTACACAGCAGAGAAGATATAGTATACATATATATATTCACGTAACGTAGGCCCATACAAAAGTGACGCAGAGTTTGCCGCGCAAGCACGAGACTTGACGGACGAGCATAGATGTCGAAATAAGATTAGAAACTCGAGGGCGGTTGCTGATGGCGCTGCTGCTTGGTGGTTCTATGGGGAAACCGCGGGGTGGATTTATGTCTTCCGCAGAGACGAGTCAGTGTAGCTCGAGGGTTGCTTCATTGCAAAACACGCGTACGTACTCGGATGGTATATATCTAGTCGCTTCTGTTGTATATAAGGGTGAGTTTCTCGCCGACGAGAACCGTGAACGGAAGTGTTACATATTCTCCTCCTTTTGCGTTATTATCGATGCTTAGGGTTCGTTTATCCGAATAATGATAACCTGCCATCAGTTCTTCCAAAACTTTCCTATCAACTATGAAACCCAACAAGCCTTGAAATTTTTTAAAGATCTGGGCCTTTAAGGGTCGAATTTATAGTCAGTTCAAACTTGGGACTATAAATTCGATTAGTTAAAACTTTGGTTCAAACTTTAGTTAGATTTTAACTGAGGTTGCTACGGGATATTTTTGAAAATCACATTCCATCCGGCAGATAATGAATCACAGTTGATGAGTTTGTTGTTTCAGACCGAAAATAGTTGAAACTCAAGGAGTAACGCAATTGATTTCCTCTTCTTGTATATCATGCATTCTACAAAAGAAAAAAAAATCGTTTCAAGTTCTAACTTAGTCGAATTCGTAGTCCCAAGTTTGGACTGAAGTTCGGACTTAAGCTGGAAATTAAGTTCGAACTTAAGTTTGAACTTGGGACTATAAATTCGACCCTAACTAAGCTCATAGTCGAATTGACTTTGTCCTTGAAGCAAGTGTGCCCTTAAAATAAGCTCGTCCTTATATCACGTTTCTTCTCAAAATTAGTTTCCCTTTGAATTCAACTCCTCCTTTAATTGAGCTCGTCCTTAAAAACCCTGAAAGGTCATTTGGATTATTTTGATGTCTCCATTTTTAAAAGCTTAAAACGATTCTTCATATTTCATACCAAAATAAAGTAGGTTCTCAACCCGGATTACAAGACACATACAATTTAATTCGAAACTATTTTTTGCACTTCTTCCGTATCCACAAAAGAAAATGTTTATAGTAATCAGAAAATAAATAGACTAGTATTATGACTAAGGGTGCGTGAGTTAGCAACGAGTTCCTACCAAAAGTGCTACACATTCTCCTCCCCTCGCGTTATTATCGATACTTCGGGTTCGTTTATCCGAATGATGACAACCCACCCTCAATTCTTACATGGCCCACTCATCACCAATCCCTGCGCATTACTCACTTCGAAGACTCATGATGTATTGATTTATACACAGAAACTAAACCATAAATGTCTAGTTCGAAATACAAAAATTGCCCTCGTCCGAAGTAAAACTATAAGTAACTCTCAAAATAACATAAAGAAGTAAAACAAAAATAAACATCACACTTAAGAATTAGGAAAAAAAAACTGCTAAGCCATTTTTTATTACAGCCAATAACAATCATACAACCCGTTAATACCATGAGATCCTATATAAAAAAACGAACCTACAGAGCCAGTCGCTTCTTACATGGACAATAATAACCAGGTCAATGCACTGGCTCGGTATCCCCTTAAAAATGGCCAATGTATCTACCAATATTGGCTCAAGAAGCGAAGCGTCGGAAAGGGAACGTTTTCGTCTGGGGCGATAGATGCTTTTCTGTTTGCAGTGACTGAGACAAGTGTGTATGGGGCGGGGTTAAAGTTCCGAACGGTAAATACACGAAGGTCTAAAATTCCGAAAATTAATATCCCACCTACATTTTTGCCGAAATGTTTTCTAGCGAATTTCGTAAAAAATGTAGGTGCGATTTCAAGATTCGGAATTTTAGACCTTCGTTTATTTACCATTCGGAACTTTAACCCCGATTTCCTTGCGTCTCGGGGACAAAGTTTCGAATGGTAAATATTCGAAGGTCTAAAATGTCGAAATTTAATATCTCAACTACATTTTTGACGAAAATTTTTCTAGCGAATTTCGGCAAAAATGTAGGTGGGATATTAATTTTCGGAATTCTAGACCTTCGTGTATTTACCGTTCGGAACTTTAACCCCGCCCCGTGTGTATGTACAGCTACATATATTTTATTTTATATCGTTCCCTCTGTAGACGTCTACAGAAAGCTTCTTGATGAGTCACAAAGGGATCGAATATTTCCTTTCGATTTCGTTTGGGAGGATTTATAGTCGCGTGTATAGGAATCGAGAAACGAGAGATTCTGTTTGGATGTCTGTTGAGATACAGCTCTTCGTCTCTGTCCTTTTCGGTGGAGCTGCGTGCGTGCTGCGCAAAAAACCTACAGAGCCATTCGCTTGTTACATGGACAATAATAACCAGGTCAATGCACTTGCTCGGTATACCCTTGAAAATGGCCAATGTATCTACCAATATTGGCTCAAGAAGCGAAGCGTCGGAAAGGGAACGTTTTCGTCTGGGGCGATAGATGCTTTTCTGTTTGCAGTGACTGAGACAAGTGTGTATGTACAGCTACATATATTTTATTTTATATCGTTCCCTCTGTAGACGTCTACAGAAAGCTTCTTGATGAGTCACAAAGGGATCGAATATTTCCTTTCGATTTCGTTTGGGAGGATTTATAGTCGCGTGTATAGGAATCGAGAAACGAGAGATTCTGTTTGGATGTCTGTTGAGATACAGCTCTTCGTCTCTGTCCTTTTCGGTGGAGCTGCGTGCGTGCTGTGCAAAAAACCTACAGAGCCATTCGCTTGTTACATGGACAATAATAACCAGGTCAATGCACTTGCTCGGTATCCCCTTAAAAATGGCCAATGTATCTACCAATATTGGCTCAAGAAGCGAAGCGTCGGAAAGGGAACGTTTTCGTCTGGGGCGATAGATGCTTTTCTGTTTGCAGTGACTGAGACAAGTGTGTATGTACAGCTACATATATTTTATTTTATATCGTTCCCTCGATAGACGTCTACAGAAAGATTCTTGATGAGTCACAAAGGGATCGAATATTTCCTTTCGATTTCGTTTGGGAGGATTTATAGTCGCGTGTATAGGAATCGAGAAACGAGAGATTCTGTTTGGATGTCTGTTGAGATACAGCTCTTCGTCTCTGTCCTTTTCGGTGGAGCTGCGTGCGTGCTGCGCAAAAAACCTACAGAGCCATTCGCTTGTTACATGGACAATAATAACCAGGTCAATGCACTGGCTCGGTGTCCCCTTGAAAATGGCCAATGTATCTACCAATATTGGCTCAAGAAGCGAAGCGTTGGAAAGGGAACGTTTTCGTCTGGGGCGATAGATGCTTTTCTGTTTGCAGTGACTGAGACAAGTGTGTATGTACAGCTACATATATTTTATTTTATATCGTTCCCTCTATAGACGTCTACAGAAACCTTCTTGATGAGTCACAAAGGGATCGAATATTTCCTTTCGATTTCGTTTGGGAGGATTTATAGTCGCGTGCATAGGAATCGAGAAACGAGAGATTCTGTTTGGATGTCTGTTGAGATACAGCTCTTCGTCTCTGTCCTTTTCGGTGGAGCTGCGTGCGTGCTGCGCAAAAAACCTCGTGACTTCGCGTGGGTGAACGGTTATTATAGCCCGGCGCCAGCGGCGCGGCCCTCGGATCGAGGGACTTACTATAGTTCGTTGCTTTCGTTGCTTCTCACTCGCGGCATGCGAACATTTCAACGTGTTGGGTACATTCGTGCGAAAAAATATTGGTCTCCTTTCCCATGACGCTCTACGAGTCCGTGGCTTCGTATATATGTATTTTCAGATGTATGTATATAAATATGGTAATATATGAACATACACGTGGCATTCCACTGGTTTGCAAAGGGTCAAAAAAACGGTTGGCCATAGTTATGTCCAAAAGATTCGTATCAATTTTTCAGAATCTTCGGATCACTATTTTTAGCGTTATTCTGAATTTTAATTTCTTTCTACTCTTTTCATTGTTGAGATATGAAAGCTAAAGTTTCAGATGAACTTTCAGAGATTTTATTGGACATTTTCTCAATTAAAAAATGCATGTTGTCTTAAGGATGTATGATAGGTACAGTCCCGCCAAAAGTGAGTTTCAGAGACAATTTCGATCACTTTCCGATGGGATACAAATCGGAATATCAATAATGCATATAAAACGTGCTGAAAATATTGATTTCGCTTGATAATGATCACGGAATGTTATTAACAAATTGGGGGAAAAATAAAATTTTCAACAAATAAACAGTCAACCTAACTTTTTTTCAATGAAAATGATATGTTCATTTTTTTTAATGCGTATGAATTTTTTCAGATTTTTTCCTTTTTTTTTGTTTAGTTAATAACATTTTGGCATTATTACTATGCAAAATTTATCTTTACAGCGCGTTTAAGATGGATTATTGTTTTTCGATTTTTATCCCGTCGGAAAGTAATCGAAATTTTCTCTAAAACTCACGATTGGCGGGACTGTACCTATCATACGTCCTTAAAGAATGCAGAAATATTTTTCAGCCGATGTCACTTTTGATTTGTCTGAAAAATTTGCAGAAATCACTCCCAATTATTTATTTCTTTTATATAGTTAGTTGCGCTTCAATTGTAATAATGTTAAATATTCCTTGCTTATTATAAAAAAATTTATTTGGAATAACTCAGGAAATGTGATGGAAAAATTAGCAAAAAATGTGCGCTAATTATTGCGGTACATTTATGTAGTCCGCCGAAATTTCGATTGTTTTTGGTGGTTGTAAAGTAGTTTAACGTTTAAAATCGAGTGGAACGACTTATATATATTCACTCGACTTACACAGGATTCGGTTCTCGTCGTTCGCGCGTTGAATCGTTCGGCTAAAATTTAACGATCGGCGAACCGAGCGGACTGACACGATCCTCGCTGCGAACTCGTTTCACGCACGCCACGCACTCGTAAACATATCCGGCGGAACTGATTAAACCGGCCGTCGTGTATATTACTAACCAGTTATCTGTTTAACATTGAAAACGATTGAGAAACCTCAATGCGAAGCAAGGCTTTGATGAGTTTCGACTATTCGCGAGGAATGTAATAACGGGGAGTCGAAATTCCGTGCAAATTATTAAGGCTCCGTGGCTCTGAAAATTAATGACGTGCTACGGGATCTATGAATCGGAAATTAAATGGGTTTCAACTGCAGTTTAATTGCTCACGGTTAATGGGAATGAAATGGAAGCCTTTGGGGGAAGTGAGAAAGCAAGAGAAGAGTTATAGGGACGACAAAATTCAGATAGATGTAAAGATGAAAAAGAATGAGGAGGAAGAAATTTCCATTTTGAACGACGATAGGCTTAAGGATGTTTCCACGCAAAATAGAAATGAGAGATTAAAGCACAAAAACGGTTGAAGTGATGTACTTCATGTGACGGATTTGCTGTCAGTTCGACTGAAAATTGATCTTGAAAATTTATTTTTCCCCTCTAAATTTGTTTCCCTACACTGTTAGAAAAGGCTGGAAGTGTTTATGCATAAACTCGTCATCGAAATTAATAAACAATTGTGGTATACAATTTATGTACTTTTCCATTAAAATTAAAGCAAATTATTAGAATTGAAGTAGTTTTACTGGAAAATTAAGGAAAGTTATTGAATATGCTGTACTATACATTACTTACAGTAATTATACAGGTGTAATGTAAAATTAATGTATGGTACAGCATATTCAATAATTTACCTTTACTGGAAATTTTTATTCATAAACTAGTATATAAAATTTTACTGAATTTTACTAAGTCCAGTATATGAAATTTAGTAAAATTGTCATATGAAAAATTCAGTATATGAAATTTAGTAAAATTTAATATTCTATACTATACTATAGAAGTACACTAAATTTCAGGTAGATTTTTTTCACAGTGTACACTGCAGATAATAAAAAGTAAAAAGTAGAATAGTAAAAAGTAAAAAGTAGAATAGTAAAAAGTAAAAAGTAGAAAAATCTTGTTTAATTAATTAAGAATGGAAAATAAAATAAACCAAAGAGATTCTGTAAATCACAAGCATAAACAAATTTCGGAAAACCATAGAAAAAAAAAGAAATTCCTCTACAAATTTGTGGATTAAATTATTAAGCCCAAGCATTCTTCATCTGAACTTTTGCGTTTAGCCCTGAAATTTAACTCCCCAATAATCCCAATATCAATAGCCTTATCAGATAGTTCACTTTAATTAACCAACACACGAAGATACAAAGTTGCACCGCTATACGAGAATTCCAGGCGGAGCGCATCTTCACGGTTATTCCCAATGAAGTATCGAGATCTTGCAGCGATAAGTCCAATCAGACTGAGAGCTTCGAATACGTATCATAATACACACGGTTCGATGAACGAAACCAAATGTCTGGAGAATGACCGATGACGAACCATCGCCGGCCGTCAATCCCCTCCCCTTTTCCTGGGTGAATCCGAGGAGTCGAGCTCAACAGCACTTTCGACACGGAGGAGTTTTATCAGAACGAGCCGCGCGAGGCTCTCGCTGCATGCATGCCCTCGAGGCATAAGTAAGCTTGAGATATTTTTAGCTCGGTTCACTCGGCCCGTTCCTCTCACTCTCGCTCGGCCATCACCCTTTTTATTTATTTTCTTTCTGTCTTTCTTCTCTTCAGCTTCGCATCGTCCTTCTTTTCCTTTCTTAGTCCTCTAACAGCTTCTTCCATTCCATTTGGTTTTCACCTTGACCACTCGTATCTTAACATTCAACAGTCACTAGATCAATATCTATTCGGCGTTTTTTTTCCTTAATTTTTTTTTTATAGATTGCCACTGTATTCAATATTAGGTGCGGAGCTCATAATGATCCGACGGTAAATCATGTCGACTGATGCATTCGTTGCGCTGTTTGCGCACCATTTATGGTCGTGAGGATGATTTTCAGTGCGTGAACCAAATATGGAAGTGACTTGATAGCCGAGTTGCAAACATAGCGTTACTTTTCAATTGATTCACTTTTTTCAAAATTTCTTATGTAAATTGGGATCTATTATTTTTTTAAGGTTTTTCGATATTTTGATGAGAAAAGTGAGGTGATATTTTATCCGGAAAGGTGAAAAGGTTTTTCACAAAAAATGCTTTCAAAGTTCTAGACGAATTTAAGTTATTATCGAATTTTGTTATTGTTCATTATTTTCGTGTTATGACTTTTTACAGAACGTTTATGGCAAATTAGAAACTGCCCTCGCCTATTAACTATTTTCATGTTTAAACTTTCGACGTGTTAACTACGTGCACAAAAAAAAATTATGAAATGAAAATAAATCTCCATATCATAAGTCTACACCTGAATAAAAAAAAATGAAAAGATCGTTAACGCCTAAACGATCTTCATCCGAATGACTTTTAATCCCCCACAAGAGGATCATCAATCATTTTTCATCTGATCTCTCTCGAAGAATATATATATCACCTTTCGGAAAAAATGTTTATACATTTTGTCACCAATATTTGAAGACGTTCTTAACCTATATTAGATGTCCGATTATTTATAAAAAATTAAAAAACACATCAAGATAATAAAAAGATTACAATTCTCCTCGATAACATCAGGTCCCTTTTGACCCTGCATATCATCTACTAAGGCCACAGTTCCATGTCAGATAATCAATTTACCCAATCTCCTCATTTCCACCATTTCGAATCAACCCCATAAACGAGCGAAGAGAAAGATTGAATGTAAAGTCGTGCATGGAGATGACTCGTTTGCCGGATTCCGTTGATTAGACCCGTAGCTGTGAAGGAATGCCATTTGTCACGAGACTCACGAGAATGAGACCGCACGAGATCCCAGCACGTTGTATAAAGCGGCGAGTTGCTGCGCTTAACACAAAATCCTGAGGAACCCAGCGAGTCGTTCAGTGGCTCAGCGGGAAGCAGAGATCGAAGAACCATGAAGAGCGTACTCGCCGCCAACGAAACTCGATGCCGAAGTCGAAGAGGACCACACGAGTGTGAAGTGGCAAAAGTTATATTCTCACTATGTTTCACTGCGACCAATTAAATGCCACGAGATTGCCATCGTCGTCCCGAACCTCCAATACCTTCAATCCTTTCAACTGTTTCGGCATATCCGCAGCAAGTAATCCTAAGACATCACTGATTTTTCTCCGAAAAGCCGCTTCATCGTGAGAACTTAAACCACGTGAGTGTTGGGCCATGGGAATTTATCGGGGGACTATTTAGGCGCTAACGAGAACCTCTTCATCGACGGCGGTTTTTTTAAATCGATGGCTATAATATCTTAATTGAATTATTCATCCTGGGGTTCTCTTCGTTTGGAGAAAAATCATCTGGTTCTGGTAGTTTTATTAATTCGTCTGGTATTGAAATTGTGTATAGTAGGAAATAAATCGTGATGATCTGTTTTAAGTCATTCTGATTGGAACTGCTTATCCGTCTAACGGTCAAGATTGTTCTTGATGAAGAATATCTTTTCTAAATTTGACACATTTCGGAATATGAATAGTGAAGAAAGACAGTTTTATACATTCACTATCTTAATTTCAACGGATAAATTCATTGTTTTTATTTTTATTGGAAATGAAGGATGCATTCCGATGGACATTTCACAACCTATAAATGATTATCACAACTCTTCGCTGAAAATGACCAAAAATATCTTGAAAAAAAAAGTATTAATACTATTGAATCGTTAATGCAAATATAAATAGTCGCATGGATGATCGGTCAATAGTTGGCAGAGAGATCGTAATTTTTCCGAATAGATCATAAATTGAATGTTGAAAGGTTTGAAAATAACTCTCGAGAGTCGTAAATTTTTCTCTCCCCTAGGAGAAATTCCGGGGACATGAAAGGTCCTCCTGAAACATGCATTCGTCCTTCCCTCACAAAGTCAGAATTTACGCAGTAATCCTGTCTTCACTGTGTGGTCCATATCGTCGCCCTTCGTTGTCGTATATATTGTGCAGTAAACGCAGAAGCGTTAAAGGCGTACAGCAAGTTGCTTGTCACGGACAGTTACACTCGTGAACTCAAAGTACATGGAGAAATTCTCGAAATAGAACATATACGCGTCTACGCGGTACTTACGGTCGTCAAACACTATACGACTCTCCAAAGTTCTGAGGCTAAACGAACTAACTGCAGTCTGCGGCTCACATGGCCTCGCATCATCGAAGGGAAGAAGATTGTACTCCCGCACACGTGCGACTACGACTAATGGCTCTGCGAATGGACGCGTGCCCACAACGAGTCCTTATCTACGCAGTAAGCGAGCCACGCTCACAAATCTGACCCCATGCCTCCCTTATGGCCGTCGCCCTTTTATTTGGCCATTTCTGGCCGCAATGGTAATTTAGGTTTATTTTAAACTCATTATTAAGCTGTTACAAGACCTATTCGTTCTCAATACAAAAATTTCAAAGAATAGTTTGAACTCTCATTAACGCGCCAATATACATCTTGGGAGGGATGACTGCTATTTTCATGGTTTTTTTTAGTTCTGTTACCATTTTTTAACGTTAATTGGTTGCTGTATTGCAGTAATTATGGTAAGAATAATGGGAACGATTCTCGCAGTTATAGGATTTGTTGCATGGAGCTGAGATTATTATACTTGCTGATAAATCTTAAGAAGTTGAATATTTTTATTATAGTCAGTTTTTTCAACTATTGTCAGTTTTTTTTAACTATTGTCAGTTTTTTCAACTTTTGTCAGTTTTTTCAACTTTTGTCAGTTTTTTCAACTTTTGTCAGTTTTTTCAACTTTTGTCATTTTTTTCAACTATTGTCATTTTTTTCAACTTTTGTCAGTTTTTTCAACTTTTGTCAGTTTTTTCGACTTTTGTCAGTTTTTTCGACTTTTGTCAGTTTTTTCAACTTTTGTCAGTTTTTTAAACTTTTGTCAGTTTTTTCAACTTTTGTCAGTTTTTTCAACTTTTGTCAGTTTTTCCAACTATTGACAGTTTTTCCAACTCTTCTCAGTTTTTCCAACTTCCATAATTTTTCTCAATTATCGTACATTTTCTCAACTTTTGTAAGTGGCCGGTCCATCGTCAATTTTTCCAATTACTCTCAATCCTATGCCTCACAATATCAGTTGGTCCATCAAATCCACTTACCCAACAGTAATTACAAAATTCACGCCAGGTTCTTTTGCGGACAGGACGTACGTAATGCACTTTTTGTGAACTCTTTACGACTGACAATAGAATGTTTTAAAAGTCCTCGTTGCCCGAAAGTATACTGAAAGGATTCTTGAGGATTACACGATTGAAGCATCACTATATGCACATACTTATCACTTTCTATTTGGCGTATGCCGCTATTCTGTCCTGTGGGGTAAAGAGGGTATTCCGTGCTGTGATGCACGATGCGAAGCTGCACTCTTCGGCTCACAGCTTCACGATTAATCCACGGCTTTCAGTTGAGTGTGTCAGACTGCGTAGCCAGCGTGAATCACCCTTTTTTACAGGAGGGAAACTGTCGGAGTGCTTCTGCTTCTGCTTCTGCTGCTGGGCCACTTGGGCTCGATGTTAGATGATGCGCTCAGTAGCGACAGAAATGGAGACAGAGAAAGGGATAGTCGCATTAACGCGAGATAGCGATTCCGAGGGAACAAAAGGGAGGCAAGTACAGAGAAGGAGAAAACGGAAAACGGGTCGAGGGCGAAGAAGCACAACCAAGCGAACAAGAAAAAAAAAGAAAAAGTCAAGAAGAGAGATATATAAGCGGAAAAAGAAAAGCTGACGTTGCGTCAGGAGCATGAAATGAGACGGGAAAGAGTGAGGAGCAACGGCAGTGAGAGATAAAGAAAAAGATTAAAGGAAACGCGTCATCCAAAGGCATGAAAAACGTGTTATACTTGCTACAGTGTATCATTTTATACAATGTAGACAGTTCGAAGCGGATGCTATATTGAATTCTTTTTAAATTCTGGGGACAAAGCAACAAATGTATCATGAAAGATTTTTTGTCAGATATGTGACCATTATAATTATTCCTATGGGTATAATTTTTTGAATGAAAATAGAAGAGAAATTCTTTACTTAAATTTTTACGTGCCCATTCAATTTTATTGTATAAAAAAGTTTGGGATCCATTGTTTATAAATTTTTCATTTTTTGTCTAATTTTTTATTATGTTAGGAAACGTCTTAACTAGTAGTTATACTTAAAATCTAGAAAATATGCTATACATATTTTGTTGCCTTGATAATTTTAGATTGAGCAACAAAAATAAATAGTTTTAATCCTGGTCATTAGAAAGCTTGCTGACTAAAGGTAAAAATGTAAAATTGAAAATAAATAATTACGCTGACACGATCCGGAGTAATAAATACATTAGTTCATTGTATACAATGAAGGTTTAATTGGATGCTGTACAAAAGCACGGGATGTCATCGTACAGCATAAAATCTCATTTCCTCGTGCAAATATCTTCTAGACATTACGCGAAGTACAAAGCCGAGTTTGAAACTCGGTTGGGAACAGAGAATCAACTTCGCTTCTTGTTTCTCTCTCTCTCTCTCTCTTGTCTTAAAATCTTGTTTATTTTTGGAAGTGCCAAGTCCTCGAGAGGAGACTACTTTGCTTACTCAGCAGTGGAAACACGGCACCACGTTACGCTAGCTGCTCTCTTGTTGCATTACTACGAGCTTTTCACTCTCCCGGAAACTCCCGTCGTGTCCTCTAATTGGTAAAAAGATGAAGGAAGGAAAAAGCTGCGGGGAGGACGAAAAATATGTCTCGTTTGTCAGCGTCCCTCTATAAATCGTCTTCCCCTTTTCTTCCTACACAAAATTTTGTAGTAACGAGATTTTTAGAGGTTACGTAGAGCAGGATACAATAATAATGCAGAATAAGAAAATATTTCACATAACCGCAAAATATTCATTCAACGTCCATCATTAAATTCTACTTTATTTTATCACCGTAATAAACAAATTATATATATATAAAGTACATATAGTAAAATGAACCGTGAAGATTTAAAAAAAAAATAACAGCAATTGAGAGTAATATTTTGGTATTAGATTCAGTGCAATTTGCTGAAAATACCATTTAGTAGATTGAAGAACATTTCTTTGATATATCGTTCCGGGAAATTTGTGGAATAACTAGATAATTGATTGGTCTATAAAAGTAGAAACGTTTAACCGACGAGTAATTTTTCCAACAATGCACAATTTTGTTATTGAGGCCAGAACGAGGAACGTAAATGACTAAAGAGCTTTGACGATTAATTCGAGCGGTCTTT
The DNA here is from genome assembly GCA_949699805.1 of Tromatobia lineatoria. Classification (NCBI taxonomy): domain Eukaryota; kingdom Metazoa; phylum Arthropoda; class Insecta; order Hymenoptera; family Ichneumonidae; genus Tromatobia; species Tromatobia lineatoria. The sequence continues at coordinate 1,848,442 of OX453052.1, forward strand.
AGACGTTATATCTATCATAATAATATACACACACGCAATACGCCCAGCGAAGCTGTCACGCATTATTAGCCCCGCGTTTATACTGATGGCTGTCTTTCGTTCAAACTCTAATCGAGCTTCCCACTACTATGTAGTGCACAGCAGTGTTGCTCGGTTGATTCGTTGAATGCGAGAGCGTCGAGTCGATGTGCGGGCGAGAAATGAGCTTCGCGCGGAGGATGTAATCCGCAGATGTCGCGCAGCTGCCTCGCGTCGATGCCTCAAGCTCTTCTTCGCTATATATATAATTTACAGTATATATTATATATATTGTACAGTATATATTATATATATTGTACAGTATATATTATATATATTGTACAGTATATATTATATATATTGTACAGTATATATTATATATATTGTACAGTATATATTATATATATTGTACGGCAGATAATATATATCGTATATATGTATATATTCTAGGGTGGGCAAAACAAAACTTTTAATTTTTATTTCCTTAGATACCGTACAATCATCATCCGAAATGACAAAAAAAAAAAGATTCTGGTAAAGTTGGAGCTCTTAATTATTTTGAAAGTCGCTATTTTGGTCATCCACTATTTTGACCCCCACCCAAAAAGAATTTTTTATAGAAAATATAAAAACAACGTCATAATAAAAATTAAAAGAGAAAAAGTTCAGTTATTAAAACAAAGTAATCAATACATTTTATAATATCTTCATACTTGTCGCCATCGAATTTATTCTACTTTGTCATTATTCATAGTGTATCAATTGTATAATGAAAATATCGGTCTAAATAACGTATAAGAACGACTTTGGTTGCTAAAAGCTTCCTTACCAAACACTCACGTGTCCAGGTATAACACTTAGTGCTCTTCCTAGTTGTGATAGTGCGTCTAATGCACTTTGCCAAGAAACGTATATCGTATTTACCCACTATTTCCACTCTATCTCCTCGTCGCCCTTCACCGGACTTTATTGTCCCTCCGAAAGCGAACGAGAAATTCGTTTTACACTCTTCCACCGCAGTATAGAATTTCAACATCCACCCACAAAGCAATACAATCAGTTATTCTATTGTATAATGTCGTCTCAACGATACAGAAAATATACTTTCCCATTATTCAGAGGCAGGATCGTTTTGTATCACAAATATATGCCATAGTATACATTGCGGGGGTGTAGTCGATGGCCCATTAATACCGGAAGTTATGTGCGTACGTTTTGTAGCTCTGTAGCAATAATTTCAGCCAGTGAAACGCCGCAGGTTAATGGCTTCGAAGATCTCGTCGCTGTCTGGCAAAGCCTGGCAACGTCTCTGAGAATCGACTCTATCGTAAAGCCTAGCTAACGTTCTAAATTCGGATTAGACCGCAGAGTCTCGCTTCTAGACTGCACAAAGCTTAGTGTATTTATGTGTGTGTATATAGTCACTATATACTTGCATCGGAATAGTAGTGGATGAATTTTATCCATGTATATATATATTTTTTTAATCGTTTTATTTTAGGTTGCATTAACAGCAAGGTTTTGAGCGATCAAATATATATATTAGGGTGCGTCAAAAAAACATCATAATTTTTGTTTTTTGTTTTTTTTTACGGTAAAAGTATGTATTGTGACCCCAATGCACACCTCCCATGCAGAAAACGCGCCTTAATATATATACATATATATATATATTTTAATTATAATTTTTTTTTTTGAAATTACACACTGTTAAAAATATTTTGAAAATGAATATATGTCTTGGAAGTTTTTTTTTGCAGATACCGTATATTACATTTCGCTTAATATACGGATATGTTGTAAAATTCCAATAATTATATTTTGGCACACTCGATTGTTAAGTCAACCTCTCGAGTTCAAGCCATGAAGACCGAAGAAAAGTGCGATAATCTTCGGATTTTTTTACTTTTTTTTCGATAACCAGAGAAATACCGATTTTTTCTTTAACTGATTCTTACTACTAATTATCGCACTTTTCATCAGTCTTCATGGCTTAAACTCGAGGGGTTAACCTGGCAATCGATTAGGTCCTGATATCAATTGAGGTCTTTTTGTTACATGAAATGTCGATTTAAAAAAAACATATATATATATATATATATATATTTAGGCGCGTTTTCTGCATGGGAGGTGCGTATTGGGGTCAAAATACATAGTTTCGCCTTAAAAAAAAAAAAGAAAAATATATATATATATATATATTCTTCTGACACACCCTAATATATATGCGCTTACGTTTGCAACGAAAGGGCGGGGCACAGATCACTGAAAGAAAAATAGAGAGAGAGAGAAAGGAATAAGGATAGAAAATTAGATAGATAGGCCAGAAATATAATTCCAGAGATTCCCGTAACGCTGGAACTCGCTGGACGCTCTGACACACGCCTCTCTGTATATAAAGATTGGGCCTGATTACGAAGAGCCCTTCGCCTCTTTATTACACCGGTTAGGACGATTGGAAGGGCCGTCCATCAAACTCGAAACTTCAGAGGTTCTCAGTGACAGAAAAAAAAAATAATGGTGAAGATAAAAAAGGTCACTATCTGGATGAACGATAATGATGCACACAAAATGCATCCAATTAGATTAGGAGTCACAGAATAAATTATTAAATATAATTGAAGAATTAAAAAAAAGAATTTGACAAAATTAAATCGTCAAATGATTCGCCACGTTTGAAGTGGTTTACACACTTTACATTACTACTCCACTTTTTTTTCTGGAATTTTTTCAACAAAATGAAGCCCGTTAATTATTCTTCAAGGTTAAACTTATGATGCCGAATTTTTTTTAAGTATATTGCCACTAATTTTTCAGCCACCCTTTTGCGTCCTGCGTTGTTATGTATCGTATTCCTAATAACATTGGTGTGTTTCCCTGGCGACCGTATAAACCATCCCAACTTCCTGTCGCCATCTGCGACTTCCTAATTAATTCCGGTCAATTTGAAATTCATACGGTCACGACTAAATTTCACAGTCGCTTTTAATTATCGTGACACGTCGCCCAGACAACGGAGTTGAGTTATAGCTTACCGATGCACATGGCAACGTAATAACTGATGTTTAACTGGACGTTCAACTTGCGTGCACGGTGAACTTGGGCTGCAATCTAGACTTTTCGCCTCAATATAATTAGAAGCCTGGCCGCGTGCAAGTTAACACGACGCTTCCGGAAATTTGGTGAATCGTATGCGCACCGGCGTGGCACGTGTTTGCGCATATCATTTGCCCTCTGTGACCGACGATGTCACGTTAAGGTGCTGCACGCAACCTCCCCGACCACAACTACTGGTGTGACCAACAACCCCGTCTGAAAGGCCCGTAATTAGCCTTTTCAAAAAAGCTTACAAAATTAATATCGCTTCTTGACCCTCGACGAATTTTTTCCAGTTATTTGTGTGTTATTTCGTAACGTTAAAACAAAAAAAATTGTAAGTGTTTCTTTACTTTACCAAAAAGATGAATGATATTTATTGATTTTATTATTATTACCTCTATTAAAAAATGATGAATCCGAAAAAATTTTAATGTACAAGAATGGATAATATTTTGGGCTGCTAATATCAACTTTCTTATATTTAATTTAATTTCATAGTTCATTTGTATTTTCATATATTGAAAATTAAAGAGTTCAAAGAAATTATGAGATGAATAGGAGCAATGAATTATTATTATTTTTATCGCTTTTATATTCAAAACATTTAATTCTCAAATATCATAGATAATAATGATGTAATTCTTTTCAATTTTTCCTAAGAAATGTAATAATTCCATATTTAAAAAAAAACATTACCAAAAACGAACTCTAGATTTCTGACTAAAAAAATGCATTTTTGAATTCTATACACTGTTCGAAAAGATTAAAAGTTTTTACACTAAATTGTTGAATATGCTGTATCTTATATTAATTTTACATTACACTTGTATACTAAATTTCATATACTAGTTTATAAATGAAAACTTCCAGTAAAAGTACACTAAATTTGAAAAGTTGCTAGATTTTTACCAATAATGGCAATAAATATTTATGAATCAAAAATAAAATCCAATAACAATAAATTTATCTCACAAGATTTCATTTTTAAAAAATGTAATATTTTTTAAAAAATCGATTCAGTAATTCTTAATTTATTGGTAAATTTGGAGGAAGTGGACAGTGTTTTTTTGTGGCCAATAATTGTGAAGCAATCGATCCTCTCTTTAAAAACGCACATACCACGCGCTTCGTCACTGGTAACGACCCCGCTAGGCTCCCTCGCGAAGCATAACTTTCCGACCGAGCAAGTGGCAACCCCCGTGGGTAGCATAGCGAAGGGTTGGCACGGCAGCGACAACAGCGGCAGCCGATATCGGATACCTACCCCTGGTGTCGTTGCACCATGATGAACGATGTTAGGCAAACTCGTGGCTAATTGAAAATTTCGGACGTTGCAGGAACAAGGCATAGGTACAGAGGGAGACCCTTCATGTAATCTCCATCGAGTGATTGATTGCGAATCGCTCCGAGCGCAATAAAACCCTTCACTCTTTTGTTCAATTAATTTTGCCAATAAACCAGCGAAATAAATAATAACCTGTTTTTCCATAAATAATTTTTATTACATGTTTCACTAATCAAAAAAAATATATATATCTTAATGAATATTCCGATAAAGATTTTCAATAACAATAATATTATTTGAATAAAATTATTGAATTAAATGTATTCATTCTTAATGACATTTTGTCAGTAAATATATAATTATAAATCGATTCCTTTTCATGAAAATTATACATTTAGTAAATTCATAAAAAATTTTGCTGAGGCGAGAAATAATAAAAAGCTTTTCAAAGCATTTTTTAAGGAATTTATTCCCTTTACTTAAGATCACTAAGGTTACTTATTTGATAAATGATGTTCTGATAACGTTTCAAAAATAATTATATTCTCCGCATAAAGGTATTGAATTAAATTGGTTACTTGTCAATTATTAGATTTTGAGTTAATGAATTTCCATGACGAATTAGCAAAATAACTTTTCATGAAAATTATACATTTGGTGAATGTAGTGAATAGTTGTCAATGATCATTTGGCAAGATTCCTTTTTATGAAAATGACACATTTATTGAATTCAGAAAATTATACATTCGTTTTGAAAGGCGCAGTTGTTTCGATATTCGGAGTTTGCGAGGCGAGAAATAATTTAATGCTTTTCGAAGCCTCATTTTTTTTAAAAGGCATTTATTCCCCTTACTTGAGGTCCATTATTCTCGGAGAGAAATGGTGTGGATATGCGCAAGCTTACTTTATACATTGTACAGTCGCTAAGTCCTCTTTTATTATTCGAACGAGGACGTGAAGCTTGCGGCTAAAAGCCCTTCTCCCTTTAACGCAAACAAAGCTGAGAATTTTGACAATGGCTGTGGAAAACGGAGCATTCGGATTTTTTTTTGACGGAGTTCTCGACGTGACTCGGCTTTCGAGATGAAAAATTCGCAAGCTTTGCAAATCTCATCGCCGGAGGATTAATAATACAAAGGAACGAAATAGGCGCCAATAAAATAACTGCAATACGATGCGCTTTAGGCAATTTGCGAATGCGTCACAAATATGTCACGAAATAAAAAGTGAATTTTGTAATTTTCTCACTTTGTCAGAAAAACAAAGTTTAGAGAAAAAGAAAAAAAATTGTATAAAGAATATTGAATTTAAATAAAAATGATGCCAGGATATTAATCAAGCTGTAAATGGCAAATTTCTTCGCCTCAATGTTTTTACGATATAATTGAAAAAATGTACTGGTTTTTGGAAAAAAATATAATTTTCTTTATATTTTCATTACAATTTTCACCATTTTTATTTTCATTCTGCAAAATGGTTCAGAAGTTGCAAACTTTGGATACGTTCCAAAGTTTCTATAAAAATTTTCCGGAGTAATTTCTGAAAATAGGTATTTACAGTGAAAGACCAAAAAATAATTCCGCTAGAGAAAATAATGACTCAGTCATTTTCACGTAAAACACAGGACAACAAGATAATTGATTGGCCTTCCAAGAATACCTTATTATTCTTGACAAGCGTGTTTAATTTTTGTTTGGTATCTCTTTTCTCATCTTTCCAATAATAAATCACTGTAATTCACGATATGAAATATTTCCCGTATAAATCCACAGAATCTGTAAAGCAGAAGGAAAAAGGTTCGCTGGTTGAGAGACGTATGATGATAAAGTGCGGCGAGAGAAGGTAAAATAAAAAATAAAAAGTAAAAAAGCGTTAGTCGCGAGTGAAGGGAAAGACAAAAACGCGTCACGTGTATTAAGGCCTTATAAGTTACACAAATGGTTTCCCTTCGTTAGGAGAGTACGAACTGTCGCTGGCATCTCCTCATAAAAATGAAGAAAAAAGGGCAGCCATTAAAAAAAAAAATAAAAATAAATACGAAGAGGAGCAAGGAAAACACAGAACTCGGAAAGCAAATACTTCGGTCTCGAAACGTTTCGTTGAATAAGTTACCTTCCGCTCTTCCGACTATTATACAGCATGTGCGGTTGTATGTATTCAATCTATATATGTAAAATATATATGCATAGTAAACGGAAGGCGAATGAAAAATGACCCCGCGTTCCGTTATTGATCTTGCTCTCGGTTCCCAACGATCCAATTTTCCCGCCGCTGTTCGGATCGACTTTAAAACCAAGCTCTCGTCGTCCGTTATGTGAACTACCAATTTTGCCACAATATAGCGGATTCCGAATACCGCGATTTCGATTCTACGAACGATATTTTTACCCGGTGCAACGGAGAAATAGTCTGCACTAAATCGAAGATTGAAGCGAGCCTCGGAGGATGAGTGTTTGGTGGTCGACGAGCTCAGACTGAGAGAAATAGATACTAAGATTTTTAATATCCGATATACTCAATATTATATACTATCGGGTAGTATTTTGATAGTACCGTGCATTGTATGTATTGTAAGGGTTTATTATACGGAATGTACTTGGTATAATCAGATATTAACCATTACTATAATTATACTAACTGTTGCACAATTTTGCCACAATATAGCGGATACCGAATACCGCGATTTCGATTCTACAAACGATATTTTTACCCGGTGAAACGGAGAAATAGTCCGCACTAAATTGAAGATTGAAATGAGCCTCGGAGAGTGAGTGTTTGGTGGTCGACGAGCTCAGACTGAGAGAAATAGATACTAAGATTTTTAATATCCGATATACTAAATATTATATACTATCGGGTAGTATTTTGATAGTACCGTGTATTGTATGTATTGTAAGGGTGTATTATACGGAATGTACTTGGTATAATCAGATATTAACCATTACTATAATTATACTAACTGTTGCACAATTTTGCTACAATATAGCGAATTCCGAATACCGCGATTTCGATTCTACAAACGATATTTTTATCCCGTGCAACGGAGAAATAGTCCGCACTAAATTGAAGATTGAAGCGAGCCTCGGAGAGTGAGTGTTTGGTGGTCGACGAGCTCACACTGAGAAAAATAGATACTAAGATTTTTAATATCCGATATACTAAATATTATATACTATCGGGTAGTATTTTGATAGTACCGTGTATTGCGTGTATTGTAAGGGTTTCTTATACGGAATGTACTTGGTATAATCAGATATTAACCATTACTATAATTATACTAACTGTTGCACTCCAGAAAGAAGCATCCAATATACTATTCGATAGTATATTTTTACTATCGGGTAGTATCTATTTATCTCAGTGCACACAATCGCCTCGGTTTAGCTGAAAAATTTTCAGCCGAATTCCGTACTCTTTTCTACAGTATTTTCATCTTTGGTGCAGTCGCCTTAAGAAGGTTCGTCAGTACAATTAAAAATGCAAAGAGAAATCTGAAATAAGTACCGCGTTTTGAATAATTCATAATAAACTCACATGAATTTTTTTGGAATTTTCGTCTACATCGTTTACACAAAATTAATCTTTTTATGCATGCATTTCAACATGGGCTCTGATGGCATACTTTTTTTTTCATACTTATGATAGACTTTTTTTCCGAATAAAAATGATTCATCAATTTGATTAAATACGTACGAATTTTTTCAGAATTTATTCTAATCATCGAAATTTCGTTTTTTTGGAAATCTTTTTCTTAAAAAATGCATGTAAAGTTTCGAATTTTTTATATGTGTTTCTCACAAAACCATCTATTACACCCAAGAAGTTTCTAAACGATTGATCAAATAGATTCGCGAATACAGCTCATACAAGAAAAAAAAACCGCAATTTTCAAACATTAGACGAAATTTTGAAAAAATTCATACGTATTCCGAAAATTTAACGAATCATTTTTATTCGAAAAAAAAAGTTAAGTTGACGGATAATTTGTTGAACAATTGTTTTTTTCACCAATTTGTTAATAACATTTTGGGATTATTATTATGCGAAATCAATCTTTTCGGCACGTTTTATATGCATTATTTTTTTTAAGTTGAGGAATATACTGCAGAATTAATAATAAGCAAAACTTTTGCATTTTCGCTCTTCATTTATTTGGAAATAAAAATATAAAAAAAGATTTTCATTTGCATCTTTTCAAATGCTCAACCTTTTCTTAGAGATTAAAAAAAAATGCTGATGCATCTATTCTGATAAATAATAAGACCGTAATTTATTATTCTTTAATCAGAGTTTTACAAGTTTGTAATCGCGATATTATTGATTCTACAATAATGTTAATAACTTCTTGTGAAAAAAATAATGAATTAAATCTCACAATATTTTCCACACGACTACCAAAGTTTCCATAAAATGAAGTGTCTTTCCAAACAATGCGTTTCATCATCTACTCATAAGGACTGTAAATAATTGTTACGAAGTAATAACTACCGAATGAATTATTTATACAACCAACGTCAACCTGTAAAAATAATGGATGCTCGCAACTCTGTTTACTAAGTAAACCCCGCTACCGATCTGGAAAATGTTAGAACCGTTCACAAGTAACAAGGTGTGAATCGATATTTCACTATTCGTCGAAGACTGGACAGCTTTCGGAGCTTCGATCGTCTGCAAACCGATCACGTAGTTTGTTCGGTAGATGGATAGACAGTCTGTGAATACGCGATAGCTTTGAGTTAAATCGAGTTGTCGACTGTGGACACAGAGACGCTCGAGACACGAGAGCGAAAAGGCTCGTTAATTATTTATTTATAATTCACAAAGCAATCGTGCCACTGCATCCATTAAATGCGTTTGTGCAGACGGAAGTGCAAACAAAATATCGGTAATGAGAATTGTAAATCATCGCTTTTCCATTGTCCTCTGAATAAAGTGTTTCCACTATCTAAAAAAAAAAAAAAAAAACCCCCGTTAACCCGCACAGAGAAAACAATTTAAAGGGCCGTTGGCTCTGTTTTCATGCCCATTACCCTTTTATCGTTTTTCGTAACATTACTTCACGGGTCACCGAGTTTCCTCAGTGAAAAAAAAGGCACCTACAAACACTGATTATTTATTCGTGTTATATTTCCTCTGGAAATAATTTACGTTATGCTCAGACTAAAGGTACACAACAAAACAATGATGCAATTCAGAATAAACGAACTCAAGCGTCAAGAATTTTTTTTTTTTTCACTGCCCAGATGAAAAGGTTCAAGTGCGCAGGAAAAAAAAGGGGTTTCCGTCAAAACCATGTCAAGGCGACTATTAATTTTCCGTCACTCGTAGTGCTACGAATTTTATGGGGGTTAGAAAGCAGACGAACCGCCCTTTCACGTCTACGAATAGTCGGACGAGTTTTTACGAGGCAAACACACGCCTTCTCGGTGTGAAATGTTTTTCACGATCCCTTTCGTCCCGCCCTTCGTGGGTGGCTCGTGCTACGTTACACTCAGTGTACACAATCGTGCACCAGTCATACTATACTATACTACCGCACCCTGATGGCCTCTTGTGCATCAACCCAAAGGTCCTCGAAGCTTGTAAACTTGTCCAAAGGGCTCCACACCCTTTTCCCTACGTAATACAACTGCAGGCGTTATATTCATTAGAAACTTTGGATTTACTGCTATATTCGATTCTGTACAAATAGAACGCTTTAAAAACGGAAACGGAAAAAAATACTTTTTATGACATCAGACTGCGCAACGGGAAATAATTAAGGTTAAGTTTTGTGTTTCAACAGACAGTTGTCATTTTTTGTAACAACTAATTAAACTGAATATTTATTCTCAAACGTTAAATACTCGCTATTCTCGTCTTATCTGATAAACAATTTGTTTGTCATTCACTCGAAATTTTGGATTAAAAAACATGGATGAAAACTTATTTTCTTCTCACTTTTTGATTAACATTTATCAACTTTTGAACACGAAATTGACGATTTTAGCAATAAATTTCCAATTACACAGGATTTTTCATTGTAAGAAGAGGTTTTTTTTAAATACTGGAATCTCAAGAAAATTACACTGAACATCATAAATACATAAAATTAATAGGATATATAGAAACCATTAATAGCAAAACAGGAAACAATCATTTCCATGAAATCAGATTGATTGTAAAACGAAAAATTAACATCATCCAAATGAAATATTGTGATTGAGAAAAATCGTCAATGTTAAAATAAAAATTCTGTAATTTCTTTTCGTTAGGGATTTTGTTTGTAATGTACTCCACAATACATTGAAGAAGATCCACTTCCAACACTTTTAACAGTCGAGATTTTAAAATAAAAATTTTCATTACTACAGTGCAATAAAAATGGTATCCAACGAGCGTAACATTGTATTTTCTGGTGTATAATTAAAGAAGCTGCATTAATTATCCTCATTAAGACGCCCCTTGGATAGTAGTGACCCTTCCTGTACTTGTAAAAGTCGTGAAAGTGCCGGGAGTGAAAAATCGGGCCACCGTGAAAAGAGAGAGGAAAGCAAAGAAGACGAGTATTCGCCCTGAAGCGTTATAACCGCAGGAGAAACCTCCAGTAGAATATTAGATCCAGTAAAAGACTAGAAGAACGGAAAAATCAAGCTGCGCGTCACTCAAACAGCGGGTCGTCCAAGGACTTGAAGAGCAGACCCGGAATATCTTCTTTCGGCTCTGGCATATTGGTGCATAAGTTTCCGCCTTTCTCTCAAGGTGCGCAACGGCAAACAAAGATCTTCTTAGAGATTTTCGGCTTTTCAGAGCTCCGCAGGAGTCTCGAGATAAAAAAGGCACGAGATTCTTTGTACAAAGCCGATTCGAACGATTTTAGACCTCCAGTTAGCCATAAAATAGGCGTGGAAACTGGTTAGCAGGACAGAATTTCAAAATCCGTAAGGCTCTTTGAGTGAGGTCGACATTATACGGTAAATAATTTATGTTATGGTTTGAAGGTCAAGAGGACGACAATGATACCACAAAAAATGTTTTATGCATCTTCAAACGAATCTTACATTAAGTATAATTCACGTTATTAGTCGGGGATAAAAAAAAATCAGTTATGTAATAACAAAAAGAGCAGGACAGAACTTCAAAATCTGTAAGGCTCTTTGAGTGAGGTCGACATTGTACGGTAAATAATTTATGTTATGGTTTAAAGGTCAAGAGGACGACAATGATACCACAAAAAATGTTTTATTCATCTTCAATCGAATCTTACATTAAGTATAATTCACGTTATTATTCGGGGATCAAAAGAAAATCAGTTATGTATTAACAAAAAGAGGTGTTTACTAAATATGTTGTCGAATCTTGGCGTGTATTATTTATCGTCGGGGTTCAAGGTCAAGAGAAGTCATTGATTGTAAATAAAATTGTCTCATAAATCCTAAACGGATTTTTGTGAATGGAACTCAAGAAAAATTTGTTATGTAAATTTTGAGTCCGTATTTACAGCAAATAATTTACTTCATGGTTCCAAGGTCAAGAGGAAATCAGTAATACAACGAAACCGTATTTTATCTCCTAGTGATTCATTTATATCACGGTTCCAAGGTCATAAGAAAATACTTACTTCGACAAAAGCAGTTTTATAAATCTTCGACTCGTACATAAAATAATTTACATTACGGTTCAAAGGTCAATCGGAAATCATTAATTCAACAAAAAATCCCAACCGGAACTGTGGAGGCGTCTGTTTAGCTTAATCTTCAGCTCCGAGTCTAAACACATTCTCCACTTCCGATCCGACGTCGCCAGTAGTGATTAATCCACATAATTCCGAAAATCCTTCGATGGTTGCCAAGTAATATCACATGCTCTTTAAATTCGTGGAAATAATCCCATTCCTGTCGAGTGACTAAATACTTCGAGCATCAATGAACATTTCTACAGCGTCAAACATGCTCCGAAAAAAATGTACATTCATCGGAAGTTTTTATTCATTATCCGTTATTTTTTATTTATAATAAAATAATACTATAGTAATATGAAGGCATTTTTATATCAAACACTCATTTTAAGATATGTTTAATATATCCCATGTAAAATAGTTGATGTAAAATTAATATAATTATTAATTTTGCATTATAATTTTATATTAAATTTAATAGATCAGTTTATGCTCAAAAACTTCTGACATAAGTATATATTTTTTAATTATGAAAGTTTGTACTCATACTGACCAGCCTTTTTACCGAATGGCACCCTTTGAGTTTTTGGTCCAGCGTATAATGGCCCAACTTTCTAAAAATATTATTGCCGTGACATTGAATCACCGACGCATTATATGTACACAGTACCTAACAGTCATGACGATAATCTGGCTGCCAATTAGGCCGCTAGTGTCGTATTCTTGGTCGTAAAAATAAAAATGGTCCTGAATACATAAAATACCAGCTTCCAAACATCGCTCTTTGAGCGGGTTAATACTGCGTGAAAATCCTTTTCGACGCAGTCATATAACGATCGTCAAGGAGGTTGGAAATAAAATAAGGAATGAATGGAGGGAACTAGTCGAGTAAGAAATATGGGCTAGTGAGTCATCGATACTTCAACGGTCGTTCGAGAAGAATTGTGACCATTTATCGACTGAAGCCACTTTTTAACAAAGATTCGATTCGCCTTCGACAATTCATTCGATATTTTCAAAATGGTCGAAAATTACACCAGAAATCTTGAGCCAAAAAAAATGTTCATCAATCATAAAAAAATTTACATTGTAAAAAAAATTATTAATATTGATCAGCTTTTTAGAAATACGTTCTTATTCCCATTTTACTTTCTCGGGATAATTAATTTTGTTAAAAAAATGAATTATCTTTGGTCGATTAATAAACTAATAATCAATAATTGCTGAAAATAAATAAGTTCCTTCTCTACATCAGCAACAATTAAAAACTATTTTGTACACTTTTCTTTTCACGATAAAGACGAACTTCAAATTATGGGGATACCTTCAAAATGTTGGAAAATTAAACCAAAAATCTTGGGCCGAAAAAAGTGTTTATTAATCATTTAAAAAATGTTAGATTGTAAAAAAATGTATATTAATCATAAAAAAATGTTACATTGTACAAAATGTATTAATATTAATCAGCTTTTTAGAAATACGTTTTCATTCCCATTTTACTTTCTCGTGATAATGAATTTTGTTAAAAAAATAAATTCATGTCTTTGATTGATTAATAAACTAATAATGTATATTTGCTGAAAATAAATAAGTTCCTTCTCTAAATGAGCAACAATTCAAAACAATTTTGTACACTTCTCTTTTTACGTTAAAGACGAACTGTCAGCAGCTCCAACTTATAATTATAAGGATAGGCTTTAACGACAGCGAAAACGTACTACTCAATGGCAAAGCGCTTACTTGAATTGCGCGGAGACGGGCCGTCGAGAATAGTATCTTGACTGGCGCGTCGCAGAGTGTATAATGCAGTCGTTCTTGCGCCTCAGGCCCTCACCACAAGTACGTTAAATATAGAGTCGCGGTTCTCGCACTCTCGGTTAATCTTAGAAGCGTCAGCTGGCTGGTTCATCGCTAGTTCTCTACTCCCTCCAGTCTTATCGATATTATGAATCGAATATTCGCTGCAATGAGGCAAAGGGCATTGCAGTGCCTTCGGGCAAATGAAAGCAAAGTGGCGATAACACTGAAATTTTATTCCACCATAGTAATAATTCATCTTAGTAAATAAGATAAATCTTCACCATTTCACAAAAATAAAAATAAGAAACTGTGGCTTAATTACAAAAATTCTAAATAAATATAAAATTGCAAGGGACTTTAATTAATTTATTTATTTCCTGTTCCTGATGATTTCGGGCCGGTCCATGATACACTGTTAGAAAAGAACGTTTTTATTCATAAACTCGTCATGAAAATTAAATAAATAATTGTGGTATTGAATTCATGTATTTTTCCAGTGAAATTAAAGAGAATTAATAGAATTTAAGTCGCTTAACTGTAAAATTAAAGTAAATTATCGAATATGCTGTGCCATATATTAATTTTAATTTACACTTGTATACTAAATTTCGTATAGTAGTTTATGAATAAAAATTTCCAGTATTATTAAATTAAATTTCAAGTAGATTTTTTTTAGTGTAGTAAAAAAAGCAGGAAGTGGCAGTGCGGGCTTCTTTCCTCACTGGGGGTTAAAAATAGTTTTGATTTTTGACTCTCCATTTGCAGACAGGAAGTAAACGACGTGTCCTGATATTTTCGGTCTGCTGATTTAGTTTCATCGGATTGGAGAAGCCGCGTTTTCCTCGTAATAGCTGTGGGAAAACAGTGACGGTGATAAACACGCATCGACCTACTTCGAAAACCGCTGAATTATAACAAGTTTTTTTCCCAGAACTCGAATGGTAAAAAGGAAATTTCCAAAATAAATTCAGTTCGTTTACTAATGAATCTCTCGATTTATCGAAAATGATACGTCGAGTGAATCTTATTATTCCAACCAATTATTTTTACCAAAAAAACTATTAGCCAATTATTTTGTCCACTAATAAGTTGGTTATTGACTGCGAATTTTTTGTCTACTCATAAGGCGTTTGAGTCAACAAATTATTTTATTCACAAAAAAAGTTTATTAATCGAATTAATTATTTCATCTACCAAAAAGTCATTTGGACTTATCGATTGTTTCGTCTACCAAAAAGTTGATTCATCTAATTATTGCGTCTATTGAAAAATTAATTGGATCAACCGATTATTCTTTTTTCCAACACCAAACATTTAGCACCGATAAACTGATCAAGTTACGGTGAAAAAGTTGCTCTAACAACAAATCATCAATTTCCATTCAGATCACAGAGAAAACAGGAACTTTACTTTTTATTTCGTTGCCTTAACTAATTTGACTACTTAATATAGTTACAATAAAATCACTTTATCATCGTAACAGAAATCTTCCTGAGCGAATTTTCATGCCACCAAAATTTATCAAGTGACTTACAGAACAAAGTCCATTTTCTAAGCGTAAAAAGGCAGATTTTGCACTTTGGACATTTTTTGACGAAAAATTTAATAAAAACGTAGTTTTCTCTACAATAAAAAAGGGATATGATCGATGCGGGCGAGGAGAATTGTCCCCCACAAGGGACGATCCTTTTTGTCGTCCTGAAAGGTCGAGTCTCGAATTACGAGTGTTCGTGACCCAGATAACGTTGAAGATCCGAATTTCTTTCTTACGAGACGATATTCTACGAGCCCTCGAAACTTTCCCAATTGAATGACTGATGGTTTCATCACAAAAGCGATAAAAAACAAAAATTCAAAAACCGCAAAGAAATAAAACGATTTACCAAAGATCGATGGTCAACTTACTTTTTAAATGTCTTCTCTACTCGACGTCAATGCGATTCCGCATCGTGACTTCCACGGTTCTTTGATAAATGTCATATTTCTGCTTGATATTTCCCGAAGAACGAGCTCGGAAATGGAAGGAAACGAACGTGAACGGGTTCGCGAGGCAGTTGATAGCTTTTCTCTGCTGTTGCATTGGGACTCGTTGCCATTTCAACGAATTTATTCTCACTATAAAAATAAACGTGTATAGAGAGGATATGCACGACTATTGGAATTCCCATAGCGACGTAAAAACTGAAGTATAAATTCTAAGACTGGCATCAATTTACCGATAACAGAATTTTTCTTTCGAATAATTCTGGTGTCCTCGATATTTTCGATTGGGATACACGAAAAAAAAAAAAAAAAGTGATCGACCATGTAGACCATTTTAAGGGTGTGTTTGAAGTTGGCACCAGCTCTGCAATTTAACGATTCCACGATTGCTCTCCGCTGCAGCGATATTAGAGTCGAAAGCTTTCGGTTGCTATATATATTGCTTGCTATCCAAGTACTGGACCACTTTTCCGAACGTGACGGGTTTCTTAAAGGAAATCGACGTCGTCGTCTCAACGAACTCGATTGCGGATCCACGTAGATAGATATACAGCTAATACTATACAGCATCGCTCAGTCGTAAAAAAGTAATCAACAGCTCGTTCGATGTATTATTGCACCTGGTGTTTCTTCTTTTAACTGGCCGATTTATTTTAGGTAGAAATATCGACAACGTTCCGTAGAGAATACTTATTTTCACACTTGAAACGTACTTCCGTGATTTCCAATTTTTAAGACCAGTTTTATACGCGCTGTATAGTAGCAGCTGATTATCACGCGAAGTCGTTCTATGTGTAATGTTGAATCGTACGAATTTTAGTATAAAGTAAACCAGATCATAAAAAACTTCGAATAATCAGGGCTTGGGATTGGGGCTTATAAGTGGATTAAAAATATTCTCATATTTCTGTAGGAGCTGTTGATTACTTTTTTACGACTTGGAATAATCAGGGCTTAGTATGGGACTCATAACTTATGGGACTCATAATTTAGGTGACTTATAACTTGTGGGACTCATAATTTATGTGACTCATAACTTATGGGACTCATAATTTATGTGACTCATAACTTATGTGACTCATAATTTATGTGACTCATAACTTATCGGACTCATAACTTATGGGACTCATAACTTATCGGACTTATAATTTCTGGGACTCATTACATATTGGACTGATAACTTTTGCGACTCTAAATTTAAGGGACTCATTACTTATGGGACTCAGAACTTATGACTTATAATAATCAGGGCTCAATGTGGGCCTAATAGATGTACTTGGATTAAATAGGGCCTAAAATGGAGCTTCATTGGTAGACTTAGGAAAATCAGGTCACGATGTTCGAACTTTTAGATGGACTTGAAAAGGTCAGGGCCTGAGATTGGGACTCATGGAGAATAATTAGGGCCTGGGGTCAGATATCTTACGATTTTGCCTTTAACCATTACTGAAATTCTAGGATTGCACATGTGTGGATTAATAGCACATCATATGCAGAGAACGGATAAATGAACTAAAAAGTTAAAGGCTTACGAACCCCATATGAAGTCAACGTGTGGATTAATGGAGAACGGGCGTGGCTAATAACGAGGAAAAATCAGGCTATGCGTCTCATTACATCCTACTTTACGCTCTATAACTATATTAAACCCGGGTGCTCTCCATATAACGGCGAGCTTGGTGCGGCATTAGACGCACGCAGCTTCATTTTTATTATTTTTCATTCTCTCGGGTCTTCAGCGACAAAGGCACTTTTTTTTTTTTTTTCTCTTCTATGTTCAGCCCCGTGTGCTTCGACAGCTAATAGGGAGCAGGTTGTTCACCGAAGCGCTCGAAAAATAAAAACGTGGAAAATAAAGCCGCAAAAGCGTATAATACGATGAAAAATATGCGAAATACTGTTATTATCGGAAAAACCTATAGAAAAATTCACCATGCAGCTCGGGAAACTTTATTCACCCCGAAAGAAGCCCGGGCTTGAATAATTCACCGTTCAAAATGCGAAAATGAACATTTTGCGGAGGTCTGAACGACGGAATAGCTGAAGACCGTGAATGCTTTTTATCGCTTGCTAGATAAAGCCAACTATATATATATATATATATATATATATATATATATATATATATATATATATATATACTGTGAAACTGTATGAGAACAGCACATATTACAGATAGCGAACGTCCTGTTTTCTCGGTCAAGGAAGCCCCAACATTACTATACATCTTGTTTTCCTGCTGTTTTTATCTTTACATGAGAGCGGGGTGAAATAACACAATTCTGATGCAAGCGCTCACTACTTCTGCAAAATCGTCCGACGAAATATCAGTAAATAAATATTGAAAGGACTGAGTTCTGAATTTTCTTAAAAAAATATTACCATTTTTGTTCATTGCGATGTCACATATATTACAATCAACAGAAAAATCCAGGGATCCAAAAATCCGCTTGTCAAATAAATGTTCACTTTCCAGGTAAACGTAGGATTCTTTTACAAGTATTATGACCATCCCATTCGATTTTATTCGCATTTTTTATTTTCGAATAAATGTATCTATTTTTTAGATCATCTTAGCGTAGTGATTGAAAAATCCATGAGCATTGAAAAAGATTAGTGATGTTTTTTTTTTTTTGAAAATTAATTAAAATATCATCAAAATATCATCATATTAAAATAATAATTCGAAGGATCGAGTTATTATTTTTCCCGTAATGAATTATTTATTTTTCAATGCGTCGGGAAAATTATTTTTTTTAATAAAAAAGGTTCAATTATTTTTTAATCAATCACCTTTAATCATCAATTCTGGATAAATGATCCATCAAGTAAACAAATGGAGTGAGTTCCTGGTGCAGATGTCATTCAACGTCACTACTGTTCTATTTCGCCCCGTTTGTCCATCTTCACATTGTTCCTAAGCGGAACACAAGTGACGAGATCCTCAACAAACATTCCCTTATCTCCGGTCGTCATTCGCGATAGATCCTCCAGCTTCACGATACTGGTCAGTCGTAAATGGTCCACGGGTATCGCAGTTTTTCGATTCAGTTTCGGAAACAACACTAACAGACGTGTTATATAGTGGTACGTATACACAAACACAGCAGGAATGCTGGAGCCTGCATAGAGCTATAACATCCTACTATTCATTACTCTCATTTATTGCGATCGGGGCTCGAGTTCATCCCCTCGTTTATTCATCGATTATGGCTCCATTTCCTCTGCATTCGCTCGACCACTCGGTTTATCTCGTTCATCTTCAACTTCTGACCGAGTTTCAATTAATTTCTGGACCACATCTCGCAATGTGCAGATCTAGCAAATAAATGAATAAAATAAATGGATCTGTTTAGTTGCATTGAAACAAATTAATATTTTTTTATGGATAGAAAGTCGGAGGATTTTAAGTTTCGGAATTTTGGACGTTCGTTCATTTACTATTCTGAACTTTAACCCCGATTTCCTTGCCTTTCGGAGAAAAAATTCCGAATGGTAAATACTCGAAGGTCTAAAATTTCGAAATTTCATATCTCACCTACATTTTCGACAAAATTCGCTAGAAATATTTTCGTTAACAAAATAGGTGAGATATTAATTTTCTGAATTTGACACTGTGTATTTACCATTACCAAACTTTAACCCAGCTTTATTTTCTTCGTGTGCGTATATCTGTGCGCCTTAGGTGACCGCCATTTTCAGCACTCGAGGGAATCGAATTGAAACTAATAATTTATTGATTTTCAGTATCTCCTGAAGGCCTAGGATTTCGGCTCGGGGCTACGACCAAAGTGGGAGAAAAAAGTGTCGATATGATGGTTCACGAAGATTTATCTGCTGCCGCGATTTTATCTAGTGCCACGGATCTAGGATAATTCGTTTGTGCTTCTGCGGCAGAAGTGCAGATTGCGATACCTGGCACACAAAAATATATTGGATTTACTGCGTCAGCACAATCGAGGTAGAAAAATCTGCCAATTCGTGAAATGGTTCCATACAACAGGGAATAATAGCAGGTCGATGCATCGTCGACCAAGTCATTTCTTATCGGATGACCCAGAACGATAAAAAAAATCGTTTCGCTTGTCTATATTGCTCGTTGTGTGACCTCCACTTCTTCATTCCATTATTCAATCGTCGAATTAATTTCCTGGTGGAAAGCTCGCCGCGTCAAGCAATTATATAAAGCTCGAATAGCTTTGGTAATATGGCATACATTTCACCTTTCAACTTTTCGTCACGTTTACCACGAGCCATTGTAATATCCTGACTGTGAGCTTTGGAGCTTCCACGACGATTAATCAAAGTCCACTGAGTTTGGGATCTCGTATTGTTGCGTGATTAGTTCATTGTGCTACGTGGTTGACGAGGGACTCGAAGTTTTTAGCGCTGGAAGCGAGCTGAAATTTCGGAGCCTGTGGCGAAGAGGGAATTAACGTGAGCTTCTGAGAAGTTGAGGGACGCATACTTGCAGAGTTAAATTGAAACGTGAGGGCTTCCGTAACGACGCTGCATATCTGTCGCCTGAGAAAGGGAATTTCCTTGTATACTCTGCTGTTTGTACTATATATAATGCACCTTGATCTCCCACAAGGCATTGTAGACTACGTGATAAGGCAAATGGCCCAGTAATTGACCTTGCGGAAGTAGCAATTAAACGCAGCCACGTCGCTGCACTTAAAGGATTCTTGGTATGCGTGGAATATATCAAATTGCAATTATTAATTGTTGGTACGATTATTTTTATTTTTGTATTAAATATTTTTAGAACATTTCTTTTCATTACGTAATGCAATCACAGATTTTGATGGTAAAAATTGTCGAAATGGATGCAAATATGAAATAAATTATCGAGTGATAAAGATTATTGATTATATTAATATAGAATGTACCTTGAATATCTAATTGCAATTATTAATTGTTGGTACGACTATTTTTATTATTCCAATTAATATTTTCAATTCACTGCTATTCATGATGTAATGCAGTCGCAAATACTGATGGTAAAAATGGTCGGAATTGATGCAAATATAAAATTATTATATTTTTTTGTTATTATATATATATTTGTTATATTTTCTACAGTTAATAACTTTTAGTTATTAACCGTGACCGAGACATTTTTTTGAGTCAATAACTGGGGCACTGATAGAAAAGGAAGTCAGTCGATTGGAGCATCGATTAGCCGTGCATTAGATCCTGTGCCGACGTTTTAAGGGGGGTGAAAATCATGTGTGAGTGTCAGATGAAGACACACGTAGCATATACTATAGGGAGTGGATAGATCGGATCTAATTCTCGTGGGTCAGTCAACGACTCAAGTATCCGAGCACTTCGATCCGGATGACACGATAAACAGAACTACCGACAGGAGTGCGGCCGACATGAAAGCCTTCGTCTCTTCGTATCTAATATCCACACTGGAGATTCGTAGTGGCACTTCCGCGGACGAATTCTGTCAGTGTTTCGTATTTTTTTCAACGCACCATCTCATATCTTTTTCTACCTACACGATCATTAATCATTTTCGATTCTATATTCGAGTCACTCTCTTCTCTGGATCTTTTTTTATGTTAATGGGAAAGGATTTAGTGACGTCGTCACTGACTCAAAAACGATAAAATAAAAGAGTCCACCTTTTACTCTGAAGCCTGAATATAGCGAATCCCTGAACTATTTTTTTTTCTAACAAATAATTTAAAAATACATTTTTTCGTTTTATTCAATTATGGATAAAAAGTGTATGAAAATTTTGTCTGTTTTTATCTGAAATTTTTTTTTCGTTAAACCTCTGAAAAATTGCACAAATATAAAAATAATATAGAAATATAATATGCCATTAATTTTGGCATTACCCATTTTTTTCTCGAAGAAAAATGTTTATCGATATTTTTTTAACAAATTGTTTCTACATTTTTGTCTGTATGGTGCCATTAATTTTTCCATTACCCTTTTTTTTTTTCGAAGAAAAATGTTTAGTGTCATTTTTTTAACAAATTGTTTCTACATTTTTGTCCATATGGTGTCATTATTTTTGCCATTACCCTTTTTTTTTTTTCGAAGAAAAATGTTTATCGATATTTTTTTAACAAATTGTTTCTACATTTTTGTCTATATGGTGCAATATTCAAACCTGTTTTCACAGATAGTTTTTATCTTTTTTGAGCGTAAGAATTTGATGACATCGTTGTCGACCCGAAGATGATAGAGATAAAAGGCGTACGACATCCTCGCTGAAGACCACACATATCTACACACGTAACTAGTGCCTCTTTTCACTTCCCTTATCCCTACTGTCGTAGATATACACATACACACATTTTGCAGTCTCTCGGCTACCGTGAGACGGACGCATATGAGTACCGCGCGAGATGACATCGTGCGAACCCGTGCAAGTCTCTAGTGCTTCTCTTCATGTACAACACACGTGAGAGGCTAAAGTCAGTGACTTGTAATCGTGAAAGACACAGACCGAATCTCGGTTTATCGGTTAAGTTATGTTCTATATTATTTCCAACGTTGCAACTTCCTGTTACGTTATGAATACATTCCATGTTACAAGAGACAAGATTTTTTTTCTTTTCCCAGTGAATATGAATAAAAGATAACCTTGTATAAAAAAATATTATGACAACAATTCTCTTGGAGAAATAAAATTAAAAAATAAATTATGCACTGATGGCAACGATCAACAGAATCTGATTTTGGTTTCTTTTTTTTATCCAATGGCAAAATGACGAGAAATAAATTTATTTTTGCGTCAACCAAGTCGCAGATCTGACGGTATTCATACGATTGCTGAGACACGTGAAGCGAAATTCCCTGGAAAGATTTGATCTTCAGGAACGTCAAGAGTTTGTCTGCGTTGATATACGTTTTCCACACTTTCTCGAGATTTTTTTTTTTTTTTTCTTGAAGAGTATGTGTATGCGAAGTCAGAGGAGCCCTTTTTCCTTCCCTCTTGGTTGACGGCACGCACAACCCTCCGATGCTTTTGTCGAAATAATCCTCCTTGCAAATATTTGTTCACGTCCCGTAGAACACTTTCGTAAGCTCTCCACGAGCTACTATACTGTGTACTTTTGATGGGGAAATGATTTTTCCTTCTCCGGTCGAGTGGTGACCAAAGCGCTTCGGATATCCCTAAAAGATTGGAGAAAACGGGGCACAGATAATAAAGAAAATGAGCGGGGAAGAATATTATTTGCCTACAAATGTTTCTTTATATTTCTTCAATCAGGTAACAATTTTGACATGAGGAAAGGAACCGCAAAAAGTAACAGAGTGGTAGGGAATATTATTATTCATTTATGTTGATCAAGAATCTAAATTTGCATGTTGAACATTGTTTATTGTAAGGGGCCAACTTATTAAAAAATTTTTTTTTTTAAATTCTGTAAATGAACAAGGTTCTGTAAATTTCTATTCTTATTTTTTAGTTCAATCTTAACATCACGATTATCACAAATAAAATGCAGAATCGCGTTGAATGAAAATAAAGTTCGTTTGATTACATAATTTGTATATTCCATTCTAATACAATGATTCCACTTTCCAAAATTAGCTGCTTAATATAAAATAACATTCCGCAGTTCCACTATCATCGAGTATAAAATACCAGAAGAATGTGTAAAGCCAAATTTGTCATAAATTTGCAATGACAGAATAGAAAAAAATTACTAAATCGATGAATTCAACGTTCGACCAGATACATCTAAATCAGTGAACTGTTAGTTCCGGAGCTTTCGTCGAGTCATTGAAAAAACACTTTCCCCGGGGGTCTCTCTTTCAACGTAGCTTTCTCTAGATGCACCTATACGTTTGAAGCGCAGTGGTGCGCGTTCGCAAAGCGGACAAAGTGGGCGAAAAGGCCCCGAAGGCAAAACGATTCAGTTCTCTGGCAGCGTTATACCAAAGCTACCAATAGAGAGCGCCTAAGCTGAGTGAACGAGCTCGTTCGCTCGACGACGCGACTATAAATATGTTCTCTCTGGTTCTCCTCTCTGCACGAGAGAGGGACTCTTCTCTTTGCGCACTTGAAGCTCGCACGCGCTCGCGAGAATCAAGCCTCGCCTCTCACGTGCACACATTCTACTCGCTTTCGTTTTCTGGGTTCCGCTTCGCTTTCGTAGCCTCCAACATCTCCCGTCCGACGTTAACCCCGAATTCAGTGCGAGAAAACTTTGCTACCCAGACGAAAAACGAAGAAACATTTTGGTGTCGCGATCGCGACAGCTATACACTGTACATTGCACCGGGTGCTCAGTGAAAATTCTGTGCAGATGTGAGATTTTCAAACGAGACCAACGAGAAACGAGCGACGACGAGCTTAACGAGGTTTCCACCGAAAAAAAAGCACCATGAAAATAAAAGAAAAATGAACAGCAGGACTTTTTACTGCTTGCCTGGTAATATGGACTGACGGTGCATTGTGAAATCTGGAGAAATGTACGTACGTATACACGACTACCGATGTCACATTGAAGTATTGTAATAGATGGGGAGAAAGAGAGAATGGAAAAAGCAAAAGAAGCGAAAGGAAGAAGCGAGTGTTCGCAGTATACGATGATGCCGGCGTTTGACGTTCTCGTTTCCTGTTGGACACCAACCAGCAGAGCCCGCGACGCGAGGGAGGCCAAGCGTAATCTCGGTGTGAATTGGCCTTGGAATGAAAGCCCTGCACAACGCATAGAGCACAGAGATAGAGATAGAGAGAGCAATGGGAGTAAAATAGAAAGCGTGTGTGCGACAGAATGAACGAATCTGTGGATGGAATGGATGTCTGTACCGAAAGGACAATTAAACGTACGAGTATTCGATCGATCGGACCTCCGAACCATCACGAAGAGGCGTCAGATACTACACCCGGATTCGTTGACTCTTGGTCAGGCTTTGAAGCCTCGAATTAATCCAATGGACGCGAATCCCACCTGTCAATTATCCAATTTTTACCACGAACATTCCAACAACGACTACTGTATAAAAGAGAGTAAATATTGGCATCTGGTATCAATAGAATATTTACTTTAGGAGCAAAACCATGTCAACCACTCTTTTAATAGGGTTAAATGCTCACATATGAAGAGTATTGATACATGTAACTCCGCCTAGCGGAAGAAATATTTACTGATTTTATTTTTTAACATTCGATAATGATGTTCTGATGAATAAAATGTCAGTTACGACAAAACCTTTATCAATAGCTCATCAGACATAGTAATAATTACTTGACATGCTCAGCGCCATCTGGTTCAAGATTCGATAAATCGTCTTGTGAACCGCAGCAGCGCCATCTGCCAAAGCAACACCGAACGTTCCCCACATCTCAACTAACAACCCTCCTTTTTTTTTTATAACAAGTTTTCGATAATGAGGCTGCGTTCAACATTATGTCATTCAGAATTTTCGCTGAAGTTATCCACTTAACGATGATCGAAAAAGGGTCGAATGCGACAACTGGGAGTGGATATAGACTACACACGGATGTTGTACGTCAGTATAGTATAATAGTAGACACTACAGCTGATATAGTACGTACTGCCTCCACTTTATCATCAGTTCATCCCCGCAGGGTTTCCATATCGCACGCTCGAGTAGATCCCAATGCATTACCTGAGTGACTGCATCAAATACTATACGCGTGTTGTGTATACGAGCATCGTTCGGGGTTTCGCTGCTTCGTTTCCTGCCTCCGGTGATACAGTGAGGGTTAACCAATGGTATACACCGGGTAACTCGCTGGCAGAGTTGTGGTCGAAAGGGAATGAGAATCAGAGCAGCAGCAACGTATGCGCCTTATCCGGAGGATCAAGCTGATACGGTGTCTACAGTGTCTGTTGCAGGCACGGCTGTAAGGCATTGCATTACGTCAGTCAGTTTAACCTCGCAAAAACCTGGTGTAGTAAAGAGAAGGACAGCCGATGTTGAAGGGAAGGTCATACGGGAGGTTCACCCACCAAGTACACGCAACTCGTTCGTTTTATTCGACAACGCGCGTCGTCATTGAAAAAAACACGCTTCGGGGATGTGCCACACGCACGAAAGAAGCAAAGAAGGGTGTTGTTGTTGAGTCGGGCGCTACGACTGAGTATAAAAGAGCGCCGGGCATGAAGTAAATCGCATGCCAACAGCAAATCCGTGATTGTCCCTCGCGTTAGCTTTAGGGACTTTGTTTCATTATAATTACAGCTAGATTTTCAGCCGTGGTAAGAAATTTGATTAATCTGCCACAGGAAAAAAAGCTTAGCCAAGACAACAGCGTGTCTTGGCTAGTGAACAATAGTAGCTTGTAGTGAACAATCAGTTGGTTGTAGCAAGCAACCAGTTGTCTGTATCACATAATTGGTCAGTTGCAGCAAACGATCAGTTAGTTGTATTTAACAATCTGTTACTCATTGCTGAGAACACAATGGCAGATCCAACGACTTATACGTTAGTCAACCAACTGATAGTCTAATTCAACCAACTGATAGTCTACTTCAACCAACTGATAGTCTACTTCAACCAACTGATAGTCTACTTCAACCAACTGATAGTCTACTTCAACCAACTGATAGTCTACTTCAACCAACTGATAGTCTACTTCAACCAACTGATTGTTTACTTCAACCAACTGATTGTCCACTTTAACCAAGTGATTGTTCGTGATAACCAATTGATTGTTCGTGACAACCAATTGATCGTTAGTAACAACCAATTGATCGTTCATAGCATTTACAACGAATACGTTGCGACAACAAACTGGTATATTTAACCAAGCCAATCAATTGGCTGGTTGTTAGTTTTCGGCAGATGAACGAATCATACTTTCTCTCTATAGAATCTGTTCAGAATAACTTTTGAGAAGCTGAACCGAGAAACGTACGAACCTGCATAAAGTGTTATTCTTGTGTCATCTACTGCTAATGAACCAAAATATATACTTCATGATCCGAGGACCAAACATAACGAGCTATTCCTCATTGATATAATTTCCGATCGTGAAACAACCAGCCCCGAGGGTGGTTTCTGTGTACATCCAGCTTCTCTAACCAGTTACCGCAGAGACTAGGTAGTACACCTGTCGTGATGTATTACTGTAGGCGCTTTGCACCCCCTTTACACAAGACAAACGAAAGGACTAACTGTGTGTGTGTGTGTGCGCGCCTATGTATGTGGGCATTTTGTGTGCGCGAGTGCGAACAGTGCGGCTTCCTGTGTTACCCTGCGTACACGTCCTGCGGGAACTCGTGCTGGAATCGATAGCTGCACATGCGCAATGGAAGGCTGCTCGCTTGGTACCTCGCTCTACGCTCTAAGCTCAGCGGTGAATAGCGCGAGCGCGAGACACGCTTGAAAGAAACGTGCACGAGAGAGATCGAGAAGGACGTGCCGCTGGTGGAAGGCTCCACGCTGAATCCCTCGCGGGACAGCATCCAGTACTCGGTCGAGCTACCATCGGCCGCGAGGGTTGCCCTGACCGTCCATCCCAATTCCCATAATACTACGCGCGCTACGAATACGTTTTTCTGACTTTACTACACGCAGTAAACATGCTCGCACGATTTTTACGTTTTTTTACCTACGGTAATTTGATTAATTTTTTTTTTTCTTTACCTTTGACATTATGCAGTGATGAAAAAGTGATGTTCTTGACCTTTTAAACAATGTGATTCAGGTGTTTTAATATTTAAAAAATAAAGATTTAAGAATCAGAAGACTTGTGCTTTGACGCTGTTTTTTTTGGTGAACGTAATTTGAAGATTTAGTGCAAAAAAAAAATTGTCACGTTGTCGCGTGTATCGAAACGGCAAATGGCATTCGATCGTGCACGAGGAACGAATTACAGTCATTAGTCGGTCGCGCGCTGTGGTTCAAGGCCGGTGACGACGATGGTACGTCGCGAAGAGTGGAATTGAAATTCCACTCGGATTTCAATGAATGAGACGACGGCGGAGACTACGAGTCGACGAGATGGGACATTTTTTAGATTTTTTTTTGAAGGGTCTAGAGATACTGCGAAGTTGTTTGAATGAGAAATAAAAAAATGAATGTTCGGTTGTATTTATTTCTGTGAGAAGTGGAAAACGACGTCTTCTTAAAAGCTATTGTAACTTGGGATCTTTGAGCAAGGAAGTGAAGCTCAGTTTTACGAAGAAACCGTGCGAAAGACTTTCTCAACCACTTTAATCTTCGTGAAACTTTTTAGGAGCTTTAAAGCGCCGCTACTTTATTGACGAACGATGCCATAGATTTTAAAATATCAATAGCGAGACTTTGATAGCAATTACGTAAAATCCATCCAAATTAATGAAATATTAAAAAATGTGAAATTTAATATTTTGCTACTGGGATATTTTGGGAAAATAGTCTGTCTGTGAAGAGGACGACGAAGTCGTCAATAGAACGACTGCGAATTTGATGGTATCCGTCCGCTGGCGATATTTCTGTCGGGGGAAAAAGGGTGAAATAAAAAAGTTTGATAAAATCGATATTATGCGAGGCTCGGCGTTGATTGAAAGGAAGAAATAGAGGAGTAATCACCGGAAGTACCGACGGTGCGTTCGGTACTGTCAGCGAGCCGGCAGAATAAAAAAAAATGGACAGGTTATTTCGTTGGAAGAGCCACAAGGTCCACGACGAGGTGAGTATATATGTATATGTATAGACCACGTGAACCCCATGGCATTATTTTATCGCGCGTGCTCACATTTGCATGCGATTATGCAAAGCGCATTTAGCCGCGTTGCGGCTCCCACGCGAATTCGGAAAGTCGGCTAACACTTCGCCCTAGCGACAGAGGATTAGTGCTATAGGCTCGGTACACTCTTGGTTCAGAGAGAAAGCTCTCACCGGACTAGTAGCCCCCAAAGCAAACCAGGAAGCTTCAGCAGGGTTGACAGAGTAAATTCTCTTCGAAAGGTCAAACGTTTTAGCAGAAGCCCTTACATTTTGCGATGTTGAAATATTTTTATCGTAATGAATTGAAATGCAATTTATTTCACAATATATATATATATATATATATGTAGCAGATTTGTAAGTAATAATGTCGCCCTCGATTTTTTATTTATTTATTCCCTGTATAGATTGATAAGGAGATTTATAAAAACCTATTACAAAACGTCACGAATGCGAAGTGACGCTATAGAAAATTTTACCCTTTTTCGACTTGATGAAATATTCAATAACATTGAATAAATAAACAGCCAATTCAAAAGTAACAGCTACAATTTTAGGTTGTTAATTGAGGTGTTAATTTTATTATTGAGTTTAAGTTCCATGGAATTATTAAGGTAGTCCTGTAGAATAGTGTCGAGTTCGCATAAGTTTTCGAAAAATGAGAGGGGATTGCAAACAATTATCGGTAATACAAAAATCTGAAATTGAATATGAAAATCGTTACAAAAAATTGTAATCTATTTTCATGGTGTTTTATAGCGATGAATTTTACAAAATGTATATTCCGCAGCGAACATACAGTAGACATTTTAACGTGTTCAATCAAAAAAGATTGATACCCGGTCGTAATTCCGGCAGCACTTACAAACATATGTATAATATAGCGACTCATGTGTGGTATCAATCCATCTTACTCGCAAAAACGGAAGAAAAAACATGTCGAAATACACCTCCACGCGGAAAACTCCCCGTGGCGCTGAGCTAATACCCGGTAAGAATCACTTCCTACCCTTATTCGCAGCTTATGTGGGGTGAGGAGGAAGCGCGTGCGGAGAAGAAGCAAGTTGGGGTGACTCTCGAGGTCCTGCAATTCGACTTCCCGCGACAATTCAAGGGAAATGATAGTCTTTTGTATTTTTATTCAGCAAACCATCAAAATTTACTGTCACCATGTTATCCCTGCAAGTATCTGTCAATTTTTGCGACGGCTATTCAAAGACAGGATGAAAATATCAGAAAATATTTTCTCGGATGATTCGGAGACCCTGAAACACCACTTTCGTGTCGCATCTTTCCCAAGGGACTGTTAACCGCAAAGTGAGTGAAAAATGATAAAAAATTGACGATTGCACCGAGAGCAAATTCAACTTTGAACTGAGTAGAGCTCCTCCAATGGTTCGGTACAAGTACCGCATAGAAAAGCTGCACGAGCTCCTATACTGTGTACTTTTGATGGGGAGATGATTTTTCCTTCTTCGGCCGAGTGGTGACCAAAGCGCTTGGGATATCCCTAAAAGATTGGAGAAAATGGGGCACAGATAATAAAGAAAATGACCGGGGAAGAATATTATTTGCGAACAAATGTTTCTCTATATTTCTCCGATCAGGTAACAATTTTGACATGAGGAAAGAAACTGCAAAAAGTAACAAAGTAGTAGGGAATATTATTATGCATCCCTGTTGATCGAGAATCTAAACTTGCATGTTGAACTTTTTATTTTGTAAGGGAAAAACTTATTAATAAAAATGTAATCAAATTTGTCGAAATAATCCTCCCTGCAAATATTTGTTTGCAAGCAAATTGAGGTGATTCTCGAGGTCCTGCATTGCAATTGGACGTCCCTCGATAAGTCAAGGGAAATGATAGTCTTTTGTATTTTTATTCAGCAAACCATCAAAATTTACTGTCACCATGTTATCCCTGCAAGTATCTGTCAATTTTTGCGACGGCTATTCAAAGACAGGATAAAAATATCAGAAAATATTTTCTCAGATGATTCGGAGACCCTGAAACACCCGTTTCGTGTCGCATCTTTCCCAAGGGACTGTTAACCGCAAAGGGAGTGAAAAATGATAAAAAATTGACGATTGCACCGAGAGCAAATTCAACTTTGAACTGAGTAGAGCTCCTCCAATGGTTCGGTACAAGTACCGCATAGAGAAGCTGCACTGCAAGTGAAAATTCTCTGCGGTTAACGAAAGGCTTTCCTGCAGATTAAAAAATGTCCCTCAAACGAATTTTATCTCCTCTGCTAGAGTTAAACATTGGCTTTTAACTCGAATTGCCGATGGTGAACAATGCACTTTGATGATAAATTTTAATAGCCGTTATCGAGTGCCATTCGTTGGCCATTTGCTAGCACGAATAACGCGTTCAAGTGGCAAAACCCTAGCATTAATTACAAATCCAGGAGCTCGATCTTCATCGTTATTAATGGAGTATGCATTTTCAATGAAAATTTATTGGGGAAAATCAATGCACTTTAGTGTAGGTTTCGCAGGAATTGCACCCGAGGGAGGTCAACTGTTGGTGACCCGTGAGTGCTTTGTGTGAATATTGCTATATTGTAGGGGTCGAAAGGATGGTATCAAAAATTCAGCCCTCGCTTACGTTCGCTGAGACGTTACAGCGGACGAAGGGATTGAGGGCGACTCTGACTATGACTAGGCGGAAACAATATACCGCAGGCAACCGGCCATTTCGTGGTTGGCCACGAGAAAAAAACGTCTGGATCAGAGTCGCTTACCCAGGATAAATTTATGGCAGTTATTCGTGGTCAGCTTCAGTGGATTATGCTTTCTAGAGAAAAAATTTTACGGGCGCTACGACAAAAACACGAAAAAAGGAGTGCATGAAATGAACCTTTCCCTTCTTCATTTCAGCTTATGGAATATTTTACTGAATTTCTATACAAATCGAAAAACGAGATCACATTCTCATTTGGAAATATGGTCCATTGATCCAGATAATTATCAGAATCTTGCCATCGATGATGATTTCAACCGGCGGTCTTCACATTTACCATCTTCAAACTTTCAGTGATCATCTAGTCAAACCCAATTAAGCATCCATTGATTCAATTTATCTAGGATATTCATCAACAGAAAGTACGAGTAAACAAAATGACATCATTTAATTCTTCCATCATTCATACCCATCTAAACAATTGTCTATCAATTTCGCTTATACCGGAATAGAAAGTATCAGGTCTCTAAAAAAATTGCCCGAATCTAATTTTTTCTTTCCCATTCTTTATTTTATCTCCATTCAGCTATCACGTGAACTGAAGACTTTTAGAATTCATTCCCTCAGAAATTTGATTACAAAAAATAGCCATTTATCTATATGACCGATTAAATCCTTCCTATCGTTGGTCTCCTTGTTCATCATCAAAACCTCAGAACCTATCATCAAACTCCCACTAAATCAATGTCTGGGCGGTTAATCAAGCTGCCATTGAGTTAGTTTACGCGACTCAGCTCTTATTTTCCTCAGTGGCTAACATAGGCACCATAGGACTCGGTCCACACGAGGTTCGCGTTACCAGGAAGAGTCAGCTTATCCGCTGTCGGATCTAATTGTTACGCCTGGTGAATCGCGATGTTACAGTTCTGCTGCTGTTGGTGTGGCCCACTGTTTGTTCCAGCTTGATGGTTCCCTGCTTCGTGTGCTCGTAGTTTTGCCTCCCACACGACCCGGAATTTGTTCTCCGATGCTTGGCAGCCAAGTGCGCATCGTTTACCTTCTATGCCAACCGAGCAAACGCCATATGTGAGATCCCACTTGCGAATTATACGTAGACTCGTGGATAAACGCATTAAAACTCGCACACCTTTGGACCACAACCGGAAGACGCGAGGCGTTACATGTTTGTCACGCAGCCACGACGCAGTCTTTGTCGTTTGGAAGGCGTAGGTATTACAGGTTTCCTTGAAGTAGAAGTAATCTCGTGGGTGGCCGACAGGCAACCGACGGAAACAGGCGAAGCGAACGTACCAATGCTTGTTGATGTTGTTGTTGTTTTTGTCACTGACTACGACTGCAAGAGACGCGCGACTCATGAATATTTCATGCAATGTGAATTAGAACCGAGAATGTGGATAACGATACCATTATGAATTCGGTTCTTCATCTCCATGTCGCTTCTCCGGTTTTTCTGTACTCGTGTGTCTTATCGAATTTACCGGAGCTTCAATTTCCAGGTGACTGACTAGTCGACAAATCCAATGTGTAGTTTGAAACGAGGATCTGCAATAATAGTTGCCAGGAATAATTTAAAGTCACTTGGAGGAACTGGAGATTTTTTTGGGGTTCAATGTCTCACATTGTTGTATCTCTATAACTTTCCAGGTAGAGCTTCTCACGGTTGAAGTTCAATACATAATATCACTACTTCAAATATGTCTTCGATACAATTTCTTGTCTGAATACCTTGCCAGGAATTGTTTGTCACGATCGAAGTCCAACATATAATGACACTACTTCAAATACGATTTCAATACAATTTTTTCACAATTGCATATTTTAATAGCTTGTCAGAAATCGCTCGTCACGAGTAAAGTCGAATAATGGCTCTACTTCAAATATCGTTTCAATACAATTTTTTACAATTTCGTGTCTTGTGAGTTTGTCACGAATCAAGAGAAATGCATAATGGCACTACTTCAAATATGACTTCATGACTTCAGTATAATTTCATAAGGCTCCAGAACTTTCCGAGAATTATTACGTCACGATTAAAGTTCAGTAAGATGTGGTACCGCTTTAAATATTGTTATAACCTAATTTCTTAAACTTCCTCCGCGTTTCAACGACTTGGATTCGTGGCAGACATTCTCGGTTATATCTACAAATTTCATTGCGATGTACATGAGCAAGAATATGGGAACTCGTTCGATAGACATTGTCGGGTTATGATGTGCCCTCGTTGTACGAAACTCATGGGTTATGAATCGCTTTTGCCATTGAGAGTCTATGCCTCGACATTATGTATATTAAAACAGGCTGAGTTACGACATTGTTCGGGATCATATAATGTACGTAGAGTGTACAATACTATAGGCAACCATCGCTGTACTATAAAGGCTTGTACGTACGATGGAAGGTACCGCACATATTATATTGATGGAAAGACTTTCAGCTCTAAACCATGGACCAGTTTGAATATTACCTCAGCATGGTCAACATTATAGCGCATAACGTGAAATACATATTTAAGGGTTCGACCGTTGCCCTAATAACGTAATGTAACGATGTCGCAGATGACCAATAATCAACACTAGTGCCATAATTACTCCTGAACTTGCTACTTTTACAGCTTTTCCTGTTGATTATTTATGTAATATTTGAAGAGTCAGAAAATTCAAATTGTTATTGAATTAACTGCTTGACGTAAAGTAATTTTGTTATTATTAAATTCTGGTAAAAATGTGTAGTCACTTAAGCAAATCCATTGATATGAAGATTTCGATATGAATGAAACAGTTAAATTAGTGAAGGTAATGAATTTCGTTCTATAACAGCAAATGGTTTGTCTTTTGATGACACTTTTGGATTAATTTCAGCATCTAAATGTGTACCTATTAAGGAAAATAAGACGACGTTTGTGGCAGACGCTGTTTTCTTTACATGGTTATTTTATAACATATTCAAAGACCATGAATTACGCAACTTTTCATTTTTCGTTTTTATAAATATCCTTTTAGAAACCACAAAAGTCTGCACATCAAAATCGGAGACAGGTGCAAAAAGGGCGGCGTTCAATGATACCGTGTGTTTAGAGTAGCTTAACTTTGAAAACAAACCACATAATGTAAGAAATCTGCGCTTTTGGGTAACAACAGGCCAACATCTTCTCTTAACCTCAACTCTAAGTCTGCTAAGTCCCATGAGTACACGTACCCTTAGCGTGTGCTCGGTACTCGACGAGGTACGAGGCAGTTGCACGCAGAGCTAACTCGTTCTGCAACATCTATAATGTACGTATGTACAAGTATGTGTATCTAAGGGCATAGCCTCAGTGTTTGTAAAGGTCCCATCGTACTACGCATGTGGCCCTGTACAAGCAGAGTCAGCGCGGTCATAGTATAGGCACAAATATAGTACCATAACGTACAACGTGGAGATCCGTGCGTTCGTGGCGTGGTCACGGATTACAGGGAGATCCTTATTGACTTCCGGCCGAGTACCCAAGTACACACTTCGCTAAGTACTTTACCCGTATAAAGCCTAGTGCACCACACGCCGATAGCTTCACCATTGCGGTGTCGTCGATGTAGACTATACACTCTATATCGTCTATTTACAGCGATATTCTCTCGCTCTCACTCACTTATGTACACATTACGTATTGCAACACTGCGACAGACATATACTTATATATATGGATGGGAGGCTCTGTGCTCAACTATTACAGCCAGCCACACGTCGTACACACTTATCGGTTCCTCTCACTCTGCTGGACTATGTGTGAACGCCGATGCCGATCCTCGCATGGCGAGCCATGCACGCTCTGTGTATATACAAGAGCTGCTGCTGCCGTCGCGACGACGACGACGGGGTCATCGCATATGCGACACCGTCTCGGGATCGACCGTGTGAACGAGCTTTACGCTGCGACACGTAGCTTCTGCTGAAGGGCTTCCGTCGAGGATCGCGTGGGGAAATGGATCTTGAGATCCAAAAGATTACGAATTACACTTATGGGATGGCAATCGGGAATTATATTTTTCGGTTAAATGGATTCGAACTCAATGATGTTGGAAAAAAATTGTAACGGTAGTTTTTTGTCATTGAACTGAAAATTATGGAAAAGTTGGTGGCGAGTTCGTTGGTTATTGAGAAAAAAAAGAGATTTTAGTCATAATTTTCTATCATTGAAGAATGTGTTAATGTGTTTTCATGATTTCGATGTGTAGCTGAGATTTATTTCGTCGACAACTTTTGACTGGTTATAATTATGGAATTTTTTTTCGTGGACGTTGTAATAAATGATGATTAAAACCTAAAGAAATTGAATTGGAATTGAAACTGACTTTCTTGTGGGACTTTGGAGAAAATTATTGGAAAATGTCGGAAAAAAATTGCCTTCATTTGAAAGCTTCTTTAATCGGAAATCTCTCGCTGCGTACGAAAATCATGAATTTTCTTTTGATAACACAAAAATTTCGTCGAAAAAAAAATCTTGAGCGATGGATTTTTTTGTTATTTCCCTGAAATTGTTAAGTTACCGATGACCTAATTTCAAATTCAGACAAAAAAAAACGTCGCGTGCAAACTAAAAAAAATAATCAGTTCATCCATTTTTAATTTTCTGTGGATGCACTTATACAATATAAAAACGAAGAGTATAAGGTACGGTCAGCTTATCATCATTTAGGCTGTTGAAACTATTACTTTTTAATGGTTTCGTGGAATCCCTTGTGTCACGAAGATCTGGGTTACGGTCGTTGCAGAGAAATATGGCCTATTGAGGATAAAACAATTATATCATAATTAGTTGCTGAGTTACAACGCGCCAGACAAATAAACGATATTCCCTGCAGAATCGATCCGATGACAGAGTGTATTTATGTCCGCATACACATCACAATCTCACCTACATATTAGGACACGATAACACGCTCAGCAGTTTGCAAACTCTTGGCTCGCTTGATTGACCGCTCAGCCGTACTACGAGCTCTGAACGAGATTTGTCTGGACGTACAGAGCGATGGCAGCTCCCATTATTTACGGCTAATAGGGCTCAAAACGTGGAAGCCCTTCGAGGCCCCGACAAATACGTAGTTATCGACGTGTGCCTCAAAATGATTTGTGTTGAAAGAATCGATTGGAAACTTTCACACTTCGATGAAAAAACAAAAAAATTCCTCCCCGTCCGATAACTAAATCATAATCCGCTTTACTGCGATTTTAATCCAGTGGAAAATTCCAATTTTCTAATTTTTTTAATTCGAAAAGTAAAAAAAAAAAAAATTGAAATTTTTATTTCGTACTGAAATACATATTTCGCGAATTTATTCCATAAATCATCGTCTCGTGATTTAAAATAATCTTTGCCGACCGAACCAATTGAAAACTTTCCCACTTCAATATTCAACAATGCAGAAAACGGAAAAAAATTATTTCCATTTCGCAATCGTAATTAAAGCGGAATTTGAAATTTTCGAAACGTTGGAGAAGCTTTAGATGGAAAGTTTGAGAGCTGGAAAAAGTTTTAGGTCAATCGATAAGGTTTTACCCTGATTTGGACCGAGCCCATAAATTGCAAAGTCTGTAGGTATATATACCTATATATATACGTGGAAAAAGTGCCCGAAACCCCAATTCGAATCGTTCGACTTGTTGGAAACTCTTAGCGTTTCAACGCGTCTCGTATAACGAGGGATTTCTCGTGAACCGCAAGCAAGGAAAGAGCCACGCGAACCGAGACAGGGTTTT
Source organism: Tromatobia lineatoria (assembly GCA_949699805.1). Lineage (NCBI taxonomy): Eukaryota > Metazoa > Arthropoda > Insecta > Hymenoptera > Ichneumonidae > Tromatobia > Tromatobia lineatoria. Next base: position 1,885,384 of record OX453052.1, read on the forward strand.
CCGAGCGCGGCTCGATGTAATTGGAATAAGCCGGGGTATCTTGCCGAGTTCCGGCGTGAGATGCCGGGAAATCGACTTCGGAAAATACGTCGGAACGTTGCGCAGCGAAAGAGAGGAAGAAAATAGAGGTTGAGCAGAGCTATGTACCAAGTGGAGCTCTCGTCTTGTCGCGGAAATTGGCTGCTGAGCGAGGATCTATGCGAGCACCAGCTCCGGAGAAGCAAATCGCATTTTCCCGTTGCAGAAAGAGGATTGGCTTTTTGTAAAGGATTCGACAGAACGGATCCCGGAAGCTTGCGTACAGGACGGAAAAATCCTAGGTGTCTGAATGACGAGTGCAAATATGGACAGAGCTCATCCAAAAGCTTATTAAAATATTCATAATCCAAAAAAAAAAATAATGAAATTTTGTGTAATCTCGTTCAGAGTCAAAGGGATGAATTTTTAACGAATTGTTAACATTTCTGTTGCAGGGTCTGGACAATGTGAGCTCAGCCACCCTAAGGCCTTTCAATTCGGACATCAACACACCGAGAATCGACAGCTATAGGTTCTCCATGGCTAATCTAGAGGGTAAGTCCAATCTGATGCTAAGAATAAGTTGTTCAGTTTGTATTCTCACTTCCTTTTATTACACGATATACATAAAACGGCTATGGTTAAGTTTTTTTGGAAATCAATACAAAGAAAAAAAATTGCAGCTTCAAGGCAGTCAAAAAATTGCGAATTTTGAAATAGGCCAATTTCCTAGAATTTCTATCGGATAGCGTTATAAAATATTCTGCTTCAAACGTGATGATTGACGCAAATTATGATGCAGATAATAATTTAGAAAAAAAAGGGTCTGAAAACTGATATAAAGTCTAAATTTATCTACGAGATGCGATGGTAACTTTGTCGATTTACCAATATCCAAATCCGCCCTTGAATCTGATCAACTTTTACCTTTTTTTACGTAAGTAACAACAAAGTACCGTATTTCGTTCCCTTGCAATTACCTCCGTCAAATTTAGTGTGTTCCGTCACCGAATTCGCGGTGACACGAAAAACCAACATCAGCCCTTGACTAATGCATACTCATGACATGAGGAACGAAAAGCCACTCTTAAGGTTTCATCCCCCTTGCGCCCACGACATACTGATTCGAGACCATAGAGGAAGATACATTTCCCTCATTTCGTACACCAGTCAACGGCCCGGAAGAAGGGGGCGTTCACCAACTTTGACCGATTTCCGCGGATCACTCAGGCTTTTTTTCTCTTCTTTTTTGCTCTCCCTTTTAGGTTTCGCTCCAATACCTAAAAAACAGTCCGGCTATCAAAGGTTTCATCCCGAAAGGCTGCGATGATACTTTGTCGGCAAGGAAGAAAAAGTAAAGTTTTCCGGATTTCATTCTGGCAAAGCGATTTCGGACGGGTCGAGAGAATAAAAGTTTTTGCCTTCACTTATCTTCCATCTCTGTTAAGATTTATTAGATTTTCTCCTTGTGCTGGGTGCAAATGTTTTTAACACTTCGTAAAAAATCGATACTACTCTTATTCACGGTTAGAATACAGGGTCTTTGATTATACAATTATATACAGTATATCACATGAGATAACAGCATAACGCAGTGTATCACCGCTTAGCACTGCTTAACACCGCTTAGCAACGCTCAGCACCGCTCGGCACCGTTCAGCACCGCTCAGCACCGCTTAGCACCGCCCAGCACCGCTCAGCACCGCTCAGCACCGCTCAGCACCGCTTAGCACCGCCCAGCACCGCTCAGCACCGCTCAGCACCGCTCGGCACCGCTCAGCACCGCTCGGCACCGCTCAGCACCGCTCAGCACCGCTCGGCACCGCTCAGCACCGCTCGGCACCGCTCAGCACCGCTCAGCACCGCTCAGCACCGCTCGGCACCGCTCAGCACCGCGTAGCACAAAAAAAATTGCATGAACTTGAGAAATTACTCAACCAGAAAATCTCTCTTTTCTTTTTACCTGTATCAACTAACATCATTGCTGATATTCTGATAATAACGTATGTCGGAAGAACCTTCACACCGCTTAGTTAGCCAATATGGCAACTGTTCTGATATTCCCATCTGCAGAACCACATGTATGGAGTAAATACATAGCTAAAAGATAGTTATATAGCTGGCGGTGGTTCGAAACTTGCAGAGCAAAGCATAGCGCGTCTATATCCTGAGATTGGCTGTAGGGTACAAAGCGAGAACGAGAGGCGATTGTGCGCTGGCGCTTCTTATCTGGCATCGTCGAACTAAGTTGCCCGGCAAGACCTCTCTACTCGTCGCGGAAGAATGCCTCTCGTGGCTTTCACGTCGTATCAGTGAATTTATGCTCGCGAGCTCCAACAACGAAGACAACGAGAAATCCGTCGATATTAATCTATTGCCATGTGTGGCAAAAGCACATTCGGAATATTCCCTTTGCCCTCGAGAGGCCGTTTCGCACTTTGTATACCTGCGTTTACCGATCTCATGCATCCCATTTAATCTATCTTGCGGCGTTTTGCTTTCTTCTCTCCCTCGCACGATTCGAACTCCCGATTTGTTCCGCTCGACCTGGCCTCGTTTGTTTCCGCAAATATTCAACACAACAATCTCCGCGTAGATTGTACCCTTCCAAAATACTCCTACTTGACACCTTAAGTTTTCAAAGCGTGGGGAAAGTTACCTTTATCAAAGATCTGAACTTTAGCATAAGAAGCCAGACAAAAATCTCTGTAATTTTGAACGCAACGTAACTTTGAACTTTTCTTGCTGGTGTTGTTTTCTTCGTCACCAAAAAAACAACCGCTTTGTATGCAGCCTGCAAACTGTGTAGTTCTGTTCCGCACTTTTGTCATTTGATAATGCGATAAATTTCGTACTTTCAACTTTTGCTAAATGGCCACCGTATGACATTACGACTTTCCTAAACGTGAGGAAAGTTTGCGAAGATCTACAGAGTCGCTGCTCGATGTGCAGTTGGTGGATTGTCTTCGTGCAGCAGAAGACTATGGTCCTACTTATCGTCTTACTTCCTCTCGGCGCATCTTCGCGCTTTCGCATTTATCGGCGGCGAGGGCGTCGTCTTCTCGCGAGAGATCGAACTCTCACGATAAATCTTCAGAAACGACATAGTGAGAGGAGAGGAAAAGGCATTCTTTCAGGGTGTTCTCTCTTCGCATTGACGGCACTTCCATAGCTTGTGGTAGCGGCACGAATCGACGTGGGAAGCGTCGAGAATTCTCGGCCAAATGCTCGCGGGCTTTATTTGCAACGGACTTGAAGTTCCCGCCACATCAGCATCATATGATTGTATGCACAATGGTTACAGCAGATAATATCTTCAACCAATGCCTTTTCTGTTCTATTTAGAAATCTCGTCTTTCTCGAACGCTTTTGTCTGCAATCGCCGTAATGATGTTTTACGAGATTTAAGAAACTATCCAATATTATCGGTATTTAGAGATTTACTATTAGAAATATGAACAAGGCGATAAATGCTTTTGTCATTGCTTTTCACGTTTTTTGCTACTGCACCTTGTTTTTTCAATTCAGTGCTCAAATAGGACCTAATAAAGATAACTCATAAAACTTTGAAGTTGAGGCATTTTATAATTGGAATGTACTTGATTATTTTTCCCATTAAAATTTCGACCAATATAATTGCACCATTCGACATCACGTGGTACAACCCACACGGAATTATACTGATAATTTTTTCATAATTTTGTCTGTTGCCATATGTACAAAACAAAATATCATTCAGCCGCGTTAACCATCTGTCAAACGGATAGATTGAATTCAATTGTGACAGTCAATGGATTTTATCAAACGTAAACCGTAATTTTCGTCTCATGGTGCAATTCCATTGGTCGCAATTTGGATGGGAAAAATAATCCCCCGAATACCACTCGAAATTAATCTGATATTTCGAAGCTCTTTTGGTATTCCAAATAAAAATTTATTATAATGTATAGTAGTAGATAATAATAATAAAAACACAAAATTTTTTGAAGCTCATAACATCAGCAGTGTGTGATTGTATGTACAATTCTTACATCAGATAATACCGCTGATCGATGCCTTTCCTGTTCTGACAAACATTCTTGGGTTCCTTGAGTTTTACTGTTTGTCTTCACTGTAATGATTTAGACACTTACTATTAGAAATAAGACAGAGGAGGTAAATGCTTTTGCCATTAATTTTTATGGTGGATGTTTACACCTTAAAATTTAGTGCTCAGATATAACCTAATAAAATTGGGTCGTAATGTACGGTTATTACATCGTTGTTTGTCCTCGCGAGTTTCATTCGCAACGGTATGAAGTTTCTCCTAGAAATTGTCGTTTTTATGAAACGTTTCTATCTGCCATCGCCGTTATGATGTTTCACGACATTTGAAGCTATTTAGAAATTTACGATTTGGTATAAAGTGAGGGAGATAAGTGCTTCTATCATTATCTTTCACGTTGGGCGTTAGCACCTGTAATTTATTACTCTGATAGGATCCAATAAAGTTGCGTCGTAATGTATCGTTTTAGTGATAGCGCTTTCAGAAATGTTGCCTCAACATTTCCTATCAAAAGTAGCAAAAAGTTCGAGATTGGTTGGCCATTTCTTGCTACAGTTGGGAAATACCTTATTTCAAATGTCATGGTCTATTAAATCCGGCGGTAGTAATATATTATTACCAACAAGTTTTTCAGATTTTAATGAACCTTAAAGACTCGCATTACGAAAGAAGATCATTAATTTGCGCACGTATTAGTACAAATTTAATACCATTTTATTTGATTGTTAAGTCAGAAACGATGACAAGGACAAATTTTCATTTTAATTGAATAATAAATTTGATGGTATTTAACCAAAAAAACTCTAAGATCAATTTTTTGACGAAACTTCGAGTGATTACACTTCTTGCAAATTAATGGAATTCCCACAATCAAAATTAATATTCCAGGTGCAAAATCAATGTTAAGATATACCGAACACATTCTAAAATTTCGCCATAAATTTAATACCACCTTCAATTAACATCATCAGTATTGTGTAATAAATCTAATACAACAAACTATCATAGAAACGTCGAGTACCAGAGCAGATACAAATCTCCAAACATCCTTAACAACATTAGTCCCCAGTAAATTCATCACCGTAAGCAGTAAAAGCATAGAAATGTAGGTCATTCAGAAACAGGAAGCCGCATATTTAACGGTACGATGAATGATGGTCTAGAAAAGCCCATAATTTTTCCTGGTCCTTCGATCATGGTATCGTCCACGCTGGACACATAATACGGCGCCTGAAGCCCTGAAGAGGCAACGCAGGCCAAGACGATGACGTTTCTCGGAGATTGGACGAGTAGTCGAGGAAAAACTTGGCGACGTCGGTTCCGAGTGACGTATTCCATTACAACGAGCAATCCGTTGGTTCACGGGCGTCGCGATGCGTGTCGAGTGCGTTACACGCAAGAGAGAGAGATTTAATCAATCATCGCTCGTGCGTTGGTATGTTTCTCGTGAAATACTGACTTGACTCGCTCGGCGCGTGGATATACAGCATGAGAAGGCATCTCTGTACTGAAGGAACTCGTGTAGTGTAGGCAACGACTATGCAGCAGGTACGATGTACCAGAGGCTGAAGAATCGCGGTGCAAGAGCTCTCGAGGAAGTCAAGTGCCGCCGGCGGGCATTCCTCAGATAAGCACCGTGAATTCCCGCCGCTTATTACGAGTTATTATAACTTCTATAAACCAAGAGAGCCACTAACGTTGGTATCTGTCCGAGGTGACTTCAGTCAGCCATAACCACTTTCGCTATTTTATTCGTGGTAATCTCTATGAATTATTATTCTTCAGGGTTGAATTAGAGCAGTTTCATTGTTCCGGAAAAAAGATTTATAAGATTTTAATAAAATTTAGACGATATAAATACATTTTTTCTATTGTAGCGAGATTTTAATAATCTATTCATTTATGTAAAATCTATTTCGTAAATAATAATTTATGAAAAAGTTAGTTTTTTTTTTAAATGGTATTTGTTTTTATTTTAATACGTATTTCCTGCGCGCAATAGGCGTTTTTGATAAAAATATCACAAATATTTAATTTGGAGCTGTATTCAATTTAAGTAGTGAGCTTGGGTATAGTTTATTTTGTATTTAAATAAATTGGCTTGAATTGTTACAATTGAAATCATTTACTTGTAGTGAGTAACGTTTATAGCTAGAATCCAATAAGTATTATTTATTTTGCCTTAAATTAAAATGTTAAAAAAAAATGAACAGAATTCGGTTATGCTATTCTAGTTGGAACTAATAAATGATGTCGTTAGGTGTAGTTATCACGTCTAATTGAATAGGAATTCTTTATCACAAGACGTTTTCTGTCCTCTGTGATTCTTTTAACGACTTGGTTTATTTTAACTGTGAAAGTAAAAAACGAATATATAAATTATTGAATTGTGGGGTTCAAATGAAAGTTATCAAAAAATGAATTCCCGCCGCTATTCCATTCATGGGATCCCGTATAAATTCCAATTCTCCACGTTTAAATTAGAGTAGGACCATTGTTTTAGTTATTGCGTTCAATTAAACGGGAAAGCTTTATCACATAAATTTTTCTGCTCTTTATGCATTGATGGAAGGTGATTTTGCGCTTAGTGGGGAATACAATTTAAGCCCTCAATTAATAAACAAATTGCTTTCAGTCGTGGAGGTTAAAATTAAAATCTGTCAAAAAGTAAATTCCCGTCCTTCACTTTTCAATTAGAGCTGTTTCATTATTTCGGTTATTGCGTCCAGCTAAACGGGAATTTTTAGCTTTCTGTGCTTTGTTTTACAGCCATTTTGCGGTTAGTGAGGCAAACATTGTTAACTATAAAAGCCAATAATAAATTTGTTATAACCCTGAAGATAAAAACAAGCTGATTCCAATGTTCTAGAAGTAAAGTCGAGTAAAAAGTGAATTTTTTATAATACTTATTTGCTATGATTGATATACCAGCATTTTTGTATAAGATTGTGAAAATAACCATAACCATTAAGGTTGCAACAAAATTTAAAAAAAAATTCTAACATGTCTATAAATCATTTTTCAGGCGCTTAGATATATTGGGCAGACGAAAGGTTCAGTCATGAAGAATAACTATGTTCGATAGTAAACTACTTGCAGATAGTAAAACGCGTCGTAACTTTTTGCACTGCAGGTGCACATTTTTGTGTCTTAACGTAATAAATTTCAATTGGATCATTCGTCACGACGATAAGAGTCCATGCAAACGTTAATACATTCCCTTATTGAGTCCTTTCGGGGTTTATCTACGTACGAAAGTACGAAATAGACGTAAAGGGAGGGTTAATAGATTGAATCTTCAAGAACTCTTAGGATTTAGATATTCTGAGGATCGTGTATACATACACTCACCGAGTGTATGTATGTATGTATTATAACCCTGAAGATAAAAACAAGCTGATTCCAATGTTCTAGAAGTAAAGTCGAGTAAAAAGTGAATTTTTTATAATACTTATTTGCTATGATTGATATACCAGCATTTTTGTATAAGATTGTGAAAATAACCATAACCATTAAGGTTGCAACAAAATTAAAAAAAACTCTAACACGTCTATAAATCATTTTTCAGGCGCTTAGATATATTGGGCAGACAAAAGGTTCAGTCATGAAGAATAACTATGTTCGATAGTAAACTACTTGCAGATAGTAAAACGCGTCGTAACTTTTTGCACTGCAGGTGCACATTTTTGTGCCTTAACGTAATAAATTTCAATTGGATCACTCGTCACGACGATAAGAGTCCATGCAAACGTTAATACATTCCCTTATTGAGTCCTTTCGGGGTTTATCTACGTACGAAAGTACGAAATAGACGTAAAGGGAGGGTTAATAGATTGAATCTTCAAGAACTCTTAGGATTTAGATATTCTGAGGATCGTGTATACATACACTCACCGAGTGTATGTATGTATGTATGTATTATAACCCTGAAGATAAAAACAAGCTGATTCCAATGTTCTAGAAGTAAAGTCGAGTAAAAAGTGAATTTTTTATAATACTTATTTGCCATGATTGATATACCAGCATTTTTGCATAAGATTGTGAAAATAACCATAACCATTAAGGTTGCAACAAAATTTAAAAAAACTCTAACACGTCTATAAATCATTTTTCAGGCGCTTAGATATATTGGGCAGACAAAAGGTTCAGTCATGAAGAATAACTATGTTCGATAGTAAACTACTTGCAGATAGTAAAACGCGTCGTAAGTTTTCGCTCTGCAGGTGCACATTTTTGGCCTTAACGTAATAAATTTCAATTGGATCATTCGTCACGACGATAAGAGTCCATGCAAACGTTAATACATTCCCTTATTGAGTCCTTTCGGGGTTTATCTACGTACGAAAGTACGAAATAGACGTAAAGGGAGGGTTAATAGATTGAATCGTCAAGAACTCTTAGGATTTAGACATTCTGAGGATCGTGTATACATACACTCACCGAGTCTAATGCAGTATCATCCTATCCCGAGTCCTGTAGGACTATATCGTCATTTGATGCCTGCTTTCACCTCTCTTCGTCCCAGCCGAGGTTTTACGAGTAATCAGAGATCCTTTTTACGAGCATTTTTACGAGCACGAAGGGAGAGAGTAGCACTGTCCTTTTCTCCTCTTCGAGGCGATAGAGCGATGAAGGGACGAAGATTTCTTGCGTTGTTCGCCTTCCTCTTCATCATCTGAGAAATAAACATGTTCCACTTTTTCGCAAACCTCAGCAAGCAAAAGTATTAAAATAAAATTATCGCTGGTTGCCTCGCGTTTTTGTTCCATAATTTATGAATTTATGGCAACTGCATTTGCGTTGTTAACGTCGTTGACACTTTTTTTTTTATCATTCTGATAATCTCGCATAACGACGAGTCGCACGAAACGGGAATCTCTTCGGGTGACGCTTGACTCGAGAAATACGATCACAGAATTTCACGGCGTATTATTATTTTACGTTGCACACGAGCTGCAATTTATGTGCATAATATTTCACTCATACTTAACATTCAGTTTTAACGGTCATTCAATAATGTTTATTCGTTTTTAGTAATTGAGTTGACGATGAACACTTGCATGAATTAAAAATGTGTGAAAACGGAATTTAAAAAATATATTTTTCGAACTGTCATGCAGAAATGCATTTTTTAATTGGAATTCGGTATTTGCTTGATTTTCACAGAAATTTTTTAACGGAATTGTAAAATATTTTTTTGAGAATAGACGTTATTAAGAATAGTTACTGAGATTAGAGAAATAACGATGAACACTTGCATGAATTAAAAAAGTGTGAAAACGGAGTATAAAAAATCCATTTTTCGAACTGTCATGCAGAAATGCATTTTTTACTTGGAATTCGGTATTTGCTTGATTTTGACAGAAATTTTTGAACGAAATTCAAAAATATGTTTTTGAGAATAGGGTAAAAAATAAATAGGGGTTGTTTTTTAAATATTAATAATTGCATAAAATACTAAACAACTATTTGAATAAATGGAATACATGTAAATCTACTTTATATTCAACATTTTTTATTACAAATTGATTGCCGTTCAAGAAACCAATTTATGATTGTTTTTCTCGAATGTTTTTCCGTATGATTAACGAATTAGGAAAAAATTACATAGCAGCGCCTTGACTTAGGTGCCAGAAGGCGAACACGATGCGAATTTTCCTGGAACATTGCCCGCGACGAGTCAGCAGAGCAACGACATACTACCCAACGGTACACACTAAATGTACTAGTGGGTAGTGAGTATAATATATTTGGAAACTTTGCAGCATCATGGCGCACCAAAGTTCATTGAACTGCGATATGTCGAATGGGCGCCTCGATTAGTTTGCCTAAATTGTAGAAGATTCCAACTTTTTTCGACCGGAAATGAAAAAAAATTGTTTTTATTTTAGTGCACCTCAAAAAATATTCTATTCAATGCATCGGAAGCGAAGCGTGACGTTATTGCTCTCACGCTTAACGCTCCGTTCAGCACGCGCCCTATATTAAAAAATTAATTGCATTAGTGAGTAGTTAATATAACACATTTGGAAACTATACAGCAGCACGACCCAGAAAAAGTCGTTGAACTGCGACGTGTCACATGGGCGCCTCAATTACTTTCACAAAATATCAAAGACTCAATTTTTTTTCGACCGGAAATGAAAAAAAAGTTTTTTTTAAAGCATCTTAAAAAATATTTTATTCAATGCATCGGAATCGAAGCGTGACATTATTACTCGCACGCTTGACGCTACCTTCAATACGCGACTTATATTTAAAAACTACATGTATTGGTAGATAGTCAATATTTGGAAACTTTGCAGCATGATCTAGTAACAATTTTCAATTTTTTTCGATTTGACACGAATTTTTTTTTTTATTGTCAACAAAAAGATATTTTTTTTTCACGATCACAAAAAAAAATATTTTTTTTTCACGATGACAAAAAAAATATTTTTTTTTCACGATCACAAATAAAATATTTTTGCCACGATCACAAAAAAAATATTTTTTTCCACGATCACAAAAAAATCATTTTTTGTTCCACAGTCACAAAAAAATGTTTTTTTTTTCACAGTCACAAAAAAATGTTTTTTTTTCACAGTCACAAAAAAAGTATTTTTAAAAAAATTGGCCTTCAAAAATGTTCTTTTTTTAAAAACACCTTAAAAAATATTCTATTAATCGCATCAGAAACGAAGCGTGACATTAGTGCTCGCACGCTTCACGCTACGTTCAACACGCGACCTATACCTATATTGTATAGGAACGGTCGTTTGGTTCTTCGTGGTTCTGGGGGCCAGACTGCGTTCACAGACCGCATCGGTAGCCGCTACACAACCGGAAGAGCTCGCGGAGAAAAATCGGTGGCATAAAAGCGAACGACAACTGATATCTTGCTGCATTGCTCCATAGAAATGTATATATATATATGTTTGTAACGCGTGCACGCGTACACGCGTGGCAGGACACTGTGAAAAGCGAGTAGTTTACGCTCGGCCACCCACGTCGCTGTAAATTCAATCTTCAGTGTCCTTTGATACTATAGGTACACACGAAAGCGCAGCTGGATACCAGCGAGCATACAAATCGAACCGATTAATATCAATGAAAAGTTACGTCGAATAGGCGAGACAGTTTCGCGCTATAGGAGAGTTTGTCTCTTGTTCCTAAAACGCTCCACTGCCTTTCGGTTCCTCAATGGAGAATGTACAATTGTTCGGTCGAACAATATAAACTATAAATGAGAATTCGTAATATTAATGTGTCGCAAATGTACAAATTAATATCTGCAACGTAATAATGAATATCACTCAAGACGTTGGGAAGATATAATATCTTTTATAAGAAAAATATAGTCTATTTTGTGCCAGCACAGATGAAATCCTATATTCGTAAGAAGTTCTGACGACTATTCAATAGTATTTTTGATTACGTTCAGTAAATTTCAGATTTCAATTGTTTTTCGATTTGGCACAAAATTTTTTTTTTTTTTGTAGACTAAAAAATACTTGATACTTTTTTTGATACTTAATACCATTTAATACTGTTTCTAATACTCAAATCTCGAAAAAAAAGTATTAAATTGAGTACTAAAAAGTCTAATACGCGAGACTCTTAATACTTTTTTTAAAAATACTTTTTAAATCCTTTTAAATACTCTTTTAATGCTTTTTTTGCGCGGGTTTGCACCACAGGTGCACATTTTTGTGCCTCACCGTGATAAATTTCAATTGGATCATTCGTCAAGACGAAGAATCCATGCACGATACATTCCCTTATCGAGTCTTTTCATGGTTTATCTGCAAAGAAACGAATTAACCTTTTTATATCCATCAGTTATATGTTCAAAACCTGTCACTAGCAATCCCGTCACGTGACAAACGTGTTCGTGACGTTTTTGCACTGGTTTATATAGAAGCGAACAAGTTGCGCCCGCGCGTTGCTCGATTAGTCGACCATTCACCCCTCAGGCGTTAAATAGCCGAGCGGGTGATTCGTAGTCGTGCATTGTCAGGTATAGAGGTGCGACCTAACTATTAGGTACTTGGTAGTAGTGGCTGATTTCGCTTGGACGTGAGGTATTTCAGCCTTCGGAAGGTTCTGCGAGGCATGATGTGCACCGATGCAGCACCGTTAAAGCCAAGTCTTAGATGTTCTCGTGCCTAATACCGAAGACAAGAGGGCCTCGTGCTTTCAAGGGTCTGTACACGTACCTCGGCATCACGCTCGACTTGTGCTTGTTATACGTACTCAAGCCGGCTCTTGTATCGCTTGCAAAGCCACTCTCATCGTGTGGTCGTGGTTGAAGGCAAACCTGACACCGATACGTACGTGATTGCAAAGATGAACACGTAGGTAGATCGACTAGAGGTAAGTAGTAAAGAATTGAAACATTGGGAAGTCCGTTCCGGTACATATAACTCGAAGAACAATACCTTACGTCGATTAAACTAATATTCAAGAATATCCTGTTATCATCTCATGGTGAATGTGAAAACTTGTGCTTACACTGTGTGGAGTCTATGACCAGGGAGAGTTTTTTTGTTGCTGAAGGCAACTTCTCGCCTGGCTGGCTACGAAACCTTTTTCACTCACGGCCCTTTTATGCTACCATCAGCATCAGTGCCAGTTGGGAAGCTGCGGAACTGGCAAAGCCGCAGCTGGCTTTTTATAGAGGCGTAAAGGAGGCTACAAATTTTCCTCCAACCTAGAGGAAATGTCGACAAATTGTTCGGGATGATGAACAAAAGGAAAAGTCAGTTCACAATTACTTCTGGGATGGAACCTGCGGCTGGAAACGAAGTATAAATGATAATGATAGCACTTAAGTCAGGGTTTTGTTAGTGTGAGTATTATTTCGACTAATTCTTCGGACGTTTTTAAAGATCTGTTGGCCATTCCGTTTGATTTGTTTTTTCTTCCAATGTCAGGATCGGTACCAAAAAAATACAGAACTGGCGAAGCCGTAGTTATTTTTTATAGGCGTAGACGAGGCTTGCTTTTTTTTGTTATTGAACCATTGAGGTTGATGAAGAAAAGCAAGGACACGGCCGTTTTAATTTCAAACCTGCGACAGAAGAGTTACCTCAAATATGATGATGATTGTTAAGATTGCAAGACAAATGGTTCGGGATGATGGACAAAAGGAGTCAAAAGTGTCAGTCCACATTTAGTTGTCTGATTGAACCTGCGGCTAAACGATAATGATAGGACTTAAGTCAGAGTTGTTAGTATTTCAACTAATTCTTCGGACATTTTTATGGCTCCTTTGAGCATTCACATCTGATTCGTTTTTTTTCTCCAACGATCAGCATCACTGCCAAGAAAATACGGAACTGGCGCAGTTATTTTTTTTTATAGGCGTAAACGAGACTTTCACTCTTTTATTAAACAATTTAGGTTGATGAACAAAAGCGAAAATACGACTGTTTCAATTTCAAACCTGCGACAGTAGATTTACCTTAAATATGATGATGATTATTGAGATAACCCTTTTTATAATAAATTCCTCCAACATTCTTCATGGTTTATTACTGAATTCATATCTTATTTACTTTTTCAGCAGGTGATGGAGAACTTTCACTCTCTTCATCTATTATTCCTCGTACTTCTCCAGAGTCCAATTCCGCTGCTATCGTGTTTGTCTTTACACACACGCGATTCCTCGTTTTCCGCTCTTGTGGCTCTAAAACTAGCCACGAGCTTGCAAGCAATTTTGAAAGCTTCGTCGTCCGCATCCATTTCACTCTGTCTTTCCGACCGCTGATTTATTATGCCCTTTGACAAATTGTTTCTTCTCGTCTAGAAACCCTGTGGATGAACAGACAGGTGTACTGTGCGAAGTAAATTGAGGTACAGAGAATTGCTGAGACAAGCTCTCGTGGGAGTTGCAAGCTCGTCAATCTTGAGCTGAAAAATGACTGGATATATAAAGGAACACGATTTATTGTGATACACAACTCCGAATGCATCTTCTGCAACACTAATGAAGCTGCTTTATTCAACTTGCTATTGTACACTGAGTGAAAAATCTGCTTCGCCTTAATTATAAAAAGTACATTTTTGGAAATTGTGAAAATTTATTATGAGTTGTCACTAATATTTCATAGTTAGAATAATAAAAGACAAAAAAATGACTTTAATAACGTTCGAGTTAATCTAACTAATCAGGTGCCATTATTGATAAATAAACGCTGATTAGGGCAACCAATTTGTTAAATACACTGTACAACAAATTGCTTGAAACATTTGAGGGTACGTAACATTTGAACAAAAGACAAAATATCTACGCCATAATATCTGATGACACAAAATTCCAACACGACAACATATAAACGTCAAAATAATTGGAAACAACACATTAATTACGATGTGTAACTATTGCAGATTTCACGGGAACATATATATATAATTGCGATTTCCAATAGGCTGAAACCAAACGGAAATATATCAGTACGATTGATCGTAAACATTAGAATAAGCCCAATTTTCATACATCATTTCCAATTTTTTCTTGAAGAAAAATATAAAAAATCACACACACGGAAAAACTAAGAAAAAAACAACGAATAAATAAATTATTGAAATAACACAATATATTACAAAATATCGCAGGTATTTTGTCCATTAGATAATTTTTTTATAATTCGGGTTGCAATAATAATAACATTTGTTAAAATAACTTTATCAAAAAAACTTATTTTTCATGTTGATTGTGACAGCTAATCATTTTTTTTTCCTTGAAGTGAATTTCACTATTTCGTACTCACAAATTGTTAGAATAACTATAAAAATTGTGTCTTCGATTGCAATCAACATTTTCCACGATTTCCCTGAGTGTGGGATCTCTATCTCGTTTTTCTTTTCAATTCATCATTCTTAATAGACTTGGACTATTACTCACGTGATAATCAACGAATAAAAAATACAAATAAGACAATCAGAGCGCGGGAAACCGTTAACTAACCAACAAAAGTAGCGCTCGGGTTGTAACGCTGCTGATGTATAGTTCTGCAGTTCAACGAGGGAAAATCTCGTCGAAGGGAATTTCCCGGGAAATCTTCCGTGCTGAATACGAAATCACGTCGTTCAGATAAAAAAGCTGCAGGGACGAAATCGTACATTCCCCTTATCGACGTCATTAGCGTTGTCCCCCGAATTTCCGCCTGTATTATGTACTATTTCCACACTATATTCTATGTGTATATTATGTACCATGCATAACGCGGAAATTCACGATGCGACGATTCTAACTTACACGCCATTTCGCTAAGGTTTACTGAACTGTGTGTTCTTGAGGTTTTGGGCGCTCGGTTAGTTCCCACATACAAGAGAACTCGTTACCATAATTTCCGAGTTATAGACGAAATGCGGAGGGTTGTCGAGTCCCAAATGTTCTGCCGTCGTAATAACAAGAAGGAAAATAATATAATTGCTGTAATTGAATAAATTCACTATTATTTTTGTTCCATATAATTGCAGGAACAATATTAATAAACGTAGATTCGCGATATGCTAAGGTATTATTTGAATTTATTTCTATAACAAGTATAACTTATTATTTATCATTTTTGATCATTCATGAGCAGATTCTGTGAATGATATTTCTTCTTTAAAATGTACTTACAATTAAATGTCTTTAAACTCAGATAGAAACTTTCTTTCAAACATTAATAAAATATTCTTAATGCATTAAAGTAAAATAGATAAGACAGTTTTAATTTTCGGCATCCAATTGTCGTTATATATTTTTCTAAATGTAAATTTCCTGCAGACATTTGAAAGTTCGAATATATTTTCACAAGCACTTCAGTTTATTTCTAACAAATGATAACTATTACATAACCCTAAATATCCATTAATTTTAATAACGACAGCTCGTAACTCCTAAAATTCGACACAAAATTGAAGCTTCTGTCAGAACCTAATTATTAATACTAATAATATCCACGCCAGTAATTACATGATATTGTCTCACAAACCTGCAAATCGATATCGCATTTAATCAAACACGTAGTCCACGAGAATTTCATGAAGTGTGATGATGATGATGACAAGAGGATAATACAAGGGTTTCAGATAATAGCGGCGTGTATGACGTTCGTGACGTGAGCGCATATTCAGTGAATATACAGAACTGTCAGGCTGTTCATTACTTAATTAAACCGTGGAAAGGGATAATTATTAGTCACGCGATGTATGCAGGGTTAAAAAAGGGCGTTGTAGATCAGTATCGACATTTTGATCTACCGATCCACATCTGTAATTCATTTTATACTCTTATTAAAATTATTTTAAAAAAACATCCAAGAGTAAATTGCAATAAACGAGGCGAATGCAGCACTGTGACACCTAATTGAATGCAATACGAAGAAGAGCATGAAATATTGGAATGCATCTGCGTCTTTCGTTAGTTATAGACGACCCAAGATTCTCAGAACGAAGTTAATCGTCCCCATGTTTTGCATTCCCAGATAACTTATCTTCAACACACGTTTATATCTACATAAAGCCTCTGAAATAACTTGGATGCGTCGAGGAAATTGTAGCTAAAGTGAGAGGACGGTTCGATGACTCGACGCGGCCTTGTAGCTGATAATATAGTCTTCAATAAAAACAAATTGGCTTCGTAGTATTATCTTATGCTACGGAGTAAATTAACCGAAAGTTGTTGTTATTATAATACACAACGGTATCGATACAATAATTTCCATGTATCGTGACGATCGTGTCGCGATCGAACCAACTCTCGATGATCGATTGGGGTCGGATCGTGACGTCAAACCTTCGACGGATTCATGCAATCGCTTACAACTGGGTGAACGAACTCTCGAAGTGCATCAGCAATACATGAACGGTGTTATGATTTTATTTCGGACACGGGACGTCATTTCAGTTTCGAAAACATTTTTTTTATTGTTGTCATTGTTGATAACAATCTTATCGTAAATTCTTCGGGTCTAATTATTCTTAACGTCACTGTAAAAAAAATGTACTTGAAATTTAATGTAATTTTACTGAAAGTTTTTATTCATAATTTAGTTTATGAAATTTAGTATATGAAATTTAGTGTACAGGTGGAGTGTAAAATTAATGTATGGTACAGCACATTCAATAATTTACCTTAATTTTCCATTAAAAATTTCCAATTTTTTCTAACAGTGATTATTCTGAACATGGTAAAGAATCGGTAGATACGAATACGTATAAAACATTACAAATATCAACAGAGCGGATTTTTCTAATGATGAAATTGATAAACGAACGTTTTTAAATGAATAAATAAAAAGATACATTCATAAGTGATGGTAATTAAGTAATTAGTATTTTTCTCTAGATCATTATTAACTCACAGCAATTGCAGTGATTTTCAGTGCAACGAAGCTTGCAGCAGAAGTGCATGTTCGGTGCAAATAGCTCAACAGACGTAAAAAAGTTTGAACATCTTTGTAGTCTCCCCTAAAGTATTTCATTCACCGTCCAATTAATTCTGCCTATGAATGTGACTGGTTCTCCCGTAACAAGAGTACATAGCTTGTGTGTGTGTGTGTGTGTAAGTGTTGATATATATTGCTATGCAAGTTGAGCGCGCGTCACAGCTCTGACTTAACGTTTTAGTAGCATGGGCATAAGGATTGCATGCGCGTATTGGAAGGCGCGACGACCGGCAGTCGCCCGCTAGTAATACCAGTACCTATCGTGTACTACTAATACATATCGCGAGAGTGCAACCGCGAATACTCCACGGACGCTCGAGCATACCACTGGCAGCACTTGTGCGACTTAAAGTAACATCCACACAGCGATAATTAAGTCAGACATATACGCACTCAGAGAAAAATATCGTAATCTATAGTTATTATAAAAGGAAGTGGCCGAAAACGTTTGTGTGTCTGTATGTTCCAAATTCCAAATTGTTTAGAATTTCTAAGATTTCTAAGATTTTAAAAATTTCGAGTTTCGAAATTTTCAAAATTTTCAAAAATTTCGTACATTTCAATAATTTCAATAATTAAAAAAAAATCGAAATTCAATTTTTTGTAAATTTGTGACATTATTTAAATTTGTGAAATTTGTGAAATTTTTTAAATTTGTGAAATTTTTTAAATTTGTGAAATTTTTTAAATTTGTGAAATTTTTTAAATTTGTGAAATTTTTTAAATTTGTGAAATTTTTTAAATTTGTGAAATTTTTTAAATTTGTGAAATTTTTTAAATTTGTGAAATTTTTTAAATTTGTGAAATTTTTTAAATTTGTGAAATTTTTTAAATTTGTGAAATTTTTTAAATTTGTGAAATTTTTTAAATTTGTGAAATTTTTTAAATTTGTGAAATTTTTTAAATTTGTGAAATTTTTTAAATTTGTGAAATTTTTTAAATTTGTGAAATTTTTTAAATTTGTGAAATTTTTTAAATTTGTGAAATTTTTTAAATTTGTGAAATTTTTTAAATTTGTGAAATTTTTTAAATTTGTGAAATTTTTTAAATTTGTGAAATTTTTTAAATTTGTGAAATTTGTGAAATTTTTTAAATTTGTGAAATTTTTTAAATTTGTGAAATTTTTTAAATTTTGAAAACTTTAAAAAATTTAAAAATTCTTAAAATTCTAAAGTTGGCCATGGAATTTCGTTCGAGTCACTTCATCTATAAAACATTGCAAGCCTTCCTATATTCGTTTGACCATGTGAAATCGTTAAATAAACGATATGCTTTTCTCTCAGTGTGATACTATGGCGTGAAAGAACCTTTATTTTCCTTCACAACTACAAGTTTGTGCTGCTCACTGACTGAGCTAGCGTGCTATGCTATGGGCTACGCGCATGGAAAACGCAGAGAGAAGCGGGAGAACTGAGTCGAGTTGAGTCGAGAACCAGAGACGACTTCTACTATACCGCTTACCTTTAAGGCCTTTAGTCAAGCTCGGTCGCACGCGCCGCGAGCATCGCCTTCCACTGTCTCCTTAGCCTCTCTATTTCCAATTATTCTTTCTTCGCGTTTAAATAAATAAGTATAAAACAATTCCAATGAATAATTATTATAAACACAAAGTTTCCATCTTTCAACACAAAATTTAGTATCGTATTTTAACAGTACAGTGAAGGATTAAAATTTCTTGATGTACTTTCATGTTTAAAATATTTCTAAACTATGAAATTTTATGTTTACACGAAGAATATTGAATTTTTTTAAACAGTGCAGTGAAGGATTAAAATTCCTTGTGTTGGATGTACTTTCGTGTTCAAAATATTTGTAAACTATGAAATTTCATGTTTACACGAAGAATATTGTTTTTTTTAACAGTGCAGTGAAGGCTTAAAATTTCTTGTGTTGAATGTACTTTCGTATTCAAAATATTCGTAAACTATGAAATTTTATGTTTACACGAAGAATATTGTATTTTTTTAAACAGTGCAGTGACGGATTACAAAAATTAGGTGTTGAAAATATTTGAAAGATGATATTTGACATTTTTGGAGGATTCCATCGAATATTCATGTAGTGCAGTGAAGGATTAGCATTTTATTGTGGTGGATGTTGGGAATATTTAAAAATCATGAAATTTTGTTTATCTCGTTGTGCTTCGTGGAGTGGAAAGGCGGGAAAATTTGTGGTGCAAACGTGAACGTTTGTTGAAAATCTTGTCGGAGTTTTGAACCTTAAGGAGAAGAAGCGAATAGGAAAAAGTCTACGAAAGGCTTCTCGGGAGATTGCTCTCTGTAATCTCGCGGAGCACGAAAGCGAAAAAGAAGCATACAGCTCGGGTGACTGAGCAGGTGTCGTTTATGATCGCGTCGGGCTTTCATCCTGCTGCGCTGAAAATCTGTTGCAGAGCGGAACGACCGCTCGAAAAATGCTCGGCCACTTTTGCAGCAACGAGAGTATTCTTGGCTACTACTCGTGCAGAGGTATTTCACGATTTCTTCTTTTTCTCCAACATTGTCAACGGAAAAAACAATTTAAACTATCAAGAGTTATTAACGTTGTGGAAAAACGAGACTGCTAATCGTATCAGATAATCATCCACACGTCCAATCATTTTCATCGTCTCATTATAAACAATGCGTATCGTGTGGTTTTTTTGTTTATACACAGTTCGTGGATCTACTAATGTGGCAATTTCATTTCTACTACTCAATAATCTTAAGCTGAATAAAATTATTTTTTAGTTCACAATATACTCGTTCTATTTTTGTAAAGAAAATTCGAAACTGTAGATGATATTGTAAACAGAATGACGAATTGCTCCATTTTACAATATGAGTCATTTTTACCTTCAAAAAAGTTTATAGAGCAAACCTAATTTTTTGTAAATATTGCAGTATCGTCAATGATGACGATGATGGGAATGATCCCATAACATTTTTGTTCATTGAAACCACGAATATCCTCCCAAATAAAAATGAAATGACTAACATTTCCCTAAATGCTAAATATGTTAGGTAATTTTTTCCTATTCCCATTCTTAATTCCTACCATCTTAATAAATGCTTTTTGCCTCTATTCTGTTACTTTTTTATAAAATCGTTCCGATAAAAAAGTCCGGCCTTTATCCCAACGATTTTTCCAAAATATTCTTCATTCTTCATGGAATAAATTCTTCAGGGTCTATTGTATAATTTTTTGGTGATTTTTCGGTCGTGTCGATAAAAAAGTCCGGCCTTTGTCCCGACGATTTTTCCAAAATATTCTTCATTCTTCATTAAATAAATTCTTCAGGGTCTATTGTATAATTTTGTTGTGATTTCGCGGTCGTGTCGATAAAAAAGTCCGGCCTTTTTCCCAACGATTTTTCCAAAATATTCTTCATTCTACATAAAATAAATTCTTCAGGAGCTTGTGTATAATTTTTTGGTGATTCTGTGGTCGTGTCGATGACCCATCCGGACTTGGTCCCTGCCTCGTGTACAGTATGTCGTGCTGCGTGTGCAAACGAAGCCACGCTTTACACACATACTACTATGCACACGTTAACAGCTTGTGTGTACTCGTCGTTGGTTGTCCCTCGTCATAATCATCATCTTTTATCTCGCTTCAGCTGCTGTAGGCTGGCCCATTGCTCTATGGAATGAAGTGGCCGGCTGCTTCTCTGCTTCTTCATCTTCTTCTTGTCACCCACAAGCGCATCGACGTACAGTAGAATAGAGACGTGTATTATTCGAACGTGTGCGCCTCTACACTATGCACTATAGTGTGACTCACGAGGCTGTTCTGTCACTCGTCGTAGTCGAGAAACGTTTTGAGAATACGAAACGCCGGGACCGGTGATGGTGCTGCACCTTTTCCTATACCTCTTACCTTATTCCTTCCACCGTCTCTATTATTCTCCTCCACTCTACGCGTTTTCATTGAAAACGAATACAAGCTGCGTATCCCTTCTGACAGTCGCGTGTATATAACATTTCTAACGGTATGCTGTGCCATTGTAACAGTGGCCTTACGCACTTTCTGCTTCGCTTTATGACGACTCGTGCTGCTACATTTGTTCTTTTTTCTCCTGTTGCTTTATCACTCGCAGGTGTCTGAAAAAAAATTTAACTCTTTTCAATGTGATGTCTTTCAAGGAAAAATTTTTTAATGGCTTCGTGGATACAGATATTTTTTTCGTGAAATATATTTATTATGCATCTTTAAATATTGAGTTGGATCTTTTTACACAGAAATTTAGAAATTAGATTTTTTTTTCCTTCGGAAAACATTAAAGATATGAAAAATATAAGGTAAGGTTTTTGTTTGAAAGTTTTGGTACAATTCAATTGTCACTTCCTCTTTTGAAACTAAAGAAAATTTATTTTTCAATAATATAATTAAATTCATTATATTTTGGATAGTTAGATTTTTTCGATTTTACTGAAAAATGTATGGTATTTAGAAGGATGAATAGGATTCATGAATTAAAAAAAAAACAGTAGAGGATAATTATTTCTAAATCAGTTTTTATGACAGGACTAATATTGGAAACTTCGACAGACGATTTTCCTCTGTTCCTTTCCTGTAAGTTTCATAAAATTTAAAGTGAAATAGAAGTGGAAATAATTTTTGCTGCTCAACACATCAATGATTTGAAGGATTGTGAAAAAAACAATTGTTCAACAAATAAAAAATCAAGCTAACTTTTTTTAAATGAAAATTTTGTTAATTTTTTTGAATGCGTATGAATTTTTTCAGATTTTTTTCTTTATTTTGATTGTGATTTTTTTTATTTCGAAAAATGCGCAGAATATAACAAATTTTGGATATGCGTTTTGCAAAAAAATCATGAGTGTAGTAGATGGTTTTTATGCCGAACACATTTCCGAAATTCGTTATTTGGCGCACATTTTTGAAAATAAATAAAGTCAAAATCAAAATAAATAAAAAAATCTGAAAAAATGTATACGCATTCAAATCAATCAACATATCATTTTCAATTAAAAAAAAAGTTCGGTTGATTGATTGTTTGTTGAACAATTGTTTTTTTTTTCAGAAATTGGTTAATAACATTTTGGAATTATTATGAAAATTTATCCTTTCAGCACGTTTAATATCGATTTTTTTTTTTTTTTCAATTTTTATCTCATCGGGAAGTAATCGAAATTTTCTCTGAAACTCACGATTGGCGGGACTGTACGTATCATACATGCTTAAAAAAAGAAGTAGAATTAAATATCCATCGATGTACCTGACATTTCAATCTTGGGCTTTTCCGCGCCCAGTCCGTAATTCCCAATGTGCCGTCAGTTCCCCTCGAGGAAACGTGACAATTGACATACTGTAGTCCCGGTCACGTCACCGCTTACAATTCCCTCCAGTTATCTCAGCATTCCATCCGCGAATCGTCATCGCGCGCTTACGGTTCTCTCTTCACGCCTTACACTGCATTACATCGCCACGAAAACTCGTTCATATCGCCAAAACCTTATGTAAATAAATCTACGATAAGAGATTCACCGAAAGCCCGATAGATAACACGCTGCATGTTTACTCCAAGCATTACACCGAGGAAATTCACCGCAATTTCACTCAGTGTCTACAGAAACGTAAGGATAATCCCATAATCCCTTAAGCACGTCGGGTTAATGCTTCGGTACAGAATGTCGAATTATGGAAACTCGTGCAAACAGAGTTTCTCGAAACTCGGTGCATTAGGGTAATAGCGGAGAGAAATTATATCGCGAACGCGTGAAATTCTCTCATATAATGTGCAACAGCTTGTGGTTAATAATTCATGAAATATGTATATGAGGCATTCCACATGACTTCAGCCACAAAAAAAAAAAAAAAATTCCAAAAAAATGTCAATGGTTATAATAGATACATTAAATTTTAATTTTAATAAAAATTTTCTGGTGAAATATGCCATATTTTTCATTTTTTATTTAACCTATGATATCTTGGGAACGATTAATCATATCGACATCTTAAAAAAAATGAAAATGTGCGTTTTTTTTATCGCCCATAAGAAAATAATGAATTCAGAATTAATTGTGTAATTTCAGACTATATGGTACTACAAAATTATAAACTTTTTTTTTTTTTGCGAAAAGGACTGCGTAAAGTGGCATCGAAAAAATTGTTGCCAATTGCGTATGAAAATCCTCAATTTTTAGTACTTTACATATTTTACATATATCGGTTTTATCGTGTCAGGACATTTTCGTTTTTTTTACATTTTGATACGATTAATCGTTCCCGAGATATCATAGGTAGAATGAAAAATGAAAAATATTGTATATATCGCCAGAAAAAATTACAAAAAAATTCAAATTTGGTATATCTATGATAACCACTAAACCTGATTTTTGGACATTGTTTCGAATTTTTTTTTTTTTTTTTTGGGTGGCTGAAGACATGTGGAAGTCTCATATGTAGCTGGGAATATTTACATTGTTGCTGTATATACACTGTTAAAAATTTTTGTATGAAAATTAATATAAAGTTTTGAAAGTTTTTTTTTTGAGAAACACGTTTATTAGATCTAATATACAAAAAATTGTCGTAAAATTAGTACACAAAATACTAAAAACTGTATAAAAGTTGTGATAATAATATAATCATTGGAATCCTACAACATATCCGTATATTAAATGAAATGTAATATACGGTATCTGCGAAAAAACTTTCAATACATATAATAATTTTCAAAATACTTTCATCAGTGTACGTTTGCCGCTTTATACGTATATTTATACATATTCACGGAAAGATAAGTCCTAGAGTTTGTTGAGGTTACCTCTAACACTATTTGGAGTACCATTTTACCGCCATTATGCGAATTACGTGGTGCGCTCTTCGAGGTAAAGTGGAGGGCAACTCGTTGCTTGGCGTATACACGGCCACGGCGAAGTTGCTCTGTCTGAGCCCACACTCAGCGCGCCCTAATGTCCGTACAGCTAAGCACCGCGTCCAGTGTCTGCGACTCGTAGGAATTTAACGCCTTCGCTCTTGAGCGCGAGCTCATTTCGCTGACTCTCGTGCTCACTGTTGCTTGTCGTGGCCAGGAAGAGAAGATAAATCCGAATATCCTACGAGCTCTTGACTTGCTTCATTATAAAGTCCGGATATGATGTTTCTGACGGGTTCGAAAATGCCCGCTATATTCACTTCCTGATTTATGGTCTCTTTTATGCAGATTCTGTGTAACTCTTTGTAAGCTTGTTTTGATCTTATATTATGTAACGATATCTCGAATATTGGACACTGATAAATTTGAATAGAAGACATTTTCATTTTGGATCATTTTTTTCACGAGGTTTTTGTTTTGAACTGAGAATGTAAAATCGTTGGTGAGATGTTTTCTTAAATAAAATTTATCGGTGACAAATACTATCCTATTATGAACTCAAATAAACAAATCAAACGAGTAAAAAAATGTTTTCACACCGTCGCTCAAATCACACATAAGATTTTCATAAAAACCCACCGGAAAAAGGAGCAATCTAACAATTCTTAATTCGCGAATCATCGTTAATTAAATTTCCCAGTTTCGAAAATTACTAAATTACGCTAACATTGTAAACACCATAATAATAATTAACGATACAAAGAAGGGGCGGATGAGACAAATAGCTGCGTGTCGTTGGCGAATTCCCTCGGATATTCAGTCCGTTATTAGTGTATATGCGTGTGTCCTATATAATTGGTCCCCACGTTAGTTAGTTGGTAAAGTTAATTTCGTTAATTACCGTAACGAGAGTCGACCGACTGTGCTATGCGAGTTGTGTAAATACGTCGTATGGCCGGTCGTGATAACCGAGCATATCGTGCAGACTCATATCTGCCATTGGCAGCACTGGCCACGGATGATAACTGGAGCTTCGGAGTTTACTTTTTGTATTTTAGAATTTTGATATGACCCTCAGGAAGAGCAAACACCCGGAGCAGAGCCATTGGCCGTTAGCAAGACTAAATGGGGGGTTTTGACAAGGGGCCTTTTAACGAGATGCAAAGTGGAGCTTGAAGATAAGGCGAAACAGGAGATAGCCATCGATCGGTATAAGCAAGGGCCGGTCTTTGGCGTTTCGACCCATCTATTAGTCCGTTGAGAACTATTATTTTCGGTGCTGACGTTGACTAGTCGTGTCAGGCTTTTCAGGAAGCGAAAACATATACTTTTCAAGCAAGGTAGTCGTTATAATTATGTAATGTATAACGTTAATGGCATTTGGCAGTACATGCTGCTTCAAGCACTTCCTAGTTAGGATAAATTGCTACCGTTCCGTGTGCAGAGTCTTCCAATTGGTTGACGAGTAATTATATACTTAAAAAAAAGTACGGGGACATTTGGGAATTCAAAATTATGCTAATTTTTATTTTTTTCATGCCCGAAAGAGTGAATGGTGATTTTATTAAATCAGGGAAATTATGACACGTGCGATGGACAATTAAAACAATGATTTTTGACGTCAAAGAAAATTTACTTTTGAGATAACGATAATGGTGTTCGACTGTTGAACTTTTTTTGTCTTAAGATTTAGTGAAAAATTGCGAACGAAAAATGTTAAAAATAAGAAACACTCATTCAAGTAAACATTTATCTCCATTTTCTTCTCATTAAATTATGGGTGAATAAACAAATATTCGGAAGTTGATAAATTCCTCAATTATTGCAATACGAAGAAGAAAAAAGGCTTTTCAAGCTCTGCATAGAAGAATTTAAGAAAACGTCATTCTCACTTGGTACCCAATCAGTATATTATCACTTAGATCGTTGCATTATTCAAGAATGGCACAATTTGAAGATACGCCATTCTAGTCCGTTTCATCGTGCACAACTTAGCTATGTATATTCACGAGGCTCTCGAAGCTTCCCGATATCTCGAGAAGACTTCTCGGCTGCTACAGTTGCGAACTGTTGGCTCGGTGTCCAGCGAGCGAGGCGGGAGAGAAACCAGCGAGAAGGAGAGTTGTGCGAGGTCGGTTACCGGCTCGAACCCCGTTGAGTGGGTCGTTATCCGCTCTGCCTGCGGAGAGCTGGACATCGGGGCTCTCTTGGCTCGTTCGGTGTGCTCAACCGAGCGGCAGCCCCCGATGAACACCCAGCATCATCCCCCCGCGAACTCCAACGCGGTTGAAATGTCCGGGCAATTAGCGTAAAACTGGTTTGCTCTCGAAGGAAGAGGGAGAAGGAGAGAGTCACGCTGATGGTAACTCGAAGCATGCGAGTAGGCGAATGCTTTAGCATTCGTTAGCTCTCGATCCTCTCAACGGCCGATCTTTCTATTTTCCATACAATCTAGGGGACGAAGTTTATTTTGTTAGTTTTGCCGTCAATCATCTCAATTTCGCACTCCATTTTTTTAAATATTTTTTTTGCTTCCTCTCGGTGGAAGCTTTGGTTTTATGATTTTTTTTTTGTAGAGTTGTTTGTGTGTGTGTGTGTGTGTGTGTGTGTGTGTGTGTGTGTGTGTGTGTGTGTGTGTGTGTGTGTGTGTGTGTGTGTGTGTGTGTGTGTGTGTGTGTGTGTGTGTGTGTGTGTGTGTGTGTGTGTGTGTGTGTGTGTGTGTGTGTGTGTGTGTGTGTGTGTGTGTGTGTGTGTGTGTGTGTGTGTGTGTGTGTGTGTGTGTGTGTGTGTGTGTGTGTGTGTGTGTGTGTGTGTGTGTGTGTGTGTGTGTGTGTGTGTGTGTGTGTGTGTGTGTGTGTGTGTGTGTGTGTGTGTGTGTGTGTGTGTGTGTGTGTGTGTGTGTGTGTGTGTGTGTGTGTGTGTGTGTGTGTGTGTGTGTGTGTGTGTGTGTGTGTGTGTGTGTGTGTCTTCAATTTGATGTATCGCTGTTCTAAAAAATTAGTTGCCCCAATCATATCGAATAGGATTCACAACTATTCGCGATTGGTATGAAGTTGGCGAACATGTATATAATTCTTATAAATTGAATTCTTAATAAAATGTTTATTTTTCATTTTGCAGATTCGCAGGATGTCGACCTCGATGCAATTCTCGGTGAACTTTGCGCTTTGGAGAGACGATGTGATGGCGATATCGCATCGACCGGGCCGGCACCGGACTCACAGAGATCGGGAAGACCGAATAGCGCTAGAATCACGGCTGGGGATAACACGGATATTGGAAAAAATGACGGTGGTAAGTGAATCGAGTGTTGTGGGGTGAAATAGTACATTTTGGTCATAGGATTTAAGTCTGGAACGATGGACTGGGGTAATGAATTACCCTATGTTTTGTTAAATCGAATTCCATGGATTTTGACATTTTAATGTCTTATTAAATTCTGTTGAGAAATTATAATGATACTCTTACTTGTTTTCTGTGAAAATAGTGTTTTAGCGAATTGTTAAATACAGCCGGAAATTAAATTAAAGCCTCTTTCCCTTTGTGTTGTAAAAACACAATTCTGTCCTTTTTCCCTGTCGTGAAAAAGGACAGAATATAAAATACAAGTGAAAAAAATAAAACTCACCTTGTATACTCGTTTTAATGTTATTGTAAAGATGCCAGAGAAAGCAAAGAATGCTCATATGCTCATCCAGTAAAAATATCATTTATACTCCTTTAAGCACAAACGTAACTTACCTTTGCTTTTGAATGAATTTTTTACCGTCAAGAAAAAATTAATTAACACTGGAGAGATTATTACGAGAAATTTTAATTAGGATAAAAGTAAGTTCAAGATTTTCCTTCTCTAGGCTGCTGGCACATCCGGTTTACTTTTTTCATTTTACCCTTACAATATAGAAGGTTGAAAAAGTATGAGTTCACTTGCTATTCCAGTGGTACCCACAGGATATTTGCCTAAGGTTAAAAAGTTGCAGTAGTGAAGATTGTAGGAATAAAAATTACTCAGCAAAAAAACAGAAAGACACAAAAAAAATACTATTCGTTTTCACATTTCTACGTTCACTTTTTTTCAAAATATCAGAAATAAAATATAAAAATCAATTTCTACCATGACATCTAAAGCAAAAAAAAACTGTTCCACTACAATAACAATTACAAAAATGAATAAGCTGAAAAGTCGTGTAGGAATTTATAAATTTTGGGAACTATTCTATGGTTTACAAATTGTATTAGCGAGAGCAACAACCAACAACAAAATTTGCTGTGATGATGAGGTTTTGATGTTTCTAAATAATATTTATCCAATAATTACGGCGTCTTTCAGGGATGCGAACAGACAGTCCGGACAACGACAGTGCCTTCTCGGACACGGTATCGATGCTGTCGAGCGAGAGTTCGGCAAGTAGTAGTGGTTCAGGACACAAACCACCTCAGACCGCCATGCACACACTCCCTCAACAGCAATCGCATCAACTGATGGGTAAGTTGTTATCTCGGTATATCGAGCGACAAGGACGATACGTCCAGAAATATACAGTAGAATTGCATTGGTAAAATTGAATTTGCGATTCCATACTAATCTAATCTCAATCCTAGACGCAGCGAGTAGAGCCAAGGCCGAAAAAATTCGACTGGCCTTGGAAAAGATGCGAGAGGCCAGCGTACAGAAGCTCTTCATAAAGGCGTTCACCCTGGATGGCAGTGGAAAAAGTCTGCTCGTCGACGAAGGCATGAGCGTTGCCCACGTATGTCGGCTACTCGCTGACAAAAATCACGTCGCGATGGATCCCAAGTGGGCTGTCGTCGAGCATCTGCCTGATCTCTTCATGGGTAAGTTCGTTTTTTTCCTCCGGAAATTCGATACGCACGTTTTGGATATTTCACATCACACATATGTTTAAAATCCTATATCGAGCGTGCGACAAGCGGTTTAATATGTGGAGGACAAAAGTTTTCCCTCGAATAAGGAGCACGTTTGAAAAATATTTCTTTATGGAAAAATTGACTTGCATTTGCATATTTTAAATACAGTAAAATAATTTTTCTTGTTCATCCATTAGGTGTGTTTCAAGATGTTTTATGAAGAGTTTATACATTTTTTAAATCCGTAATTAACAATCATTGCAGATTTTTAAATACCATACTTCACCAAAATTGAAAACGTTTTTTTTTTCGTTTCATGATATAAACCATTTATTCAACAATTCGTTTTTTTAACGGAGTTTGAAATAGCAAACCAGAATTTCTTTGCAAGGACATAAGGTAATAATCTTTCTTGTGGAGAGTTGTGTATCTTTATTTAAATTAAATTAAATTTCAATTCAGTTTACAAGCGTACATGAAATCGGCACAATTACAAGTGTTTTTCACGAATACAAGGAAAAACAACACACAAAACCCGAAAAAATATGACAAAATATCTTAAACACAACATAAAAAAATGTATTTCCTTCTCCATTCGCAGAGAGAGTATACGAGGATCACGAACTACTGGTGGAGAATCTTTTGTTATGGACGAGGGACTCGAAGAATAAATTGCTCTTCGTCGAGAGACCGGATAAGACCCAACTTTTCCTGACACCGGAGCGATATCTTCTCGGCGCTTCAGACAGAAGTAGCAGCACCGAATACGACGATCACTCGAGGAACATACTTCTCGAGGAATTCTTTTCGAGTAGCAACGTCGGTGTTCCAGAGGTACATACGACATAAAAACCACATAATATATATGATCTATCTCGTGCATGAGCATTATATCGAGGCTTTCGTGTCTCGCAACGGTGTGTGAAACAGCGACGGGCTGAATGCCAGAAAAGATTTTACCCCAACGAGCTGGCAACTCATATATCGTTGCTCCAATTTTTTCGCGTTATTTCCGCATGTCTTAATCTGCTTTTTTTCAAATTTTCCAGGTCGAAGGACCGCTGTATTTAAAGTCAGACGGTAAAAAGGGCTGGAAAAAGTACCATTTTATCCTCCGTGCATCAGGACTCTATTACTGGCCAAAAGAGAAAGCAAGAACAGCTCGCGATCTCGTATGCCTCGCGACCTTCGACGTTAATCAAGTGTATTACGGCGTAGGTTGGAAAAAGAAATACAAAGCACCGTCGGACTTTTGTTTCGCGGTTAAGCATCCGCGTCTACAACAGCCAAAGTCAACCAAGTACATAAAGTTCCTTTGCGCTGAGGACAACGCGTCTTTGGAACGATGGATGACAGGAATTCGCGTGGCTAAGTACGGAAGACAATTAATGGAAAATTATCGAACTTTGGTGGACGAGCTTGCGCAAGAGGATCTCGATCTTTTGGCACATGCGAGATCGTGCTCCGTGAGCTCAATCGCGGTTCCGCCGTCTTCGCAGACCCAGTACAACACGACTAATGATAATGCGCGACAATTTACCGAAATGAGCAGGCACAACGGCACGGAAAATAATACAAGACAGTACGAGAATCAACGACAGAGTTACAACTCCGAGCAAAGACAGAGTTACAACAATGACGGTAGACTCAGCAGAGCCAGCAGCTCCAGCTCCAGCGGATGTCTGTCAGATGGCGCGCCGAGCAGCTGCGAAGTTGCATTCGAATGCGGCGAATTTCCAACTGGAACTATCAAGAGAAAACCCTCTATGAATCCGAAACTACCTCTCACCTCGATCACGAGGCAATTGAAAGAAGTCGGTGAAACTGTACGCGACGAACCTGACGCTTGTCCAAGTCCCACTAGTTCAGGATCCGGAACTCTCACCAGAAGACACAGTCGCAGAAGAAGTGGCACGGATTCCGACAGCTCTGGAACACTAAAGAGACATCACAGGTCCGGTAATGCTACTCCTGTCAGCCCTGTACCTCCTGGTACGCCAGTTAGAGAAAGGGTCAGTCCTATGGGCTACAGCAGGACCGAAAGTCAGGATTCCAAGACACCCACCAGCCCTATACAATCGTGCATGGTGAGTGTAGAAATTGACTCAAAATTTGAAGGTATTTTCGAGGTTTTTCGAATGTGACGAACTGTCAAAAACATTAATTGATAACAATTTATTTTCAATGACAGCCGATTCTCTTGCTTGATTTGACTTTAAAAGTCGTACCGAACCTCCTCAATGATTATTTATCACTTTTCAAAAGTGCAATGTTACCACAGAAATCTATGGGAAGCTCTTAGTCGAGTTGATCGCCTCTAAAACCTGATAAAAAACCCTTTTCTGGATCTTTTTGAATCAAAAGAAACATTGGTGGCTGAATTTCGTTGAAACGGCTCATATTAGTTTTTCCACATAGTCTCATCGTGATGCTTCTTTATTTCAATAACAAATAAGAAAAATCGTCGAGATAGATTAGAGATTCGAAATGAGAAGTCCAGAAAATAAATATATGTATAAATCCAATTTCCCTCTATTTTATAATTAAACAAAACGCTATTTTCTTGTAGATGGACTCGATTACCTCACTGCCACCCCCGCCATCACCGCCGCGCGTATCAGAAGAAGCGGAGTCGGATGGCGAGCCTCTTCCGCCGCCGCCACCCGAGATGTTCAGATCAAATCTATCCCTGGATTCTCTTCCCCCACCGCCAGCTCCCGGCGAGTTGTCGATGTGCAATACCCCCGAATTAACAGGTTCTTGTTTGAGTCTGGCGTCGTTACCTCCACCTCCGAGTCCGCTGGTCGGCGAAACCGGTACGATAAGACGAGCGAGGCCGAAGCAATCGACCCCAACAAACTCTATGTCACCGGAAAGCACCCCAACTCACACACCGGTTAAATCCGTGAATCATCAAATATACGCGAGTACAAACGCAACAAACGGTAATCAAAATACGAGCTCATCCCTGCAGAACAATCAAATCTACACGAACAACATGAGAAACTCGTCTTCACCGCACAATTCTTATCCCGGCTCGAACGCAAGCACTCCGACGTACGCACCGAGTTCTCCGAGCTTCGTGTCTCCGCCGCCATTTGTACCGCCCCCAGCTTATGGCTCACAGCAGCAGCAACAGCCACAAAACATCGGCGTTCAGCTTTCACGGCAAAATTCTAAAACAGAGCCAATATACGGCAGCTCAGCGATAAGAGCCAATCCAAATATGGACACCGTGAGGCGAAGCGCTCTTAAACAGAATTCTGGCCACTACGCGGCGCCACCGTACCTAGCAGAGCTCAAGGCAGCGGCGAGCCCTCAGCCACAGAGAAGAGTAACCATTCAGGAGCCTCCAACGTCACCAAAATCGAAAACAGGCACAGGAAAGAAGATATCCTTCAATCTACCGCCTCAACAAGAGCCAGGAAGTCCAGCGCTCCCTCAGAGAAAGCCAATGCCGCCGAGAAGATCCGACAGCACTAGACTCACGTCTCCGAAAAAATTAGCCGCTTCCGATCAAGCGCCGCCTGGCGATTTTCTCAAGGATCTTCAGCGTGTCATGAGAAAAAAGTGGCAAGTCGCGCAAAAGTGCAAATTGGACTCCACGACGACGCCTCACGAGGTTCTGGGATTTAGGGATCCTCCGCCGGCAATCGCTGATTATAGGGAAACCAACGTTTCGAATTGGGTTCAGGAACATTATGGCACTGATAATTTATACGAAAATGTTTATGCCACCGATCCTAACGCTCCTGTCGAATACGCTACCAGCCCGACACGACAAAACTCTGTCAGATTTGCCGATGAAAATTGCAGCATGAACATCGCTAACGCAATCGCTAGCAAACGAAGACCTCCTCCGCCACCGCCAAAAAGAGCGGAAACTACTCACTTGACCACACGAGCGATGCACTGACAATAGCAGATAATACAGCCTCACAGCGAGAGGCGATGGTATTGCTGCTTCTGTCGCTGGTGGAAATAACGCACGGCGTTTTGTGACTGGGTCACTATCGGCTGTCGTTACATGTAGGGAAATGTCAGAGCTCTGTTTTACCGTCTCTTGGTCCAGTCGTTTCCCTTTATCGACTTTAGAAAATAAATTTTCAGCAAAACCAGATAATTTGAGATTGCGTAGAAAATTTTCTGCGAATTTAACTCGTCTGAATGTGGAGATTAATTGTTGGCAATCGTCTTTAGTTGGCAAAAACGTCGGTAAAAAAAATATTTTTTTTTTACCGGAAGCTGCTGCGATGTAATGCTTTGAAATTTTGGGCTAATTATGGGATTCCAATGAAGCATCGTGAGCTCGGTAAAGGTAATCGTTTTTTTGTTTTTTTCTGCTTTGATGGCTTGGTGATAACAACAGATAAAGACGTAAATTACTGTACAATGATTTTTTTGTTTTGCTGTGTATCACTGAGATAAGCCGCCGTGTATCGCGAATTGTTATTTACCGCACAAATGTTGCGGTATCATTGTCCTCGTCTGTATTTGTTAATTATACAAGTATATCGGCGTAAAGTAAGAGGCGGAAGAAGCCGAACGAAGCAGTCGCGAACGATATACAGGTAAATAAAAGAAAAGGAAAAAAAATGAGGAGGGAATAAAAAAACACGTAGTCTCTAGCAAAAAAAAAAAACGTAGAGGAGAATAAAATTCTCTCAGCCAGGCGTGAGAATGGAAACTCTAGCTTCTAAGAACTACTGCCGCACATGTTAAGAATGTGATATATAAATCGTAAGCTTATGCAATGAAAACTCACGAAACGAGGCACTTTGCCCACTATTCAAAACACAATAAACAAAAAATAAGAAAGATACAAAAAAAAATAAAATAATGAAGCGCACATTACGTGAAATTCACGACGCACAAAACAAATTGAATATCGAACGACACGAAACTCAGCAGTCTGATGTGTACAAGTATAAATTACTTACAAACAAAATAATAATGATAATTAACACAAAAGTCAAGTTTGATATATCGATCGATTTACGAACGATCGACTGACGAGTGAACATTAGGCCTGCTACGTTTTGCATATTTTTCAACGCGTATTAAAGAAAATTTTGTAATCAAGGTGCTTTATATACGAACATTTACACTGTGACGTTTTACTTACGATAACTGAAAAATAATTGAATGCGTGTATATGTATGACCGAATCTACGGTTACATACATATACGTATGGGGAATTTCAGGCCAAATCGACAAGATCATGAAACATGTATTTTTCAATATTTTTCTTTTAGAATGGTACAAAAATTACACATTTCTGAATGTTTTCTTATGTTCATTTCGAAAAATTCAGCAAAAAAAGTTAATTAACCAAAAATTACATTGATTTTTATTTCAGTTCAAAGGTTTTCTGTCGAATTTTTTTTTTCCAAATTGAAGAATGAGCGGGAAAATAGAATAAAAAAATTAGTATGCGATAATTTATGTACTGTTCTTCAACATACGTGACGAAAAAAAAAAAATGAAAAATCTGAGTTTCATGCGCCTATTTATTGGGCGTGGAATTCCCCATATATATGCCCACTCTCCCCGTAATTAACGTAATATCGTATGTATAGGTATATCGTACAGTTATAATGCTCGAAGAGGCGAGCGCGATAATAGAATTTACGTACATATACGTGGACCTCAATGTGTGATCTAACTTTTCCTTTTCTTCGATTTTTTTTTCTTAAATAAACATCTGTGGACTAGCGTGACGACGCGGATAGTCTGATATCGCAACTCGCACCGCTCTTTTCATAACCCAGATCTCGTTAATGCCATTTTTTGATACCGATATACATTATTGAAAGGTAAAAAGAAAAAATTAAAGAAAAATCGTAACTCTTAAGCATTTATAAGCCGAATAATCGAAATGTTTTGAGTACCTATCGATGTGTAAAAAAGTCTGCGAGGACTTCTCTCGTCATCTAATTGTGTACGCCTCTATCGTACCATTATTACGGTACTTGTTGGCGTGTTTACGTGTCATTGCAAAAATGTTGCCCAGACGAAGAAAAAAAATGCCTACGAAAAACTAATTCACAGGTTTCTTTCCGATTGGAGGGCACGTTACGGCTATTGTACTTTTTTCGTTCACTGGTTTTGTTTATTCAACTTTTGACCATTAATTTCTGCATCGCATTATTGTGCGCGAACGAAACTTTCAATATTGCGTTGCATTTATTATCGCTTTTTTGTTTGGACACGAAAGAATGTGGTTTTTTAGCGCAGCGAGCGCAAATTTATCTGTACGTACAGAACCAACGATGTCCTTTGAAAAAAAAAAAATCAACGTAAACCAATAACTGAAATAGTGAAACTGAAACGAATTCTTACAAGTACTAACGAATGCATTTGTGAAATACCTCGCTGCGTATATCGAGATGTACTTCATCGTAAAAGCGCACGATACGCGAAGACCCTTTTTGTACCCGTATTCTGTAGAAAAAACAAACAACCCGTAATCGCGTCAACGTTTGTAAGTAGATAGTTTTCAATTTGATATATAATATTGCCGCTGTTGATCCGTAATTATTGGCAATTTCGGCGATATAGCTCGATCAGGAGTTTCATAGATATTTAACACTAACGCGATTAATAGAGTAAATTATCATTACTGCCAAACGATAATCGATCGGAAAACATTTGACAAAATTTTAACGAAATTAAAAAAAAAATAAAAAATAAAAACAATTGGGTAAAAACTTACAAAAATTTTCTGTCGTCGATTGAAAAAAAGATGGGATGAGAAATATTGCAAGGAAAATTTAGGAAATTCATAAATTCGTGTTTGCTCTTTGCACAGAGACGAACATTTAGTGCAATTTGGCAGATTCATTAATCGAAATTCTAATTAATCGATAGTAAACAACATATTTTTATTATGCTATTTTACGTTTAAAAAAACCTTAATCTCCTAAGTTGTACGTATGTTTATGTAAATATTGTAACGAATGGTACTACGCAGAAAAAAAAAAATTACTATTGAAGATATTGCGATGGATTAATATAAACACACTATTTATGGATAGTAGCGAAGAATGATTTCACTTGAAAATTATATGATTGTTTTTTTTTTGTCGAGCTTAAGCGACGGTCTCGCCAACCGACGTTTTTGTTAATCGAAAAAAAAAAAAAAATGAAAAAGAAAAAACGATTTCTCGATTGACTAAAAATACGTCCCATGTGCTTTCATTTATATCCTTAAGCAAACGAATGGTTTCGTATATTCAGCTTTGTACGAACTCTCTGCCCATAGATAATCCAACATACTTTGATAGAGTAGACATAAATTCTTGCGAGTTTATTCAGCTTATCGGGTGTGGTCGAATTTAGAATCTTGACAATACTGTTCTTTTCTTGAGAGTCGACGCGCCGATTATTCGGGTATCTAACATCAGAAATATTTAAAAAATGCGCAGCAGTTGAATTACTATGGGTACATCGTATTTCATGTTTTTATGTAAATAAATTTTTGGTATATTTCAAAAGTGTTCGTAATTTCCTTCTTATTCCGTAAATCCTTGCTATCACCTTATTTAATATATAAGCATAAGAATAAAATTTGACTCATGAAAATATTTCTCGAAAAACTATGACGATTATTTTAGTTTGTTAATTTCTTCGGTACATTTTTTTAATTAATCTGTTTCAACTAAATAGATATGACGGTGATGTAATACATCGATTATTATTTGATATATAAATGAGCAGTTTCCTAATCAACAAGGAAGAATCAATTAGTTTATAACGCAAACGTTTCTCGTATATAAGCAAGAATGCGTATAATTAATTTACAAAGAAATTATTAGATTCAAAGTCAGTAATTTTTTTGAAAATCACGACTCTTAAGCTCAACATGTTACGATGACTGAGAAGTGACGTCAACAACATTATGAAATTGAAAATACTTTGAATCTCTGCGATAAATTATACATTCGATTTATCAAAAGTTTAGAAGATATTAAAAAAAATATCAGGAAAATCCAAATCAGGAGTAGCAGAACGATAAATCGCTTAAAAAGAAGGATATTTAAATGTTACATTCTATATGTATCAATAAGCAAAACCCTGATTTCAATTTGGCCACAGTAAAAATATCTCGAATCCTTTCATCTCATTCCAAAAAAAAAACATGCGATTTCTTTTTCAATTTCCCGCAAAAAATTAAGTCAAATTATTAATAAGCCCCTCTTAAAAATCAAGTACTCGTAAAAGTTATTACATACTCGCTTCTAACAAGTTAAAATATCGTAAATGCAGCATTTCTCCGGCAAGTTATCGACGACTGAGAATTTCCGCACCCATTTAAAACGGTGAACACTTGTTATCCGCGGAAAAACGTCGGTACTTGAAGTGGAACCTGGTAATATATCGGCGCCAGGTTCTAAAAAA
Source organism: Tromatobia lineatoria (assembly GCA_949699805.1). Taxonomy (NCBI): domain Eukaryota; kingdom Metazoa; phylum Arthropoda; class Insecta; order Hymenoptera; family Ichneumonidae; genus Tromatobia; species Tromatobia lineatoria. Next base: position 1,922,961 of record OX453052.1, read on the forward strand.
ATGTGTTTTTAAATAGTAGATTACCAGTCTGTTTCGGAGCACCGATAAAGTGCGCAAAATATATTCGAAGGCTCTCTACCGTCATTAGATAATTTCGAGTAATGGGTCTATTCATGAATTCCCAGAGTTTCTAGACGAAAATGATTATCCTGGTAAATCAAGCTCCGGTCACGAGTGCGCGAAGGAGGTCATAAATTCTGTGAGAGAAGAGATGATTGCTCGCAAAGGATACGTAATTATCTCGCAAAAGTGGAACGAATATACTTTTCGGGCGTGTGCTTGGATTATGGCGGGGCTCTCGCTACTTTCAACTTCGAACAACTCAAAACTAAGTGAAATTCATTCGCCGTCTTTGTCTCTCGCGGGAATTGACGGGGTGTTGGACGAAAGTGCTTACGTTTCAGCACGCGGTACATGTAAGTACCTATAACGTGGGTACAGGCGTGCGCGTTCCTAGCCATAAACCAGCCTTAATAAAATGCGTTCGTTTCTAATATTCTCTTTCCACTTCAACACGCTCGACGGACATAAAACTTTGCTAGATTGAATTTTCTAGTAGGAATGCTTCCAGCGCACAGAACCGAGCAACTACCAAGTTTCCAGAGGCCACGAGAAATATCTCAGTTCGCCCTCGCGGTCCCAGCTTTTCTACCACTGGCCCACCGTACAAAAGCTTCCGTAATAATAATACGCTTTTTGAAATGACACCTTGTGAAGCTATTTCCTTGCCGTTACTATGTATTCATTTTATTTCCAAATTTTAATGGCATCATAGTAACGTTTCGCTGAGTTATAGAAATTTATTGTACCTTTTTTTACGTCATTTTTGAATCTGCATACATACTTCAGTGTGGTTTACAGATTACGTAGGAAATACAATTTTTTCGTTTATCAAAATTTTATTAACTTAGGATAAGGATTAAAAACGCAATGTCCATTGAAAACGGTAATTTTTAACTTTACTTTATTTTACAACGTTTATTTTGTAAAATAATAATTCGAAAATATCATCTATCAAATAGTACAATGAAGTGCAACATGTGAAAAATGATTTCATAAAATTACAGTTCCCAGTTTGTTATAAATGTATATGATCATTTCGAGTTTTTTTTACCAATTGAGAAATAATTGTTCTCGGGAACATTCAACAACTGATTTTATGGAATTTTCAAATTTATTGTGTGTAATATGAAATTTTTCGAGGAAAATTTACCCGAAATACAGTATCTGACCAAAATTTCGATAATCAAAAAAGAAATACATTCGTCTAGTATGAATTAAACATTAATTAAAGAAACATTACAAAAATACTCATAAACAGAATATGGAGGCAATTTTAAGCAATAAGAACATTTCATTACCCTATTATTTCATATTGTATCAAAATATTATTCCATACTTTGAGAAAAGTTCGAGAAGTATACAAAATTGAAGATATGGCGAGAGCATTTTTCAGATATTGCGTCCCATATAAATATGTACGAAACTTTCGTATAGTATACTTTCCAAAAAGTGTATCGACGCAGTTTCTTCAGTAATAACTTAGAAAATTTCATAAGTTTTTGAGGAATACTTTTCCGACGATAGTTGAACGAAATTCGCCCGGAATCGAAATAGTTTCAATCCAGCTCGCGAAACGCTCGACCTGGAGAAACTTCAGGGCTGTTTAGTAACCCGGAGGCCAAAGTCGCGTAGAAAATTGGTATACGTGGGGGGAGGGGCAGGGGGTATTGGATATAGCGAGTGCGAGTGCCGAGCGCTCTCCCACACGGGTCCCTCAGTTTTACAGTTTCGTTTTACGACTACTCACGGGTGTCGTGCGTTCTACTTTGCGTTTACGTCCTATACGTGTCTCTGGAGCGCTTTCGCGCGTCCCTCACCGTACTACCGCGGGATATCTACCTCGCTCTTCACAACGAAGAGGATCTTACTTCTTTCATCGTGTTGCCAACGAAATCGAAAAATTCACCCTCCACCCACTACTGCGACTATCTTTTTCTACAATACTAACGCCAACCACGTTTCAACGTTTTTTTCCCCTAAGGTCGCGTTTCCTTCACTCGAACATTTACTACGCAAACACACGCCCAGTGTAGACATAGCGTTATTTAGAACTATCTTGAAAAAGTGCCGTTATGTCACTTTTGGAAATCATACTGTAATCCTAGAAATTTAATGCCAGTTTTTATTTTTTCATTTATCAATTTTTAATTATTTATTGATTTATTAATTTTTTCATTTTTTCCTGTCATTTGAAAAAAATGCGATTTTCACCGGATTTAGAAAAACATCCATCGGAAAACTCGAACATGTGATTTATAAATTAAGTCGCTGACTCGTAATTCCGACTGTCAATTTCATCGTGCACGCACTTCAGTTCATTAAACGCATATTCAGATCGTACATTAGTCATTTAACCCAACATTACAATCAAGTGCGAGAAAAAATTTAAAATACGTGTCTCTGTAGCGCTTTTGTGCGTCCTTCACCGTACGAGCGCAGGAAATCCAACTCGCTCTTCACAACGAAGAGGATCTTACTTCTTTCATCGTGTTGCCAACGAAATCAAAAAATTCACCCTCCACCCACGACTGCGACTATCTGCGACTATATAAATTACAATTTTTTTCAATGCTCCCTTCTACATCCCCTGTTATTTTCCTTGACTATAAAAACAGTTCAATGCGTAACAACGTATATAGTTTCAAGAACCGTAAATAAAATTATATTCACATTTTTTTCCATTCTCCGTTAAATTGGACCATGATGAATATGCGTATTAACTGCAATGTATTATTATATCTTGCTAAAAACACAACGTAGAAATGACTTTTGCATACCAGTCATCATAGTCATGTTGAATTTTCACCACATACAAATATATTTATCCCCGTCGTATATTCAATGTCGTCCGTTTATATTTATCGTTAACAATTAATATTTCTCCAATTGTCATTCGCAGAAGCTTCTAACACATTACCATTTTTTGTATCAGTGTCACTTGAATAGAGGAAAGAACACAATAATAGAGTGTTCTCAAGCGAGCAGCTAAGATGAGCTCAGAGCTACGAATGTCGAGCGAGTTCTTAGCGCTTTGGCCGAGAGAATTTTGCGAAAATAATAATTATTGCTGAAAGGTCATAGTCGACCGCGCGCGTACCTCGTCAGAGCATCGCGAGGCTCTGGCGTCATGATGAACGTTTGACCGATCCGCTTTCCAGGAACCCGGACGTAAATCAAAATTTTATTACTGATAATTTTACGAGAGTCGAGGGCGCTTAGCTTCGTCCGGTGCGGCTGCTTCGATGTCGGAGCGCCGCGGCCACCTTAAACTTGTAATCGCGCGGGGTTTGTGTTGTGCTGCTTCCACAGCGCGTATAGCACCGAAGCTGTAGCAACTACTACTCGGTGCCTCAGAACACGGCTACAGATGCCGCGAGGGACTTGAATCGCTCGCGCGGTCGTTAGCGCATTTGGAAAACGAGGTGAGGTCAGCGAACATCGAAGTCCTGCATGGAAATGGCAACACAAAATTTGAGGGACTGGAAAATCAGGGGTAGATCCTATCTAAAAGAAGACGTCGAAATATCGAAATATTGAAATGTCAAAATGTCAAAATGTCGGAATGTTGAAATATTGAAATATCGGAATATCGAAATATCGAAATGTCGAAATATCGAAATATCGAAATATCGAAATGTCGAAATATCAAAATATCGAAATATCGAAATGTTGAAATGTCAAAATCTTGAAATCTTGAAATCTTGAAATCTTGAAATATCGAAATATCGAAATATTGAAATGTCGAAATATCGAAATATCGAAATATCGAAATATCGAAACATTGAAACTATTGGTAAAAACTAATCCTCTGTAGTATTTGAGTCCGACGTTTGTATGAATGCTTTCGTTAATTTGCTCAAAACTTCGTATATGATATACTTAAAAGTATAGTAGAAGAAGTTCAATGATCTTTTCGAATTTTATCTGTGCCACCATCCGACATTCGTGCCTGATAATTTATTGATGCTTACCTACTTATCCAGAATATCAACATTTCAACTGATTCAAGGTGAGGGCCGAATAAAAAGTGCACTTTTGTGAATTAGAAATTATAAAATATGCTACTATTAATGCGGACTGTATTAATATTGGTATGCACTCAGTCCACTCATGTTTCTTAAGTGACTGCCCCACTAATTTTGTCTGACGAAGTAATACTCTTCGATATACCCTGAATCATTATTTGACTTCAGACTCTCCAAAATCATATTACATTATACCTTTTTTTAATTTCCCACAATAATTCAAGTTTATACAAAAATTCAATCATGTAAGTAGAAGAAAAGTATGTATTCTCGATCTACCAAAAATTACAGCAGAAGATCATTCTCCCTGAAACATTGATATACAACGTCACGCATTAATTTAAGCTAGACAATTTAAAGTACCTGTCAAAGGGTTAACCAGAGTACAAAGTCTCACCGCCACTGATGAATATAATTTCTATACTAATAAGCACCCAGTGAATCTTTTACTTCATCCACTGCTTCGTCGAGAAATAGGAATCAAAATTACAAGGTTTAGAAGGTCAATGGACTCGCGATGCTCGTGAACCCTTTTCGAGAAACTTTGAGGGACTACCGACCGGTGGACTTTGAAGCTCCCAATCGTTGGTGCAAAGCGCCAGCGAGTCAATTAAGTTTCATTGCCTGAGGTTCGTAGAAAAATCGTTATTGTTTTTAAAAAAAAAAGTCAACTGCTGTAGTTAGTTCTTTTTTTCATCGTTCTCGGCGTCGTCCAACAGTGCGTGTTGTTCTGAAAGAGAAGCAAATCGGTCGCGATATTTTCAGAAGCTGAAAACCAGCACATTCAAAGGAGAATATACAGAGTGAACGCAAGAGTAAATTTTATGATCACCTGCGACACCTCGTTGAAGTCGCCGTTACGAAAAATTACGGGATGAGCTTAAGGCTATAGCAAAGAGGTCTAGTCAGGTGAATGCTGAAAAACGAGGGAGCAAAGCTGATGGTGTATATATAAGTACAGAGGCCCTGAGGATATACTGCCATGACGGCAAGAAAGAGATAAACGTCGGTGGTAAAAACACGGCGAAAGAGACGAAATGAATGGACAAGTGGTGGCGGCTATGATGGCGTGCGTGCAACACTGTGAATTGATACTTTGTAACATCTGCGGTTTCCTTTACCGAGAAACCGCGACTCAACGTTTTCGCAAATCTGCCTCAAGGCCGTACTCGACTATTTTTTTTTTACCACCCTAATTGTTAGATTGCCGCAAGATGACAGTCACGAAAATTGGCGCATGGATTCTGAACACGATAGTGGCGTCATTATGAATACTCTATAAATGCGACAGGTGCGGTGATTTAATATTGATGAAGAAATGAGAAAGGTTATGCTTTTCTTACAATACAGAGAATGCACCTGGAGAAATGGGTCTGAAGGGCTTATTGGAATCGATTATAGGGTGTATTTGAAATGAATAAAATTTTATTTCGATCAGATGAAATTTTATTTACATGAAATAAAGTTTATTTCAATCAAATAAAACCCTATTAGGCTGGCTATTGAATAAATAATTTATTTAATGGCCGGCCTAATAGTATTTTATTCAACCGAAGCAGACTCTATTTGATTGAAATTAAATTTCATCTGATCGAAATAGACTCTATTTGATTGAAATAAAATTTCATCTGATCGAAATAGACTCTATTTGATTGAAACAAAATTTCATCTGATCGAAATAGACTCTATTTGATTGAAATACAATTTCATCTGATCGAAATAGACTCTATTTGATTGAAATGAGATTTTATTCATTCCCAATGCACCACATAATTGATTCAAATAAACCCATCAGACTCCCATCAGTTTCCCAACACAATGTAATATTTTCTGATATTTTTTATCATGTTCACGTAGAATATCTCAATAGTCATTAGAATCGTTAAATCTCAAAGTTACTGACAGATGGCGACACAGTTCCGTTTCTCAAATAATCGTACCTTGTGAAAGGAAATTCAGAGATTGATAATTGACAATTGGTTCTTGAACGTCCAATTTCTATGTTTTTCTAACAAAAAAAAATTTCATATTTTTTTTCAAATATCCCTTTTGATCAGGTTCATTTTTTTATGTATATAAGCCTCAGCCTGATATATTTTCTGTGAGAATCGATATCCGATGTTTTCGCTTCTCCACACAAAACCAAACTCATCAAAAAAATAAAAATAAAAACTGAGAAAGAGCCGCCTGAGCTAATTTGACGCAGCAGGAGAGCGTCTAGCTCGAAAATCGAATAGCCCATGTAAAACAAACACTTTCTCTGCTAGGCGCCTGCTCTAAAATTTCGCACGTGTGTGGCAAAACATAGGTGATAGAATACACCATAAAGATCAGGCTATAGTAAGCAGAAGACTCCGCTTTTATTTCTTCCGACTCTTTTCCTCCTTCACCGCCTTCGCGCTTGACTAAACCGATCTCGGTTTCGTATAGACGATTTTTAATCTCATGCCAACGTGACGTCTGTATACCGCCTATTTAGCCATGGCTAAGCCATAGTCTCACACACACTTCACTATAGTTTTTGCACAGTAAACTATAGTATAGTAAACTCCTAACCCAGAGAAATGGGTCTGATGAGTTTATTTAAACCAATAAGAGGGTGCATTTGAAATAAATAAAATTTAATTTCAATCAAATTAATTCTATTTCGATCTGATGCAATTTTATTTAGACCAAATAAACTCTGTTTCGGTTGGATAAAATTCTATTAGACCGGCCATTAAATAGATTATTTATTCAATGGACCGCCTGATAGTTTTTCTTCAATCAGAATAGACTCTCTTTGACCGTCTATATTTTGACTTATCCTCCGTTAGCCGTATAGACAGACCCACTGAGAGAAATCGTCATAGTACAGTTAACTATAAAGTGACAACTATTGATTTTTAGTCTTTTTATAGTTACGGTGACTATAAAAATAATTGTGACAAGTAATTAAGTGGTAACAACTATGTTTGTACCAACTAAAAATGAACAGTTGTCACTTCATGGTTACTAATACCATAATTTTCTCTCAGTGCTCTTACTTTACACTTATCATACTCGCCTTTCATTGTATACACGGTCGACGCTTTTCGTTGACCCGCTAAGCCCGAGCTTCCAAATTCTCATGTGTAAACTGTTCGAAAATGGACTTAATTTCCTAGTTTACAATCAAAGGCTTGCTTACGTTGCACGCGAATTAAGCTCTACTTTCACTCGCTTCACCAGTCATCATCGCGTTGGTGTTTCGACGGTCAAACGAGGGTGAAGGAAGGTTTAAATTTCGACTCGGGTTTGCCGGACATTCCATGCGACGCGACCGCAAAAATGTCGTTCAGTGTGCGAGATTACGACTCTGGGAACCATACGAGGCTTTGTTGGTCCCCGAAGACTTTAGTACCGCGACGATCTATCGCAGGGAAAGCCAACTCGACCAACGATTAATTTGAGGTGATTATTCAAACTGATTACGGGCACATGTACTGACTAGAGTCTCTCGTGTAAGACTGAATAGATTGATATGTGTGGTTCCTATCAGTCCCTTCCGGTTCCGAGATCGATTTAGGGAACCGAGTCACCGAAAACTCATGAAAACCAAATAGTCCTGCAATTACACGTATAGAATATTTTTTAAATAAAATATTACTTCGCAGAACCGAAAATAAAAAGTGTTTGCACTTGTAATTTTCTCTGTCGTATCCTCTTTATGGATGAAAATATTTTTTATAATTTGATATTGATTTATAAACCGTTTTTGCATAGTAAAAAATAGGTCTCCATGGTATTCAAGAAATTTATATTTTTTGAAGATGATTCAATCATTTTTACAGTATATAATTATTTTTCTACCTTGGTTAGTAATTTTTGTTCAAAATTTCGTTGTGCACTTCGTGAAGAATTTTCGGATGGAACTATAACTGAATAGAGTAGCAAAAAGAAATTAATTTGTACCAATAATTCGGATATCAAAAATTTACTTACGAAACTAAAGGTAGATGTTACAAGATGTAATTGCAGAATCATTTGATTTTCATGATTCGTTATTAGTTTCGTTTGTCTTTGGGCTAATTCAAAAATTTTCCTTCCTTACATCAAATTTTCTTATAATTTCTCTGATAAAATTTCAAATAGAAATATATATACTCGGATGTGGCAATATATGAGAAAAATATTTGCACTTTTAAATCGGTTATGAAAGATCTACTTATTAATATAATGGTAGAAGATTCGACATGTACATTTGCAGCATCAACTCATTTTCGCTAATTGGTATTAGTTTTGATTGAGTTTTGGACTAATGGCAATAAAATAAGGCAATAATGATAATATCAATGGAGGCGATAAGCCCAGTAACACGGATTCGTCTCAGCTGTCAAAATTTGTGAATTGGATTAAACCTTCATCTCCGTTCATGATACCTTTGATATATGGGATTCCCTAGTCCGGAAGTCATTCAACTGAGAACATGGGATTCCTCGGCGCGTCCTACTAGCCTTCAAGAGAAGTTTGACCCCGTCGAGATCCGAGTACGATCCGACACAGTCGTCGAGACAGATGAGAGATGGACCTTTTACTTTTTATGACGATTTGTCTTCGTGATGTCCCCAGTGGACCACCGACGGATCGCCTTGAACTACGATAAACTTTTAGACATGACCTTGCCTCTTATTCTCGATTTTATTGAGACATAATATCACACATTGGGGTTATTTGCTGCTCCAGATATAACAATAAAAATTGTTGGTGTTTGGTCGATGTACCTAAAGATAATTCTTTACTGATCTTCACTAAAATTTAAGAGGGACGATCTTTTATTGAATATAACAAGATTCGATTATGTTATTATTAATCACAAGTATAGAAAAAATTTGTCGAAATTTTCACGAATCATCATTAAAATATTTTCGAAAAAACAAAAGTTAAGAGATTGATAACGAATTCGTGCTTAGCAATGCAAAACACAGCTATTGAAGAATGTTTGTAATCAAAACCAAAAACTAAATCTCCTAAATTTTAACAGAATATTAGATCGGATAATTTTTATTCATTGCGAAACTACGAATTTTTCTATCGATAACTACAGAAAATTAAGAGTAAGCCACAAAAAAATATTTTTGTATTAACAACAACAAAATTGACAGGAAATTGAAGAAAGATGGTATTCAAAATATTTTGCATTGGAATATCACTTATTTCTCTCCAGAATTTTTGTTCAGACGGTTTAACACAAAAATGAATGTTTGCATCAATGAAAAAATCCGTCAATGTATAAATTGCAGATTAGATTCGATATCATCGCTCACAAAGAGCTTTGCAATTCATCAAGGCCTTGAGAAAAAAATTCAAAAACCGTTTACAAGGACAAAAATACAAAAAATCATTAATAGTTTTCTCTCAATCTATTTGTGTCTTGCTCGGCCAAAAACCAGTTCAGCCAGTTGACAAATTTTGAGCGCCAAAATCTAAAGATATGAGGGCAGCAGTGAGTAGCAGTTGATCGATAGTTACATTCGTGACATCATTTTAAATCAGCCCAAATTTTTTTATGGCCGAAAGTACATTGTTTTTAATAGCTACAACTTTGTCACCGACTGAGATGCGTGCACTTCGATTGACTCATGGATCATTTACTACCGTGAGAAGAACAGCTTCTTTATTATGTTCCTAGACTTCAGCATCCGTGTTAATAAATTTGTAGACGAAAAGGAGAAGGAAAATAAAAAAAGGAATTCGATGGTGGGAGGAATTAAGTAGCGATAAGTCTTCGAATGTCTCTTGGCATTTAAAGTCACTATGGAACGTCGTCGGTATATACCACACACAATATATACATATATATATATATATATATATACATTCGCTGTGTTCTCACGCTGCAGCGGCTTTACTTTGTTGTATCTTGTGGGTTGGACTTATGTTAATTTAATTTATGCGTCGTTCCTACCCATTTTAACGATGAAATCCGATGCGTCAACACAGTATGTAATATTCGGTGTCTTTTAATATACGCCATTGAACGTATAAATCTATGATCGTGTGGATAAATGTGTGTGTTCGCCACCTACTTAATGACCAACTCGAGTTATAAAGCTTACGAAAAAATATTAACCACGAAATAATTTGACGTATGTACCTTAAAATTTCCACGAAACTTTCGTCGATGAATCCTTTCATTGCCTCATAGACTTTAACTATTAATAAAGTGCACAAAGTGTCTAAAAAATAATTATACACGTATATGTTATTTGTCATTGCCGTCGAAATCTCACGTTTCGAAATGTCAAATTAATTAGCTTTTTTTTTTTCGCGACACAAGCTGCCGATTGGATTTCGGTGCGTATATTTACTGCTTCGTGTCTGGGACCACCCAAAGATACTGCTCGGTCTTTATTCGGCAGGCGCCGATCGAACCGACCGAGATAAGGATCGCGAGGAGAAACAGAGTTGTCGAGGAGGATAAAGAACAGCCAACGGGAAAGTAGAGAAACATGAGTCCGAAGATTTTCCCGGAAAAAGGGAAAAAGAGGGTTAGAAGGAGATTCTCGGTCAAAGCGGGCGAATTTAACGAGGGGACTGTACTATATGTCCCTCTCAGCAACCTGGTATTTTACAGTCTCACACAGAGTCTACCTAATATACGATAGTAAATTTTCCGCGTTAGTACTGCGGTTTTTTTTTTGGTTTAGATACTATCATTTATTTTTTAATTTATTTTCCTGCTTGGAGCACTTTAATTTCTTAAGTTCTGGGTTAAGAAAACTAGAACCGATTGAATACAGCATTAAAAAATTATTTTCCAGACTTTTTACAATGATTGAGCTCTGAGCAAAAATTTTTTCGAAATACATTTTCTAAAATTGCAGTAGTAGTAAATGAATTTTATTTGACTTAGATGTACAATGTTTAGGGCAGTCTATAGATATTTATATGCGGTGTTGTTTTTTTTTGGTAACAAGGCTGATGGGCCATTGACCGACGGCCTTCAGCCAGACCCCAAAATGTTGCATGATGAATGGGTGATATGAAAACTACGATTTGAGGTAATCGGTATATGAACTACTTTTATTAGTTCTTTCGGAGATTTTTCATAATTAGCAATATTTTTTTTCCACTCAACTTCCGCAGAAACTTTATGTACTTCTCAATTTTTTCTAAAAAAAAAAAAAATGTTACTCATTTGAAATGATCGATAAAAACATTCCATAATACCTGTTTAAAACCTAAAAGAAAATTACAATTATGGTTTGTCATTTTGTTCCCGTGACGTATGAGTGTCGCAATAAGTCATTTAAAAAAGAACAGCAATAAAAATAAAATTTACAAGCCCATTTGTAAAAAAATACCATTCAATTATATAACTGAATATATATCTCAATTGGCAATGAACTTATAAATTGTCCTACCTTGGCCTACATCCGTAGGGTTACCCCGAAGTACTTAGCAGTGAAAGTGTAAGACGAAGAAAACCAGGCCTGGAAAACTGTGGCGACGTTATTTATATACATACATATATATATATACATCCTTATCCCCATGTACCACCAAAGCCTGCCTATATAGACCCTATAGGTACTTCCACGCAGATGTATATAGGTATAGGTCGTGAATGCGCGGAAAAGCCGCGCAACTCGTCGCGAGGTTGCCGGCCCGGCGAAAGTCGTATCGCGAGGAAGAGGGAAAGCAAGAGGGATCTCCCACTGCGCGGTGATGCCCTCGAACCTGAGGCAACCCTCTCGGAAAGGGAAAACGCCCGGGCGTCCTTGCTCCGCGCGCGGCTCCCGTTTCCCGAGAACGTAGCAAAAGGGCGAAGCTGAAGAAAGATCGCGCCGTGAACGTGTCGGGAATGTGCAAGAGTGAGACGGAGCGAGGCGAGTAAGGAGAACGTCTTAAAGCGGATGTATAGGATTAAGATAATAGTCTCGGGAGGGCTGCGAAGGAGCAGGGGGATGAAGTGGGTGCAGAGAGCGGCAAGGAGAAGCAAAAACGAGCGATATGATGTGGGTCAAAGTCTCGAGGACTGGGGCGCCGTGCTGGCTCCCTGGCTGATCTCCTCTCACTATATGCTCCTATACAGACTATACCCCTGTAATGCCAATGATACACTCACACCTCTTCCTTATACACTCTTCACTTCGCTGTTTTTTTTTTCTTCTTCGTCTTCTTCTCTTTCTTCGCTGCGTCCCTTCTTACCTGTTTCACTTCTCGAAGGGTGATAATAGACGATTTTTCATCGCGACATTCATTTTATCGAACTTGCCTCTTTTAGGTGTATAGGAATTTTGTCTCTGTTTACCGATGAGACAATGATGTTTATGTTTTGTTGTTTATTATTTTTAGGCATTGGTACACTTTATAGGTTATAAGTTCAAAAAGGTTTTCTTTATATTGTGGAATGAAAATGACATTTCGAAAAAGTGAGGATTGAATTGATATTGTCTGTTCTCTTCTTCCTTTGCTGCCTCTTGTCCCTTTGTACCTGTTTCACTTCTCGAAGGGCGATAATAGACAATTTTTCATCGTGACACTCATTTTCCCGAAATTACCTCTTTCAGGTGCCTCTGTTAGGTGTACAGGAATTCTATCTCCATTTATTCATGACACCATGATGTTCAGGTTTTTCTTGTACATTATTTCCGGGTGTTAATATACTGTGTAGGTCGCCACCAATTATTCAGTACTTCTTTATAGAAAGAAACATTCACTAACACGCCTAAAATTATAGCATTGTCATAAAGGCCTAAAATAAAAATTCCAGCACTTATGTCAGAATGAATTCTTCGACAGATAAAATGAGATCTCAAACACTAAAATGTCTTCACCAGTCTGTTTCGAAACTTACAAGTAAAAAATATTTCTTTTCATCTTACACCATTCTAATGCACATGTACATCTTCAAAAAATTGTAAAATTATGCTTCATTCCCACTTAAACAGTTTTGAATGTAGAATTTTTTCAAAGAAGGGATCTACAATATTTTTTTCTCTTATGACTTTTTTTTTAGGTCATTGGGTCCCTTCAAGCTTGTCCACTAATATAATGAACTTATGTTTTCCAAGTAACCTTTTCATCAATTTCGATGAAGAGATCAGAGCTTGCGCCAGGAAAAGGTTCTATTAACTTCTCGCGGAGAGATTTCTTGCGTCAGGTCGGAAGATGATGAGGAGGAGCTCAAAGTAAGAGAAGTAAAAGATGATGAAGAAGGGCGTGGGGCCAATGCCACCGCGGTAGGTTTCTTGTGCGATGACCGATGGCGCGTGGGGTAGGTTCTTGACTTTCCTTCATTTTTCTTTCTTCCTCTCTCGAATCAGAATCATCTCTCGAGCTCACCCTAATACGATAACGCCATAAAGACGATAGAAAAATACACGTGACCGGCATCATCGCGACAGCCCCGTTACCTTCTCGTCTCTTGATCTTAATCGTTTGACTTTCGTCCGAGAAAGGAAAAAATGTCCTACCAAAAGAACACGAAAGCCAAAAGACTAACGAAACCACAATCCCGTGATTCTCCGACACAAAGTAAATATAAACTTACTTTTTAAATCATTACGGTATACAGTTGGGGTCCAACTGGACGATATAAGAAAGATGGCCGAGTTTGTTTCTGCGAAATTTGGTCGTCACGTACATTGTTAAAAAAGATTGGAAGTTTTTAGGCATGAAGTCGTCATCGAAATTAGATAAACAATTGTGTATAGAATTAATGTACTTTTCCAGTAACTTTTCTCTTCTTGCAGGCTCACTAGATTTTCTTAAAAATGGATAAAACGAAATTTGGAAGCATTTCACACGTACAGCAAATAACAACAAATGTGATTTAGTTTTATGAATTATTTGGTATCAATATTTGTAAAGTTGGGCTTAGAAATTGTAGAGGATGAACGTGAAGAAATAATTACTACAATCGTCTGCATTTAAAAGGGAAATTTAAAGAATTTTCATACAAAAAATTTAGAAAGTTCTGAATAATTTAAAAAGAAGCAGAACCTAAACTTGGTCTTTTTTTACGAAATTGTTGAGAAGGTTGGAAATTCTAAATTGTAGAATTTCAAATTCTTTTAGCCAAACACATTCCGAAATTTAGCATTTCCTAAACTTTCGAAATACAAAGTAAGTTTTCGTGTTATTTACGTGTTTGCGTTTAAGTTTCCCAGGAATTGTTGTGCTCGTAAGAAATTCATTATAAGATCTCAGTCTCCAAAATTTCGTTGAGTCAAAAAAATATAATAAAACCATCAAGTTCGAACCAAAATAATTCGGCCTTAGAACTGAGTATACGCAGTAAAAGTACGAAGTACGTTTACTCGTCACTTACTTTATTAACCGCTCCTTAAAGAAAATCCAGCTCGCAAAGTCTCTAAAAATATGATTCCTCTCAATAATCATTAATTGCAGCGAAAAAACTCACGTTTACAATGACCGAAAATATTGTTATGCAGGAAACATTTAAATAAAATTCATTCATCACATTCGGAGCACTTAGTCCCCACAATTAAATCAAACCAAAAAAACCTCCCCCTCAATGTACATTCCCGTTCGGTAACCCTTTCCAAATTGATAAATCCATCAATTCCGAGCCAAAATAATTTGTCTTCAGGATTGCGTATACACAGTAAAAACACGAACTAAGCTTGCTCGCCAATTTCATAACCATAAGTTAGTCATTCAAATCCAGCATGCAAAGGCCTTAAAAAAAATTATATCCCTCGACAATACTCAATTATACCGAACTTACTTTTCTTTACTTCCGAATTAACCCAAAATATCATTGTACACTAAAATTTTTCAAAAATTACTCATTCATTTAATTAAGGGGACGTAAATTCAATCACACCAAAAAATCTCCATTCCAATGTATATTCCCGTTCGAAAAGTCTCCGCAAATTGATAAATCCATCAGCCCCGAAATTAATTCGGCCCGAGGATTGAGAGTCACTGTCGAGTATCTAAGAGCTACGTGGCGAAGAGGATGAGGAAAAGAGGTGGTGGTTGCGTTGGCGGAGGAAAGAGCCCGCGAGCGAGAGTGAAACGTGCGTAGGAGGACTGGGGTAGAGTTCGCTGGAGATATATATAGTCCAGGAGTAAAGTGAGGGAGATGGAAGCGAAGAAAGGACAGAATGTCGGACTTTGGGCATCCCCTCAGCTCTGGCAGCCTCAGCCAGTGCTATATAGTGCTGCCATACTCCTTTCCATCGTGTGGAGCTCCTGCTGTTGGCTCGTTGCTCTCCCTCGGACAGGCGACCCCGCTGGAGCTTCCAGAGTGAACGTAGGGGTTGCGTAGTGAGCACGACGAGAAGGAGCTACGTTTTGGACGCGGAGGTGAAGGAGGAGGAGCGGATATGCTGGCGAAGGAGGCGAAGGAGGTGGAAGTGTGGTGCTAGGGTCTCTCAGAGCTTTCTAGATCAATACTCGTATCTCCGCGGTGGCTGGACCACGCCGGACATTGCGTTCCGAAACTCGCCTTATACACGCTTCCTTTTCTCACTCATTCCTTCGTCCTTCACTTTCTGTCCTTTTTCTTTTGGTTAGCTATCTGCGTCTCGCTTCTTTCTTCTACTCGCGAGGTCTTCGATCAAGCCGACGGCGTCCCGCACCCCTTGCGCCTGGACCGGCGAAAGTGCTCGCGATCCACCCTCTCTTTTCGTGCCGACGACGTACCACGATTTACATGCCGGCAAGGGTTGGGTAAAAAAAAATATAAAAAATATAAAAGAAAAAAAGCCTTTTAATTATCTTCCCCTGGACTACGATAAGTCAAGGAGGAGCTTGCGCGACTCATTGGAGAGATATATTACTGAGTATGTGTCGCGGGGAATTTATCTGCAGTTTTTGCAGGAGCAGAATTAAGACGGGGATTTTTAAATCATTTTTTTGGGGGATAATTGACTGTCCGGATAGTTTTTGAAAATTATTTTCGGATACTTTTTAGATTATTGAAAATCATGGTTCGTGGAAATCTGGGACGAGAATTTTTTTTTTTGTGAGAAAATAGCTTTGCGAGGAAGCGAAAGAAAAAAGTACTTTGATTATCTGTGGAGGGAATACGATAAGTCAAGATGGAGCTTGCACGGCTTATTTTTGAAATATATTACTGAGTATGTGTCGCTTGGAATATGTCTAAAGTTTCTACAGGAACAGAACAAAAACTGGGATTTTAAAATCATTTCTTTGTTAGATAATCGACTAACAAGGCATTTTCTCTACTACTTTCGAGATGTTTTAGACCATTTTCAGTCACGTTGTATGAAAATCGGGAAACAGATTTTTTTCATTAAAAAAAACTGCACTCCTCATCGTTAACCTATATTACTGAGTGTGTGTCACTCGGAATTTAATATTGAGTTCGTGTAGACGCAAAACAAAGGCAGGAATTTTGGAATAATTTCTTTGTGGAATAATTGATTATGAGGGCAATTCTTCTAAACTAATTTTCTCCAATTTTCAGACCTTTTTAAGTCATATTACATGGAAATCTAGAAAAAGAATATTTTTTATGAAAAAAAAACTTCGTCTGTACGGAAGTGAAAGATAACAAGTCTTTTAATTATCTGCCTCTGGACTACGATAATAAAGGAGTAGTTTTTGATCCTCATCGTCGTGATAGATTGCTGAGTATGTGTCGCTCGAAATTAATCTGAAGTTCTTGCAGACGCAGAACAAAAACCGTGATTTGGATATCATTTCTTTGGTGGATAATTTACTACAAAATTTTATACTCCTTTTCTCGATTTCTTTAGATCATTTTGTGTCTCGTGACACGAAAATACGATAAAATTCATGATGAACAAGTTTTGTCTATGAGGAAGTGAAATAAAAGCCTTTTAATTATCTCCCCTTAAAATACGATAAGTCAAGTGAGAGTTTGCATACCTCATCGTCAAGATAAATTGCTGAGTACGTGTCAGTTGGAATTTATCTTCCGTTCTTGCAGACGGAGAACAAAAGTAGGGATTTTACCACCATTTTTTTGTGAATCGGTTCTTATTGTTCATGGTTTTTTTTTGTAAACGAAATGTAGCTATATCCCAAATTATTATTTTTATTGTTTTCGAATTCTGAAATTGTGTTTAAATAAGAGTCAGGCTTTTGTTTAAAGATTAAAGCGTTAAAAACGGATATTGACAGACGATAGAAGCCCTTAAATTAATATATGCATCTTGCAAAAAAAATATAGCAGTTTTGGAACGATGACGTACTCAACGACGAATCTTCAATTTTTTTTTAATTCGGTTTTGTTTCCATTTCATTTGAAGGTACAATAATCGTTTTGAAAACCCTTTACGATTTTATGAAAATGTCACTGTTCGTTATTTCTTCCTGGAAGGATATAAGTTATGAAGGAGTTTCCGCGCAACCTTGTCGAGATATATTACTGAGTATGTGTTGCTGGAAATTTATCTTCACTTCTGGCAGACGAAAACAAAGAGAGGATTTCTGCTGGATTGCTTTTAATGTTGTTGGTTTTTATTCATGGGAGACATGTGGAGAAATGGCTATCTATTAAAAGTTTTTCTTTTGAATAATGTTACATTTTTAAATGTTTTAGAACATTTTTAAGGCGAGGAGCTGGAAAATTTATTAAAAATTATCAATATGAAGTTCACAATTTGTATTAATATTTTCATATGACCTATTATATAGAAAATCAATGCTTGAGGTTCTTGGTATTGGTGCAACGAACCCTGAAAACAACCCAAAGATTAATTACAAATAGAATTGAAAATCTCGAAACAATTACAGCCAAATTTATTTTCGTTTTTTTCTTAATTTTTGGAATGCATGTAAGTCTCTATCAGTTTTATATAAAGATGCTTAGTGATTTTTGTTGAATATTTCATTAAATTATTTCGAAAAATCTTCACGAAAAAAAAAAAAATCATTTCCCATCAACTTACGTATGCACTCCAACAATTCTTAGATTTTTTTATGACTTCTTAGTTTATTATTAATAATTTATTGCTTTTATGAATGAAAGGAAACATCCGAAGGAACAATTGATTTATCGCGAATTTTAAACTCGCCGAAAAATTTCAAAATACTTTAAACTGCGTCAATAGGAATTTAAGATTTTTCACAAACTTATAGAAATGTTATCGATCGTTTTATAATCATAATAAAATATCTTCTATACGTCGTTGAAACAATTCAATTTTCCGTCGCGTTGTAAGCGAACACATGTATTGTGGGTTTTTTTTTGTTTTTTTCTTTCTTTTAAACGACTGTGTAGCAGCCCTTACGACACTTCTGTGTATTTCACGTACAGAGTAGGTGCAGGTGGAAGGTACGAGCTCTACATTCTCTTGTGTATAGTATAAGCGCGTACTTCTACCATTACCATTACCACGATAAAAGCATCTCTGGGTCCATTACCGTAATTGGGGAGGGGAAGAAAGAGCATGGTTTGCGACGGTCGCAGAAAGTCTGCGAGGGCACCAAGGCTGTTCATCAACTTCCGGTATAATTCAACTTCCACCACAATTTTCGAAAATTCCGATGATTGTTCAATTTTTATTTTTATTTTTTTTTAACTCTCCACAAGTTTAAATTATTTTATTTTATATTAATCGTCAATCGTCTAAGGGTCAATAGACCCAAGTTTGAATTTAATTTTCTACGTTAAATGGAATTTCACATTGTATTTCCTTCTCAAGTACGATCTGAATTCAACTTTTGGACTTGCAAAGTCAACGCTAAGATTAATTACATCCAGGACAGTATCGGCATTTAATAAATATGTTAGGGATGATAAATTTTGTTGGGCTCGGTTTTCAAACTTTCTCATTTTGTGTTTTTTGATACTTTAAAACAAAGTGGAGAACCACTGACTCACCGGTCAATTTCCCCTTATAGTTTCGCTGGCCTCCCTTGGAAGAGAGGGTGAAAAGGAAAAGCGAGTGAGCGCGAGAAGGATGAGGGTTGCGGAGTTGGATAGAGATACAGCGGAGAAGTAGGAAAGGATGCTGGACGAGGGTGGATGAACGCTTCGACGAATACGGACTACATATACACGGACCGTGAGGCACGTACGCAACGAGTATATCCAGAACTTCCTCTTACTCTTTTTTCTCTTTTATACATATCCAAGGTGTGTTTGAGAAAATACGTGTCCTCTGAAGAAACTTCTGAAAAGTAGGCAATACACTGAACAAAATTTAAAGTACAATATCTTATCAAAAGTTTACCATAACCAATGACACAAAACTATTGTTCAGAAATGACCTCTTTTTCGTTCGGAGGAAATCCAGGACAATAAATTTCGTCCATGAGATTACAGCACTTTTCAAAGTCTTATTTTTTTTCAATGTCGTGGTTTTCCATGATCAGACCAAAGGGCACAATTTTTTTTTTTTATCTGTCAAAGAATAGATTTTTCATCAGACTTTATTCAGGTGAAATGCAATTTAAGTTTGGAAATTAGTTAGGTTTAGATTAAAAAATACGGATTGTATAGAATTTATAAGGAATTTATTGAAAATATGGAAATACAAAAATGGCGATAACAGTTGAAATTATATTAACTTAAAAAGGGAAAATCCTTGACATTTTTCTAAATGTTCCGGGTCAACCAAAATCCCATGGCTTTCTGAGTCGAGTTTTAAGGGATCATACTTCAGGGTGGCCACTCTGTAGTATGATCCCTTTCAGCTTTCTTCCATCCCCCATAGTCTATCCATACGTCCATCCATAGAACAAATGCTTTCCCTTTCTTTCCCTTCCATTGTTATGTTCATAAAAGGACCTGGAGCCAACAGTTGAAGTCGTCATTACCGATCCGATGTAATTGTGTAAGCCGCCCATTCTCTGGTATGGATAACAAGATGGAAGGTAGAGCAAAAGCTCCCATTAGTTGTGTCATCGAATAAAAAGGTCTTTAGTAATATGTCTGCTTACTTTGTTTTTGTCCACGAGCCATATTTGTAAGTTGTTTGGACAATACGATGAAGGTGAGATTATTAACGCCAAAATTTCATGCACGTAATTGAAACGATTTCAATATAAGAATTTCTAGAGACCATTGAGAAGTTTCTGACTTGGAAAAAAAACCCTGACATTTTTTTGACTGTTCGTGGCAGATGAAAATTCCATGTCTTTTCAGGTTAAGCTTTCTCCCATTACAGTATGATCATCCCCTTCAGCTTTTTCCCAAGTCCCATAATCTGAGACATGCGTTTATCCATAGAACATCTTTGGCCCTTTCTGTTTTCCGTTGTTCTCTTCACGAAACCGTCTTGAATCAACAAATAATCGTAAATTTACTGTGTTAACTAGTCGTATTCAGATAAATGAATGAAATGAAAAAGTGAGAAACGTTTTTCAAAACTTTTTAAATTAATTGTCATCCACAGTGAATTTTCATAAAGATGTTTTCAACGTCTGTTACTTTTGTTTTTGTCTAGGCCTCATATTACTATCTTATTTTGGAAATATTGTGGAGTGATCGTATTGCCGGATGCCTGAACAGAAATTCCAGGATTCTAACAGGCGAAAAGAAGAACAGACACTGGGGAGTTCCTTAAGAGGACCCACCGAACTTTTTCGCCTGTGTTAAGAGCCAGCATCGTTTTTGTTCCAACCCTAATAGGGTCGCGTCATGGTTCACTTTCTTTTCCGTTCTGATCTTAGCCACATATATGTCTAACTTCGTTCGTCTTATTCTTTCGCCTGTTTTTTTAGTCTAGTCGCAACTCGTCCACATTCGGGAATTTCGAAGGGCGGAATCGCGTCAATCAGGTCTTTAGCAGTTTATCAGCTTTCCCTTTACCAATTCCGTGTTGCGCCGTGCGAACAAGGAAAAGGCGCCAGCGAAACAGAGCGTCTGTCCATTCTTTGGACATATATATCAGTAGCCTTAATTTTATCCGACAGCGAAATGAAGGTTTCTTTCCGATCGGAATAGTGTCAGAGATTTTTTGGACAGTGAGAAATACTCGAAATTTTTAGAGTCGTTTTTGAATTTACATCTTTTCAATAAATTGCTTCTTAATTTTATATGATTCATGTGCTTTACCTAATTCAGCAAATCCGCGCATTCAAAATGCATTTTATTCGAATGAACTTCCATGAAAAATACATTTTATCGAATGACCGGAAAATTATTTTTGTTACATTAGACAAATAGCGATTTAATTTTTGTCAAAATAATTGGCAAGCCTTTGATTGAAATTAAAAATCGCATTTCTTATCTATTTTTATTTACTTTCATTTATTCAACGAAAAGGCATTTTACACATAAAAAGTGATAATTACATTTTTCAATAACCTTTCTCAGAAAAACCACCTGAAATTTATTAATAACTATTTTCGAAACCATCTTTTCCAATTTGAGTCCAAAAATTCGGTAAAAACTTGACAAACAGTAGAATTAATATAGACATATTCCCGCCTTTTCAGTTTTGAAAAATAAATTCCTACGTTAAGTATAAAAAGGATTTTTGAAATGTTTAAAAGTAATGTGTATTATATCATATAGGTACTGGAATATTTTCAGTTTGTCATGATGTATAAAAAATCACCCCCATATTTTAATAGAGGATATTCCTAAAAATGTCTATTTGCATGAATCTGTACTTTATATCTGTATATAAGGACAACGCTTCTGCACGTAGCTAACGAGCGTCAAAATTACGAGCACGCCAAAACGAGGAGGGCAAGTTATGACGGGTGTACTTGCCGTTTGGCCCTGCGTGTATTTGCATGTCTCGCACGAACAAGATAATTGCATGCTTCGCGAGGCCACAAACTTCGTTGCACCTGCTCAAGCCACGAGGCAATTTATACTAATCTCGTGACGGTGATATACTATATGAAGGAATGATGAGTTATAAGAGCACGATAGTCCATAAAACTGAACCCTTAATTCAACTTAAACTGCCGACTTGTGAATCACGCTATAAAATGAACAAAATTTTGCAGTAAATTTCTCCCAATACATTGAAAAAATTTTAATAAAAATAAATTGTTAACATTCATAATCAAAACAATAATAAAAATATATGATTGAATTGAAAAAATCATAAGAAATAAATTTTAGCTATTTCATTCATGATCCTGTGTTAAAACTGCGAATTTGGATATATTTAAAAATATTCGAAACTAAAAGCTCTGAATACCATTGTTTATCGGGTCCATAATTATTCCCCGCTAATCTTATTTAAAATAACGCTACTACACAAAATTTCATTGTAATAACTTGATATTGTAATCAGCGAGATTGTACTATTTACATTTATGAAAAAAAATAAAAAATTATAATGAATTTTGAGTAATCTCATGCTTCATGTTATCATAGAATGTAATTTATACGAAACCCTTTGGCTCGATAATTCAAGTGATTCCCGAACGACAAACCATTAAATGCGAAAACTACTTTTATGAGTCTAAATTCTCCCCTTTTTTAAACCACCATTCAGTATTTCCCAAATGGTTAAGTATCCAAAAATCACAATCTCGGTTGAAAAAATGCCACAGGAAACACAAATTGTCATACTTTTATTATCATCAACGAAACAAAATGAAAAAAGAGTGTAAATATATATAGTCTTCAGTGAATAATGAAGAAATTCGTCTTTCGTCGATCGGAGTGGCGTTTGGAGGGTTGAAATTGGATAGCCCTGCGTGGCATCCGGTTGGCAACCACTGTTCACTTTCTCTCATGGAGGAGAACCCTTTGGCGTCTCGTCCCTTCGCGTACAACCCACCAGAGCCATCTCACTCTCGCTTTCGATTCGCATAACCCGTGCTACCCCCTTAAACTTTCTCTCGCTCACTCCTGCGTCTCGCCTTCGACTCCTCTTCCTTCCATCTTTCACCCTGACTGCCGTAAAGCGGGAGCGCACCCCCTTGTCCTTCCTCGCGCGCCCTTTCTACCCCCAGAGCGCTCGCAGCAAGTGAGAGTGCTGGACCTTGGTCCAGCGCGTTGCTGCATCGACCCTCTCACCCTTTCCTTCGCCATCTCCTCGAGCACAACCCTCAGCCTCAGGGTAGCAGCCCTCCAAGCAGCGGCGTACGAAGGCAGCCCCCCTCCCCCTCCCCCACAACGGCCCACGTCACCGCACCCTAATCCCCCATCTCGAAAATACATCTACCCCCTCACACGTCGTATCGATTGGCCAGCAACTCGTCAGAGAGCGCCACCATTTGACCGGACCACGCACCGGAAGTCCACCATCTTCGGCCAAGAAAATATGCGAATCGATTTCTTACTTTTCCTTTGAGCTCTTAAATTTTGCAGATACTTTTTTTTTTTTTTATCGTTATGAGTTTACGGGGGCTTAAACCAATATTTGACTGGATCACGCACTGGAAGTTCATCATGTTCATTCAAAAAATATTTACGACATGATCTCTAACTTTTTTCTCGAGCTTTGAAATTGTGTCGGTATTTGCTTGATGACACAAAATATCATCAGACTACATTTTTCATCAATCGTCAATTTTTTTTATCAGTTTTTTTAAAACTGGTCTCAATGCCGAAATAGTACATTACGATACTCGTGCGAGAAACTTTTTCTGATCTCGTGTGATTACAAGTCATACTCGTCGCGAAAAAGTTTCATCGCACTAGTATCGTAATGTACTATTTCGGTATTGAAATTAGTTTTAAAAAAACTGATAAATTTTTTTTACACTAGTATCGTGATTTACTCTTTCCTATTTCATTGACGCAAATGTTTGATATTTATTTTGCGTTTCTTATAGATTTCACGTTTCACCTTAATGTGCATAATCTGTGATCCCCAAAATATCCGCTTATACGCTAGCGAAATTCTGAACCGTATAGTTTCCAAAAAATTCAGTTCCAGGAAGAAAAACTGTAGAATGTGCAGTTGTCAAAAAATGGTGGTTTTGTTTTATGCCCGCGAAAAGATAACGAAAGTCTCTGAAGTACAGAAGAATGCTTGGAATCCTTCGGAAGTGCGACGGTTCGCCGCCTTTATATAAGTGGCAGTACGAGACGAAAAAACGCATGTCAATACCAAGTAAGAACGAGTCTCGCTGCTACTGAATGCTTCAGGAACTGCGGGAATCCGGGTGAGCGGCATTTCGCGAGACGCGTTTAAGCCCAAACCGTACGAGATTCTGCCTCAGCGGCGGCGACGATTACGACTTACCGCGAGGCGTCCCGACGTCGATTAAAGGCCGCTCGAGGAACAGCTCGCATGACTCTGTCCAATTCACCCCAATTGGCGGAAATACCGCCCGCGTGGCTTCGTTCCAACGTAACACAGGCTTCCCCATACTATCGCATACCTCCTAAATTTGCCGGATTGTGCAATTCGCTGTCAGGGCGTTTACCAATTTTCAAAGAGGAACAATTCCTAATCGGAAGCTTCCGAGTATTCAGTAAGCGAGACGCTGCAAATTTGCTAGTGAAGGTGCTTAGCAGAATATTAAGATTCATCGGAGAGTCTGTTAAAAAAAAAATTGAGAGCTTTTTGATTGTGGGACATACAAATTAATTACACCAGCGAAAAGTAATCACGACCTTCTTTACATTGTATTATCTTTATTTTCTTATTAAAGTCGTTCAAGTCGGAGTATTACATGACTTAGCAATTTTCTGTTGAGAATTAGTACATTACGATACTAGTGCGATAAAACTTTTTCACATAAAACACTTCACGCACATTGTGGTATGAACGTTCTAAAAGTACCATATTAATATTACATAATTGAATTATGTTAAGAGGATCGTAAATAATACGCGAAATTTCGTGGCCCTCACAAGAAGTTCCTAATTAATACTGCGTATGAGTTGACGAAACATTTTATTTTTATTACCGAAAATAACTTGAATTTTATGACAAAGTAACCATTTGTAGCGTGGATTCCATAGTTCAATAATAAGTATTAAAACACGTTCATTTTTTATGAGTATAGTAATAAAAAAATACAATAAATCTATCAGTTATAGTCCAACCCAATCGTTTTATAATGCAATCTTTATTAAATTCCCACGCAATGTAATTCTGTGCCAAAATTTCCCATTTGATAAAAAATGAATATCTTACTTGAAAAAATCCCTTATCTTATATAACGTATAATTTGTACTAAGATGATCGATGGCGAAACACAAAGTAGGCTACAGAAATTCGAATGCCACATAAATTAGTAATTTTCTGTCGAGAAAAGCTCTAAAAGTACCATATTAAAATCACATTATTAAGGTATGTTGACAGGCTCATAAATAAAATCTGAAATCTCGTGACCCTCACGAGAACTTCCTAATTAATCCCGCATACAGTCCAACGATACATTTTATTTTTATAACCGAAAATTACGTGAATTTTATTACAAAGTAACCACTTGTAGCGTTGGGTTCATCAAGACACGAAGAGGCAGTAGTGAAATACAGTGAAAGGGAGACGTGAAGAATGTAACGCGTGCGCGGGATCTTTATTCGGTCCGATCGGTATCTCCAACACTGGCGATCGGTGCCGCCAGTAAAAAAGCAATTAGTGCCCGACATATTTAATCGTGTCATAAAATCCCCGAGTAGTTGCCTACGCGCCACTCTCTTTATCCTTCTCTCGCTCTTTTCTCCATTTCGCTGCCGCTTGTCGTTTATGTGGCTCCCTCTGCCTCCCACTCTGCGCGCTATCGCACTTTATCTCGAGGCTTCTCACTCCTAACGGGATCCCAATTTAACAGGCGATAAAGTTTGACCCGACGGGATGAGAGAGATCGAGACGAGCACGACGGAGAAAAGGATAATGCGAGCACGTGGAAAGGACGAAAGGGGGTTGAGGCTCCGCAGGGGGGCGCGGTGAGATGATCTCTGCGTTGGGAAGAAGAAAAAAAAGGAAGAAAGATAGACCTGCCAGGATTTCGGGTATTAGCGGCCCATTGACGGGAAACAAAAACGTTATGACGAATTAGGGCCACCCTCGCCCCTTGACGAAGGAAAAACCCTGCCCCCCCCGGACCTACCACAACCATAAATATGTTTAGGGGTCGTTAACCTACCCTGAATGCCAACCCTTCGGAGTATTTGAGTTGTATCGTCTCGATTCTTGGCCTGGTTTTGCTTGCTCCATATCCCTATAACAACTTTCTTTGGATGAGCTTTCTTTCCCTCCAGCCTCCTGTAGATGAAGAGGATTCTGGGGCTGAAGATGTTGAATCAATTGAATACCGTGGGAAAACGTGTTATGGTGGATTGGTTTATTATTGCTATGATTTGAGGATTTTTCGCTTTCATGTCTTTTAGAACATGACGTCATTTTGATGAGTTTTTGATTTTTTGTTCGTTGAGCCCAGAAGAGGTTCGTTGGTTATTTTGTCGGCTGTGGAGATAGTGGAGTTTGTTTGGCTGTAATAGTTTCCCTTAGTTTCAAGTGCTACTTGAATGAAGAAGCAGCGGTAGTTTCCACTACAGTACTTTAAGAGTTTGAAGTTTTTTTTTTCAATTATCGATAAAGCTCAACTTCAAGAGTTTGAAGTATTAAAAAAAAATTATTCGATAAAGCTAAAATTCTGTGAAAATGTGTGGAAATGCGGTAGAAATGGGCTAATCTTCTGGCTCTTTGAAACTGCCAGTCGCTTGTTCGGAATAACTAAAAAACAAAGAAAGTGAGGTTAGGTATCAGACGCTTAACATTGGGCGATGAGATTTTCAGTGGTGACCTCTTAAGAGCAAAATGACAAGAAATAGTGGAATATAAATAGATCTCTTTGTTTTCTAATAAAATAGTGGATCGCGCATATAGAAATTAATTCATATTAATTGAAAGCTCGAAAAGTTGAAAACTGTTTCGCATTAAAAAAGTGTCAAAACAAAGGCATTCATTGTTCGGAATTTTCTACACAATTCCTTGGGATGACAAGATAAAAACACGATATATTATCTGGGAATAATGGACACCCAAATTTTATTCGGAAACCATTTTCCTGGTTGAATTTGTCGGTTATCGGCTGATCTGGGTGACGCGATTGGTGAGGAGGGCATCGATGCGACGAACATTTACAAAATGGACTATGACAGCGTGGAGGTTTCATTGTACATACATAAACATGATTCTCCGAAATCAGATGATTGCACCTGACGTAAATAGGCTCTGTATGCCCTTGAATTTAGAACTGGACCATTCGACAAGATCCATCTCTCTACATGACCGCGCAGATAGAATCAACCATAAAATTTGGATCGGATAAAAGTTTGCACGTTTTATGCGGCGCCTCACTTTCCGCGACTGGGGTGGCAGGATTATCCGGGTCGTATCACCATAAAGATATGTACCTCCGTTCTTTTCTCCAACGCTAGGCTTCGGATCCTTCGACTTTTGACGTAAATTTGCCGCAATTTTTCAGCACGGTGGATCCCTCAACGAAAATCAAATACAAGGCCAGAGTTGGGGGACGATAAAAGCTGCCATTTGGATGACAAAATGGCAACGAGCGATATCTTAGATTTTCCGTTTAAATGGAAACACATCGGAAAGATGAAGGATGGCCGGAATAATTTGAGAAAAATTATATAACCCTGTCATCATGCTTGTAACGTCATCTGAAAATTCTAAATTCGACGAAGCATTTTGTAGCCTTTGTAGTATAGCGCTATTGGCTGGAAACAATTTGTATTGACTGGATACAATCTATATTTGCTAGTAAGTATAGGTATTCACGGAACGGAATTTTTATTGGTTAGATACAATCTGGATTGGCTAGAAATAATTGATATTGGCTAGAAATAATTGGTATTGGCTAGAAATAATTGGTATTGGCTGGAACCAATCTGTATTGGCTGGAAACAATCTGTATTGGCTGGGAATAATCTGTATTAGTTGAAAACAGTCTGTGTTGGTTCAAAACAATCGGTATTAACTGGTAACAATTTGTTTTGGCTAGGAACAATCTGTATTGGCTGTGAACAATGGGTATTGGCTGAGAACAATCGGTACGTGTCTCAAATCAAATTAATGGCCAGAGTTGGGAAATGATAAAAGCTGCCATTTTGATGGCAAAATGACACCGGGCATTTTGATAGAAATTCATCAGAGAAATGAAGGACTGTCGTAATAATTTGCAAAAAAAACATCATTCAAAAATTCGAAATTTGACGAAGCATTTCGTAGCCTTTGTACTATAGCGCTATTGGCTCAAGACGATCGGTATGTGTCTCACGAAGTCAGGGGAAGTGCTGAGAGAAGTCTGTCGATCCAACGAAACCCTTTGTACCAGTTAGACTCCTTCACTCTCTCTGATTCCCCTCTCACAAGATCAAAGCACGAGCCAGACGTTGATGTCGTTTGACTCAGGTTCATCGTCGTCGATGTCATCTGTACCTATCATGATAAATGCTGCTGGTGACAAAATGGCACAGAATGCACCTTTATTTGAGTTTCGCTTCCTCGAAAAGGAAGCTTTCTTTTCATTTTTTTTTATTTCGAAATTTTTATGTTAGAACACTCAGAATTAACCAAAACATAGAGAAAAGTGGAGTAGAAAAATTCTCCCAGTGCGAATGGACAGTTCATTGAAACTTGTCTAGTTTGGGAGATGAATATGACATTGTCATGATTTCTAAGTGAATTTAAACTGAGATGAGTAACATTTCGGAGATTAAATTCATGGTCTATTTGTTGCTTCCTCATAGAAAAAGCTTTGTTTTCGTGAAATTTTTTTTTTCGCGATCATTACATTTTTCAGCGATATTTTCATATACCATGAGCATGAGTGTTGTATCAATTAAGAGCCGATATAATGCATTACCTTCGGTAACAAACCTTAGAGCCCTAGTTACATGACCTATCGTGATTTTGTAATTGCAGCTCATGCTACTCATCATACACGTCTCGATAAGTGCCACTTTACAGTGCAGCGTATCATGTCCTTAATTATTAGAGTTCAAGGCTCTTCAGAACACTGTGAAGCACTCAAGGTGTACGTTTTTCTCTTGGTTATTGGTTGACAAGGTTGAATTACAAGCACTTATGTAGAACATTGTATATGAAATTTGGCCAATTTTCAGATCAATCCTGATATGGACGATTAATATCAGGCCTCATATTTTTTTACGGGATTATGTACTTAATTAGGTTCAAATATTTGAAGAATTTTTTTTCGTATAATTTTTTTTAGGTGACTGTGTATCCTAAAAATTAATAAATGGCTACGTTGAACAGGAAGCAAACCTCCATATCAAACCTATACAGATTAATATCTTGACCTTAAACTGTCATAGCGTTTCGACGGTGATCTAATTTTTCAGAGAAATTTCCAGAAATTTTTTCATACCTAGTTATTTATTTTCAAGCAATGTGACATTTATAAAAAATTACCGTAATTGATACCACAAACCTAACTTCGGTTAACCCCACCAATAAAATAATTATAGCAATCACAGGTAAATAAAACAATGAATGGCACCAATCAGAAGAGCTTGGATCGAAAGGAGTTGAAAATATCAGTCTTGTCGTGCCGATGGCGTTTCTCGTGATCTCGTGAGGGTTATCGTCCTCGTCAGTGCGGGACAAATGGGTCTCACTATAGCCAACCCCTTGTAAGCTCGGTTTGCGGGTTGGCGAACGCGTGCCAAGTGGATCTCACAGAAAATGATCCGACGCGTCGGACGGATAACGACCGATCGTTTACCGGCGAATAAATGAAAAAGGAGTCGTTGGGCAAAAGCGTGAGCAGGTATTATAGGAACATGGAGTGAGCTAAAAAGATATATAGTAGTGGCAGTAATACCACGCAAGACATCCTTCTGTCTCTTTCGTTTATCACTCGCGCGTTCGTCCGCGATGCTCGAGGCTTTCTCGGCTAATAAATGCCATAAGCTGTTCCCCGAGTGCGAGTATAACTCACCCTGGCCAAGCTGCCGGACACGAGCACCATCAGAGAGCTGTGTAGGCTCCTGCTGGAACGACCCTGAAGTGGAGACTAAGTGCGTGCCGGTGATACGGGGGCGCGACTTCTTATATGTGTATCTTATACACAGACATCGCACTAATTTCCTCTTTTTTACTGTACTCCTTACACTTTATTCGTAGGAGAGCATAAGATATTCTTTTAATTATAAAGAAAATTGTTTTAGCTGTACGTTAAGGAATTAATCATTTATACTCACTCAAACACTCAGACAGGCACTTGTACAGGAGCCTCCCAGACACTCACAGGGACATTCTTATCGATATTCTCACAGACTCCCTCACATACATTCTTACGGATACTCTCACAGACAGTTTTACAGGAACTCTTACAGACACTCTTATAGACACTCTTACGGACACTCTTACAGACACTCTTACAGACAATCTTACAGACACTCTCACAGACACTCTTACAGACACTCTTATAGACACACTCACAGATATTCTTACGGACACTCCTACAGACACTCTTACAGACACTCTTACAGACGCTCTTACAGACAATCTTACAGACAATCTTACAGACAATCTTACAGACACTCTTACAGACACTCTTACAGACACTCTTTTAGACACTCTCACAGACACTTTTACAGACACTCACCCAGATATTCAAACAGACATTTCATTTCCCGAATATCAGTATCAGTATGATCGTTTATAAATTCCAATACTTAATGTATGTGTCTCCTACAGTATATAGTTACAAAAACATGAAATGTTTCCTTTGTTACGTAATGCTGCTATTTCGAAATATGCATTCAATATGAGCCTGAAATTATACTAAGATCCATCATAAAAATGTTCAATAATTAACAGCAAGAATTTTTTATTCCTACATCAAGTTTTTGTCCTAAAACTAAAAAATCTTTTCTATTTCCATTTTACAGATCTTCTGCGCTTCAATCTTCGTCGTACGTAGCACTTACTTGACGTCCGCTTCAACGACGTTTGCCGGGTCACACGATCTATGTGCTCGTACGATCCCGTGGAGCTGCTCGTGCGTGCGTGTAATATTCTTTAACTTGACAGTGTGCATGCTCGTGCAGACATCGCGTGCCATAGTCGACGCACGAGCGTAAGGGACGCTTGGAAAGTATCTTCACTGGGTGCGTGTGAGTAGGCCAAGCGAATCGAGGATGCGAGGGCGGTCGACGGGACTGGGCAAAGTCGGGGACAACGGCTTGAGGGGTGGTTTTTCAGCGATAACAAGACTCTGCCATCCACGTGACTCCAATACCCAACGACTAGGCGAAGCCAGGACGAAGGCTAGCTTGTATCAATACACAGGACGAAACGCGCTTTTCAATTGTGAAGAAATAGTTGTACGCGTTGAGAATCGAGTCTTCTTATTCGATATAACTTCGAGGGCTGGACTAGCTCGATATATACGTGAAGCGAGAAAATGCCGAGGAGTCTTTCCATTCTTTTGCTACTACTACTTTTGTTCCTCGAAATATCGAGATTCCTGACAACGTATATGAAGGTTTTTCGACGTTTAGGAAATACTCAGAGAAATTATTTATTATTAGTTTTGACTGAAACAGCATATTTGAATTATGTATATTTGAATTAAAAAAACATTATTATGTGAGAGTGATAAAATATTCATTAGGTTTTTTTTATGATCATCATTGATTATAAATAAATGATTTTATTTGTGATCAGTCGAGCCAATTTATTCGGGTACTAAATAAAGAATATTCAAAACCAATATGCGAGTTAAATATTGCTTCACTTAAATATTTGTGATAGGTTAATGAAATATACCGTTGGTGATTTTATAATATCTAAATTTTATAAAAATCTAATAAATGTGGTTTCTGGTATACTGAAAAAAAAAAAAATACTAAGTACATCAAATAATTTATTTATTATGTTACTAATAATAATCAAAATACTTTTTTGCTTTTGTAGAAATAACGAAAAAAATCACATGTCCGAAAATGTTGGGACTCATTAATGTTTATATTTGTAAATATGATCGTTTCTCTGCATTAATATCATCGCTACTACGCAATGTAACCTAAGTAAACAATTGTACCTTAAAAAAATGTACAAAAGTATTTACAAAATTTATATTAATTTAAATAATGTAGAGCGGAATGGCGACGTTGACATAGAAAAACGAGTATATCCGTACATTCGTACTCTTGATTTTGGCTATCAGAAAAACTGCTCTAACTTATAACCGTAGATTATTTGGATTTAATAAAAAAAGCTGGTGCTGTCATTTTATCCAGAGCTTTCACATCCACGTCAAGATATTGAATGGATATCAGCCCACTTAAGATTTTTTGGGCAGGTGAGTAGTTGAGGGACGTTGATAGGATCCAACAATCGTTTTTATAATAGATATCCAGTGTTCATGCAACAAAGTTGAATTCACGTAGACAGTGAGATCGATAAGACAGTATATACAATTTATACGCATACATATTTAACTCCATATATGGTGTAATTGGTAGCAGCAGTGAAGCTTGTGTATATGAGCCCTTAGCCAACTGCCACGTTTCGTGCGATAATTGCTCGCGAACTGGGCGCGAGTTATTACTTCTTTCTCGTCCATCACTCAACTTACTTCGCCGTTCTCTGAGCTTCAGAGTGAACGGCTGCTCATTCTCCCTGGGCCGATTCTACAGGCGCAAAGGGCAGCGCCTGGCACGAAGAGGTCCCGAGACAGCACAGTGAAGGTATATTTGCTCGCGCGAGGCGCTCATCACGAAGCAGATAAGCGGCTCGTGTGCCGAGTTACAGCGATAGGAAACGAGAGACGAAAAGGCCAATGGAAATAGAAGTAATATCCTCACTTTCAAATATACCTACGTTCGACAGGGTGAAAAAAAATATCGGATTTACGTCATGTATGTTCACGGGTCCGAAGATCAATAATTTTACGTATCATTCAACATTTCACCCACGATACGTCGATTAAGTCTTGTTAGTGTAATTATGTGAACAATTGCATATAATAATTATTATACAAATATCAAATTATCCTTGCGCCTGTAGTAGTCTTGACCCCTTGTGACCAAACATGTTGAACTTACAAAAAGTGATCATGTAAATAATTTCAGATTAATCAGATTAATCAATATTATTTTTGAAAATTGTGATTGGTTGGTCAATAAAACTATAACGTCTTATAATTTGATTGGATCTTGCCATTTGTCCGTAAATTTTTAGAACGTGTTTGTGACTTTTTTCATGCCCAATAAACTTTCCTCAAAACGCCAATCAGCGAAATAATTTCAGAATTTATTATTTATTCATTATTTATTTAATTTATTTATTCAATTTATTCAATTTGATTTATTTGATTTATTTGATTTATTTGATTTATTTATTTATTAAAATAAAAAATTATTCAGTCTATTTTCGAATACGATCTAAATAATACTTGTATACACTCCAGAGCTTGACATTTATAGAAATTTATTTTTCCGTCCCCTGCATTTCTCTGTCATCATCTATTTTATTTATTTTTCCACTTTTTGCCAATATTCCAAAACAGGTAAAAACTCGAATTATATGTATAATTTCTATTTAAAAAAAATGGTAGCTATCCGCCATGCCACCATAAATTACACTGTGACGTGGAGGTCCATATTTAAATGTACTTTGTATAGTTACAGACAACAAAATTGTTTTCATCTCGTGACTATATGATAGCATTTATATTATCAAATGTGTATAGTCGATTCTTGCATGTATTTCGATGCTTGACAGGTACAGAAAATTATTTTCTCGTCTCTTGTATTTCTCATTTATTCTCATTTCTCTTTCCTTTTCTATCAACTATACACTAACTCCCGTCCTCACGCTCGTCGGTTGATGTGTCTTCGCCGTAAATTATATAGCGCCGGCATCGTCGAAGTTTCCGTGAGCGGAATAATTTCGTGCCGTGCATTTCCGCGTGTCTTTACCAGTAGCCGGTTGCAAAGTAGCATTGTCGTGGCGACGTAGCACTAATTACAATTATTTTGACATTCGGCTAGGGTGAAAAGAAGTAGCTTCGCTCAGATTATACGTAAAGACTTGTTACCTCGAAAAATTCTCGTGATATTTATCGTAGGCTCGGCTCTTAATGACTGGAAACACGCGGAGCTTCTTCGAAACACATGTACTTCTAAATTGGACCCTACTTTAAATTCATGCACATTTATAAATACATTCTATTAATATATTTTTCACATCAGTCTTTGTCGACAAAAGTCCACGGACATACGGACAATTTGACAGAAATACTGATAACTTTTTGGTTGAATAGCCTTTTTTTAAGTAATAATTTTTTTTTCGGGAGGTCAACTGAACCTTTGAAAGGGTCTTTCATAATTTAGTATTATAATTATTGCTCCTCGAATTTCTAAATCAATGTAAAAATATTTCAAACTCGTATTTTCGCCAAATTCAAAATGCATTTTGGAACTTTGGAACTTATGCAAAACTTAGATAAGAAAGTTGTACTTCTTTTTCTATTTAAAAAAATGGGTAACAAAATAAAACAAGTTTTGCACTGCAAATCCTAAAATCGTCGAACAAGGATTCATTTCCCATAAATCCTTCGAAATAAATTAATTCTAACCTATACATTACCGGTGCAGATTTGTATACATAATTTGAGTACGCAGCATTTTTAACGTGAACTGAAAGTGCAGTACAAATTGAGATGTAAAAAGATGTGAATCTTCGTTTTTAATGAGAACTATCCTTAATTGTAGCGATCATAAATGAAGAACTCATATTTTTATACATTCGCGTGATTATCTCTTAACCGAAACTTTTCGTCCAATCTCAAAAAAATTATCGTCCTTCAAAAGATCATTTAATTTTCAATTCTCTTGAATGTACTTCTTCAGTTTTTAAAAATCCAATTCAGTTTTTCTGAAAATCAAAAAAATTCTACTGTTCCACGTCCATTGAGCAATACATGAAAATTGGTTATATACAAATCAGACAACTTTCAATCACAATTAGAAGGAGAAAATGGACAAAAGAATTTATTTACAATTTGAAGAAGACGAGAAACAATGACTTAAAATAATAGAATTAATAAACAAAGAAAATATAACATTGAGATATTCCTACAAATTTTGCGAACCCGGGTCTCTTTTACGTAACAGAGCTAATCCGATTAAGCGGCGATCCCATTTGCGTGAGAACTTTGTCGAGCCACTGCAAAGGTCCGTGAAGATGAGCTTCGATCCAGCACGGAGTCGCGGTAACGTCCTGTCGATGATAGTCCGCTCCCCATCCCTTTACAAAGGACATTCTAACAAACAGAAAATCAAACATAAGTAGAGATTTAACGTTTTAACGTTAGGGGGTCAAAAAAGTGAATGACTAAAATACCGAATAGCTGAAGTAGCGAATTAAAAAAAATTCAGAGACAATTTCGATCACTTCCCGATGGGATAAATCTCGAAAAAAAAAAATATCGATATTAAACGTACTAAAAGATAAATTTTTCACAGTAATAATTCCAAAATGTGATTAACAAATTTCTGAAAAAAACCATTGTTCAACAAACAATTAGTCAACCTAACTTTTTTTTAAAATGAAAATCATATATTGGTTAATTTGAATACGTATGAATTTTTTCAGATTTTTTTCTTTATTTTGATTTTGATTTTCTTCATTTTCAAAAATGTGCGCGAAATAACGAATTTTGGATATGTGTCCGGCACAAAACCATCTACTACACTCAATATTTTTTTGCAAAACGCATTTCCAAAATTTGTTATATTCTGCGCATTTTTCAAAATTAAAATGAAGAAAAAAATCTGAAAAACTTCATACGCATTTAAAAAAATTAACATAAAATGATACTCCTCTATAACAAACCATTTAAAATTAATTCTGCTTCACAATAATTATTACGACTAGAAATGAACTTAGCTGCTTACCTAATACTGCACATCTTAGTGAGCTCATAAACCGCTTCAAACCCATGATTGACACTCTGCGAGAGGAGCTGAGCGAACTCTTGATTATCAAAAATCTTCAAAGACAATCCAGGTGGAATTTTACAAACGGTGCTCGGATGAAAACCGTGTTGGTAATTGCAATTTCTAGATTGCACAAAAATCGCCGAATCGGACAAGCACTCGGCGTAAACTGCGCCACCGACGTAATACAAGTGAACACCTTTTCCTATGTGTCGCCTGACGTTTTCGATGGTCGAGTTACGATTGACATTCGACAATTGGCCGAGACAAAATCTGTCGGTGTTGTTGTTAGGATTAGTGAAGCCATCGACGATGACAGAGTGCGACTGACCGTGAAAAATCTCTCCTACGCGACTATTTAGCTCGTAATAAGCTATAGAAGCCCAATGGGGAGGTTCTTGGTAGCATACTGGCGCCAATTCCGTTAAATTTCCGGTCTCCATTGCCATGCAATTGTATGAATCCGATTGTTCAGTTTGGGAGCCGATTTCAGACAGTGAATAAGCCGGTGGAGGCGTTTCTGACAATCCGTTGGTGCTGTAAGAGCTGTAGGCGTTTGCCGATATCGCACTTCCTGGACTGGGAGTAGAACCGATCGAAGACATTGGCGACGCCGGATTCACAAAGCCGCCAGTACCGGTGTTGAAGCCACTAGTTGAATAACACACGTTCTGCGGCATCTTTGTCTCCGGAAGTTGTTGAAAGGGTAGCAACGAATGTCCAGCAGCAAATTCGGAATGTCTCGGTACAAGAACTGGGGGCAAAAATAATGGGCTTTCGATTCTTGTGTAGTGATAAGGATTAA
Source organism: Tromatobia lineatoria (assembly GCA_949699805.1). NCBI lineage: Eukaryota > Metazoa > Arthropoda > Insecta > Hymenoptera > Ichneumonidae > Tromatobia > Tromatobia lineatoria. The sequence goes on from OX453052.1 coordinate 1,959,658, forward strand.
TGCAAACTTCTTTGTGCTTTGATGTGAATGGATATTGGCACGATTCTACAGGTTTTAGCTCGTGATGTGATTGCAAATCGGGCCATCGCCAAACGCGACAGTAAATAACGTGTGGCAATCCTTTTCGGTGTGAAACTTGCAACCTGCCATCTAAGCTTCTGGGAATTGTCACGCATTTGCTTGAAGTGCCTGGTGAACTCAGGGCTCGCTCTAAATCTTCAATTGCACCTTTGCGTCTTTTGAGCTTTTTCACCAATGAATCCACGGCCTTTTCCGCCCATTTTTCTTCTTCGTCGCCTTGTTTCCAGCCCAAGAGCTTTTTTACCGCTGGACTGGTGACAGTGAACAAGCCGCTTAGTGAAGACATCGGTCCCGATTTCGATGATCCTTTCTTGTTATCCATTTTTCGGCTTTTTCTTGGTCAATATTTTTCGAAGACGAAAATTTCGAGATATCCTGTGGAACATTATAAAGTTGTTATTTGTCAAATTATTTCTTCAAGATTCACAGGAATTTAAATATTCTAAAATTGCAATTGTAACATTAACCTTCCTTTAAATTTATTAACTGTTACAAATAGTGCTGCTTTTTTTGTGAGAAATTTTTTTTTTCGGAAAGGACTTCGGGTTGAAAAAATCGTTGCGAATTCTGTAAGTGAATGCATGTCGCAGAAGCTAAAAAATCCGCATTCAATTTTTTGAAAACAAAGTATGGCCGAATTTTTGGCTAATTGTCGGCGCGAAAAGATATTTTTTGAAGTGAGATCGAAAAGAATAGTATTTCGGATTAATCGGCTCTCGAATTAAACCAGTTTCGATCGAATCGTACTATCCCTTCAGGAAAAACAACCCGCAAGGCTCAAAACCAGTTAAAAAAACAAAAAAAAAACTCGACTAAAATCGAAGCAAGAATATCTCTTTTGCTCTGAGAATTGTTCTTGATTTATTAACTCAACATTTCCGTAATGACCGATTTTCCCGCTTTAACCCCTAATGTTAAAAAAACAACCCCTTATTAAATATTCTTATAATTCAGTGAACAATATACCTGAAATGTCGAGCCGATAAATCAAGCTGGAAAATATATTTCTACGCTGATAAATAGCCGATAATTCGAGCCTACTTTTTTTGTTTAAATGGAATGTAGACTTTCCAGCTTCTTCGACATGATTATTTTATATTAACCAACCGTAAATAAGCAGTTTACAGTATCTCAACAATGGTTTGTTTGAGGTTGGTTTACAAAAACCACTTAAAAATCAACCTTTGACAGGTTAGAACCTTTGTTGGTTTGATGCACTGATTAATCGGTTGTGCAAAAAGCGACCGAATTTCAACCGTAAATTTACGGTTGGAGATCCGCGAGGAAATTTAGTACGCCGGCGTTTTTTAAGGTTATTCAAATACTTGAAATTCATAAAAGCTCTCTTACCTATGGTTGAATTGCCCGCGCAAATCCTTGGAGCTGTCAGCTGAGCATCCAAGATCGCCACTGGCTTGCACAGCTCACTTCACTTCTCGGAGAGACCGACACTTAATTGTTAATTTAACTTTCGATTCACGGAGTTACACACTGCACTGCTCGGAAATCCTGACGGAAGTGACGAAGTCGAGAACAGTGGATTAACACTGAGGTTTTGTACACAGGTCTTGCAGCGAAGATGGTGGGGGTAGACCCGGTGCCCAATACCGACTGTATTGGCACAGGTTTCGGGAAGTTTCCCTAGGCCCTAGGCAAATGCGATACAAAGAGCGGGGGGTCGTCCTCTGGCCATCGGGAACGGAGGGGAAAAATTGGAGTTGTAATTGTAAAGGATGTATACACGTATATAATGTTAGCCTCAGGTTGAAGCACAGATATGACGCATTTCATTCTCTACAAAACGGAAACGTTCGTTATTTCATGGCCTACAAAAAAAAGTATTTATTCAGAATCAATTGTGTAATTTCAGGTATTATTATTATTATTTTATATTCGCATTTCCTACTGTCTGCGAGCATTACGCTTATTACAGGGTCGGCCCGGGTCACTAGCCAGTCCCCGCTGTGGGCCTGGTCCGGATCAGTAACCGAGCCCCAATGCAGCGAGCTTCCTCCTCTATATCGCATTTGCCATAGCATTTCTGCTAAAAGGGCATAGGGAAATATTGCGAAAAAACCTATACCGATATAGCCGATCTCGAGTTCGCCTCACGGCACCGGCGCTACGTCACGATTTCCGTCGAGAATGTAAACACAGACCACAGCTGTACACATGTGACCCCTACAGTTATCTGTGTGTGTGTCTCACGTGTACATTGGAAGCTTCATCGCGTTCTTGTTTTTATTTTTCAATGGAAATTTTCGACGGTACCGGGAATCGAAACCGCGTCCTACCGATGCTCTGGTGTATATGCCAGTAACTCTAACCGCTAGACTACCACCGATGACAGTTTCTTACCATTAATATATTAAATAATATTGTATTGTATTGGCTAATACTATAATATATTAAATACTACTGTATTATATTGGCTAATACTATAATATATTAAATACTATATAATAAATACTACAAATCATATTTGCCTACAATTAGGTCACTAAGCTTGAATCCCTTTTTTTTCATCGAACGAAAATTTTTCATAAAATCTGACACATTCCTAAACGTACTTTAGGATCTCATCTATTGAATGGCAGAAAAAAAAGGTTGAATTATGTTGTTTTTTTATTGTCAACAAAATACAACTTTACGAACTTCGATATTAACAAACGCCGGATATAACTATTTTATTCTATTATTTATAATTTTCTGGAAAATATGATGCCTTGGATACTTACATTCTAAAAAGACTTTTCTAGAAAAATCATCATTTTTTAGGATTGCAAACTTTTGACCGTCGCGGTTATGGCCACTATTTTTCATTTTTATGACTGCATTTCGTAGAGTTTAGTATAACAGGATAATTTTTTACAAAAGGCAGTCTACAACACAGCTGGGGAAAATTCTAGTAAAGAGATCGTTACGTTCCATTTATCATGCGCACTTGGGCTGAGCTTATGAGCGGATGACCTGCTAAGGAGTAATATGGCCGCTCGAAGAGAGGATTATTGTATTATTATATTGCGGTACCAGCAGCGTTATTGTATCCTAACTGACCTGATGAAAAGGTGTTGAATCTTTAGTTCTTACATGAATTGTCACGGACCTGGGAAATCATTCGCAAGTATTTCCTAAAATCTTCACAATGAGCAATCGACATTGTGATCCTTTAAATTGCAGGTCTTGAGAGCGAAGAACTGCCAGTTAACCGTGAAGACGTAGTTACATCTATATATACATAGTAGTAATAGTTGTATAGTGTGTATACAACATTACTTGTATACACAGTCGACTGCTTCTCTGTCTATGTATACTAGTAATGTTTACACGGTGAATGGTTCATGACCTTTTTTAGTAACTCGGATTAGTGTGCTCCCTTCACTGGCTCTTTTTCCTTTTCATTTGTCTTTTCTTGTGACCAAACATGATATTTGCATATTTATCACGGTCTTACATTCAAGTCTTGCAACGCAGCGATTTTTAGCAGTCGGAATAGATACGCTTACTGTACAAGGTTTTGAGTTACTAATTTCGCTACGCGCGTCGCCACTAGTGCAGGGGATTCCTCTCCTTTACAGTCTCATATACAGGTCGGAAATGTCCCGCATTTTTCAGTGGTGGGGAGCGACGTCTTCGGTGAGGCAAGCTTTCGGAATTCGCCGCAGCAGCACCAGTTTCGCTGCGATTTAGAGGCTTTGTTGACATTCTCATAACCTTTGAATTCGGGACGAAATGCAAAACCGAGAGAAGTTTATAATGACGATGAATTTGGGCGCTAAGCAAATATCGATTTACATTTCAATGCATGAAGCACACTTCGAGCATATTATCGTATGCAATATTTTATTTCATATTTATTTGAATTCGTTGTAAAAAATAAATTAGCTAAATTAACGAAGGAAGAAAACATAACCGGACAAAAGATTCAGAATCGTGTCTTGTATTTTGTTTTGTTGTCTCATATAGTTATATTAGCATTCAACGTTTAACCGGTTAGAAATGCGATTTCCGTTCATTTTCTTGTTTCTAAATTGTTACCCACGTATGTAATTTTTTTCACAAAGTATTCTGTACATTCATTCAAAATGTATGTCTAAATGGAAATTCTTTCAAGACAGATGGATAAATTTTTCCTCCCTGCTAATGCTGACATTTAGGTTCGGATAACGCGAATATCCGAATATCCTCATTACATGAAATAACAATTTCCATTTTCCAAGAATCATTAACATTCATTTGCGAAATTATTTTTTAAGAACCTTTCCGTGACAAATCTGCATTTCCGTCCGTCAAATTGGCGTGTTACGTGAAACGGAACAATAGCGGTTAACTGGGAGTGGTTCGAGGGGGCAAAGGGGGTCACAACTGCAAGGCTTGTGGACGTGTATTTCGCTATGCAAAGTTCCAAGCGGCGAACCCTCGTGGCCACTCTCGAACTAGCTCTGTGGCAATAGAGAGCATTTTAGAGTAGACTAACTAATCACCGCACCGCTAGTTCGAGTGCGACCACGACGGTTTGCCGTGCGCAACTTTGCATAGTGGATTTCACGCAGTAGACGGTATCTCTTCATCTCGTTTGCTGTGAGAGCTTCGACTCGGTAATCAGTTTTCGCGTTGCCGTGTTACAATAACGCCATTTCACAACACCATGAAGTAATTTATAAATATGTCATTCATTAATATTAATCCTACCAGTAATGTCGTTTATAAATATTAAGCTTACAAATATTTCGTTCTTGAATATTGATTGCATCGATATTTAGTTCAAAAATGTTTATTCATTTTTCCAAAAACTACTAAATTTTTTGCATACGAATTGTATGTCAATTTCGACATACTTGGATAATTTAAATATGAACGAGCGGTCGACAATTCAAGAAATGTTCGATTTACAAAAAATGATTATTTTCTTATTGTAATTGTTTTGTTAACCGTAAATACCCATAATTGGTACTTTCACAAAACAATAATTTTCTGAATAAATGTTTAAAACGCATTCTATATTATATGCTTATTCCGTAAATGTTTCTTTGTACGCAATGAATAATTTTCTTTGAAATTAAAATCCAACATTTTATTGAAATCAAAAAGATTTTCCTTTTTAAAATCAATTAAAAAAAAATTATTCCGCCCATTTCTTAAGAGTCAATTAACTCTTTCCTTTCGGCATACAAATTTAATTCCATTGCATACCGCAATATTAGCTCTTCGCATATCGCAACACTGTAAATGAGTAAAAAATTATACCTAGAATGCTCAGTTAAATTAAACAAACCGTGAATTAAGAAAACCGTTTCATTGAATCAAGGGAACTATTTTTAATTATATGCTCATTAAGTGAACATCTCTTTACAGGCAACAAAATGTTTTCTGAGAAATTCAGATGCAACATCTTATTGAAACGATACTTGTCGTTCGAATCAATGAAAAAAAAATGTATCTACCCATTTTCTTGGAGTTAATGAAATCTCTCTCTCGGTATACAAATTTTATTTCGTTTCAAATAGCAATACCAGATCGTCGCATATCGCAACACCAAAAATAAGGGAAGGAATATACCTAAAAAGCTCAACTGGCAGTAACTATTGTATAATGCTGGCGTCACTAGGGTAGTTGTGCTCGCCTACAAGGATATGAATCACGGGGTTGCTCGCGGCATGCCAGTCCGTGCTGAGACGTGACTCGAGGCGCAAGCCTCTTTTCCGAAGTCGACGAAATACGACGACGCGATTGAAATACGCGACGAAGTGATAAATCAGCCATGACATAGCCATAACAAGCCTGGTTAATAATTTGAACAAAAAAAGTTGAAAAGTACACCAAAAAAAAAAAAGGATTGGTAATACCAACCAAATTTGTGGTTACGAGTGGCGAAAGAAATATTAAGTTGATTGGAAGTTCCAATTTTTGCTACGCTTCCAAACGAAATATTTGGTTGATTAGAACGAATATTTCTTCCAATCAACCAAATATTGGTTTGTATTACCAATCTTTTTTTACTTTCTCATCACATACAGAGTATTTCCGTGTACTTTCCAACTTTTTTTTTCAAATTATTAACCAGGTTTGTTCGTTTTTCACAATATCTTTTCTTGAATTTTAATAAACTGGTGAAACAATATAGATTCATCTAGACAATTTCTATAAACCATTTTTCGCGAAGTTTAACTCCACTTTGAGTGTACTGACATGAAAATCACAAAATAAGAATGTCACGAATACAAGGGTTGTCCATATGAAATTAAAAAATTAAAAAATTAATGATAAAAATGTCATCCAGATTGCAGTTTGCCCTACAATATGTTTTTTTTCTGTTCATGATTATAATAATTTAATATTAATGTTCTCGTGAACTTGGTGTGGGTGTTAGGAAAAAAAAAAAAACGTTTTCGTCTGCTCCGTTTGTGATGATTCCAAACGAAGGCTTTCTGCTCTGGCGCCGTCAGGCGAGATTAAATAAATTAAAGTCGATTAAGCGCCTTCTGGCTCTCGGCCCGAACGGAACAAAGGTTTTCTGCTGATCTTCGAATGAAATAAGGTAGAGTGAGAGCGACAAAGATTATCGAGACAAATCGCGGTGGTTGCGTAAGCGACGCAGCTCCTCTCTCGTGTTTTTCGAAAAATAACGGCACGCCTCGTCGCCGAACCTGTGCGCGGGTGAAGGAATAATAAAAGCGAGATCGAAGGAGAGGATGAGCTACGGGGTCTATGGGGCATTCCATACCAACTAGACCTGAGTCTCACCGTAAAATCAAATATTGAAAAACTTAGCAAATTGCTTCCTTATTAATTTTGGTTTCTTTTACAAAGCTACTTATATGAGAAAGTATGTTAATCGATCTTGGCTTTCTCATAGAGGAAATTTTTTACAAAAAACCCTGATAATAAGGAAGCAATTTCCAAAGTTTAATTTTGCAGCTTTATTTTTTATCAAAGTTAATTTCCTGAAAAAATTGAACTCCATAACAAATAATTATGACGGAACTGTGGACCTATTATTATTTTTGGTTTTTTTACAAAGCTTCTTAGATGAGAAAGTATGATTGCAAAGTTCAACTTTGCAGCTTTATTTTTTATCAAAGTTAATTTCCTGAAAAATCCGAACTCCATTACAAATTATGACGAAACTGTGTACCAAATATTATTTTTTCTTTTTTTACAAAGCTACTTGAAAACAAACGTTTTAAATTAAATTTCACTTCCAATTTCTACAATTTCATATGATATTGAAACGATAACTTCAATAGAAGAAAAAAATTTTATTGTTTCAACGTTAAATCGGATTGTGAGAACAACAACAGGAGTTAATTTGGAAACATTGTTTTTGGCAGTCCGCAAACCGTGGTTTTATTGAATTAATTATATTGTTTTTTCCTTGTAATCATGAGTATATAAATTGTTTAAAAACAATTCTAATAAAAATTGTAGTGTCTTCTTAGCGATGGAACAATGACATAAAAAATCAGGGAAGACAACAGAGGGATCGCGGGTCATATTTAGATTGAGTTCGTATGGAATGCCCCATATATATACAGACAAAGTAGCATTATGAGAAGCGGAAGGCGACGGCGGTGCGAGGACGCGCAGAAAGGCCGGCCGCGAGCCTTTGACTGCGTGACGGGGGCATCAAGTTGACTACCGCCACTATATATAACCTATGCGAACCTTCCCCGCCTCGATCTTTTATTTCCTGGACATTTTTTTCGTAAATTTATTCAGCCCTCTGGAAGTTAGGTGGCTTCGACAATAAGTAGTCGTCCGAAACTGCGAGAAACCACTACTTTCTTAAGGTAGCTACTTTGTTTCACACTAGTCAGTGCGAAAATTTTAAAAACGTTTTTATAATTTCTGGCGGCTTAATTAAGAGTTACGAGAAGTTATTCACGTAGTGAAATTGGTTCCCAATATGTAACTAAATGCGTAGCCGTGATTTGAATAGAAAATTGGCTTATACACACTGAGAGAAAAGCATATCGTTGATTTGAATATGATACGTACAGTCCCGCCAAAAGTGCGTTTCAGAGACAATTTCGATCACTTCCCGATGGGATAAAAATCGGAAAAAATTATGCATATAAAACGTGCTGAAAAGATTGATTTCGCATAATAATAATCTCAAAATGTTATTCATAAATTGGTGAAAAAAAACAATTGTTCAACAAATAATTAGTCAACGTAACTTTTTTTCTAATGAAAATGATATGTTCATTTATTTGAAAGCGTACGAATTTTTTCAGATTTTTTTCTTTATTTTGATTTTGATTTTCTTTATTTTGAAAAATGCGCAGAATATTTAACCTCTGATTTGAGTTGAAGTGATAAATCTATCAACTTTGACCAATAAAACTCCATTTTCTTTACGCAAAAAAAATGTTCAAAAGTTTCAGATATTAAATTTGGTAGAGATCGTTAGATAATTCAGAATTAATTGCTACTTTAATTGTATGTCTTAACCACAATCAATTTCACAAAAAGTACTTAATGCAAAAACACCTTGGAAATCGTTTGCACATTATTTTTTATTTTCCGAAATACTTCCACTTGAAAGCATTTTTATAAAAATTCAGAGAAACGAGAAGTCGATGTGAACTTTAGAAAGAAAAAAACCTTTCGTTACATCATTAAAAAAATTACTGTCACTGAGAATTGTGCGGAGAAACTAGTGAAGGGGACTTAAATCAGTACTATATCTGCAGCTTCCCAATGTTACTGTCGGTGACCCTTGAAGCCCTCTTACTCCTCATGGCTAGGCCTTGATTTTTAACGATTGATTGGCAGGATTGCCAATTTACCCAATTATCGTTCAGCGGGATTCGCGGAATACTGAATCAAATTATAGGTACCAGACTATTTCTACAGGCTACGAAAAAGGGAGACTTGGTCGTAAGAATCATCGTCTCGTCGGTCCGCCGACTATCGTACACATAGCCAACGGCGCGGCTCTTCGACGATCGAATTCTGATTTACGAATTTTCGGCGAAACGACTGGCAACTTGAAAAAAAAAAAAAAAATCTTTCGTAATAATTTCTATCTTCACTTTGTCTTGCATTCGCCGACGAGACTTTCGTGAATCGGACTTCCCGACTATTTTAAATGTATGAATCGGTAAAATGATTGTCGATACCTTTGAGAAAGTGTTAAATTTAACTTTGTCCAAAGTTGCACATGAAATTGTATACAAAGTCGTAAGCTCGAGGTCGAGGTTCCTCTCCATCGATTTCACGTGTTTCCTGCTACTGACAATTACCTGTAAGCTGGCTTTTCCTCGTCGTGTCGAGCCGGTCACGCCGTCTTGACGACGCCGGATCGATGCGTTGTTCGCGAAGCGTACGAATTTCAACAGTCCTCGTCAACATGATGTGAAATAGTCAAATCTTAGCAAAGATGTATGGCATTATTAAAGCGTGCCGAAAAAGGGATATTTTTTTCCTTGCTCTCTACCCAAAATATAGTAGAATACGTCTTAGTAAAGATCCTGTTAAAAGCGCGGCTCATAATTTTAATTTTTAAAGGTCCACAATCGCGTTTGAAGTTTTCTCGTTTAAGGAGGTTTGTCAGTAACATTGAAAATGCACAGAAAAATCTAAAATAATTACCGCATTTTCAATAATTCATAACAAACTTACATGAATTTTTTGGGAATTTTCGTCCACATCGTTTACACAAAATTAATTTTTTTATGCATACATTTTAACATCGGCTCTTATGGCATATTTACGAATAAAAAAAAATTGAAAAAATTTATTACATCGAAAAAAAAAATTGATTTCATTAAATACTTAAAAATTCAACGATGTAAAAAATTTTTTCAATTCTGGTGAGTACAGATGAAATACAGTCTGCATAACAAGTCCTCATAGCATGTGTACTGAAAACTCATCCACAGCAGAATATGTACTTTTGTGGGTATTTGACTAACTAGATTGTAGACTTCTCCTGTATTTAGATAGCCACAATGTGTACTTATGCGGTATTTAACTAGTCAAATTTGGTCGAACATACTCTGCCTTTGAGAGGCTTTGCAAATTTACATTTGATGCGAAAACGTGTCCCACGTTGCATTTCATATGACATCAAGGATAGAATGATGCACTTTGTTACATTGCATAGATCCACCAACATTTTTCACCTGAAAACATAGTTTATGAAGCTATCTGGTATTTATAGTCAACTCCTGAAATAAATAAAAATTTAGTAATATACAGAAAATTTACACCAAGGATGTAATACAGAAAATTTACCCGAAAGGTCAAATACAACAGATTTACAGTACAAATTAAATACGGAAAACTTACACCAACAATAAAATACAACAGATTTAAACTTGAATAAATTACAGCAGAGTTACACCAATGTCAAATAGAGCAGATTTACATCGAAGGTCAAATACAGATGGTGAACATCAAAGGTCAAGTGCAACACAGCAGAAAGGTACTTCAGCTTTATTTGACTAGACCTTGTGGGTATTTGACTGTCCGCATGCACCACAAAGTTGTCTCGTGGTTTCTACTCTAAAATGGATTGTGTTTATAGAGCCATGATAGATTCATTATAAAAAACGACATTTTTTTTTGGTTATGGAGAAATCACAGCCCGTAAAGTGCGTGACGCAAGGTACAGGATATGTACGTGAGAAGTCCATATTTGACATTTTTTTGCTTATTTCAAGTCCGTGACGAAAAGTACAGGATATGTACGTGATAAGTCCATATTTGACATTTTTTTCGACACGGAGTTTGTACGGAAAAATGTCAAACATAAACTTTTCACGTACTTATCCTGTACTTTTCATCTCGTACTTCATACACAAAAATGTCAAATATGAACTTTTCACGTACTTATCCTGTACTTTTCGTCTCGCACTTCATACCCAAAATGTCAAATATGAACTTTTCACGTACTTATCCTGTACTTTTCGTTTCGTACTTCATACACAAAAATGTCAAATATGAACTTTTCACGTACTTATCCAGTACTTTTCGTCTCGCACTTATACGCAAAATGTCAAATATGAACTTTTCACGTACTTATCCTGTACTTTTCGTCTCGCACTTCATACGCAAAAATGTCAAATATGGATTTTTCACGTACGTATCCAGTACTTTTCATCTCGTACTTCATACCCAAAATGTCAAATATGAACTTTTCATGTACGTATCCCGTACTTTTCGTCACGCAACTTTAAAGGCAAAAATTTATTCGCTTATTACTAAGTAACCCCGATTTTGGGTTCTCTCTTATTGTTGTCAACTTGCCAGATGAATTGTCCAAAATAATATGAATCGAATGTAACGAAAATTTTGAAAATCCATTCTATGACAAATGCGAAGATGAAGTAAGGAGAAAATAAAACTTGGCAATCGCAATTTTGGCATCTTTCCCATTGTTGTCCGCTTGGGTCACGATTCGTGGCGACTGGCCGCACCATCACTTGTCCGTCCAGCACGCAGCTCACATAGTCTCCGCCTAAGTTCAACACAGCCGCAGACACTCGATCCTAGTACGTGCCGAGGCGTACACTGCAGTTCGGTCACGCGCATAGAAGATAAAAGGACCAAAGCGCGTATAAGAACTCGTTAAGCAGTTTGCGGTCTTGACGTGTTGTTTTTTTTTCCTTCTATTTCTTTCCACTTTTTTTTCGCTGTTCTCTCATTTCGCCCGGGCCTCAAGTTAATGTAAACATATTCCGCGAAATGATGCCTCTCGCCCCGCGAAATTCTGCCGGCTTCATTCCCACCGCCGAAACTTCTCTTCTTTGCTTCATCTCGTGCGTCTTTGGTTTTCATTGTTTATTTCTTTGATCACTCGCATTGTTGAAGAAAAATGTCGCTAGCTATGATGTACTGGTATTTGTAGTAGGAATATAACATTTAATCGCCTAGATTGAAACACAAAAGGTCATCCGTCATTTTTTGTTTATTAATGTCAATGCCTCTTATTTGTTATCCATTTTGAAATTCATAATGTGAGTCCATTTTTTTTTTCCCTAGAGAGGAAGTCTTGTTCTCATGGAAATTAAAGTGACTTTTCATGTAAAGATACTTGAAATTGTCTGTAACTTTCAGATCAGTTCAACATAAAAAATATGATGAATGTTGATGTGTCAGGTTTGCGAAATTAAAATCTGTGTAACTTGAAAACGGCTTTGTCAATCGAGCTGATACTTTGCAGGTTAGCGAAGGACATCAGCTTCTTTACTTGATTAAATGTATGCAATAATTGCAACAGCTGTACAGATTTTATCGGATTTTCCATTTTTCAAGAAATTGTTTCATCTTTCGATAATGAAGCCATCTATTATTAAATATTTTATGATATGATATATATATTATAAAATATATTTTATATATATTAAGATATATTTTATTACGATATTAAATTTAGTGGCGATCGGTAAAGGATTGTAGATTTATTCGCTCTCGTACGGCTTTGGTTTTTATTATTTCTTTTTTTTTTTACTCGCATCGTTGACGTAGTATTTCACCAGCGCCGATGCACTTGTCTTTGTAGTAAGAATCAAATTAAATCGCCAGGATAAAAAACACAGCAGCCTCGAATTTTTTGTTTGTTTAACGTCTGTGCGTCTTATTTGTTTGTTTTTTTTTTATAATACCTATTGTCTCGTTAAACCGATTTATGCGAGCACATATAGCGTGCAATCCGAAGGACAAAGTGGCTAAAATAATTCGTCGAGAATTAGTCGATGCTGTTTTGTAAAGCGGAGATTTAATCCCATAGACGAGGACGCACGCAGAGTTGCGTGATTCGATTGAGAAGGTCTGTTGTCCGATCGGAGATTCGATTCCCGAGTGTCATTCGATGACGTGCATGTAACAACGTGGAGCGTAATATGCTAGTTTGGACGGCAACTACAGGTTGACAGATAATGATATACCATCATATGTGTATATTAGTCGTACATTCTATGTCAGGCATAACTATGTATATCCACCGTACATGCATATACATATTGGTAACATATTAAATGTGAGACACTGCTATGTATACGTATACATAATGTATATATATATGGGGCATTCTGTACCAACTCCATCCAGGCCTGATTTTTCTAGACAATTCATGTAGGATTATTTATAATGAACAGGATTACAATTTGAAAATCTGACAAGTTTTCTATAAACTCTGTACCAGATATTAATATTTTCGAGCTTAGACCTAATGTGATACATCTTTTATTTTGAAATTTTTTTTTTTAAAAGACAATTTATAGTGGTTAAATGCGTACGAATTATTCATCGTTTCTATATATGTTAGGACTTCGGAGGATTTTCTCAGTTTTTTCAAAGTATTTAAAAAAAATTTGAATGAAAAATAAAATATAATTACGAATAAAGACAATCGTTTAGAAAAAATTGGATAGAATTCTGTGAAGTCCAGACACATATAAAAATGTCTAAGTAATAGTCTGCAGTGAAAGGATTTCACTTTCACTGCATCTAACTTTCCTCGAATTTCGTTTTGAAAAAAATGTAAAAAAAGAGAATCAAAAAACCGAATCACTTTGGGAGTAAGTTTGAAAATATTTATATAATTTTACCCCTGCCCCACAATCTTACAAATACATATTCGGTCAAACAATAATATTTTTTTTCTATCAGCTTTTTAAATGTCGGTATTTTAAACTGTCGGTATATTAATTTTTCGGGAATTTAATTTGTCGGTATTTTAATCATTCGGTATTTTGACTGTCGGTCAAACAAATAAGGACCTGCTCCAATTCTAGTTGGTGTGGAATGACCCATATATATGTAATATGGAATATACTTCTGTTTCCTATATATATATATATATATATATATATAGAATTTAGAAGTGAATATAGACTGTACGTTGTATTTAGTGTATATTCCGTAGTCCTATACATAATCGTGCTGCCGTGTGAGCATTTCGCTCGATCGAATCCGTCGACCAGTTGTCAGGTTAATTTTCAGCTCGCTTGGCCTCTAGCTTCCATCGTCGTCATACGCAAATCGGTAGCGCTTTGAAATTCGATAGGTCGATCGGTTGCCGTTTCTCGATGCCTTATATAGGTGGACCATTTACGCCCGCCCTTTTATTTCCTTTTTATCCTCCGTATTTTCTTCTATGAAGGGGAGACTACAGAGATGCTTTAGCTTTTTACATCTTCTGAGTTATGTTCAATAAAATTGCACTATGTTTTGCGTTTTACTTTCGGGGGCGCAATCATTCTGAAAAACTAAAATATACGAGTGGTTATTTGGGAATTTTTTGCTGCTAAAGTACTGAATAGTTTTTTATGACGTTTTGAAGAATTTAAGTATGTCTGGTTTCAGATTTGTAAATATATTATATTTTGATAAAATATTCTTTCATTTGGGGGATGAGGAAAGAACGAATTTTTTAATAAAATTATTCATAAGCACGTTCTTTTTGTATTAAAAAAAAATTGCCTTTGAATATTATAATCAAGAAAATATGATTGATAAATGAAATCTAGATAAAATTATGGCCGGGATTCGGTTTGAAAAAGGCCGAAATATTCGAAAGAAGGATGCAAGGATTATTGATTTTTGAGGCTCTTGAAAAATCCGTAAAAAATTATGAAAAACGCCACGTATTCTCATTTTCAAGGCATAAATTGTTAGCAATAATTTATACATTTACCAGCGAACAATTGGAAATACATACCAACTTGTATTTTAACCTCTCCAACTGACGTCATTGCATCACTCGAAATCGATTATAATGTATAATTTATTAACTAACTTAGGCGAAAAAAAATATTTATTAAAAATCACAGCCACTTTTAATCGAGATTTCTAAAAAAAGCTATTTTTTTTTGTTCAGCAAGACCTTACAGAAAAAAAACGTTCATATTTTTCAGTATCAACGTAAAACATAATTTATTATCCCGACAAATGTTGCCACTTACTAAATCACAAAAAATAAATATCCCCATTGAGTATTAGCTTTGAATCGCAATTATTACAATAAATCAGGGACAAATCGGATTATGAGAAATCTGTCATCACGCGATTCTCTGCGGTAGGTCCTAGTAACCCGGTCACCTTCTGCAAAACCTGTCGTGTAGTCTACGAGGCTCGAACGGCGCGGGAGTGTGAATCAGAGAAAACACAGGAGAGGGAGTTACTGGTGTTCGTGTTACGAGGCATTCCCTGTCAATTCGGCCACTTTTTTTCGATCATATTGAAATCTGTCCCATAATTGATTATAACAAAGTGCCACTAAAAGACACTACCTGAATTTTCTCAGATTTTTTAACCCGATATTTTAGAAAGTGTCTTTTTTTCGATCATATTGAAATCTGTCCCAAGATCGGGAAAAAAATGTTTTTTTTTTCTACAATATTGGATTAAAGTATCTGAAAAAAAATCATATTGAGTATCATTTAGTCATACTTTGATATAACCAATTACAAGGCAATGCTCGAAAAAAGTGTCCAATCTATCAGAAAATTGCTTTCATAATCACAAAGTTGTGCAAAAAATCATAGTCACTGGAACATGAGAATTATTCCAAATGTTCGCGTTCGAAATCCACCACAAAAATACAACCTTCATGTGTCGACAATTTTACTCAGTAATTTTATTTTCCGAGATACGTTCATTGAAAAAAAAGCCTTCGTATAGAACATTGGATTAAATAATCCGGAAAAAATGAAAACAAATTGTCTTTTGGTCCTTCTTTGAGATAAGCAATTATAGGGCAAATGTGAGATGCCGAAAAAAAAAGTGTCCGAATTGACGGGGAATGCCTCTTATATATCACGAAGGTGTGCGAAGTTGCAGACCGGGATAATCAGCCCCGCGGCAAAGTAGCTGACACATCATGTGAGCGAGAACTAATCTATCCCACACCTCGGCATGGGGTGCCCAACGGGAGAATAAAAATTCAAAACAGCCCGTTAAGCAACGCTCGAATGACGTTCCGTATCCCGCGGGCCTCTGAACAGAGTCCGTCGGGCACTGAGATCGGGTTCTCCTTTGCTCTAGCTCCGCTAACATATTGGCGCTGCTTCTGCTGAAATCTCGAAAGTTCTCACAACTCTATATTATCCACGCATCGTCACCCTCGTTTGCAGCTCATTGCTGTCCACCTCCGACCGAATACGAGGCCGTTTTTTTTTATTATATAATTATGGTTTTTCACTATGGACAACATGAAATTGGGAAATGTTGATTTAAAAATTTTTATTTCTTCTAAACTATTTTCTGCTTAAATATGAATATTTTTTATTCCGAGTACACGGAAAAAAAGGTTTGGTTGTGACAACTACGATTCCAATTTGCTGTACACAATCTCTCAGAAATGAGGTGCCAAGTATTAAATTTCAAGTAGAAATTTACAAAATTTCAAGTAGAAATTTACAAAATTTCAAGTATTAAATTTCAAGTAGAAATTTACAAAATTTCAAGTATTAAATTTCAAGTAGAAATTTACAAAATTTCAAGTGTTAAATTTCTACTTTAAATTTAATGTATTGCTACAGGAAGTTTTGGGGCGGGGTTAAAGTTCCGAACGGTAAATACACGAAGGTCTAAAATTCCGAAAATTAATATCCCACCTACATTTTTGCCGAAATTCGCTAGAAAAATTTTCGTCAAAAATGTAGGTGAGATATTAAATTTCGACATTTTAGACCTTCGAATATTTACCATTCGAAACTTTGTCCCCGAGACGCAAGGAAATCGGGGTTAAAGTTCCGAATAGTAAATAAACGAAGGTCTAAAATTCCGAATCTTGAAATCGCACCTACATTTTTTACGAAATTCGCTAGAAAACATTTCGGCAAAAATGTAGGTGGGATATTAATTTTCGGAATTTTAGACCTTCGTGTATTTACCGTTCGGAACTTTAACCCCGCCCCGAAGTTTTTATGCATACACAGATATTTCGAATTTTCTATACAAGTAAAGTACAAATTTACATAAATTTTATATCACGATTGTAATTAAATTAAATTTACGATTTTATGCCTAAAAACTTCCAGTCTTTTTTAACAGTGTGTATAATCCATCCGGAAAAAAATTAAAATTAATACACGTATGTACATAATCTATATTTTGTTGCAGCTCTGGAATTATATTTGGCAAAATGCGACTATAGTGCCTGAGTTGACAACTCCCATAGACCCGGTGAACACTAGTGTGGCCGTAACACTGTAGAGCACAGGAGGAAGCAGAAGGAGAGTCACA
The DNA here is from genome assembly GCA_949699805.1 of Tromatobia lineatoria. Classification (NCBI taxonomy): domain Eukaryota; kingdom Metazoa; phylum Arthropoda; class Insecta; order Hymenoptera; family Ichneumonidae; genus Tromatobia; species Tromatobia lineatoria. The sequence goes on from OX453052.1 coordinate 1,976,938, forward strand.
TTTACTGCGTCTGACCTCGACAGGACGTACCTACTGGCCGCTTGCCACCGTTTGAAGCTATTGCTAGAGGTGCTACCAGCAGTGAGCTCTGAATCAGTAGATTAGGAGCACAACATGCCAGACGCCTAGAGTTCGTGCCAGGACTATATTGCAGTAGTAACGAGAGAGACTCGAGGGACTCACCGGCCAGTCGGTTAACCAGCCACCGCTGCACCGAGCCAACACCAATTTACACTCCCACTACTAAAGGAGCGAGTAGGACAATTCAGTGAAATGAAGGCGCCTGTGTAACTTGAGTCAGCGAGATTAGAAACGTAGCATATGAACACGCCTCTAGAATGTGCATATTACCAGTGACTGTTAACAGGCCAAGCAACATCTTGAATTGCAACAACATCTACTGAAGCCAAACATCCTATTTTGGATCCATAATTTTGCCACAATCAAGACTGATTAATAAAATTCAAATGTAAGAACCAGTTGTTAAATTAGTCACAATATCTACGATCGTTAAGAATGTGCAGATGATCTTCAACAAACTACTTACATTTGCAGATAATTTTGACACAATTAAGACTATGATTAACAAAATTCAAATCTAAGAACCAGTTGTCAAATGACTCACAATATCTTGAAACGAGGATAAACTCTAATGTCAAGGACATTGATGATAAGCTCTGATCGCAACTTTGGAAGTTATCTACGATCTTCAACAAAGTACTTACATTTGCAGATAATTTCGACACAATCAAGACTATGACCAACAAAATTCAAATCTAAGAACCAGTAGTCAAATAACGCACAATATCTTGGAACGAGGATAAACTCTAATGTCAAGGATATTGATGATGAACCCCGATCGCGACTTTGGAGGTTATCTACGTTCTTCAAGGAAGTACTTACATTTGCAAAAGCAGATGATTTTACTAGAATCAAGACTATGATTAACAAACTGGGAGTTCTAGCTGACTGACCAAGATAACTGACTGGCAAGGCCAACAGAGGCTCTGGCCGCGGTTGGCTGACACTGTGGCTGGCTACAGGAGAAGGCGTCTCCTAGTGGAGGAGGTGCCGGGCCTCTATATTCGGCGCCTCACTCTTGAAGATCCGCGAAGCGCAGTCCGTGAGAGGGATTGTACGGATTCAAGGTCACCGTCTCCGGCACGTCATATCTGTCATCCGCGGAGTGCTCACGATCGCCCAGGGCGAGGATCCTCGAGGTATTTCAACATACTGTATCATATTATACAGCAAGTTGAAGATAACCGGCTTACTAAAACATTTGCTATGAACTGAACACCAAAACCTGCCGTAAACCCGTCAGCATCACCAAGCCAATGCATGAAACACGGTATAATTTACCTAGAACACTATCTCAAAGACACAGTCGTAGATATTTTACAAAAATATACAATTATTCGAATATACGCCCACGATACGCATTATAAATCATAATTTGCACCACCGAAAAATTTCTCCCACGGAAAACCGCAGACGCCACAGCCAAAAATCTTATTTCGTTCTCACAGAGAATTCACGAGAAGAGACAGAAAAATGGTTGAATATGATATACATTGTTATTTATACTTCATCGTCAATGAACGAATAATTGATATTAATTTTCTTGCGTTGCTCTTGATATTTCGATTCATCAATCGTCTCGCTATTTGGGAAGCTAGTAATTAGCTGTCAAGTGTGAAACATAAATCTCTCTCACGTTTCACACAGGCGATCATCTTTGTGTGTTAGATTATAATGAATCTGGTGTGTAAGTGAATGTAGATCAAAGCTGACCAATTCTTGGCTTCTAGGTCTTTTTTCGTCGCCTTTTTTTTTCTTCCTCTTGAGATCTTTGAACATTCTCCGACGGAAGTCGAACCGTCTTTTGATTTCCATCCTTTATTGCCAGCCTATTATTGTTTTCTCTTGTTTTATATTGATTCCTGTTTTTTATTTTTTGTTTTTTAATATTTTTATATTGTAACTTTGTTCTTTACGTTCAACGTCTTCACCTGCAATCATGGTCAGCTCTGGGATGTGCTTACTGGTGGAGAGAGGTAAAAACTTTTTCTTCGTGTAGTTGACTGTCGCTTTCACTCTTTCTCCGCTGCGATGGTAGCACTTGAGTCGCGTTCGCTTCAAAGAACGTGAAAAGTGTTGTTAACTTCATTGTGGCACGAGCCTCGGAGCTTCTCGAGAGAAAGACGAAGTTAACGAAGGTCCGAGAACGAGAGAAAGTACAGCAGCTTGCAAAGGGAGAGGCAAAGAGCTTCGAGGGTTTTACGACGTGCTCGTTTCTTTGCTCCTGTCGATCTCGAAAAGGCCATGTTCGCTTCGCTTGCTTGCTTCCAATTCGCACGAATTCGTTTTCGTTCCTTTTTCTACTTGGCTGAACGAGCTAGTGAAAAAAAAAACAAGCTAAACACCGTGGTAATGACTCTAGGTCTGTTATGTGTACTGTGGAAACATGTCGTTACATCCTCGAAATGGCTAATTAGTTGCAGTGGCACCATTTTTATTTCCTAACACTTCAGATCTACTTAAATGTTCTCTCGTAACTGGACAGCTTACAGCACTTACTTTCTCACATTTAAATTATATTTAGGCCATTCTAAAAGCGTTTTGTCACAAATCATTGTAGAAATGAAAGATCAATAGAATTTATAGTTTATAAAAAATATTTTGTATATTTGCTCGAATATCTGATGGATATACCTGCAAAAAACATTTTGAGTGCATTTGTAATTTATGAGGTCCATTAAAAAACATATTTTCCCAGGAAACATAACATTTTTTAAGAACTTGTGATTTATGGTTCATTAAGTTTTTAAATGGAAATCTTAATGAATCATAATGTAAAAGTTAGTCGGTAGATATAACGCTTATTTCGGCTCTTCTATAAAGTAAGTCGACGATCAAATAAGATGGAAAATTTGACTTTTTGACTAGAAATATAATAATTTACAGAAATGGCAGTAATTATTGAAAACATGTACTAGCAGCTTCGTTTTGTGCTGGTTTTTTTGCTCAATAAATGAAGCTTTAAAATGCAACATGGTTAATTTATATTTTATGTACTTTAATTTTTTGTAATTTATTTTTGTTCATTTTTGGCAGATTTCTTTGGGCATTAAAAACGTGTAGGAAATTTGTTAAGCGAAAAAGCACTTGTTTTCAGCTAATAATTAAAAATTTCCGTACTTCTAAATTTCGGCAAGTTGACAATGGAAAAAATTCGCCCTTCAATGAATTTTAAGCGTACGTTGAGTTGTCGACAAAAAATACATTTCGTAATCACCAGAAAATTTCGATCAATTTCCCTTCAACTGAATATTATGTAATTTTGTGAATTTTAATTTTTGAGCAAAATGGGCTTATGATTTTTTATAAATGTAGTTACAGATCATGGCTGGAAAGGATTCGCAATGAGAGACCAGCTTATTTGACGATAACTTCTCTGGAATTGCCAGAATCGCCGATTCCACTGATCGATTCACAGGCGAGCGCTCGATTTCGTGTCGCTGATGAATCGCCTCGAAGCAATTCTGACAGGGACGTGATATTGGATGAATTTCTGGAGAAAGTTTCGAAAATCGGACGCGACAAGGAAAAGGAATCGTGTAGTTTACGCGCTTGTGGAATCGAGGATGACACGAAAAAAGGTGCTCGACGAAGAGGGACTCAAATCGGTTGCATCCAAACGACTGAGTGCAACGAAAATTTGGCCAGCCTTGCAGAATGCACAAAAAGTATTGTTGAAGGTATTTTTAACGTTTTTAGAAAAATTTGTCGTTGATTTGGAGATCAAAGTCTTTCCATCACCTTCATCGATGAAGGACGATTTATTGAATTAACCATACGAAATATGAAAATGGGAGCATAATCGATTTGAGCGATAATGACCTATATACTGTGTACCTAGCGAAGTGAATAGTTCATTCTTATGGTCGCAAGAGAACGCTGCACACCTTGCACGACAGTCGTTCGGGTTGCGTGCAGTTAGGGGCAGATGCAGTGCACGTTGCACCGGCGCCTATGCAGTATATATATATATACTATATTCCTTAAGCCCTCTTAGAACTGTCGTTTGCCTATCTTCAAGATCATTAAATTTTTACGCGAGCTAAAACATGCAATGTTATTTAATCATTGGGCTAATAATTGGAAGCATTTATATTTGTGGAACCCGATAGTCATGAAATATTTGTTGATTTATTTTAGCAGAAAATTACAGAGATGGTTTGAGAGGATTAAAAAAAGTTATAATTATCAAAATTTTCAGAATTTAAAAATTTTTGAACATTTTCGAAATCGGAAAAAATAATGCATATAAAACGTGCTGAAAAGATTGATTTCGCATAATAATAATCCGAAAACGTTATTAAAAAATGGGTGAAAAAAAAAATTGTTCAACAAACAATCAGTCAACCTAACTTTTTTTCTAATAAAAATGATATGTTAATTTCTTTGAATGCATACCAATTTTTTTCAGATTTTTTTCTTTACTTTGATTTTTATTTTTTTTATTTTGAAAAATGCGCAGAATATAACACATTTTGGATATGCGTTTTGCAAAAAAATCTTGAGTGTAGTAGATGTTTTTATGCCGAACACATCCAAAATTCGTTATTTCGCCCACATTTTTGAAATTAAATAAAATAAAAATCATAGTAAAGAAAAAATTTGAAAAAATTTATTTAGCGATTTGGTTTGAAAGTTAATACAAGTTAAAAATGTTACCTTTTATCTCACAAAAATTTGGTGCAACGAGCGTCTTTCCAAAATTTCAGAATTGCTAGTGAGTTTTAAATAAAAGATTTTTAATATTGGCTGTCGTTGCCAATAGCCGAAAAACCTCTCATCACTTCCCATATTTCCAGTTTTGTTAATACAATTTAATTTCAGGTCCGACAAGACATGCGATACGTGCAAAGTCGGCACAGTCGGCAGCTTTCAAGGACTGCATCTGTTCGGAAATTTCGGAGAATCTCCATATTAACATTCGGGAGAAAACCGAGGTCACGCGAAGCTCCCGAAGTCCTAGTCCGGAAGTGACTCACACGATTAGAATTGCTATGAAATACCACGGGCAACCGACGGAGCGCAAGTCAGACGGAAATGAGGAGCTGGTGAACGGAGGACAAGGCGACGGTCATCAAGACGACCCTGAGAAGAGCGGAAGGGATGAGCGACACTCCGCGAATAAAAACTTGCGGTTCCGAGAGAACGGCTGTTGCCCCGGTGTCAATGTAGCTCTAGATTTTACTCTTAATTGTAGCAGCGTTCAATTGACCTCGCGTGACATAAGCCTGAGAACAACTGGCAACACAAATGTCAAAAGTAAAAGTGAATAACGGCGACTTAGGGCAAAAAAATGTACTTAAATAAATATGATTCGTTTACTAAGAAAAGAAAAAAAAAAAAAACAACGGATAATTAATTGGTGAGGAACATATTATTCCCTCCTTAACTTTTGTCATAATTCCATTTAATTGAAACTAGAATGATTAGAAACTGAAATATGGATTTTTTGGTTTTGAGAAATGTTTCATCTAGACGCTCAGTTTTTTTTGAGCTATGAAACTGTTTTTTTTGGGTTTTAGAGACTTATTTTAGAATAAAAAAATTATATTAAAACAATATTGCTGAATTCACAATAGAAAATCTAAGTTATGCATGTGGATTGAGATGCATCCAAAAATCTCTAAATGTCAATGCAACGATTTTCGCGCCCTCAGGAATAAAAGAAACAATTTATAAAATATTTGTTTTCAAGCGTGGATATTTTGCCAAGTAGATGATTATTATATTTTCTTTCAGAAGAAATTTTACAATTGATCAAAAGTGCGACCATAAAAAATTCCGAAAACGTCTCCGCGTCTTACCGTAATAATATCTGATTAATATTAACTATATTCACAACAAATAAATATTTTGCCCTAACCAAAGAAGGAAAATGATGTACACAGCATGAGGTATAACACCTGCGCTACAATTGCATTTTTACACCAATTATTCCCTCATACCATGTCACAAAACAGTATCGGTAGGAACTATTATTTTTCATCTTGACAGAAATCTTTTCATTTCTCAATTAATAAGTATCATTTCCCAGAATTCCCGGATTTCGACTGCGACTCTCCTTGATGTCAAGTATCCATCAAAGTCACCGATTACCCAATCATAAATCCAATCGGTTTAAATTCTCGGCCTCCATTTTGACCTTTGTATTTATTTCTAATTGACCGGTATTAGCCTGACGTTTCTACAACTCAAATGTGAAAGACACCGTGGGAGTATAAATAAGGTAGACGCACGAGCTGCTGAATCGAAATGCCGATTTCGTCGAAATCGGTCGTCATCCTATAAGACACGACGCGCTTCCCTATTAATTAACTCCTCTAATAAATCGCGCTTGCTCGTTTGCTTCAGCGATGCGAACAAAAGCGCCGTTAGGCCTTTCGCGCCGCAGCAGTGCTGAGAAATATCGGTCCAGTTTTATCCCGTTTATGTCTATGGTGGCGCACAGCGAGCGCCTACAACACCACAGAACTCCTCTCACTTGGTTGGCCCTCTAGTGGTCGGCACGATGCAGAAAGAACCAGAAATGAACTTGGCCGGTTCTCTTCTCTATTCGTTTCGCTGCTTCACCTCTTCCTCGTCGCTCTTATCCTTTCTTTCCTATCTTCGCTTGCTTCATCTCCTCTTCTCCCGTCCTACTCCCACTTTTTCGTCCGGTCTCGCGGCATTTTTATTTTGTCTGTGAGCTGTATACGCTGCGTTCCCTCTCTGTTGTTCCTCGAGAGCGCTTCCAATACTTTCAGTGATGCTGCTACACTGCTCTAAGGGCGAAAATCCTTCATGGTCATTGCGACCGCCGATTTCGAGGCTTTGAACGGTCACGAGAGAGATTCTGAAGCAATTGCTGATATTCATTGACAGATCTTAATTGATTCTGGTGGAATCGATAGGAAATTATTTTGTTGCGCCCAAGGATTTTTTTAAATCCATGGCGAAGAGGATCTAACGGTTCCAAATGTGGTTTAGGCAGAACCACATTTGAATACTCACATTTGTGGGTATTCGAACTTTTTTGCACTCTCGTGACGTAATTGATAAGTCGAATATTTATGAAAATCCTTGGAGCCCACATAATTTCATATGAATACTTTCTTTATCAATGGAGCTTTAGGTTCTTCATGAAATTAGTGAGGTTATGGTTTTACAAAAGGAAATTATTTTTTAAATTAATAATCGAGCTTATGTCAATTTGCTCATTTTTCCTGTATCTCGAATTTCTATATTTATTCTGGGAGAATTCTTTTTATGTACTAAGTATATAACTATATATTTAGTGTTTTCTACTGTATTTTAAATCAGCAACTTTTGGACATTTCACCTGAACTTTAGGTTTGGAAAAAACTTTTAATTTTCCTGGTGAGCACGAAAATACGCAAGGTAATTGAAAAATGTTTAAAGAAGTTTAGGCGACTTTGAGTAAAGATATATCAGACATTTTCAGAAAAGTTTCATCCACTTTTAATCAAATTCTAGACATTTTTGCAAGACAAATTTTTATAGAAATTTTGGCCCTTTTGTAAAACATAATGTAGAATTGTAGAAAAATGTAAGATATTTAAAAATAAGTTCACATTTCGAGAAATAACTCGGAGAGTAAAAAAAGGTTGTATAGATTTGTAGCGAAAGTTTGGATGCTTTTGAAAAATGTTTCTCATATATTTATATTTATATATTTATATATTAAATATTTATCATTTGATGGAATGTTACAGTCTAGTAATTTCTATAGGTTCTCTCTTGGAAATTTCAGTGATTCTAAAAAAAAAACTGTTGCAAAGATTTTCGCTAAAATATTTTCACGAAAGCTCGAAGCTTTGAACTTTTTTTGCTATTCGCTCGGCTGTTGCTTCCGCTTTTTTGCTACCGCCAATCGCGTCCGTCCTCCCACATCTTTTCGACCGCCGATCCATCGACTCTATCTTCGTCGAATTATTCGTACTATAAACTTCACTTCATCCTTCCACAAGGAGAGCATCTTCAATTTCGCCAATCTCTTTTTTTAATCACTTCGCTGCTACTTCGCCGACCACTTCTTCATCGCGATCGATTAACCCGTTTACTCGATGATGGTGCGAGAAACTCGATAATAAAAGCCCGCCGGGATTCTCCTTTGAGTCTGCCAATATGTTGTTTTTTTTTCATTGCTAAGGGAGTTTAATCCCGTGAGAATAAATAAAAATGGAGATGGCGATATTTTATTGATTACAAATAAATAGACGTTTGTTAAAGTTGAAAACATACTGAAACACATTTTTTTTTACGCCTTCTTCGAAGTAGTTGTGGATTTTATTGAGCATAAAACAGGCTTGTTTTATTGCTTACCGTCTCGTATTTACTACATTTTATCCACTTTGTGGAGAAGCCCATAACCGCCGAATGTAGGCAGCAACATCTTGTCATTCTAATCTTCGAAAAAATTTATTTTCATGATGAGGAATGCGTAAACTGCAGACGGTAAGTCTTCTGGTAATTAAAAAAAAAGTAACCAATTAAAGTGCCAATGACAGCTAGGATATTAAAATTTTTGTGTGAGATATTTCTTTTTTTCTGCTCAACCGATGAAGACTATTAAAAATCTATCATTTGCGGCAAAAGATAATTAACTTTTCGGATGTTGTTAAAATTGATTGGATCATTATATGATGCATTCTCTGATAATTAAGCCACTTTTTTTTTCGATTATCTCAGGTCTGCCACACAATTGGTTATACCAAAGTACAACTGAAAAATTCTTGATGTGAATTTTATAGATTCTTCGAAGATTTAAACACACTTAGGACATTTGCATGATGACACATGAAATTTTGGACTCACATAGAAAATTTGCATTATGTTACACGAAATTTTAGAAACACATAAGACATTTGTATGATGACAAATCAAAATTTGGACTCACATAGGACATTTGTATGATGACAAATCAAAATTTGGACTCACACAGGACATTTCTATGATGGCACATAACATTTTTGACTCACATAGGACCTCTGCATGATAGCACATAAAATTTTCGATCCACATAAACAATTTTTATGATGGCATATTAAATTGTGGAATCATATAGTTTATTAGGATAATGACAAACCATATTTTGGACCCACATAGGACATTTGTATGATGACCTACCAAAATTTGGCCATTCATAATATTCTAAACCACGAAAATTAGGATCACCATAAGACACTCCGAATATGATATTCGCATTTCTTTTGAATTGTTCTTGACTTAACTTGAGCTTCTTCCGGTCAGAAGCGGTAACAGTGTCTCCACGCCTAATACAAGTCAGTGAAATACTCACTTTTTCGCGGGGGGTGACGTCACACGGTTGTGGGGTCTACAGCACATATGTTCGAAGCTAGCATGGCTTCTAAGAATAATTTGATTATGCGGTGGGACCGCTCGGAATTCACAGGGCCCCGCTTGTTAGAAGAATCCCATAGGCTCGCGTTCGCGATGCTGCGATGTATGTTGTGGTATATATACGCGCGGCGACCGAAGAGACGGTCTGGAGTCTCGCGAGCCGAGCGCTCGTTTTTCTTTTTCGGAATCGGCTCGCCACTGATAAATCGGACCGGATTTTCGACCACTGAAAATAGATATTGAACCAATGAATGAGAAGAGTTCGAGCCAATGGACAGCGAGAGCGAAAAGAAGACAGAAATATTCAGAACAAGAGACCGAGGGAATTTCAGGGGCGTAGACGAAAAAAGTAGATAGACTTAGTCGTACAGCTAATTGGCTATTGCTTTATGCTTTAGTTTTCTCTGAGGCTTAATTCATGATCATTGCTGCAACATCTTCCCCTGCTTTTTTGTCTTGCTCGAAATTTTAAGGGGTGAAATAAATTTGTTCTTTACGAACTTGAAGAAGTGGGTGCAAGTTACTTATATTTTAATTAAAACGTTCAGGCAGATAATTAAGATTATTTATATTATAATATGTACTTGAATGTTCAATGATGATATTTTTGGTAATTGATACAGCGATTTTTATTTCATTTCAAATTCAAATTTTTATGTCATTGCAGACATTTTTTTGGAAAATCTCTATTTTTTTATTTATTGCTTACTGTGTTTTGTATATCTAGAAAAAGAAGATAATTTTCTGTTAAATGAACGAACAATTTTTGGAATATCTTCTAAATAAATTAACAGTCGAATTCTACTTCGATTATTTAAAAAAATTAATACAGGTACAAAAATTATCAAGGAAAATTAAAAAAGTACAATTTTTCTGCTATGTTATGATTGATTCCTTATATAGACTTTCAATAGAGAGAGAAAAGTACACTAAATAATGATCGTATGTAGAAAAATCGTATCAAGGTGATAACCTGAACAAAAATTCTCCAACCCTTTAAAGAGACGATAAAGATAGACATACGTAAACTTTGATTATATGAAAATATATTATTGGGCTAGTAAAAAACGTTGTACGTACGCAACGTGGAAACGGAGACGTTGATTTTGAGCTCTGGACTAGCGAAGAAATATATTTACCAAAAGAGCAGGGCAAGAAGGATTCCCTGCGAGATTTGCTGGATGGCGAGGCATTATCCAGCCGAACGAGTAAGACCACGCACATTCAAGATTATATTCTCATCAGAGGGCGACGGGCTTGCGAAGAGGGGGAAAGTTATTAATTGCGTGGAAATTGTTTCGTGCGGATAGGATGATGGATTTTGCAGGTCCTTTCCTTCGAGCACAGGGCGATATACCGCCATCGAGATTGAATCAATTTCACGAGGCAGCTTTGAGATTATAGTAAACTTACAACGACTCTTGATACACTTTTTACATTTATCTTCTACTTCAATTATTTTATTTTGTATTCATCTTGTTGATTTTTTTTATGGGCGAAACTTCATTCCTGGGAATAAAAAACAAGGATTATATCAGGAGAGTCAAAATTGTCCAAAACGACGCAAAAAGGAATTTAAAAAAAAATGCTGATAGTGTCCTGAAAAAATAGGTCCTTAATTTTTATTGATAAACCAGTATATGAAATTTAGTATACAATTCTAATGTAAAATTGATGTATGCTACTGCATATTCAATAATTTACTTTAGTTTTACAGTAAAAGTACTTGAATTTTAATGATTTGCTTTGATTTTACTAAAAAAGTACATGAAATCTATACCACAATTGTTTATGAAATTTCGATGACGAGTTTATGAATAAAAACTTCGAATCTTTTCTAAGTTTTTATTAAAAAACACTAACAGTGTTTTTTTTTTCTTTGACATCTGTATGGGAATTACTACAATAAGGTCGTAAAGACTAACGGATTCGATTATGTTAATTATTCTTCATTAATAAAATTTTCTCCGGAGGGTGTGTGCTCTTCGTCTGGTAGCTCGTCTCCGAATTGCACCAATTGACATACAATTATTCGAACAAGACGCGTAGCACTGGTGTTTCATGATGAACGTCTCTCGTCGCGCAGTACAATGGACCCGGGCCACACAGGAAGGCTTCTATCACCGCTTATTTAGCTTCATTAGGATTTTTATTAATAATTTCGCTAATTGCCGGTTTGGGGAATTAATTGTGCGAACGTCTGGGAGTCAGTGATGACTCGAAGGAGTTGTTGATTTCCCAGTCGGTCCAATAGATTCTCATAATATTTTCACTGCTGAGTAATTCGACTTGAAATCGGCTGAGGATTGACCTTACATTTTTTTTCCTTGAATGAAACCTTTTTTACGTGAACTGTAGCCAAAAAGAAAAAGGAAGCGTTTTTTTGTTTGGCCAAAAAAAAATTTTTCAACAATTATGAGGTTTTCTATTTTTAGAAAAAATGAGTGTATGGTGAACTTAAAAAATTAATATCTCCGGTCCTAATTGTCCTAGGAAATTGAAGCAGAGCGCGCTTTAAAGACAAAAGAATGAGGGTCCATAAAATAATTTTTTGAAAATTATAAGCTTGCAAATATGTATTGTTATTAATAATTAAAAAAAAAAATTTCAAAAAATTCTGATTATTTTTTTTTATTTTTAAAAATTCTTTATTTATGTTAATAGTAAAGCTTCAAATTTTTTTTTAGATGGTTCACCGACGTCGGCTGAACTACTACAGTTCGCGCTGAAAATGTTTTTTCATTTATATTAAATTTAATATACTGGTTTATGTATAAAAGCTTTCGATAAATGCATCTTAATTCTCAGGATATTTTTGACAGTGTAGGAATGGCATATAAACTGTAGAAAATGTTAACGGAGAACAATGATCTCGCTTTGGAACGCTGAGAGACTGCTTCGAACACTCGTCGTCCTTGATCGTGGAACGATTCAACAGATCCATGAGTCTGTCTTATTTCAGCAACGGATTTTTAACTCATAACGTGCACTGAAAAAGTGCATCGTTTCTAAGATTTTCTGTAGCAAATTCCTTATAAATTACCAGTATAAAAATGCCTGAACTCAATGTAATTGATACATTAACTCTTATGATATCATATTTACTTAGTTAATAAGTATATTTAATGAATATACTGAGTGAAAGCAATTGTTATAGAAATCTTTCTTTAATTTTGGGCAGAAAATGAAAAAGATTGGATATATTTTCAATGAAAAATCCTCAAAGAATATAACACAGCATTTTTTTTAAATTTTCTATAATAATCATATCCTCCTATCTTTTAATTTATAAAATAAAATTGCATTTACATGTAAACATTAAAAAAGCGTTATTTTAAAACTGGATTTTTTCACATTTCTGGATCAGAAAAATGGCCGAAATTGACGTCGACACTTAAGGTATTTATATGTTAGTATATATTATCGATTGACACTATGTTAAACTACTACATTTTATTTGCTAACCTGCCATTAAAATCGTGATATATGTTTTTGTGAACTTTAAATGTAAAACGATTTATCCATAATTTTATCTCAAAGGTGCGATTTGCCACCTTTCGTCGGGCTAAAATCTGCTAATGAAATTTGGAATGGATGTAAAAGGGGGAATAAAATAATTTTTGAGTTGAAGGCTTCCACGAGAAGAACGCCATTGGCTGGATAATTCTTATGGACGGTTAGGATTGGCCATCGTCGCGACATCCGGTGGAATGCAGTTCGCGAGACTGTTACAAAGTATCGAATGCACCGTCTAGATGTTATTCCAGACTGTGCGAAAGCCCGACGTGATTCTGCGCCGATAACACTACACGCCTTCACCTTTCCTTTAATTTATATTGGACTCTCTTCCAAAACAGTCTTTGTTTCGAAAGCGTTTAGGAAAATTTTCATGCAGCTTTTTAGTCCCATTGGATCATCAAAATTGCTCTTTGGTATTTGGAACAATTCGTAATATACTATGAATAATAATAACAACATTTCGGTGATAATTAGGGAAACCAGGGCAAAACGGGTCAGTCTTTGTTTCTTCATTTTCTTCATTGGCTGCACACAATGCATTAAAAATGTAGATATTTTGTCCCGAGACTCATTAATTAAGTCCAGTGGAATTTTGATTTGGTTTTTCAATTTATCAGTTGCGATGTCAAGTATTTTCTACATGCAACAAACGTGACCCGAATTGCCCCACAACGAATCAAATAAAACTGGTCGTGGGGCAAGTTGCACCGAGAAAAAATTCTCACAAAACGTGATAAATTGTGGTATTGCTTAATTAACATTTTTATTATCAGCAGTGTTAAAAATATTTTCAGAAATGAATTTAAAGCGAAATTAATATTTCACCTATATTTTTGACGGAAATTTTTCTAGCGAATTTTGTCAAAAATTTAGGTGAGATGTTACATTTCGAAATTTTATACCTTCGAGTATTTAACATTCGGAATTTTAACTCCGCCCAAAGATCCAATGGAAAACAGTTAAAAAAATGTAAACTAGTTTTTTCTCTCGTTATTCTCACTAAAAATTATTTGCGTGTCGAGAGGAATTTCTTTTTTTTTTTCACAACAAAGTTTCTTCTTCGATAGTCGAAAAGTCTGGACTAATTTAATTGTGTCTCAAATGCAATAATGTTACATAATATCAAAGAACTATGAAAGACATCCTAAGAAAACAACGATTAGGAAAATAAACCAGTAATCGCTTCCTTGAGTTGGATTTTTAGCTAAAAAAAAGTCAGAGAACGATGATAATATCAAGGCTTTTAGGGCGCGATCATCCGAGGCGTCGAAGATAGCGGCTGACGCCTTTAGCCGACTGGAGAAGATACACTTTTTGTGGGTTTCTAGGCCGCTAAGGAGCGCGAATGAATGAACGCGGCCCTCTGTAATTCATTCATGCTTCAAAAGAGGCTACAACCACTGCCACGACCGGGAGCAACAGTTTCTTTGCGTCTCTTCCACTCCTTCCTCCATCTTCTTGGAGGATGGGAGTTGAGAAGGGAGTTTCGACAGAGATGGAAACAACTACCGAGAGACCCTCATCCCAGAGCTCCCGAGGATATCCTTGCTTGTAAAGTCGTACGCCGTTATATTTTCTTTGACCGCTTCTAAAAGAGTGGAACCCTCGGGGGGCTCGCTTCCCCATCATTCTGGACCCCCAGTAGCAACCCCACAGCGGCTGTCGCGAAACCACATATGTAGAGGTGGAAGACCTTGGAATTTAGGTCAAATTATATACTTCCTACACTCAGAAAAAAGGGGCAGGTTTAAAATTCAAAATGTTAAATACATGACGGTAGGAAATTCCGAAATTCAATATCTCACCTGAATTTTTGACCAAAATTTTTCCCCCGAATTTCGACAAAAATTTATGTGAGATTTCAAGTTTCGGAATTTTAGACTTTCGTTCACTTGCTATTCCGAACTTTAGCAAAAACATGAATGACACCCAACATCATACGTCAAAAGGAAGTCCAAGAAAATGATACTGAAAGAATAGAACTAAACTAAAAGATAATGGACTTAAAAACTGTTGATTTCGTTCATATTCCGAATCCGCGAGCTCTCAGATCCTAACAGGT
This sequence comes from Tromatobia lineatoria, assembly GCA_949699805.1. Taxonomy (NCBI): domain Eukaryota; kingdom Metazoa; phylum Arthropoda; class Insecta; order Hymenoptera; family Ichneumonidae; genus Tromatobia; species Tromatobia lineatoria. The sequence goes on from OX453052.1 coordinate 1,991,960, forward strand.
CCTCATGGAACTTGGGAATTCTCATCCTCCTCCACTTTGATCGGCCTTCGATTCGATGAAAATAGTTGGTGATACCAGCCGAATCTGCGGTTACGGGTGGTGAAACAAATATTTGGTTAATTGGAAGAAATATTCGTTCCAATCAACCAAATATTTCGTTTTAAAGCGTAGCGAAAGAATTCTTTGGTTGTTCGGAACTAATATTTCTTCCAATGAACTAAATATTTGTTCCACTACCCGTAACCGCAGTTTTGGTTGGTATTACCAATTCTTTTTATTGGTGCACCAAAACGTGAATGACACCCAATATCAAACGTCAAAAGGAAGTCCAAGAAAATGATACTAAAAAAAGAGAACTAAACTAAAAGATGATGGACTTAAAAACTGTTGATTTCGTTCATATTCCGAATCTGCGAGCTCTCAGATCCTAACAGGTCCTCATGGAACTTGGGAATTCTCATCCTCCTCCACTTTGATCGGCCTTCGATTCGATTAGCCGCGGATTTGTCGGCGACCCCGTGTCGAGCTGCGAAAAAAATGAATTGGTATTGAGTGCTTTCGCTTGTACCATCCGACAGAGATTCCAATGTTACACAGAAGGAAATAGCCACGCAATATACACTTTGATTCCCCTTAACCCAGAGCCATAAGCATTAACTTCTTTATACTTCATACAGGGTGTTCCATTTGAAACAGTACGGCCAAATATCTCCTAAAGTACGCATGTAACGTAAAAATGTTCGAAACAAAAGTTGTAGGGTTTCGAGAAGAACATTCAATGCAGACGTCATTTTGAGCTTGCAGGATCTCGCTTGCAATCCGCAAGCTCAAAGTCATTTTTCTTAAATGGCAACCGCATTTTTCACCCCAATGAAAGTTGTTCCTCTTGACGATTTGTTTTCAAAAATCTCATCATCCATTCTATTTTCTTTGATTTCACTCGATACATACGATAAAAACAAATTTTTCAATCAAATCGAAAATTCAAACATTTCTCTCGCGGTTTTTTGTTGATGATCGTTCTTCCGATTTGTTTACTAACCGAGATTGACAAATCAAATCCGGTCACCCTGTATATAGGGTGACCGGATTCGAGGCAGCGTTTTGGTTCCTGGTATTGAAATTTTTTTTCAGTCGTTCTCAAACGCTTATTACTTTTCTGTACAATTTTTCAACATTGGAATAGATAAGTTGCCGGAATGTCGGTAGCTGAAAGTGGAAGACTCATCATTTGCACTCGTGCTAGTCTGACCTTTCTCAAAGTTACGTCCACCGCGGCTTAAGACAAGCGGAGGCACTTCATGGCTAATGGGGATAGAAAAAGTGGCGAATATGCTGGTGAGGCTAATTTTTTGTGCGTCTGTTCGTTGTCGCAAGTTATCCAAGACGAATGTGCGAATGTCTGCTCACACTCGTGTCCCTACGTCCGTTCCCTTTAATTGAGAGCGGCAGTGTGACCCACTTATAGGTCCGGCCTAAGTTTTTCGGCTTTTCACAGTCCGATGACGAAAATAACAAGACCTACTGTACTTTTGCCTAATAGTCTTCTTCTTGTTCTTCTGCAAGTTCTTCTCATTCTTAGCGACGGTGGGCTGAGTCTTTTTAAGGGGGTCGAGTCACGTACAAAAAGTCATAAGAAAAAAAATTCTGTCCTTAACACTATTCTTAAAAAAAAAATCTTAGACTCAATTCTAAGATTTTCTGATTAAGTACGTACTTAGCATTATAATTATGCATTTTTGTGAAGACGTACAGTGCACCAAAATGGCGTGATGTAAATAGTAATATTTTTCACTGTAGATTTCAGAGCAAAACAGTTTACAAATTTAGGTCTTCAATGTCTTATCTTATTTGTCGAGTGCATTTTGATATGAGTGTAGGAATTTTTAATTCGGACCTTTATGACGAAGCTATGATTTAAAAAATATAAATTAATCTTCCTGCATTAAAAACTCACTAGAAAATTGGGTACATTGAATCTTATTTTCACTGCATCTCGGATTGCGAAACTCATATTAGGATGCACTCCATGACAGAGAAAATAAAATATGGAACACTTTTATTTTTTTTACCGGTTCGGTTCAAACGCTGTGACAAGATAAAAATATTGCTTATTACCTGATCCTATTTTGGTGCTCTGCATGTCTAAAAAGAATTGTAGAATTATAATGTTTGATATGTACTTAGTGATCTTTGAATGTAAGATTTTTTTAAAGAAAGGTATCACCTACAGAATTTTTTTTTCGTGTGGATGTTTTTAAGCGGCTCGGTCCCCTTAAGTTGGGAGTGAACCAGACGAAGCTACGCGCTTAAACATCAAGCTATTCGAGTAATTCGCGGCTTGGATGAGATGAGCCGGATGAGGGTTAAAAAAATTTTGAGGCCCTCAAGTGGACTTCAAGAACGTGATGACAGGAAGCAAAAACGAAATTCTTTGAATTAGGGAACTTCTTTTGTAAATACTTGAAAAGGTAACTTGGTTTAATTCAGTATGTTTTATTTTTTACTGGCAACCTGTAAAATATTTTTGAGTACATTTTTATCGGCACTTATGTGTACAGCGTTGAACGAAGGAAAATAACCTTGAAGACCTCGAGGCGTCTTCAAAAACGTGATGATAGGCAACAAAACTCAAATTCTTCTTTTAAAAACACTAAAGAAGGTAATTCGATCAAATTCGAAATGTTCTGCTTACTCATAGAGTTTTCGTGGAAATTTTTTTCCAGGATTTTCGTGTCAGAATACTTAAAATGGTCTCAGACGTCGAGAAAATGGCTTGTATAAAATGTCTGTATGTGTATGTGTGCGTGTGCGTGTGCGTGTGCGCGGGCGTGTGCGTGCGCATGCGCGTGCGCATGTACACAAGTTATATTAGTACGATACCCATCGCAATTTTCAAGATATCGGGCTTAAATTTGGTGCATAAGTAAAGTTAGGGTAAACAAAGGCTGAGTTAAAATTTGCCAATAATCCGTCAAAGGGTTAAAAAAATGGTCCCCAAATTTTTTTAAGCATGGTTGCAAATTAGAGATTTCCGAATTGCTTCCTCATTATTGTTTCGAGTCGTACAAAGCCAAAATAGATTAACATATTTCCTTATAGAGGTAAACTTATAAAATTCCAACAACAATGAGGAAGCAATTTGCAAAGTTCTACTTTTTTTTTTAAATACTAGGAGCCTGGAAAATATTCTGAGATCATTTTTATATATCTCGAGTCAGACGAAGGAACCTTAATGACTTCAAAAGTCAACCCCCAATTTCCCAATTGAAGACATTTTTCTTTACTGACCAAATGGAAAATATTTATTCGTAACATTGATGACGTTAATTATTTATAAAATCGGACGAAATAACAAAACCTTAAGAGGAAGGATCTTCAAGATCGCACTGACAAGACGGAACAAAAATGTTGTAATCAAGATTTCTTTATTTGAAAAAAAAATTATTAAGCATCATTTGAAACACAAATTTATTTGACAGTTATCCGCGAAATGATTTTAGTATTTTTTATCACTAACTAGGATCAATGAGCGGCTGCAGATATCTAAGTATTATCGTTTTCTGTACCATGTTATCTATACATAAAGATATTTTCTCCACGATCACATCACTTATTATTATTTCTAAGTGATTTTCTGAATTGCACAGAACGTTCCTCGGGGAATGACGTCGCTCCTCGTGACGTAAACAAGATAATGGCTTATCCCTGGTGCAGTGTATTATATACCGTATCCACGATGTAGACATAATGACGAGCGTCTCGGGATAATAATATGGCCAGTGGCTCTCCACTCAAAACCCCCTTTGACTCCATAAGCCACCTCTTTGCCTTCATTGCGTTAACCAAGATTAATGAAAATTGCGAGATCTCGAAAAAAAATGTGGAATTTCGTAAATCCCACATCAAAAAATAATTAATAATGAATAGTGATTAATAAATGTTTCAAAACCTTACTAGAAAAAAAATTGTATTTTTGTCCTTTCGAATAAATTTTTCTTTCCAAGTCGAGATACAGAATTTTTTTTTTGAAAATTGTCTATTTTTATAAATAATAATGTTACCTGCGAAGTCTACCATTTTTTATTTTTTATGGGAGCATTTTCGTTCCTATGAAAAAAAAAAAAAATCTTTTCGATATATGCAATGTCAACATACTCCAAATTGTTCGAACCGTCGAGAAAAGTGTAGAAACATTTTGTAGAATAATTGGCCAGTCTTTACAGATTGGCAAATTATTTTTATTTGACGTGATATATATTTTTTATTGACGTGAGTTCTCGCGATAATGTCTGAGGTTCAGTCACAGACTCTCACTTGTCATATTAGTGCAAATTGTGCTTATAGCGGGTAAAGTAAGTTTTCTGACCTGTGGACAGTTTTCTGACCACCCATTGGCGCATAATAAATAAATAATAAAAATCAACGAATACACGAAGAAATCGTATTGCTATGCGTCATAAAAGTGTATAATCGTAAACTGATCAACATATGGAATCTCAGACTATTGAAATTTGAGATGCTGAGAGCAGACTTTGAATGCTTGGGTGCGCACGTCGAAGTATCATTCTCTTATCTGTTCAGTTGATATTACGAATGCACTTTTATCGCCTACTATCTCACAAGCTACATGAAATATCGAGCATTGATAGCTTGGAATACATAAAACGTACTTTCGAACAACTTTATTCCCTAACTATGTGATTCATTTCACCACGTAACGATTTTCGTCCGACTGAAATGTTCCGCGTACTCGTATGGAAATTCAAAATCGCCATCGGCTCGAAAACGACAAGTTTTCCTATTCTATGCGATTTCACGCCTTCCGAATTTTTCGAACGATCCATCTTAGAGTATTTCTCCTCCGCAAAAGTTGTGATGGGGAACCCAAATTTTCTACTTAAACGAAAAAATATTTAGTAACAATACATCACCACTGAATATTACATATATGTAACATTTAGTGGAGATCGGTAAAGGAGTTAAACTTTAATAGAAATACGAAGTTTTATTCACAATTTATTATCTACTAAAATTTTACAAAATTTGATTTTTCCTAATTCACATATAACAAGATTACGAAGTGAAACCTTGCATTCTTTTTTTTTTTTTTGAAATTTTCAAATTGTATTTGTCTGCGCCAGCGAAATTTGTAAGTAAGTAAAATTGAAGAACAATAGTTGGATTGAGAGAATAAAAATAGGAAAGGGCAAACGAAGTACGCGCATCGGAATGACGAGCGAGGGGAGAATACCTGTCGGCTTGAATTTCCACTTTTGGCGGCCATTAAAGCAATTTTAACGTCTTCACGACCAGCAAAAAAATGCGTCGAGTCCTTGCGCTAGACTGAAGAATGATCGTGGAGGCGCCGACCATCATCATTCTTTCTTCCTTGCTCACCCCCAGAAAATCGAGTTCCCTTTCCTGCGAAGTCTCGTCGGCTCGTTCGCTTCTTTCTCGTCGTTCGTGCTTTTCGGGTTTGCCCCCGACCCTCGCTGTCTCATCTTCCTTTCCCCTCGCATTTCTCCTTCTCATGCTATTTCTCTCTCACTCTTATTTCCTGCTCTGTGCATCATCTTCTCCGTCTCGACTTGTTGGATTCATCCCATGTAGGATTATGTTTCATGCTATTATACCTATCTGAACTACTCCATTATTGTGTCTATCTTCTACGTTCGCTCAGTCTCTTATTTTGTTGGTTTTCTTTTGGATGCAGCGTTATTTATTTTCGGGCATTAGTTTTGATTCTTCAAAATTTGACAACTCCTTATTTTTATTATTCTTAAGTCCATTCATGATTTCGCATTTTTTTTAGTCAATAATAACTCAGCAAATATGTATATATACACTTGTAAGAAACTTTAGTTAGTTGACAACAAATTTGAAGTTTAATTCTTAATTGTCAGCGTATGTAAAAATATGCTTGTGTCGTTAGGAAAAAACTCTCTTTCGAAATACATTTTTGTAAGTTCATCAAATGGTGTTATTCTATTAGGAGTAAAAATGTGCGCGAAATAACGAATTTTGGATATGTGTTCGCCATAAAACCATCTACTACACTCAAGATTTTTTTGCGAAACGCTATCCAAAATTTGTTATATTCTGCGCATGTTTAAAAATAAAAAAAAATCAAAATCAAAATAAACAAAAAAATCTTTAAAAATTCGTATGCATTCAAGCAAATAAACATATCATTTTCCTCAGAAAAAAAGTTAGGTTGACTGATTGTTTGTTTAACAATTGTTCTGTTCACCAATTTGTCAATAACACTTTCGGATTATCATTATGCGAAATCAATCTTTTCAGCACGTTTTATATGCATTGATTTTTTCCCGATTTTCATCCCATCGAGTGATCGAAATTGTCTCTGAAACTCACTTTTGGCGGGACTGTACGTATCATACATCCTTAAAGGGTTAATCCGTATTTCATAATATTTGAATGCAAGTTTTTTGAAGCAATATTATCGATTAAATGGAAAATGGATAGCGCCCTTTTTTAGGTGACTATCCCCTTAAGTGAGATGAAGTGCAGTGATGGTGGAAGACACCACGAAGGGATCAGGTATATCTCGGACGCGAAGCTGAAGCTATCAGTCTCGACGTCCCACCGGCATCCGGGACTCCGTGTAGATATATTACTCTCCCTCGCGAGGGGGTGGATGTAACACACTTGTTAGATTCAATTCCGAGAACGCGAGAGCCACCATACGGCCCGTCAATTTTTCTCCTCCTCGCACGAAGCCAACGGGAGTCTCATATGAACCTTCGGCCATTCGTACCCCACTCGAACTTGCCCCAAACAACACCGGTCATAAATCCTCGTTATAGACCTATCGCGAATCATTACATGCTCGTGACTTGTGAGCTTAATTAATTGTAAGAACAAATCTGGTGCGAAGAATATGAATTCTCGTCATAATTACTCCGGATCGAAAATTGATCTGGCCAACATGTCTACTCATTCTTTTAAGGTAATTGATTCCAATGTTATTAAATGCATGTTGATCGGATTAGTGTTCAGGATTGATATATTGGTGAAGTATGCAAAGAAAATTGTAGTTACCATACTGTTAATTGAATTGATGTGGTCTTTTACCTTATTGAGAGGTGAGGGTTTTTATCATATAAGCGATCTTAAGTTATTTATTATTATTTTAAAAAAATTAATAATTCGAATGAAGAAGTATTTTTTATTACAAGCGCTATATATGTTGTCATTGACATATACGTTTTATTTTGCAAAAACAAATAACGGAAATAATAATAATATTCATTTCTATTTCTAAGTATCTGCGTCTTTCAAATCCAATTGTGAGGAAATAGGTTATTTCTTTGAAGAAAATATATCTTGAAAAATTAACGTCCTAGTTAATGTTATCGGTCGACAAAATTATTCGATCAAATTTCATTGAAAAATTGACATGAAATTACAACTTTTGTGTTGAAACAATTTTTTTCCAGGATCCGAATTTTTTTAGAAGACATTACTTACTGAGTAGTACTAAAATGTGTCCAATTATAGGGCTTATCAGAGAGGTTCGAAAAAAATGTGGCTGAGTAGATGAAGAATGCCTCATATAATAGGTTTCTCAATTTGTACTTAACTATTATGTAGTTTTGTTGCATTATCATCACATTCTCTAAACAAAAAAATGCTGAACCACTCTAATATGTAGATCTTCAAAGTTGTGGGTGTCGGTTGAATATATTCAGCAAAGAAAGTCTGTGGGCATTGGACCCATCCTTCATAAAGGTTATTGATATCCCCAAAGGTGATCGGATGTTGATGTGAAAATCAGGTCATTGACAGAGCCCTGACCCTTTGACAACTGAACGGGAAGAAAATAACCGAGACACTTAGGAAGGTGTCGCAGGTGCGGGGTCGACAGACCAAAGAGATGCAACCTGTCGCAATAAAATACTCGGGCTACCTGCTGGGGTGCTTTGCAGGGTGAAGATCACCGACGGAGTGCCTTCTTCGGAACGGTTATAGTTCCTGCACACCTCATCGAGCGTAGTATAATCGTGGTATAGTAGCAGGAAGAAGAGGAAGAGGAAAAAGGATGGTGAGTGGGAGAAGGAGATAAAGAGGATCGAAGGAGATATACCTGAAGGACGGGACCGCGAATCCGAGGGGTATATGGGTTCCGGGTGTGTTCCAAGACCCAAGAGTGTCACAGCAAGGTGTCGCCTGAAGACGTGGTCTTCGTCTCCTTCAGCTCTCCAAATCACCAGGCGTTACGTTCGTTCGTCGCTCTCAATTGTGTGGGATTGACTCAGAAGCTATAATAAGTTGCAAAGATCAAACACTTTACATCTGTTTTTTTTTCTCTCTAATTATCCATATTGTGTGCAGCTATGAAACACCGTTAAAACACTCTCACATCGCATTTTGATTAAGTACAAATTTTTATCTTACCCTCTTAACTTCGAAACGGAAGTTACATGAATTTTTTTTAAACTCGTAAAAAATCATGTAGTAGATAAAAAGTAAGCAAGCATTTATGAATAACAATTTCTTTCAATCACTTTGAAAATATTTTTAACTTGAAATAGTATTTTGCTTCATACTTGAATGCAATCAGTGACAGGTCTTACCATGTACAATGCGTTGTACAGTTTTTTTTACCATGGTATATACATATATATTTTTTTTCCTCTAGAATCATACTAATGAATATTTTACTATACATGTATTGCCAATAGGTCATCGACCAGAGTTCTTCAGCCTCAGGTCTTGATTAATTATTATTGTGTTTTTAAATAACTTTTGAGCTTAGCAACGCGCCATAAAAACTTGGCAAGAACGTGAAAAAATACCTTCTAACAATATTTATATTTCCTATTTTCAACGATATTTTTCCCCTAAACGGAAACGCACTAAGTGAAGGGTCTGTATCTTGATTGAATTATTCCAAAGCTTAGTTAAATGGCCCAATGTTCCAGGAGGCTCGTAAATTTCGATGTTCTTGATGGTACACGAGAAGAGTGGTCGATGTTCTTCTCGATTGTGCAAGGGTCTTCGTGTTGGCGTTGTCTTCGTCGTCTTGGCAGAGGAATGACGTGCACGAAGGACCCCTGAAGAGAAGCTGGAGAGCCAAGACAGCAGCAGCGGTTGTATAGTCCCGAGTGAAAGGCATAAGGGTTGCAGGAATATAACGGGACTCGTTCTCCTCCTGAGACTCACTCCCACGATCCGGGATTAGGATCTCGTGCTTACCCTCCCCCTCGTCCTGTTAAATCAGCAGCGCCGGCGTTTACCGTTCTTCCAATGACATACCAAATTTTCAGCACCGTCGGCACCGACTTTCACCGAAACTCGGGTTAACCAAAAATTCTTTTAATCCCTAATGCCTGAAAATTGTTTGAGTGCTTGAAGGTTACCGGACGTTCGGTCATTAATTAGGCTTATGCGCCGCAAGACCCGACAGAATTTATCGATTACACGATTCTCATTCCTACAATCATAACTTTACTCCTACATAATAATTCACTACTGATTTTAATCACTTCGAGAACCTGTTGATCCCAAAATAACCTGTACTACCAAACATTATTTTGTCATTCCTGTCGACGAAGAAATGAGACACTTGATCATTCGTTGACTGTATCGGTAAAAAAGAAGAATTTAGAAAAAATTGTTAAAGATATTTTCTTTCAGAATGACGAAAAGAGTATATAATGAGAGCAGAAGTTATTAAGGCACATTTTCAATCACTCATTATTTTTTTAAATTTTTATTGTTATTTTTTTGAAAGATCTATATAGAAATTTATTATCTGTTTGTTCGTTTAAAAAATTATGGATTTTTCAAATTCGTGAGTGGGAAAAAAAAATTGAAATCCTGAAAGGCGATTTTTTAAATATTAATGCATGATTCCTTATTTACGCGTGTTATGTTACTAATTGGAAGGCTGGGAAAAATGATGATAAATATTGATGCAAAAACACGTACTTCTTTTATGTTTTGGTAAAATAAAAAACAATATACTGACAAGTCATCCTATGATAATTAATGCTCGATTACAGCATCGGTTCGTGCTAGATTAAAAATTATGAGGATCAAATATAATTTACGGAAAAACCTATTAAGATTTGAACATATGTTCGAAAGAATACAAGGTATAACAGAGGATTCGAAAAAGACAGAGTTTTTCAAAGACATCCACAGAAATCTGTTAAAAATATATATTATCAGATTTTTTCATCGAATTATTAATTAACCAAACTAAATAATTCTTTTTCATAAGAAAAAATAAAATTCACCGTAATAGCTTAATTACAATAGACCAAAAGTTCATGAACATCAGTTTGATCAGCCTTTCTGACATAATTACCTTAAATTCCAGTGATTGCTCGCCTTCAAGTGACTACAAAATTAACCTCCCAGATTTTGATTTATCCCATCTCGACTGCGTGTACCTTTACTTCTCGACATGCAATACCCTTGGATAAGTAAAATAATGCTTATTATTTTACCTGTCGCATACATTCACAACTTTTTCGCCAACTTATAAGGATACCGTTTGCATTGTTCTTCGGTCTTCGAGTCATTCTCATCGATGTACGATCAAACATATCATCAATAAGTACCTCGAAGCTCATTCGGATTGCGAGTTGCTGTCCCGTCCAGTTTCTATGGGATGCCGATGTTGTGCCACCGCTCAGCGGTTCGCGAGTTCCCCGTGATGTTCGTCATTATAGACGGTGACTCAGAGGAGACGGTGAAACCAGTTTCGCGAAGCGCAGAGCGCGCGAATACGCGCGCCACGTCTCTTGTACCACTTTTTGGACTGCGCGCCGTCTGTGTATGCGATGTTGTGCACTGGGGCGGGGGAGAGATCGAGAGAGAGATAGAGAGCGGGGATTGGGGGGGCGAAAAGGGGTTATACCGATCGCACGAGACTCGCACGATGCTCTATACGAGGCACGTCGAGGAATTCGGTGTATCCGCCGAACTGTCGTTCTCTCTCTCTCTCTATTTACCTTCTTTATTTCCCTTTTTCGTACTCTTCTTCAACTCTTCCTCCGATAGAAAGAGGCGGAGGAATATATCTCGCACATTCGCGAGAATCGCAACGCGATACGCGACGAGACATTTTGGGCTGGCGAATGAACGCAAGCCGAGTGAACGTTTCTTCGTGGGAACAATAATTATTGTTCTCCTTACACACGTATGTGCATATCACGCCGACGAATCACCTACATCGCTTGTATATAACATAACTTTTTCCACGAATTTCGTGGAGTGGACCCAAAATTGTAGTTTCATGTGAAATGTTCAATGAAATTTTTCGTAAATTTTGCTTTTTGTTATATTTTATATTATATTATATTTTGTATATTTTTATTATATTCTTCGTAAATATTACTTTTTTGCCTAAATATAGAAAGATTATTTTTTCAACCCTAAAAGGCGATTTTTTTTCGGCTGAAAAAATTATAGAATCTTTGCGCCTATGTATTGATCACATAAAAAAATTGCCAGAGTGAGACCGATCAAAGTTCCGTGGTAAAAAAATAATTCGTTCAAAGTGAACAAAGTTTTGTCTAGAAGAAAAAAAGAAAAATGTTAACAATGGTTTTTTTTAAGTTGTAGCTTATAAGATTATGAATAAATAAAATCGTTTGTCCATTATAGATTTTTAAAAAATGTTGTCTGGACATCATTTAAAAAAAAAATTAAAACAAATAATTTTTCCAGCCCGGAACTATGGTCGGTCTCACTCTTTCAATATTTTCATCTTACCTTCTTTATTTCCCGTTCTTTGTACTCTTCTTCGCTCTTCCTCCGATAGAAAGAGGCAGAGGGATATATCTCGCACATTCGCGAGAATCGCAACGCGATACGCGACGAGACATTTTAGGCTGGCGAATGAACGCAAGCCGAGTGAACGTTTCTTCGTGGGAACAATAATTATTGTTCTCCTTACACACGTATGTGCATATCACGCCAACGAATCACCCACATCGCTCGTACACAACATAACCTTTTCCACGAATTTCGTGAAGTGGACCCACTCTCATACTTTTGTTCTCGTTCTTACTCCTGCGCACACCTTTTTTTTTTGTCCTTGTGACTTGTCGAGAAATTGTGGATTCTGGCTGAACTAATGGAATGTTTTTTAAGATGTTTTGTCGATAATAATTTTCGCATTAAATTTACCATTTAATGTCTAGAAGGTTTTAGCACTGCAAAATAAAAATCGATTTTTTTTTCGTTTGATATAGCACGATTTTCTGAGCTTAGCACTCTTATCAAAAAGCCCGTAAAATTGACTTTCCGGTGAGGGGACTAAATAATAGTGTTTAGAAAATGAATAGACATTGAAATGGAGGACTAATTGTAATTATATCGAATTCTGTGGTGAGATCGGACGTCCAGAGCCGGACCGCCCAGCATTGCATCCTCAGATTCCGCAGAAACTGCATAGTAACTTGATAGTGCGTCACGATATTCACGTTGCGAGCTTGGCATCGTCGGCCCAAGCACGCGTATCGATGTCTTTATTAATGGACCAAGTCTGAGCACGGCGACGTAGTGCATAGCGCAAATATGCTGTTGGAATGCAAGTGAATTTAATATGCGAAGCGATATAAGATTTACAAATCGGATATTCGAATTCCATGTTAATATACTTTTCTAGTAAACTTGAAAATACTCCGATAATTTTACGATACTGGTAAATACCAGTATCGTAGAGTTATCTGATTATTTTTGACATAGTACGTGAGGATTTCAATTTTTATACTAATATACCAACATTGTAATTGTCAATGACGAATGCATAAAAAAAATACGGTATATGAATCCAAGGTAACCGGTATATAAAATTGTAACAAAGAAATGTTGCGGTGTACATTGTTGCAAGTAAATGTAATATACACAACGATATGAAATTTATGAATCGGGTATATGAATTCCATATTAATATACTCACTATGAAAAGTATCTACTTGAAATTTTATGTCTATGTACTTGAAGATTTTATGCATAAGCCGTTATACTAAATTTACTATACAACTTTGAAATCATTTTTTTTGGCACAGGATTTAAGATAATTTACTTTTACAGTAAAAGTACTAAATTCGTTTTTTTTTGCAAAGATACCATAATTTTATATCACAATTGTACAATAAATTTAATTGACGAGTTTATGCATAAGAACTTCCTTTTTTGACACTCTTTTATTGGAAATTTAAGATTGCTGTTCAATTTTTATTTATAAATATTGTATTTGTTAATGACGAATGCATCTGAAAATTAATATACCATATATGCATCTGAGATTTATAACCGGTATATGAATTATTAAAAAAAAAAAACAATTTCATTGTACTGAACGGCCAGCGACTGATTAGAAAAACAGAGAAGGATGCAACAATATGCAACGGAGATCCCGTCAAAGTTGAGAAGAGTATAGTTCGGGTTCGATTTGAAATTTGAATCGACGCTGATTGGAGAATTCGCGGTGTTTGCTTTGATAAAACGAGCAACGAAAAATAAACGAAGAAGGTCGAAAAATAAAGATCGGAGAGAGAAGATTCGAGTTCGAACGTGATGAATAGGCATTGGCGGAACGTCAGCGCAGCATTTCCCGCCCCCAACTCGCACATTATGACAGCCGAGCCAGGTAAGAAAGAAGAGACAGAGAGAAAAAAAAGATTAAGGTCCGTGGATATCTCATAATGCATGAAACTGGCAAATCTTCTATTCCTGTTTCCGCGATTTGTGCTACTCTATAACGCGAGGATTTCCGTAAGCTTCCAAGCTCGGCCGTTTTCATGAATGGAGGAATTACGAGTAAGGGGATGAAAACGGGATAGAAGCTTTTCCCAACGTGCAATAATAGAGTCGTGTACGCTGTCGACGCTCTTACGAGCTTCATTGTCAGAGAAAGTTTAATCTGAGATTCATGAGATACCAAAGCAGAATGAATATATAGATATATGCAAGTCATAAAATTTTAAACGAATAATTGATTTAAGAAATTTGGAGAATAATTCTTATCCAAATATGCACTGACATAAATAATGCTCGGATGTACCGAATTAGGCGTTTTCGATAATTGATCCAGTAGACGGTCGATTGACTTGAGTATTTCTTCATATTCTATAATTATTTCGCTTGTGTAAACAAATGTTCGACACCAGTTATCGCTAATTCAATAAGCTAAGACGATATTATCTACTATACAACTTTTGTTTCGAATTTGTTATGTCATTTTGTAACGACGATTTTGAGAAAAGCTGTTTGTCGGTCTGTCGGTCTGTCGGTCCGTCGGTCTGTCGGTCCGTTGGTCTGTCGGTCTGTCGGTCTGTCAGTCTGTCGGTCTGTCGGTCTGTCGGTCTGTCGGTCTGTCGGTCTGTCGGTCTGTCGGTCTGTCGGTCTGTCGGTCTGTCGGTCTGTCGGTCTGTCGGTCTGTCGGTCTGTCGGTCGATGGACTGGTGGTCTAATGGTCTATTGTTCAATCTCACCCTAAATCTAAGTACCATTTCCAAGTAACTATTATCCATGAAAAATCGAATTTCCACAACATTGCCTCATTCTGATATTCTTTATATCACGTCGCAAAAATATACGAAAGAAGTTTAATTTTACTCCGTAGACTGAAAATTTATAAAGCCAATTTCGATGTCAACTCCTAAACCATTTTTACTTTGATCCACACAAAGCACGTTAAGCGTGTCAATTCACTTCAACTTAATGATTTCAAAAGAGTGACTGGCCGCATTTCGGGTTTCATATAAAGTAGACCGAAGATACGTGGCTTGTTTGTCGAAAGGGCCTCTGGTGAGAACATGAAAGGGTGAAAAATATAGAAAGAGACTTAACACATTGCACAGGGCTGCTGAGTTTAACGTGAAGGGTGCGCGGGAGAGAAAGGGCTACATCGGTGTTAAAAAGAAGTCGATGCAATTTGATCCTCTTGGTGCGTTGCATGCAGAGGATCCCCGTGAAGTCGGTAGTCGTCGTCGACGTCGTTGTCGTCGTCGTGAGTCTCGTCATAGCTTCGGCCCTTGACGTGAATGAGGTGACAGCCATTGTCCCGCATGTTCACGTGTACTCGCGTGGCTCTTGCTCCTTCTCTCTTCTTCTATTTCGCTTTGATCGAATGTATAATGTGGCTGCCGTGTAAGCGGCACCTTCAAGCGTTTTCCGTCTTCTTGTTTTGTACGCGAGACGATGGCAAGGGGATGAAAGAGAGGAAGACACTGTAGCGGTGAAACGAGGGGGAGGATGATGAGAGCCCAAGATTTCATCATGTGGACTTACGCGAGTTCCATCCCGGTGAGTCAGTTCCGTAGCGATGTCTCGTCTTCATTCCCGATAAAAATCTTTCTACGTTGGAACTATACGCGATACGCCAGACTCGGCTATGTTCTTACGTCTTCAGCATGGAATCTCTCGGGTTTGTCTAGTCGATGATTGGTTGCATGCTAAATGAATTTTGTTTCCGACTGAATAGTTCGATAAGTATGGATGATATCAATAGCTTGTGTGGAATGAGTGTTGTCTGAAACTATGGCTAGTCATACTCCCTCATGGCCATTCAAAGTCATTGTTTGTATAATCAGTCACTGTTTTCCTAAGCCTCTGATATTTCTCATAATCACAGCCTAGTACTTGGAAATACATCTTCACCAGGTTTAGATTCTTACTTTGTTTTTGTTACATAGAAAAAAAGCGACAGTATTGAAAATCAGAATAAATGCGCCGTTTGGATTTTGTTCGAAATACTTATTTTGAGTGTTCTTGATTATGGAAACAAGCATTTGCGCTTTGTCACTTGACGGTCTCTGGGTCTGTGGATCTGTGGGTCTCTGTGGATCTATGGGTCTGTCGGTCTGTCGGTCTGTCGGTCTGTCGTTCTGTCGTTCTGTCGTTCTGTCGTTCTGTCCTTCTGTCCTTCTGTCCTTCTGTCCTTCTGTCCAGCTATAAGAGTTGCACAGATAGTCGAATTTATATAGCATTTCGAAAATAAAATTAGAAAGATAATTTAAAACATCAGCTGTTATTTTAATGTACCAAACGTTGGCAGATAAGGCTTGTAACATTGAGAGACTGAGATAACACCCCCATGTTTTCTTCATGTTGATTCCCAATATGCGAATTGGATCGCAAATCATTGAAATGGACGACACTATCGATATCAGAGTCAGATCAAATCCCTTGGGACGTTCGAGAGTCTCCGCGTATATACTATATACTTGCATGTCTACTATATAGGCCGATAGTCTGTGGGCTATCTGTAACTACAAACGTTTCACGAGGAGATATAGGGAACGAGGCTGCTCAGTGTGCCATAGCCAAGCTTGGAGGCTTAATCACGCCCGAACTATCAACCAAATTAATTAACGGTAGACGAGTGGCCTCCGTAATTAAATCGCCTTCAAACCGGTGGTCTACTAATGAATATTCGCGCAGGCGATTTCTCTCATCGAGATCGCTCTATCTCTTGCCCTCTTCTTTCCTCACTATACTACGACAAACGAACAAAACGCGCATTCCTCGCGATGCGTTTAAACGCGTGCGTATCGAGTCCCGTCATCTACCCGAATTTTCCAAGAAACTGGGTACGAATTCGAGAAGCACGCGCGCGCCATCGCTGCTCGCTCACGAGACACTTGTCCTTTTTATTGTTCAAGTCCGGAATCGAGTTAACCGGCTAGTTTGGTTTGGTATACTATACATCTACGTTACGCTCGTTCGGGTGTTCGAGAAAGAATTTATTCCTAACACTGGCCGAACATATATACGTACACATAATGCTATATAGGGTGACTCGGGGAGAGATGCTAATTTTTTTTCCATTTATTGAAAAATATTAACGTCGTATTGTTTCCAATTCTTATTATGTTCTTTTATTTCAGTTTCAAAAAGTAACATCAAATGTATTCATGAATAAATATCCAAGTTTGAAGTAAGAGAAGGAATGAACATTTTATCGAGCAAAAGAACAAATTTTTCTATATGAATTTTTTTAAAAATGAGGTGGAATTAAAAACTCGTGGAAAATGGGTCATAATATCAATACAATATGAACCTAATATATCATCAATTTTTTAAATTTTTGGTGCATTAGAGGGAACGAAAATTTTTATGTTAATTTTTTTTGTTTATGAAACTAAAAGAACTAGTTCAGGTTTAGGAGAATTTGTAAGCTTTCCAGAATTTGTCTGTGAACATTTTTCTTATTCAAATTAGGTAATTCCACAACGATAATGAATCACTCAAAGCCAAGTATTGGAATTTGTTTTCGCATAACCAACTTTTTTTCTTCTCATAATAAATTCCTGCAAAGTAGCTTACATGATCGTCTAAGCTTCTAATTTTATGTCAGCTAATAATTGTTTTCCTTGTCGTTTACTGTGGTCATCTTACCTCGAATTACCCTTCAGCAATCAAAACCTCGCACACCTACGAAAAGTTGGGACACCAGTGCATTTCATAGATTAATAGGTTAAAAAAATAATACGAACGTTGAGAAATATACGCTCGTTTGTAATATTCGAGGATAAATTTGATCTTTTGTTCTGAGGTGTATACTTCACATAGTGGTATATATAGTATGTGTGCTCTCGTGTGTGCCGTAGAGAGCGTGTATCTCATCGTGGTTCCTTTTGCATTCTTGGTTTTTGTATAACCTGTTCTCGTGCGCACTGGGCCGCGCGCAGAACCGGGGCTCTCGTTCAAGAGCGACGGAAACTGCGGGAATAGCGAATGAAAGACCCACAGGCGCGAGAGTAAACACGACAGACGCGGTTTTCGGTCTTCCTTTCCATTGATCTCCTTCTTTGTCTCCACGAGGTGCAATTTCTTTTACTTCTCCTTTCTCTCTCTACGTTCATTTTTAACAGAAGAGGACGTCACGTCGTGGACCATTTATCGTGTCCTGTGCAAGTGCAGAACAGATTTAATCAAATAAAAAAATTATTCCCTACAATGAAGGCAGATTAGCTTCCAGCTATGATAAAGATTTCTTTCAAATTTTTGGCGCCTCGACGAAGTGGGTGGCTTCCCTTAGCAATTCTCGACGGTATAGAAACTACGGTCTATTTTGTCTTTTTTTTTTATAGAGGGAGCTTCCCGGACGACGTGCTGAAAAAAAAAATCACCTCGTTGAATTTTGCCGGAAAAAACGTGGTCAAATTAGGGCATCTGCGGCCATTCTTCGACATTTCTTTAATGTTATATAATCTAATCGTCCAAAACGATTTTTATAGAATAGGTTCCGAATTAAATATTGCCTAGCGATGTACATTCCACTATAATTATAACTGATTCGGTGGTAGTTTACGAGTTATAGTGGTACTAATCTTGGCCGTTCGATCATCTTCGCACTCGCACTCGTTCTCACGCACTCGCACTCGTTCACGCGCACTCGTTCACGCGCACTTGCACTCGTTCACGCGTACTCACACTCGTTATCACGCACTCGCACTCGTTCACGTGCACTCGCACTCGTTATCACGCACTAGCACTCGTTCACGCGCACTAGCACTCGTTCACGCGCACTAGCACTCGTTCACGGGTACTAGCACTCGTTCACGCGCACTAGCACTCGTTCACGGGTACTAACACTCGTTCACGCGCATGCTCACTCATCTTTTAAACTACTATTCTCAATGTTTAAGATCATTTTGCACAAAATAACATAAAAATTTCAAAAAATATAGTGACGAAGCAAAATATACAATTACATGCTTTTTCTTATACAGACAAATCAGCTTCTAGCTGCATCAAAGATTCTAGGCAGAATACTGGCACCGTGACGACGCGGGTGGTTTCCATCAGCTCTTGGCTGTTTCGCTTACCGATCCGCTGCTTCACGGACCATACTCTTGGCTACGCACTCCATTGTCGATGATGCGGAGTGCTGCTGCACCGCTACGCCATTGTTGTCTCCACGAGGCGTTACGAGGAAAAAAAGGAGATGGTGTAAAGGAGAGCGAAGAATGAAACGGAGAAGAAGTGCGCGAGAACGCTGTCGAGGATCTGGGGAAAGAAAGAAACAAGAAAAGATGAAGAAGGATAAAAAAGAGGGCTGTAATGTTCCTCGCAAACGCGTTACTATACATCTAGTGCATTGAGAGACAGGACACATAGATCTGGCAGTCGGAATGCGTTTGATCCATGTGGCACAATACGTATTGCTGTAGAGTTTTACATTACGTTACACACCCACTGTTGTATGCATGAACGACAGACATGCAACATCAACGTGTTTCCGTGAAGCTCGGTATTACTTCACCAAGCGGAACTTTTCCGTTCCGGAAAAAATGAAAATTGACGGATTCAGTGAGCGGAAGTGCATGGGTAGAAAAATAGCATTCCGAAATTTCTTCTGCTCTTCAGAAAAAAAAATGAAAGTCATTTTTCTGACTCATCAGAGGTTCGGATGACTTTTTTAAATAAAACATTGTACGTCGTCAATTTTCAATTTATTATCTTGTAGGAATTTCGACTAAAAATTTCAATTCATTTTGAAGGGAGTTACACAGACACTTGAAAAGATCCAAAATAATAAAAAAAAAGTGATGGATAAAAAATAAGTAACTGTTAATTTATACAGTAATGGGATTTTGCAACGTTGCTTCGGTTTCGTGCTTATGATTTTATTCAAACTTAACTGCAATTGAAACAATATTCATATTTGATCCAATTTAAAAAAATGGACGCGTTTTGATAAAAGCCATAGATTATTGTGCAGCTTCTGCATGAATGTTATCAAAATAAATAATGGTAATATGAGTGTCAAAAAAAGTTCAAGCGCTCGACGAACGACAATAGAAACAAGAGAGGAGAAAGTACGAAAGTTTCTGCTCGTATTACGTTGGTGAAGTAAGGACCCAACAATCGACGACCATTAAATGTTGTGAATTCTTGCATCACAACAAAATATTTGCTTTTGGACTGATGGCACTGTTTGTATAGGTGCACATTGGGGAACCAAGGTCCCAACAGCTCGAATGCTGCTAGCGCTGGTCCGACACCGCTTCTTCTCCTGTCTTCGCTGTTTGTGAGTGCGCTCGCGTTCCTCTTCTTTCTCTCGGCACGGATCTTTCATCTCCCGACGGCATCTTCTCGTCTCCGTCTCTCTGCTCACCGAAAATACTCTCCTCGTCTTTCCTATACTCGCGTTTCTAAAAACGTTCGCCCAAAACAACACGTGGTCGCAAAGACTTCATCCTCGGTTTAAAATCAGAGCTATCCTGCTGACACAGCTGCAGTGATCGTATTATTCTACATTGTAAGAAAAATCTACATGAAACTTGAAGTACGAGGATTTAAAGTTTTTATGCATAAGCTGGGATACAAAATTTATTATATTAATGAGATGTATGAATTAGACACTTAGAAAATATTATGGAAGTTTTTATTCATAAACTATAGCAAATTATTAGAAATTAAAGCAAATTATTGAAATTCAAACACTTTTACTGTAAAATTGAAGTGAATTATTAAATATGCTGTATCATAAATTAATTTTACAATACACTTGTGTACTAAATTTCGTATACTAGTTTATGAATAAAAACTTCCAGTAAAAGTACAGTAAATTTAAAGTAGATTTTTTACAGTGGATATGGTACGATCATTTCAATAGTTTGATGGAACTTTTTTATAAAAGTACTTTCATTTTCATAATTTTTCTTCATCTGACTGTAGAGGTACTTAAATTAAATTAAATTTAATTCATGGAGATTATTTAAGAATCACTGAATACATAACTTACGCAAATTATACAACCAATTTCATTTTTCACGCTCAAATAATTTCAGAAACAATCAACTGCTACTTCTGTCAAAAAGCTCAAATTTAATGTACTCGATGAAATAGATCCACGTCCCTTTTTTTTTCAAATTCATGTCTTTATAAAATTTACTAAATTCATTCTAAAATCTGCAAATTAAAAAAAACTTATATGTTGATGTTACTTTCTTCAGTAAAATCCAATAAAAATAAAAAACTAGCACCTGATTCAAGATTCTATTCAAGAATTGTTTTCTAAAGTACAGTACACAACAATGATTTCGAGGTTATCTTAAAAAAAGCGACGCGCTAGAATTGAAGTGTTTCGGGTTCGAAATAACAGCTCGTGGCACAATTTACCCTTTTTCTTCTATAACGAGACCGCCAACAAGCCACACCTTTAGTTACACGTGCTGCACCGGAGTGAAAGTGCAGGACAATAATAATTGAGTAGACCCCGTCAATCCCTTTGCACCCCCAGAGCTGAGTACGTAGTTCCAGTGGAAAAGCGCATTGATTCGTAATTCGCCGTTGTCGTCCACTTACACTCACACTCACACTCACACACATTCACGTTTTCAGCTCACCTGGAATTCTCCGCAAATCGTATTAAAGGCAACGTGTAATTTTTTTCACCTCACGTGGCCCACCGCCGTCCAAAAGCAACCTGTAATTTTTTTTTTCCTTTGCTTCACACTCCGCCACATGGAGGAACGGTTTAGCCTGGCGGCGGGTGCTCCGGATGAATGGAGGAAAGAGTTGCAGCTCGAGAGTTGAATGAAGGCTGAGCGAGATATTGGAAACTGTTGCACTCGTTTTACGATCGTTCAAAAACACTGTCCTTCTTTTTTACGGTTTTCCTTTTTGCTTTATTTTCTCTCTATTGCAAGCGAACCTGTAGGGACGAAAAAAAAAAAAATGTGCTAAGCTTGATTCTCCGATTACAAAGAATGAGTTACAAAATGTAATATGCAACTCGCCGTCGTAGAGTCGTCGTCGCGGGGACCGGAAGTAAATATTATTTCTCTTGCCTCGAGTTTTCTCACAGTCTGCGCTCTGACGGTGGCTCCACAAAGCACGACAATGCTCGCGTTTGTCTGGACTGCAAGCAGCTTCTATTCACGAGAGTTTCGTGTAAAATTGCAGGGAAGTTGTAGCAATAAGAGAGTTTTGTGATTACACTTGAGCGAAATAAAGAAAGAAGTCGGCCAAATTTCTCTTGACTCTAGACGACGCTTGTTGGGAATTCTGCATCATAAAAATTCACCGAGGCAAACGAAAAATAATTATGTTTGGACGAAAATGAGATGATGTTGTTTTTACTGGAAATTATTTGTCGACTTTACATGTGTAATAACGATGCAAACATATTCGTCACAATTTTGTTCACTATGGTCGGTGCTATTATTTTTGTTGAAACTGAAATTAGTCGTAAAGCTTAAACTAATCAGTTGGAATGAATTTAGTCATCAAATCTCTAGGTAAAAAATATTTTACGACTTGTCAATCTTGTGTATTATTCAAATTTTATATGCATTATTTGTTTCCGATTTTTATCCCATCGGGAAGTAATCGAAATTAAAGCCTTATGAATGATTATACTGGTTTATCTTGAGACCATTCGCCAATCCGACTATAATTTCTACTATGTAACTTCAACTACATTATTTTTGAGTCGATATTTTTTTAGAGCCAACCAATTGGAATGAGTTACTAGTGATAAAGCGCGTAACTAACTCAAATTCAACCATTAAACAGGTCTATAAAAATTAAAAAAATTTATTGAATTGCTTTCATGAATTCAATACATCGTATCCATATCCAAGTGATTATCCGGAGTGTAATCACTTTTTATTCATGAGAATTTCGAGTAGAAGCAAAAAGCCTTCTCCATGACGAGGCAAGATAAACAAATAAAAATGAAATCCGAGGTTCTGTGGAGGAGAAAAAAAAGTAGAATGATCTTTTTCTTCGCGAAAAGATCTGCGGATCACGTTCTTAGTCCTCGAGTCCGTGCGACTGAGTCCATCGATCGTTGCATGGACTCTGTGCAGCACCTGCGTCGTCACGAAACGATAATAATGTACAGATTCATGAATACATTTTTAGTTTTTATTTTATTTTTTCATTTTTTCGACGGCAATCTCACGGGAATCTTTATCCATTGTGAGTAGGCTATGCGCGGCATAAATTTTCATCGTGAAATATACGACCGGCTAACAACCCCGAAGCTCTGAGTGCGCGCTCGTGTGGAAGCACGAATTTTGTAAAATTATCTCTTCGAGCTCGGCTGCAGGTTTGAGTGACTGACCGGTGATCCGAAAATTGTATGCTGCAGAAAAAAGTGGAAATTATTTTTTAATAGACCTGCAAAGTTTTTATGGCTTTTGAAAACTTTAAGTAATATTTTTTTCCTTCAAGTAGGAAAATGAAATATTTCAGGCGAGTTGTAAATCTCTGTTGTTTTATAAAATACATATTTATCTTGTAATTCATGATGTTATTATTTAATGATAAATTAATAGTGTATATGGAATTGTGGTGATACTTTTTTATCACAGAATAAAAATATACAATCGAATTTTATGAAAAATATAATAACGAGTGTGCGACCCTTTGATTCTTCTTTATTTAGTATATTTTAAATGGTGTCAACAAGTTGTCCTAATATTCTATGTGCAATGTTTGTTTGCATTAGGATTATTAATACACGTGATCCGCGTTTTGTAAAAATATCGTCGCCTTATAAAAGCATTTTTATATTTTATATAAAAAAATAAACGTTTACTGTACTTAAAAAAAAATGTATGGTAGTTGCCGCGTACAGTGAAATAAAGAATACCATAGAAATATAGTGCCAATTTGTATTCATAACGGAAATTATTCTACCCCACTATAATCATTTGAGTCATGAAAAATAGAATTATTTAAAAGACAAAAAAGGATTCATAAAGGCACAAAAAAAATGTGTAGCGACATTTGGAATTTAAACCCTCTTGATATTTCGGATAATATTAATACGGTGAAGTTAATAAATAAAAGTTTAGGGTCCTCTTAAAAAAATGTTTGGGTGGTTGTCGCCTACAGTAGAATAAAAAAACACCATAGATACATGCTACGTTTTCAGATTCATTGAAAAAATTATCCTCCCAAGCTATAATGATTTGAAAATTTTTTAACGATATGGAAACAATGGTTTATAAATTAAAAAACATAATTTGCAACAATATCTTTCATTTAAATCAACTTGATATTTCGAAACCCATTGATTCAGTATAATATAATAAATAAAAGCTTAGTGAAAACAAAAAATGTTATGGTAGCGGTCATGAACAGTAAGATGAAAATCACCATAAAAACATAGTACAAATTTGTATTCATAAAAAAAAATTATTGTCTCCCTTTATACTCATTTGAGCCATAAAAAAAATTATGACCTAAATATAAAGGAGTTCATAAAGATAGAAGAAATTTTTTAAAATGATATTTGGAATTTAAACCCTTTTGATGTTTCAGAAAATATTCATTCAGTGTAAAAAAAAAAATAAAAACTTAGCGTACCCCTACAAAAATGTTATGGTGGCTGTCGCCTGGAGTACACTAAAAAATACCATGGAAATGTGTTACGTATTAATATTCCTTAATATCGTGATAAAAGAGCGTAATGGGGAACTTAAGGATGTATGATAGGTACAGTCCCGCCAAAGGTGATTTTCGGTGACAATTTGGATCACTAATTTTTTTCAATGCGTATGAATTTTTACAGATTTTTTTCTTGATTTTGATTTTGATTTTTTCAACAGTGAAAAATGCGCAAGATATAAAAAATTTGGAATATGCAATTTGCAAAAACATTTTGAGTGTAATAGATGGTTTTATGCAGAAAACATATCCAAAATTCGTTATTTCAGGCACATTTTTGAAAAGAAAAAAAATCAAAACCAAAATAAAGAAAAAAATCTAAAAAAAGCGTGTAACTGTACATATTGTATTCGTATAGTCGCTAATGACCTAGATGTTGATGCGACTAAAAATAAATAAAATAAATTTCAAAAAGTTTAGTGTAGCTGAAAAAAAATGTATGGTTGTCATCGCATACAGTAGAATAAAGAAAAGCATATAAATATAGTTAAAATGTATTTGCGCATTACTTTGCCGGTTATTTTTCATACATATAGTTAAAATGTATTTGCGCATTACTTTGTCGGTTATTTTTCATACATACCTTAACTGTACATATTGTATTTGTATAGTCGCTAATGACCTAGATGTTGATGCGACTAAAAATAAATAAAATAATATTTAAAGAAAAGTTTAGTGTAGCTGAAAAAAAATGTAAGATTGTCATCGCATACAGTAGAATGAAGGAAAGCAAATAAATATCGTGCGAAAACGAAGTGGAGGGTTAGTTCGACGGGGCCAACTTGTTGTCGGACGAGTCTATCGCCAGTTTTTTGAATGGGGGTGGAAGCCGAGAGTCCGGCACTTACTCTGGCTTGTTTTCGGTGCTGTGGCAAAGCGCGAGAGTCCGCATCCGAGTCGAGGCGTAGAGTAGAAATTCCTGGAAGCGAAGATTTATTTTTCTGAAGAAACTCTAATGGCGCGCTTCGCCCAGGAAACTCACCCCCGTGTCTTCTAAAGTAACTGAGTTACGACCTTGTAAGGGACGCTCTTTCTTGGACGTGCGAGGGTCGATTTTCTTACTCCTTCTTTCTTCTTCATTTTCCGTCGTTTGACTCGCTCGCACTCGTACAACTTGGTTGATGGTGTGTAAAGGGTATCTAATGTCCATGCAATAGTTTTACGTTGCCAATTGATCACGCAGTTTTTTCAATAATGATTGACGAAGAAGAAAAAAATGTATTTTCTCCCGAGGCTTTCTTAGGATTTCAAAATGTCAATTAATTTTACACCTGCTGAATAAATTTAATTCGGGGCGGGATTAAGGATGTATGATACGTACAGTCCCGCCGAAAGTGAGTTTCAGCGACAATTACGATCACTTCCTGATGGGATAAAAATGGAAAAAAAATAATGCATGTGAAACGTGCTGAAAAGATTGATTTCGCATAATAATAATCCCAAAATGATATTAACAAATTGGTGAAAAAAGAAATTGTTCAACAAACAATCAGTAAACCTAACTTTATTTCCAATGAAAATGATATGTTAATTTATTTGAATGCGACGTAAAAATTTGTCATTTTTTAATTTGTTATCGTGGCTGCAATTTAATTTGAACTAAACAACCTTTTTTTAAAAATAAAAATGCATCGGTACCGCTAATTGTGGACGCAATAATTGTACGTTATCGATTGATTATGCAATTTTCTCAATGACGATTGACGTAGAAAAAAATATGAATTTCCTTCCGAAGTTTTCCCGAGAATTTCATAATACTAACTCAACCTTAATTGATCTCATCTAATCAAAGTCTAACGAATCATTCATTTGGTTCCTCGTGTCAATCTAACCATGTAAATATTTAAATTTCGATTATTTAAATCTAATTTTTTCGTACAAATGAACAGTTGAAATAAGTTGAAAAATCAAACCAAAATTTACCCAGAATTCGAATGTGAATAAACTGTAAGGGATTCGGGAGAATATTCTACATTTATTTCAGAAATTGGATACTTCTGTAAATATTTAAATTTCGATTATTTAAATCTAATTTTTTCGTCACAAATGAACAGTTGAAATAAGTTGAAAAATCAAACCGAAATTTGCCCAGAATTCGAATGTGAATAAACTGTAAGGAATTCGGGAGAATTTTCTCCATTTATTTCAGAAATTGGATACTTCATATTCATGGCAAAGTGATTCATGAATTTTTTCATTTGACTTTTTTGCTTGTGAGCCCGCATAATTATCGACTATCTAAATCGATAAATGTTGGTGTGCGAAGAAATATAACGATTTCATCTAAAATTAGCAGTATCGAGTTGTGACGCACGCGTAAGCGTGGGAACGAGAGGGTTAATAATGGCTTCGTAATTTTCAAACGTTAGTCGTGAAAGAGGGAAAACCGGTTTCCCGCGAAAGACTCGACAGAGAGTTTCATGCTTATAATGGTGGCTCTACTTCGGTGATTCTGTGGTCGAGCCATCAAACGTAAATACCATCTTTCGTGCGTGAGAGTCGCTTGCGTTGGCGGCTCTAGATATACCTGCATTGAAGCTAGAGCTGGAAAACCCGACGTTTTCGGAAAAGTCCTTAGCGAGAGCTTCGAGAGACGATGGAGCTGCTCGCAGCTTCCAAGGGGAGGTAAAACCTGTTGCCAAACCTTCCCTTTCTACCTTTCCACCGTTCATTCGGCTCCGGTGGCTCATCACTTTCACTTTCTCTCTTTCTCTCACTCGCTTTTTCTATACATACTCTCTCTGCTATTTTTCTTCATATCTTTCCTACGTGAAAATGCGTGTACAAATTTATATTTCTATTTTAGTTTGGAAATAATGAAAATCTTGACTGTCATCTTAATGTCTACCTTTTTTTTTCATTAACTTTTATTATTTCTATTAGGCTATCATTTGGTTCTATTTGGATATTACATTTTCGTGTGTACCTTTTAGCTGTTCAACAATTGTGCACGAGAAAAGCTTCCATTTTTTAATCTCATCATTTTGACTTTTGGTTAAATATATATTTCCTGCAATTTGTCCCCATGAAAATGTTTGTCCCCATGAATAGTGAAATTGAAATTAAGTCGAAGAGCACAATTAAGCACAAAATCGAAATAAATAATGTTGATCCTATGAATATGGCTAATAAAAATAATCGGCGTATAATATTTTTGTAATTGTATTTTTGATATCATTACATTTTCATAAATTGAAAATGCAGACTCTGATATGAAATAATCATTTTTTTACGTTCCTGAAACTTTTCCTATTTTCGTATAATCCACTATTTCTCTTGGTCTTTTTGATTCTAGAAATTGATTATGAATATGTTCGTTCTCATTTTAGTTTCAGTGAAATAAAAATCTTGCTATTCGATTCATTGGAATGTAAATTGAGGCTATGCGGACAGCATAGGCGGATAATTGCCCAAGTGGAGATGAGTGTGAGAGTGAAGTAGAGGGCGCTAGTGAGGCATATACTCACGATACAAATGCACCACTGGACGAGTCATCTTTACGAGCAATGATTATACACCTCGCTGATATAGTAAGAAATTCTTATTAATAACTGAAATCGGAATGGATACGCTTGGCTCGTACTGTTACGAATCAAATCGCTCTTCGATACTCTTCTGGATCGAGACGATTGCTCTGCGTGGCTCGCGTGCGTTACGCTTGTACTCAAGGCTCGTCATTAAGAACGATCTCTCGGATCTTCTCAGGAAAAAATGGTTTTAACTGCAAGGTCAGGATCATTTCATCGAATGGGTCAAGCGATGGTACATATTTTTAGCGACTTGAGGAGGCTGAGCAAATTGAAAATCATTTTTGTTTAATCGTAATGCAATTGAAGAAAAATCGTGTAATTTCTTTAAGTATACTTAACGAGAAATTACTTACAATTATTTTTCCAAATTACGCGAATTTCCCATCACATTTGACATTCGGCAAATTAGTTTTTTATATTAGGTACAAATAAAGGTCAGTTCTTCTAGTTGATAAATGTATCAAAGCACACGAACAATTCTTCATCATTTGTCCAGATAAATTACCAATCAATTTGCAAGTTCCGATAGAGAAATAATCGTCTATATTTAAAATAATTTTTCACGTTTTGATGGACGTTTTTTTTGTTGAGGTTTTGTTATGTAATTGCATTGTTTAATTGTTATTCAGACATTCTATAATATTGATATTACGTGTGATCATAAAATGGAAATCTATTTAATCAATTGCACGTTAAAATAAAAAAAATATGAAAATGCTGTCGGTGGTTAAATTTGAAAATGAGATTTTGTGAAGTATTCTACTAGAAATTAGATTTCCGTTCTGAGCTAAAAAAACAGAACACTTCTTAGGTGACAAACATAATTGCATGTATTTAGAAGATAAAAGTTCGAGCGAAAAAATCCCTTTGAACGTAATTATAGAAATTGTAAAAGCTGCGTTCCACGTATAATATATTGTGAAACTTGAAATTTTTACGTTTGCTTCTTTATCGTTTTTTAAAATAAATATCTTCTATACATTGTGTAGTGAAATTGTTATTTTCCAAATTATCATCTGTACCACTTATGTCAGTATGATAAAAATTTCGGGGTGGGGTTAAAATTCCGAATGGTAAATACAAGACGGTCTAAAACTCCAAAATCTATTCTTTCACCTACATTTTTGACAAAATTCGCTAGAAAATTTTTCGTCAAAAATGTAGGTGAGATATTAATATTCGAAAATTCAGACCTTCGTGTATTTACCATTCAGAACTTTGATCTCGGCCCGAAATTTTAGACCTTCGTGTATTTACCATTCGTAACTTTGACCCCGCCCCTAAATTTTTGACAAAATTCCCTAGAATAATTTTCGTCAAAAATGTAGGTGAGATATTAATATTCGAAATTTCAGACCTTCGTGTGTTAACCATTCGGAACTTTGATCCCTCCCCAACATTTCCAAAAAATACTTTTTGACTACAAAAAGCGCAACTGGGAAAATTTAATTTAATTATGAATAAATTTCTAAAAATTGTAAAAGATGCATATCGTATGTAACGGATGCGTGCAAAATGTGTTTTATTTCTGCTCTTCTGTGAAGAAACCGGGAAAAATGGGGTGGCACGATTATAGTACCCGACGCTCGTGGAAACATATTTTTTTCCTCGCGTCACGATGTCGGAGTCTCTGTGGAAAACGTGAAATCGCGTACACGCAACGTATTATCGGATTCGTGGAAAGCAATTAAGCTTTCACTTGATTTATTTGAGGCATAAATAATTTGGTGAAGTAGTAATTATCGCCCCCGGAGCTCTCCGCCTCTGCCGCGACTGCTATGCGGCTATGCCGCTAGCGCTCGACAGTGAGAATGAGAACGAGAAAGAGGAAGAAGAGCGCCGAGAGGATCTATCTCTCTTCCTTTCCAAGATGAAAGCACCCCGCGCCTCTCCGTCCTAGCCAAACTTCCCGTGAAGCGATAAATTCTAGAAACAATAGGAAACTCTACCGCTAGACAATAGAAGAAATATACTGCACGCTCTCCATTCTATAGTGTGTGAAAGAGCGCATTTGCTGCTTCTGTGGACTTGCGAAAACGACTTTCCAGCTTATGTATCACGAGGCTTTGAAAGAAAATATAAAAATGAAGATAATTTTTTTTTTGCTTCGTGCATCGCAACAAAGCTCCTGCAAAGAGTAAGAAAATAATATATGTCTCATATTTTTCATCTTTCTATGGACCAACAGAAATATAAATAAATGTTATGCTTAAATTTTTTCTTAGTTCGAAACGAAAAACGAATATTGTTGGAAGAAGTTATTTTACAAGCATTACCGATAATTTTGAAAATGGTGTAATTAATTATGATAACTTTAGAGATTGGCATTAAAATTGGTACGTAAGGGCATCATTTCTGTCCCCTTAAACAGTTAAGGGC
This sequence comes from Tromatobia lineatoria, assembly GCA_949699805.1. Lineage (NCBI taxonomy): Eukaryota > Metazoa > Arthropoda > Insecta > Hymenoptera > Ichneumonidae > Tromatobia > Tromatobia lineatoria. The sequence continues at coordinate 2,022,271 of OX453052.1, forward strand.
GGGTTTAGGGTTTTCACTTTCGAGAAATCAAAATTTTTTTGCCTTATCTTATTGTTTAATATTTTAAGAATATGTCCTTATAATTTTAAGCCGGTCTAAGCAATATTCTTGGAGTTATTGTCTTATTAATCTTCTGGCCTTTAAGGGTTCCAGCGTAAAAGAAACACTTTTTTTGCGATTTTTTTCTCAAATATGGATTGAGCAATTTTATTCGTACCTTTTGTACATTATTGAGCATACTTTTGACAATGTTTTGTAATTTTTTCATGCGGAAATATTCAATTTTTTTCTTAACTTTTCTAGTTCATAAACTTTAGACGCGTTTTTCTCAAAACTACTTTTTCAAAGTCCGTATTCGAATTTTAATTAAATTAAATTAATTAATAAAATTTAATCACAATTGTGATCTAAAATTTATGTAAATTTGTATTAAAATGACAGCGGATTATGAAAAGTAATGACCTTCTACATTAAATTTAATGTAAATTATGAAAATTACTGTATCATACTTTAATTTCACATCCGACTTGTATATAAAATTAATTAAACCAGTTTATGCATAAAAACTTCCTGTACCGACACATTAAATTTCGAGTAGATTTTTTTTACAGTGTACATGTAGTATTACAGAATACTAGAGATGCAAGTAAGACTTGTAAATCCCGAGACTTTAATACACGAAATAGAAATCATGATGTATGCATGAGGCACGGATGTTATACGAAATCATTAATTTTTCGGGTATTCATAATAATTGGAAACGTCCGTCGGCCGTCAATCAACGTCAGTCATGTGCGAGTCATGTCTGCGTCCACTCCACCCCCAAAATTCTTGATGGTTCGGTAATCTTACAGCCTGCAAGGACGTCGCCGCACGTAATACGTGAAATCCCGAAGAACTTGTCTATCCTAGCTATGAGAACACGTAGCTTTTTACCAAGAAAACGTTATGGTGATTCACAATTTTTTTCTCAAGTCCTATCATATTTTTAAATTTACTTTACTTTACTTTCTACAAGTTTTAAATAATTTTTCGATCAACTGTGAATATGTATCACGATAAGTTTTGATGGCATCTCTTGTTAAGTCATATGGAGATTATTTGGATATCGAAATAAATATTTATACAGGAATATTTCAATTGAAAAAAAAAAATGATCACATGAAATCTCGAAAAAAAGTCTTACTCAAAAGTAAGATTTCAGTCTATAAAAAATCTCGTGCACACAATATAAAAATTTCGAAAAACTTGTCTATGATATTTATGAGAACTCGTTTTACGTTTTTTTAAATTCGACATCAATATTCGATCAATTTTATGTGATTGAGCAATTTCAAAGGTATTTGCCGTCAATTCATAAATAGCCATGTGAACAATATTTGATTTAATCATCAAAACAAATATTTGAGAAATATCTTGATTTGCGAAATAAATAAAAAATACGTTGATAAAAAACCTGGAACAAAAATGTCATGAAAATAAAAATCCATCCGTATTATTATGCAAAAAAAAAGTGTGGAGGATTTTTTTTCCCGTGTATTATGAATTACACTTACACTTTTAATACACTTTAATAACACTTTTCAATATTACCCGTAATTACACTTTTCATGAGGAACGTATGTGAATTGTACAATATATTCAAGTCATAATTTCACTGGACACTGACAATCGTCACCAAAGATGAAAAACTGTTGTGCCACACTTAAATCTCAATTACATTGTCTTTCTAGACCACATGGCTTAGCGGATAAAATGCCGGTGCTATTCTCGACATGAAAAATAAAAGAAAATGTGGTACGTGGCTCTGCTTGTGAGATTAACGAGTGGTGTTCGTACGCCTCTACGATACCGACACAAAATTCAACAGCGTAGGCGTGTCCGACTTTTTCCATTCCTTCTGAAATGTTCTTCTGTACCGAAACTGCAGGAGTTCTGTCCTCGTAATACAAAGTAGTGTCCGAAAGGACTAAAAGTGCAAGGACGAGCTTTCATTATAGTCCGAATGTTACCGAAATATCCGAAATTTTTCCAACCAATCTCACCGACTGACAGGTTAAATTACTCCACTCCATCATTTCGTTGGTCGAACGTTTGACTGAACAGCATTGATACGCCTACTCCACCGATTAGCATACATTTTTTTTTCGGATGTTCCCCGCCAACAGAAAAATGAGAAAATCATAGAAAATCAATCAGTCCCAAAGAGTGCACGAAAAAATGTCAATATTTATGTACAGAAAAAACAAAAACTTTAAAATATTAAAAAAAAACACAAAACTTTTAATTCTATTTGAAGTACATCATATTTATCGGTATGTTTATTTTTTGATCATTATTTTAATTTATTTTTTCCTATCTAAAATAATAATCATTGGTAGAGTCTATTTATACGCCTGAAATTTTCAATAATCGAGAATAAATCCAGGATAAAAAAATAACGCAGACGAAAAATGATGGGATGTTTTTTTATTAATATCAGTATCCAGCCGAACGTTTAATATATTGAAATGTATTATAAAAGTAGTTCTTAGGATCTCCACTTAAGAAAGTAACGTCAAAGGAAAGGTAACGGGAATCTTAAATTTGTTCAAATCTAAATTAAGGGGAGGTTACTATTCAGAGACATGAAAAAATCTGAAGAGTTAAGAAAAGTTTCCTGGAAACTAATTCAATGAAAGTTCGATGCTTATCGAAAGCTTATCGTAAATCATGGATGAAAACATATCATGTTGATCATTTGATTAGTGTATATAAATATACACTGTCAAAAATATTTGAGGTAAAAATTCATAAATTGTGTGTATTAATTTCAGAATTTCAAATATATTTTATTGCGAAATAAGTGATGCACCGTTGACCTGAAGTCTACAAAGTTGAAAATTGGAAAGCACTTAAAGAAAATAATATCAGCCCACAAAAACTTTTGTCAGTTTTCAATATCTTGAAATCTTGAAAAACGATATGGATTTCTTGAAAAGTTCAGCATCAAAAGGGGAAACGAAATCAGACGGCGTATATATGAACAGGAAATTGGAAGAAATTCAGTCATATCCCAAGGGGTAAATCTCACAAAACGGTGAGTAGAGCTATACGCGTATCAGGAAGAGCAGACATATATATACCTGCGTGTCGGGATGCTGGAGATTTCCTCTTAAAGAGACATCCGGTAGGTTATCCGAAAAAGGTCGGCATAGTGACCTCAAAATCAATTAAATTCAAAACCAACGTGTAAAGTATGATGTAAACGTTGTTTTTTTCTAAATGATCGAAATTTAATGTACATCTACTGCAAGTTTTTATGCATGAACTGGTTACTAAATTTTCTGGATATTACATTTATTTTTAATACAGTACTTTTTATAGTTTTCTTTAATTTTACTGTTAAAGTACTCAAAGTTTTGAGGTTTCTTTAATAGCATTGCAATCGTATCTCAATTTGATATCTCAATTGTATATTAAATTAAATTGACGAGTTGATGCATAAAAACTTCCAGTCTTTTCTGAAAGTGCATATACATCATGTTAGATTCCAGAAAAATACGTCTTTGACAAATAAATAGTAGGGACATTAATAAAAAGTATCGTAGAATTCTTCTACGATTTTTAAATTTGAATAAAAGTATATTGATATGAAATTGAAATCCCCGATTTTTAAATCCCATATCGCTTTGCATTTTCGATTCGCTTGCATTATTACAGTGTAAAGCACGAGTAGCAATAGATTTTCAAAGAGGAACGTGGTAATTATTTATGCAAAGTCGATCGAAACCTTTCCATTCTCCTCTACTTGTCTTAATTTATTTTTTTCGACAAAGTTTATAGTTTAAGTTTATTTGTCTCTGTCATAAAAAAAATCTTATTACACTTGTTTGCATTCTCGCTAATTGGATAAATACGTGGAACAGCAAAGCCCAAACGATGCGGAGAAGCTAATTCACACAGATATAAATATTCACATTTATATATGTACACCTGTATAAAAGTGAGGGAATATAAAGTTTGTTTATAGCCATTATTCCTCGTTACCCTGATGCGCGATATCCCGAGTTGTAAATTAACTTGATTCAGGAACAGGTTTATTTATAGACAGAATCGCTCTTGTATGTCTGAGCGAGTTTTTGCTTGGGATGCTTTGCTGTGTTGCAGTCCTGAAGTCGCCCGAAGCCGCGCTTTGCAACACGCGGTGATTTTGTCCGGTTTCCCCTGTAAATAAAGTAATTAGCCGAATCCTCGGCGCGCAAGAAAATAAAAGAGGTGCAACGCTATGATGGATTCGTTACCGGCTCGTTTATCGGCATTTTTTAAGTCTTGCTGCTCTGCTCTCTGTGGAATCCCATCGTCGACGTCACGACGGAGACATATTACACTAATCACGATAATTATTGGTCTGATGAAAGCCTTATATAAATCTTAAATTGATGTCATCATTTTTGAAGCACAGAGAAATTTGAAGTCGATAAAATTGATGGTGTGAATGCACGTACTTCAATAAATATTAAGTAGCATTTTTGCTACTTGAAAAGTAGCGAATGACTGATAATTACTAATCATGAAAGTTTGTACGAATGTATCCTCAATATTTCATTGAATAAGTAAAAAGGCATTAAAGGGAAACCAAATTTCTTTGGTCGCTTCGGCGAATGACGTCTTGAATTTTTTTTTTGTTTTTGTACGTTTTGTCCTGAACAGGAACTCTTCAATGTATTTTCATGTTGGAGTTGTAATCGACTACTTTTGTTGTTGTCATTCGTGTGACTTTTTTCTTTCTTCTTTTTTTAATAGCATGCTGACCGGGTTTTGCGGTCTTTTAGGTTAGGTCTGCGTCTGTGCTGAATTAAAAAAAAAAAATTTTGTGATATTCACTGTACTGACATTTTTGAGGACATTTTGTTATTAACTTTTATCAAGACCGGGAAGTCCGGTCAGTATGGAGTCGCATGTTTAGTTAAAACGGACTCTCCGGAAATATATCATTACAATGGGAATGTAAAGATTGTTGTAAAATTAATAAAAGTGTCAGTTATGGAATTTGCATGGCAATTTCAAAATAACGCTGTGTTATGAGGCAACGACAATAATAAAATTGGTAACCGGAACGTCAAACGTATAAAGAAGAGGAGCAATCTATTTTGTTCGTTCTTTCGTCATCAAGTGAACTTCCGGCATGTTTTTGTTCTTCCGGATACTCGATCATGCCACTCGGGGACTATAAAATCATTTCTTTTTTTTCTCTGTCCGTCGATAGTGACTGAATATTGAACGCTGCTCCCTTCCTTAGGATTTATTTACGCCCTTCCCCCCTCCCATGCCTATCGCTATTGTCTATTCCTCTTTTAAAGTGATTTCTCACCAGAGCTTTGCGAGCATCGCGCTGAACCGAAGATCCTTCTGGTGTAATAAGTAATATAAGAATAGAATTGATCTTGGTCAATTCAGCTACTTTTTTCAACCCTCTTCGATTAATTCTACAATTGGACAGATGTTAGTACCACTTGAAAATACTCTCCCCCAATTTTTTCATATTATTAAATCCAATATTACCAAAAGTGGGGTATTCCTTCAAAATTAATATATCTTGAAAAATTAAAGTCGTAGAAAAAAATCGTTTTGACATAAACGTTGTAGTTTCATGTAAATTTTTCAATTAAATTTTTCAAACATTTTTGCTTAATTATTTATTCATTTTGATTAATAAATAATTAATTGAATTATTAATTAATTTAAATAATATTATTTTTTCGGTGAAAAATATAAATTTTTTTTAAACGATTAATATTATGTTTATGTATGACGTAAATTCTATGATACCAAGTCAACTTCTCATAGATTAAAGAAAAATTACAGTGCACTTAGCAGCCAGCTGAAAAATATTTAGTATTTATTAACGGTACATTCGTTCAGACCGACAGGAATGAGAAAATAGCTTTTATGTGTTGTACGACACCTAAATACACAACATACAATCTTTTAATTTTATTACAACACTTTCTCTTTTTACACTTTCTATGTTATGAAAGTAAAATCAGTCTTCGTGTGTATGAAAACCGGTAAAACTTTCAGTTTTCAGGATACAACCATAATTTACATCGAGATTAACTACTTTACAAAAATAAATAACCTCAAGTTTTTTGATCCAGTAAAATTTGTGAAATGTCGTATTTTTTTAAATTCTTGTTTCTTAATTATTTTTGTCCTCAATTATCCATATCGTTTGCTGCTATAAAACAACTTTAAAACACCCTCACATCGCATTTTGATTAAGTACAAATTTTTATCTTACTGTCTGAACTTTTGCGGAAATTATGAGCGAAAATGTACATTTATTAAAAAATTAAAAACGCCATAAAATCCGAACGACCTTACCGATCAGCACCAAATTTCGTACATAATAGGGCTGTATAGTATTTTTCGACTGTAGAACATTTCGGTTTATTTGATGAAATTCGACGTGATTTAGAGAAAAATTTTGTTTTTTCGAAAAATTAAAAATTCTATAAAATCGTAACGGCTTTACCGATTTCGCTGAAATTCAATTCCAAACATCATTTAACGTGTCTATATTTATAAAAAACTATTTATCTAAATTGGCGAACTTTTACGAAAGTTAGAGCGAACACGACATTTTTTTGAACAATTAAAAATTCTATAATATCTGTATACATTCACACATTTAATCAACGATCATGTCAATCACAGAGGTGTTAGTACTCAAGTTGCGTGCCAAATTTGAGCTCGATCCATTGTGCCGTTCGTGAGTTATGGACAATTGAATTTTCGGTGTCTGGAACATACATACACACACACGCACATATACATACACACATACAGATATATTTTCTAGACCACTTTTCTCGATGTTTTAGGTGATTCTGTGTATGTTAACATGAAAATCTCGAAAAAAACAAAATTTTCACGAAAACAAAGCTTCCTCAATAAAAAAGCAAAAAGGATAAACTTTTCTTGAGTTTCAGTTTTTTAACATAAAATTCGCCTGGTCGCAGATTCTCGAACACATTGTATAAAACCTCGTATACTTTATACCATATTTTTTTTCTATATCGGTTTTCTCTCCCGCTCTCTTCGGCCCTTTCTCCCTTTTGCCCCGACATCGCAACTCCCCCGCAAACGCGGGCGCGATATTCTCTCATTACTCGGTCGAGTAACGACCTCGCGATCTCCAAGTGCTTTTTGCTTTGCATCGGTGAGGCGAGAGCTGAGCAGGCCGCGGGTCGCCCCGGCCGATCGGAATCGGCCGATAAGCAGCTCGCGCCGGCCACATCGAGCTCGTAAATTACACGGCGTTCGATGGGCCAGGCGAGGGTGAAGGGCGAGGCAGGGAAAGAGTGATGCACGGTGGTGGCCCGGGGATCGTGTTCTTCGTGGGGCAAAAGCAACCCCGCGCACCTTCACATATATACCTGTATATAATAGCACTTATCGTGTACCAATAAGTATTACGTACTTGAGAGTTTGGTCGTTGTTGCTGTCACGATCACAATTTCTTCCTTTTATTCTCATCCACTGAGACCACGATTCTGTTATGTCGTTGTGATACATAATTAGAGAATTGCAGATATCGATTTAGATTTTTTTTATTTCGAATCCTAGAAACAGAATTATTATAATTTTTTTTTAATTCAGCAGAATCAACTTTTTGAAGAATCCGAAGACACATTGCACGATGTAAGTATCGCAAATTGGCGGGTAAATCATTTAACCAGTGTTTTCAATTATTAAGACTATAACGCGTTTTTCTCAAAAATGCATTTTCGAAACTGGCATGATATATAGGTAAAAAAATTATCGACCGAATTTAATGAAATTCGGTATATATATTTCTAACATTATTGCTTAAAACATTTAGCTAAATTTTTCGGAGATTTAGAAAAATTAATTACACGGCGTTCGAAGGGGCAGGCGAGGGTGAAGGGCGAGGCAGGGAAAGAGTGATGCACGGTGGTGGCCCGGGGATCTTGTTCTTCGTGGGGCAAAAGTGACCAAGCAACCCTGTATATAATAGCACTTATCGTGTACCAATAAGTATTACGTACTTGAGAGTTTGGTCGTTGTTGCTGTCACGATCACAGATTCTTCCTTTTATTCTCATCCACTGAGACCACGATTCTGTTATGTCGTTGTGATACATAATTAGAGATTTGGATTTTTTAAATTGCAAATCATAGAAACAGAATTATTGTTTTTTTTTTCTTAATTCGATATAAAATCGTTATGACTTTCTTCCCAAATCCGTTTTTTTTAAAGTTTGGAATAAAATGGTAATTTTGCTCCCTCGTAGAAAGAGCTTCCTTCTCATGAAATTTTTTTTATGTCAGAACATTTAGAATGGTCTGATACGTCATGAAAAGTGGTTTAAAAAAATTGTCTGCATGTCTGTATGTCTTTATTTCTGTATGTGTGAGATGAAGGGCCAAAAACTTATAAAGCTGTATCTTGTCAACTATTCGACCGAATCAGGTAAAATTCAAACACTGTATGCAGTACAGGCTAATCTTTCATTGGTATAAATGATATGACCGGTGTTATTAAATTTTTGCTAAATCGGTAATACGGTTCGGTTTTTATGAGATTTGACAATTTTCGACAACTTTTGGTTTTTGCGTTATCTCAAGTAAAAATTCAACGAATCGACCTAAATATTTTACTCAGGAAAAATAACATTCAGTCCTGTTATGTATAAAATTTGGTGTTGATCGGTGAGACGGTTCGGATTTTACGCGATTTTAAATTGTCCGAAAAATGTTCGTTTTCGATAATGGGCCACGAACTATTAGTTCTTGATGACTCAAATTACTATAAATTCAAGTCTTTCAAATTCATTCAAAATGCGTACAAATTAGCACTTTACGTTGTCACTAATTTTCATTTTTCCCAAACCTTCCTGTACAAGGAAGTCAAAAATAAAATAGATTGACGTCCCCATAAAAGCGGCTTTGCAAAAGAATGAAAATCAATAAGGAAACAATATGCAAAGTTCCACTTTGCATCCTTATTTTTTTCGTATTCAAAGTAAAATCGTTATAATTGTTTTTCCAATTCAAAAACAGAAATTCATATAACGCTATTTTACGAATAAAAAATATCGAAGAGTTAGTGGCTTTATAAACTGCCAATTGATAAATTAGTTGACCTAACAAAAAAAGAATTTTTTTCTGTGTCAGATTCTCTATAAAAGACTTTCTTCTCCGTGTGAGAGAATTATTATTCATAATAATGATCTTCGGTTGCCAAATGACTAATTGAATCCTTAAAACTTTCCAAGTACCGTATTATTTCTGTATAGTGACATTGCAAGATGGATGCGAATCATCAAAATCGAAAATAGGAAAAATGCCGGTAAAGCTGAGCATCAAGAGGCAGAAGAGCTTTTAGTCTGGTCTATGCTATTCAGCAGATCGTACAGATTGCAGTATAGCTATGCGCTTATACACACACGTACAGAACCGACATCAGAATCATGTGCCCTCGTCGAAAGCCCCTGCGTACTTCTCAACAACGATCTTATCTCTCGTTATACAGAGATAACTGCTTGTTAAGGTAATAAAACGTCACGTTCGTATGCTCTGTATACTCGAGAGTAGATACATCGTTTCTGAATCTATACTTACGATCTCTTCTGCTTCCCGTTCGGTTTGCTAAAATTGTACGTCCATATTGCGTTTGTCTAGACGAATGTGAACACGTTGATATTTTGAATTTTCTTCTCGTCACTAAGAATATTTAATAAAAAATGTCCGATGACATTTTCGAACCGAATTTTTTTTCTTTTCTAGCAATTATTTATTGTCCTAAATTTTTTTTTCGATTACCATTAACATATATAGAAATCTTGGATTTTCTCAATACACTGTACTTTATAATTAAAGAAGTATTTTGCACGTCATCCTGTAATATCGAGCTTTTAAAAAAATCCCTATAATCTTAAGGGTTCAGGGAATATTCTTAGCTTCTTTGAATTTATATTTTGAAATTTTTGTTTTTGCAGGTCTCTAGTTAATTTCGATCATTTTAACTACATTTTCTATAATTCCAGGGATTTACATAAATGTTTCCGAAAATTATAGTTTTTCAGTCAACCTTGAGCTTAAATAAAATGCGTGTTTTTTAGTGTAAAATTTTTTCTTTGAAAAAGTCTACTATTGCTCAGCACTGTCAGAAAAGATTGGAAGTTTTTATTCATAAACTCGGCATCGAAATTTAATAAACACTTGGAGTATAAAATTCATGTACTTTTCCAGTAAAATTAAAGTAAATTATTGAATATACCTTAATTTTACACTATACTTGTACACTAAATTTCATATACGAGTTTATGAATAAAAACTTACAGTAAAAGTTCATTAAATTTAAAGTAGATTTTTTTTACAGTGCGAGTAAGAGAATGATAGATGTTTGCAGAGAATGATCTAAAAAATTCTGAGACGAGAAAAAATGGTAATTTGATAAAAATGGATTAAAATGGCTGAAAATAATAAGGTGCGATGGCTATGTCGTTGAGGGTCAACAAAATCTGCTCGTCTTCGTCGCAAATCGTTTTACAGGACGTTCGATCATGGATCCGGCCCGATGAGCAGTATCCGTGAGCCACAACGTGCTGGACCAGAGACAGAAGTATAGTGTACTCTGTTTTCGCTCGTGCGGAGGTAGCAAATTATGGCGATCGAGACAACGGGGCACGAAGATCGTGCACCACTCGCCGGGACAGAGGAGGATCGAGAGAAGACTCCTCTCCACTCGAGGTTGATGCGAGGGTCAGCTCCGTGCTCTCGAAGAAGAAGGAATTTGGTATGATGGCGATGCTGCCTCGCGATCAGCACATTGTCCTTGGCACAAGCCGACGACTCGATGTAATAGGAAACATGGATTAAAAAAGTATAAATATATTTCATGGGAGAAAGAACAGACTAAATGAATAATCACCCTAACGAACAAAATCTACTGAAAAATTAATTATTTTTTTTGTACAATTAATAGTAATTATATTGCATGTATCGAGAATTCTCTGCTAAAATAAAGTGGAAAAAAAGTTTAGATATTATTGAATAATAAAAATTATAAGAATTTTTTTTAAACAGTTTTTTAAGTCTTTTCAGGGGAAACATTAGTTTTCTTGACACAAAGCAGTGTCTCAATATTCATGTAATGTTAAACATTTCCATGTTTATAAAAGTATAATTATATATGATGTGGGATAAGAAGAAGATTTTATAAATAATCACTCTAATGAAATGATGCAGAAAAAATTGAAATTATTCTTGTATTGAAAATGAAAGTGGAAGAAAATTATGAACATATTATGTAATGACATTAATGATTGGAAGAATTCGAAAAAAAAAACAGGCATTCTTAGAATTTTTCATAGAAAATATTGGTTTTCTTGACACAAACTGGTGACGAAATTCAATATATCGAATGAATTCAATAATTCTTATGTTGAATTGATAGTGATTACGTAGCATGTGTTAGGAATTCTCTGGTGGATATTAATAAGAAAAGACAATTATGAACATGATATTGAATAACAATAATAATAAGAAAGCATCAAATTTAAAAAATGTTAAGGTCTTTTCATGGAAAATCTCCTTCCACTACAGTTCACATAGAAAATCTACGTTTAATGTGACAAAATACATTATTACAGTGTCTGAATCAGAATGTTTTTTTTTTTAATTCGGGACACAAATGGCGTTTCACGCGAAGGAGTGTAACTTTGAAAATGTATAAAATTACGACGTCGGCTGTCAAGCGATTTCTTTGAAATAAATAAATTTTCAAATTTAAAAAATAAATATTGCCAGTTGAGAATTCAGAATTTTCGTGATTTTACTTTTTGCAGAGATTGAACTTGAGAATATAAAAATGTCGACCCTCTCTAAATTCAAAGGGAAAAATAGAGAATTATCTGATAGAAATTATAGCAATTATGGAAAATTTTCTAATGATCTCAGAATTAAAAAATTTTCTACCAATAACTGGAAAAACACATAAAATCGTGAAAAACTTGAAATAATTGGATCTCTATAAAGTGGCATTTTTTTTCGGAAACTAAAATTAAAAGTCAAGATAAAGCCATATTCCAAAATCGAAATAAAAGAAAGAAAAAAAACCCAGAAATCAATCATTTCAACATATTCACATAATTCCTCATAACCATTTGGGCCAAAAAGCAATTTTAATATCTCCTTATTCAAATATTGTGAACCCTCGCTTACAGAATATTCGGAAGCAGAATTTGCAGATGCATTCCACAGGAAGAGAGCAGAAGCGTCATAAAAAAAGAATGCGAAGACTGAAGTTTGAGGTGAGAGTCGGAGATGAGGAGGAGATAGAGAAAGGGAAAATAAGGTATTCCAAGGAAACAGTGAGAGATGGAAGAAAGAAGAGTACAGAGACAAAGCGGCTAAAAAAGAAGACGACGAAGAAGAAGAAGAAGAAGAACATGAAGATGATGATGAAGAAGAAGAAGCTCGCCGCTAATGCGTTTCCTTAATGAACGCTTTCTTTGTCTCGGACAAACACAGCGAGGTCCTTAAGAGATCACGATTCGCAAGGAAGAGAAGCCGCAAGACAATTTCGCTTGGCCCGAAAACGAAGGGGGTGAGTTTAGCATGGTTAGACTGTGTCCAGCGTGTTCACGAAATTATTCATTTCTCTTTCGTCTCTGCCATAGTGCCTCGAGGCCCATTTACTTCTCTTTCGTGAAGTATATTTCGACGAGTCTCCGAACAAGACATGTTCATATGTCTCGTGTCTTCTCTTCGACCGACGAGGACACATCTTCATTATTTAAATGTTACACGCAATCCACTAAACCCCAAAGGACAAAAATTAGGTTTTACCTTCGCGCATATTTAAAATTTTATCGCAGTTGCATCACAAATCACTTAATTAGCGACTGCGAATGAATATCAATTTACGTAACAATAAATAAATTACAAATAAAAAAGGACATGATTATATTTCTTTCGTTTTTCACGTTGGACAATAAAAATTGATATAATTATGTTTTTCAAATGAAGAATATTGTACAGAGTTAGTGACTTTGTGAAGAATTGATAGATACTTTTGCGGATAGAAAGAAGAGAGCGAACTTTTATTCTCTTTCGCAAAGTTTTTTTTTAATGAGTCCACGAACAAGACGTGATCATTTGTCTTGTTTCTTCTCTTCGACCGACGAGGACATATCTTGTCATTTAAATGTTATACGCAGTCCACTAAAATCCAAAAGCAAAAATTAGATTTTACTTTCGCGCATATTTGAAACTTTATCACAGTTGCATCATAAACGCACATAATGAGCGACAGCTGAGAAGTTTTATGGTTGACGCACTCTTCCAGTTGTTACAATATAAAATAAATATCAATTGACATAACAACAAGCAAATTGTAAATTGAAATGATAAAATCATTACATTTTTTAAGTTCGTAAATAAAAATTAAGACGATTTTAACAAAAAATAATAAATATTGAACAGTCAGTGCCTATGTGACTAGCCAGTTGATAAATTAGCGAGGACGCTAATTTATCAGGACGGACAGGATAATTTAAGAGGACGATGCTTTACTCTTTTTCGTAAAGTATTTTTCCATGAGTCATCGAGCAAAAAATGTTAAATGAATACTCGTTTATTTGCTTTAAGCAGCGACGAAACGTCTTCATTATTCAAAAGTTCCACGCAGTCAATAACCCCCAAAAAGCGAAATCAAATTATAATTCCTCACATATTCGAAATTTCATTGCAGTTGAAAACAAAACCACTTAATTAACAACTGCTACGAAGTTTCATGGTTGACGCTCTCTTCTAGTTATTATAATACCGAAAAGGGGGGGAGAAGCCGTTAAAATTCGACCACTCCTCGTAAAACTAAGAATTAACCTTGAAACTTCAAAAAGGACTTTAACTGCTTTATTCTGTGAAAATTTAAATTGCGCGGATAATCGTGATTTCACAGACTGTAAAATATGCAACTCATTAGCGTTGCTAATATCGCCTAAATTAATTTTTTTTATGATGTGAACTTTCGTACATACTTTCATGAAAAAAATCCCGGAGTTATAAATTGGAGACTCAAAAACGTTCGAAAAATATTTTTTTGAAAAATCAGTGGATGAACGTTTGACATGTATTTTCTGTCGTGAAATATACGACTTGAGAATAATAATAAAAAAAATTCCAAATACCATTTTTCCAAATTACCTGCAAAATTATTGTCCCGCTTCATAAATTATTCATTCCCCGGAAAAAATCACCAATTTTGTTATTAATAATTTCGAATTTTACCGATTTAACTAAGTAATAAGCGTTTCATTTGCCATTATAAAATGTTGGTAACTCCGCAGCACTTTCGATTCGCTTGGTTCAGTAGAAACCCTATAAACTAAAATTTCAAAAAATAAAAAAAGTTTTTCAGAGCAATCGTAAAATATTTCCCCAACTTACAAGAAATTTCAATAACCATTTTTCTTAATTATTAGCAAAAGGATTTTACAGCCGCTTACTGAAGGGGAGGAGAGGTTCATTGATCGATACCCTGAGCCTGCTTCCGAAATCCCATCTGAAATACCGGGCGTGACGGCGTCTCGCAATTCCTTGAGCGATCAACGTCGGAGACCGCGTGGATCGCGTGTACTGCATCGTATGTTCCCCTGGAGCGTTCAAAACGTGCGCACCGTATATAGGGCCAACATCGCGGCCTCTGGTGCCCCAAACGTACAGGCTTAAGGTAGTCGTCTCGCTATGTGCTAGTCAAATCAGTGTTAAATTTTAAAAAGCACTTCAACAAATTATCGTGGTTTTGTTAACGGTTTTAAAAATCAATTTGTGTTTTTAATTTGTACATACATTCGCAGCCGCACGGTTTAAATAGAAAATACGCTGATATATGCAAATTTTCGATGAGATGATTTTGTCATCAATTTATATATTAGAAAAAACCATAATCTTAGTCCGATCATGAAGCGCAACAGCTCATTTCACTCATTGAAAGATGCTTTAACGATTTAACGAAAAGATTTTTCAGTGTTATTATTTTATCAAACGTTACAACCATTTGTATGTCTAATGTTAGGTTACGTTGGATAAAGAGACGGTTGTAATTTTTGTATAAATAATATTACCGAAAAATCTCTTCGTTGAATCATCAGAGCAACTGTCAATGAACAAACCTTAACTACCTTAAGAGGCAGTGATACCCTCCGCCCCCAACCCACCCCCACCCACCCCCGTCCCCCGCCGCAGAATTTTTTAAAGCAGCTTCCTTTTGAACGATACTGCAGATATGGTGCGCATTTTTAGGGAATACGCGGGAGTATCGTAGAATTGAGCTACACTTCTGGCTCCTCATTCGATATAGCCGTTTTTTTTACGAATTGAAAGAAAAATAGTGCGAGAGAAACAGAGCTATTTAAAAGAGAGACAGGCCTATAGACGTTTAGCATTAGGCGACGAAATGTCAGGCAGTGTATCACTCCATCTTAAGAGGCAGTGATGCACCCCCTCGCCCCTCAGAAATTTTGAAAGCTGTTTTTGCCCGAACAGTACGACAGATAGGGTCCGTATTTTGAGAGGGTGCGGGGAAGTATCATTGACTTGGTCTAAGTCTCTGACTCCTAATTCGACATGGCCCTTTTTTTAAAGAATTAAAAGAAAAATATTGCGAGTGAGGCAGATCTATAGGCGTTTAGCATTGAGCGACAAAATTTCAGGCGGAGTATCACTGCGTCTTATCGTCTCCCGTCCCGCTTGGTGAGACATGCGATTCCGGGTTGGTTGCACCCTCTAAATTCAGCATCATCTTCCGCTACTTTTGTACCTATATATATAGATATACTCATATACATATGTATATATATATACATACACATCTATCGGTACTTTGGCTGTGGCTGCCGGTCGGATCATTACGAGAGACCCCTTTGAAATATTCAGGCTTAGCCACTACCACGGCCACCGACGGATTCTCTCGCGTGTTATTGAAAATAGATGGGCACGAGGCTCACAGAGCGTTGCTCGCTGAACGCGCGTGCAAAACTGGATGAACCGAAGGAAAGCTTGAGCTTCTCCCTATTTCTCTTCCCTTTCTCTTTCGCGCTGAATACTTGAAGCGAGCATGAAAGTTTTATCCCATCCGTCAGGTGCCACGTTCGCGTCTTGTCACGTGGTTCTCAAGCTATATATATGTATCCTCGTTCACCATTGAGCCTTTGGTTTTTTTTTATCATGGAGGTTTCTGCACATGTTGGCACAATGACACAGTCACGATTGCAATATTAATTGTCTAGTTGGAATAATGAAAAAAGAGAGTATAAGATATTTGGCAATACTAAAAGTGGCGAATTCATGTCTTTCGGGATGACTTAAAAAAAGGTCATCATCTCGATCAAAATTATCGAATATACTTGTAAATCATAAAGTAGCTTCGATATTAAGTACAGGAATTTTGAAGCGGATGATAATTTTGTAGCAAAATATTAAACGTAAGTGATGAAAATTCAATAAAGTCCATTTAATTGCCACCGTGAACAGAAAACATATATTTTTCATACAGGAGTGAAGAGTGAAAATAATTCCTTCACTCCAACTTGCGTACACTTGTCAGTCGCCCTGAACTTACATATCCATTCATTTTTTTCCCAGTCCCTCTTGAAAATATCCACTTGACTCAAGAAGATCCACTAGACTCAAGTGGATGACCTTCTTGAAATAGTGTCAAACGTTATTCCTCTTGAATCAAGAAATAAATCCGCTTTAGAAATATTCCCTGCCAAAAGGAAACGACTTAATAGCTTATATGAACTTGATGCATACCAAATCGTATTTCTCTTCACGCAAATAACTATATTACTAACTATATTACTAACCGGAAATAGCTTTTTTTTTTTAATAAAAAACGAAAAGTCCTTGCATTTTTCGACTCTGTTACGATCAGCATGCGAAATAGGACATCCCCAATAACAAATTGTCCGAAATCTTCTATAGATGCTGGTCGAACGAACGCCCAATTCCATCTACCTAACAAACACATAGACCCAAACACATAGTCTTCTAGTTACGTATGCATGTACATATATACAACCACCCTATATACACCGAAAGTGGCTAGAAGCGTACATCTTCGGAGCCATCGAAACTATAGACCATCTCGAGTCCACCCGCCCCCTCATCTTCAGTCACCATATCGCCCCTTCCGTCCATCCCTCTCATTCTCACCCGGGGGCCACCTTGCGCCAACCTTCAGACCCACACCTCGCTCGCCAGCGCACGACACCCGAATTCCGTGCGGTATTGACGTATTTTGAATACGGGGGGGTGGGTCCAAGTTGGTGGTGTGAGCGAGGCGAGATAACGCGCGCACAGCTAGGATATATCCCCCTAGCTGCCTGAGATCTCTAGCTACCTAGCTGATTCTAGGCATCGCCCGGTTCAGCCAGTTTTGTCCTTGGCTTTTCTCTATCCAACCTGTTCCATCGCCTCTTCCTTGTTTCTATCTTCCTACCTCACACTTCCCTTTCACACGCACACACATACACGCACACATCCATACAGCGACGTATCTGTACGTTATCTATATAGTACGTATAGTGTGAGTATGTACTATCTTTGTCTTTGCGTGACATTGACAACTATCTCCTTCCTTCGCTCGTGAGTCCAGAAAAAAGGGAGGAACACACAGTGATTTACTGTCCGATCTCTATCTCTCAATGTTCTTGAGGAAGGTGATTATTCTGAATAATAGGAAAATGAGACTTTGAATGAACTAGACTGATTCTAGGCATCGCCCAGTTCAGCACGGTTCATCTTTGCTTTTGCACTATCCAACCTGTTCCATCGCCTCTTCCTTGTTTCTATCTTCCCACCTCACACTTCCCTTTCACACGCACACACACACACGCACACATCCATACAGCGACGTATCTGTACGTTATCTATATAGTACGTATAGTGTGAGTATGTACTATCTTTGTCTTTGAGTGACATTGACAACTATCTCCTTCCTTCGCATGTGAATCCAGAAAAAAGGGAGGAACACACAGTGATTTACTGTCCGATCTCTATCTCTCAATGTTCTTGAGGAAGGTGATTATTTTGAATAATAGGAAAATGAGTCTTTGAATAAACTAGACTGATTCTAGGCATCGCCCAGTTCAGCACGGTTCATCTTTGTTTTGCACTATCCAGTGATTCACTCTCTTATCAAGAGTCGCGGTAGCAACTCGACACACTTCGACAGTGTTCTTGAGGGAGGCGATTGGTTTGAACCAATAAAGAAATAAGGCATTGAAACAATTTTCCTCGATTTGTCCTCGATTTTTCGCTATTCGACCTGTTTCATCTCCTGTTCTACATACACATCCGCTCACACACACATGCAAACATCTACGAGTCCACTTACACTCTGACCCTATTCGTCTATCCGCGACATCACAAACTACCCTTTTCTTTCTCACGAAAATCCAGAAAAAGGGAGGCAACACACAGTGTCTTCACTGTCTTTCATTCCCACTGTCCAATCTCCATCCCTGACTATTCTTTAAGACTGTTAACTATCTTGAAACCAAAAACGTCAAAACATGCCACTCCAAAAAATTACCCTAGAAGTCTTCGTTGCTTTCTTATCAAGACCGATGCTAGGCATCGCCCAGTTCGGCACGTTTCGTCCTCGGCTTTTCCATATCCAACCTGTGTCATCTCCTGTTCCTTGTTTCTATCTTCATGCCTCACAAACACACACCCACACACCTACAAGTCCACTTCCACTCCATCTCTCTTTGTCCACCCTTACCATCCACCAACTACCTCCTTCTCCCTCTCGCGAATACAGAGAAAAGGGAGCCAACACACAGTGTCCTCGCTGTCTTTCATTCCCACCCTCCTATCTCCATCTCTCGGTGTTCTTGGTCGGGGTGACTATCAGGCGCCCGCGCGGGCGTTCGTCCACCCTTGCAAACTCTCCTCGACCTCTCGCTTTCCTTCCCTAACTTTAATACTATACTCTCTCCGTCTGCGTCTCCCTCCTGGTCCATCTATCTAACCCGTATCTCTATGTAAGTGTACCATAGCTGGTGTACACACCATACACACTTATATATATAATACATAGCCATATATATTTGTGCCATGCTTACATACACACATATACACATATATACACACATATAGTCTGGTAAACGTTAGGTATATAACATACTACACGTATATGGTACCCACATTTGTCTCCCTCGTGCAAACCTTGCTCAGTCGCGTTTTCTTGTTCTCTCGGTCTCTCCCTCTCGCCCCCTACTTCGTGGCACCCTCGCGAGCCGTCCAACCCCCGCGTTAGATATCTCCATACGCCACTTACTGCGAGCTCAGGGTGTTCTCCGCTCGGTTGCCTCTCGATCCGACCAACCGTCTCTCGTACAACTTCCCACGTGCTGTTGATGCTGCTTCTGCTGTTCTCCTGAACGTGGTTCATATGACGTGTACGCGGTTGTATGTACTCGTGGCTCTGTATGTGCATCAGCATGCACAGTCAACGCCAGTGACAGAAGGGTGCAAGTCCTTTCAGAGTATTACGTTCGATCGAGGTGACTCCCTCATCCGCGACGACGAGGTTGGTGGACGCGGAGGATCCTGCCTCTATGTCGCTTATGGCTCTTGTGAATTTGTACCCAACAGAGCAGCAGCATAGATGGCTTACTATTGGTTTACTAACCAGGTCCTTTGGACTCTCAGACTACAAGCGCGACTTGTGGACCTGACGAAGCGCCTACTACTGATTATCAGTGAACTAGATGCTCCCTCGGTAAAACGCTAACTCGACTGACTCGACAGTGGGTTAACGACGTTATAATATTAACTGTCCTAGTAGGACTATGGGAGGAGCATGTTTACTCGGTCGCGCGGAAAATTTTACAGTTTAGCGATGTTTCACGGATATTTATAAGTTGTGGTAACATTGGGTTTAGGTTTTAAATACTTTTGGTCGGTGATGAGATGAATGATTGGGAATGGGACTTAGGGTTTTTAAGTTTTGTGGAGGTGTTGGAAGTTGATTGTGATGTTGAATGGATTAGCGAGAATCTGGAGGATGAGGGATGGAAGGATTATGTTCAGTTGCAGCAATGAAATAACACTTTTTTTTTGTGGACAGACGAATGCGTGTTTCAGGTAAAAAAGATGTTTCAGATAAAAACAATCGATCGACGCGAGTATATCTCGCGTTTCTTTCACTTTCGTCCTTTCGGTGTGTCACTTTCTTCCCTAGGGACGATTTCACGTCCCTAGGGACGAATGTTGGGAACCTCACTTTTCACTGTTCTTCTCTCAAAACTACCATCCAATGCACCACTATTCATGCACTCGTTACAAAAAATATAGTGTTTAACATGGGCCGAAATTAGCAACTGCGTTAGAATTTGCAACGAAACCACAACTCGTCGCAATCGCAAACTTTCGACCCTTGTTGCACAATGTACAATCTCTTTGCATATTTAAGTCTCGTATCTTATTTCCTGCTGCAACATAAAAAAAAATTCCTAAATCTTAAGATCAGTGTTCGTGCCGTAAATAAATCCTACTATTACAATCAAATACATTTCGTTTCATCCAAAAACGCCTGGAATTGGGAATTTAATGAGTACTTCAAATACAAAAATACTTTATATTGAATAATTATTGTGCATTACGTAAGTCAGAATCGATTTTCCGTTTTGAGAACAAAAGAAATAATTTCATGAATTTCGTAGTCGGTGTCCAGCAGCGCCAGCGGAGAATAGCCTTAGACTTGAGCATCACTGGACCCGCTCACCTCGGCCGCTCTGAGAAAGGGGGATTGAGGGGTGGTCACCCTCGTTGGGCTGGAGAATGTTGTCGCTGGAGGCGGCGGAGGCGATGGGCAGGGGTCGTAAGGTGGGTGGCGGGTGGTCGGGGGTTGTTAGGGTGGACTCTAAAGTCCACCGAAGGGGAGCAAGGGCTCCATACGACTACACGTCGTGAGAGAGGGTGAGCGAGGGTAAGAGACCAAGAGCACGGGAGAATTTACGCCTGCCGGTGAATTCCTACAGGGCCTCATATCACACGCACACGGCAACACTAACACTTAAGTGTATATACTATACGAGCTGGCCGCGCGCCTTCCTTCCGAAATTCTCGCACGTTCGGTCGATACAGGACGAACCGCACGGACGCCGGTCCTGCGGACTTGCCACAAGTATACCGGCCAATACGTGGCCTTGGTACGAACCATAAGAAAGTTTGACATTTTATTATAAAATGAAAACGCTTTTAGAACGAATTTGGTAAATGTCAAATTCGGAAAGAAAACATCCATGACAAAGTTCAGGGCATAATATTAGATTATTTAAATAAGTCTAAAATTACACTTAGGAGTGAATTAATACCTTCTCGGAAGATATGTTTTTAATAATGTTGTTTATCAGACAAGAACTAAAAATTTTATAGATATTTGCATTGGATAATGAATGCATAACTTTTTCAGTCGGGAGCATTTATGGTGAGATATTGTATTTGAAGACATTAAAATTGGTGTCATCTATACTTATCATAAAAGAAAGTAGCCGGAAACGTTTGTGTGTCTGTATGTTCCAAATTTGAAATTTTTTAGAATTTTTAAGATTTCTAAGATTTCTAAAATTTTCAAAATTTCCGAAATTTCTGAAATTTTCAAGTTGGCCATGGAATTTTAAGCGGGCCGTTTCACAAGTTGACCATGGAATTTTGAGCGAGTCGTTGCAAGCTGGCCATGGAATTTCGAGTAAGTCGTTTTAAGAATACTCAAGATATTGAAGATATTTAACCGAGGTTTTGGGAATACGCGAAGCGCGTGAGCCACGATAACATCCTAGTATTAAATAAATGCATCCAATATTGGTAATATAAACATGAATAGTATTATGATATAACGCTGAGGGTGTTGAGCAATTCTGTCCCTTGTAATTATTATCTCATTTCTTGAAATATCACAGTTCTAAGAATTGAGGATTGTCAACTATTGACGAATGAGAAATAAATTGATCAAGTCAACGACTTATTGGCAGCCATTGACGAATGGGAAATAAATTGATCAAGTCAATACACCTTTTCACACCGAAAACTTCTCTGTTGTAGTGGAGCTCGCTGGAAAGTTGAGTTTCTCCGGTTGTGCTTTCGATACAGAAGAAAGAAAATACGTGCATGTTTCAAACTTATGTGTATCAATACATAATTGTGAATAATATAAATACCAAAGTGGTATACGGAAACTAAATTACAATCTCAACGAGATAATGATTTTTTCTAAAAAATCATTATCTTTGATTTTTTCTAAAAAATCATTAACTTTGATTTTTTATAAAAAATCATTATCATGAATGATTCAGAAGCTTCAAGTTTTCGATAAAAAATTTAAAAATTCCATTCTTTATGGAGAATAAGCATCTGATAATATTTTAAGTATGAACTTAAAATAAAAAATAGGAACCACAACAGCAGATTTTGACTCTTCTCTTCGACAATTTTTTTCCACATTCAAAATAACATTTAAAAACAGATTCCGTTTAGGATTTGCGATACACTTTTTTTAAATTCAATTTTGATTTTTGAATTACGAAAAAAAAAATGTTGACATCATATTCTTATTTGAGATGAAAATATAATGAAAAATTTTTTCGTCGTGACCACCTGAGAAATAATGTTACAAGATTCAGCCCTTAAGCCGTCTATTGTCCACCTTTAGACAATTTCCTTATTGCAGTGAAGCTTGCTGAAGGCTTGATTTTCTTCGATCGCTTGCTTTCGATATAAAAGAATACTGAGCGCGTGGGGCACGTATGTGGCAGCAGAGACACACGAATGTGGTGCGCAGCAGTAACACACGCACGTGCGCTCGGAACAGTGGATGCCAACACACAGAGGATACCGAGGGACCAGAGTGTCTGGGTTCAGACGAGCAGCAGACGGAGATGCTAGAAATGGCAGAGGAACGTGGCGAGAACTCGAAGAGAGAGCGAGAGAGAGAGGGAAGCTTACACGCCCGATCCAAGGCGCCAATCACGCGCAAAGACAAACAAGGTCTGTGGACCACCGCTGATTGCCGAAGAAGTCCTTCCAGGACCTGGTCCTCGTCCTCAGCATCGCCGTCGCCGTCGTCGTCGTAGTTGGTCCCGAGTCCGTTCGTTCTCACTATGCTTCTGCTTCTGCTTCTGCTTCTGCTCGGACGCCGTGTGCACAGCTCATCCTACGTTCACTGCATACTAAATCAAAGTGAGGACGAGATGTCGTACTCGCCTGCAATTTCGAAATCCTCTGGCAACGAGATTCAACGTCACGTTATATAACGTACGAGGAGCATCCTCGTAGTTATCCGTAGCTTCGTGTTAATTAAGAGACAAAATATTCCATCGAGAAACGAAAGTAAGTTATTGTTGAAAAAACTGGGGCGATAATCAAATTGAAAATGGATAAAAATAAGTTTAATCCAATTCGATTGCTAAATTATTGTGGATTGTTACGACGATTTTGAAATATCAGAATTGGTCGTTTATTTTCCTATAGATAATTTATCTTTGCGTGAATGTGTTTGTTTGTTTGTTTGTTTGAAATAACATTACTTCAAGTACGGACTGTAAGTACTAATCGAGTACCTTGTACTTAAAGTCCTGCTCAGCTTTGTCTTACATTATTTATTTTTATATTCATATTTTGAGTTTCATTCTTTGCCGGCTGAGACGTGGCTAATGATGGGCCAGCGATAATGCGGCTATTATGCAACTCCGTGCGAGAAATGTTTACCCTCCACACGCTCCATTCGCTCCACGTGCGAGAAATCGCACTTCTCGCACTGGTGAAATAAAATCATACACGAAACTCGTGCGAGAAACTTTTGTTCAACTCGCTTGATTGCAACACACGCCTTCAGCTCGTGCTGCAAACTCACCCTCGTTAGAAAAATTTCCATCGCACTCATGTCGTAATATACTATTTCCTTTCCATAATAAAGTACATAACAAATTTCAATTGAATTAACAGTAACGGAAGCGTAAAAACTGTTTTACTTGCCCGTCTCGTACCTAATATTCCTTGAAGTTCATGTACACTGACCCCAACATTTCTAACTAAAAAATTCAACATTACAAAGCGCCCTCTTCGAGGTAGTGAAACAAACAAAAAGCCATATTTTGCTCTTTTCGCTATTACCATCCCGAATTTTATGCTATTTTCAGGCGAAATCTATACGAGCCCTTGTTTTATTTCGCCCTCGACGACGTCAGAAGCTTCGCACTCGAACGTAAGAGGATATATCCGGAATGTTTCACGTGGCGCGCGGGCGTGTACAAGCGACGCTCGCTGCGGCCGAGCAGGGAGAATGTGTTTCGCTTGTCCAAGGCTTGCCTCGTGAATATTCCAAGCTCTAAAAGCTTCTCCCCCTTGGTAGCTGGCTCTGAGGTACGGAGGGTCCATCACGTCCATAACAAGCTCTCTCCGTCGCCTTCCCCACCGATGCCCGCTTTCGCTCTTCTTCCTCAGCGTCGCTATCATCCTAGGCGCTTTTCCCATGCCTCCGCGATCCTCGACTCTGTGTTGCCGCTGCTGTTACTGTTACTGTTGCTTGGGGTGCGAAATTCAACGTTGGCGTAGACGACGACGACGACGTCGACGTGGCAGCGCAAACGGCAGAGCCTGTGGGATAACGAAACGTCGAGGGGTTGCGCGGGGTCTCCAAACGGAGGAGATGGAATAGCAGAGGAGAAAGCGCGACAGGGAAAGAAGCTTCACTGAGCCTATCCACGTTAGGTAAATTTGGTGTAATGCCGGGGCTGAGCTGCGAAAGCTCCATTGGACTTTCCGAGGATGCGGACGAGAACGCGAAGGAGACTCGCTGGACCAACGTGTCCCTCGGGGTGGACTCTCTGTCTGTGATCGATTGCCGCATATCTTCCACACCGCTCCGTCGTCCTGTGCCTCAGGTCGCTAGGTCCTGAAGAGAACAAACACTGCTCGAATTTTTTTTTTTTTCTTCAACATCGACTATGCAATTTTCCTTTGCGACAAAAGACAAACAGAATGTCGTTACGCTGGGTGTCGGATGGCGTCAATCGGTGCTATGCAAAGAAGTGAAAATAAGGGATGAATGGATAGCAATGATGGTAACGGACAGATTTTGCAGGAGGACATGGATCTTGAGGAGTTTAGATGTGAACATTAGACTTTGAGAATAATGCAGGGGGAAAGGGTTGAGGTATGATGGGAAATGGGATTGGGCGAGTTCTGGTAAAAGTGATGTCGAAATAGCGTCAAAAGTCATAGATGAAAAATGATAGGTAATCAGTTTTTAGACAAATAACCTCTGGACCAATCGCCTGTAGAAGATTAATTTTTTTTCTATCTTCAAATAATTTTTTTAATAACCATAAGTTTAAAAACTATAAGACGAAAAATTTTGGACACCTTGGCTATAAGCAAGAAAAATTTTATATTGAGCAAAGCATATTTCAAAATTTCTTCAGATTTTCAAATTATGACGTTCGATATGTCACTTTAAAAATATATTTTAGAAAAATTTCCATGGACAAAAAAAATCAGGTCCATTTGAGGCCTGATTGAAGCCTCAAAAAAATTACGAACCAAATCGGAGATGTCAAGATCAAATCCTGCAGTGAACGAATATTCCTGACATGAATTATTAGAAATGTACAGAAATACATCAACAAATGATAGTCATGATCACAAGTAGTCAATACAAAATTTGTTATTTATATCCATAATTATCTTCTATATTAAGAAGGAAAAATAGTAGAAAATCTCATTTCAAATGAAAGTGACTGAAGCATATTGTCCATAGCGCATATATTTTCGCAGGTGGTTTTGAGGATTAGGGCTTCGAAGACTGTTGCGGATTTAACCTAGTGGCTTCGGTTGGACATACGAGGAGGGAAGCTCAGCCAGGATAATTAGGTTTTAAGAGATGTTAGAAACCACTGCAGTATTGCAACGTGAGAATTTTGAGTTGCCAACGATTTTCTTAAGAGCGTGCAACTGCAACACGCCCAACGAAATTCACAGCTCTGCGTCTTTTCACGGATTTGAGGCTTATGCGTGCTTTTGAAAGAGATAATACGCTGGTGCGCTGAAATGGGAGCGACGGCACGCATTTAAGTTGCATCCCTGAGATATCCGCACACCTTTAGTAACCATTGGCAGAACATTGCATTTCCCTGCAATGGCCGCATTTTTACTTGCAGATGTTTCAGAATTAATGACAATTCCTTGAATTTAAATGGATGATCCAAAATTTATAAAAAAATATGGCAATTGAATCAGTAAATTTATTGGATAAAGAAAATGAGATTCAAATAATTTGTTTATTGCCATTCCTCTAAAAAACATACTCTAAAAATCGTTTGTGACTTCAATAATGTTGATTTTTCGTTTAATGTATGAAACTTTATTTTTATTTAATTTAATTCTAATTTCAATTTTATTTAATTTTAATTTTAATTGGGAATGTATATCAAAATCTGAAGGTGCGTCACATTACCGTGAGAATAATAAAAATACCAAACTTTAAACATGCAAAAAGTGAGTTCATTAAAAATAGACTGCTCCACTTTGTACCATACAAAAGTTAAATGAAAAAACATTAAACAGTGAAGATTCAACTATCAATTAATGCTGGTCACTTATAGTTGCAATTATCTTTAAGGAATGAAAAAATCCAGAAGCATTTTCTCAAGGGCACATAGAAAATCTTTCGTAAATATGACACTAACGTGTTACACGTGATGCAAACATCTCCCTCTAAAATTCGTTAAAAAAAAGAAATATATGGTATCCCTCTCGAGTATTGGACGATTTATGGTGTTAAGTCCTTAGCCTTGTAAGTTCAATGGCAAAAAGTAAGAAAAACAGAAGGCGAACGAAAAGTCTGGTAAATTGCGGGCTTTCATTTGTCATCTCTCTCTTTCTCTGACATCGCATGCTCGGCAACGAGGATTAGGAGTCTGGCCACCGTGCGGTGAACATTTGCCTCTCTTCTCGCCGCAGGACAACTAATTGCGACGCGGTAGTACACGTCGTGTCCCTTTTCCGTGGGCCCCAACACATTTTGAATGAGCGTTCTGTTGTGTGCGAGGCCACGAGGATGTGGCAAGGCGAGAAACGATGCGAGTGGCACAAGCAAATGTCTCGAGGCTCACACAACACTGTTCTTCCAATTTCGCTGGCTACGCAAGCGAGGATACGTAGATATAAGTATATATGTAACCATGGGTTAAAAGTGGTGAATATGGACCGCTGCCACACTGAGAGAAAAGCATATAGTTTATTTAACGATTACACATGGTAAAACGAATATAGGACGGCTTGCGATGTTTTATGGTTAAAGCGATGATAATATGGTTCAATAAACGATACTTGTAAGGTTATTGGAAATAAGCGTTGAAATCGTATATGCAACAAAACGGCATATCTAAAACTATTAAAATAGTTTTTGAAACTATTATCATTTTGATGATTGCTACTATAATTATATTTGCTATAACCATAAAATATATCCGTTCCTCCTGGGAATTATATTAGTCGTTAATCCAACTATTTTCTTATATTTGCTATAACCATAAAATATAGACGTTCCTCCTGGGAATTATAGTTTATGGTTAGATTATCGTCAGTCCAATTATATTATTTTTGAAATTACCATATTTTTATCTCAGTGCAGTAAAAAAAAATAAGCTTGTAAAAAAACATTTATAACTATAAAGTACACTGAATATCAAATAAAGGGGATTTTGTTATAAGGAGTCCTTATGATAAAAACAATTAAAAAATTATGGGCAACCCTATGTTCGGTAATATGGACCACCTTTATAAATTGCAATTTCAATGCAGTAATTAAGTTCAATTGGTATCTATTGATGCCTTACATGCCAAATTAGGCTGTCCCAAAGTTAATCCAAAAAGGAATTTCCCAATAATTAAATAATCTTATGAAGCCTGTCATTCCGAATTAGGTTCAGTGTCAATGCCAATGCAAAAAAGAATTTACCAATAATCAAAAAACAAAAATTGTGATGGAATCTGAAAAAATCCAATTCTGCCAACAAAATTACTAAATATTAATTCGAACAAAAAATATTTTAAAAAAGTGTTCTAAAACAAATTTGTTAATTATTCCTTATGTACCGAGAGCATACCTAAAAATGTAGCAATTTTTACGTCCAAATGAGTCGACGTTGATAATGTCCACATTATCAATTTAAAAAAAATGCAAGTCGAATGGTTATTTCGCGGTAATCGTGAAAAAGAATCTTAAAAATATTTCAGTAGCTGGTTTTTAAAGTGGGGATTCCCCGAACCCCATTTCCGCTACTGTATTGAAATGTTTCTTCAGAAGTAGGAAATACAGGCCAAAACTTTTCAGTGGCCCATGTTCACCACGTTTACCCGGCATGTATATAGCTATGGAGCTCTTGTATATATATATATATATATATATATATATATATATATATACGGCCTGTATATCGTACGTATGTACATCCTTGCCTTGCCGACGCGTAAGAGTCGTAAAGAGATCCGCCTCGCGCTTTCCGCCACTACAGTCGCGACGTTCTGCCATGTGGACACATGCCGGCGACATGTTTTATTGCAGACCAGGCTTTTCCACAATTGCGCGCCTGGAATTTCCCTGGATTGCTTGGCTGAGAAGAACGTCAGTGGTTGGCTTGGCTTGTCATTCGCAAAACTCGCACGAATACTACACGAGGGGAGGACGAAAATGCGACGTCGTAAAAATTTATGAATTCAATTATGACAAAATTTTAGTAACGCTCCCGGCTCTCGCTTTGTCATTACACGCTACTTTGTTTTCTGTGGAAAAGTCTTTTGCTTGGAAGTTTTTTTTTACCGTGTTTTATTAAGATTTATTATTATGATTATTTTGATCTGAATATATACCCCATAAAGTTGTTTGTTTATTTGTCTCCCAGTAAGGTCAGTACTCAGATGGGTGTCTGTCCGGTATAAAAATAAATTGTTTTTCTTTTAATGTATAAAAATTTCCTATTTTTGATATTCGTTGGACTGTATATTTTCAAATGCTTTTGTTTGAAACCTTTTTTTTTCTATAATAGTTTCAGGGAAACTTAGAGATTTGCTACAATTTCTATATTTTAGAGAATAGTCACAGAATTGCGAAGAACTTGCTGTTTTTTCAAAAGCAAAAGTATTTTCGATGGAAAGTTTTGCAGAGTCAAAGGTTAAAACAAAAAACAAAAAATATCCGGGCCTCACACTTATTTTTGAAAAAATTTCAGAATATATTGTTAAAGGAATTCTAAAGTATTCTAGAGATGATCTTAATAATATTCTAAAATAATCCAAAGACTGGAATTTTCAGATATATCCATGAGATTTTTTTTAATGCTCTAGAAGATAATTTTCCTGAAATATTCTAGAGTATTGATAAATTATGCCTGGAAATGATCAAGATATTCAGGAGATATCAAAGCAAATTAAGATTAAACCAGATATAAATTGGAGAGGAATTGTCAGAGAGATATTTTGGCGAAGTATGACGTTACAAACAATCATCGCTGAATTCTAAGAAACAGAAACGAAACACGAATTAATTCAATATCTGTTGATTTGAATAACATACGCCAAGTATAGCAGGTTACAGAAATATAGTTGTCGAAAATTGGCATGGATCTCGACATAATATCCATCAGTTCTCCTTAATTTGGTTGTATAAAATCTTCAAGAATAGCACCAGATTATGAAGTGACGATCGAGTTCCATGTAGCCACGTAGATAACGGGTTCTATTTTCGTAACAGCTAATGAAATTCGTATGACAATGAAAAGCACTCCAACTGTCAATGAATGGACGTTTAACGAGCGTTTCGTAAATGGATATTACGATCTATTTTCGATTTATATACGAGGAAACTATCTTAAAGATAGGTGGACCAAATTAAACGCTTAGAACAGATTTAAGCAAAAAGATCTATTGAATAGATGCAAAAAAAATATACGCTACTATGTTGATATTTTAATTTAATTGTAAAATTTATATAAGAGCTAAACATTTAAACAGCTGTGTCGAAAATGCGAAAAATTAAATAAAAACGGATTTGGGTTGGGAAGTTGAAATAATGTCAGTTTTAGAATTTTTTTGTCTATTTTATCAAGTCAATTTTGATCGAATTTTTCGATGTATTTGGTAATTTTTTTATTTTTTAATTTCTAGTTGAAGAATCACATGAATTTTGGCCCTTAAATTTTGGTAAAAAGAAAATTGAGAAACTTTTTCATTTCATTACATAATCGATAAATTTAAAATAGAGAAAAAAATATATATACAAGAATTAATGAATGACCTGAAATTGTTGGTCGTTGATCGAAACTGGAATTTTTCTCTTAAACTCTTTCAATTGTTTAAATTCTATACTTCACCCTAATTTTTGTCGATTATCCAGTAAACCAGGAATGATAAAACCAGAAAACAAGATTACAAACACTAAAAAAACCGCAGGCTAAAGACGAGCTTGATTGATAAACAAATGAAGTAAACAAAAAATAGTAAAATAATAAGATAACCATTCGCATAACATATTCGCTAGAACCTTTCGTTATTAAGTGTGGATATACGAGTGTGTGAAACCACTTTTTAAATATCTCTATACAAATACAATAATAATATATATATACAATGACAATAACAAAAAAAAATCAGTCAAACAGCTGATCGTCGTGAAACGGACAATCCCCTTCCCCCCTCCCCCCATTTTCATGATCTAAAAAATACAAAATAATATAATAATAAATAATAAAATAATAAGAAAAAACAGCTGTACAACATTGGAGATGAACTAAATTTTTATCCGAGTGAATAAATCCGCAACTATTTTCAAATCATTGGCACCCAGCATAAGGCCCATAAATCGTGAAAAAAAGGGATTTTCAAAGGACACCCATAGGTGTATGTCCGTAGCTGGGATAAAGTATCAGATGAGTCGATGAATCCGGTGTGTTGGAAATGGCTCGGCCATTTCGTTGGGTGATTTCGTAACTGTGGGAGTGCGAGCTCTGGAGGGTTGTGGTAGCAAGGGTGGCATCCCCCGTGGACCTCGTAACCTCCCCCTTGGTCTATATCTGTAACACTGTCTTCCTATCCTTTCCCTTACTTTTCAAGTGCCTCCATCTCTCTTTGTTGTACTTTTTTTCAACGATCTACATTTTGGCTATCTCCCTACTTCTGCCCCCTCATCGACTCTCCACTTTCTCCAAGTCACCCTTCGCACAGAACGTGCGATACCAAATTATTCATGTCATTCTCGGTGTGTCGCGATTCTCGCGAATCTATACTGCATACATATACATATATGTATATATGTATATATGTATATATGTACATGTATATCTAGGATGGACATACAGAAAATTCCACCGACTGTAGGGTGAAGGAGTTTGTCCGAAAGTAGGCGCCCAGTGGGGACGGAAGCCAGCGAGGGACGCGTGATCCCGAGGGAGCCACCAGTCCGGGGATTTGTTTTGGCCATCTCTTACTCGGACCGTAGTGTACGTAGTTTCCTGTAACAGAGTCACCATGACAGTTATGCTGTTGCGTGATATAGGACCTAGGGCTTCTCTATCACTACCCCAGCAATGTTATTTCGATTCCTATCTTTGCTAAGATGAGATAAAAAATTATTTAACAGGGTGGGAAGAATTTTTTTATTTTTCTGCTGTGGCGGTTGGAAATGTTGATTGGTGATCAATGATATTTATATGAATTCATACACGGAGAAAAATAATGAGTTGCCACAACCAAAATATTGATTGACGCAACCAACCAATTTTCTGGATTTCTCTATAACTCAGCAAGGATTCGAATAGTAGCCTTAACCATTGGATTTATCATGCGTACTACACTAAGAAAAAAAAAAAATTTCTCAGTGTATGTAACGAGAATTAAGATATGATTTGGCGCAACTTATACCGAAACATCGCCGGCACAATAAATTGAAAACGTAGTTGGCCGAACTAATCTTTTTTCTCCGTGTACTCATCAGAATTCCCAAATTTGAATGCATACGAATTTTTTCAGACTTTCAACTTCATTTTGATTTTGATTTTTTTTATTATGAAAAATGCGAGGAATATAAAAAATTTTGGAAATTCCTTTTGCAAAAAAATCTTGAGTGTAGTAGATAGTTTTATGCCGAACACATATCCAAAATTCGTTATTTCGCGCACATTTTTGAAAATAAAAAAAGTCAAAATCAAAATAAAGATAAAAATCTGAAAAAATTCATATGCATTCAAATAAATCAACATATCATTTTCATTAGAAAAAAATTCAGATTGACTGATTGTTTGTTGTACAATTGTTTTTTTCACCAATTTGTTAATAACATTTTGGGATTATTATTATGCGAAATCAATCTTTTCAGCACATTTTATATGCATTATGTTTTCCCGATTTTTACCCCATCAGGAAGTGATCGAAATTGTCTCTGAAACTCACTTTTGGCCGAACTGTACGTATCATACATCCTTAAGTGAAAAAAGTGATGTTTTTTAATCATCTATCGAAACTCCACTCGGCCAACGTCGGATTTTTGAATGAAGAAGCAAAATGATTAGAAATAAAACCAAATTTATCTCCATGCAGTATAAACCAGACAAACCAGATAAGCCATATAAATCTCAAAATTAAGGGATGTCCCAATGGTTTAAATTCTCAAGGAAATTTGCAATACTTGTATATCTAGAAATGTCGGAGAAAGATCGATGTGGAAAGACGAGGTGAATAACGAGAAAGCGACGGTAACTGCGAAACGAATTTACGACGTTAACTCTCGTACCACGTTATCCTGAGAAGATTCGTGCACGTTTTTCCAGTTCCGTTTACGGGTGCACGAGCCGCTGTAAAGGCCACAGGAAAATCGAGTGAAATGCGTGTGGCTCAGTAGTAGTAAATGTAGTATATATTTAGCAGCGTCGCAGGATTTTCTCGACGACAGTAAAACCGTCACAATTTCCGTGGCGATTGTCGTGGTGGAACGGCCTCGTGGGGGCACAGAGTGCACGGAGCGCAGAGAACCATTGTCCAGGCGGCAAGGGACTCAGCGGGTGGCGAACGTTAGGAAATTTGCTGAGAGGCATAGAACTTGTTGGAACGAGAACGCTGTATATATATATATATATATGCTGACTGCTACGGTCGACGAGGGGGTGGAAGGTTCTTTGGAGTGAGAGACTATAAGCCGAGGAACCTTTTTCTAAAATTCTGCAACACTACAGCGTGTACTATACTCACTGTTGGATTTTCCTTTTCCTGGCGAAGTTACTGACAGCCGGATACTTATGTGACGGATGCTTTCAAAAAATGACATTACCAACGTGAGTTTTCATGACAGAGTGAAACTCACACATTGGTGTTAACCTTGGTGTGGGGCAGGGTTAAAATTCCGAATGGTAAATAGACGAAGGTCTAAAATTGCGAAACTTAATATCTCACCTACATTTTTGACGAAATTCGTTATTTCCTCAAAAATGTAGGTTAGAGAATAAATTGAGCATAAGGTTTATCATCAAAACATAAGAATAAAACATTCAAATTCCTACAAAATTCAAAATCCTAGCCGCCAATCATTTACACTTATGACAGCCCACGATAGCTGTAATAACTAAATAAAAATATTGTTTATTCCGTATGACAATAGACTTACTCAAACCACGAGCCCAAAATATGTTAAGTTGTTAACCAACAATTCCTCAAACATTTTTTCTTCATAGCACGCAGCAGATGTTGTAATCTCGGAAAATGCAACGAACTATGGACAACACGATAATAGTTCGAAGTTACCCTTATTAATCAGTTAGAAGATCAGCCGCAGTCACGCTGGCTGAGAAAGAGTGGAATGAGATTTTTGGGTTGTGGGGGAAAAACACGAAAAGCCTTTGCGTGCAAACGATCGCATCACACAGACACCGTCTCTTCCATCTAATTTTCTCACTCCTCTCTCCCCTCCATCTTCGCCGATGAGAAATTTTCCATCTTACGAGCATGGAGAAAGTTCGCAGGAGAACTAATCTCCGAGATGCTGGCTTCATTGGACGAAACTGTAGTAGGATAGTTTCTCACAGGAATCTATCAGTGGTTATCTGCCAGTAGCATCTCTATCGTAGTTCGCTGCGCTGCTATACTTATACGTACTTAAGTTCGGTATAACCAAATGGATTCATTAACATCACACAATGGAACTCGATATGATCATGAATAAGTTATCTGCGTATTTTTATGAACATGGCCGTGTGGAAATTCAAACTCTCCACTAGCCAGAAAACGACTAGTTTTCCTATTTACTCTACAAGATGTAGGTCAGAAAACTAGATAGATCCGAAGGCTATGTGTAATTGCTCGCTGTCCGGCCGTCATATGAAAAAACTGGCTGGGACCTGGATAAGATTCCATTGATACGCCTAGTAAACTGAGCTACTGATTAACCAGCACGGAAATAGTGTAAGCTTATAGAATAAAACTGTCTAAGCGCTAGTCCTAATGTCTCTATCGACCTACGAACCCAATTCCCGCCTAAATGGCCTGGGATTAATGAGAAAACAGAATTAATATACGGTCGTTTATTGTGATTGATGGCGCTTATTTCAAAGGGGACCAAGTCAGATAAAAAATGTCAATATAAAAAATCAATTAAAAAATACCCATACTGTTCACAAACGAAATTAAGTTCAACCACTTACAGTATACATCAAGCACTATGATTGTGTAATTTTGTGCAGTTGTATGGTGCACCATAAAATTATGTGAAAAAGTGTAACTTTTTTCATTTGTCGTAAACTTCGGATCAAACCGAATGGCAGAAAATGGATTTTGATAGATCATTTTGTTGCTAAGAGAAGGCGTTTCAGATTGCATATAAGATTTTTTTCCGATTCTGTAAAATAAAGTTATGAATTTCAATATGTAAAAAGAATTTCATTTTTCGAAAACTTACCACATATTGATTGACCTGTTATCAATTCAATTTTCACTGCAGCCCAAAATTCTTTATTCAATCCGGAATTCCTTTTCTCAAGAACAAAATGATCCGTCAAAACTCGAGCGCGTGTCTAAGTGATCGTAAAATGAAAAAAAAAAAAAAACAATTCTAATGTCAGCGTTGATGGGTAAAGTTGACACAAGAATAAATTTAACGAAGTAATTCGTGTCAGTGTCACACCGCAAGCAGTGTTAAGATTAACACTGTAATAAATAACACCATCAAAATGTCCATATCAGCCGAATTTTACTCCGTCGATTTTTAAGATGTACACTTGCAGTTAATATTTATTGCACAATTTAATTAACTCATAGTACAATTAACATTTAGCACAATAAATTCATGATAGAATTAACAATTTTTGTACAATATCTTAAATCATGACACAATTACCCCAATTATCTTTCTGCCAAGCATAGATAAAGTTTGCAGAAGAGCTCATCTCCGAGATGCTGGGTCCATTGGACAAAACTGTAGGAGGATAATTTCTCGCACAAATCTATCAGTGGTTATCTGACGGTAGCATCTCTATCCTAGTTTCTCTGCACTGCTGTACTTATGCTTAGTGAAGTTCGGGATACCAAAATGGATTCATTAATATCCGACGCTTCATTAGCATCACCATGGGGCGTGTTAGAGCGTTTTACGTTTCTTCGTTTCGCTCTACCGTCCGAAATCGTATATCAAGTAAATTCCACGTTCTTAAGCTTTGCGAAGAGGGAAAGATGCGAGAAGTGGCGAACACGAAGCACCGAGGGACTTTCGATAATCTTGACGCGCTCACGGACAGCAAGCAACCGAGGCATTTCTTCCAACGTAGTCATAAATACCTCAACTCGATGGCTGACGGGACTCACGCTGAGGCCCGCATTGTTCTACGCTCCGCGGGTGGCCTCTCGCACTTTTCCACGTCGCGATCTTTACTCAGGATCTTTACGTTACGCCGGACGAGCGAGACAATAAGAGAGAGTGCACTTTGGCGCTTTTCGTTTATTCAAACTACTCGCGGGGATTTATGGTTACTATTATTTTTCTTAACGATAATTTTATGTGGATGATTAGTGCAAGTGGACAATATTATTTGTTATAATTATAGAGACAAAAAGAGGCAGGATCAAACTCATTATAGACTTGTTTTCGTAATGAATTTAATTTATTTTGTAATGAGCGACTCGATTTTATAGTTTATATTTCTTAAGATGGTTTGTCAAGATATTAGATTTCTTGGCTTTATTTAAATTCACTAGATTTTATTTTAATCGAATACAGAATCTGAATTGACATGAATCTTAATGTTTTCTTCACGGTTGTTTAAACAGCCATTTGTAGACATAAGTTCTCAGGACATTTTTAACATCATTTTGAAACAGAAAAAGTAGATGTGAATAAAAATATTCGTTAATATCAAACATTGAGCATAAAACTCAATTTGCCTTATCGAAAGTAACCAGTCACAGAATGAAAATACACAATGCAGAGAAACATTTCTCCTGACGAACCTGAAGATCCTCTTCTACAGTAACAAAGTCACGCTCGATGAGTACAGATGTATATTCCTGGATAATTCTGAGGAATTGAAAGAGATCAATTATACAATAAAAAGCTATTTGTCAATACGCTAGATGCGTAGCTGTCATGGCGGCTCATTCGATGACAGTTCAATGACAAGCCGCACGGAGAAAATAAACGATGGCGTCGAAGCCAACGGGAATTGGTCAGTCGACACGTGGGTGCAGTGTTGTAGACTTAACCCGACATATCCCGACATATCCCGACTCAATTATGACTTGTTTGACCGAATTATTATGACTGACCCATATCCTGATAATTCGTATTGTGGAATCATCTGCCACGGCTGACAGCTGGTGTGCCAGGCATGCGCAAGGTTGGCATACCCACAGTAGGGACCAAAATCCCCGCTGAGGGGGCGCAGCGGTCGACCAGCTGAGGTATGCATCTAGCGTATAAACATGTGACTCACTCACAGAAGCACACGACAGATTTTTCTTTTATACCAATACTCACCTGTATCACTTGAAAAAGCTCCGTAGAATAGATCAGTTCAATAAAAACTATTGGTATAACTTCACTATTAATCAAGTCTATCTTTAAGCTAATTAGAACCGGCACAACTCGCAAAGGTGAGGTTGTGTATAAGTATCATGTCCGTAGGCTTAAGAAAAAACCGGCGCTCTGCGTGCCCAGTGCCACCACTAATATTGTATAGTACCGCCACAGCCGATAGATGGCTACCGTGCGACAAGAATTCTCGTAAATTGCAGAACAAGCCGGGAGTTATATACTGCAGGCGGCGCAGCAAATCCTTCAGCTTTATCCCACCGTCTGTCGTGGCGCTTTACTCCTAACTCCTCCTATAAAAGAGGACTTTTCCATACGGAATTAAAAAAAATCACTCTCCTCTGTTAGGTGAGAGGGTTTTTTTTTGGGTATACTTAAATTCATCTTTTGATATTGTTGTTTCTATTCTATGGTGGTGATTGAAATCGTTTATACTATATCCATCCTCTCCAGCGATTATGTGGGCCTTCTTCTGGGAAACCGATAAAAAATCCAAATTCTTTGCTACATAAAAGACACTTCGAGCTTCATCTACATATGTTTTACCATGTACATCACAAAGCTCAATTGGAATAAATAATTATTTTGATGTATGTCGAAATCTTGTCTTCGGCACTTATTCATGAAATTATTTGTTCAATGAACCTGAAATTTCTTTTGTATGATACAGAATTTTTTTCCTAAAACATATCCTGAGATAGCAACATTCCAACTTTCTTCGCAATTAACAAACTAAAATGTCAAAATGGTAATTATTTCCGTTAAATACAAATAAACATTCAATCAATTGCTTGGGCTCTTTAATTAATTGGTGCACACAATTATTTGTTATCTGACGCCGAATTCCCACAACTGATCATTTGTTTACTTGCTTGCAATGACATTGCAAAATTTATGGGTACATTTTCTATAGCACTATTGTGGTTAGCTGTTCTGAGTCTCGTCATTATTTTTAGACAATCGATGTGGCAGCTTGAGAAACAGTTGCCAGCCGCTGGACGTCGAATATATAATATTATAGTATAATATTCAGAAGAGAATTAACGGTCGGTACCATGGAACAACGGTGGCTTACCCCGTTCTTGCCAGGTCCGTGGCAAATCGCATTACCACGCATTCCCAAGGGATTCTTCGCTCGGCAGAAGCAACACAGAGTTAGAGCTTCTCTTCTTGAACATTTCTGTAGTTATATTACAGAGTATAACCACGTCCGACACGGCATTATTATACTTAGTGGACGGTGCTTGAAAATTTTTTATTGTTTTAGCGGCAATATTGTTTTAGGGTTTGTCTACATAAGCTCGCTACTCTGCTAGAGTATTTTAGTATACCTGCACTTTTCGCTGCAAGCGTCAAGATCCAGGACTTGTTCAACTACGACCCTTGACCATTTTTTCTCATGGAAATGTCGATTCCAAGTCGGCTATACTAAAATGCAC
This sequence comes from Tromatobia lineatoria, assembly GCA_949699805.1. NCBI lineage: Eukaryota > Metazoa > Arthropoda > Insecta > Hymenoptera > Ichneumonidae > Tromatobia > Tromatobia lineatoria. The sequence continues at coordinate 2,060,856 of OX453052.1, forward strand.
GCATATTGTTATTCTAGCAAAGTCTTTGATTTTTTCCGATTGCCATTTGCCACAAAATAAATAAAGTATTAGTAGCATCTGTTGAATGTATTTGCAACCCCCTTCAAAGTTATACATAGTGGATTTTTGTATGTGATTTTGATGACGCGGAAAGAATTCTTGACACTGTTGTAATATTCTGAACTTTTTTCCGAAGTTAGATAAATTGTTTGAAATATCATATTGAGCATGCTTCACTGCACATACATTCATGACGACTGGATTGAGTGGATGTTGATTTGCAAGTCAATGTTAATATGAACACTAGAAAATAAATAACAATCATTCATTGCACAATACGATAACTCCACGATACAATCAACATTTGTTGCCCAATTCTATAAATCCATGATGCACAATACATTCATTACACGATACGACAAATCCACGATGCAATCAGCATCCATTGCACACTGCAATAAATCCATAGTACAATCAACATTTATTCCATAATGTAATGAATGCATGATACAACTACCATTTATTCCATACCAAAATAAATACAATTAACATTTATTGTAAAATGAAATAAGTGACAATTCATTTTTTTACTATGCTCTGTGAAGATAACTCGTGTTCATCGTTTAGGATGAAGATCTGTAGTTGAATAGTTGGCACGATTCACGTCGTTCTGAGCCGGTGAACGGGCGAAATCGTAGCTGCGTAACCCTTCACCCTTCCGGCCGTCGGTCTCCGAAGGATAATCCGTTGCGTGACACAATGTTCGCGTAACCGACGCGACGGAACTACCTCGCAGTTATGGTCGAGTTGCAGAGCAGGAGTCGAGAGTGCGATATAGATGAGAAAGAGAGAACAAGGAAGAGGAGGAGCTGAAGAAAAAGGTGAGACACAGTGAAGAGGATCCGAAAGATCGTCTTCCCCTCCGTCACTCCCCCTCGAATGACACACACGCGCCACATAATCCTCGTCGTGCATTTATCCTCAGACCAAAAAGCACCAGAAGCTGACATCGAAGTGATTGGTACGCGCACCCACGTCTTTTTGAATAACTATACGGGGATGTTTCTAATGCGGAGCTTAGATAGCAACACGAGTATCTTCCTATGAGAAATAAGGTCGACTACAATTTGTGAGATATTTGTGCATGAGGCTTATTTACCGATCGTGCGACTTTGCTTGTTTATACAGCCTAACGTGAACTCAAAGTGCTGACGATTTTCAGCCGATTTTCGCTTGCATATAAAATGCCTTTACATGAGAAAGGCGAATGTTTACTGCACAAAAAAAATAAGACCTGGGTATTTTTCTATGGGATTGCCTATTAAAACATTCATCATATTTTTAATGCAAATATTTTTTTTAATAATTATTTTAGAATTGAACGAATTAATTATACGCTTCAAGCTATGAAGATTTTTTGCGAGGAACAAGCTGGCAACAATTTGCGAGACAATTCTGTATGAAGCCTTATCGAGCATGCGACTTCGATTGATTATGAGGCAATCTCTCCGATTTGGATCATAATTATTATTTTTTTAAAAATACTTCTTTCTTTTTCATATATATTTTTAAGTGACATATCGAATGCCATAATTTAAAAATCTGCTAAAATTCTGAAAAGTGCTCTATTGAATATCAAAATTGTCTAGTTTATTGTCAAAGTGCGCACGATTTTTCTTCTCACAGTCCATAACATTTTTTGTACATCATAATAGTCGATGTACAAATATTAATATAGACCCTGTCATAAAGAAATCAGAATACATAATTCTTAGTGAAATATCCAAAATGCGTGATCATTGTCGACTATGAATAATTCCGCTTTCGAATTTAATTCAGTACATCGACTATTAATGATTTACAAAAACTGTTAAGAACCCTATTTTTGTCCTAAAAATATTCAACAAATTAATCAATCTTACTCGATCTCTTCGTTCTTTTTCCCGTTCTGATCCTAACTATTTTTTATGATCCTACATGCGCAATGTCGCAAGTCCATTTTCACAGCATATACAGATATTCGTAGGTACGTAAGTCGACCGTTGAAAAAAAAACCATTGGGCCAATTTCGTTTCACTCGGGCGTGACAACGTTCCACATAAGTATATAGGTATATATATATGTACCTGTAACTGTGGCTTTGATAAATATGCCCCATTTGTGACATTACTGTGCTAAACCCCTTCGTTCCTCAGCATATACTATGCCGTGCACGATTTGCCGACACTGGGCTGTTGCTGTTGCTCTCGCTGCTTTAGCTGGTGTTCTCCCAGGAACTCAGCGTCAACATCACATACGGTAGGCGGTAACGCAACGAAAACTGTGTAATCCTGCATACGTTTCCCATGAATATGCATCCGCGAGCCTAATGCGATTTGATTCACGATCGGTATTTTCAGAGGGGTGAAGTATAGCCTCCCCGAGTTTTACGACTATAACAAACTGTACGGTTACAACAAAGAAGTCTCAAATCACAGCTCACACCTCTCCACACTCGGTATTTTTATACCTCTATGCAAAAGTTCATCGATACAACGTTATGTCACATCAGGGGAGAGCGAAGTGCCTCAACCCAATTTTCATTCAATAACTCATCGCTTTTTGCTGTTAATTTAAAAATATATGGATCGTTAAGTATATATATATATATTTTTTTTTTTGGATGAGCTAAAATAAGCGATATTTTTTTTTTCTTCGGTCTCCGCCCAAGATATTGTAGAATACGTCTTAGTAAAGATCCTGTCAAAGAGGAGCTCATAATTTTAATTCTTAGAGGTCCATCATCGCGTTTTCAGTTTTCCCATTTAAATAACAGAGGAAAGTGATTTTTCATTTATTTTTTCTCCCTGCAACGTAAGAAATTTTTTTTTTCATAAAATCAATGACTACATCTTATGAAACATTAAATTTTGAATAAAAATTTTGGTGAGTCGAATTTATATCTTCAATATTCGATTTATTACAGAGCCTTGAAATTTTTTATGTTGTAAATTTTCCGTTTTTTTTTAACATTTTTTAGCTAAACTATTGAAGTTAGGACAAAAAGTTGAAGGAAAATTTCGTTGTTCGTCTGACGCAGTACAAAAAAGTCGTTGGCGGATTTTTCGTATCGTTGATATTAACAAAGGTAAAGACCAATGAACTCGTGGTTCTGTAAATAACATTTTGGAATTATGACTATAGAAAATTTATCTTTTCAGCGTGTTTAATATCGATTATTATTTTCCGTTTTTTATCCCATCGGTAAGTAATCGAAATTTTCTCTGAAACTCACTTTTGGCGGGACTGTACCTATCATACGTCCTCAAAAGAATAGTTTTACAGATAATTTTAATTCTGCAATGGAGGCCGAAATACAGGAGAAAGGTAGAGAAGTGGGTGAGCCGTCGAATCCGGAACCGTGAGCTGCTTGACTCTCTATATAGCACGGCGGCAGCCGATCGCGAAAAATACTATGATTATGTTCTTCTATATTGCTATGTACTGTGTACATTACCCGGCGAAGAGTATCAGGTATTACGGAACGTGGCGGTATCTCAAAGGGTTCCACACAGGAGTGAGGGATATTTAATTTACTGAAATTACCGTTGACCCGCAATAATTAACGCAAAGTCTGTCGGTCGTGCCGAATGGTCTCCGCGTTGAGGAGAAACAGCGCGGCCGAGACCATGAAGAAGCAGCATCCCGTTAGTTATTTCCTTAACGCGTAGGGAACGCCCGATTAGTTCGCTGGCTTCGTCGAGGGCGTTTATGATTTTTCGAAACGCCTATTTTACATTCCGAAACTCGAAATTAGCCCCTCGAAGGTTTTCAAGGGTGAACGGTAAATGGTTTTATTGGCCACCCTCGCGTTTTTCCCCGAGAACCTGAAAAGCCCTTTCTGCTGTTTGCAAAGGCCATATAGTAATAGCAACCAACAAGCCTTAAATTTCGATGCTCGTAAATTTTATATGTCTCTATACCAACACCAACTTTTCACTACTTGGCACTTACAAATCCTTCAGAAGTTGAAATGAATTTCAGATTCGCTGTCGGTAATAATTTTAACAAGTTTATTGCTTTAGTGGCTTGTCGAAAAATCTCGGCCTGTCATTAAAGTTTTGCATTTATTGTCGGAAACATCAGGATATACTTTGCACAGATTTTTTATTAGTTCTAACCTAATTTTTGTGACATTCATTTATTTTTATAGTCGCCTTACCGTTCGCAGTTAAATTTAATGAAAAATATTCAGAATATATGGTTATGGTTGATAACTATTTTTTTCAATTGCTAAACTCTTACGACAGATTGAGCGAAAAAATAAAAACGCCATAGAAGCCGATCTTCTTTGCCGATTTCTCCCGAATCCGTTACCAAACAATGTTAAATAAATCTACAATATTGGTGAACTGTTATTTTAATTAGAAAAAAAAAGAGTTAAGTCTGACTTAACAAAACTGTTCAGCCCAAACTGCTTTACCAATATGCCTCAAATCAAAGACTTTTAACGAGCCATTTTATCATATATCCGTTCTTCTACGAGAGTTACACTCATACATCGGTTTTTAAAAAACAAAAAAAGCCATAAAATGTAAACCACGTTACCGATCTCATCCAAATTCCACCAATCAACATTACTCACACCTCTTAACCAAGAACAAAAACCCCCTTAACCTTCACACTTATCCAAACCTCAAACCCGTCTACCCTCAAGTTTAGAATACAAAAAATCGGTATGACTCTATAAAAATTCTTTTATAAATGGAACAAAAAAATTAAAGAGAACCTGGATTAGTAAACTTGAACCTTTGGGTGAACGATCTATCTAACCGACCTTCTCTCGACACAAACTATCGGTTCTGTACCTCTGGGGGAAAAAAATCGCCACACACATGATGACTGAAAGCTTCTGTAGAAGACCTGCAAGGTCCCAAAAATGAGATGGGGTCTGTCCGGTCTCCTCGGTTCGGGTAAACCGGAAGGCACCTGTTTCTAGTCTCCCCGTTGGCATGACCGTGAAGAGATCGGTAGCCACTTCCCGTGTGTATCGGGGGTAACCAGGTTAATCCTCGATTGACCCCTGGCAGGTTGTCCGTCGGCGTGCAAGCAACGTGTGCCCACCACGACCATCAGGCATCTCCTGTTGTGGAGAGTGAAAAGGGAAAGAGAAGCAGAAGAAGAAGAAGAAGAAGAAAAAAAACACGGAGATTCCGGTCCGGCACGCGACTGGCCCCGCACCAACAACGGTAGTGACAAAAAGGTTCCCTCCACGCGTTTAGTAACATACTATACGTACGTGTAAGCGTTATATGCTGCTTTTGCTTCTTAACATAAACCACAACCGAGGGTCCGACCGGGTGTCCGTTCATCTCGGTCTTATGGACCTGGTGGCTGATCCAACGGGCCTTAATACACTCTATATACGATGCTCTCGCCTCGTCTTCCTTCTCGACGTCTTTGCGTGCTGTGTGTCCTCTGCACACGATCGGCAGTAGCAACCGATCCCATGCATTGCCTCGTGTTTCGACTCGGTGAGATATTTAAGGCGCACCTGTGATTCGAAATATTCTACGGTCCATTCAGGTAGTCTCGTCCCGTCATCATACCTACTCCCACGTCCGGGCTATTGAATGCATTGATAAATTTAGAAGCGTTTTCTATACAATTGATTGCATGGAAAAAAAACAGTTGAAGACACTTGATAAGTGGCTGCTCACATGGGAAAAAGGATGGAATAAATTTAATGTAAATGTAATGGAAGTTTTTATTTAAAACTGGTAAACTGAATGTACTATAGAAGCGCGATGTCAAATTAATTTTTGGTAGGGTAATTTCAATGATTTGATTCAATTTTACTGAACACGGAAAGAAAAGTTTAGTTAGAATAACCAAAAAATGAGTTGACACAACCAATCGATTATACTATTTACCTTACAACTTAAATGATAGTGCCAACGGTTCGAATGGTAATAAAGATGATTCGAATGGTAGTCGCAATGAGTGGATTGGTTAACCTCACTTATTTGGCGAGGACTAATCGTGAATAGTTGAAGTTACTATTCGATATGATTGAGGAAACTCATTTTTGAGAGGTTGTGTACAGCAAATTGGAAGCGTAGTTATCACAGCCAAACATTTATTTTCATGCATGGCAGGTTATATACCAACATTATTTGACCTACAATAACTAGTAGTAAGCCGATTTAAATTGATTGATGTGCTTGATTATTAATTTCTATTTGATGAATAAAAATTGGACTTTACGAAATTCCATCAAGATGGATTCTGTTTTTTCATTTCATGATAAAAAAATATATTCAGACGTGCAAATAAGCGAACCGAAAGGTGCCAGAAATTTGGTCCTTGAAGGAATAAGATACTAAAACAATTTAGTTAAATTTAATATATTTTTCGGTTCCTATCGCAACTGTTGCGAGCTAATATAAAGTTATGATTTTTACATACTAATAATAACAATAATTTTTCAAAAAAACTAAACCAATTTTAAATTCAACGGTAGCTGCTACGGAATTTAGTTTTCATAATCCAGTGTCAAGTGTTGTTTAATCGCAACCCCAAGTACCATTCTAATACAATTTTTTTGCTGCTGTTTTTTACATCAATAGCGCATCCGTAGCGACAAAAAAAATCAATGGAAAATCTACATTCCCATGGAAGACTTCGTCTGGGGGTTTGAAAGGATAAAAGCATCATCCCGCAAATGCGCGAGGATGTAGAGCGTCGATTCACTTAACTGTTGAGAGGATTTCCTGTTCATAGATCCTTCGCGGCATTGAAGAAGCATGAAGAGAGCAGCAGAAATAAATTTGCTATTAAATATACTGAAAAATCCAAGTTTTCACAATCATACATTTCTGTAAAATAGCTTCCTGCACAATTTCACCTTAAATATTTTAGTCAACGTACATTTTTCTATTTAAAAAATAGTGAGTACTCATAAAAACTTATGTAAGGTGTTTAATTATGAAAACCCGATATTCCAATGGAAGAGTTTCTCTGAGCAAAAAATTATTAATATGCAAAAGAGATGTAAAAGTATTTAAATTCATTCCATATCAATTACAATATTCTTCATACATTTAATTTTTTTTTTTTTAAATAGTAAATAATCTTATAAAATATTATGTAAGGTGGGGTATGAAAAATCCATATTCCCATGGCAACAGTTTATCTGGGGGTTGGAAAGGACATAGAAACATCATCCCGAAAATGCGCGAGGATGTAGGTCGTCGATTTACTTTATAGTGTTGAGAGGATTTCCTGTTCATAGATCGTTCGCGGCATAGAAGGAACATGAAGAGCGAAACGCTTTTGCTCATCGTGAATGAGACTGGAGACCTGCCAGCTAACAACGCGCTGGCTTGCGTGCACTTGCGTTGCGGTACCGCCCAACTTGACACCCCCTTCCGGTTCGGTGATTCTCGGCGCTCCGTTGAAACGTACCTATGCACACAGATATATGTATTCGGCAACGTAGTTGCACACCACAACTGTCACTACGGGTTTACGGCCTGGAGATTTCGTTCAAAGTTACGACATGAACGTGGACACTATATCGGAAATACTATAATATTGTAACCGCGCAATTTGACGAGAGTATTCATATGCACCCAATAGAAACTGTCGCAGTAAATTATTACACCACGTGGGATTTAGCTGCATTATTTCTGAAATTAAGCGGTCAAGTCATGTTTCCATATTAGTTTGAACTTGCTTCAAAGATAACACCGCTACACTTTTGGAGTCGTGGTAATTCTCGGGTCAATTATTCATGTAAAATTAATAATTATTACATTGAATAATTGTTTTCATGTTTTTTTCGATTATTTACATAAACTTTTTATTGAATTGTGATTGATTATGAATAGATAAATAGTTGTAGAACTACTATGAAATATTTATTGTCATGCTTTGCAATAATTTTGCAGGAAAAAAAGCATTCCATTAATATTAACGATAATTGGTTTTCCATTGCAAATTTTTACCAATTCTTTCAGGAAAAATAAATGTTTATGTACATTTTTTAAATCTTTATACTTTTAGTCACCAACAAGATATGTTTACATAATTCTAAAAAATCATGAAATGGATATATAAGTGTGGTAACAAACCTGTTTTTTTACTTTCACACATTCTTTTATTTATAAAGTCTTGTAAGATTTGCGAATTTACAATTATTTTTTGGAAGATGACGGAGAATATTTTGTGAATTAAAAATGCCCAATTTTCATCAAATTTCATATTTCATCGTGAGTTGTTGTTGAACTACATTTTCCAAATAATTTCTGTTAACAAACACGTTTTGTTTAGCGATTAAATATTTACACACTTTCTCACCAACAAAGTGCATGTTTAAAAAAGAAAATAATATATCTATATTACTGCTTGTCCATTTGACCATTTTTTATTATCAAAATTTAACCTCAACTACTATTTTTGAATTCACTAAATGCGTTCTTACATTATTTAAAATATTTCTTCTCCCAAATGTTGTATGAAATAACTTCCGGATTAAATATGAAGCATAAAGTGCGCTCATGTGTAAACCTTTTTTTAATTTAAAAAATTTTCAATATGATTGCAACGAGCTTCGAATTTACTTTTGCACTTAGTGTAAATCTCATCGTAAAATTATTTTCTTTATTACAAAATTCGAGAACTGGAAGCCTTAAAACTAGGTCCAGACGATCGTATCTCCATCCGGTTTTTCCAAGCCCAGATGAAGAAAACGTCATGAGGTCGATCTCGTGAATTTCACGATGTGTAAAGGTATAATAGCACCGGATTCGTTCCACGTCCATCAAGATTTGTCGTGAAATTCTTTCGCTCAGTCATGCATTCTCTGTATTTTTCTAAAATCACTACGTCGTTCACTCTTTCACGACAATGCGTGCATAGCTATTCTCGTGAAACGGATTTCCTTAACCGGGTATAAGCAAACCCCTAAACCGCGGCTATTCGCACCCCATATATATATGTATACATATATGTGTGCGTATTCTATGTGCGAGCGGAACGTATTTCAGGAAATCCAGAAAGGATTCCGTGGGAAAGAAGGGTGCAAGCAAGAGTTGAATTTCAGAAAAGAATAAAGGTTGATAAAAAAAAATGTAAGCAGCCCAAAGGGAGGAGGAAAGAGGAGCTCTTCTGTATCTCAAAAGGGAAGAAGAGGGGAGGAAGAAACAGGGGAATAGTGGAGAGGATAACGGCTGTCACGTTTGTCGCAAATTTTCACGGTTTTGTAGATATTGCTTACAAATTTTTCGATATCCCTAAAAGATTCGTTATTTATTATCGAAGATATACATTGGGAAAAGAGGTCACAGGTATAATAGACGAATGCGGGATTCGAAATAAAAAAGGCTGTGTACATAGTATCAAGATCGATGGACCTGAAAAAAGGGTTAAAAGGGTGCCTAGTTACAAAAGTTAGGAGGTTGGGTTGACTTATAAGTTGCATTCGCAGCATTAAGTATGAATTTTGTAGTAGTTTTTATAACTATTACATTTTGAATTTCAAAATAGAAGTTAAGGGCTTTTAAACCCTTTTTAGATTCTCTCAAAGTTTCTTGCGATTATGCAGAAACTCATATTTCAAATTCGAGTAATTTGAATTTTTCTGTTTCACGAAGAAAATTAACTTTTTTCACAGGTTAAAAAATCGATTTTACTGGAAAAGGGTTGCGGCCCTTTTTGGAGACTGAGGTAAGATATCTACCGTATTCGCCCAATGAAACATAAATTCTTATTAGATTATCAAGAGTCTGGGAAGAGTTGAGCCCAAACCCTTTGAGATGGAGCTAGAAAAAGGGTTGAAACCCTTCGTCTTGCATCATATGTCACATTCGCAGAATCGAGTATGGATTCTGCAGTCACAATCATGGTTACAAGATCCGGCAAAAGCGGGGAAAGGTCTGAGCCCTTTAACCCTTTTTCATAAAGAGAATTTCTCAACGAGGACATTTCCTGTTGAGGAAGTAAAAAAAATTGAGGAATTCCTTGGACTTTTTTTTCTCTCACGAAAAAATGTACTTTTTTCATATGTATTAGACCCTCTTGGATCTGGGAAAGGGTCGGACCCTTAACCGATTCTCATAAAACTGACTCATATAGTGGATTAGTCGGAAATATAACAATAACCATGTAGGTCTTAAATTTTGCTCTCTTATGACATAATGTACTTTTTTAAGGGTAAAGGAAGCGAATGTTGTGGAGAAAGGGTTAAGCCCTGTTCCACCTTTAACCCTTTCGAGGGAAAGATTGCAGAGTGTTACAGGTCGCATTCACACAATAAAGTGTATATTTCAGAAGTATTCGACATACCCATTAAGTCCCCAAGATCAACGTAAGGGTTGAGGCCTTAACCCTTTCCCATAAGTCGGAATTCCACAAAACTAGGGAAGAAAAAATACAATAAAGGGTTCAAGCTCTCTCTATCACGACAAAATATACTTTTTTCACAGGTAAAAAAACGACGTTCCCGCAAAAGGGTTAAAGGGCTGCACCAGTAAAATGATAGATCGAGGTGACTTTCTTCATAAGTGATGCGCAATAAATCTAACAGAACTTTCGCAACACCGATCATATTTACAAGGTTCCATGAAATAGGCAAAGGGTTGACGTTTTCTCAACCCTTTACCATGTGTCTGACTTTGGAAACTGGACACTTCGATATTAACGGAATAAAAAATCAGAAAAGGATTGAAAATGTTCTCTAAGATTTCTCGAAGGGAAAGAGAATTTTTTTTTCCACACGTGAAACTCGATAAGCGATTTTCGACTCTTGGGAAACAGTATAAACCCTTCAATGTCAATTTCACAGAGATTTCTCGTATAAAAGTTGCGTACAAGTGACGCTCAATAAATCTAACCGAACTTGCAGAACACCAATCATATTCACAAGGTTTCGTAACATAGGCAAAGGGTTAACGTCTTCTCAACCCTTTTTCACGAGACTGACTTTCGAAACTGGACACTTTAATAATAACGAGAAAAAAATCACGAAAGGGTTGAAAATATTCTCTGAGATACTTCGAAAGAGGAAAAAATATTTTTTCCACGATCGAGAGTCAATGAGTGATTTTGGACCCTTTAGAAATGGTATCAACCCTTCAACGTAAATTTCGCACTTATTTCTCGTAGAAAAGTTCGTTGTACGTAACGTAATTAATGGAGCGACGTTTTTATCGTTTCTTAGGTAGTCGCCGTTAACCGTCAGTGCTTTTATATCGCTTATATCGAACCTCTCGATATATTAATGTCTGGCGATCGTTTGGATTTTCTCTCTCGCTTTCCTTTCAATATCTTTTCTCTTTCTTTTCGTGCGCCGTGTGTAATAGCATCTCACGAGACAGCGTCAGGCTCCTTGGTCTGTGAGAAACTCGATCGCGAGCACATTTTCCTTGGAGCTCGGAAAGAGAAAGTCCGTCATGGACACCGCTCGTCGCGCAGGTTCAAAGGCACACGCTAATGGTTCTTCTCGACCGGAGAAACGTTTCGTGTGTCGCGCGCTGCTCTGCGCTACACGCTACGCCGAAAGTACACCAGTTGCTGCTTCTTTGCGAAGCTTCTCGTGTTACCAGGAAGTTCCCTTCGAGCCTGACAAAATTGCAGGTTTCTTCTCTCGCTGTCCCTAATGTACTCGGTCGTGTTTTTTTACACTGCGATAAAAAAAAGTACCGTAGATGATTTTTCTATTTCTTGGGCCAGTGAATGATTTTTTGGAGCTGATTCGAATTAATGTCACGCACCACTTCATTGCTTCTTTCCGATTCTTATCGTGTCACTATCTCCCTTCGAGTCTGATGAAATTGCAGGTTTCTTCTCGCAGTCCCTAATGTACGGAGGCCTATTTACTTTCTCATTTTTGTGATGGTCCTTAGGGTGTGTCGATTTTTTTTTTTTTTTCATTTTGCATCTTTATAATACTATAGTTTGTACCTTTGAACAACTCTTCTGAATATTTTAGCGTGCACATTTTAGCACATTTAATTAACACTTACATGAATACGGCTCTCAGTAAAGTCATGTCCCTAAATTGGAGATACGATATGTTGTTGTTTGCATTTTTTTTTTCGTTATTTTCAGATCATTCGGAAGAGAAAAAGTGCTTACAAATTTTTCATTCAATTGTTACACAGATGTTTTGAATTTACTTGAGTCATTCAAGTGATATCGACATCACGAGTGACATCGTTGTCCTGATCTCTTCTTCACTCTTTCTCTTCGTATTATTCAAAAGAGCTTCAGCGATCCGGATCAAAATAATAAAAATGGGAAGAAAAAAGATAAAAACGAGCATGAAGGACTTTCCAGGGCGTCGAATTTAAAAAAGAAGCCTTTAGAATCAGAAAAATAAATTCGCCCGCAAAAATCAGACCCCTTTTTAAAAACTAGTCTTTCCCATTTCGCCAAAATCGCCCTATACACAACTTACCCATCTCAAAACTTTTTCATTCGTGTCTAACCAAAAATCTACCAAAGACGATTTCTCCATTTCCCAAACCACTCAACTATTTTTCCTAGCTAATTTCATGAGTCATTCAAGCATATCACGAGTGATATCGCTGTCCTGATCTCTTCTTCACTCTTTCTCTTCGTATTCTTCGAAAGAGCTTCAGCGATCCGGATCAAAATAATAAAAATGGGAAGAAAAGAGATAGAAACGAGCGTGAAGGACTCTTGGGAGCGTTGAATTTAAAAAAGAAGCGATTCAAGTGGCCGGCTGACACGTGCTCAGCGTAGCAGCCGAGCGCAAAGCTCTCTTGCGCCTCCAGTCTTAGGTACTTTCAAACTGAAGCTGCATACAGTGAACATGTGTGCCGTTGCACATATGTGCACGTACATACGTATACACGTGCTCCTCTACTATCCCAACATCTTTTCGGCATTATCCACAGCACACGCGGGTTATTCCCCGCAAAGCTTAGAGCTGGAAAAGCTAAGAAACACCCCCACGTGTGCACAGAGTAAACTCGACGGCTTAGACCGAATCTGGAGGAGCCCATATTATACCATTGTTAAAGAAAACCTACTTATTCCTTCTCTCTCTTTGTCGAGCTCGTTTCCGAAAGAATCTGGAGAGCAGCTGATTGGTATTTTCCCTCTATACTTGCATCCTATGTGATTCTATGGCGTTCTCTATGTTAGCTCAACGCTATCCTCTGAACAAACAGACAATGCTGCGCAAAAACGTTTTTTCAAATAATATGACGGATTTTGAAGAGCTTTGCGTTTGTTGAATTTAAAGAGACATGGATTTTTCTCTGGACTTTTGAAAATATACATTTTTGCTTACCGGAAGAGAAGCTTTGTTTTCGTAAAATAAAAAAAATTTCCGGGATTTCGTCTCAAGATGCTCAAAATACTCTAAAATGTCGAGAATAATTATTTGTAGAAAATGTGTGTATGTTTGTATGTGTGTATATTCGGATTCTTGGTACCATGATAGCGTACGCAATTTTGAAGATATCGCTTTGGTATTTGGTATACATATGGGGCATTCCATACCGATTCGACCTGGGTCGACCTCTCGGATTTGGTCGAAAATTTTTTATATGATTGGACCAACTCCAAAAAGTACTACCGAATTTTTTCAGATTTTTTTTATTTAAAGTTTTTTTTTCGATTTCTCAAAGCTGACATATCGTTCGCCTTAGATTTAAAAATTCTCAAAAATTCTCAAAAATTCTGCACGAAGTAACGAAACTTTTTAGCCTCAAACGAAAGTGGGCCGCGTATCGCTTCTAGCTGAAATTTGGCACGAATCCGTTGAGTGGTTCCAAAATTATGACATTTTGACTTTTTCCCAAAATTACTCATCGTGCTGTAACTTTTTTATTTTTCAAGATATTCGGCTGAAATTTTGTCCACAAATGGAGTATTATAGATTAATAATAAATAACAATTTTTATGTACATCGATTAAGCCATTCGAGTTTTGTGGGTTTTACATTTTTTGAATTTCCTGAAAAATGTTTGATCCCGTTTTAGTATGCTATATCTGTCTATAAATGTGAAATAATACAATTACCCAAAATATTAATAATAAATGTTGAAGGATCGACGAATTATTAAAATGATTTCAGTTATGTGCAGTGGTGAATGGTGGGAAACATTCAATGAAAAACTGACTAACCAAACTCATAATAAATTAAAATTGAAGATATAGCTTAGTATAGCATTAAAGTTGGCTAATCAGTCATAAATGTATCTGTATGTCGTTGGCTAATATGAAGTTGGCTAATCAGTCATAGATGTATATATGTAAATCAGTCACAATTGTCTGTATTTTCAAAAATCGATGTATCATTTTATGAGGCATTCGAAAGGTAAGCAAATCGATTTCCTGAAATGACGTTGACGTAGATATTCTTGCGCAAAAAAAAAATATTTTACCGCAAAAAAAACTCGTGAGAGAAATCACCCCATCGTCAGGTTTATTTAATATAGCGAGGAAAGAGAGTTTTGCCGGAGAGTCGTAGGGCGCAAAGCGCTGTAGGCGGAAGTGGAAGGGTGAAAGAGGAGGCGGCAACCTGTTGAGTCAGACAATATCACGTTTTTACTAATGCGCCTGGGTCTGTACCTCGGATCACGCGAAAAGGGTTCTCGTTACATTTTTAGCTCGTTCACATTTCACTTCCCTACGGAAACGAGTTTTATCGAGCGTTGGACAGTGACTGTTACCCGATTTTTAAATCTGCTCTTCAATTTGCATTCGCCCCTCTTCGCGAAAAACGTCGGATTACCGAGTTAAAAGTGAACACAGACATTTAGTGCTTTCAGCAACGAAGATTTTGCCCATAAAATTCTCTGTTAATTTTCCCGTTGTACACATAACAACGACTAATTGTAAAATTTTAGTTTATTTTTGGTTTTCCAAAATAGTACGAAAATAATTCGATACACTTTATTTTTTGTAAAACCGAAAAATTCACAAATATCTTATGTAAATTAACTCATAATTTTGATTTAATGTTTTTGAATTAGTCGAATGTATACAACTATTCTATTAAAGCGCAAGTTTACTATAATTATTTTTATGAATTGGGATAAAAAAAAAAGGGATATTTCGTTGAAATCAATGGAAACAAAATGAACTCCTCCATTTCTTTGGCGTCAAAGAAATCTTTTCTCTCGGTGTGGCCTCTCGGTGCAGCGAACTGTAAAGCCGGACATTCCATTTCGCCGAGTTACAAAGGTCACTAGAAAATCCTAATCTCTTCATTCGTCATTCGGTAAGATGACTTGACAGTATTGGCAACATCGTCAGCCTTTAGTGCACAGCAATTCAGCGAAGCTGCATTCAAAAAAATTCATTGTAAAAGCCAAAGATTTCTAAATCTGGAATTCCGAAAAGCAAAAAAATCATAATAATAATGAAACGAAGCATAACGTTGGAACAACTAATCGAGCCATCTTTAAAAAAAATACGTGTTACTGTACACACTTCAGAGTATTTTCTGAAATTTTTTGAGATAAATCGAAAATGACATACCGACCAAAAATAATTATTTTCCTATATTTGTTATGATAAAGGTCATTTTTTAAACTCAAAAAAATCAAACAAATTTTTTATCCCAAAATTTATGCAAAACTACAACTTTTTTTCTAAAACATTTTTCTGTTTAATCGTATACTTTCAAGATACAACGGTATTTCCAGAATTTTGAAATTTTGAAAAACTCGAAAAAAATGCGATGCAAAAATTTTGAAAAAAATGTACACTTCTCTTTATCAAACAATGGAATAATTTAACAAAGTTGCAATTTGACAAAATTTCGATTTTTTTTAAGAGTGGACAACTTTTCGACCGTTCGAAACCGTGTGGAACGCCTCATACATATCCACACAATACATATACATATTTTTCGCCGCGCTCGTTTATCCGTGAAGCTGAAGCGCAGCGAGAGATCGTTGGTACGCGATCGGCGGAGATTCGGGCCGATGCACCGGCGCGTTTCCTCCCGTAGACAAACAAGACTCGGTCTCCGATGCTTTTGCTGCTTCTCTGCTTGCCGCTGGCTCGACTGGCCCTCTCTTTCTCTCTTACGCTCTGTGCTTCTGCCGTAGCAACGCTATTGCTGCCGGGGGAGCATCTGCCGCGCTGAGGATTCGAGAGTTCGCTCGGAGTTTGCGCTTCCCAGGCTCCGTACGATGCACCTGGTCCTCGAGCAGCGCCGAATCATCAGGAGCATCGTTGGTGCACCGTGCGCGCTCAGCACTGAGCGTTCCTTGAGTCTGTCTCTTTTCCTGTGCTCGCCGTGTAGGTATATATATGTATATACGTATACATGGATAGTGTACAACACTGTCGATGCTCCTCCCTCTCTCTAAGAGAGATATGCGCTTTCGTGAAGCTGAATAGCCGGGGCCCCAAGCTTCAATAGATTTCCATGATGTTCGGCCCATCACGCGCACCTATATACTACACCACATTCGGCAGGAATAGCGTTGTACACTCTATATTATACGGTACCGTATTATACACGTTATTTCTCTACACTTCACTGCAAGATTTATCTCTGTGCTTATTCCTATCCCTTTTTCGGTAGGAGCTAGTACATGTGTCAACGCTATTTCTCATATTCCATCTTTGACCACCCCCAAATTTTTGGTGGCTGATTCGGTATTGGGGATTATAATTTGGACCGGATGTCGGCGAGATGCATTAAATCGATATAGGGCCCGCCCATGAATAAATCGGAGGGTGTGCATCATTAGAGTGTAGAATTTAAAAAAATATTTTTTAAGCATTGTAAATTATATATTATTTTTTACTTTGGCCGAATGTTTTCATTAGTTGATGTTATGATGCTTCGACATGACAGCCTGCAATATTTTAATTTTCTTAGATGGAAGTTTGGCAAATTGCAATGGTAAATTATATTTTGTAATAATAATAATAATAAACGTGTTTATTGCCACTTAAATATATAACAATACATGGTTATATACATAAAATGCCAATTTGGACAGGATATTGAGTTTTTTGAATGTAGCTTACAACATTGGACTTGGCAAAAGTGTTTAATATTATCTATGTAAGCTAATATCAAAAATTAAATATTTGTAGAGGTAGAAAAAATCGGTTGTTATGCATAAAATACATAAAATCAAAGCGAATTATAAAAATCAATATACTTTTACAGTGAAAGTACAGTAACTTACGGAAATTACTATATTTTTAATTTTATGTAGGGTACTACAATTTCGATCAGATGTCGGTAACATGCATTAAATCGGCCGATGAATCTACGGATCCAGTCAACGAAAAGACAAAAGGGAGAATATTTTTAAAAATCGTATAGCCATAAAGAAAGCATTCCTTCAATGACTTCTCAATATAAAAATTTGCTGTGTAATGTTGGAAACTATTTGCATTAAAGCGGAAGAACCTTTTCTTCAACAATAATTTATTTTGCAAATTCAAAAGTGCCAATATCGGTTCGCTCCACAAAATCGAAACATAAGGTCTATTATTATTGAAAATTAGTTAGTAAATTGAAATTATTATTCGTTATTAAATCCCATGACTTGCACAATTTTTCCACTATTTTTTTCAAAAGTATAAATGATTTTAACAAAACCTGAATAATATATTCCATACCTTAACCAATTACTTTTTTAATTCCCAATTCATAATAACCCCAATCAAAATCAATCTTAAGACTTCCTCATTACCATTGATACCCTTTTTTCTCAATTCACCAGATCCTCAAACCCCCACAGAATAAATATTTTACTGGATCGTGCAATCCACTTTTTTTATTAGACCGTAATAACGCCCTGTAACTTGAGCCCGTTCAATTGGATAGTTATACGTTATATATGTAACGTATGCGAATTCTTTGTCCCGCTGCTTGCGAATGATTACAAACGGCGATATATTAAAGTACTCCACTGTCTTTCGAGGAGCATATATATATATATATTTACAAACACAAACTACACAGTGTACGTATATATTGTCTGCCGTGAGCGGGCCAACGCGGAATAGACTCGTTATCGGATCTCGCCCACTTTCTCTCTCCAAGCACGCTTTCACCGACTCGCGGATACTGCGCCATGGAACAATGAGGCGATAATCGACGTATTATTCGCAAGGGAGCGATTGCGCAAGAAACGGCCCGATTATACGTACACTGTGTATGTAGTACAGACGCTGTAGTACATCAAATCGGTTGTGCCGTTTCGCAGCAGCTTCGGCAGCACCAACAGCAGGAACTGAGCACTCGCAAGACCATCTGGCGCACAGCTCTAATTCGCAAGTTTGGTTATCTATCTCCTACATTGAGAATTTTGGCTCTGTGCGGAAGATTCCGCGCTTTATACAAACGAAATACGTATATATACGGAATAATTACCAGGAAAGAAACTCTAATATACACATTATATTATACACGTTGACCTTTGAATCCTTTGCCACGTTTACTTGGCTCTCGTACAAGGCATCGCCAAACTTTCACATTTAAAAATACTTTATGCGCATGAAAATTTGACGACTAGTTCGCAGAGGTCACGGCGAATATTATTCGTCAAGTGTATTTAGCGGAACTATACGGCCGCGCGTTCTGCTATGCTTGTCAACATTGAGGTACGAGTTACTGTAATTATATGGGCGTTAGAAGCTGTGAAAACTGTGAAATGATGAATTTTAACGCCGCTATGGAGATATGGACATTTTTGTTACCGAATTTTTATGCCGAAATGTTTTTTTTTTTTACTAGATATTTTCTATCATGGGGATTTCGGTGTTTAAGAATTTTGTATTTTGGTTATTGCTGGAAAAATTGTATGGTTAGCTGTAAATAGTTCTGAGATTATATTTTTTTGCGGATTACACATACATTTTTTATATGATCGGCAGAAAGTTGTGGTATACCAGCGGAAACTTTCCGATCGAATGGAATTTCACATCTTTGTGAGAATAAAAAAATAAACGTAGACACCGAATCTCGTAATGACGTAAATTTGGAATTTTGAACTTGTATTTTTTGGACCAACTGATTCACAATTTTCTTTTTTCGTTCGGAACAGCTTGTCGAAATAGAGAGAATTACGGTAACATCAAATGACAATCAATCAAAATGAAAATGACGGCGAAATCAAACAAAAATTATAAATCTTATTTTCATTACTCCAAATTCGAAAATCTGTAAAAAAAGAAAACTCATCGAGCCCTAATTTGAAATTGGGCTCTTAAAGATTGATTTATTACGAAGAAAACCGGTGAAAACCAAAATCGTTATTACGTTATTTTCCAAAGTTCCTTTTCGTATTTTCTATTTAAATTGTAGCTGTGGATATATTTACATATTAAGAACACACGCTGATGATCAAATTGATTTTTAAATCCGTCAGGTGAACGACAATAATTTGTTGAAGTGCTTTTCAAAATTTAACACTGATTTGACTAGCACGTTGCGAGACGACAACCTTAAGAGGTTGGATAATTGAGGGTTCGGATGATCAAGGTTCGAATAACCGAGATTCTACTGTACTCGTACGTATATAGTGCAAGATACTTTTGCCGTAGCATGAACTTGGAAGAACAGCACGTACAGCTTCACTATATGGACTCTTTCTATCACTTTCTCTCTCTTTCTTGTTTCATCCCTTAGCGCAGATATATCCACCCACAGACAGTTCCGGAAAAGTTTTCGAGGTCTGGATATATATCCATGCTACTCTTGAACTTTCCTTATGCGCATGACCTGCCTCACCTTTGTCCTCCCCTTATGAGTTATGGGGTTGTAAGAATGAGAACCTCGAACTTGCCTCGATCCACGCGACCCTGAATCTCCACCGACTGACGCCAAAAGGGTCTCTAAGAATTCGGAAACGTTCCGTAAAAGAATTCACGATACTTCCGGGGTTCGATGAAATTGCGAACTGCAAGATATGAGCAGCATCTTTGTTGCCAATTTTTTTTTAAGTGTTCAACTAGAGTTGTAAATGCTTAATACTTACAGAAATAAAAATGCATTATTAATTTACTTAGCTCTATGATAATGATTTTGAAATAATAACAAATAGGGATTATAATACGATCACTAAACTTTTAAATAGCTCCAAAAAGTAATATTTTTTTATTTTTATTTCGAGGTCGTCTTTTTACAGAAATGGAGAAAAATGATGAATGCATTAAGAAGATAATGGATTGATTATCTCTTCCATTTTTTTCACTATTTCTTCCGATATTTGAGTGAAAATTAGTATTTTTTTTCAGCCAGTGAAATGTTTACAGTCTATTCTATAATAACTGCATATTATTATTATGAAATCATAATTACAAAACAAACTGTACTGTAAACTCTATATCATTAATCAATGGGGATTTACAACTCTGGGTACAACTAATGAATTAAACTTGCTACTGAATTTTCAACTAATGAAGTTATTAACTAATGAATATTAACATGTTATCGATGAATATTTTTATTTCGTGTATAAATATTCATTCATTTGTCCGAAATCACAATTTCGTTGCAATTTATTTACTGTTTTTTTTAGTAATTCCGTTTTCGAGATTAATCTTTTTAGGAAACTATAAAATTACATCGTGTCAATTTAATAGTATTCGGATTTGATATCACAAAATATCCAGACCTTCTAGCACTTTTCAAATTTAACAAAAAATCTAGCTCTGATTGTACAAAATTATTATTACCGTATAACTTCGCCGCTTAAACGCATCACCAAAGTATATACAATGAATCGAAAAATATTTAAAAAATAATTTATAGCTGACGCCAAAAGTCTATAACATAAAAAAAATATTTATTATTAAGTTTGCGGAACTATTATTTTTTTAACAGATTTTTTCGTAAACTTTTAGCATTACTAATATTCAAAATAAACATTTTCGGTGCCTATACTATAGTGTCAAATTATTTCACATCCTTATTTGTCTACTGAATATAATTATATTCCTGTTCCTGTTGAATTTTTTTTAGACCTTTCAGCAACGAAGATCGTTTGGGTGATCAGTTCGTGCGTCTGCACACTATAGGATGCTACCGAAGCTGCATTGTCACGTATATACTTCGTTTCTTGTAAAATGCAGAGACGCATCAACGCGATACTAAAACGTATGGTAGCTCAGTGCACGGCTCGAGGGGAAGTGAACGTGAGGATGCAACTCATTACGACAGCTGTCTTTGCTGTGGGAAAAGCTCTCGGATACGCATCGATGACGGGTGCGAGAAGATCCATCTTTGCTTCTCCCGCAGCCCCCCTCAAAACTGCGGGGGTCCGGATATTAACGTAAATCAGCAAAGACGCACCCCAAAGTAACGTTTTTACTTGCAAGACAGGTTCAACGAATTTCTATTTATCCACAGCCTTCGTCGACTTTGCAAATATATCAAAGTCGTCAGACTCATCGAATCGTTAGGGACTTCACACCTTGTGACATAAATTTTGCCATTTCAAGTAAAAACATTTTAAACGTCACAAAAAAAATTTTTTACAAAGGCGGAAGTTTTTAACAAATCAGCAGTCATAACGAATTTACAAAGAGTCATTTGATTTCATTCAAATATTGTAACGCCGATTTTTATTTTATTTATATTCACGCGGTTATTAATCTAAAACATTTTGTATGAAAACAAAAGAGTGAATTCATATTTTTTAAATGTGGTTCAAAAAATATGTATTTAAAAAATAATAATGTTACCTCAATAACTTCAGCAAAACATAAGATAAGAAATTCACGTGTTATACATGAAATCAGTAATATTCAACAATAACAGTTACACAATTTCGTCATAATTTGTTATCTGGTTCATATTCTCCCGAAATTCAACAAAAAAAAGAAGCTGCAAAGGAACTTTACAAATTGCTTCCTGAACATTTTTGTTTTTTTTTCGCGAAACTTTCTCTACGAGAAAGTCGAAATCATTGGAAATACTTCCTCGTACAGCTTTGTAAAAAAAAAATAAACAAAAATGATGAGGAAACAATGTGCAAAATTCAACAGCAGCTTTTTTAGGACCCTTTTTTCGATGGTTTGTACCATTCTCAGTGTCTTAACATGGAAATTGCGACCAAAATTCATTTAATAAAAAAAGCTTTCTCTGTAAGACAGTAAAATGGAATTCTAATGAGTGAAAAATCATTTAGCATCTTCATGAACTCTTTCCTAACAAAGAGTTGTTACTCGTTGATTCTCGGTTCTTTCGTAGAGCTGTTCGAAGGGCTCACGAATCCGCAGTCGGTCCCACAGCCTTGAGGGAACATATGGTCCACGGGAAGACGCACCGTTCATTGGCCGGCCCGAACAGAGACTCGTAATCTCGCTATTTATCACAGGATGCGGCCCGGATCGAAAGCCTCGCGAGTAATAAACTTCACGACTCGGAGTCTCTCACGTGTTGCGTATATGTTGTCTCGTTCGTGTTATTTTTATTTTTTTTTGTACATTCGTTTCATTGTCGCGACGAGAACGACGAGTCTCGTCGTAGTTACTTACGTACGTATACGATATTCAGCAGCTGTTCCAAAGTGGAAGAAAAAGGAGAAGTAGGAGAGAGAGGGAGAGAGAGAAAAAAAATTAAAAACGGTCAGGCAAGACCGATTGATTATCCTAAGGCATTCGATTCGGATATTCATTATTTATTAATTAGCTATCATTCTGAAATCGTATGAACATTTGTACATGTGTTTTGCATCATGAGGTACTTGTGTATGGCATCGTCAAAATACATAATTCACAATGTATTATTCATTATCGTTATTTATTTTATTCCGTTTAATCGTTTCCTTGTCGTGGCGGCAGTGAGCTTTTTTCGTGTCTTGTTTATTCAAATCGTTTTCTTTTTAATGTTTTTTTTTTATTTATTTATTTATTTTTTAAATATAAAATCGAAGAATGGAGCGTCAAAGGACGTGCACAACGTCAATTTTCGCACGTGGTCGAATAATAACCGTATGGAAACTATATATGGTACATTATTTTTCAATACGTTGTGCGATCTGTGTCGTGCCGAAATCCGGTTTACTTTCAGCGTATTACGTAACGGCGATTTGTCGACCCAACATTTGTGTCACATGACACGCGTTTTTTTTCATAGCGAAACGTTTTTTTTTTCTCTTATTTTCTTCTTTTCATTTTAAATTTCATTAGTCTAAGATAAATAATTCAGGCGCTATTTGCGCAGCTCGATATCTTTTTGACGATAGAATCCTTAAGCTTTACCTCGATCATTTAAATCGAATTTTTACCCCCTATCTAATTACTAGATTGGCAATAAAATTTTTTTTCTCATCTTATCTTATCGACTCATCTGTCAATGAAGTTACAAAAATTCGGTACGTCGGTGACGATCGTTCGACGCCATTTCGCTATCAACGAATTTACGTTATCATTTTTTGTTAAATAAAAAAATTTATTGCAAAATATATATTTGTTAATAATGATTTGACGCTCGTCATCGTCCTTAAATTAAATTTTATTCTCGACGTACATTAATAACACCGTTGAAATTACATTATTCTTTTTGTGATGTATAAAAAATGCGAGCGTTTTGTAAAAATATAAAATAAAAACGATATGCTGATTATTGGTAATAAATATCGAATCGAAATACAAAACCGTACAGTAGTTAGCCGCCACGCAGCTCGTTGATTGGCATCATCTCTTTCTCATTTAATTATCCTACAATTTATTAATAATATAATATAATATTTATATACCAAAAAGAACTATTCGTTCACAACGAATTAAAAACATAGAAATTCAGCTAGAAGACGCATAGTACAGTATAGTGGACTACACCTAACATCTTGGCTTTTTTCTCATTATCTTTATTAACTTGCCTTTTTCTTCGCGCTCACTTTTGCATCAATAATCTTAGATAAATCGCTCAATATTGCTTCGTCATCAGGTAGATGTTGCTTAAACCTAATAATAACGAGAGATCTCTGCCAAAAACTCGCGCTTCACTGAATACGATGCACGAACCCGATTGATAACATACGAAAAAAATACCATTTACAATTAATTTTTCATTAATATCCTACCATATCAATAACGAAATCCACCAACATTTTATCAACCACAAAGAATAATATTTCCAGGGAAAAGTTGAAAATAGAAAATAGCATAAAAAACGATATTGAAAGGAGTGATTTGTCACTATTTTTCTTATATTTTTCGACAAATTAATGTATGGAAAAATATTTCTTTCTCACTAATAAAAACAAAAATTATGAAATATTTATTCCATGACCAATAAAATATTTTTTTTAACGTAATATTGTGACACACTGATAACAAAATGTATAAAAGTTTTGTTAACCACACAAGAGGAAATTTTCCATAAAAATTAATTTAAAAATGCCATGAAAATGATAACCGTTGAGACGGTAATTGTCTTTTAATTTTCTTATGGCATTTTCAACTAAATTCGTATTGTTATTTTTTTTTTTGTCAAATTAGATTCTTTTCGATTTTGTTATCATTATGGTAATGTGCTATTTTCAAAAGATTGGTATAAAATTATGTTTGGAATAAATACGAAAAGTAGAGCGAATTCGACAATAAAAATGGATTTTCACAACTCTGATTGATATTTTACTTCCAGATTATGAGTAAATCTCGTCTTTGTGATCTTCGCTCTCGTAACAGTGCGCGCGAGTAAGACCGAACCCGTGATTCATACGAAAGAGACCCCAATCTCGATTCCCCATAGCTCTACAGTATATTCCCTTTCGCCGAGTCTGCAACAATTTTCTAAATTACGGAATGCCCAAGGTTACTCTGCTTCGCGACGAGAGAGACAGAGAGAGAGAGTGCGGATTTTCGATCCGATATGCAATTACGCAAACACGTGAAACGTGCTGTGCGCGCGGAACGCACGACTTTTGTAATTCGCTCGATCAATTCAATTCTGATATTGCACGATAAAATAATGCACGATTTATTTACAGAGAAATCGGCGGATTTCACGAGGTAATAATAGAATATAGGTAAGAAGGAAACGGAACTTAAGGGTACATACATAAATTCATAACGAAAAATTGTGTACAATGCCAAGAGTGAAAATGGAAAAAAAAATCAAAGTCATTGTAAATGGAAAAAAACTCGATAGTAAATAATAAGAAAACCAATAAGTTGTCACTAAATTATTCGAAACAATATTTATCAAGAAACTTGTCAAAACCTTATTCTTTTTCTCGACATAAAGAACACGACGGTTTTTTTCTAAAAATAAATTCTTTTTTCTATGTAAGTATGTGTGTTTTTTAAGATTTTGCTTTAAAGCTATTTGATGAAACTATAGATATATAGACTTGAAACTTCAATGTGTGACATGGAGGCTTTAAGCAACATTAAAAAAAATGCAACTTTATGTATAAAAAATGTTTATACATTTTTTATTCAATGGCATTATCGGTATTCAAAATCAACGTTCTCAGACAATTGCGGCAATTTCTTGTTATGTTTATTCAATGTTTTGGTTAAAAATGTATGTGTAGTACATAATTGAAAAAAGGATAATAAAAATAATATTAGTAATAAGAAATAAAGATAAACGAGGGTATGTTTGAGATTCATGAAATAAAATATATTTATAAAAACAGAATTAAACACATATAAAATAATACAAGTTGTATAATTATACATCTATCTCCCATAGGTCATAATCTTATTTTCGTCTTCATCCTCTCTCGTCGTACTCGCCGATTAAAAGGAACAGAAACCACGTGTCTTTTTATTTTTTATTTAAATATTACCTATCGATTTTCTTTAATCTGCTGCTACAAAATTGCGCGCACATCACCTTTTTTTCTTTAATTCTTCGTACCGGTTAATGTAGACGTTGAGAATTTTTCGTATCTCGTTTATGGCACAAGTGAATAAGATTTTTCGTCGTATTATCAAGCCTCGAGCCAGTTATATCGATCTCTCGTATTGTTAATCGGGTTGTCTTATTGTAAAAAAATGTTAAACAGCCAATTAGCTGTCAATGCCCGCGTGAAAAATGAAATTACATTGTCTAAGTAAAAAAAACAAGAAAAAATCATGAAAAAAGAAAACAGAAAAAAAACATTACAGTTTGGCACAACCAATGGTAGTTTGGTACTGTGTAGATATTCGAGCGAGTGAGTCGCGCGACATAAATATATGTATATAATATAATTAATAATCGTACGATCGATCGTAACGAATCACTGTGCGCACAAATATCGCGGCGCCCTTAGCCGATTAAATATATATCATCGTCAGTACCGAAGGAATGCCCAAGTCATTAATCCCGACGTCGTTTATTATTTTTTCTTCATTTTTTTACCTAATTAAGATTGCTTCGCATAATAGAAATTCGCGGTCTGTCGAATATCATCGTGTATTCTCAATAAAATGAGCACACGGCTCAATAATGATATGAAGTAAAAATATGTATCGATCGTTCTTGCTATCTGGATCATCATTTCTCTTATAACCGTCACTATAAACTGAGTATACAGTAATACTGTTTGATATGTCTCTAATGTACGTTGATCTATTTATATTAGATTTACTTTTTTTTCATTTTTTTTTTATTATTCTCATATGCACTATTACATGCTTTTTTTTACGTATCGGCGGGCGGTGAAAGGAACTGAAACACGCGCCATGGATGCGATTTATCGAGAGAGAACACTTTTTTTACCCTGGATTATGAATTGATATATATATTATACATCAGCCGATAAATTAATATTACGACTCAATGACACTGATAAAAAAAAATCTTCTCATGACTTGAAAAAAGAAAAATAAAGAAAAGGCATCATAATAATAATAGTAAAACAGTAAACAAAGATAATAACGATCTTCCCGCCCGCACGATACACTCTGTACTTTAACAATATTTATTATTGCATTGGCTTTTCATTTATTTATTTTTAACTTCGTCATTCTTCTTTCATCGATAATTCCTGAACTCTGAGGTAGTCTGTTCTGGGATATTTACGTAGTAAAATGGCAAGAGGCTATAATTCGTTATCGTTTAATAATAAACTAAAAACAATATATATTTATGTACAAAAAAGGCAGACCTCGTCTCAATGAAATATATATAAATATTTATGCATATATATTTATATATTGTGTATTTGTGTGTTTACTGTCAGCATGTGCAAAAAGGCGAGCGCTTAAAAAAATGAATCTTATGCAAACAATTCCGGGTGAAGTGAATTATCAACCGATTTTTAAACAACAACGAGAAAAACAAGACATGGAATGTCTCGTCTTTGATAATAAAAAAACACAACACTTTTTTTTTATCTCTGCTCAGAAACAATCAATGTGCAAAATCAATTGCGTTTGTAATTAACGCGATCAACAAAAACATTTCGCTTTAATATTTCGTTACGGCGAGGTCAATGCTTATGAACATTTCGGCATGTAACGCTCGAAGAAAAGTCAACAGGCTCGTTATGAAACGACGTTGACGGAGCGATCGTCGTGCGTTATAAAGATTATCGGCCTCGAAGTACAATATAGTCATACGCCACTGTTTCTTCGAGTGATACATACGTCTTCGTAACTTAGGCTATTCTTAGTCGAGTGGAAAAATAAAAGAGCAAGAGTAAGAAAGCGAATTCGTTGTGAAAACGCGCCGAGCGACGAGATATTTCATGTATATCGATATATATATATATATATCTTTTTTAATTAAATATTTATTTAATCTCGCTCTCGAATCCGTTCGATCCACTCGCGGGAATGTGTCCTTGGGAGGAAAAATTTGTTTTTTTTTTTTCAAGAATTATAACCATGTTATTTTGATCAACGTATATAGGACTTTATTTGACAATTCATCTTTATTAAATATATATATATGTATATAAAATATATATATATATGTATATATATATATATATATATCCGAGATCTTTTTATAATATATCGGAATATGCCAATTGTCTTCGAAACTTCCAGCCCAAGGGTAGGAAAAATGCGGCGGAATCGAAGGTATTCTATTTAATAAATTTCGCAACGAGGATGACTAATCGATATGATCATCTTTGCTCGGTCGCTCGTTTTCACATTGTTGTCGTATTTAATAATAATTGCGGAAATTACTCGCGAACCTATCTGACTCTTATTCTTTCTTTTTCCTCAAATATACATGTAGAATAATATAGCCTATAAAATACGAGTATTATGAATAGGTTTCGTAATCATTTTCTAATTGATCACATCAAATCAATAATTACAATAATAATAATAATAATATTAATAATAATTATAATATGGCTATACATTTAACGTATTTTGTACAATTGATAAACTTCGAAGGTTCGAAATCGCTTCAGTATCCATTAATAATCACTCGTAATTTACAATCTGGAGACATTTTTTTTTATTTTTTTATTTTTGGATGAGCTACACACCATGGAGCGCGAAAAGAATCGCGGTTTGCCGAGTCGAGCTTTTCCTCGTCGTTATTTTGTCATATAGTTCGACTCCGAACACCGCGAGATGTCGTTATTATAAAGAAACATTAAAACAATAAAGAGATTGGAACCGTAAGAAAAAAAAATATATGTATGTATAAAATCAAAGCAATCCGAACGATCCAGCGATTGAGAATCGATCGCCTGCGTCGTCGCGCTCGGGAAATCTCCATTCCGTTGGATTCGTCATGGTGAACTCGTTTATTTATTCGATTAAGTAGATTCGAACGTCGACCGCGCTGTGTCGCGACGAAAGGGGGATTTGGGGGGAAGGGGGCAGTCCCTGGCTCCCAGAGATTTTGTGAACGCACGACCGACGATCTCGCGCTCCCCGCCAGGCCTAATTAATTTTTCCTGGAACCCGGCGACGCTCCAGTCACGGTCAAATAAATATGCTTGAGCAATAAAACCAATAGCTCCTTCTCCGCTCTGCTCCTCTTACTTCGTGTGTAGATTTCGGTACATGTCCCTAAAAGACTCGTCGCCCAATCTTACAAATTCCTCGTGGACAAGAGTTTTGCACTTTTCCCCACGGATTTGTAAGATTCGCGACAAATCTTTTAGGGACTTGAGAAGAAATATGATGAGAAGATGAAATATGGTTTTTAAAAAAATTATATAAATTATTTGTATCGTTAAAACATCCTTGAATTTGTAAAATGAATTGTCGTGTCAAGCTGAACCTTTAAATACTGATGTACATCATTAATTAAAGTTTCGAAACATTATTAGACTCGCAATTTTGACTTTCTTTTCGTTTCTCGAGTTTTAACTCTTAACTCGAGAATTTTACATTTGACATTTTACAAACTCAAGAGAGAAACAATGCGTCCGCTTTCTCGAGAATATTCGCGAACGCTTTTTGTGAGGGCTGACACACACTAAGGGAGGGCAAAGGGGTGAAGAATATTGTGTTTTTCACCATGGGACGATCTTCGATTACGCTCTCAGATGTACATTGTGGTGGTTGTTGGACTTCTTCTTGTGCGTCTCGTGGTGCTTCATCATGTGGTCCTTTCTGATAAAGCCCTTGCCGCAATTATCACAGGCGAACGGCTTTTCGCCAGTATGGAGGCACATGTGCCGCCTGAGGTCCGTCTTGTGGTTGAACTGCTTCGGACATATTTCGCACTTGTACGGTTTTTCACCGGCGTGCTTCTGTAGATGTTCGGCGTGTAGATACTCAAGAGGAAACCGCTTGCCGCACTGATTGCATTTGTAGGGTTTGTCACCGGAATGGAAGCTCTTGTTGTGTTGCGTCAGGTAGCAGGCCTTATTGAATACTTTGTTGCACTCGATGCACTTGTGATAGCCATCTTGAGATATGTAGTGCGATCCAACCTGATGTTCTTTCGTGATAATTTTTTTTTTCTTATCCTTCGTTTCATGCTTGTTCTGTTTGCCGATGTTCGGATTGATTTCCTCCTTGCCGAGTCTCTGTGGCAAATTGTTATTCGCCTCGATCTGATGTTGATCATTGTTTCTGCCATGTCGATTACGAGGATCGTAATGATGCTCTTGGATCTCGTATTGTTTTATGATCATGCCGTCGGTATTTATAGGCTGCGGCGACACGACCACGTCCATTGACGTTAGAGTTCCGTACCTCGGTGGTGAATTGTCGTAAGGAACGTAATTGTTTGATCCTGTAGAGTCAAACGATTTCTCCTGAGGAATAACTTCCTCCGGGCTTAGCCCCCCCACGTTAACGGCCTGCGTTTCATTGTGGCCTACTAGAAACCCGGCCATACCGAGCTGTGTGAAGCTCGGTAGGGTCCTTTGGTGGTTACTAAAGGTCCCGAAACCGGGAAGCATCTCCTGGGTCAGCTGTTGTTGGTGATGAGATTGCTGGTGCATCTCGTTACCAGTAGTAGTTAGCTGGCTGGTGATAGACTCCAGTAGGACCGGGATGCTGGTAGTAGTTGTAACGTGGGGGGGCAAGGCGTTTGGGTACGGCTGATGAGGCATCGAAGTACCCCCCATTGGTGGCGAAACCATTGGTGGTACACCCGCCATTATGGGCGATGGCGAACTCATGAGATGATTGGATCCCATTGGGGAAGGTGAATTCAGGTGTTGGGGCGGTGGCGGAGGTTGCATGGGGGATATGGGCGAACTCATGGGGTGGTGGACCACCAGTTGGGACGGCGAACCTATTGATAGTTGGTGCTGGCCCAACTGGGGCGACAGGGAACCCATTTGTTGGTGGTGACGCTGTGATCCCATTGGCGAGGTTACCGGTGAATTGAGGCCCACCATTGTGGAGCCCATGTGGACCGTTGAAGCCGACGGGGCCTGTTGGTGGAGTTGGTGTTGTTGTTGTTGCTGCTGCTGCTGCTGCTGCTGCTGTTGCTGCTGCTGTTGCTGCTGCTGTTGCTGCTGCTGCTGTGTGAGGACCACCGCCGAAGAGTCGCTGCTGTTGCTGTTGGTGCTGCCGTTGCTGGAATTGCTGGTGGTGTAAAGATTGGTTGGCGTGTTGAGCAGGCCCCTCGCCGCCTCGCCCGAGGGACCTGCCATCAAGTTTGGGGGACTCCCCGATGTTGATAACTCTGGTGACCTCGAAGGTCCTCCCCCTCTGCCCGAATGTCCTAAATTAGCGTCCCTACCAGGATGATGATGTGCGCTTATAGGCATTATCGCTGGATCAGGCATGTTGCTCTGTTTAACCGCGTTCTTGTGTAACGTCGTGTTGTAGTGCCTCTTCAGGTGTCCCGAGCTCGTGAACCACTTGTTGCACGCTGTACAGTTGTAGGTCTTTGGTCTGCGCGCCTCGTTGCTCTTCCACGACTGATTCGCAATGCTCGGCGGTTTCGGCGGTTGCTGAAGTAATCCAGTGGGCAATGGATGACCACCAGGCATTGGTTGTGAGCTTGTTATTATTGGCGAGCCCGGAAGCCTTGGCGGCTCCACCGGTATGTGCTGTCCACGCATGAATTGGCTTTGATCTGGTATCGGTGATACGCTGTCCATGGTCCCCATAGGCGAAATTACGGGGTGATAGTCTTGTATCTGACTTGGCGGCCAGCCTAGCATGGAACTCACCGAATGAGTAGCGTTTCTCTGCTGTTGATGCTGTTGTTGGTGCTGCTGTTGCTGATGTTGTTGTTGTTGTTGTTGATGTAACGCTTGATGTTGGTGTTGCTGCTGTTGATGCATCTGCATTTGCATTTCCTGCATCCTCATCAATTCTTCCTCGTACCTGTGCGTCTGAACTTTGTGCGAGTCGAGATCAAGTATTTCAGCTTGTTCTTCAGGTTCCTGCTTGACATCCGGCTTAATTGCTGCTTGCCCGCCGTTATACTCATAGCCAGACTGTTGCTGCTGCCCCGGCTGACTATTGTGTGGCGGAGAGCTATGCATTTGCTGTTGTTGTTGTTGCGGACTTCCACCGAGCTGCTGATACTGCGGCTGTCCCGGATACGCGTTCGGCGACGTCGGATGATTAGCTCTGACGTGCTCGCCCAATTGATTCGCGTCCTCGAAAACAGCGCCGCACTTGTCGCACTGCAAAGGCGGACTACACGGACTCGATGAGCTCACGGAATTCGCTCGATCGCCGGGAAAGTGTTGCTGATGCTGATACGGATGGTACCTTGTGTAATTGTTGCTTGGGGCATTGTGCTGCGGATCCTCGTGGGTCGGGGAATAATGATGCGGCATGATGTAAGCCTGATCATTTTGCATAAAGTAACTCGTTTCGCTGAACATCGGAGTTTGAAAGTGACTGTAACCTTGTGCTCCAGGTGGTGGCTGTTGTTGCTGCTGCTGCTGCTGTTGTTGCTGCTGCTGCTGCTGCTGCTGCTGTTGCTGCTGCTGCTGTTGCGGCTGTTGTTGAACACGTTGAGCAGGAGACTGTTGCTGCTGCGGAGGTGCGGGCCCTTCTGAGGGTGGTTTCGACGTGGGCTCACTCGAATCCGCAGATGCGGTTACGCTATCCCTCTTAGAAGCCACGTGACTGCCACTATTGTGGTTGCCAGCTTTGCTGTTGTTATTGTTGCTCTCCTCCTGTTGCGCCTGATTCGCCCATTGATCGAGCAGCGTCGCTCGATGATAGCGCAGGTGCACCTCGAGGCTCTTTGCGCTCTCAAAGGGCACATCGCACTCCTTGCATCGATGCTCGGGATTCGAGCTCCCGCCGTATTGCTGCTGTTGCTGCTGCTCGACACTCGTCATCTCACTCATATTGTCTATTCTAGATCGATCGCCGATCACTCTTGTTTTCAAAACGCGCACACAGTTATCGGTAATAAACCGCACGTTGGGCGCGCACTTTTTGTTTTTTCTCTGTATCTCTGTCTCTGAGTCTCGATCACAAGCACATACGAATCCTTTGCCTCCTCAGCAAATTCACCACGCGCACGACTGCGAGATATAAGCCCGTGAGCCTTAAGTCTTTTTGACGCCCGCGCGGCTGATCGGTTTCCTCAGGCTCGTAATAACGAGCACGAGCTCACGCGACACATTTTCAAAAACACATCCGTATTTCCGAAAACTTTGACTATCCTCGTGAAATCGAACAATGCCGCACGATCGATCTTTTTTATTTTTCAAAATAATTTATTATTTTCATTCAGAGTCTCACAAGACTTCCCAACTACACCGAGATAACAATCAGATAAATACAAAGAAAAAAAATCAATGTATAAGTATAATTAATAATTCAACTAAACGAGGTGCAATAAAAAAATCGTGATCTACATTTATCATATAGTAGCGCGATATGTCGTCCACATCGATAGTCGCAATAGGTGAAAAAGCGTGCCGTGCGAATCGACCGTGATGCAGGTCGCTAACGCGATCGGCGTCATCGTCGTTGCAGCTCCGCGTGGCCTACGCGCTCCGAGCGATCTCGCGCGCCTATACGTGATACAAGCTCCAATCTCGGTGCAATACTGACTCTCTGTCTGCTGCCGCGGTGCACAGCGCAAACACTCGCGCACGCACGCACGCACCACCGTCGCACAGCGCGAATATGCTCAACGTCAACAGAGCGCGTAACCTTGGATTTATAAACGAGGAACAAGTCCCACCGATTTATCGTCGAAAAATCGACAATGGATTTTAAATAAATAAAATTTAGAAAAAAAACGAAAAAAGGATAAATGCCGAACCTGACGGATTACATGGTTGGCGTTGTACGACCTGTAACTCTGCTCTGACAGCGGCGAAAACCAAATCGCCGCGAGAACTCTACAGAACTGACGTACTCCTTTTTTTAAAATCGTTTATTTGTTTCACTGTGTCTATTAACTCCGTCACAAAGTTCTCACACTTTTACCACGATTATGCACCGACCGCATTGCTCCGCAATTATTTCACTGTACACACTCTCAGCTTGTATATATACACGTAAGTAACAACAGAGAGTTAATTAAAAAAGTTCGAAAAACAATAACGTAGCACCGATTAAATTGATTGGTAAACACCGAATTATTGATGTAAAGTTTTTTGGTAAATAAACTTCCGTTATTGAACAAAGGTAGTGGTGAATGGAGGATGATGTTGACTCGACAACAGCCGATATCCTTCTGAGTTTGTGTTGTACAGCGCTTGTAAACAACGAGACACCGCGCGCACGATTTAGCAGATCCCACTTTTTCAATCTTGTATCACTCCCACTACCCCCGTTACAATACTGTATAAAGTATCGGTGGGTCTGGTATTTCCTTCAACGTATTGTCTTAGCCTTGTATAACTTTCGTAAACTTAGCCTCGGTCTATCGACACTCGAATGAACACTCACGAATCTCAAGACCCGCGTCCCACGAACGCCGGCACTGTTCTGTCGGTTGAAATTCCGGAGTTCCGAGTCCTCGGGGGCTCTCTCGCGCCAAGGCACACTGGCGATTCTCTCCCCTCCCCCTGGTGCTCTTCCGTCTCGCCGACGACGGCGACGCCGAGGCTCTTTGCCTCCCTCCCCACTCGTCGCGACGCCCGGACGTCGAGAGCAACCGGCTCGAGACAGCCAACCAAATTTCGAGATGTCGAGCTCTCCTTGCCCCCACCCCAGGGCGTTATACGCGCTCCTTGCGCCCCCTCCAAAGTGCCACTACGAGACCAGAGCCTACGGCGTCGCGAAGGACGACCGAACGGAACGAGAATCCTGCAGGACTTCGCTGGGCTGTACCGTAAATATATATGTATATATATATATATATATATATATGGTTCTCGCTCACGCTTGTGTACACTCTCTCCTTCTCGCTTCTTCTTCATCTATTGCTTCGCCTTCTCCGTTTGCTTGCTCTTAGTTTCTCTCCGTTGCTCACTGGCACTGTTCGCTCAATTCCATCTTCGTTGCATCTCTCCCCTTCGGAGAGAGACGCTATGTATATGTGTGTCTCTCTCCCTTTTTGCTTCCCTTACCGCACACCCCCTTCGACGGCGTGGCTCGCTTGCCCACCCTCGGATATTAGAGTAAAGAAGAAAGACGCAACGTGGGCCAGAGTGAGACGGCGATAGTTTGTGCGCGGGAGGAAGACGATGAGACGTAGAGGGCGGCAGGGGAATCAAGCAAGTGCTGTGTGCTTCTCCACTGCTACGAGACGCGCGCACGTTGTGAGAATCCTTGCTGCTCTCGCATCGTATGCCAATAGCGCCTGTATTACAGTACGCCTGAACCGGCGTTGGCTTCTACGAAATTTCACCATCGCTTGTTTTCGTTTCTCTTGTTTTGTTTTGCTTACCGATGGATTGGAATTTTTTATAATTAGCAAAAGTTATGGAATCCTTTGGTTTTATTTTATTCAATGCGAATTCGGGGTGTGGATTAATTGCAGTTGCTGGGTTCTTATTGCTGTATACCTGTATTCAAGCGATTCCACAGAAACACAGCTACCAATTTTTTTTTTTTCTACCAAAAATTCTAAAAATAAAATAAAATAAAATAAGAATCTTATGTTTTTCATTTTTTAGGCAAACGACTCCATGTTGGAGCGGTTTCATTGTACGTGCATTTCTGAAAAATAGGAGTGTGTGGTATTTTAGCTTAAGTTAACTCAAATTTTCTGAAAAAAATTTTAGTAACATGTTTTTTCTATAGAAGAAACTGCTATCTTTCAGCCAAATGAATTTTCTCAAGCTTTGTATATGAATAACGAATTTTCGATTATTGTTTTCACTTATTGTTGTAGGCCATAAAATTTCACACATTCCTGTCTTTCAGAAATGTATGTACTATGAAGCTGTCCTAAAATACCGTATGAATGAAAAATTGAAAATTTCTAATATCCTATCAGATTTTCATTTTGTCGTATTGAAAATTGGTGAAGTTTTCTACAATAACAAAGCCTGAATTTTTTTAATTTGTTAAAGAAAAGAAATTGTTGGTGGTTGAATTACGGTGGCTTTGCGAATTTATAAATATTATTTTGTGAATAACGAATTAGAAAAGTATGTTTGCTGAAAAAATTTGTGATAAAAAACAATGAAAATTAAACTCATGGGGAAAATAATAAAGCATCACTGCTTTCTATTCATTTTATTTTGTAATATTTTCATTTATCATTTGTGAATAAATCGTTATGTTTTGCTTTTCATGAAATTCCTACATTCATTACTGTCAGTATAATAGGCCCCCAAAAAAAGTTATTAATATTAAATTACTTATGCATCAAATGACTAAATAGCGAATTAAAAATAATGGATGGTTCACAACTCTATCAATAAATTATTATACCAGATTATTCGAGAAATAAAGTTATCTACAATAATTCCCAAATAGTCCTCAATAATACGTAAATTTATTCACATCAATTTTGTATAATCCAGAATAAATCAATGCCCAAAATATTCTTCATTTCCGACA
Organism: Tromatobia lineatoria; assembly: GCA_949699805.1. Lineage (NCBI taxonomy): Eukaryota > Metazoa > Arthropoda > Insecta > Hymenoptera > Ichneumonidae > Tromatobia > Tromatobia lineatoria. Next base: position 2,097,114 of record OX453052.1, read on the forward strand.
AAAAATTTGAAAGCATAATTCAAGTCACCATCTGCGAAGTTGACCTTCTAAAATTTACAACATGCCGTTCGAGTCTAAGAAAATTAATGAAATACGATAACCTTGATTACATTTGATTAACTAAATAATTTTTTTTTTCATCTTCGCATTTACAAGAACTGTTCAACTCTCTATAAATAATATGAACCGTTAGCGAAATCGATACATAACTAAAAAATTAATAAAAAAGTATACACGAAAATATGTGGAACCTCACGAATTCTTAAAGTGGCTTAACTTATCTCGTCTCAGCTGAGAATTGTTGTGCTAGGTTAATCAGACCGACGACTGTAGTTCAAGGTTACCATTCACCGTTCCACACATATTTATATTTATCGCATCCGCAACTTCGATATAAGCCTCCACTCGACGGGAATCGATCATTAATTAAATCATCATATTGAATTAACGACATTGACGAAGCGAATAAATGAGAACATTAAATGGCCAAGAAGGACTTTTGACGCGAGTCAGGTGAGTATCTGTGTTCATTAGGTCAATCACAGTCGAGCTTGTCAAGAGACGCAATTCGTTTTTGTCGAAGTAAATACACAGCAGGTGGTTCAAGGCTAAGGTTCACTGCTCGGTGGCATCTTCGTGGATCAATTCTGTTGGTAATATAGGTATCGACATATATACATACACATCTATATATATCAACGGGTCCCCAAGAGACTCGAGTCGAGAGTCGAACGCACTCTTTGCTCAATGATGTGTGTATATATAAGTTTCTTACAGCTATACAGTCGCACCGTCTCGAGTACTTGTGCGCTGCGGGTGCGAAGGAGAGACACAGAGAGAAGCGGGAAGAACGCGCTGTATACGGAAAGAGTATGTACGACACACAGGGAGCTCAAAACGAAGACGCCGAAACGATTTCCGGACACTCTATTCGATACGTTGCTCGTAAAAGTTGATTGAAACTTTCTAAAACGAATTTCACGTGTCACAAAGCGAACGCTTACGTCTGCGACATACGAGAATATAATGAAATGTTCAAAAAGAAATTCTCGAAGATGCTTCGCTTACTATTATTTTTTTGACTTCTCATAGAAGAAGCTTTGTTTTTATTTTATTTTTTAATTCGCCATATTCACGTCAGTATACTTAAAAGTGTCTGCAAGGGCGGGGAAAGTATTCTAATGGAGCAGATGCTACCGGACGCTTGTGTTGAATTTCATCAGGGTCGACAGGCCGTTCAAGTTTTATGCGGCACAATAAAAACAAATTCAAGCAGGATTACAGGTCATTGTGCAGATTTAAAAATTTCGAAGTGAATGCTTATACACACATAAAGTCAATTAAGGTGAGGAATAATAATGGGGAGCTTGGAGCTCTAAAGTCATTTACGACATTTCGCAAAGGTAATCGAAAAAATAAGCGGAAATAAAAAAAAAATGTATGAAGCAGATAAAATTTACAAGCATAATTTTTCATAAAAGTAGGTTTGTAAACCTAATTACCATTCGGAAAGCTGTGAGCTAATTTCTACATTGCGCCGGGCTTGAAATTATTTTCTGACGATTAATATTTCGCTGTACTTTTTCCAATTTATTAAGAACGCGAAAAAAAAGTTATTGTTCGTTTTTGACAAAGATTTTCCTATGCCAGAATCAATTGACATCCTTTTCCACAGAGAAAACTTGGCAAAGAGCGAAAAATAGTGAGAAAGCAGTGGGCAAATTATTTCATTTTTGTGTTGGATTTATATGTTGACTAGCATTTCTATGTATGAGGCGTGACCTTGACTTTCAACGCTGCGGTTGAAGAGCCCAGTAGAGACCCATTTCGCTGGGATATTCAAAGCTTTATAGCTACAGAGTTTCGTGTGCAACGCGCGCGTGCATCCTGAAGGTGCCGCCACAATACTGCCAACGACCCCGCGAACCCCCGTCGCGACCTTCGCGCGGTTCAATCCAATAAAAAAATGTGGGTAACCTTGCATTTTTTCGGATACCTTTTTTTTCCTGCTTCATTGCCCCCTCCGCTTGGCCTCACGCTTCTGCCCCGTGCGAACTGTTTCGAGGATGAGTGTTTTGACTGTGTGTACGACGAACGCTCATAGCATACGCGGTACATGCGGGTCACGTAAGTTCTACTCGACGCGGTTGCTTCTCTGTGCGAAAACAACGTTTTTTATCATGATCGGATGTGGTGACCTTACTTAGTGGTAAGCATTGAGAATTCAATTGTATGAATGTTACGACATGTGTATTACAACGTTTACATGCGGACTATGTGTCTGCACTCAGAGAAAATTATGGTATTAGTAAGCATAAAGTGACAACTATTAATTTGTAGTCGGTACAAACATGGTTGTTACCACTTAATTAGTTGTCACAAGGATTTGTAGTTGGTACAAACATAGTTGTTACCACTTAATTAGTTGTCACAACTATTTGTAGTTGGTACAAACATAGTTGTTACCATTTAATTAGTTGTCACAACTATTTTTATAGTCACCGTAACTATAAAATGACTAAAAATCAATAGTTGTCACTTTATAGTTAACTACGCTATGACGATTTCTCTCATTGTGGTCACAATTGAGGACCTGAAACAATTCATAAGAAAACAAGAATGCAAAGTAGAACCTTGTAAATGGCTTCCTTATTATTTTTCGCTTTCTACAAAGCGAGTTCTATGAGGAAGTATGTTGATCTATTTTGGCTTCCTTATAGAGGGAGCTTTGTAGAAAGCGAAAAATAATGAGGAAGCCATTTGCAAAGTTCTACTTTGCAGGCTTGTTTATAATTGGAAGACATTTTTATAAAAATTCAAAGTGACGTAAAATTTTTACCGCTCGATCGATTTGTGTAAAATTGTTGCTCAAAAATTGTGTAATGATAGTCCATATGTAAAATGAATTGGAACCCGATACCTAGTAATTTGCATGAGCAAGCGCTCGAACGAGATTTTTCAAATAATTCAAAATGCCATAAAATTTGAACCACTCGACCGATTGATGTCAAATTTGTACGAAATATCTTTTTAAATGGTCAATATCTTTTTAAATGGTCGTCTAAGTGTGAAGAAAATTTAAGATAAATCTGTGGAAAATTTCTGTACGTATTCTGTACATCCTTAATAGTGGTCACAACCAATGCATCTACTCTGAACAAAAAGTGAACTATTGAACGTATTTCGTATTAAATTAATATAAAATGCCTTTCTTAAGACAGCTCATTCAAAAAATCGGAAAAAAAATCCGGGGAAATTCAGAAACGCGATGTTCAGCCGAGCACGTTCTTTGGTTTGTCGAGAATCGTCGAGCCCTCGAAGAGTAGGATCTTGTGGGTTCGTTCGTGCTCCTGCATCGTCAGCGCTCTGTTATTATATATCTATAGTCTACACGGAAGGGATTTTGCACGTTTGCTTGACTTCCAAAAACGAGATTCCTCAGCATTGAAAAACTACACGAATTCAACATTCACTACCGAATCTCACTTCCGCAAACGATTTTTTCTTCAGCTGTTACAGCAAAAGTTTTGCTTCAGCAAAGTTTAACGCACACGTTCCAATAACATGAAGATGTTATTAAAAAATTGAGAAAGTACATTTTATGAAAATATTCATAATCGATAATCATAATAAAATGATGAAACATTAGTTTTTCTATTAATTTTCTTTTATGATATTAAAAAAATTAATGTTCGTAAAGAAATCTTAATTTTTTTCTTTCGTTTTTTATGAGATACTTGAACCTAAAAATTATATCAGGAAAAGGAATCAATTTTTAATTATTTATGCGGTGAATAAGTACATAGCTAATTGATGATTGATGAATTACTTTATAATTAATAATTTTTCAAAAATTATTCGTGATCAAAATTATCGAGAATAACTTTAGAATTATATCGAAACATTCAAAAATTTATTCATGATGATTTTTTACATAATTCCACACGAATCAATGGCCAAAATATTCTACGTAATATTTTGACAATCGATCTTGTAATCATAATCCAAGATTTCGCACGCTTTATTGGTCAAAAACGAGAGTTTACAGCATTGGAAAACTATAGGAATTCAGCATTCACTATCAAATATTGCTTCTCCAAATGATTGTTCCTTTAGCTATGAGAAAACTGAACTCGAATAGTCAGTTAAGGAAAAAAAATAAAAAACACGGAAACGACGCATATTTTACGACTGCCACTGACAAGATCAATATTCTTTGGCCATGAGTTGCGCTCGATAAATCCGAGGGTTCGCAAAAACAAAGAAATAGAAGACTCGAATGGGATTTGAGAAAGCGCTTTGACAGACTTTATTACGGATCGCCTTTCGTTTCCGAAAATCTCGGAAGATTTCTGATATAACATATGTGTTTCGTGCGGGACATCGTGTCGTTCTAACCTCGCTCAGAATATCGTGTATCATGTCTTCTGGGTTCTCGTACTTGTCGAAGGGGTGAAGACTCCATGTCTGCCATATTTGAATAATACATTTCTCCATCGCATCCCTCGAGTCGACGTGCGTTTCTTAGAAAATCCACGAATATATAGCATTCTGCATTGGCAAATAAAGAATCACTGTTTGAACGCGTGTTCTACATTATGTATTCTAACCTTTGGACGCAACAAATATTCACAAATCAACATTTTCGATTTAGTGCGATATTTGGAAACTTTTTAAATTTTCTGTTGTCTTAAAAAATCAGTCCATTAACTAATTGACGGATGGTGATAATTATAAATTATCCCTAGTTCGTGACGTTCATTTTATTTGTATTTTTATTCCATAAATTATTCGATACTATTTTATTTGAATTTTGCATTGGTAGGAGAGATGCGTAAATATAATAATGAAAACATTTAAAGTCTCAGCGAAAATTCTCTTTAATAATTACGATCAAATGGAAAAATAAAGAAAATTCTAATAATTTAATTCACGCATTTAGTATATTTGCATTAGAAATAATTGGCTTTTTACTTTTTTAAAGGTTTAATCGCAACATGTATCTTCCATATAATTCCATAAAAAGGGAACAATAATCAAGGAATTAACGAAATAGGGTATAATTTTTTGGAATCTTTATTATGAATCGGCTTAATTATTTAATAATGTGATTGAAAATCTTACAAGAATAAGTTATGTCAAATTATTTCCATTATAGCCATAGAAAAATATTGAGTTTTCAAGTGATGCAACGGTTGGAACTCTGCAATTAGATAAATTAGTTTCGTTCGGGAACCAAAACAATTAAATCCCAATGTAATTTACGAAAAAAAGTGTGAAGTCACTGATGCGTGATTTTAGATATTTTGACGTCCAATAACAACAAGATTAATAGTCTGGTATCCAATAATAAACAAAAAGCAGAAAAATCCTCATAAAAAAAAAAAAAAAATAAACGGCTGTTCCATATCGAGTTAAAAATTCATATCATAAACATAGTAATAACAAAATCACAAAAATTCACCATTGATTTTTTTTTATGAGAAGAAATTGACCAGTTCCATAACGAAACAAAAACTCAAAGAAACTCAAATACCAAAATTCAAATTACGGTTTCATTTTCAGTGATTAAAGAATTCCCAACAGAAAACAATGAATCTTCAAATCAATGCATGTCAAGCATCTTCAATATTCCTTAATAACCCGTGGACGGCATAATATCCGAAAAAAAATGTGACAGCAAATCATTATCGAGGCTCCTCGATCATTTCGGAGGAAGTTTATTTTTATACGTCTCGAATGCTTCGGGATAAGATGACGAGGACTTTTTTATACCCTCCGGACGCTGCTGCAACGCATCGATAACCAGCCAAATATCTTTTGGTGGCCATGGAATGGCCGGAGTAAAGTTCGGGATGACCAGCAGCAATTCACGAAAAATCGAAGTGGGCACCGGGAGATATCTACAAATTCACTCTATAGTATACTTCATATATATATGTATCTATATATACATATATATATATATACACATATAACCGGGCGCACATTAATTTCCGTGCTAACGTTATCGCGACCCCACGACGCTGGTCTAAGTGTCGGATTTGGATAACGCTAACTTGGCAACGCCGGGGGTTGGAAACCACCCTCCTAGTCTCGTGCGGAATCCGAGAGACGGGCATACAAACATTCTCATCCTCCGGCTCACTCTCTGCTTACAGGACTGTATATGTCATGTGCTAGAGAATCGCAGACCCTCCACAGTATACGTTGATGTTACTTCTCTTGACTCCAGCTCATGACCAAGCTTCCGTCCACCACGGTTCAATTATATTTTCGAGAGATTCTACTGGTTCTTATTATCAATTTCCTAATCCGGTTAAGTGAGTACAGGTTATTCCTTTCGTTGATTAAAAAATATTTATCATTTAGTTTGCTTATTGCAGTTCTCGATATTTTTTTCTTCCGTTTTTGCACAATTGCAGCTTTTTTTTATTAGCCAATGACCCTATATTCTTTTGAAAGCTCACAGCTGGAACTATAAATCCCTATAATCTTTCATTTATGATATTTGTTTATTGCGAAGTTATGAATTTTCGACAAAAACCCGTTTTTTTCCGATTTTCGACTATAATTGAATTTTTATTAACAACAGTTGTAAAGTTTTGACTTCGGGGATTTTCGAGCCGTGTAGTAGACACTTCGAGAAGTATACCTTAATTTTTGGAAATTTTTTGAACGCTTAGAACATTTTGAAAATTCGACTGTTCCCTGAAAGTCCCAGTGTACAAACCGCGTATAGAAAAATATAGTTTACACATGGAGGGTCAAAACATATTTCCGATCATTTTACCTATTGCAGCCCTTGATATTTGTTCTGTTCCATTTTTTATCAATTGCATTTTTTTATGTGCTTAAACTTTAATTTTTTATTTCCAATGATATTTTTTTCGGAAACTCTCTGATAATTTTGTCGTTTCGAGAAAATTTCAATTTTTGTTGATTGACGAATGGTCATATTACAAAATGAAATGTCAATACTACAATCGAAATCATTTCGTTGGTTTCGTTCAATTCGAATTTTACTTTCATAAATTATGTGATTATATATATTTTTTTTAATATTCTTCACTTACTTGAAAAAATTCCTTTTATAAAAACTTTAAAAAAATTAATTTCAAAATGTTACAAAAAATTTATATCCAATGGTTAAATAAATCAATTCTAATAATTTTATTTATTTTATTTATTTTATTCATTTTATTTATTTTATTTATTTTATTTATTTTATTTATTTTATTTATTTTATTTATTTTATTTATTTTATTTATTTTATTTATTTTATTTATTTTATTTATTTTATTTATTTTATTTATTTTATTTATTTTATTTATTTTATTTATTTTATTTATTTTATTTATTTTATTTATTTTATTTATTTTATTTATTTTATTTATTTTATTTATTTTATTTATTTTATTTATTTTATTTATTTTATTTATTTTATTTATTTTATTTATTTTATTTATTTTATCAGGTCGTCCACCATTGTTTCTATTTCCACAAAAAGAGGGAACACGCAACTAATGGGATAATTGAAACTCTGATCTGTTAGATATTTATCCAATATGTGTTACCAAAGTTCACTTCGAGTTTCAGGCAAGCGTAGAGTGGATTTCGGTTACAGAATTGAGAGTCTCAGCTGGTGTATCCGTGTGAGTGGAGTTAGGCTGGCCACGATCGAGGCTCTCGTGTCGGATTGAATCAGCCTAAGCAACGCACACAGCCTCCCTATCATTCTAGATTTTCCCTAGCAACGCCGCAAGCATTTTCGAGGTGGACGCGTCGAGCTGACCGAGCCACTATCAGCCTATCTGATATTCGCTGGCGTGGCGTTTGCGCCCCATTTTATTAAGGAAATCCAGAGACGACCTTTACTCGTCTTTCGTCTCTCTCGAACCTTCGCCTCATACGTAGAAATCGCACGGCGTGATGACTCGACGAAGAGTTTCTGTCGTCGGACATTACGACACGTGCTACTCGCTCGCTCCTTGCATTCCGCACTCCAATCCCTTCTTTCAGTATTTAAAACTTATTTGTGAGGCGTTCTTCATCATCTCAGCCACTTTTTTTTCGAATCTGATAAGTCGTATAATTGAAAACATTTTAGTACCATTTGAAAGTACTTTCTTCTAATTCATTCAGATTTTCAAATCCGATTTTACGGAAAATGAGATATTTCTTTAACGTCAATATATTTTTGAACAGTGAGGTCGAGAAAAAAATTGTTTCAACAAAAAAGGTGTAGTTTCATGTGAACTTCTCAATGAAATTTGTTGAAATAAATTTGTCGACCCGATAAAATTGCTTTTTCACGAAGAAATATGAAGATTATTTTGAAAATCGAATATCGACTTTTCATAATACTGTATTTCAGGATCTCGAAAATGTATTTTATTACAACATTGTATGATCCTATCCCTTTTTACGATACTGTTAATTCAGAAATTCATAAAATAAAAAATTCAAGTCGAAAACACAAAAACTTAATTTATTCAGGTATTTTGAATTTGAAAATCAGTCAAGCAAAGTTGATGAAGAAGAATTCCATCAGAAGTTGCATTTCATTACAAAATATCCCATCCAATAATGCATATCATTTCCTATTCGATGAAAAAAAAGTGTATGCTAACAAAATTTTTCTACTCGTTACTCGCAGCTTATTTAATCAATAGAAAATAAAACTAAAAGTGACGAGCGAATGCAAGGGTTACGCAGCAGTCTGCGATGCTGAGTAGTAATAAAAATATTTGGTCGGTGGCAGTTGAGAATGAGAGAGTCAGGAGTGTATCATTAGAAGAAAATTATAACGAAGTGGCCCATGTAGTTCATGGCAAAGAGTAGACGATTCGGAATGTGAGTGTGAGAGGCTAAGGCGTTCACGAAGAGCCGGTAGAATTAGATGTTGAGCCTAGGGAGCTTCACGTAGAAGAGAGAGGACGACCAGGAGCCACTGTTGGTGCTCAGCAAGAATATGCCATGCCGAAGGGTGTCTGATGAGTCAGTCTACGTGGAAAATGAATTGAAATTTTAATCATTCCTCGTCCAAAACGTGCCTTCAACTATTTTGCTGGTGGTTGTAGTTTAACACTTTTTTTCCTCCGTAATCTCGTGTGCATCACAAGGTAAATCATGCCTGGCATTTTCTCTATTTTCTCTCGAGTCAACCAGAATAATAAACGTTAAATACCTGCATGAAAATGAAGTTTAGCTGGAAAACGTATTCATCCATATTCAGATTTTTGTGAAAAGAGACATTTTTCATATATGTGGCATTTTGTTTAATGCTTCCAATTACCTTTTTTTTACTTTTTATAATCAGCTTTAGAACTATGTGAATATTCATTTTGTAATTTTTCGAGCACTGAATTAGAAGATTTTTTTCTCAGATTTATGGTTTAGAAAAGAAAAATGGAAAAACGAGGATACGAAGGGAAATGAATAGTTATTTTTTAGAAAAGACTGTGAGTCTATTTGAAAAATAAAAGATCTATGAATGGAATCAATTCCTTTTTTTTGTTTCACTGCACTGAGAAAAATATATAGTATAATAGTAGGTCCAAGTATAGTGATATAATTCCCAGTTGGAACGATCATGTCAATCGTTACTATGTATCTGATAAGTTGAGCTATAATTATGTTTGCAGCTATTATTTTTTGTCCTCGTCGTAACCGTAAAATATGAACGATCTTCCTGGGAATTATACTGCATGGGAAAAGTATAGTTATTGCTGCTTCCACCATGGATTTTTCTCTCAGTGTAAATTGTACAGAACTTTCACGTTTTCATCTAGAATCTATAATAAAAAACAAAAGCATCGGCATCGATTTTTTCCAATTTCCAGAATTTTGATCAGCCACAAAAGTTCAAAATTTTTTCAAATCCTAAATTCAATAATCAATAAAACCTTTATTCCCGTTTATTTTTGCAAACTGTACAACTTTAAACAAATTTAATAATCTTGCGAAATCGATTCCGGAAAAAACCAACACGTTTGTTACATAAAAAAAAAAGTTTTACGATAATTACCGTTGCATCCAAAAGTGTAAATGTCAATTCTACATTTTTTTTTATTTAGCCGATTAAAAAAAATTACTACGGTGATTTAGTAGTCGAAAAAATTTATTTATAAACGTAACACCGCATAAGCTTTTGTTATGGCAACAAAGGCGCAAGAAAAAAGTCGCTGCTGATTACTGATTGTTCACTTAAGTGCCTTATAGTCTAACACAAACGCAGAAAGAACTCGTTTTAGTAAAATTAACGCGGGTTCGTAGCCACGTGTACGTATTACTGAGCGTCACGTGGTAGCGTCGTATAGTATATCTGATGTGTATACAAAAGAAAGAGGAAGGCCCTCAATAAGCTCTGGTTCCTTTGACGAAGGGGTTTCACGTAAACGTATATGGTGTTCAAGGTCTGTAGTTAGACCTCGAAAACACATTATATATTATATATATACACATATATATAGTGTAGTATTATTGTAGTAACGACGAACGACCAGTAAAACGCGTTTTCATGCTTAGAGGCTGCGTATCAAATTTTCATCCACGAAGAGAAGTTTGTCCAGCAGCAGTTTCACGAAGAGTGAAAGACGAAAAGATGCTAAGGCTTTGAATATATTTATTGAGAAATCGTGAAAGTTGATCGGCGTGCGGCTGGTCCGACAAGGCATAGTTCATCCACGTGCAAGAAACATCAGTTTTTATTTCGTTCAAGCTTATATAGCCATACGAAGAAACGAAACAAACGATGAAGAAGTGGAAGAGAAAGAGGCAAAGAGAAACGAGAAGAAGAAGAAGAAGGTGGAAAGGGTGCTAAACGCACGAGCATTGTGTGAAATTAGAGCCCTTCTTATGGTAATTGGACCACCGTATGATTGCCAGGTTTACCGCGCGCTATATTCACCTCGAGAACTACGGGTTTTAGTTTCCGCGTTACGCGCGAATGGCTAACGACTTGTGTATACTGCTACAGTGGCTAAAAAGCCGTGGCTATGCTTCTGTATAGTCGCAAATATAGTGATTCTGTAATAGATACAGACGGGAAGTGGTTTACAATTGCCTTTTTTTTTGTGTATGGTAATTAATATGTACGACAATACATTGTCGTATACGCAACGACAATGTATTGTCGAGACTTGTCCAGACAAGTCTCTACTCGTCGTACTTGTCTCAGACAAGTCTCTACTCGTCGTACTTGTCTCAGACAAGTCTCTACTCGTCGTACTTGTCTCAGACAAGTCTCTACTCGTCGTACTTGTCTCAGACAAGTCTCTACTCGTCGTACTTGTCTCGACAAGTCGTTTCAACGACGACTTGTCGAGAGACCGATCGCCGAACTTAGATCGATAATATTCCAAGCACTATATAATTATTAGTGTCCCTTCTTTCATATTCTATTTTTAAATATATCTCTGATTATCCAAAACCTGGCCAGAATATTATTGAGTTCTTCGGGGATATAAGATCATTGTAAAAAAGATGAGTACAAAACTTTTACACATTTATAATATTTGTAAACTCACTATTCGGCAATTATCCTGCTAATTGGATACACAATTATTGACTGGACCATTTAGTCAACTTTGAAAATATTTTTGACGTGAGTAATTTTGAGTATGGGTTATGGATGAGAATTTATGTGATTATCTTGCATAAATGATGTATGTATTAATGTCTTATCATTTTTTCCTGATATTATATATTTAATAAATATTGTGATTCTACAGTGCACATATTAAATATCGTTTGATGTACGCGTTCAGAAAAATTCATATTTTTAGGTATATTGATTACACTGAATATTAAATCAATTAGTATTGAATATTAATATTATCAATTAAATATTAAATATCTTGTAAGATAATAATTCTAATCCGGGATTGTTAAATTTTAATACCTTTAACGCATAGTTTGAATATTAACGAGAATAAAAATTTTAATTTGGATATAAGAAAACATAATAATTACGAGACTAATAAAAACTATAAAGAAAAAGATTGTTATTCTACAAACTATTATTTCCGGCATTAAATAAAGGTTTTCTTTTTTTCTTATCTCACGAAAATTTGTAGCTACTTCAATAACTCGATTATTATGAATCTTTTCTCACACAATAAATATTCCATTTACAAACAAACACACACAATACATAAATACAATACGTTACATGTAAAATAATTCTTTAAATATTCATTTGCTTTGAACAAATATCATTATTATTCACTTATTATTCTCTTCAGTCATATTTTTCGTTATTACATACATATACAATATTTTATATCTTGATTTCTATGTCAATCTCAATTCAATATAGAATTCGTCTGTTTCAGTTCAAAGTCTTTATCACAATATTATTTCATATACACTATTTATTATTCACATCCATGCATTCATATTCATACTTATAATAGGATCAATTTTGTTCCTGATATTTTGTCAATGAGAGAGATTGTAGGTTTTTCGTTATATAAATATATGAGTACTCATCTTTTTTTTTTTTTTTTTTATAAAGTGTAAATCCCTCGGTGGCTCATTCCTCTGCTCTAGGGATCGTAATGAATAAATGTTCCGCAAGTTTAAATGATTCCCAAAAATATCGGCTGGCCAGGCTCGACTATCCTCACTGATGGGTGATGGTTATGGTTTGAATCAATTCCGTGTTGACAGGTAAGGTAATACCATGTTGAGGGCATAACGTCCCCAAAGCGAAAGAGGCTGATTTTAATTTCGGGGTGGCTAGTCTCTCTTACCACTTATACTCTCTCTCTCTCACACTATCTAACTAGTATTACACTCATTATCCACGAAATATGATTCTGGACTGTGGCTTACAATCTGAAAAAAGATCACAAGCTGTTATCGTCGAAGCATCATAAAATCAATTTTCCTGCTCATGCCTTCATTTACGTAACTCAGGCCCTAAATAAAAAAATCCTTAACAAGTGCGAAAATTCCAAAAATCACCATCAGCCATTATGGTCCCATCCTTTGTCCGCGTGTCATAAATCGCGATCAAAATGACGAATAGAAGCCGCCGCTAGTCTCGATTCCTCTGCCGAACTATATAACTAAACTAGTCTAACTGCATCGTGACGTCACCGGAGGAGAGCGAGCTCGATTTGCCTTAACCTTGAGCGAGCGGAGGGAGCGATGGGAGTAGTTCCTTTTGTTCGTGACTCGCGCACACAATTAAATTTTGCTGCTGGCAGAAGCACGTTTTGCGCGGGCGCTGCCGTGAGCGCGGATTAATCGGTATCGCGTCTCATGCCAGCTAGTTCTTCGGGGCTCGAGACAAGAGAAGAGAGTTCCTCACCAAGAGATGAACCAAGTGCTTCTTTTCCTCAACATCTCGCCGCCGCCGCAGCCGCTTGCTCATCGCGAGACCTCCCCGCGTTCCCTCGCTTGATTACTTGAAAGAATAAATAAATGTAGACGAAAGAACGGGGAATGAAGGAGTGAGAGAGAGCGACGAAAAAATGAGAATGAAATAAATAAAAAACAACAACAACAAACGCATTTAGTCAAAGGGATAGTGGGAGTTGTGTATAAGAGCCGCGAGACGAAATAAGCTTTATCTTTGTCACACACTCGCTTCGAGAGTCAGCGCAGCTTTCTATCTTTTCTGTCTTACTTCTTCAGAGCTCGAGAAACTCCCGCGCCACCTTTTCGTTCCGTCTTCCTCGATCCAATCGCAGCCGCTGCGGCGCTGTATACACTCCACGCGTTTTTTTTGTTGTTGTTGTCTTTCTCGCTCTTAGTTCTTTACTGTTCGTGCGCGAGCGCGCGGCATCGCTTCGTCCCAGAAAGAAATAATTCAAACTGCGAAAACCTATAATTTTCGGTCCCGGTCTGACGTGAGAGATTTTTATCTTCGAAAACGAAGAAATATCATCGATGTATTATATTGTGTACTATTGGTAAATACAGAAATATCGTATCCCCGGGCAGTTTTGTCGAGGTCCACTTTTTCGGTGGATGTATGTATGTCCCACGGGTACTTCGTCAGGCATCGACATTACTATGATCGCCTAAATGATTTTTGAGGAGTCATTATGCAGCGACTATTGTACTGGGATATTAATTAATCGGAGCTGAAAAGACCTGTTGCGATGAATTACGACGAAAGGAAATATGCGCACACTGTCAAAAATATTTGAGGTTAAATTTCTACACACTGCAGGAAACTCTCACGGAAACGGGTATTAAAAATTACTGCACGGAAATAAAGTAAAATTCATCTATGATTCTGCTAAATTCGTTGGGAAAGGCGAATTAATTGATGTGCAGTCTGCTAAATTCGTTACAGAGACGTATTAATTCAGGTTGTGTTTTCTCATCCGGAATCTGGACGAATAACCGTATTTTAATCGTCGGGACATGCATTTACAAGATTTTCTCGATATATTCGAACGAATAATTGTATGTCGCCAAGCAACATCTCCGATTAATATTACCACGTTGCTGAAAAATTCCAGCAAACAACGTAGCCAAACACAAATTTTCGACTCAATCAATATTAGAGATTATTTCCGCATTGTCGGAGGAATAATGATTTGTAATAGAACCGAGTTCCATAGAATCTAAAGTTTTAAAATAAAGCAGTTAGGCTTCGCCCCCCTGCGAATTGCCAAAATTTTTGAAATCTTTGGAAATTTTAAAATCTTTGAAAATTTGAAAATTTTGAAAATTCTAAAAATGTTGAAAATTTTGGAAATTCTGAAAAATTTGAAAATTTTGAAAATCCTGAAAATTTTGAAAATTCTGAAAATGTTGAAAATTCAGAAAATTTTGAAAATTCTGAAAATGTTGAAAATTCAGAAAATTCAGAAAATTCAGAAAATTTTAAAAATTCTGAAAACTGAAAATTCTGAAAATTTTGAATATTTTGAAATGGAAATTTTGAAAATTTTGAAATTTCCGGGGAGGGGCGAAGGAGGGGGACGAAGGACGAATAGGGGGGAGGGAAAAGCCCCCCTCGTTATGTTAAGAATTCAAAATATAAAAATAATTTAAATTTTCAGAAGAAATTAAATTTTCGCATGTCCAGAAGATTTTACACAATTTAAGTAATTTGTGTTAGACCCTTTTTTTATGAGAAAAAGGGGTCGGTGGCGCCTGGTGTTATAAAGTAGTCTACGATTGTCTAAAAGCTGGTTTGTCAGGTACTTTATACAAAAACTTTGTTCTAAACTGAGTAATTAAGGTAATATGGATTGTAATCCGTTGCGTACATGTCGGGATACGCAAAGCGATGTCTAGACTTAATCCTCCAATGTCTGTAGTCGTAGACCAGCATCGCAAAGGTACCGACTGATATTTCATTATTTACTGTAGTTCTCAGACTTGATCGTATATCTATAGATATACACGAATTTTCGTAGGTAAACAGTATAGTCGATAATGATGATTCCAAAGATAATCGCAATTGGCGTCAGGGATGCTTGCTACCTGACGCAACTATACATACTTCTCATGTGAATATGACCACAAATATTAATGGCTGTCCAACCAAAGCTGGCAGTAACCATCACTATATAAATGTAGAGAAAAAAATGTCTCGCTCAGAGATTGGCATCTTTCAGGTGGCGAAGCATTATGAGTATTTTTGTAGTAGAAAATTATGAGTTACTGTTGCGTTTAAATTTTTTTTAATTTCCGAATGATGATTTTTTTTTTAATTTCATTTTTAAATAACTAATATAGTCCCTACCTCCGAGTGTGTTCTCTCAGAATCCGGGATAAAAATTGAGTTTTGTTTACAAGAACAAAAAATATGGCCGCTTTTGAACACAAAAAAACAAAAAATCGAAGACTTTTTTTCAACATGTTTTTTCTCGTAGAAAAAACTTGAAGTCCACCTCTTTTATCGAACCATCAGTGCATAAGATGGTTGTAGTTAATCAGCGTATTTTATTAATTTTTCGTAATCAACATTTTCAGCACGAAAATGACGTTTTTCACCCCTTGAGCGGCGAGAAAAATTTCACGCTTCGCGTGCACTCATGCGTGCACTCATGGTTGATAAAAAAGGTAGTTTTGAAGTGTCTTCTAAGAGAAAAAAAAAATTGAAAAAAAGTCTTCAATTAATAAACAACACGAAAACGAACAAACGAGCGGTTCTATTTCATTGAAAAACAAAAAAATATATTTTAAACTTTCTCTACCAATTGATTACAAGCATTCCACCATTAACCAATATTATCGCTACTAATAAACTAATTTCCAATTACTACAATACTTCTATCGACTTACATTTTACACGGTGTATAAAATCATTTCGCACCGCTTCGCAAACTCCGATATTTCCGCCCGTAATTTCTTACAGCACTGCGTAGTACGCACTTTATTATCCGCGATGAAACAAAACGATGAAGTTTATTGTGCAGCACTCATCAGATACGTTGGCGCGTATTGCGTTCGCGTCAATCGTATAAAGGACAGTGAAAGAGCAAGAGGAAGCAGCCAAGGGTCGAGTAAAAGGAAATTGGGGCAATCATAATTTGCACGAGTGTCGGAACGATAAGAAACAAGAGTGCACTTGCTTCGCGGGGGTTGCGACTCGTCGTCAGTGCGGCAGAGGGGCCGGGGTGACCCCCCCCCCGCCCCTCGCCCCCCGCTCCATTGTTTCTCGAACAATGTGAATACCGGGTGTTTCCAGCACATTGTTGGCACCCAGTGGATACAGGAAAGCCGTGAGCGTCCGAGGCAGTGCATCGTATACGCGCTCCGTTACACCGAGCACTCTTTGGCTGCGTGCCCTCCCCCCTCGCCATTGTGTATGCACGAGGGTAGAACTTCCAGGTAGAAAGAGCCGCTGTACGAGCAACAAGAGGGGGAGGTAGCCAAAGGGGGTTTTCGAGGGGTCTTTTCGTTGCACTTGAATGACTATATCCTTAAGAAAATGGTTATTACTGTTTCTCGACGATTACTTTATTGCAGGGATTTACTATTTAAGTCTCGACACTACAGAGCATGGAACTGTAAATGTATATTGCAGTGGACGACTATACAATGTAGTAATATAATGTTCTGTTCGGTTTTTAAGATTTTGCATGAGTCGATTTTTCGTTGAGCTTTGGTATTATTTATTATTGAGGATAATAAGGTGCTGGCATTCGACGCAGTTGTGTTAATTTTCTGCGAATATTGCGCAGGAATTATTTCTATGAGGATTATTCTTTTATGGCCCTTTCTGGCAGGAAAAATGCTTCGGGTAAGTAGTTAATGATTCAGATGTTATTTGCATATGAGAATTTTTCGGAATTCGCGCTTTGGGATTTATTTTTTTGCTGTAAGGATTAATGGGGAATATTTTACTAATGAATTTCAGCATCGACGGCGTGGTTGAAGAAACATGACAATAGTTTGACTGAATTTTTTTGACAATTTCGAGTCATTTTTTTGTTTTGTTTTAATTTGACGGGATATTTTTAATAGCGTGATTTGGTTACAATATTTTTGGTTTCAGAAGAATAACATGATTGTCTTGATAAATTATAGAATGCTACTGATTTCATGACTTCGTCAGCAAATCGTCAAGAAAA
The DNA here is from genome assembly GCA_949699805.1 of Tromatobia lineatoria. NCBI lineage: Eukaryota > Metazoa > Arthropoda > Insecta > Hymenoptera > Ichneumonidae > Tromatobia > Tromatobia lineatoria. Next base: position 2,114,666 of record OX453052.1, read on the forward strand.
ATTTTGCAAATGCATTTCGCAGTCCAAGCGATATTCTATTTTTCCAGATTTTTAAAAACAGCGTTTTTGGAATTGGTTTTTTTCAAGGATTTAGAAATGTCACTGGTTGTAAAAAAAATCTGAGAAAAATCCGAGGTCTTTATGGGTCGGCAATAACATCATATTAATAAATGAACAAAATCGATGAGGGTGAGGGTCATGGCCTGCTGACTCGACGTGGAATGCCCCATATATATTAAGAAAGATCATATTTTTTAAGTTGTAAAAAATCAAAGAAAAATTCCTAAAAAAAATATAACATTTTTGTAACTATTGTTGTACTCGTCTTCATAAGATCCTATATTAACACATGAAAAAGCCTTAATTAACAAAAAAAATTACTGAAATAAGCGAAAAAATTGCTCCAATTACAAACATCTATTTTCCATATTTACGATAAAATCCAACAAAAGCGTGAGAAGCGCTTCATACGATTCAAAAATCGTTCGCTCAAAATCAAAATAATGAAGAGACATATTTTTCGTGACTCACTTCACGGCGAATAATTACAAGCTTCTCCAACCCATCATATATATCCATAGATATATATATATATATACATCGCTGTAGGAACCGGCAAACATACAAAAATATACGTATATAGTACTACAATACACGGACGACAATCAGCGGCAATTCTGACAGTCATCGATCATATATACATCGCTGCAGTTTGCAGCAATATCGCGCAAAGAGCGAGACGACAAGATGGTACTGTTGGTGCTGCGCGATTGGATGCGACGGATCGAGTAGGACCTTCAAAATACGGCCCCTCTTGGAGCGCGAGTGTGAGAAAATCTCGGGCCGTGCACACAGGATAGAAGGACGAACCCGGAGCGCAGCAACGTGTCTCTTAATGCCTGTCGCCTGGATGATTTATCGCAATGACGTTTTTTTTCTCTTCGCTCGTTTTCTCTCCTTTTCTTTCTCGCTCTTACGACGAATTTCAGCGCGTAGCTTCTCTTCTGCTTCGCCTCTCTTCTTCCGGCGCTTCTATATTCTTCCTTTACGCACATCGAATGCTCTGGCTACTCTCGATATCTCGATCTCGCTCTCGCTCTCTCGACTCTTTCGCCGCACTGGCCAGAAAAGAGGCTCTCGCTGCGTGCGTGATCGGCGCATTTTGGCCTTCGGCATGACGCCCAGCGGTAATGGAACACGATCGAATCGACTCTATGCGAAAATATATATCTTCTCATTCTCGTCGCGGCAGCAGAACGCCGACAATGCACACTGAATGATTGAGCTATTTTTTCGCAGGTGTGGCTTGCACTTCTTGGAGATTCTCGATTATGATGACGAGCTACGAAACGACTATTGGATTTTTTTAAATGTGAAAAAATATTTGTTAAAACGATACGAAATTTTTTGTTAGTTCCTTTAATATTGTAATGATTGGTAATTACTGTTTGTTGTTAATTAGTCATCCAATTATGATATTCAGAAATGAAATGATTATCGGGATACTATCTGATGCATTTATACATATGTCTCATATAAACATAACCAAAAATATAAATTGCTGTAGCGAGCAAAGCTAGCGGTAACCATTGGTATACAAATGTGAAGAAAAAAAAAGATGGGAAGAATTGTTACTTCTAGCGAATTTGTAATACGCGACTTTCTGATCACATTTTTTATTAGCGTCAAGTTTTTATTGTGAATTCAGTAGAGCATAATGACGAACTACACGAATAGAGTTTTAAACTCTATTCGTGTGTTATTCGGAGTTGCATAATAGTTATTATTTTTACGGCAAACAGATTTAGCTTTGAAAGTGTTATGGCAACATTCTTCAATTGCGAAAACATCAAATAGTCAAAGTCGAAATGAAATTTTAAAAAAGAAGGGCTAACAAATAGATTACAATTTGGATACATACATATATATATATATTTTATCATATTTTCGCTCTCAGATATCTTGCGTCATATTTCTGTGATTGCTTTAATGTGGGGACAGTGGGTATAATATGATGTCAATGACCTGGTGAAGTTCGTCGAGGGTTGACAGACAAGGGTAGTAGGTTTCCGTCGGGAGTGGGAATCGTTTCGGTATGTTTCGGTATTTTTCCCGCTCTGTTATGGGGTGAACCGCTGTCGATGTCGTGCACGTGGGGTAGGTCGTAACATGGAAGGTTGCTTCATTCACAAAAACTCGTCGAACCTAGCAATAAAACAACGAGGAAAGAGATGCAACTAATTTGAACTAACCGAGTCACTAGCTATATTTTGATTGATTTTTTTAAATCTCGACATTCATGCGAGATATTTTTAAATAGAAAATAAATTTCAAAAACTGCAAGCAATTTTTTTTTAAATGATTGGAATGTGGAGAGGCCTATGAGTCAATGGGATAAAAATCTAAAAAAATAACTACCATGAGAGAAGTTTGTTCTTCATCACATCAAAACTTGGACCAGTTTAACATCAATACTTAGAACAAATTCATGTTTACATTCCAAAATAACTATAGGCGTCTTGAAAAAAAGATGTTAAAAATTCATGATAAATTCTAGAAGAACAAGCCCCATAACATTTCTCCTAAATTTCATCGCACGAATGAAAATAGATATCTAACCCTACATAATTCTTATTCTTTTGCATTTATAAAAAATTTGTATTCTTCATTAAGGGTCATAGATAGAGGGTCATAAATAATAATGAAGAACTGAATTACATTTTTAATTTCTTTACGTAGTATAATTAGTCTGCATTGGTTCGTTTTTATTATTAAGCTTAACCTCTAAAATTTGGTCCTTTTACATGAAAAACGAGAATAGGTTCGAAAGAAAATGCAGTCAGCGGTGAATTATTATCTGCGGCTTTGTTAAAGCTTCGGTTATCGTTTTTTTTTTTTCGTAGATTGTAGATCACGTCTACTCGCAATATCTAATCTTTCGTCTAAGCCCATGAGCTAAGCATTCGGATTTTAGTCGGGCGAGCAGCAGCATCCAAGAATATGTGCGACGTGGCTCGAGGATTCATGATGTTCAGGTAAAAATACTTTCCCACAAGTCCACGTGAAAGAAGCGGACCACGCATCACTATGAAGGCTGACGTTTCGTTTTCCAAATGAAGGACGAGATAAGGGAAACCCTGCTGTCGTCTTTAACGAGCACTCAGCTAGTCCATTTCCGTCGACCCGCGCAGTTGTGGTTGGTCTGCACACCTTTTACAATTAAAATTTCACGCTTTTCTAAAAAAAACCACTTTAAAGAATGGTAATCCAATTTACTTAAATTTCAGATAACCTGTCACAAAAAAGGTCATCAAGATATTTTCGTAAGCATAAAAAATATTATTTTCATTATTTCAGCGGTAATAATTTCTGCAGTGAATAACAAAAGCCTTTGAAAAAAACGCTCAAGGGTTTTTTACACCCTATTTTTATTATTGTTCCTAAATGATACAAATAATATTTTGAATGAGTAGCTTCATTACCAGACACATTATGTATTTTCTGTATAAGATCCGAGTAACAATGAATAAAAATAATATAGTTCTGATAACGTATTTGCGCCAAATTAATTATTTTCAGTTGAAAAATGCGATTTTTAAATTATGGCATTCGATATTCCACTTTGAGAAAATATTTTTTACAATATTGCATAATTCGGATAAATCTGAAAACAATTTTCAAAATCTGAACAAATGTGGTTTTACATAAATAAACATGTAAACAATCGCCTGTAGTAGTAGAATAATTATTTTTTTTATTTTTCAATAATCATTTAAATCGAAAATATTTAAAAACTTTTAAAAGAAAAATCTTCCCCACTTTGGCTATAAGCTAGATAATTTTTTTATTAAACAAAGTATCTTGCAGAATTTTGTCAGTTTTTTAAATTATTGCATTCGATATGTCACTTCAAAAATATATTTTTAAAAAATGCGATTGAAAAAATGAAAAATTTTTTTTGCGTAGTTGAGGGTCTAACTAAGCCTAGATAAAATGATGAGCTAAATCGGAGGCGTCGAGATCAAAACCTGGTTAAAACGGGGTGGATTGCCCCATATTAAGAACACATGCTAAAGCCTCATCGAGTTTATGCCTCGTCAATTGAACCTCAAAAACTTGTAGAAACGCTTCTTAAAGTTTAGTACTGATTTGACTAGCACGTATCGAGACGGCCACCTTAAGATAAGTATGATAAATTTGCACACGTGTGTTTCTTTGGTTAGATTTTTTTTTTTTTGGGGTTATAAAAGTTAAACGTTTGCCCATATAGTAATTCAATATTACGAAATCGCAGAGTTTTTCCAGCACTTTAAAAATACGACTGGCCGAGTTGATGCGAAATGCCTCGTATATAACGATCCGTTATATTCATGAGTTCTGGTATATGAAGAGGAATAGATCCTAGTTTCCCCGTTAAATTGTACATCGATCGAGGTGCAAACCTCGCAACCCGAATACAGGCAATATACATATATATATACGAAGTACATAAGGTTATTCATTCCGTTGGTTTGGTTCTCGCGAATTTGATTAATTAAATAATATAATGGCTTGAAGGGTGAGTGAGACAAAATGATGAGGAGTTGCAGGTTCTGACCGACGGAGGGGTTGATGAGGTGAGGCGGAGGCGTTTCATACCCGTCGATGTTGGGATGAGAAGGAACACGTTCGACCGGGATAGCTAAAGCTCACCTATCGGAAACGTCCATCAACGGCAGCTTCCTCGAGGCATTGTTTGGCTTCGCCCTCACCGAAGTCCGAGTCTATCGCACATGCTAGCCCGGGAGCGCCGCGCCGCCAAGATATCGGTACTCAACAGCGCAGACGTATCAACACGTACAGTATAGTGGCGCACACCTCGTGTACGTTGAGATGGTGAATCCTTCATAAGCTAATCACTTTCCTGTGCCCTAAATATGAACCTGTCTTTGTCAATGTCGCCACTTTTTTTTCAAGTATCTCGGATCTGCCCCATAATAGTTCGTATAAAAGTATCACTGAAAGATACTCTATGGCATTTTTTTCAGATTTTCTTATCCAATATTTCAAAGATTATTTTATATACATAAAATGCCATCGTCTGGAGTGCAGAGCTAAATAGTGCGAACGCGTGTCGAAACTTTACAGGCACATTACCAGAATCAAGACGCCGGGCGGTTAATAATGCAGTTTATAGCTGCGGTACATGGCGCACTTTTTACGACATGCGTATCCTTTTATGCGGTGGTTAATCTGCAGTAAAACTTCTATCTGGGAAGTTATTGTCTGTCAGAACGAACCGATTGGTAACGCCAAACAACTGATTGGTCACCGACGGCCCGATTGGTAACACCAAACAACTGATTGGTCACCGACGGCCCGATTGGTAACACCAAACAGCTGATTGGTCACCGACCGCCCAATTGGTAACACCAAACAACTGATTGGTCACCGACCGCCCGATTGGTAACACCAACCAACTGATTAGTAATGTCAACCGGCTGACTGGTACGGCCAGCTAACCGATTGGTAATGTCAACCGATCGATTGGTAATGTCAACAGATCGATTGGTCATGTCAACCGATCGATTGGTCATGTCAACCGATCGATTGGTAATGTCAACCGATCGATTGGTACCGTCAACCGATCGATTGGTCCTGTCAACCGACTGATTGGTAATGTCAGCCGACTGATTGGTAATGTCAGCCGACCGATTGGCACATCCAACCAACTGACTGTTCACGCTAACCAAACTACGTCTAACGCTCAACCATTTAAAAATTTGTTTCCTCAACTAACCTTCTTTCTCCCTGCAGTTAATTAATTCCCATTTCCCTAAAAAACAACCATTGATGAAAAAAAAAAAATTCTATTGTAATTTATCCAGTGTCCTCTCCATTTGCCCTTATCTCCCCAAAGTTACATACATCGCGGAGATTTCATCCCCTTTATTTCTCCGCCTCCATCTTCCTCACTTTCGAGTCCTCTGGCCTATAGAGCTAGTAGCCCGTGGTCCTCCGGTACTTCCATTTCAGCTTCTCCGAATACGTGCTCCCTTACATTTACGTTCTGCGTCCAACTCCCTACCCATTTCTATCTCTCACCTCTCCCTCTTCGTCATCTCATCTCTGTCTTTCATTTCTCTTTTCCCCCCTTTCATCCCTCCACCCCCCCCCCCCCCTCTCTATCCCACTCACTTCTCTCATGTTGAACGAACGCTGCCGAGCTTTAGCCCAATTCCCCTTAACGCTAATTTATCTTAATTACATTCTACGCGCGTCGGCATGTGCACCTCGGCCTCGAGCGTATATGTACGTGACGGGAGCGGAACATCTCTTGCTCTCGCCCCCCCCCCCCCCCTCCCCCGTCCCCCTACCGCACGTATATGTATATATGTATATATGCATGTGTGTTACGTGTGTCTATATAAGCACGAACGACGAAGAGAGCTCTGCGAAGCGCGCGCGCACGTATCTAACGTCTCGGGCGCGTTCTATCCGCGTGTATATGTACGTGCACGCGCGGTTTAATCTTCGCGTCGCTACCGCGCGCGTCCTGAGCCACAGAGAACGTACCACCGACGTTACCAGCGCCCCCCCTCTTCCTTCTGCCGTCGTCGGTCGTGCCTGGCTTCGTCTTGCTTTTCGTACGGACGCTACTACTACTGTTGCTCGTGGTGGTGCTTCTGCTTGTGAGGCGTGGGGATTTCACCGGGGGGTCTCGATCGATTTGCGATTCACGAGAGCCTGGTCAAGCGTCTCGAGAGCTCGCCGCCCTCTCTTTCTCTCTCTCTCTGCCCGTTATATCTACCCCCGCACACACAACGACTCTGCTGAACGCGTACCGTGAGGATGGGGACCAAGGAAGACGACGACGACGGCTACGACGAACGATATGGGTTCGATTATCTATACGACGGAGCGAGTTGCGAGGGAGATGGACGAAAACGAAAGCGGCGTATCTTTCCCTCGAGCCTCACCAGTGTCCACAGCTCTTCCCGCTTTTTTTTTTATCTTTACCTGGCTCTTCTGCGTTTTTTTAAGGATTTTTTTTGTTTCGCTGGTTCGGAGTGAAGGCTGTTATATAAATTTAGTTATTATGGGGATTTTATTTAGTGGAAAATTCGGGGGATTTGAGGCATAGCTTGTTTGCATTTTTGGAAATTTTTCTGGGTTTGATGACAATTATTTGAGGCTGAGTTGGTTGATACTTTGGTTTGTGGAAGATTTTTGTGAGGTGATTTTTTTTATTGTTGTATTGCACTGCGGAGTTGATCGTTGATATTTTGTTGGTTACTTTTTATCAATGATTTTGTTAAATTGGTTTATTCGGAATTAATTACTGAAGAGATGTGTTTTAGTGACTCAGGTTTTGAAAGGGTTCTTAGGATTCTAAATATAATAATAAAATAGTAAAATTATTTCTATTCTGCATCACTGTAGTCAGCCAAAATTCTTCAAACGTCATTAAAAAAAATGGCAGGCTCATCTTTTTTTTGCATCATTCCTCAATCCAATATTCATCTTTCATCACACCGAAAGAAAATATTTCATTGATTCCCGGCAATCTGCGCCAATGAAAAGAAATACTCGAGTTTCAATACTATCTTTTTATTAAATGACTCAAGCTCACTGAAAAGAAGTGATATTAATTCAAAGAAACATTTCTTTAAGCCGAGAAATAGTCTCTGTTCTTTTCCCCCACTTTCACCACCACAGCTCAAAATGTTAAAACCTATTTTTTCCTAAACTTCTCGGCAAATAAAGATTACATTTTGAGAGAACGTGTAGAAGTACGGCAGGAATTGGCTAAACTACTGGCTCCTTGAAACTCGAAGCCTTTCGTTCAGGAGAAGCGAAAAACAAAAAAGTGAGGTTAGGTGCAAGAGAGACAGCCCTATAGGCGGTTAACATTGGACGACGAAATTCCCAGCACTTGCTGCTATCAAGTATATGTTTTCATTAAATCAATAAAAACTTTTCTCTAAAACAATGAAATTGTTTCTTTAGTTAAGTACATTTTTTTTATCGCCGCCTACTTAAATATGTTGAAATTAAATACATTCACGTCTAAGCATTATCCAATTGGCCATCGACCGGAGTCCTTCAGCCGATAAATCTCGCAAGGTTATGTATTAGCTTATTAACTTAAGATAGTGATAGAAATATAGTGTTAGTCGATTTGATATGGAATCCTACGGTTTCTTTATTTCATGCCCATTAAGTAAATGTTTCTTCGCAGGTAATGAAATATTCTCTTTAAAATTTAAGCACACTATCTCATTGAAATCAAATAGATATTTCGTTGAAACAAATGAAAAAACAATCAAACCATCCATTTCTTTGCCGTCAATGAAATCTTTTCTCTCAGCGTAAGTGTTGCATCGGCTAATTGTTTTTTATCTTCGACGACAAAGTGATTAGTTAGCTCAAAATCGGCCCTAAGTTCGGTCGTTATCGCTGGGAGACCTTTCGTTCGTGTTCGACGCGCGAGAATATCTCCCTCTCGGTCGGATCCCTCGCACCAGGGGGCGCATATGCATGCTCCTAAGGCACACGGAGTGGGGTTTGCCTCTAATAACCCGGAGAGCGTTTATCTTGAGATTGAGCATTAGGATTCGGCGGCGGCGGTGGCTCCGATGGCCCGACGCGGTCTGCGTGCTCTTCGGCCTTGCCGCGCGAAGATAAGGGGTAATTTCTGGGCTCTGTGGGGGAGGCTGGGGGTCAGAACTGCCCGTAGCTCATCTCCGCTGGGCCGGAGCGCCCTAAAGCACCCTCGCTCTTGGCCAGTGGCGCGCTCTTCGCCCTCCTGCCTGTTAAAGCGACCCTCGCTATATACGCTACGCGGCGAAAGTCGTTTCCACGATCTTACCTCCTGCCCGTGAGCGTTTGGCTACGTTCTCAACGTTGGTGGATTGCCAGAGTTGAATAACGGGACCGAGAAGCGCACTATAGATACGACACTATAGATCTTTCGCCTCAACGAGGCCTCTCGAACCCCATGCAGATTAGATCCCCTCCTACGACTTCCAAATCTGCAAACGTCCGGCGAATATATACACACGAATATGAGCAATTCTATAATCAAGTTTGTATATGCCACGACGCGGTCGTTTTGGCTTAAAATAGCATCGAGTTTGACTCGTTAATTTAATTATTCGAGAAAATCACATTGTGATTTTTCCTGGCAGGTTTATTTTAGAAACGTTGTTAAGGGGTGATGAACATGTATTCACAAATTAAGGAGATTTAAAATGCACAGAAAAATGTGAAATAATTACCGCGTTTTCAATAATTCATAACAAAGTCACATGAATTTTTTGGGAATTTTTGTCTACATTGTTTACACAAAATTAATTTTTTTATGCAGGCATTTTTACATGAGCTCTTATGGCATATTTACGAATTAAAAAAAATAATAATTGAAAAAATTTGTTTACAACGTTGAATTTTTAAGTATTTGGTGGAATTAATTCTTTTTTTTTCAATGTAAAAATTTTTTTCAATTTTTTCAATTTTTTATGTTGGTTATGAATTATTAAAAACGCGGTAATTTTTTTAGATTTTTCTGTGCATTTTCAATTTTACTGACGAACCTCCTTAAGTTCAATTTCATTAGCATTGGATTGAAGGACAAGTTGAGAGAGAAATATAGGGGAAAAAAATTAACGGCTTGGAAAATGGCAGAAACGATGATTTTCTTGAAAATTGAGACAAGAAGTTATTAAACGTTCGTGGCGAACAAATTATCAACAAAGTCTTGGAGGAATTTTTTTTTTGTGAAACTTATTAGCTGTTTTTATGTGAATAATGTGAAGAGGCAAATGTACGTTAATAAATTGCCATCGAAACTAATTATCTAAAGGCGGTTTTTACGGAACTGCTCGATGCATAATTCTGAAACTATTAGTGTATAATATGGAATATTCATGCAACACAATAATTAAAATGCGCATATTCTCGATCATGCATCATCACATATCAAAGACGTAAAAAAAATATTCAACGAATCAGAAAATCTTATTCGAAAGAAAAATAATTGAGTTCTGTAAATTGGTATCAAAACACTAAAAAACATTAGTATTCTAATTAGTTCTTGGCAATGTTATTAAAAAAATCTTATTCATAATAACGCCAATTTGCTCATTTTTTTTACATTCTAATCCTGCAAAACAATGTTAACATTCCTGACGAGCATTCTGTAAATATTTCAGGATGACGTCATCCGAATTGCATTGTTTGTAGCATCACACATTAACTTCTTCTCCGGCCAACATATTTATTAACAAGCAAATATCTTATATTTAATTCACACTATTTACCATGATTAATGACATCCGAATCAATTCCTGCCGGAATTTTTTTCAAACAGTCAGGTCAATTTAACATAATTTTTTTTTCAGTACTCGAAAAAAAAAAAAAACAAGCCAGACGAGACCGAGAGAGTAATTGGAAATCGTGTCTTCCAGACTCTGCGTCAAAAACTGTTCGTGACTATCAAGACGAGAATAGTTAAGAAAAAAAAAGCTGCAGGCGATATCGTGCCTTATGAAATTTCGCTACGACGTCGAGAGTTTTTATGTGACGAGAGTCAAAGTTTTTGGGAACTGACACGATGCATCATAAGCGGCTCGAACGAAGGATGAGGTGAATCAGTTTCTTTTTTTTTTCTTCGCAATTTTTTAATTTTTGTATTGCATCGCATGCGATCGTCGATTCGTGGAATAGAGTCGTCGTTCGTGGTACCAAATCGTTTTACTATCCGACGTGTATTTATGTAGCAGTTCAGTTATACCATTATGCGAAAGAAAATTTCAGGGTTAACGTTCTTGCGTATAACACTCTCATATATAGTGGACGTAGAATGGCACAGTAGTAGACCAAGTAATATACGCGTTTTACACCTTACTTGATAATAGACCGCAAAGCATTCTGGTCGTACACACAACACAGAATGTTGGCGAGGAGTCACGCGAGAGACTGGATTATCTGAGCGCAAAAAGTTGCTTAATTGCTTCCGAGAACGTGGTGGTGGCTTCATCGCCAGCACGATATGGCTTATAATACATTTCGCTACGTTATATTTTTGCATTAAATGGCCAAACGTTGGCGCCCTGTCGTTCTTCGTGCCATTTTGCAATTTGATCGTCAAAGTGTCAGATGCGAGCATTTATTAAAATTAAAATTGGAAGGGGAATCAAGATAATCAAATTTTCCACGAAAGTTAGTTTGGTTTTTACATTTTGCTTTTTGATGCGTTACATTCTTGCATTTAATGGCCAAACGTTGGCGCTCTATCGTTCTTCGTGCCATTTTGCAATTTGATCGTCAAAGTGTCAGATGCAAGCATTTATTAAAATTAAAATTGGTAGGGGAATCAAGATAATCAAATTTTCCAGGAAAGTTAGTTTGGTTTTTACATTTTGCTTTTTGCTACTTCTATTTTTGCATTAAATGGCCAAACGTTGGCGCCCTGTCGTTCTTCGTGCCATTTTGCAATTTGATCGTCAAAGTATCAGATACAAGCATATATTAAAATTAAAATTGGAAGAGGAATCAAGATAATCAAATTCCCCACGAAAGTTAGTTGATTTTTACATTTTGCTTTCTCATAAAGGAAAATTTCTTTTCACTACTGATTTTCGAAACTTTTACCTCAGTATATTCCGAATCACTTGAAATATCGAAAAAAAATTTCCCCTGAAAAAGCTTGTACAATTTTACTTCCAATATAAAATAATTGATTCTAGAGACGATATTTGCTAATAATACACATATATGAATATAATTGTGATAATATTTAAATTATCACTTTTCATCTTTCTAAAACGCTGAATATTTGATAAACAAAAACACGTAAATTTTGAAAACAATATTAATAAATATGTGTCAGTCGTTAGTGTAAAAAAAATCCCTAAAAAGCTGACCCATATTTTACCAACTCACGGTAGCGTAACCCTTTAAATAATGGTATAACTTTTCTCTTTGTAAAAAATGATTAATATCCGAGATTATGTTGCAAAAAGAAAAATAATAACCAACACATTTATCGTGTGAGTGAACGTAAAGATTGGAGCTCTTCGTGTCTAATGAATTTCCATCTCAACCAAATTGTATTTTACGCGGGCTCGACTTCTCTAATCTCTTCTCTTTCCACCACTCATCTCGTTCACCTTGAAAGCGAAGTTGTGGTAGCGGGAAACAGCCGTTCGGCCCTAGCGCCAACTTGAACCACCCAGAGACCTTTAAACTCCGCTATACGGACGTAAATTTCAGGGTTAAGGTGCAAACGCGAAGGGAGTACGAAAGTTTCTTCGTCTCCTCGTAACTTCCGGTACAGTAGTAGAGGCTCAGAAGGAGAAGTAGTATAGAAGTAAGAGCTGAGCAGCCTGTTTGGAGTTATTCGAGACTCCAGACTCGAGAGTTTCCGTCGAGTAATTTGAGAAATCTGTAATTTGTTGCTTTTACGCCCTTCAACCTGGTGAAAACTTTCCTCAGATGAGACTCACGCGTTTTTCATTACTTAAACGATTAAATAATGATCCTGCCGTAATTACGACGCGTTGTCACAAAAGAGAAAGGCGGACATTTTCTTCTGTGGTACAGAACATCGCTTACATTTGCCAACCCCTTCGTTTCTACGTCCAACAACTACGAGCACATATATTACGCATACTCACACTCACATCCATTCCTCGCAAACATTGGCGTCGAATTTTGCTTCCCTTTGAGGGTTGGCTTCATTATAAATATCTTACCGACCAAATTTGTATAAATATTTCTAACTTCTGCAATTTAAAATTTTTGTAAGTGATACTTTTACAATAAATTGAAATTGTAGACATTCATCTCACTGCTAATTATTCAGATTTCTCTTATATTAATATTTACCTTGGGTGAATTTATATTCACGATACTGACCGCAATGGAAATTAAGTACACTCGTAAATATACACTTAATACTTTTATGCAGTTGAAATAATTGCTATATACTGTAAGGGTAGTTTTTTCTTCAATGTGTAAGGTCAGTTTACGAGTGCAAACCGTAGTTATACATTGAAAAATTTTCTATTGTCCTGAAAACGTAAGGTAATATTAGGTTAAGTAAGATGAGAAAGGGTGGAATTTAGGTAGGTACTATAAGGCTAGGTACAGTTTAATTAGGTGAGATTAGGTTATATTACGTCGCGATCGTTTAGATTCGATTCGGTCGAAAGCTTGATCGGTTTGTTTAGTTGCGACAAAAAATGTTCGCGTATACTCTTTAACATTTATACACTTTTTTACTGCTTTTTGGAGTCTCCTGAGAAAAGTTGAGTTTATTTTGCGATACCGGTTTTTACCGACCATTTTATTTGGGACAATCAAATATTTTTTTGTCCTATCAGTGTTGCCAGTGTCAATAAAGGAGAAATGCAGATAGTAACTGTGGCAAACTACAAAGCAATATATATATATATATATATATATACTGCTGATATACATCAGCCTCGAAACCGCTAATTTTTACCTGAAACATGATTTGTCGAATAATTTTTTAACATTTTTCCAAACTGTTATTATTATGGTCCTAATCATTATCATTAATTTTGTGTATTAGACTGAACCATTCCACCCATAAAACCCAAATTTTCACGTTACGGATTATCTACATAAATGTCCCATTATCTTTCGTCCCAAAAAAGCCAAATCCTCTACTATCTCAAATGGGACAAAACCTTTCAGATCAGCCCATACATTTTAACATTTGCAGACTCTCATACTCACTTTTTTCCCCCGAAGTTTCTCAAAAAGCTCAGTTCACTTCGCAATGTCGGCTTTCGCCGAGCATTTTATTTGGGATAATCAGGTATTCCGTTGTCGTATCAGTGTCGTCAGTGTCAATAAACGAGAAATGTAGACGGTGGCTGCGGCGAACCACAGAGGAGAATATATATCAGCCTCGCAGGACACCACAGTGAATTCCAGTGGAAATGTTAAAATATTCATGAAACTTTCTTAAAACCACCCTCTACGCCAATGTCGCGTTCACCCTGATGGTCAAGGGGGTGGCTGGCCAGCAGCTCGACGGAATCCCGGCTGCTCGGTCGAGCTCGAGGAGCCTCTTGTGTGGATTCTGTGCGTGTGTCCATGTGCGTCTCTGTGAAGGCGGACAAGACGAAGAAAGCCGAGGGAAGGAACGTTCGCGAATAAAAAGAGGGAGAAAGATGGATGATAAAGCATTAAGAACCGTAGTAGCGGAGGGAAATGGAAAAAATGTGAAAGGAGGAAGCAAAGAGTTGGAGAGTGAGGCACGTTGATAAAGGAAGGGGAGGGAAAAAAGGAGAGAGCACCATCTGCACATATACAGACGTAAATATAGACGAAGGCGATTTTTCTGTGTACTCACGACTATGTACTACATAGTCACCCGAGAATAGCCAACACTTTTTCCATCTCCACTTTCGCCTCTGTAATTTCGTATATTCAACACACGTACATTTCAGTACGTTTGTGTTGGAGAATAATGAGGGTGGCAGAAAGGAAAAGTAAAAAGTTTACTGGCGTCCAATTACATATATTTAAATATTGTCTATAGCTCTACATGACTAATGATGTTATACATATGCATGTGTGGATGCATTATATGGAGGAATTTGTAGTGCTGTTTAAATTCGGAGCAGTTTTTGTGAAATCATTTTCACGAAATTATATTGATGCTTTTTTATCTTCAATATGATATTAATCACGTTTCAAAATCAATTTTTTTACATTTTGTCATGAATTCAGATTTTCACTAAAATGGCTTAAACTTTGACAAATAATGGAGTTGCGGCTTCGGTTTGTACTTGTTGACTTTATAATAAATGAAGATTTGAAAGGCTGTATGGCAAATGAGTATTTGTTAAATTTTCAATTTTTAGAAGACTTTTAAGCTGTAAACATAAAGAATCTTTGCATCCACTTTTTCCCTTTTTATATTCTTAAAATTCCGACTTTTGGCTAATGAAAAGGCACAATCGATCTGAAATTTTCCTCTCATAATAAGACTCTCGATTTTTCGTTGACAACTCGAAATTCTTCAACGAAATCCACAAATAGTTTTTTCTATAAAAATGAATATAATAATATAGTGTCATGATCCAATTAATAATCAAGCAGTGGTATAAAGTTACAAAGCATACTTATTTAGAGAATAATTTAAAGTTGAACTTTTCGCAACCCAATTAATTAATTCAATTCATTATATACGCTGAACGTCAGCGTATCTTAAGAGCCCACACGTTGACAACGAGACCACTCGCGTAATTTACGCGCACCTGCGAAGGTCTGCACCTATAAACAATATAGAGTCGACCGCATCAGTGGCGCCCTCGAGTGTTAGTGCTGTTTACACAAGTACACTGCTGTCTTACGCACTGGGCGCAATGTGTACGTTCACCGAGTGTTGTTAGTGTCACGTACACACGTGGAATAGAGTCCAACAGCTTGTGGGTTGGGGGGTTGAGAAGACGCGAGTGTGTGGCGTGTGCTACGACCAAGATATAGAAAGCGAGATGAGGCAGAGGAGAGCAGCAGCCCTGTCCAACAGTGGACGGTGGCCAGTGTCCGAGGAAGACCCTGGGGAGATCGCTCGCGATGGGGAAAATGCGAAGCATGAGGGAGAGAAGCTAAGGGGTGCGAGCGAGGGAAATTTGCGAGTGAGTAGAAAACAGGGAAGGAGATATACAGCATATATACACGTTCTATACATATATACCGACACATATATAGTCGGAGTGAGAAAGGAGTTGAGCGTGAGATTCAAGAAGGGCGAAGGGAGAGAAAAGGACGAGGGAGTAAGGACATGGCGAAATTCTGAGAGGGAGAATAAGGATAACGAGGGAGAGAGAGTAAGAGGAGAAGGAAGGTGGAAACGAGTGAGTGAGTGAGGCAGTATATAAGCGGACTGGACGTGGAAGCTGAAGTGGTGTAACAGAAAGAGAGGGAGAAAGAGAGAGAAAGAGAGAGAGAGAGAGATAGTTTGGGGTGGTGAGGCTGAGAGGAAGCAAGCAAAATAGGAATAAGGTAGAGGAAGGAACAGAGGAGTTGCGCGAGAGAGAAATGAGAAAGAGGAATGAGGCTCTATCTCGTGCACTTCTAACTAACATGTATTTTGCATAAAGCTTACATTACTTGAATTACAATGCTCCGGTGCTGTCTCATCCCTACCGCGTGCCACGAGATGGTGCCATGTAAATTGCTCCCGCTACTGTGTGTGTATATGTGTGTGTGTGTGTGTGTGTGTGTGTGTGTGTGTGTGTGTGTGTGTGTGTGTGTGTGTGTGTGTGTGTGTGTGTGTGTGTGTGTGTGTGTGTGGCGATGCTCTAACTCGTGTATGTATACCGAAGAGATGCTACATAGGAGGCTGTGGAGACATTGACATCATGACAGCGCTTGGGCATCGTGTAGAGTTGACCTATAAAATGTGCTGAGAGGAACAGAATTGTGTTTGGCAGTTTTTTTGAGTGGTTAATGGATGTAGCCATGGTTGTTTTTTTACTTTTTTATTTGGATCTCTTGTGCTTTTTGGAGTTGGGAGAGTACATTTTTGAAGGGGAGTTTCTGGCAGTTTTTTGCGAAGGTAGACTCAAAAAAAGTAGAACCTTGCAAATTGCTTCCTCATTATTTTCTGCTTTCTACAAAGCTACATCTATGAAGAAGTAAGCTGATCAATTTTTGCTTTCTCATAGAGGAAGCTTTGTAGACAGCGAAAAATAATTAGGAAGCCATTTACAAGGTTCTTAATTACTCAACCTGATTCTTGGAAATTTTTTCGAAATTTTTTTTTTGTTTTTGGCCGCTGAAGTCATGTGGAATACCTTATATGTGTACGTAGGCGTGTGTATGTACTATGTACGGATATTCTCAGTTCCCTTGCCATCTGAGTTCGTACAATTCTTGAGTATGCGCGGGCGCGATTCTGGACAACGCTTCCGCACCCTCATCGGCTTCCTCTCTCTTCCGCCCACACCCTCGTTACGTCTCCGTCGTTTCCTATCGCTTGCGGACTGTACGACGCCAACGTCGGGTCCGAGGGTTTCACGCGAGAAAATTCATTACCTCACTCATTCCAGCGCGTTATCGCGCTCACGATATAATTGATTGCTTGCTCTGGGCTGGAGGTCAAATCGCCGCACTTTGTGCGACCGTCTCCACATTTTCGTCTCTAACTTTCCGCATTTTGCAAGAACTTAATGTACTCTACATTGCAGAGTCATCGTAGTTAACTCTAATCGATATTTCGACACTTTCCCTTGTTCTGCGTAATAAAAGAAAATAAAAATTCGGAATGAAAAATGAACTCATATGCATGTATCGAAGCTGTGTTTAGGAGTGGCAATTATTTTTTCGAATTAATTGATTAATCGGAAATCTTTTTTGATTCGATAATTAAATTAAAATGTCGATTTTATTATTATCACTTCTGTAAAATTTTTCTTCATCCAGGAAAATAATAATAAATAATAACGACTTGTCGAAAAGATCACAACATAAAAATGTTGGACATTTTATTTTGTCAAGTAATATCGGATCCCGAAAAATTGTATTTTTTGGAAGTCGGACAGAAAAGTGTTGTTCTACGATCGGGACAAAACTTGTCTTTTCGCCACGGTGTTCAAACTATTACCGACGTCAAATTAGTTTAGAAAAATAATATTTTTTTTGTTTTATTCTTTAAGGGGGGAAACCAGTTTAGACCGATCGAAAAATCGTCTTTTTTTTATTGCATGAATCGTTAGTATAACTATTCAAGAATATGTAGTCAAAATTTCAAAGCAAAATTCCCATTAGTTCGAATGCAATGAGCACTTAAGTGACCGCCTGTTGGTTCTGTGAAGAAGTCCTCGTATCCGAAAAGTTGTAATGAGTCTTGCGAACGACGAAGTAGACCACGTAAAAGAGCATTTTATGGAAATCAAAACACCAAGAGTGAGTCGAGTGTCAGTGAAGAAGGTGAAGCAAGTACGAGCACAAGAAAACTTTCGACTGCTACTAGTGAGAATGTGATTGTGAATCCTATACATTGTTATAGGATCATCGAATTTTTCACAGTATTCACTGCTTTGTCGGACATTCTTATTTGCGGAAATTGTAAACAAAAAGTAAAATTTCAAGAAACTCAAAAACGGAAATTCAGCCCTTCTAATGCTGATGAATGAATTAAATCTCGTCGTTGGCTCACAGAGCTTCAATTATGCCGAGAGCATGGACAGAAAGCGCGTGACGAGACAGAATAGGCGCAGCTCATTGGAGACGAAGGAAGCTCGTCAAGCGGAGTTGCAAGCTAAAAATGACGCATATGAGCAAGAAGAGGGATTGCTATATGGTGCTGGAATAGCTGATTAACCGGTGAGCATTTTTTATAATTAATTACTGCCTTGGATTTCTCATTTTCGCTACATTTTATTTCAAACGCGTTTTTCTCGAAACGACTTTTTTTCGACTAGCGTACATTCTAGCTCAAAAAGTTATTGATCAATCGTTCTGAAATTTGGTGTAGATATTCTTTATTCAATTCCACGGAACATGAACCGAATTCGGGGATTATAATGTTATTAAAAATATATTTTTTTATGCAAGAAAGATGAAAAAATATAGTATAAAAACATGACATTGTGTTCAAACACCTCAAAAACATGCAATTTTCAATGTGTTTGATCAAAATTAGGTTCATATTCTTAGAAAATATGTTTTTAATGAAAAAAAAAAATTCTGATGATTACAGATAAAAATTGCGACGTCAGGGATGTACGCCAGCCAAATGCTCGGATGGCAATCGCCCATGGACTGCACGTGGTAACTCCACTATTTCCGGAGGAAATCGTTTGAAAAAATTTTAAAGTGTACTTGAAAACATAAATAAAATATCCTCCAAGTTTAAACAATTTGTGATTATTCCTTCCTGGTTAAAAAAAATCATGAAAAACAGCAAAATTTCGACCTCATAAACCGGGTTCCCCCCTTAAGTTCGCTTATCTTAATTAACTCACGCTCCAAAACTACACTCGCAGAGTAGAAAAGAGTAGCATTCAAAGAATGTAAAGTAACCGGAAAAACTTTATTTTCTTCACTTTTTCAGCAAAATAGTGCAAAGAATCTCAAGAGTTCCACTTACAGAATCTAGAAAAATATCTATTAAGGAACTTTCCATTGATAATTAACGAGTTTTCAACTTCTATTCGTTGAAACTATCCTAATTTTATTCAATGTAATAACAAAATGCCGGCTCCCAATTTTTGTAAGTTTATTTTTAGGAGTTATTCATATGAACGTAAATATTCAGACCAAATAAAAACAAACTTTTTTCGAAGCAACAATTAAATTATTGCGCTCACTTTTGCAATTACAAAAAACGTTATCAACATTTTTTATCTTTTGAATAATGAAACCCATCAAGTGCAAATATGCGCAAGCGCTTCTTTCGCTAGCACAAAAGTGGAGGACCGGACGCAAAGAAAGGGAGAACGCACGGAAATGCTTCGAGAAAATCTAGGCCGATGCCAAAATTATCATTTCTCGCAAAGATATGGCAGAAATCGTGAGTTGATTGAAATCGTATTAAAAAAAAAATTCTTAGAATCGGTTTCTTGCAATTTTCAGAACTGCTTTTGCTCCAATCGCTGAAATGATGTTATATTTATTTTCAGTGACCAAAAATACATTGAATAGACTAAGAGTCGAGTCCGAGAAATGATGCGAAATAGTTTTTCGTGTTTTTCTCGCGAAATATTGATCCTAGAGCGAAACGGACGTTATTTCGTGATCACCAACTTCCCATGAGGATAACTCGGCCTCTGATGGGTGTATCGTTAAACTATCGTCATATTCGTAATCAGCGCACGGAAATGCTTCAAGAAAAACTAGGCCGACTCAAAAATTATTATTTCTCGCAAAGATATGGCAGAAATCGTGAGTTGATTAAAATCGTATCAAAAAATAGATTCTTGGAATCGGTTTCTTGCAATTATCAGAATTGCTTTTGCTCCGATCGCTAAAATAATGTTATATTCCTTTTCAGCGACCAAAAATACATAATATAAACTATATGCAGACTCCGAGAAATGATGCAAACAGTTTTTCGCGTTTTTCTCGCGAAATATCGGTCCTAGCTAGGATCGTACTCCTTACTTACTTCTTTTGATCGTACTACTTACTCACTTCTTTTGATTGATATTGATACTTACTAGGATCAATATTTCGCGAGAAAAACGCGAAAAACTGTTTGCATCATTTCTCGGAGTCTGCATATAGTTTATATTATGTATTTTTGGTCGCTGAAAAGGAATATAACATTATTATAGTGATAGAACACGCAGAATTCATAATAACCGTGGAAAACCGGCATCGAGGATCTTAATTTTTCTCGTTTTCCGATAAACTCAGCAATTCTCCGATATCTTTCTGAGAAATCATTATTTTTACACGCGCCCAAGTTTTTTCAATGCCCTGTGCTCCGCTGATTACGAATATGCACATGGTTTTACGAAAAACTCATCAGGAGACTAGAAATCCGCCTGAGAAGTGAGTGATCACAGATCAACGTCCTTTTTGCGCTAGGACCGATATTTCGCGAGAAAAACGCGAAAAACTGTTTGCATCATTCCTCGGAGTCTGCATATAGTTTATATTATGTATTTTTGGTCGCTGAAAAGGAATATAACATTGATTTAGTAATAGAACACGCAGAATTCATAATAACCGTGAAAAACCGGCACCGAGGATCTTCATTTTTCTCGTTTTCCGATGAACTCAGCGATTCTCCGATATCTTTCTGAGAAATCATTATTTTTACACGCGCCCAAGTTTTTTCAATGCCCTGTGCTCCGCTGATTACGAATATGCACATGGTTTTACGAAAAACTCATCAGGAGACTAGAAATCCGCCTGAGAAGTAAGTGATCACAGATCAACGTCCTTTTTGCGCTAGGACCGATATTTCGCGAGAAAAACGCGAAAAACTGATTGCATCATTTCTCGGAGTCTGCATATAGTTTATAGTATGTATTTTTGGTCGCTGAAAAGGAATATAACATTATTTTAGTGATAGAACACGCAGAATTAATAATAACCGTGAAAAACCGGCACCGAGGATCTTCATTTTTCTCGTTTTCCGATAAACTCAGCAATTCTCCGATATCTTTCTGAGAAATCATTATTTTTACACGCGCCCAAGTTTTTTCAATGCCCTGTGCTCCGCTGATTACGGATATGCACATGGTTTTACGAAAAACTCATCAGGAGACTAGAAATCCGCCTGGGATGTGAGTGATCACAGATCAACGTCCTTTTGGCGCTAGGACCGATATTTCGCGAGAAAAACGCGAAAAACTGTTTGCATCATTTCTCGGAGTCTGCATATAGTTTATATTATGTATTTTTGGTCGCTGAAAAGGAATATAACATTATTTTAGTGATAGAACACGCAGAATTCATAATAACCGTGAAAAACCGGCACCGAGGATCTTCATTTTTCTCGTTTTCCGATAAACTCAGCAATTCTCCGATATCTTTCTGAGAAATCATTATTTTTACACGCGCCCAAGTTTTTTCAATGCCCTGTGCTCCGCTGATTACGAATATGCACATGGTTTTACGAAAAACTCATCAGGAGACTAGAAATCCGCCTGAGATGTGAGTGATCACAGATCAACGTCCTTTTTGCGCTAGGACCGATATTTCGCGAGAAAAACGCGAAAAACTGTTTGCATCATTTCTCGGAGTCTGAATATAGTTTATATTATGTATTTTTGGTCGCTGAAAAGGAATATAACATTATTTCAGTGATAGAACACGCAGAATTCATAATAACCGTGAAAAACCGGCACCGAGGATCTTCATTTTTCTCGTTTTCCGATAAACTCAGCAATTCTCCGATATCTTTCTGAGAAATCATTATTTTTACACGCGCCCAAGTTTTTTCAATGCCCTGTGCTCCGCTGATTACGAATATGCACATGGTTTTACGAAAAACTCATCAGGAGACTAGAAATCCGCCTGCGATGTGAGTGATCACAGATCAACGTCCTTTTTGCGCTAGGACCGATATTTCGCGAGAAAAACGCGAAAAACTGTTTGCATCATTTCTCGGAGTCTGCATATAGTTTATATTATGTATTTTTGGTCGCTGAAAAGGAATATAACATTATTTTAGTGATAGAACACGCAGAATTCATAATAACCGTGAAAAACCGGCACCGAGGATCTTCATTTTTCTCGTTTTCCGATAAACTCAGCAATTCTCCGATATCTTTCTGAGAAATCATTATTTTTACACGCGCCCAAGTTTTTTCAATGCCCTGTGCTCCGCTGATTACGAATATGCACATGGTTTTACGAAAAACTCATCAGGAGACTAGAAATCCGCCTGCGATGTGAGTGATCACAGATCAACGTCCTTTTTGCGCTAGGACCGATATTTCGCGAGAAAAACGCGAAAAACTGTTTGCATCATTTCTCGGAGTCTGAATATAGTTTATATTATGTATTTTTGGTCGCTGAAAAGGAATATAACATTATTTTAGTGATAGAACACGCAGAATTCATAATAACCGTGAAAAACCGGCACCGAGGATCTTCATTTTTCTCGTTTTCCGATAAACTCAGCAATTCTCCGATATCTTTCTGAGAAATCATTATTTTTACACGCGCCCAAGTTTTTTCAATGCCCTGTGCTCCGCTGATTACGAATATGCACATGGTTTTACGAAAAACTCATCAGGAGACTAGAAATCCGCCTGAGATGTGAGTGATCACAGATCAACGTCCTTTTTGCGCTAGGACCGATATTTCGCGAGAAAAACGCGAAAAACTGTTTGCATCATTTCTCGGAGTCTGCATATAGTTTATATTATGTATTTTTGGTCGCTGAAAAGGAATATAACATTATTTTAGTGGTAGAACACGCAGAATTCATAATAACCGTGAAAAACCGGCACCGAGGATCTTCATTTTTCTCGTTTTCCGATAAACTCAGCAATTCTCCGATATCTTTCTGAGAAATCATTATTTTTACACGCGCCCAAGTTTTTTCAATGCCCTGTGCTCCGCTGATTACGAATATGCACATGGTTTTACGAAAAACTCATCAGGAGACTAGAAATCCGCCTGCGATGTGAGTGATCACAGATCAACGTCCTTTTTGCGCTAGGACCGATATTTCGCGAGAAAAACGCGAAAAACTGTTTGCATCATTTCTCGGAGTCTGCATTCAGTTTATATTATGTATTTTTGGTCGCTGAAAAGGAATATAACATTATTTTAGTGATAGAACACGCAGAATTCATAATAACCGTGAAAAACCGGCACCGAGGATCTTAATTTTTCTCGTTTTCCGATAAACTCAGCAATTCTCCGATATCTTTCTGAGAAATCATTATTTTTGCACGCGCCCAAGTTTTTTCAATGCCCTGTGCTCCGCTGATTACGAATATGCACATGGTTTTACGAAAAACTCATCAGGAGACTAGAAATCCGCCTGAGATGTGAGTGATCACAGATCAACGTCCTTTTTGCGCTAGGACCGATATTTCGCGAGAAAAACGCGAAAAACTGTTTGCATCATTTCTCGGAGTCTGAATATAGTTTATATTATGTATTTTCGGTCGCTGAAAAGGAATATAACATTATTTCAGTGATAGAACACGCAGAATTCATAATAACCGTGAAAAACCGGCACCGAGGATCTTCATTTTTCTCGTTTTCCGATAAACTCAGCAATTCTCCGATATCTTTCTGAGAAATCATTATTTTTACACGCGCCCAAGTTTTTTCAATGCCCTGTGCTCCGCTGATTACGAATATGCACATGGTTTCACGAAAAACTCATCAGGAGACTAGAAATCCGCCTGGGAAGTAAGTGATCACAGATCAACGTCCTTTTTGCGCTAGGACCGATATTTCGCGAGAAAAACGCGAAAAACTGTTTGCATCATTTCTCGGAGTCTGCATATAGTTTAGAGTATGTATTTTTGGTCGCTGAAAAGGAATATAACATTATTTCAGTGATAGAACACGCAGAATTCATAATAACCGTGAAAAACCGGCACCGAGGATCTTAATTTTTCTCGTTTTCCGATAAACTCAGCAATTCTCCGATATCTTTCTGAGAAATCATTATTTTTACACGCGCCCAAGTTTTTTCAATGCCCTGTGCTCCGCTGATTACGAATATGCACATGGTTTTTCGAAAAACTCATCAGGAGACTAGAAATCCGCCTGAGATATGAGTGATCACAGATCAACGTCCTTTTTGCGCTAGGACCGATATTTCGCGAGAAAAACGCGAAAAACTGTTTGCATCATTTCTCGGAGTCTGAATATAGTTTATATTATGTATTTTCGGTCGCTGAAAAGGAATATAACATTATTTCAGTGATAGAACACGCAGAATTCATAATAACCGTGAAAAACCGGCACCGAGGATCTTAATTTTTCTCGTTTTCCGATAAACTCAGCAATTCTCCGATATCTTTCTGAGAAATCATTATTTTTACACGCGCCCAAGTTTTTTCAATGCCCTGTGCTCCGCTGATTACGAATATGCACATGGTTTTACGAAAAACTCATCAGGAGACTAGAAATCCGCCTGAGAAGTAAGTGATCACAGATCAACGTCCTTTTTGCGCTAGGACCGATATTTCGCGAGAAAAACGCGAAAAACTGTTTGCATCATTTGTCGGAGTCTGCATATAGTTTTTATTATGTATTTTTGGTCGCTGAAAAGGAATATAACATTATTTTAGTGATAGAACACGCTGAATTCATAATAACCGTGAAAAACCGGCACCGAGGATCTTCATTTTTCTCGTTTTCCGATAAACTCAGCAATTCTCCGATATCTTTCTGAGAAATCATTATTTTTACACGCGCCCAAGTTTTTTCAATGCCCTGTGCTCCGCTGATTACGAATATGCACATGGTTTTACGAAAAACCCATCAGGAGACTAGAAATCCGCCTGGGATGTGAGTGATCACAGATCAACGTCCTTTTTGCGCTAGGACCGATATTTCGCGAGAAAAACGCGAAAAACTGTTTGCATCATTTCTCGGAGTCTGCATATAGTTTATAGTATGTATTTTTGGTCGCTGAAAAGGAATATAACATTATTTTAGTGATAGAACACGCAGAATTCATAATAACCGTGAAAAACCGGCACCGAGGATCTTCATTTTTCTCGTTTTCCGATAAACTCAGCAATTCTCCGATATCTTTCTGAGAAATCATTATTTTTACACGCGCCCAAGTTTTTTCAATGCCCTGTGCTCCGCTGATTACGAATATGCACATGGTTTTACGAAAAACTCCTCAGGAGACTAGAAATCCGCCTGAGAAGTGAGTGATCACAGATCAACGTCCTTTTTGCGCTAGGACCGATATTTCGCGAGAAAAACGCGAAAAACTGTTTGCATCATTCCTCGGAGTCTGCATATAGTTTATATTATGTATTTTTGGTCGCTGAAAAGGAATATAACATTGATTTAGTAATAGAACACGCAGAATTCATAATAACCGTGAAAAACCGGCACCGAGGATCTTCATTTTTCTCGTTTTCCGATGAACTCAGCGATTCTCCGATATCTTTCTGAGAAATCATTATTTTTACACGCGCCCAAGTTTTTTCAATGCCCTGTGCTCCGCTGATTACGAATATGCACATGGTTTTACGAAAAACTCATCAGGAGACTAGAAATCCGCCTGAGAAGTAAGTGATCACAGATCAACGTCCTTTTTGCGCTAGGACCGATATTTCGCGAGAAAAACGCGAAAAACTGTTTGCATCATTTCTCGGAGTCTGCATATAGTTTATAGTATGTATTTTTGGTCGCTGAAAAGGAATATAACATTATTTTAGTGATAGAACACGCAGAATTAATAATAACCGTGAAAAACCGGCACCGAGGATCTTCATTTTTCTCGTTTTCCGATAAACTCAGCAATTCTCCGATATCTTTCTGAGAAATCATTATTTTTACACGCGCCCAAGTTTTTTCAATGCCCTGTGCTCCGCTGATTACGAATATGCACATGGTTTTACGAAAAACTCACCAGGAGACTAGAAATCCGCCTGGGATGTGAGTGATCACAGATCAACGTCCTTTTGGCGCTAGGACCGATATTTCGCGAGAAAAACGCGAAAAACTGTTTGCATCATTTCTCGGAGTCTGCATATAGTTTATATTATGTATTTTTGGTCGCTGAAAAGGAATATAACATTATTTTAGTGATAGAACACGCAGAATTCATAATAACCGTGAAAAACCGGCACCGAGGATCTTCATTTTTCTCGTTTTCCGATAAACTCAGCAATTCTCCGATATCTTTCTGAGAAATCATTATTTTTACACGCGCCCAAGTTTTTTCAATGCCCTGTGCTCCGCTGATTACGAATATGCACATGGTTTTACGAAAAACTCATCAGGAGACTAGAAATCCGCCTGAGATGTGAGTGATCACAGATCAACGTCCTTTTTGCGCTAGGACCGATATTTCGCGAGAAAAACGCGAAAAACTGTTTGCATCATTTCTCGGAGTCTGCATATAGTTTATAGTATGTAATTTTGGTCGCTGAAAAGGAATATAACATTATTTTAGTGATAGAACACGCAGAATTAATAATAACCGTGAAAAACCGGCACCGAGGATCTTCATTTTTCTCGTTTTCCGATAAACTCAGCAATTCTCCGATATCTTTCTGAGAAATCATTATTTTTACACGCGCCCAAGTTTTTTCAATGCCCTGTGCTCCGCTGATTACGAATATGCACATGGTTTTACGAAAAACTCATCAGGAGACTAGAAATCCGCCTGCGATGTGAGTGATCACAGATCAACGTCCTTTTTGCGCTAGGACCGATATTTCGCGAGAAAAACGCGAAAAACTGTTTGCATCATTTCTCGGAGTCTGCATATAGTTTATATTATGTATTTTTGGTCGCTGAAAAGGAATATAACATTATTTTAGTGATAGAACACGCAGAATTCATAATAACCGTGAAAAACCGGCACCGAGGATCTTCATTTTTCTCGTTTTCCGATAAACTCAGCAATTCTCCGATATCTTTCTGAGAAATCATTATTTTTACACGCGCCCAAGTTTTTTCAATGCCCTGTGCTCCGCTGATTACGAATATGCACATGGTTTCACGAAAAACTCATCAGGAGACTAGAAATCCGCCTGGGAAGTAAGTGATCACAGATCAACGTCCTTTTTGCGTTAGGACCGATATTTCGCGAGAAAAACGCGAAAAACTGTTTGCATCATTTCTCGGAGTCTGCATATAGTTTAGAGTATGTATTTTTGGTCGCTGAAAAGGAATATAACATTATTTCAGTGATAGAACACGCAGAATTCATAATAACCGTGAAAAACCGGCACCGAGGATCTTAATTTTTCTCGTTTTCCGATAAACTCAGCAATTCTCCGATATCTTTCTGAGAAATCATTATTTTTACACGCGCCCAAGTTTTTTCAATGCCCTGTGCTCCGCTGATTACGAATATGCACATGGTTCTACGAAAAACTCATCAGGAGACTAGAAATCCGCCTGAGATGTAAGTGATCACAGATCAACGTCCTTTTTGCGCTAGGACCAATATTTCGCGAGAAAAACGCGAAAAACTGTTTGCATCATTTCTCGGAGTCTGAATATAGTTTATATTATGTATTTTCGGTCGCTGAAAAGGAATATAACATTATTTCAGTGATAGAACACGCAGAATTCATAATAACCGTGAAAAACCGGCACCGAGGATCTTAATTTTTCTCGTTTTCCGATAAACTCAGCAATTCTCCGATATCTTTCTGAGAAATCATTATTTTTACACGCGCCCAAGTTTTTTCAATGCCCTGTGCTCCGCTGATTACGAATATGCACATGGTTTTACGAAAAACCCATCAGGAGACTAGAAATCCGCCTGGGATGTGAGTGATCACAGATCAACGTCCTTTTTGCGCTAGGACCGATATTTCGCGAGAAAAACGCGAAAAACTGTTTGCATCATTTCTCGGAGTCTGCATATAGTTTATAGTATGTATTTTTGGTCGCTGAAAAGGAATATAACATTATTTTAGTGATAGAACACGCAGAATTCATAATAACCGTGAAAAACCGGCACCGAGGATCTTCATTTTTCTCGTTTTCCGATAAACTCAGCAATTCTCCGATATCTTTCTGAGAAATCATTATTTTTACACGCGCCCAAGTTTTTTCAATGCCCTGTGCTCCGCTGATTACGAATATGCACATGGTTTTACGAAAAACTCCTCAGGAGACTAGAAATCCGCCTGAGAAGTGAGTGATCACAGATCAACGTCCTTTTTGCGCTAGGACCGATATTTCGCGAGAAAAACGCGAAAAACTGTTTGCATCATTCCTCGGAGTCTGCATATAGTTTATATTATGTATTTTTGGTCGCTGAAAAGGAATATAACATTGATTTAGTAATAGAACACGCAGAATTCATAATAACCGTGAAAAACCGGCACCGAGGATCTTCATTTTTCTCGTTTTCCGATGAACTCAGCGATTCTCCGATATCTTTCTGAGAAATCATTATTTTTACACGCGCCCAAGTTTTTTCAATGCCCTGTGCTCCGCTGATTACGAATATGCACATGGTTTTACGAAAAACTCATCAGGAGACTAGAAATCCGCCTGAGAAGTAAGTGATCACAGATCAACGTCCTTTTTGCGCTAGGACCGATATTTCGCGAGAAAAACGCGAAAAACTGTTTGCATCATTTCTCGGAGTCTGCATATAGTTTATAGTATGTATTTTTGGTCGCTGAAAAGGAATATAACATTATTTTAGTGATAGAACACGCAGAATTAATAATAACCGTGAAAAACCGGCACCGAGGATCTTCATTTTTCTCGTTTTCCGATAAACTCAGCAATTCTCCGATATCTTTCTGAGAAATCATTATTTTTACACGCGCCCAAGTTTTTTCAATGCCCTGTGCTCCGCTGATTACGAATATGCACATGGTTTTACGAAAAACTCATCAGGAGACTAGAAATCCGCCTGGGATGTGAGTGATCACAGATCAACGTCCTTTTGGCGCTAGGACCGATATTTCGCGAGAAAAACGCGAAAAACTGTTTGCATCATTTCTCGGAGTCTGCATATAGTTTATATTATGTATTTTTGGTCGCTGAAAAGGAATATAACATTATTTTAGTGATAGAACACGCAGAATTCATAATAACCGTGAAAAACCGGCACCGAGGATCTTCATTTTTCTCGTTTTCCGATAAACTCAGCAATTCTCCGATATCTTTCTGAGAAATCATTATTTTTACACGCGCCCAAGTTTTTTCAATGCCCTGTGCTCCGCTGATTACGAATATGCACATGGTTTTACGAAAAACTCATCAGGAGACTAGAAATCCGCCTGAGATGTGAGTGATCACAGATCAACGTCCTTTTTGCGCTAGGACCGATATTTCGCGAGAAAAACGCGAAAAACTGTTTGCATCATTTCTCGGAGTCTGCATATAGTTTAAAGTATGTAATTTTGGTCGCTGAAAAGGAATATAACATTATTTTAGTGATAGAACACGCAGAATTAATAATAACCGTGAAAAACCGGCACCGAGGATCTTCATTTTTCTCGTTTTCCGATAAACTCAGCAATTCTCCGATATCTTTCTGAGAAATCATTATTTTCACACGCGCCCAAGTTTTTTCAATGCCCTGTGCTCCGCTGATTACGAATATGCACATGGTTTTACGAAAAACTCATCAGGAGACTAGAAATCCGCCTGGGATGTGAGTGATCACAGATCAACGTCCTTTTGGCGCTAGGACCGATATTTCGCGAGAAAAACGCGAAAAACTGTTTGCATCATTTCTCGGAGTCTGCATATAGTTTATATCATGTATTTTTGGTCGCTGAAAAGGAATATAACATTATTTTAGTGATAGAACACGCAGAATTCATAATAACCGTGAAAAACCGGCACCGAGGATCTTCATTTTTCTCGTTTTCCGATAAACTCAGCAATTCTCCGATATCTTTCTGAGAAATCATTGTTTTTACACGCGCCCAAGTTTTTTCAATGCCCTGTGCTCCGCTGATTACGAATATGCACATGGTTTTACGAAAAACTCATCAGGAGACTAGAAATCCGCCTGAGAGGTGAGTGATCACAGATCAACGTCCTTTTTGCGCTAGGACCGATATTTCGCGAGAAAAACGCGAAAAACTGTTTGCATCATTTCTCGGAGTCTGAATATAGTTTATATTATGTATTTTTGGTCGCTGAAAAGGAATATAACATTATTTTAGTGATAGAACACGCAGAATTCATAATAACCGTGAAAAACCGGCACCGAGGATCTTCATTTTTCTCGTTTTCCGATAAACTCAGCAATTCTCCGATATCTTTCTGAGAAATCATTATTTTTACACGCGCCCAAGTTTTTTCAATGCCCTGTGCTCCGCTGATTACGAATATGCACATGGTTTTACGAAAAACTCATCAGGAGACTAGAAATCCGCCTGAGAAGTGAGTGATCACAGATCAACGTCCTTTTTGCGCTAGGACCGATATTTCGCGAGAAAAACGCGAAAAACTGTTTGCATCATTTCTCGGAGTCTGCATATAGTTTATATTATGTATTTTTGGTCGCTGAAAAGGAATATAACATTATTTTAGTGATAGAACACGCAGAATTCATAATAACCGTGAAAAACCGGCACCGAGGATCTTCATTTTTCTCGTTTTCCGATAAACTCAGCAATTCTCCGATATCTTTCTGAGAAATCATTATTTTTACACGCGCCCAAGTTTTTTCAATGCCCTGTGCTCCGCTGATTACGAATATGCACATGGTTTTACGAAAAACTCATCAGGAGACTAGAAATCCGCCTGGGATGTGAGTGATCACAGATCAACGTCCTTTTGGCGCTAGGACCGATATTTCGCGAGAAAAACGCGAAAAACTGTTTGCATCATTTCTCGGAGTCTGCATATAGTTTATATTATGTTTTTTTGGTCGCTGAAAAGGAATATAACATTATTTTAGTGATAGAACACGCAGAATTCATAATAACCGTGAAAAACCGGCACCGAGGATCTTCATTTTTCTCGTTTTCCGATAAACTCAGCAATTCTCCGATATCTTTCTGAGAAATCATTATTTTTACACGCGCCCAAGTTTTTTCAATGCCCTGTGCTCCGCTGATTACGAATATGCACATGGTTTTACGAAAAACTCATCAGGAGACTAGAAATCCGCCTGGGATGTGAGTGATCACAGATCAACGTCCTTTTGGCGCTAGGACCGATATTTCGCGAGAAAAACGCGAAAAACTGTTTGCATCATTTCTCGGAGTCTGCATATAGTTTATATTATGTATTTTTGGTCGCTGAAAAGGAATATAACATTATTTCAGTGATAGAACACGCAGAATTCATAATAACCGTGAAAAACCGGCACCGGGGATCTTAATTTTTCTCGTTTTCCGATAAACTCAGCAATTCTCCGATATCTTTCTGAGAAATCATTATTTTTGCACGCGCCCAAGTTTTTTCAATGCCCTGTGCTCCGCTGATTACGAATATGCACATGGTTTTACGAAAAACTCATCAGGAGACTAGAAATCCGCCTGAGATGTGAGTGATCACAGATCAACGTCCTTTTTGCGCTAGGACCGATATTTCGCGAGAAAAACGCGAAAAACTGTTTGCATCATTTCTCGGAGTCTGAATATAGTTTATATTATGTATTTTTGGTCGCTGAAAAGGAATATAACATTATTTCAGTGATAGAACACGCAGAATTCATAATAACCGTGAAAAACCGGCACCGAGGATCTTCATTTTTCTCGTTTTCCGATAAACTCAGCAATTCTCCGATATCTTTCTGAGAAATCATTATTTTTACACGCGCCCAAGTTTTTTCAATGCCCTGTGCTCCGCTGATTACGAATATGCACATGGTTTTACGAAAAACTCATCAGGAGACTAGAAATCCGCCTGAGATGTGAGTGATCACAGATCAACGTCCTTTTTGCGCTAGGACCGATATTTCGCGAGAAAAACGCGAAAAACTGTTTGCATCATTTCTCGGAGTCTGAATATAGTTTATATTATGTATTTTTGGTCGCTGAAAAGGAATATAACATTATTTCAGTGATAGAACACGCAGAATTCATAATAACCGTGAAAAACCGGCACCGAGGATCTTCATTTTTCTCGTTTTCCGATAAACTCAGCAATTCTCCGATATCTTTCTGAGAAATCATTATTTTTACACGCGCCCAAGTTTTTTCAATGCCCTGTGCTCCGCTGATTACGAATATGCACATGGTTTTACGAAAAACTCATCAGGAGACTAGAAATCCGCCTGCGATGTGAGTGATCACAGATCAACGTCCTTTTTGCGCTAGGACCGATATTTCGCGAGAAAAACGCGAAAAACTGTTTGCATCATTTGTCGGAGTCTGCATATAGTTTTTATTATGTATTTTTGGTCGCTGAAAAGGAATATAACATTATTTTAGTGATAGAACACGCAGAATTCATAATAACCGTGAAAAACCGGCACCGAGGATCTTCATTTTTCTCGTTTTCCGATAAACTCAGCAATTCTCCGATATCTTTCTGAGAAATCATTATTTTTACACGCGCCCAAGTTTTTTCAATGCCCTGTGCTCCGCTGATTACGAATATGCACATGGTTTTACGAAAAACTCATCAGAAGACTAGAAATCCGCCTGCGATGTGAGTGATTACAGATCAACGTCCTTTTTGCGCTAGGACCGATATTTCGCGAGAAAAACGCGAAAAACTGTTTGCATCATTTCTCGGAGTCTGAATATAGTTTATATTATGTATTTTTGGTCGCTGAAAAGGAATATAACCTCATTTTAGTGATAGAACACGCAGAATTCATAATAACCGTGAAAAACCGGCACCGAGGATCTTCATTTTTCTCGTTTTCCGATAAACTCAGCAATTCTCCGATATCTTTCTGAGAAATCATTATTTTTACACGCGCCCAAGTTTTTTCAATGCCCTGTGCTCCGCTGATTACGAATATGCACATGGTTTTACGGAAAACTCATCAGGAGACTAGAAATCCGCCTGAGAAGTGAGTGATCACAGATCAACGTCCTTTTTGCGCTAGGACCGATATTTCGCGAGAAAAACGCGAAAAACTGTTTGCATCATTTCGCGGAGTCCGCATATAGTTTATATCATGTATTTTTAGTCGCTGAAAAGGAATATAACATTATTTCAGTGATAGAACACGCAGAATTCATAATAACCGTGAAAAACCGGCACCGAGGATCTTCATTTTTCTCGTTTTCCGATAAACTCAGCAATTCTCCGATATCTTTCTGAGAAATCATTATTTTTACACGCGCCCAAGTTTTTTCAATGCCCTGTGCTCCGCTGATTACGAATATGCACATGGTTTTACGGAAAACTCATCAGGAGACTAGAAATCCGCCTGAGAAGTGAGTGATCACAGATCAACGTCCTTTTTGCGCTAGGACCGATATTTCGCGAGAAAAACGCGAAAAACTGTTTGCATCATTTCGCGGAGTCCGCATATAGTTTATATCATGTATTTTTAGTCGCTGAAAAGGAATATAACATTATTTCAGTGATAGAACACGCAGAATTCATAATAACCGTGAAAAACCGGCACCGAGGATCTTCATTTTTCTCGTTTTCCGATAAACTCAGCAATTCTCCGATATCTTTCTGAGAAATCATTATTTTTACACGCGCCCAAGTTTTTTCAATGCCCTGTGCTCCGCTGATTACGAATATGCACATGGTTTTACGAAAAACTCATCAGGGGACTAGAAATCCGCCTGAGAAGTAAGTGATCACAGATCAACGTCCTTTTTGCGCTAGGACCGATATTTCGCGAGAAAAACGCGAAAAACTGTTTGCATCATTTCTCGGAGTCTGAATATAGTTTATATTATGTATTTTTGGTCGCTGAAAAGGAATATAACATTATTTTAGTGATAGAACACGCAGAATTCATAATAACCGTGAAAAACCGGCACTGAGGATCTTCATTTTTCTCGTTTTCCGATAAACTCAGCAATTCTCCGATATCTTTCTGAGAAATCATTAGTTTTACACGCGCCCAAGTTTTTTCAATGCCCTGTGCTCCGCTGATTACGAATATGCACATGGTTTTACGAAAAACTCATCAGGAGACTAGAAATCCGCCTGGGATGTGAGTGATCACAGATCAACGTCCTTTTGGCGCTAGGACCGATATTTCGCGAGAAAAACGCGAAAAACTGTTTGCATAATTTCTCGGAGTCTGCATATAGTTTATATTATGTTTTTTTGGTCGCTGAAAAGGAATATAACATTATTTTAGTGATAGAACACGCAGAATTCATAATAACCGTGAAAAACCGGCACCGAGGATCTTCATTTTTCTCGTTTTCCGATAAACTCAGCAATTCTCCGATATCTTTCTGAGAAATCATTATTTTTACACGCGCCCAAGTTTTTTCAATGCCCTGTGCTCCGCTGATTACGAATATGCACATGGTTTTACGAAAAACTCATCAGGAGACTAGAAATCCGCCTGAGAAGTGAGTGATCACAGATCAACGTCCTTTTTGCGCTAGGACCGATATTTCGCGAGAAAAACGCGAAAAACTGTTTGCATCATTTCTCGGAGTCTGCATATAGTTTATATCATGTATTTTTGGTCGCTGAAAAGGAATATAACATTATTTCAGTGATAGAACACGCAGAATTCATAATAACCGTGAAAAACCGGCACCGAGGATCTTCATTTTTCTCGTTTTCCGATAAACTCAGCAATTCTCCGATATCTTTCTGAGAAATCATTATTTTTACACGCGCCCAAGTTTTTTCAATGCCCTGTGCTCCGCTGATTACGGATATGCACATGGTTTTACGAAAAACTCATCAGGAGACTAGAAATCCGCCTGAGAAGTGAGTGATCACAGATCAACGTCCTTTTTGCGCTAGGACCGATATTTCGCGAGAAAAACGCGAAAAACTGTTTGCATCATTTCTCGGAGTCTGCATATAGTTTATATCATGTATTTTTGGTCGCTGAAAAGGAATATAACATTATTTCAGTGATAGAACAGGCAGAATTCATAATAACCGTGAAAAACCGGCACCGAGGATCTTCATTTTTCTCGTTTTCCGATAAACTCAGCAATTCTCCGATATCTTTCTGAGAAATCATTATTTTTACACGCGCCCAAGTTTTTTCAATGCCCTGTGCTCCGCTGATTACGAATATGCACATGGTTTTACGAAAAACTCATCAGGAGACTAGAAATCTGCCTGGGATGTGAGTGATCACAGATCAACGTCCTTTTGGCGCTAGGACCGATATTTCGCGAGAAAAACGCGAAAAACTGTTTGCATCATTTCTCGGAGTCTGCATATAGTTTATATTATGTATTTTTGGTCGCTGAAAAGGAATATAACATTATTTTAGTGATAGAACACGCAGAATTCATAATAACCGTGAAAAACCGGCACCGAGGATCTTCATTTTTCTCGTTTTCCGATAAACTCAGCAATTCTCCGATATCTTTCTGAGAAATCATTATTTTTACACGCGCCCAAGTTTTTTCAATGCCCTGTGCTCCGCTGATTACGAATATGCACATGGTTTTACGAAAAACTCATCAGGAGACTAGAAATCCGCCTGAGAAGTAAGTGATCACAGATCAACGTCCTTTTTGCGCTAGGACCGATATTTCGCGAGGAAAACGCGAAAAACTGTTTGCATCATTTCTCGGAGTCTGCATATAGTTTATAGTATGTATTTTTGGTCGCTGAAAAGGAATATAACATTATTTTAGTGATAGAACACGCAGAATTCATAATAACCGTGAAAAACCGGCACCGAGGATCTTAATTTTTCTCGTTTTCCGATAAACTCAGCAATTCTCCGATATCTTTCTGAGAAATCATTATTTTTGCACGCGCCCAAGTTTTTTCAATGCCCTGTGCTCCGCTGATTACGAATATGCACATGGTTTTACGAAAAACTCATCAGGAGACTAGAAAACCGCCTGAGATATGAGTGATCACAGATCAACGTCCTTTTTGCGCTAGGACCGATATTTCGCGAGAAAAACGCGAAAAACTGTTTGCATCATTTCTCGGAGTCTGAATATAGTTTATATTATGTATTTTTGGTCGCTGAAAAGGAATATAACATTATTTCAGTGATAGAACACGCAGAATTCATAATAACCGTGAAAAACCGGCACCGAGGATCTTCATTTTTCTCGTTTTCCGATAAACTCAGCAATTCTCCGATATCTTTCTGAGAAATCATTATTTTTGCACGCGCCCAAGTTTTTTCAATGCCCTGTGCTCCGCTGATAACGAATATGCACATGGTTTTACGAAAAACTCATCAGGAGACTAGAAATCCGCCTGAGATGTGAGTGATCACAGATCAACGTCCTTTTTGCGCTAGGACCGATATTTCGCGAGAAAAACGCGAAAAACTGTTTGCATCATTTCTCGGAGTCTGAATATAGTTTATATTATGTATTTTCGGTCGCTGAAAAGGAATATAACATTATTTCAGTGATAGAACACGCAGAATTCATAATAACCGTGAAAAACCGGCACCGAGGATCTTAATTTTTCTCGTTTTCCGATAAACTCAGCAATTCTCCGATATCTTCCTGAGAAATCATTATTTTTACACGCGCCCAAGTTTTTTCAATGCCCTGTGCTCCGCTGATTACGAATATGCACATGGTTTTACGAAAAACTCATCAGGAGACTAGAAATCCGCCTGGGATGTGAGTGATCACAGATCAACGTCCTTTTTGCGCTAGGACCGATATTTTGCGAGAAAAACGCGAAAAACTGTTTGCATCATTTCTCGGAGTCTGCATATAGTTTAGAGTATGTATTTTTGGTCGCTGAAAAGGAATATAACATTATTTTAGTGATAGAACACGCAGAATTCATAATAACCGTGAAAAACCGGCACCGAGGATCTTCATTTTTCTCGTTTTCCGATAAACTCAGCAATTCTCCGATATCTTTCTGAGAAATCATTATTTTTACACGCGCCCAAGTTTTTTCAATGCCCTGTGCTCCGCTGATTACGAATATGCACATGGTTTTACGAAAAACTCATCAGGAGACTAGAAATCCGCCTGAGAAGTAAGTGATCACAGATCAACGTCCTTTTTGCGCTAGGACCGATATTTCGCGAGAAAAACGCGAAAAACTGTTTGCATCATTTCTCGGAGTCTGAATATAGTTTATATTATGTATTTTTGGTCGCTGAAAAGGAATATAACATTATTTCAGTGATAGAACACGCAGAATTCATAATAACCGTGAAAAACCGGCACCGAGGATCTTAATTTTTCTCGTTTTCCGATAAACTCAGCAATTCTCCGATATCTTTCTGAGAAATCATTATTTTTACACGCGCCCAAGTTTTTTCAATGCCCTGTGCTCCGCTGATTACGAATATGCACATGGTTTTACAAAAAACTCATCAGGAGACTAGAAATCCGCCTGAGAAGTAAGTGATCACAGATCAACGTCCTTTTTGCGCTAGGACCGATATTTCGCGAGAAAAACGCGAAAAACTGTTTGCATCATTTCTCGGAGTCTGCATATAGTTTATATTATGTATTTTTGGTCGCTGAAAAGGAATATAACATTATTTTAGTGATAGAACACGCAGAATTCATAATAACCGTGAAAAACCGGCACCGAGGATCTTCATTTTTCTCGTTTTCCGATAAACTCAGCAATTCTCCGATATCTTTCTGAGAAATCATTATTTTTACACGCGCCCAAGTTTTTTCAATGCCCTGTGCTCCGCTGATTACGAATATGCACATGGTTTTACGAAAAACTCATCAGGAGACTAGAAATCCGCCTGCGATGTGAGTGATCACAGATCAACGTCCTTTTTGCGCTAGGACCGATATTTCGCGAGAAAAACGCGAAAAACTGTTTGCATCATTTCTCGGAGTCTGCATATAGTTTATATTATGTATTTTTGGTCGCTGAAAAGGAATATAACATTATTTTAGTGATAGAACACGCAGAATTCATAATAACCGTGAAAAACCGGCACCGAGGATCTTCATTTTTCTCGTTTTCCGATAAAATCAGCAATTCTCCGATATCTTTATGAGAAATCATTATTTTTACACGCGCCCAAGTTTTTTCAATGCCCTGTGCTCCGCTGATTACGAATATGCACATGGTTTTACGAAAAACTCATCAGGAGACTAGAAATCCGCCTGCGATGTGAGTGATCACAGATCAACGTCCTTTTTGCGCTAGGACCGATATTTCGCGAGAAAAACGCGAAAAACTGTTTGCATCATTCCTCGGAGTCTGCATATAGTTTATATTATGTATTTTTGGTCGCTGAAAAGGAATATAACATTATTTTAGTGATAGAACACGCAGAATTCATAATAACCGTGAAAAACCAGCACCGAGGATCTTCATTTTTCTCGTTTTCCGATAAACTCAGCAATTCTCCGATATCTTTCTGAGAAATCATTATTTTTGCACGCGCCCAAGTTTTTTCAATGCCCTGTGCTCCGCTGATTACGAATATGCACATGGTTTTACGAAAAACTCATCAGGAGACTAGAAATCCGCCTGCGATGTGAGTGATCACAGATCAACGTCCTTTTTGCGCTAGGACCGATATTTCGCGAGAAAAACGCGAAAAACTGTTTGCATCATTTCTCGGAGTCTGCATATAGTTTATATTAGGTATTTTTGGTCGCTGAAAAGGAATATAACATTATTTTAGTGATAGAACACGCAGGATTCATAATAACCGTGAAAAACCGGCACCGAGGATCTTCATTTTTCTCGTTTTCCGATAAACTCAGCAATTCTCCGATATCTTTCTGAGAAATCATTATTTTTACACGCGCCCAAGTTTTTTCAATGCCCTGTGCTCCGCTGATTACGAATATGCACATCGTTTTACGAAAAACTTATCAGGAGACTAGAAATCCGCCTGCGATGTGAGTGATCACAGATCAACGTCCTTTTTGCGCTAGGACCGATATTTCGCGAGAAAAACGCGAAAAACTGTTTGCATCATTTCTCGGAGTCTGCATATAGTTTAGAGTATGTATTTTTGGTCGCTGAAAAGGAATATAACATTATTTCAGTGATAGAACACGCAGAATTCATAATAACCGTGAAAAACCGGCACCGAGGATCTTAATTTTTCTCGTTTTCCGATAAACTCAGCAATTCTCCGATATCTTTCTGAGAAATCATTATTTTTACACGCGCCCAAGTTTTTTCAATGCCCTGTGCTCCGCTGATAACGAATATGCACATGGTTTTACGAAAAACTCATCAGGAGACTAGAAATCCGCCTGAGATGTGAGTGATCACAGATCAACGTCCTTTTTGCGCTAGGACCGATATTTCGCGAGAAAAACGCGAAAAACTGTTTGCATCATTTCTCGGAGTCTGAATATAGTTTATATTATGTATTTTCGGTCGCTGAAAAGGAATATAACATTATTTCAGTGATAGAACACGCAGAATTCATAATAACCGTGAAAAACCGGCACCGAGGATCTTAATTTTTCTCGTTTTCCGATAAACTCAGCAATTCTCCGATATCTTCCTGAGAAATCATTATTTTTACACGCGCCCAAGTTTTTTCAATGCCCTGTGCTCCGCTGATTACGAATATGCACATGGTTTTACGAAAAACTCATCAGGAGACTAGAAATCCGCCTGGGATGTGAGTGATCACAGATCAACGTCCTTTTTGCGCTAGGACCGATATTTTGCGAGAAAAACGCGAAAAACTGTTTGCATCATTTCTCGGAGTCTGCATATAGTTTATATCATGTATTTTTGGTCGCTGAAAAGGAATATAACATTATTTCAGTGATAGAACACGCAGAATTCATAATAACCGTGAAAAAGCGGCACCGAGGATCTTAATTTTTCTCGTTTTCCGATAAACTCAGCAATTCTCCGATATCTTTCTGAGAAATCATTATTTTTACACGCGCCCAAGTTTTTTCAATGCCCTGTGCTCCGCTGATTACGAATATGCACATGGTTTTACGAAAAACTCATCAGGAGACTAGAAATCCGCCTGAGAAGTAAGTGATCACAGATCAACGTCCTTTTTGCGCTAGGACCGATATTTCGCGAGAAAAACGCGAAAAACTGTTTGCATCATTTCTCGGAGTCTGAATATAGTTTATATTATGTATTTTTGGTCGCTGAAAAGGAATATAACATTATTTCAGTGATAGAACACGCAGAATTCATAATAACCGTGAAACACCGGCACCGAGGATCTTAATTTTTCTCGTTTTCCGATAAACTCAGCAATTCTCCGATATCTTTCTGAGAAATCATTATTTTTACACGCGCCCAAGTTTTTTCAATGCCCTGTGCTCCGCTGATTACGAATATGCACATGGTTTTACGAAAAACTCATCAGGAGACTAGAAATCCGCCTGGGATGTGAGTGATCACAGATCAACGTCCTTTTGGCGCTAGGACCGATATTTCGCGAGAAAAACGCGAAAAACTGTTTGCATCATTTCTCGGAGTCTGCATATAGTTTATATTATGTATTTTTGGTCGCTGAAAAGGAATATAACATTATTTTAGTGATAGAACACGCAGAATTCATAATAACCGTGAAAAACCGGCACCGAGGATCTTAATTTTTCTCGTTTTCCGATAAACTCAGCAATTCTCCGATATCTTTCTGAGAAATCATTATTTTTACACGCGCCCAAGTTTTTTCAATGCCCTGTGCTCCGCTGATTACGAATATGCACATGGTTTTACGAAAAACTCATCAGGAGACTAGAAATCCGCCTGCGATGTGAGTGATCACAGATCAACGTCCTTTTTGCGCTAGGACCGATATTTCGCGAGAAAAACGCGAAAAACTGTTTGCATCATTTCTCGGAGTCTGCATATAGTTTATATTATGTATTTTTGGTCGCTGAAAAGGAATATAACATTATTTTAGTGATAGAACACGCAGGATTCATAATAACCGTGAAAAACCGGCACCGAGGATCTTCATTTTTCTCGTTTTCCGATAAACTCAGCAATTCTCCGATATCTTTCTGAGAAATCATTATTTTTGCACGCGCCCAAGTTTTTTCAATGCCCTGTGCTCCGCTGATTACGAATATGCACATGGTTTTACGAAAAACTCATCAGGAGACTAGAAATCCGCCTGCGATGTGAGTGATCACAGATCAACGTCCTTTTTGCGCTAGGACCGATATTTCGCGAGAAAAACGCGAAAAACTGTTTGCATCATTTCTCGGAGTCTGCATATAGTTTATATTATGTATTTTTGGTCGCTGAAAAGGAATATAACATTATTTTAGTGATAGAACACGCAGGATTCATAATAACCGTGAAAAACCGGCACCGAGGATCTTCATTTTTCTCGTTTTCCGATAAACTCAGCAATTCTCCGATATCTTTCTGAGAAATCATTATTTTTACACGCGCCCAAGTTTTTTCAATGCCCTGTGCTCCGCTGATTACGAATATGCACATCGTTTTACGAAAAACTCATCAGGAGACTAGAAATCCGCCTGCGATGTGAGTGATCACAGATCAACGTCCTTTTTGCGCTAGGACCGATATTTCGCGAGAAAAACGCGAAAAACTGTTTGCATCATTACTCGGAGTCTGCATATAGTTTAGAGTATGTATTTTTGGTCACTGAAAAGGAATATAACATTATTTCAGTGATAGAACACGCAGAATTAATAATAACCGTGAAAAACCGGCACCGAGGATCTTCATTTTTCTCGTTTTCCGATAAACTCAGCAATTCTCCGATATCTTTCTGAGAAATCATTATTTTTACACGCGCCCAAGTTTTTTCAATGCCCTGTGCTCCGCTGATTACGAATATGCACATGGTTTTACGAAAAACTCATCAGGAGACTAGAAATCCGCCTGAGAAGTGAGTGATCACAGATCAACGTCCTTTTTGCGCTAGGACCGATATTTCGCGAGAAAAACGCGAAAAACTGTTTGCATCATTTCTCGGAGTCTGCATATAGTTTATATTATGTATTTTTGGTCGCTGAAAAGGAATATAACATTATTTTAGTGATAGAACACGCAGAATTCATAATAACCGTGAAAAACCGGCACCGAGGATCTTCATTTTTCTCGTTTTCCGATAAACTCAGCAATTCTCCGATATCTTTCTGAGAAATCATTATTTTTACACGCGCCCAAGTTTTTTCAATGCCCTGTGCTCCGCTGATTACGGATATGCACATGGTTTTACGAAAAACTCATCAGGAGACTAGAAATCCGCCTGAGATGTGAGTGATCACAGATCAACGTCCTTTTTGCGCTAGGACCGATATTTCGCGAGAAAAACGCGAAAAACTGTTTGCATCATTTCTCGGAGTCTGAATATAGTTTATATTATGTATTTTTGGTCGCTGAAAAGGAATATAACATTATTCTAGTGATAGAACACGCAGAATTCATAATAACCGTGAAAAACCGGCACCGAGGATCTTCATTTTTCTCGTTTTCCGATAAACTCAGCAATTCTCCGATATCTTTCTGAGAAATCATTATTTTTACACGCGCCCAAGTTTTTTCAATGCCCTGTGCTCCGCTGATTACGAATATGCACATGGTTTTACGAAAAACTCATCAGGAGACTAGAAATCCGCCTGAGAAGTGAGTGATCACAGATCAACGTCCTTTTTGCGCTAGGACCGATATTTCGCGAGAAAAACGCGAAAAACTGTTTGCATCATTTCTCGGAGTCTGCATATAGTTTATATTATGTATTTTTGGTCGCTGAAAAGGAATATAACATTATTTTAGTGATAGAACACGCAGAATTCATAATAACCGTGAAAAACCGGCACCGAGGATCTTCATTTTTCTCGTTTTCCGATAAACTCAGCAATTCTCCGATATCTTTCTGAGAAATCATTATTTTTACACGCGCCCAAGTTTTTTCAATGCCCTGTGCTCCGCTGATTACGAATATGCACATGGTTTTACGAAAAACTCATCAGGAGACTAGAAATCCGCCTGGGATGTGAGTGATCACAGATCAACGTCCTTTTGGCGCTAGGACCGATATTTCGCGAGAAAAACGCGAAAAACTGTTTGCATCATTTCTCGGAGTCTGCATATAGTTTATATTATGTATTTTTGGTCGCTGAAAAGGAATATAACATTATTTTAGTGATAGAACACGCAGAATTCATAATAACCGTGAAAAACCGGCACCGAGGATCTTCATTTTTCTCGTTTTCCGATAAACTCAGCAATTCTCCGATATCTTTCTGAGAAATCATTATTTTTACACGCGCCCAAGTTTTTTCAATGCCCTGTGCTCCGCTGATTACGAATATGCACATGGTTTTACGAAAAACTCATCAGGAGACTAGAAATCCGCCTGAGATGTGAGTGATCACAGATCAACGTCCTTTTTGCGCTAGGACCGATATTTCGCGAGAAAAACGCGAAAAACTGTTTGCATCATTTCTCGGAGTCTGAATATAGTTTATATTATGTATTTTTGGTCGCTGAAAAGGAATATAACATTATTTTAGTGATAGAACACGCAGAATTCATAATAACCGTGAAAAACCGGCACCGAGGATCTTCATTTTTCTCGTTTTCCGATAAACTCAGCAATTCTCCGATATCTTTCTGAGAAATCATTATTTTTACACGCGCCCAAGTTTTTTCAATGCCCTGTGCTCCGCTGATTACGAATATGCACATGGTTTTACGAAAAACTCATCAGGAGACTAGAAATCCGCCTGAGATGTAAGTGATCACAGATCAACGTCCTTTTTGCGCTAGGACCGATATTTCGCGAGAAAAACGCGAAAAACTGTTTGCATCATTTCTCGGAGTCTGAATATAGTTTATATTATGTATTTTTGGTTGCTGAAAAGGAATATAACATTATTTTAGTGATAGAACACGCAGAATTCATAATAACCGTGAAAAACCGGCACCGAGGATCTTCATTTTTCTCGTTTTCCGATAAACTCAGCAATTCTCCGATATCTTTCTGAGAAATCATTATTTTTACACGCGCCCAAGTTTTTTCAATGCCCTGTGCTCCGCTGATTACGAATATGCACATCGTTTTACGAAAAACTTATCAGGAGACTAGAAATCCGCCTGCGATGTGAGTGATCACAGATCAACGTCCTTTTTGCGCTAGGACCGATATTTCGCGAGAAAAACGCGAAAAACTGTTTGCATCATTTCTCGGAGTCTGCATATAGTTTAGAGTATGTATTTTTGGTCGCTGAAAAGGAATATAACATTATTTCAGTGATAGAACACGCAGAATTCATAATAACCGTGAAAAACCGGCACCGAGGATCTTAATTTTTCTCGTTTTCCGATAAACTCAGCAATTCTCCGATATCTTTCTGAGAAATCATTATTTTTACACGCGCCCAAGTTTTTTCAATGCCCTGTGCTCCGCTGATAACGAATATGCACATGGTTTTACGAAAAACTCATCAGGAGACTAGAAATCCGCCTGAGATGTGAGTGATC
Organism: Tromatobia lineatoria; assembly: GCA_949699805.1. Taxonomy (NCBI): domain Eukaryota; kingdom Metazoa; phylum Arthropoda; class Insecta; order Hymenoptera; family Ichneumonidae; genus Tromatobia; species Tromatobia lineatoria. The sequence goes on from OX453052.1 coordinate 2,159,249, forward strand.
ACAGATCAACGTCCTTTTTGCGCTAGGACCGATATTTCGCGAGAAAAACGCGAAAAACTGTTTGCATCATTTCTCGGAGTCTGAATATAGTTTATATTATGTATTTTCGGTCGCTGAAAAGGAATATAACATTATTTCAGTGATAGAACACGCAGAATTCATAATAACCGTGAAAAACCGGCACCGAGGATCTTAATTTTTCTCGTTTTCCGATAAACTCAGCAATTCTCCGATATCTTCCTGAGAAATCATTATTTTTACACGCGCCCAAGTTTTTTCAATGCCCTGTGCTCCGCTGATTACGAATATGCACATGGTTTTACGAAAAACTCATCAGGAGACTAGAAATCCGCCTGGGATGTGAGTGATCACAGATCAACGTCCTTTTTGCGCTAGGACCGATATTTTGCGAGAAAAACGCGAAAAACTGTTTGCATCATTTCTCGGAGTCTGCATATAGTTTAGAGTATGTATTTTTGGTCGCTGAAAAGGAATATAACATTATTTTAGTGATAGAACACGCAGAATTCATAATAACCGTGAAAAACCGGCACCGAGGATCTTCATTTTTCTCGTTTTCCGATAAACTCAGCAATTCTCCGATATCTTTCTGAGAAATCATTATTTTTACACGCGCCCAAGTTTTTTCAATGCCCTGTGCTCCGCTGATTACGAATATGCACATGGTTTTACAAAAAACTCATCAGGAGACTAGAAATCCGCCTGAGAAGTAAGTGATCACAGATCAACGTCCTTTTTGCGCTAGGACCGATATTTCGCGAGAAAAACGCGAAAAACTGTTTGCATCATTTCTCGGAGTCTGCATATAGTTTATATTATGTATTTTTGGTCGCTGAAAAGGAATATAACATTATTTTAGTGATAGAACACGCAGAATTCATAATAACCGTGAAAAACCGGCACCGAGGATCTTCATTTTTCTCGTTTTCCGATAAACTCAGCAATTCTCCGATATCTTTCTGAGAAATCATTATTTTTACACGCGCCCAAGTTTTTTCAATGCCCTGTGCTCCGCTGATTACGAATATGCACATGGTTTTACGAAAAACTCATCAGGAGACTAGAAATCCGCCTGCGATGTGAGTGATCACAGATCAACGTCCTTTTTGCGCTAGGACCGATATTTCGCGAGAAAAACGCGAAAAACTGTTTGCATCATTTCTCGGAGTCTGCATATAGTTTATATTATGTATTTTTGGTCGCTGAAAAGGAATATAACATTATTTTAGTGATAGAACACGCAGAATTCATAATAACCGTGAAAAACCGGCACCGAGGATCTTCATTTTTCTCGTTTTCCGATAAAATCAGCAATTCTCCGATATCTTTATGAGAAATCATTATTTTTACACGCGCCCAAGTTTTTTCAATGCCCTGTGCTCCGCTGATTACGAATATGCACATGGTTTTACGAAAAACTCATCAGGAGACTAGAAATCCGCCTGCGATGTGAGTGATCACAGATCAACGTCCTTTTTGCGCTAGGACCGATATTTCGCGAGAAAAACGCGAAAAACTGTTTGCATCATTTCTCGGAGTCTGCATATAGTTTATATTATGTATTTTTGGTCGCTGAAAAGGAATATAACATTATTTTAGTGATAGAACACGCAGAATTCATAATAACCGTGAAAAACCAGCACCGAGGATCTTCATTTTTCTCGTTTTCCGATAAACTCAGCAATTCTCCGATATCTTTCTGAGAAATCATTATTTTTGCACGCGCCCAAGTTTTTTCAATGCCCTGTGCTCCGCTGATTACGAATATGCACATGGTTTTACGAAAAACTCATCAGGAGACTAGAAATCCGCCTGCGATGTGAGTGATCACAGATCAACGTCCTTTTTGCGCTAGGACCGATATTTCGCGAGAAAAACGCGAAAAACTGTTTGCATCATTTCTCGGAGTCTGCATATAGTTTATATTAGGTATTTTTGGTCGCTGAAAAGGAATATAACATTATTTTAGTGATAGAACACGCAGGATTCATAATAACCGTGAAAAACCGGCACCGAGGATCTTCATTTTTCTCGTTTTCCGATAAACTCAGCAATTCTCCGATATCTTTCTGAGAAATCATTATTTTTACACGCGCCCAAGTTTTTTCAATGCCCTGTGCTCCGCTGATTACGAATATGCACATCGTTTTACGAAAAACTTATCAGGAGACTAGAAATCCGCCTGCGATGTGAGTGATCACAGATCAACGTCCGTTTTGCGCTAGGACCGATATTTCGCGAAAAAAACGCGAAAAACTGTTTGCATCATTTCTCGGAGTCTGCATATAGTTTAGAGTATGTATTTTTGGTCGCTGAAAAGGAATATAACATTATTTCAGTGATAGAACACGCAGAATTCATAATAACCGTGAAAAACCGGCACCGAGGATCTTAATTTTTCTCGTTTTCCGATAAACTCAGCAATTCTCCGATATCTTTCTGAGAAATCATTATTTTTACACGCGCCCAAGTTTTTTCAATGCCCTGTGCTCCGCTGATAACGAATATGCACATGGTTTTACGAAAAACTCATCAGGAGACTAGAAATCCGCCTGAGATGTGAGTGATCACAGATCAACGTCCTTTTTGCGCTAGGACCGATATTTCGCGAGAAAAACGCGAAAAACTGTTTGCATCATTTCTCGGAGTCTGAATATAGTTTATATTATGTATTTTCGGTCGCTGAAAAGGAATATAACATTATTTCAGTGATAGAACACGCAGAATTCATAATAACCGTGAAAAACCGGCACCGAGGATCTTAATTTTTCTCGTTTTCCGATAAACTCAGCAATTCTCCGATATCTTCCTGAGAAATCATTATTTTTACACGCGCCCAAGTTTTTTCAATGCCCTGTACTCCGCTGATTACGAATATGCACATGGTTTTACGAAAAACTCATCAGGAGACTAGAAATCCGCCTGGGATGTGAGTGATCACAGATCAACGTCCTTTTTGCGCTAGGACCGATATTTTGCGAGAAAAACGCGAAAAACTGTTTGCATCATTTCTCGGAGTCTGCATATAGTTTATATCATGTATTTTTGGTCGCTGAAAAGGAATATAACATTATTTCAGTGATAGAACACGCAGAATTCATAATAACCGTGAAAAACCGGCACCGAGGATCTTAATTTTTCTCGTTTTCCGATAAACTCAGCAATTCTCCGATATCTTTCTGAGAAATCATTATTTTTACACGCGCCCAAGTTTTTTCAATGCCCTGTGCTCCGCTGATTACGAATATGCACATGGTTTTACGAAAAACTCATCAGGAGACTAGAAATCCGCCTGAGAAGTAAGTGATCACAGATCAACGTCCTTTTTGCGCTAGGACCGATATTTCGCGAGAAAAACGCGAAAAACTGTTTGCATCATTTCTCGGAGTCTGAATATAGTTTATATTATGTATTTTTGGTCGCTGAAAAGGAATATAACATTATTTCAGTGATAGAACACGCAGAATTCATAATAACCGTGAAAAACCGGCACCGAGGATCTTAATTTTTCTCGTTTTCCGATAAACTCAGCAATTCTCCGATATCTTTCTGAGAAATCATTATTTTTACACGCGCCCAAGTTTTTTCAATGCCCTGTGCTCCGCTGATTACGAATATGCACATGGTTTTACGAAAAACTCATCAGGAGACTAGAAATCCGCCTGGGATGTGAGTGATCACAGATCAACGTCCTTTTGGCGCTAGGACCGATATTTCGCGAGAAAAACGCGAAAAACTGTTTGCATCATTTCTCGGAGTCTGCATATAGTTTATATTATGTATTTTTGGTCGCTGAAAAGGAATATAACATTATTTTAGTGATAGAACACGCAGAATTCATAATAACCGTGAAAAACCGGCACCGAGGATCTTAATTTTTCTCGTTTTCCGATAAACTCAGCAATTCTCCGATATCTTTCTGAGAAATCATTATTTTTACACGCGCCCAAGTTTTTTCAATGCCCTGTGCTCCGCTGATTACGAATATGCACATGGTTTTACGAAAAACTCATCAGGAGACTAGAAATCCGCCTGCGATGTGAGTGATCACAGATCAACGTCCTTTTTGCGCTAGGACCGATATTTCGCGAGAAAAACGCGAAAAACTGTTTGCATCATTACTCGGAGTCTGCATATAGTTTAGAGTATGTATTTTTGGTCACTGAAAAGGAATATAACATTATTTCAGTGATAGAACACGCAGAATTAATAATAACCGTGAAAAACCGGCACCGAGGATCTTCATTTTTCTCGTTTTCCGATAAACTCAGCAATTCTCCGATATCTTTCTGAGAAATCATTATTTTTACACGCGCCCAAGTTTTTTCAATGCCCTGTGCTCCGCTGATTACGAATATGCACATGGTTTTACGAAAAACTCATCAGGAGACTAGAAATCCGCCTGAGAAGTGAGTGATCACAGATCAACGTCCTTTTTGCGCTAGGACCGATATTTCGCGAGAAAAACGCGAAAAACTGTTTGCATCATTTCTCGGAGTCTGCATATAGTTTATATTATGTATTTTTGGTCGCTGAAAAGGAATATAACATTATTTTAGTGATAGAACACGCAGAATTCATAATAACCGTGAAAAACCGGCACCGAGGATCTTCATTTTTCTCGTTTTCCGATAAACTCAGCAATTCTCCGATATCTTTCTGAGAAATCATTATTTTTACACGCGCCCAAGTTTTTTCAATGCCCTGTGCTCCGCTGATTACGGATATGCACATGGTTTTACGAAAAACTCATCAGGAGACTAGAAATCCGCCTGAGATGTGAGTGATCACAGATCAACGTCCTTTTTGCGCTAGGACCGATATTTCGCGAGAAAAACGCGAAAAACTGTTTGCATCATTTCTCGGAGTCTGAATATAGTTTATATTATGTATTTTTGGTCGCTGAAAAGGAATATAACATTATTCTAGTGATAGAACACGCAGAATTCATAATAACCGTGAAAAACCGGCACCGAGGATCTTCATTTTTCTCGTTTTCCGATAAACTCAGCAATTCTCCGATATCTTTCTGAGAAATCATTATTTTTACACGCGCCCAAGTTTTTTCAATGCCCTGTGCTCCGCTGATTACGAATATGCACATGGTTTTACGAAAAACTCATCAGGAGACTAGAAATCCGCCTGAGAAGTGAGTGATCACAGATCAACGTCCTTTTTGCGCTAGGACCGATATTTCGCGAGAAAAACGCGAAAAACTGTTTGCATCATTTCTCGGAGTCTGCATATAGTTTATATTATGTATTTTTGGTCGCTGAAAAGGAATATAACATTATTTTAGTGATAGAACACGCAGAATTCATAATAACCGTGAAAAACCGGCACCGAGGATCTTCATTTTTCTCGTTTTCCGATAAACTCAGCAATTCTCCGATATCTTTCTGAGAAATCATTATTTTTACACGCGCCCAAGTTTTTTCAATGCCCTGTGCTCCGCTGATTACGAATATGCACATGGTTTTACGAAAAACTCATCAGGAGACTAGAAATCCGCCTGGGATGTGAGTGATCACAGATCAACGTCCTTTTGGCGCTAGGACCGATATTTCGCGAGAAAAACGCGAAAAACTGTTTGCATCATTTCTCGGAGTCTGCATATAGTTTATATTATGTATTTTTGGTCGCTGAAAAGGAATATAACATTATTTTAGTGATAGAACACGCAGAATTCATAATAACCGTGAAAAACCGGCACCGAGGATCTTCATTTTTCTCGTTTTCCGATAAACTCAGCAATTCTCCGATATCTTTCTGAGAAATCATTATTTTTACACGCGCCCAAGTTTTTTCAATGCCCTGTGCTCCGCTGATTACGAATATGCACATGGTTTTACGAAAAACTCATCAGGAGACTAGAAATCCGCCTGAGATGTGAGTGATCACAGATCAACGTCCTTTTTGCGCTAGGACCGATATTTCGCGAGAAAAACGCGAAAAACTGTTTGCATCATTTCTCGGAGTCTGAATATAGTTTATATTATGTATTTTTGGTCGCTGAAAAGGAATATAACATTATTTTAGTGATAGAACACGCAGAATTCATAATAACCGTGAAAAACCGGCACCGAGGATCTTCATTTTTCTCGTTTTCCGATAAACTCAGCAATTCTCCGATATCTTTCTGAGAAATCATTATTTTTACACGCGCCCAAGTTTTTTCAATGCCCTGTGCTCCGCTGATTACGAATATGCACATGGTTTTACGAAAAACTCATCAGGAGACTAGAAATCCGCCTGAGATGTAAGTGATCACAGATCAACGTCCTTTTTGCGCTAGGACCGATATTTCGCGAGAAAAACGCGAAAAACTGTTTGCATCATTTCTCGGAGTCTGAATATAGTTTATATTATGTATTTTTGGTTGCTGAAAAGGAATATAACATTATTTTAGTGATAGAACACGCAGAATTCATAATAACCGTGAAAAACCGGCACCGAGGATCTTCATTTTTCTCGTTTTCCGATAAACTCAGCAATTCTCCGATATCTTTCTGAGAAATCATTATTTTTACACGCGCCCAAGTTTTTTCAATGCCCTGTGCTCCGCTGATTACGAATATGCACATCGTTTTACGAAAAACTTATCAGGAGACTAGAAATCCGCCTGCGATGTGAGTGATCACAGATCAACGTCCTTTTTGCGCTAGGACCGATATTTCGCGAGAAAAACGCGAAAAACTGTTTGCATCATTTCTCGGAGTCTGCATATAGTTTAGAGTATGTATTTTTGGTCGCTGAAAAGGAATATAACATTATTTCAGTGATAGAACACGCAGAATTCATAATAACCGTGAAAAACCGGCACCGAGGATCTTAATTTTTCTCGTTTTCCGATAAACTCAGCAATTCTCCGATATCTTTCTGAGAAATCATTATTTTTACACGCGCCCAAGTTTTTTCAATGCCCTGTGCTCCGCTGATAACGAATATGCACATGGTTTTACGAAAAACTCATCAGGAGACTAGAAATCCGCCTGAGATGTGAGTGATCACAGATCAACGTCCTTTTTGCGCTAGGACCGATATTTCGCGAGAAAAACGCGAAAAACTGTTTGCATCATTTCTCGGAGTCTGAATATAGTTTATATTATGTATTTTCGGTCGCTGAAAAGGAATATAACATTATTTCAGTGATAGAACACGCAGAATTCATAATAACCGTGAAAAACCGGCACCGAGGATCTTAATTTTTCTCGTTTTCCGATAAACTCAGCAATTCTCCGATATCTTCCTGAGAAATCATTATTTTTACACGCGCCCAAGTTTTTTCAATGCCCTGTGCTCCGCTGATTACGAATATGCACATGGTTTTACGAAAAACTCATCAGGAGACTAGAAATCCGCCTGGGATGTGAGTGATCACAGATCAACGTCCTTTTTGCGCTAGGACCGATATTTTGCGAGAAAAACGCGAAAAACTGTTTGCATCATTTCTCGGAGTCTGCATATAGTTTAGAGTATGTATTTTTGGTCGCTGAAAAGGAATATAACATTATTTTAGTGATAGAACACGCAGAATTCATAATAACCGTGAAAAACCGGCACCGAGGATCTTCATTTTTCTCGTTTTCCGATAAACTCAGCAATTCTCCGATATCTTTCTGAGAAATCATTATTTTTACACGCGCCCAAGTTTTTTCAATGCCCTGTGCTCCGCTGATTACGAATATGCACATGGTTTTACAAAAAACTCATCAGGAGACTAGAAATCCGCCTGAGAAGTAAGTGATCACAGATCAACGTCCTTTTTGCGCTAGGACCGATATTTCGCGAGAAAAACGCGAAAAACTGTTTGCATCATTTCTCGGAGTCTGCATATAGTTTATATTATGTATTTTTGGTCGCTGAAAAGGAATATAACATTATTTTAGTGATAGAACACGCAGAATTCATAATAACCGTGAAAAACCGGCACCGAGGATCTTCATTTTTCTCGTTTTCCGATAAACTCAGCAATTCTCCGATATCTTTCTGAGAAATCATTATTTTTACACGCGCCCAAGTTTTTTCAATGCCCTGTGCTCCGCTGATTACGAATATGCACATGGTTTTACGAAAAACTCATCAGGAGACTAGAAATCCGCCTGCGATGTGAGTGATCACAGATCAACGTCCTTTTTGCGCTAGGACCGATATTTCGCGAGAAAAACGCGAAAAACTGTTTGCATCATTTCTCGGAGTCTGCATATAGTTTATATTATGTATTTTTGGTCGCTGAAAAGGAATATAACATTATTTTAGTGATAGAACACGCAGAATTCATAATAACCGTGAAAAACCGGCACCGAGGATCTTCATTTTTCTCGTTTTCCGATAAAATCAGCAATTCTCCGATATCTTTATGAGAAATCATTATTTTTACACGCGCCCAAGTTTTTTCAATGCCCTGTGCTCCGCTGATTACGAATATGCACATGGTTTTACGAAAAACTCATCAGGAGACTAGAAATCCGCCTGCGATGTGAGTGATCACAGATCAACGTCCTTTTTGCGCTAGGACCGATATTTCGCGAGAAAAACGCGAAAAACTGTTTGCATCATTTCTCGGAGTCTGCATATAGTTTATATTATGTATTTTTGGTCGCTGAAAAGGAATATAACATTATTTTAGTGATAGAACACGCAGAATTCATAATAACCGTGAAAAACCAGCACCGAGGATCTTCATTTTTCTCGTTTTCCGATAAACTCAGCAATTCTCCGATATCTTTCTGAGAAATCATTATTTTTGCACGCGCCCAAGTTTTTTCAATGCCCTGTGCTCCGCTGATTACGAATATGCACATGGTTTTACGAAAAACTCATCAGGAGACTAGAAATCCGCCTGCGATGTGAGTGATCACAGATCAACGTCCTTTTTGCGCTAGGACCGATATTTCGCGAGAAAAACGCGAAAAACTGTTTGCATCATTTCTCGGAGTCTGCATATAGTTTATATTAGGTATTTTTGGTCGCTGAAAAGGAATATAACATTATTTTAGTGATAGAACACGCAGGATTCATAATAACCGTGAAAAACCGGCACCGAGGATCTTCATTTTTCTCGTTTTCCGATAAACTCAGCAATTCTCCGATATCTTTCTGAGAAATCATTATTTTTACACGCGCCCAAGTTTTTTCAATGCCCTGTGCTCCGCTGATTACGAATATGCACATCGTTTTACGAAAAACTTATCAGGAGACTAGAAATCCGCCTGCGATGTGAGTGATCACAGATCAACGTCCGTTTTGCGCTAGGACCGATATTTCGCGAAAAAAACGCGAAAAACTGTTTGCATCATTTCTCGGAGTCTGCATATAGTTTAGAGTATGTATTTTTGGTCGCTGAAAAGGAATATAACATTATTTCAGTGATAGAACACGCAGAATTCATAATAACCGTGAAAAACCGGCACCGAGGATCTTAATTTTTCTCGTTTTCCGATAAACTCAGCAATTCTCCGATATCTTTCTGAGAAATCATTATTTTTACACGCGCCCAAGTTTTTTCAATGCCCTGTGCTCCGCTGATAACGAATATGCACATGGTTTTACGAAAAACTCATCAGGAGACTAGAAATCCGCCTGAGATGTGAGTGATCACAGATCAACGTCCTTTTTGCGCTAGGACCGATATTTCGCGAGAAAAACGCGAAAAACTGTTTGCATCATTTCTCGGAGTCTGAATATAGTTTATATTATGTATTTTCGGTCGCTGAAAAGGAATATAACATTATTTCAGTGATAGAACACGCAGAATTCATAATAACCGTGAAAAACCGGCACCGAGGATCTTAATTTTTCTCGTTTTCCGATAAACTCAGCAATTCTCCGATATCTTCCTGAGAAATCATTATTTTTACACGCGCCCAAGTTTTTTCAATGCCCTGTACTCCGCTGATTACGAATATGCACATGGTTTTACGAAAAACTCATCAGGAGACTAGAAATCCGCCTGGGATGTGAGTGATCACAGATCAACGTCCTTTTTGCGCTAGGACCGATATTTTGCGAGAAAAACGCGAAAAACTGTTTGCATCATTTCTCGGAGTCTGCATATAGTTTATATCATGTATTTTTGGTCGCTGAAAAGGAATATAACATTATTTCAGTGATAGAACACGCAGAATTCATAATAACCGTGAAAAACCGGCACCGAGGATCTTAATTTTTCTCGTTTTCCGATAAACTCAGCAATTCTCCGATATCTTTCTGAGAAATCATTATTTTTACACGCGCCCAAGTTTTTTCAATGCCCTGTGCTCCGCTGATTACGAATATGCACATGGTTTTACGAAAAACTCATCAGGAGACTAGAAATCCGCCTGAGAAGTAAGTGATCACAGATCAACGTCCTTTTTGCGCTAGGACCGATATTTCGCGAGAAAAACGCGAAAAACTGTTTGCATCATTTCTCGGAGTCTGAATATAGTTTATATTATGTATTTTTGGTCGCTGAAAAGGAATATAACATTATTTCAGTGATAGAACACGCAGAATTCATAATAACCGTGAAAAACCGGCACCGAGGATCTTAATTTTTCTCGTTTTCCGATAAACTCAGCAATTCTCCGATATCTTTCTGAGAAATCATTATTTTTACACGCGCCCAAGTTTTTTCAATGCCCTGTGCTCCGCTGATTACGAATATGCACATGGTTTTACGAAAAACTCATCAGGAGACTAGAAATCCGCCTGGGATGTGAGTGATCACAGATCAACGTCCTTTTGGCGCTAGGACCGATATTTCGCGAGAAAAACGCGAAAAACTGTTTGCATCATTTCTCGGAGTCTGCATATAGTTTATATTATGTATTTTTGGTCGCTGAAAAGGAATATAACATTATTTTAGTGATAGAACACGCAGAATTCATAATAACCGTGAAAAACCGGCACCGAGGATCTTAATTTTTCTCGTTTTCCGATAAACTCAGCAATTCTCCGATATCTTTCTGAGAAATCATTATTTTTACACGCGCCCAAGTTTTTTCAATGCCCTGTGCTCCGCTGATTACGAATATGCACATGGTTTTACGAAAAACTCATCAGGAGACTAGAAATCCGCCTGCGATGTGAGTGATCACAGATCAACGTCCTTTTTGCGCTAGGACCGATATTTCGCGAGAAAAACGCGAAAAACTGTTTGCATCATTTCTCGGAGTCTGCATATAGTTTATATTATGTATTTTTGGTCGCTGAAAAGGAATATAACATTATTTTAGTGATAGAACACGCAGGATTCATAATAACCGTGAAAAACCGGCACCGAGGATCTTCATTTTTCTCGTTTTCCGATAAACTCAGCAATTCTCCGATATCTTTCTGAGAAATCATTATTTTTGCACGCGCCCAAGTTTTTTCAATGCCCTGTGCTCCGCTGATTACGAATATGCACATGGTTTTACGAAAAACTCATCAGGAGACTAGAAATCCGCCTGCGATGTGAGTGATCACAGATCAACGTCCTTTTTGCGCTAGGACCGATATTTCGCGAGAAAAACGCGAAAAACTGTTTGCATCATTTCTCGGAGTCTGCATATAGTTTATATTATGTATTTTTGGTCGCTGAAAAGGAATATAACATTATTTTAGTGATAGAACACGCAGGATTCATAATAACCGTGAAAAACCGGCACCGAGGATCTTCATTTTTCTCGTTTTCCGATAAACTCAGCAATTCTCCGATATCTTTCTGAGAAATCATTATTTTTACACGCGCCCAAGTTTTTTCAATGCCCTGTGCTCCGCTGATTACGAATATGCACATCGTTTTACGAAAAACTCATCAGGAGACTAGAAATCCGCCTGCGATGTGAGTGATCACAGATCAACGTCCTTTTTGCGCTAGGACCGATATTTCGCGAGAAAAACGCGAAAAACTGTTTGCATCATTACTCGGAGTCTGCATATAGTTTAGAGTATGTATTTTTGGTCACTGAAAAGGAATATAACATTATTTCAGTGATAGAACACGCAGAATTAATAATAACCGTGAAAAACCGGCACCGAGGATCTTCATTTTTCTCGTTTTCCGATAAACTCAGCAATTCTCCGATATCTTTCTGAGAAATCATTATTTTTACACGCGCCCAAGTTTTTTCAATGCCCTGTGCTCCGCTGATTACGAATATGCACATGGTTTTACGAAAAACTCATCAGGAGACTAGAAATCCGCCTGAGAAGTGAGTGATCACAGATCAACGTCCTTTTTGCGCTAGGACCGATATTTCGCGAGAAAAACGCGAAAAACTGTTTGCATCATTTCTCGGAGTCTGCATATAGTTTATATTATGTATTTTTGGTCGCTGAAAAGGAATATAACATTATTTTAGTGATAGAACACGCAGAATTCATAATAACCGTGAAAAACCGGCACCGAGGATCTTCATTTTTCTCGTTTTCCGATAAACTCAGCAATTCTCCGATATCTTTCTGAGAAATCATTATTTTTACACGCGCCCAAGTTTTTTCAATGCCCTGTGCTCCGCTGATTACGGATATGCACATGGTTTTACGAAAAACTCATCAGGAGACTAGAAATCCGCCTGAGATGTGAGTGATCACAGATCAACGTCCTTTTTGCGCTAGGACCGATATTTCGCGAGAAAAACGCGAAAAACTGTTTGCATCATTTCTCGGAGTCTGAATATAGTTTATATTATGTATTTTTGGTCGCTGAAAAGGAATATAACATTATTCTAGTGATAGAACACGCAGAATTCATAATAACCGTGAAAAACCGGCACCGAGGATCTTCATTTTTCTCGTTTTCCGATAAACTCAGCAATTCTCCGATATCTTTCTGAGAAATCATTATTTTTACACGCGCCCAAGTTTTTTCAATGCCCTGTGCTCCGCTGATTACGAATATGCACATGGTTTTACGAAAAACTCATCAGGAGACTAGAAATCCGCCTGAGAAGTGAGTGATCACAGATCAACGTCCTTTTTGCGCTAGGACCGATATTTCGCGAGAAAAACGCGAAAAACTGTTTGCATCATTTCTCGGAGTCTGCATATAGTTTATATTATGTATTTTTGGTCGCTGAAAAGGAATATAACATTATTTTAGTGATAGAACACGCAGAATTCATAATAACCGTGAAAAACCGGCACCGAGGATCTTCATTTTTCTCGTTTTCCGATAAACTCAGCAATTCTCCGATATCTTTCTGAGAAATCATTATTTTTACACGCGCCCAAGTTTTTTCAATGCCCTGTGCTCCGCTGATTACGAATATGCACATGGTTTTACGAAAAACTCATCAGGAGACTAGAAATCCGCCTGGGATGTGAGTGATCACAGATCAACGTCCTTTTGGCGCTAGGACCGATATTTCGCGAGAAAAACGCGAAAAACTGTTTGCATCATTTCTCGGAGTCTGCATATAGTTTATATTATGTATTTTTGGTCGCTGAAAAGGAATATAACATTATTTTAGTGATAGAACACGCAGAATTCATAATAACCGTGAAATACCGGCACCGAGGATCTTCATTTTTCTCGTTTTCCGATAAACTCAGCAATTCTCCGATATCTTTCTGAGAAATCATTATTTTTACACGCGCCCAAGTTTTTTCAATGCCCTGTGCTCCGCTGATTACGAATATGCACATGGTTTTACGAAAAACTCATCAGGAGACTAGAAATCCGCCTGAGATGTGAGTGATCACAGATCAACGTCCTTTTTGCGCTAGGACCGATATTTCGCGAGAAAAACGCGAAAAACTGTTTGCATCATTTCTCGGAGTCTGAATATAGTTTATATTATGTATTTTTGGTCGCTGAAAAGGAATATAACATTATTTTAGTGATAGAACACGCAGAATTCATAATAACCGTGAAAAACCGGCACCGAGGATCTTCATTTTTCTCGTTTTCCGATAAACTCAGCAATTCTCCGATATCTTTCTGAGAAATCATTATTTTTACACGCGCCCAAGTTTTTTCAATGCCCTGTGCTCCGCTGATTACGAATATGCACATGGTTTTACGAAAAACTCATCAGGAGACTAGAAATCCGCCTGAGATGTAAGTGATCACAGATCAACGTCCTTTTTGCGCTAGGACCGATATTTCGCGAGAAAAACGCGAAAAACTGTTTGCATCATTTCTCGGAGTCTGAATATAGTTTATATTATGTATTTTTGGTTGCTGAAAAGGAATATAACATTATTTTAGTGATAGAACACGCAGAATTCATAATAACCGTGAAAAACCGGCACCGAGGATCTTCATTTTTCTCGTTTTCCGATAAACTCAGCAATTCTCCGATATCTTTCTGAGAAATCATTATTTTTACACGCGCCCAAGTTTTTTCAATGCCCTGTGCTCCGCTGATTACGAATATGCACATGGTTTTACGAAAAACTCATCAGGAGACTAGAAATCCGCCTGGGATGTGAGTGATCACAGATCAACGTCCTTTTTGCGCTAGGACCGATATTTCGCGAGAAAAACGCGAAAAACTGTTTGCATCATTTCTCGGAGTCTGCATATAGTTTATATTATGTATTTTTGGTCGCTGAAAAGGAATATAACATTATTTTAGTGGTAGAACACGCAGAATTCATAATAACCGTGAAAAACCGGCACCGAGGATCTTCATTTTTCTCGTTTTCCGATAAACTCAGCAATTCTCCGATATCTTTCTGAGAAATCATTATTTTTACACGCGCCCAAGTTTTTTCAATGCCCTGTGCTCCGCTGATTACGAATATGCACATGGTTTTACGAAAAACTCATCAGGAGACTAGAAATCCGCCTGCGATGTGAGTGATCACAGATCAACGTCCTTTTTGCGCTAGGACCGATATTTCGCGAGAAAAACGCGAAAAACTGTTTGCATCATTTCTCGGAGTCTGCATATAGTTTATATCATGTATTTTTGGTCGCTGAAAAGGAATATAACATTATTTCAGTGATAGAACACGCAGAATTCATAATAACCGTGAAAAACCGGCACCGAGGATCTTCATTTTTCTCGTTTTCCGATAAACTCAGCAATTCTCCGATATCTTTCTGAGAAATCATTGTTTTTACACGCGCCCAAGTTTTTTCAATGCCCTGTGCTCCGCTGATTACGAATATGCACATGGTTTTACGAAAAACTCATCAGGAGACTAGAAATCCGCCTGAGATGTGAGTGATCACAGATCAACGTCCTTTTTGCGCTAGGACCGATATTTCGCGAGAAAAACGCGAAAAACTGTTTGCATCATTTCTCGGAGTCTGAATATAGTTTATATTATGTATTTTTGGTCGCTGAAAAGGAATATAACATTATTTTAGTGATAGAACACGCAGAATTCATAATAACCGTGAAAAACCGGCACCGAGGATCTTCATTTTTCTCGTTTTCCGATAAACTCAGCAATTCTCCGATATCTTTCTGAGAAATCATTATTTTTACACGCGCCCAAGTTTTTTCAATGCCCTGTGCTCCGCTGATTACGAATATGCACATGGTTTTACGAAAAACTCATCAGGAGACTAGAAATCCGCCTGGGATGTGAGTGATCACAGATCAAAGTCCTTTTGGCGCTAGGACCGATATTTCGCGAGAAAAACGCGAAAAACTGTTTGCATCATTTCTCGGAGTCTGCATATAGTTTATATTATGTATTTTTGGTCGCTGAAGAGGAATATAACATTATTTTAGTGATAGAACACGCAGAATTAATAATAACCGTGAAAAACCGGCACCGAGGATCTTCATTTTTCTCGTTTTCCGATAAACTCAGCAATTCTCCGATATCTTTCTGAGAAATCATTATTTTTACACGCGCCCAAGTTTTTTCAATGCCCTGTGCTCCGCTGATTACGAATATGCACATGGTTTTACGTAAAACTCATCAGGAGACTAGAAATCCGCCTGGGATGTGAGTGATCACAGATCAACGTCCTTTTGGCGCTAGGACCGATATTTCGCGAGAAAAACGCGAAAAACTGTTTGCATCATTTCTCGGAGTCTGCATATAGTTTATATTATGTATTTTTGGTCGCTGAAAAGGAATATAACATTATTTTAGTGATAGAACACGCAGAATTCATAATAACCGTGAAAAACCGGCACCGAGGATCTTCATTTTTCTCGTTTTCCGATAAACTCAGCAATTCTCCGATAGCTTTCTGAGAAATCATTATTTTTACACGCGCCCAAGTTTTTTCAATGCCCTGTGCTCCGCTGATTACGAATATGCACATGGTTTTACGAAAAACTCATCAGGAGACTAGAAATCCGCCTGAGAAGTGAGTGATCACAGATCAACGTCCTTTTTGCGCTAGGACCGATATTTCGCGAGAAAAACGCGAAAAACTGTTTGCATCATTTCTCGGAGTCTGCATATAGTTTATATCATGTATTTTTGGTCGCTGAAAAGGAATATAACATTATTTCAGTGATAGAACAGGCAGAATTCATAATAACCGTGAAAAACCGGCACCGAGGATCTTCATTTTTCTCGTTTTCCGATAAACTCAGCAATTCTCCGATATCTTTCTGAGAAATCATTATTTTTACACGCGCCCAAGTTTTTTCAATGCCCTGTGCTCCGCTGATTACGAATATGCACATGGTTTTACGAAAAACTCATCAGGAGACTAGAAATCTGCCTGGGATGTGAGTGATCACAGATCAACGTCCTTTTGGCGCTAGGACCGATATTTCGCGAGAAAAACGCGAAAAACTGTTTGCATCATTTCTCGGAGTCTGCATATAGTTTATATTATGTATTTTTGGTCGCTGAAAAGGAATATAACATTATTTTAGTGATAGAACACGCAGAATTCATAATAACCGTGAAAAACCGGCACCGAGGATCTTCATTTTTCTCGTTTTCCGATAAACTCAGCAATTCTCCGATATCTTTCTGAGAAATCATTATTTTTACACGCGCCCAAGTTTTTTCAATGCCCTGTGCTCCGCTGATTACGAATATGCACATGGTTTTACGAAAAACTCATCAGGAGACTAGAAATCCGCCTGAGAAGTAAGTGATCACAGATCAACGTCCTTTTTGCGCTAGGACCGATATTTCGCGAGGAAAACGCGAAAAACTGTTTGCATCATTTCTCGGAGTCTGCATATAGTTTATAGTATGTATTTTTGGTCGCTGAAAAGGAATATAACATTATTTTAGTGATAGAACACGCAGAATGAATAATAACCGTGAAAAACCGGCACCGAGGATCTTCATTTTTCTCGTTTTCCGATAAACTCAGCAATTCTCCGATATCTTTCTGAGAAATCATTATTTTTACACGCGCCCAAGTTTTTTCAATGCCCTGTGCTCCGCTGATTACGAATATGCACATGGTTTTACGAAAAACTCATCAGGAGACTAGAAATCCGCCTGGGATGTGAGTGATCACAGATCAACGTCCTTTTGGCGCTAGGACCGATATTTCGCGAGAAAAACGCGAAAAACTGTTTGCATCATTTCTCGGAGTCTGCATATAGTTTATATTATGTATTTTTGGTCGCTGAAAAGGAATATAACATTATTTTAGTGATAGAACACGCAGAATTCATAATAACCGTGAAAAACCGGCACCGAGGATCTTCATTTTTCTCGTTTTCCGATAAACTCAGCAATTCTCCGATATCTTTCTGAGAAATCATTATTTTTACACGCGCCCAAGTTTTTTGAATGCCCTGTGCTCCGCTGATTACGAATATGCACATGGTTTTACGAAAAACACATCAGGAGACTAGAAATCCGCCTGGGATGTGAGTGATCACAGATCAACGTCCTTTTGGCGCTAGGACCGATATTTCGCGAGAAAAACGCGAAAAACTGTTTGCATCATTTCTCGGAGTCTGCATATAGTTTATATTATGTATTTTTGGTCGCTGAAAAGGAATATAACATTATTTTAGTGATAGAACACGCAGAATTCATAATAACCGTGAAAAACCGGCACCGAGGATCTTAATTTTTCTCGTTTTCCGATAAACTCAGCAATTCTCCGATATCTTTCTGAGAAATCATTATTTTTGCACGCGCCCAAGTTTTTTCAATGCCCTGTGCTCCGCTGATTACGAATATGCACATGGTTTTACGAAAAACTCATCAGGAGACTAGAAATCCGCCTGAGATGTGAGTGATCACAGATCAACGTCCTTTTTGCGCTAGGACCGATATTTCGCGAGAAAAACGCGAAAAACTGTTTGCATCATTTCTCGGAGTCTGAATATAGTTTATATTATGTATTTTTGGTCGCTGAAAAGGAATATAACATTATTTCAGTGATAGAACACGCAGAATTCATAATAACCGTGAAAAACCGGCACCGAGGATCTTCATTTTTCTCGTTTTCCGATAAACTCAGCAATTCTCCGATATCTTTCTGAGAAATCATTATTTTTACACGCGCCCAAGTTTTTTCAATGCCCTGTGCTCCGCTGATTACGAATATGCACATGGTTTTACGAAAAACTCATCAGGAGACTAGAAATCCGCCTGGGATGTGAGTGATCACAGATCAACGTCCTTTTGGCGCTAGGACCGATATTTCGCGAGAAAAACGCGAAAAACTGTTTTCATCATTTCTCGGAGTCTGCATATAGTTTATATTATGTATTTTTGGTCGCTGAAAAGGAATATAACATTATTTTAGTGATAGAACACGCAGAATTCATAATAACCGTGAAAAACCGGCACCGAGGATCTTCATTTTTCTCGTTTTCCGATAAAATCAGCAATTCTCCGATATCTTTCTGAGAAATCATTATTTTTACACGCGCCCAAGTTTTTTCAATGCCCTGTGCTCCGCTGATTACGAATATGCACATGGTTTTACGAAAAACTCATCAGGAGACTAGAAATCCGCCTGAGATGTGAGTGATCACAGATCAAAGTCCTTTTGGCGCTAGGACCGATATTTCGCGAGAAAAACGCGAAAAACTGTTTGCATCATTTCTCGGAGTCTGCATATAGTTTATATTATGTATTTTTGGTCGCTGAAGAGGAATATAACATTATTTTAGTGATAGAACACGCAGAATTAATAATAACCGTGAAAAACCGGCACCGAGGATCTTCATTTTTCTCGTTTTCCGATAAACTCAGCAATTCTCCGATATCTTTCTGAGAAATCATTATTTTTACACGCGCCCAAGTTTTTTCAATGCCCTGTGCTCCGCTGATTACGAATATGCACATGGTTTTACGTAAAACTCATCAGGAGACTAGAAATCCGCCTGGGATGTGAGTGATCACAGATCAACGTCCTTTTGGCGCTAGGACCGATATTTCGCGAGAAAAACGCGAAAAACTGTTTGCATCATTTCTCGGAGTCTGCATATAGTTTATATTATGTATTTTTGGTCGCTGAAAAGGAATATAACATTATTTTAGTGATAGAACACGCAGAATTCATAATAACCGTGAAAAACCGGCACCGAGGATCTTCATTTTTCTCGTTTTCCGATAAACTCAGCAATTCTCCGATAGCTTTCTGAGAAATCATTATTTTTACACGCGCCCAAGTTTTTTCAATGCCCTGTGCTCCGCTGATTACGAATATGCACATGGTTTTACGAAAAACTCATCAGGAGACTAGAAATCCGCCTGAGAAGTGAGTGATCACAGATCAACGTCCTTTTTGCGCTAGGACCGATATTTCGCGAGAAAAACGCGAAAAACTGTTTGCATCATTTCTCGGAGTCTGCATATAGTTTATATCATGTATTTTTGGTCGCTGAAAAGGAATATAACATTATTTCAGTGATAGAACAGGCAGAATTCATAATAACCGTGAAAAACCGGCACCGAGGATCTTCATTTTTCTCGTTTTCCGATAAACTCAGCAATTCTCCGATATCTTTCTGAGAAATCATTATTTTTACACGCGCCCAAGTTTTTTCAATGCCCTGTGCTCCGCTGATTACGAATATGCACATGGTTTTACGAAAAACTCATCAGGAGACTAGAAATCTGCCTGGGATGTGAGTGATCACAGATCAACGTCCTTTTGGCGCTAGGACCGATATTTCGCGAGAAAAACGCGAAAAACTGTTTGCATCATTTCTCGGAGTCTGCATATAGTTTATATTATGTATTTTTGGTCGCTGAAAAGGAATATAACATTATTTTAGTGATAGAACACGCAGAATTCATAATAACCGTGAAAAACCGGCACCGAGGATCTTCATTTTTCTCGTTTTCCGATAAACTCAGCAATTCTCCGATATCTTTCTGAGAAATCATTATTTTTACACGCGCCCAAGTTTTTTCAATGCCCTGTGCTCCGCTGATTACGAATATGCACATGGTTTTACGAAAAACTCATCAGGAGACTAGAAATCCGCCTGAGAAGTAAGTGATCACAGATCAACGTCCTTTTTGCGCTAGGACCGATATTTCGCGAGGAAAACGCGAAAAACTGTTTGCATCATTTCTCGGAGTCTGCATATAGTTTATAGTATGTATTTTTGGTCGCTGAAAAGGAATATAACATTATTTTAGTGATAGAACACGCAGAATGAATAATAACCGTGAAAAACCGGCACCGAGGATCTTCATTTTTCTCGTTTTCCGATAAACTCAGCAATTCTCCGATATCTTTCTGAGAAATCATTATTTTTACACGCGCCCAAGTTTTTTCAATGCCCTGTGCTCCGCTGATTACGAATATGCACATGGTTTTACGAAAAACTCATCAGGAGACTAGAAATCCGCCTGGGATGTGAGTGATCACAGATCAACGTCCTTTTTGCGCTAGGACCGATATTTCGCGAGAAAAACGCGAAAAACTGTTTGCATCATTTCTCGGAGTCTGCATATAGTTTATATTATGTATTTTTGGTCGCTGAAAAGGAATATAACATTATTTTAGTGATAGAACACGCAGAATTCATAATAACCGTGAAAAACCGGCACCGAGGATCTTCATTTTTCTCGTTTTCCGATAAACTCAGCAATTCTCCGATATCTTTCTGAGAAATCATTATTTTTACACGCGCCCAAGTTTTTTGAATGCCCTGTGCTCCGCTGATTACGAATATGCACATGGTTTTACGAAAAACACATCAGGAGACTAGAAATCCGCCTGGGATGTGAGTGATCACAGATCAACGTCCTTTTGGCGCTAGGACCGATATTTCGCGAGAAAAACGCGAAAAACTGTTTGCATCATTTCTCGGAGTCTGCATATAGTTTATATTATGTATTTTTGGTCGCTGAAAAGGAATATAACATTATTTTAGTGATAGAACACGCAGAATTCATAATAACCGTGAAAAACCGGCACCGAGGATCTTCATTTTTCTCGTTTTCCGATAAACTCAGCAATTCTCCGATATCTTTCTGAGAAATCATTATTTTTGCACGCGCCCAAGTTTTTTCAATGCCCTGTGCTCCGCTGATTACGAATATGCACATGGTTTTACGAAAAACTCATCAGGAGACTAGAAATCCGCCTGAGATGTGAGTGATCACAGATCAACGTCCTTTTTGCGCTAGGACCGATATTTCGCGAGAAAAACGCGAAAAACTGTTTGCATCATTTCTCGGAGTCTGAATATAGTTTATATTATGTATTTTTGGTCGCTGAAAAGGAATATAACATTATTTCAGTGATAGAACACGCAGAATTCATAATAACCGTGAAAAACCGGCACCGAGGATCTTCATTTTTCTCGTTTTCCGATAAACTCAGCAATTCTCCGATATCTTTCTGAGAAATCATTATTTTTACACGCGCCCAAGTTTTTTCAATGCCCTGTGCTCCGCTGATTACGAATATGCACATGGTTTTACGAAAAACTCATCAGGAGACTAGAAATCCGCCTGGGATGTGAGTGATCACAGATCAACGTCCTTTTGGCGCTAGGACCGATATTTCGCGAGAAAAACGCGAAAAACTGTTTTCATCATTTCTCGGAGTCTGCATATAGTTTATATTATGTATTTTTGGTCGCTGAAAAGGAATATAACATTATTTTAGTGATAGAACACGCAGAATTCATAATAACCGTGAAAAACCGGCACCGAGGATCTTCATTTTTCTCGTTTTCCGATAAAATCAGCAATTCTCCGATATCTTTCTGAGAAATCATTATTTTTACACGCGCCCAAGTTTTTTCAATGCCCTGTGCTCCGCTGATTACGAATATGCACATGGTTTTACGAAAAACTCATCAGGAGACTAGAAATCCGCCTGAGATGTGAGTGATCACAGATCAACGTCCTTTTTGCGCTAGGACCGATATTTCGCGAGAAAAACGCGAAAAACTGTTTGCATCATTTCTCGGAGTCTGAATATAGTTTATATTATGTATTTTTGGTCGCTGAAAAGGAATATAACATTATTTCAGTGATAGAACACGCAGAATTCATAATAACCGTGAAAAACCGGCACCGAGGATCTTCATTTTTCTCGTTTTCCGATAAACTCAGCAATTCTCCGATATCTTTCTGAGAAATCATTATTTTTACACGCGCCCAAGTTTTTTCAATGCCCTGTGCTCCGCTGATTACGAATATGCACATGGTTTCACGAAAAACTCATCAGGAGACTAGAAATCCGCCTGGGATGTGAGTGATCACAGATCAACGTCCTTTTTGCGCTAGGACCGATATTTTGCGAGAAAAACGCGAAAAACTGTTTGCATCATTTCTCGGAGTCTGCATATAGTTTAGAGTATGTATTTTTGGTCGCTGAAAAGGAATATAACATTATTTTAGTGATAGAACACGCAGAATTCATAATAACCGTGAAAAACCGGCACCGAGGATCTTCATTTTTCTCGTTTTCCGATAAACTCAGCAATTCTCCGATATCTTTCTGAGAAATCATTATTTTTACACGCGCCCAAGTTTTTTCAATGCCCTGTGCTCCGCTGATTAAGAATATGCACATGGTTTTACGAAAAACTCATCAGGAGTCTAGAAATCTGCCTGGGATGTGAGTGATCACAGATCAACGTCCTTTTTGCGCTAGGACCGATATTTCGCGAGAAAAACGCGAAAAACTGTTTGCATTATTTCTCGGGGTCTGCATATAGTTTATATTATGTATTTTTGGTCGCTGAAAAGGAATATAACATTATTTTAGTGATAGAACACGCAGAATTCGAAATAACCGTGAAAAACCGGCACCGAGGATCTTCATTTTTCTCGTTTTCCGATAAACTCAGCAATTCTCCGATATCTTTCTGAGAAATCATTATTTTTACACGCGCCCAAGTTTTTTCAATGCCCTGTGCTCCGCTGATTACGAATATGCACATGGTTTTACGAAAAACTCATCAGGAGACTAGAAATCCGCCTGAGATGTGAGTGATCACAGATCAACGTCCTTTTTGCGCTAGGACCGATATTTCGCGAGAAAAACGCGAAAAACTGTTTGCATCATTTCTCGGAGTCTGAATATAGTTTAGAGTATGTATTTTTGGTCGCTGAAAAGGAATATAACATTATTTCAGTGATAGAACACGCAGAATTCATAATAACCGTGAAAAACCGGCACCGAGGATCTTAATTTTTCTCGTTTTCCGATAAACTCAGCAATTCTCCGATATCTTTCTGAGAAATCATTATTTTTACACGCGCCCAAGTTTTTTCAATGCCCTGTGCTCCGCTGATTACGAATATGCACATGGTTTTACGAAAAACTCATCAGGAGACTAGAAATCCGCCTGGGATGTGAGTGATCACAGATCAACGTCCTTTTGGCGCTAGGACCGATATTTCGCGAGAAAAACGCGAAAAACTGTTTGCATCATTTCTCGGAGTCTGCATATAGTTTATATTATGTATTTTTGGTCGCTGAAAAGGAATATAACATTATTTTAGTGATAGAACACGCAGAATTCATAATAACCGTGAAAAACCGGCACCGAGGATCTTAATTTTTCTCGTTTTCCGATAAACTCAGCAATTCTCCGATATCTTTCTGAGAAATCATTATTTTTACACGCGCCCAAGTTTTTTCAATGCCCTGTGCTCCGCTGATTACGAATATGCACATGGTTTTACGAAAAACTCATCAGGAGACTAGAAATCCGCCTGGGATGTGAGTGATCACAGATCAACGTCCTTTTGGCGCTAGGACCGATATTTCGCGAGAAAAACGCGAAAAACTGTTTGCATCATTTCTCGGAGTCTGCATATAGTTTATATCATGTATTTTTGGTCGCTGAAAAGGAATATAACATTATGTTAGTGATAGAACACGCAAAATT
Source organism: Tromatobia lineatoria (assembly GCA_949699805.1). Classification (NCBI taxonomy): domain Eukaryota; kingdom Metazoa; phylum Arthropoda; class Insecta; order Hymenoptera; family Ichneumonidae; genus Tromatobia; species Tromatobia lineatoria. The sequence continues at coordinate 2,183,458 of OX453052.1, forward strand.
CATAATAACCGTGAAAAACTGGCACCGAGGATCTTAATTTTTCTCGTTTTCCGATAAACTCAGCAAATCTCCGATATCTTTCTGAGAAATCATTATTTTTGCACGCGCCCAAGTTTTTTCAATGCCCTGTGCTCCGCTGATTACGAATATGCACATGGTTTTACGAAAAACTCATCAGGAGACTAGAAATCCGCCTGCGATGTGAGTGATCACAGATCAACGTCCTTTTTGCGCTAGGACCGATATTTCGCGAGAAAAACGCGAAAAACTGTTTGCATCATTTCTCGGAGTCTGCATATAGTTTATATTAGGTATTTTTGGTCGCTGAAAAGGAATATAACATTATTTTAGTGATAGAACACGCAGGATTCATAATAACCGTGAAAAACCGGCACCGAGGATCTTCATTTTTCTCGTTTTCCGATAAACTCAGCAATTCTCCGATATCTTTCTGAGAAATCATTATTTTTACACGCGCCCAAGTTTTTTCAATGCCCTGTGCTCCGCTGATTACGAATATGCACATCGTTTTACGAAAAACTCATCAGGAGACTAGAAATCCGCCTGCGATGTGAGTGATCACAGATCAACGTCCTTTTTGCGCTAGGACCGATATTTCGCGAGAAAAACGCGAAAAACTGTTTGCATCATTTCTCGGAGTCTGCATATAGTTTAGAGTATGTATTTTTGGTCGCTGAAAAGGAATATAACATTATTTCAGTGATAGAACACGCAGAATTCATAATAACCGTGAAAAACCGGCACCGAGGATCTTAATTTTTCTCGTTTTCCGATAAACTCAGCAATTCTCCGATATCTTTCTGAGAAATCATTATTTTTACACGCGCCCAAGTTTTTTCAATGCCCTGTGCTCCGCTGATTACGAATATGCACATGGTTTTACGAAAAACTCATCAGGAGACTAGAAATCCGCCTGAGATGTAAGTGATCACAGATCAACGTCCTTTTTGCGCTAGGACCGATATTTCGCGAGAAAAACGCGAAAAACTGTTTGCATCATTTCTCGGAGTCTGAATATAGTTTATATTATGTATTTTTGGTTGCTGAAAAGGAATATAACATTATTTTAGTGATAGAACACGCAGAATTCATAATAACCGTGAAAAACCGGCACCGAGGATCTTCATTTTTCTCGTTTTCCGATAAACTCAGCAATTCTCCGATATCTTTCTGAGAAATCATTATTTTTACACGCGCCCAAGTTTTTTCAATGCCCTGTGCTCCGCTGATTACGAATATGCACATGGTTTCACGAAAAACTCATCAGGAGACTAGAAATCCGCCTGGGATGTGAGTGATCACAGATCAACGTCCTTTTTGCGCTAGGACCGATATTTTGCGAGAAAAACGCGAAAAACTGTTTGCATCATTTCTCGGAGTCTGCATATAGTTTAGAGTATGTATTTTTGGTCGCTGAAAAGGAATATAACATTATTTTAGTGATAGAACACGCAGAATTCATAATAACCGTGAAAAACCGGCACCGAGGATCTTCATTTTTCTCGTTTTCCGATAAACTCAGCAATTCTCCGATATCTTTCTGAGAAATCATTATTTTTACACGCGCCCAAGTTTTTTCAATGCCCTGTGCTCCGCTGATTAAGAATATGCACATGGTTTTACGAAAAACTCATCAGGAGTCTAGAAATCTGCCTGGGATGTGAGTGATCACAGATCAACGTCCTTTTTGCGCTAGGACCGATATTTCGCGAGAAAAACGCGAAAAACTGTTTGCATTATTTCTCGGGGTCTGCATATAGTTTATATTATGTATTTTTGGTCGCTGAAAAGGAATATAACATTATTTTAGTGATAGAACACGCAGAATTCGAAATAACCGTGAAAAACCGGCACCGAGGATCTTCATTTTTCTCGTTTTCCGATAAACTCAGCAATTCTCCGATATCTTTCTGAGAAATCATTATTTTTACACGCGCCCAAGTTTTTTCAATGCCCTGTGCTCCGCTGATTACGAATATGCACATGGTTTTACGAAAAACTCATCAGGAGACTAGAAATCCGCCTGAGATGTGAGTGATCACAGATCAACGTCCTTTTTGCGCTAGGACCGATATTTCGCGAGAAAAACGCGAAAAACTGTTTGCATCATTTCTCGGAGTCTGAATATAGTTTAGAGTATGTATTTTTGGTCGCTGAAAAGGAATATAACATTATTTCAGTGATAGAACACGCAGAATTCATAATAACCGTGAAAAACCGGCACCGAGGATCTTAATTTTTCTCGTTTTCCGATAAACTCAGCAATTCTCCGATATCTTTCTGAGAAATCATTATTTTTACACGCGCCCAAGTTTTTTCAATGCCCTGTGCTCCGCTGATTACGAATATGCACATGGTTTTACGAAAAACTCATCAGGAGACTAGAAATCCGCCTGGGATGTGAGTGATCACAGATCAACGTCCTTTTGGCGCTAGGACCGATATTTCGCGAGAAAAACGCGAAAAACTGTTTGCATCATTTCTCGGAGTCTGCATATAGTTTATATTATGTATTTTTGGTCGCTGAAAAGGAATATAACATTATTTTAGTGATAGAACACGCAGAATTCATAATAACCGTGAAAAACCGGCACCGAGGATCTTAATTTTTCTCGTTTTCCGATAAACTCAGCAATTCTCCGATATCTTTCTGAGAAATCATTATTTTTACACGCGCCCAAGTTTTTTCAATGCCCTGTGCTCCGCTGATTACGAATATGCACATGGTTTTACGAAAAACTCATCAGGAGACTAGAAATCCGCCTGGGATGTGAGTGATCACAGATCAACGTCCTTTTGGCGCTAGGACCGATATTTCGCGAGAAAAACGCGAAAAACTGTTTGCATCATTTCTCGGAGTCTGCATATAGTTTATATCATGTATTTTTGGTCGCTGAAAAGGAATATAACATTATGTTAGTGATAGAACACGCAAAATTCATAATAACCGTGAAAAACTGGCACCGAGGATCTTAATTTTTCTCGTTTTCCGATAAACTCAGCAAATCTCCGATATCTTTCTGAGAAATCATTATTTTTGCACGCGCCCAAGTTTTTTCAATGCCCTGTGCTCCGCTGATTACGAATATGCACATGGTTTTACGAAAAACTCATCAGGAGACTAGAAATCCGCCTGCGATGTGAGTGATCACAGATCAACGTCCTTTTTGCGCTAGGACCGATATTTCGCGAGAAAAACGCGAAAAACTGTTTGCATCATTTCTCGGAGTCTGCATATAGTTTATATTAGGTATTTTTGGTCGCTGAAAAGGAATATAACATTATTTTAGTGATAGAACACGCAGGATTCATAATAACCGTGAAAAACCGGCACCGAGGATCTTCATTTTTCTCGTTTTCCGATAAACTCAGCAATTCTCCGATATCTTTCTGAGAAATCATTATTTTTACACGCGCCCAAGTTTTTTCAATGCCCTGTGCTCCGCTGATTACGAATATGCACATCGTTTTACGAAAAACTCATCAGGAGACTAGAAATCCGCCTGCGATGTGAGTGATCACAGATCAACGTCCTTTTTGCGCTAGGACCGATATTTCGCGAGAAAAACGCGAAAAACTGTTTGCATCATTTCTCGGAGTCTGCATATAGTTTAGAGTATGTATTTTTGGTCGCTGAAAAGGAATATAACATTATTTCAGTGATAGAACACGCAGAATTCATAATAACCGTGAAAAACCGGCACCGAGGATCTTAATTTTTCTCGTTTTCCGATAAACTCAGCAATTCTCCGATATCTTTCTGAGAAATCATTATTTTTACACGCGCCCAAGTTTTTTCAATGCCCTGTGCTCCGCTGATTACGAATATGCACATGGTTTTACGAAAAACTCATCAGGAGACTAGAAATCCGCCTGAGATGTAAGTGATCACAGATCAACGTCCTTTTTGCGCTAGGACCGATATTTCGCGAGAAAAACGCGAAAAACTGTTTGCATCATTTCTCGGAGTCTGAATATAGTTTATATTATGTATTTTTGGTTGCTGAAAAGGAATATAACATTATTTTAGTGATAGAACACGCAGAATTCATAATAACCGTGAAAAACCGGCACCGAGGATCTTCATTTTTCTCGTTTTCCGATAAACTCAGCAATTCTCCGATATCTTTCTGAGAAATCATTATTTTTACACGCGCCCAAGTTTTTTCAATGCCCTGTGCTCCGCTGATTACGAATATGCACATCGTTTTACGAAAAACTTATCAGGAGACTAGAAATCCGCCTGCGATGTGAGTGATCACAGATCAACGTCCTTTTTGCGCTAGGACCGATATTTCGCGAGAAAAACGCGAAAAACTGTTTGCATCATTTCTCGGAGTCTGCATATAGTTTAGAGTATGTATTTTTGGTCGCTGAAAAGGAATATAACATTATTTCAGTGATAGAACACGCAGAATTCATAATAACCGTGAAAAACCGGCACCGAGGATCTTAATTTTTCTCGTTTTCCGATAAACTCAGCAATTCTCCGATATCTTTCTGAGAAATCATTATTTTTACACGCGCCCAAGTTTTTTCAATGCCCTGTGCTCCGCTGATAACGAATATGCACATGGTTTTACGAAAAACTCATCAGGAGACTAGAAATCCGCCTGAGATGTGAGTGATCACAGATCAACGTCCTTTTTGCGCTAGGACCGATATTTCGCGAGAAAAACGCGAAAAACTGTTTGCATCATTTCTCGGAGTCTGAATATAGTTTATATTATGTATTTTCGGTCGCTGAAAAGGAATATAACATTATTTCAGTGATAGAACACGCAGAATTCATAATAACCGTGAAAAACCGGCACCGAGGATCTTAATTTTTCTCGTTTTCCGATAAACTCAGCAATTCTCCGATATCTTCCTGAGAAATCATTATTTTTTACACGCGCCCAAGTTTTTTCAATGCCCTGTGCTCCGCTGATTACGAATATGCACATGGTTTTACGAAAAACTCATCAGGAGACTAGAAATCCGCCTGGGATGTGAGTGATCACAGATCAACGTCCTTTTTGCGCTAGGACCGATATTTTGCGAGAAAAACGCGAAAAACTGTTTGCATCATTTCTCGGAGTCTGCATATAGTTTAGAGTATGTATTTTTGGTCGCTGAAAAGGAATATAACATTATTTTAGTGATAGAACACGCAGAATTCATAATAACCGTGAAAAACCGGCACCGAGGATCTTCATTTTTCTCGTTTTCCGATAAACTCAGCAATTCTCCGATATCTTTCTGAGAAATCATTATTTTTACACGCGCCCAAGTTTTTTCAATGCCCTGTGCTCCGCTGATTACGAATATGCACATGGTTTTACGAAAAACTCATCAGGAGACTAGAAATCCGCCTGAGAAGTAAGTGATCACAGATCAACGTCCTTTTTGCGCTAGGACCGATATTTCGCGAGAAAAACGCGAAAAACTGTTTGCATCATTTCTCGGAGTCTGAATATAGTTTATATTATGTATTTTTGGTCGCTGAAAAGGAATATAACATTATTTCAGTGATAGAACACGCAGAATTCATAATAACCGTGAAAAACCGGCACCGAGGATCTTAATTTTTCTCGTTTTCCGATAAACTCAGCAATTCTCCGATATCTTTCTGAGAAATCATTATTTTTACACGCGCCCAAGTTTTTTCAATGCCCTGTGCTCCGCTGATTACGAATATGCACATGGTTTTACAAAAAACTCATCAGGAGACTAGAAATCCGCCTGAGAAGTAAGTGATCACAGATCAACGTCCTTTTTGCGCTAGGACCGATATTTCGCGAGAAAAACGCGAAAAACTGTTTGCATCATTTCTCGGAGTCTGCATATAGTTTATATTATGTATTTTTGGTCGCTGAAAAGGAATATAACATTATTTTAGTGATAGAACACGCAGAATTCATAATAACCGTGAAAAACCGGCACCGAGGATCTTCATTTTTCTCGTTTTCCGATAAACTCAGCAATTCTCCGATATCTTTCTGAGAAATCATTATTTTTACACGCGCCCAAGTTTTTTCAATGCCCTGTGCTCCGCTGATTACGAATATGCACATGGTTTTACGAAAAACTCATCAGGAGACTAGAAATCCGCCTGCGATGTGAGTGATCACAGATCAACGTCCTTTTTGCGCTAGGACCGATATTTCGCGAGAAAAACGCGAAAAACTGTTTGCATCATTTCTCGGAGTCTGCATATAGTTTATATTATGTATTTTTGGTCGCTGAAAAGGAATATAACATTATTTTAGTGATAGAACACGCAGAATTCATAATAACCGTGAAAAACCGGCACCGAGGATCTTCATTTTTCTCGTTTTCCGATAAAATCAGCAATTCTCCGATATCTTTATGAGAAATCATTATTTTTACACGCGCCCAAGTTTTTTCAATGCCCTGTGCTCCGCTGATTACGAATATGCACATGGTTTTACGAAAAACTCATCAGGAGACTAGAAATCCGCCTGCGATGTGAGTGATCACAGATCAACGTCCTTTTTGCGCTAGGACCGATATTTCGCGAGAAAAACGCGAAAAACTGTTTGCATCATTTCTCGGAGTCTGCATATAGTTTATATTATGTATTTTTGGTCGCTGAAAAGGAATATAACATTATTTTAGTGATAGAACACGCAGAATTCATAATAACCGTGAAAAACCAGCACCGAGGATCTTCATTTTTCTCGTTTTCCGATAAACTCAGCAATTCTCCGATATCTTTCTGAGAAATCATTATTTTTGCACGCGCCCAAGTTTTTTCAATGCCCTGTGCTCCGCTGATTACGAATATGCACATGGTTTTACGAAAAACTCATCAGGAGACTAGAAATCCGCCTGCGATGTGAGTGATCACAGATCAACGTCCTTTTTGCGCTAGGACCGATATTTCGCGAGAAAAACGCGAAAAACTGTTTGCATCATTTCTCGGAGTCTGCATATAGTTTATATTAGGTATTTTTGGTCGCTGAAAAGGAATATAACATTATTTTAGTGATAGAACACGCAGGATTCATAATAACCGTGAAAAACCGGCACCGAGGATCTTCATTTTTCTCGTTTTCCGATAAACTCAGCAATTCTCCGATATCTTTCTGAGAAATCATTATTTTTACACGCGCCCAAGTTTTTTCAATGCCCTGTGCTCCGCTGATTACGAATATGCACATCGTTTTACGAAAAACTTATCAGGAGACTAGAAATCCGCCTGCGATGTGAGTGATCACAGATCAACGTCCTTTTTGCGCTAGGACCGATATTTCGCGAGAAAAACGCGAAAAACTGTTTGCATCATTTCTCGGAGTCTGCATATAGTTTAGAGTATGTATTTTTGGTCGCTGAAAAGGAATATAACATTATTTCAGTGATAGAACACGCAGAATTCATAATAACCGTGAAAAACCGGCACCGAGGGTCTTAATTTTTCTCGTTTTCCGATAAACTCAGCAATTCTCCGATATCTTTCTGAGAAATCATTATTTTTACACGCGCCCAAGTTTTTTCAATGCCCTGTGCTCCGCTGATAACGAATATGCACATGGTTTTACGAAAAACTCATCAGGAGACTAGAAATCCGCCTGAGATGTGAGTGATCACAGATCAACGTCCTTTTTGCGCTAGGACCGATATTTCGCGAGAAAAACGCGAAAAACTGTTTGCATCATTTCTCGGAGTCTGAATATAGTTTATATTATGTATTTTCGGTCGCTGAAAAGGAATATAACATTATTTCAGTGATAGAACACGCAGAATTCATAATAACCGTGAAAAACCGGCACCGAGGATCTTAATTTTTCTCGTTTTCCGATAAACTCAGCAATTCTCCGATATCTTCCTGAGAAATCATTATTTTTACACGCGCCCAAGTTTTTTCAATGCCCTGTGCTCCGCTGATTACGAATATGCACATGGTTTTACGAAAAACTCATCAGGAGACTAGAAATCCGCCTGGGATGTGAGTGATCACAGATCAACGTCCTTTTTGCGCTAGGACCGATATTTTGCGAGAAAAACGCGAAAAACTGTTTGCATCATTTCTCGGAGTCTGCATATAGTTTATATCATGTATTTTTGGTCGCTGAAAAGGAATATAACATTATTTCAGTGATAGAACACGCAGAATTCATAATAACCGTGAAAAACCGGCACCGAGGATCTTAATTTTTCTCGTTTTCCGATAAACTCAGCAATTCTCCGATATCTTTCTGAGAAATCATTATTTTTACACGCGCCCAAGTTTTTTCAATGCCCTGTGCTCCGCTGATAACGAATATGCACATGGTTTTACGAAAAACTCATCAGGAGACTAGAAATCCGCCTGAGATGTGAGTGATCACAGATCAACGTCCTTTTTGCGCTAGGACCGATATTTCGCGAGAAAAACGCGAAAAACTGTTTGCATCATTTCTCGGAGTCTGAATATAGTTTATATTATGTATTTTCGGTCGCTGAAAAGGAATATAACATTATTTCAGTGATAGAACACGCAGAATTCATAATAACCGTGAAAAACCGGCACCGAGGATCTTAATTTTTCTCGTTTTCCGATAAACTCAGCAATTCTCCGATATCTTCCTGAGAAATCATTATTTTTTACACGCGCCCAAGTTTTTTCAATGCCCTGTGCTCCGCTGATTACGAATATGCACATGGTTTTACGAAAAACTCATCAGGAGACTAGAAATCCGCCTGGGATGTGAGTGATCACAGATCAACGTCCTTTTTGCGCTAGGACCGATATTTTGCGAGAAAAACGCGAAAAACTGTTTGCATCATTTCTCGGAGTCTGCATATAGTTTAGAGTATGTATTTTTGGTCGCTGAAAAGGAATATAACATTATTTTAGTGATAGAACACGCAGAATTCATAATAACCGTGAAAAACCGGCACCGAGGATCTTCATTTTTCTCGTTTTCCGATAAACTCAGCAATTCTCCGATATCTTTCTGAGAAATCATTATTTTTACACGCGCCCAAGTTTTTTCAATGCCCTGTGCTCCGCTGATTACGAATATGCACATGGTTTTACGAAAAACTCATCAGGAGACTAGAAATCCGCCTGAGAAGTAAGTGATCACAGATCAACGTCCTTTTTGCGCTAGGACCGATATTTCGCGAGAAAAACGCGAAAAACTGTTTGCATCATTTCTCGGAGTCTGAATATAGTTTATATTATGTATTTTTGGTCGCTGAAAAGGAATATAACATTATTTCAGTGATAGAACACGCAGAATTCATAATAACCGTGAAAAACCGGCACCGAGGATCTTAATTTTTCTCGTTTTCCGATAAACTCAGCAATTCTCCGATATCTTTCTGAGAAATCATTATTTTTACACGCGCCCAAGTTTTTTCAATGCCCTGTGCTCCGCTGATTACGAATATGCACATGGTTTTACAAAAAACTCATCAGGAGACTAGAAATCCGCCTGAGAAGTAAGTGATCACAGATCAACGTCCTTTTTGCGCTAGGACCGATATTTCGCGAGAAAAACGCGAAAAACTGTTTGCATCATTTCTCGGAGTCTGCATATAGTTTATATTATGTATTTTTGGTCGCTGAAAAGGAATATAACATTATTTTAGTGATAGAACACGCAGAATTCATAATAACCGTGAAAAACCGGCACCGAGGATCTTCATTTTTCTCGTTTTCCGATAAACTCAGCAATTCTCCGATATCTTTCTGAGAAATCATTATTTTTACACGCGCCCAAGTTTTTTCAATGCCCTGTGCTCCGCTGATTACGAATATGCACATGGTTTTACGAAAAACTCATCAGGAGACTAGAAATCCGCCTGCGATGTGAGTGATCACAGATCAACGTCCTTTTTGCGCTAGGACCGATATTTCGCGAGAAAAACGCGAAAAACTGTTTGCATCATTTCTCGGAGTCTGCATATAGTTTATATTATGTATTTTTGGTCGCTGAAAAGGAATATAACATTATTTTAGTGATAGAACACGCAGAATTCATAATAACCGTGAAAAACCGGCACCGAGGATCTTCATTTTTCTCGTTTTCCGATAAAATCAGCAATTCTCCGATATCTTTATGAGAAATCATTATTTTTACACGCGCCCAAGTTTTTTCAATGCCCTGTGCTCCGCTGATTACGAATATGCACATGGTTTTACGAAAAACTCATCAGGAGACTAGAAATCCGCCTGCGATGTGAGTGATCACAGATCAACGTCCTTTTTGCGCTAGGACCGATATTTCGCGAGAAAAACGCGAAAAACTGTTTGCATCATTTCTCGGAGTCTGCATATAGTTTATATTATGTATTTTTGGTCGCTGAAAAGGAATATAACATTATTTTAGTGATAGAACACGCAGAATTCATAATAACCGTGAAAAACCAGCACCGAGGATCTTCATTTTTCTCGTTTTCCGATAAACTCAGCAATTCTCCGATATCTTTCTGAGAAATCATTATTTTTGCACGCGCCCAAGTTTTTTCAATGCCCTGTGCTCCGCTGATTACGAATATGCACATGGTTTTACGAAAAACTCATCAGGAGACTAGAAATCCGCCTGCGATGTGAGTGATCACAGATCAACGTCCTTTTTGCGCTAGGACCGATATTTCGCGAGAAAAACGCGAAAAACTGTTTGCATCATTTCTCGGAGTCTGCATATAGTTTATATTAGGTATTTTTGGTCGCTGAAAAGGAATATAACATTATTTTAGTGATAGAACACGCAGGATTCATAATAACCGTGAAAAACCGGCACCGAGGATCTTCATTTTTCTCGTTTTCCGATAAACTCAGCAATTCTCCGATATCTTTCTGAGAAATCATTATTTTTACACGCGCCCAAGTTTTTTCAATGCCCTGTGCTCCGCTGATTACGAATATGCACATCGTTTTACGAAAAACTTATCAGGAGACTAGAAATCCGCCTGCGATGTGAGTGATCACAGATCAACGTCCTTTTTGCGCTAGGACCGATATTTCGCGAGAAAAACGCGAAAAACTGTTTGCATCATTTCTCGGAGTCTGCATATAGTTTAGAGTATGTATTTTTGGTCGCTGAAAAGGAATATAACATTATTTCAGTGATAGAACACGCAGAATTCATAATAACCGTGAAAAACCGGCACCGAGGGTCTTAATTTTTCTCGTTTTCCGATAAACTCAGCAATTCTCCGATATCTTTCTGAGAAATCATTATTTTTACACGCGCCCAAGTTTTTTCAATGCCCTGTGCTCCGCTGATAACGAATATGCACATGGTTTTACGAAAAACTCATCAGGAGACTAGAAATCCGCCTGAGATGTGAGTGATCACAGATCAACGTCCTTTTTGCACTAGGACCGATATTTCGCGAGAAAAACGCGAAAAACTGTTTGCATCATTTCTCGGAGTCTGAATATAGTTTATATTATGTATTTTCGGTCGCTGAAAAGGAATATAACATTATTTCAGTGATAGAACACGCAGAATTCATAATAACCGTGAAAAACCGGCACCGAGGATCTTAATTTTTCTCGTTTTCCGATAAACTCAGCAATTCTCCGATATCTTCCTGAGAAATCATTATTTTTACACGCGCCCAAGTTTTTTCAATGCCCTGTGCTCCGCTGATTACGAATATGCACATGGTTTTACGAAAAACTCATCAGGAGACTAGAAATCCGCCTGGGATGTGAGTGATCACAGATCAACGTCCTTTTTGCGCTAGGACCGATATTTTGCGAGAAAAACGCGAAAAACTGTTTGCATCATTTCTCGGAGTCTGCATATAGTTTATATCATGTATTTTTGGTCGCTGAAAAGGAATATAACATTATTTCAGTGATAGAACACGCAGAATTCATAATAACCGTGAAAAACCGGCACCGAGGATCTTAATTTTTCTCGTTTTCCGATAAACTCAGCAATTCTCCGATATCTTTCTGAGAAATCATTATTTTTACACGCGCCCAAGTTTTTTCAATGCCCTGTGCTCCGCTGATTACGAATATGCACATGGTTTTACGAAAAACTCATCAGGAGACTAGAAATCCGCCTGAGAAGTAAGTGATCACAGATCAACGTCCTTTTTGCGCTAGGACCGATATTTCGCGAGAAAAACGCGAAAAACTGTTTGCATCATTTCTCGGAGTCTGAATATAGTTTATATTATGTATTTTTGGTCGCTGAAAAGGAATATAACATTATTTCAGTGATAGAACACGCAGAATTCATAATAACCGTGAAAAACCGGCACCGAGGATCTTAATTTTTCTCGTTTTCCGATAAACTCAGCAATTCTCCGATATCTTTCTGAGAAATCATTATTTTTACACGCGCCCAAGTTTTTTCAATGCCCTGTGCTCCGCTGATTACGAATATGCACATGGTTTTACGAAAAACTCATCAGGAGACTAGAAATCCGCCTGGGATGTGAGTGATCACAGATCAACGTCCTTTTGGCGCTAGGACCGATATTTCGCGAGAAAAACGCGAAAAACTGTTTGCATCATTTCTCGGAGTCTGCATATAGTTTATATTATGTATTTTTGGTCGCTGAAAAGGAATATAACATTATTTTAGTGATAGAACACGCAGAATTCATAATAACCGTGAAAAACCGGCACCGAGGATCTTAATTTTTCTCGTTTTCCGATAAACTCAGCAATTCTCCGATATCTTTCTGAGAAATCATTATTTTTACACGCGCCCAAGTTTTTTCAATGCCCTGTGCTCCGCTGATTACGAATATGCACATGGTTTTACGAAAAACTCATCAGGAGACTAGAAATCCGCCTGCGATGTGAGTGATCACAGATCAACGTCCTTTTTGCGCTAGGACCGATATTTCGCCAGAAAAACGCGAAAAACTGTTTGCATCATTTCTCGGAGTCTGCATATAGTTTATATTATGTATTTTTGGTCGCTGAAAAGGAATATAACATTATTTTAGTGATAGAACACGCAGGATTCATAATAACCGTGAAAAACCGGCACCGAGGATCTTCATTTTTCTCGTTTTCCGATAAACTCAGCAATTCTCCGATATCTTTCTGAGAAATCATTATTTTTGCACGCGCCCAAGTTTTTTCAATGCCCTGTGCTCCGCTGATTACGAATATGCACATGGTTTTACGAAAAACTCATCAGGAGACTAGAAATCCGCCTGCGATGTGAGTGATCACAGATCAACGTCCTTTTTGCGCTAGGACCGATATTTCGCGAGAAAAACGCGAAAAACTGTTTGCATCATTTCTCGGAGTCTGCATATAGTTTATATTATGTATTTTTGGTCGCTGAAAAGGAATATAACATTATTTTAGTGATAGAACACGCAGGATTCATAATAACCGTGAAAAACCGGCACCGAGGATCTTCATTTTTCTCGTTTTCCGATAAACTCAGCAATTCTCCGATATCTTTCTGAGAAATCATTATTTTTACACGCGCCCAAGTTTTTTCAATGCCCTGTGCTCCGCTGATTACGAATATGCACATCGTTTTACGAAAAACTCATCAGGAGACTAGAAATCCGCCTGCGATGTGAGTGATCACAGATCAACGTCCTTTTTGCGCTAGGACCGATATTTCGCGAGAAAAACGCGAAAAACTGTTTGCATCATTACTCGGAGTCTGCATATAGTTTAGAGTATGTATTTTTGGTCACTGAAAAGGAATATAACATTATTTCAGTGATAGAACACGCAGAATTAATAATAACCGTGAAAAACCGGCACCGAGGATCTTCATTTTTCTCGTTTTCCGATAAACTCAGCAATTCTCCGATATCTTTCTGAGAAATCATTATTTTTACACGCGCCCAAGTTTTTTCAATGCCCTGTGCTCCGCTGATTACGAATATGCACATGGTTTTACGAAAAACTCATCAGGAGACTAGAAATCCGCCTGAGAAGTGAGTGATCACAGATCAACGTCCTTTTTGCGCTAGGACCGATATTTCGCGAGAAAAACGCGAAAAACTGTTTGCATCATTTCTCGGAGTCTGCATATAGTTTATATTATGTATTTTTGGTCGCTGAAAAGGAATATAACATTATTTTAGTGATAGAACACGCAGAATTCATAATAACCGTGAAAAACCGGCACCGAGGATCTTCATTTTTCTCGTTTTCCGATAAACTCAGCAATTCTCCGATATCTTTCTGAGAAATCATTATTTTTACACGCGCCCAAGTTTTTTCAATGCCCTGTGCTCCGCTGATTACGGATATGCACATGGTTTTACGAAAAACTCATCAGGAGACTAGAAATCCGCCTGAGATGTGAGTGATCACAGATCAACGTCCTTTTTGCGCTAGGACCGATATTTCGCGAGAAAAACGCGAAAAACTGTTTGCATCATTTCTCGGAGTCTGAATATAGTTTATATTATGTATTTTTGGTCGCTGAAAAGGAATATAACATTATTCTAGTGATAGAACACGCAGAATTCATAATAACCGTGAAAAACCGGCACCGAGGATCTTCATTTTTCTCGTTTTCCGATAAACTCAGCAATTCTCCGATATCTTTCTGAGAAATCATTATTTTTACACGCGCCCAAGTTTTTTCAATGCCCTGTGCTCCGCTGATTACGAATATGCACATGGTTTTACGAAAAACTCATCAGGAGACTAGAAATCCGCCTGAGAAGTGAGTGATCACAGATCAACGTCCTTTTTGCGCTAGGACCGATATTTCGCGAGAAAAACGCGAAAAACTGTTTGCATCATTTCTCGGAGTCTGCATATAGTTTATATTATGTATTTTTGGTCGCTGAAAAGGAATATAACATTATTTTAGTGATAGAACACGCAGAATTCATAATAACCGTGAAAAACCGGCACCGAGGATCTTAATTTTTCTCGTTTTCCGATAAACTCAGCAATTCTCCGATATCTTCCTGAGAAATCATTATTTTTACACGCGCCCAAGTTTTTTCAATGCCCTGTGCTCCGCTGATTACGAATATGCACATGGTTTTACGAAAAACTCATCAGGAGACTAGAAATCCGCCTGGGATGTGAGTGATCACAGATCAACGTCCTTTTTGCGCTAGGACCGATATTTTGCGAGAAAAACGCGAAAAACTGTTTGCATCATTTCTCGGAGTCTGCATATAGTTTATATCATGTATTTTTGGTCGCTGAAAAGGAATATAACATTATTTCAGTGATAGAACACGCAGAATTCATAATAACCGTGAAAAACCGGCACCGAGGATCTTAATTTTTCTCGTTTTCCGATAAACTCAGCAATTCTCCGATATCTTTCTGAGAAATCATTATTTTTACACGCGCCCAAGTTTTTTCAATGCCCTGTGCTCCGCTGATTACGAATATGCACATGGTTTTACGAAAAACTCATCAGGAGACTAGAAATCCGCCTGCGATGTGAGTGATCACAGATCAACGTCCTTTTTGCGCTAGGACCGAT
This sequence comes from Tromatobia lineatoria, assembly GCA_949699805.1. Taxonomy (NCBI): domain Eukaryota; kingdom Metazoa; phylum Arthropoda; class Insecta; order Hymenoptera; family Ichneumonidae; genus Tromatobia; species Tromatobia lineatoria. Next base: position 2,198,874 of record OX453052.1, read on the forward strand.
ATTTCGCGAGAAAAACGCGAAAAACTGTTTGCATCATTTCTCGGAGTCTGCATATAGTTTATATTATGTATTTTTGGTCGCTGAAAAGGAATATAACATTATTTTAGTGATAGAACACGCAGGATTCATAATAACCGTGAAAAACCGGCACCGAGGATCTTCATTTTTCTCGTTTTCCGATAAACTCAGCAATTCTCCGATATCTTTCTGAGAAATCATTATTTTTACACGCGCCCAAGTTTTTTCAATGCCCTGTGCTCCGCTGATTACGAATATGCACATCGTTTTACGAAAAACTCATCAGGAGACTAGAAATCCGCCTGCGATGTGAGTGATCACAGATCAACGTCCTTTTTGCGCTAGGACCGATATTTCGCGAGAAAAACGCGAAAAACTGTTTGCATCATTACTCGGAGTCTGCATATAGTTTAGAGTATGTATTTTTGGTCACTGAAAAGGAATATAACATTATTTCAGTGATAGAACACGCAGAATTAATAATAACCGTGAAAAACCGGCACCGAGGATCTTCATTTTTCTCGTTTTCCGATAAACTCAGCAATTCTCCGATATCTTTCTGAGAAATCATTATTTTTACACGCGCCCAAGTTTTTTCAATGCCCTGTGCTCCGCTGATTACGAATATGCACATGGTTTTACGAAAAACTCATCAGGAGACTAGAAATCCGCCTGAGAAGTGAGTGATCACAGATCAACGTCCTTTTTGCGCTAGGACCGATATTTCGCGAGAAAAACGCGAAAAACTGTTTGCATCATTTCTCGGAGTCTGCATATAGTTTATATTATGTATTTTTGGTCGCTGAAAAGGAATATAACATTATTTTAGTGATAGAACACGCAGAATTCATAATAACCGTGAAAAACCGGCACCGAGGATCTTCATTTTTCTCGTTTTCCGATAAACTCAGCAATTCTCCGATATCTTTCTGAGAAATCATTATTTTTACACGCGCCCAAGTTTTTTCAATGCCCTGTGCTCCGCTGATTACGGATATGCACATGGTTTTACGAAAAACTCATCAGGAGACTAGAAATCCGCCTGAGATGTGAGTGATCACAGATCAACGTCCTTTTTGCGCTAGGACCGATATTTCGCGAGAAAAACGCGAAAAACTGTTTGCATCATTTCTCGGAGTCTGAATATAGTTTATATTATGTATTTTTGGTCGCTGAAAAGGAATATAACATTATTCTAGTGATAGAACACGCAGAATTCATAATAACCGTGAAAAACCGGCACCGAGGATCTTCATTTTTCTCGTTTTCCGATAAACTCAGCAATTCTCCGATATCTTTCTGAGAAATCATTATTTTTACACGCGCCCAAGTTTTTTCAATGCCCTGTGCTCCGCTGATTACGAATATGCACATGGTTTTACGAAAAACTCATCAGGAGACTAGAAATCCGCCTGAGAAGTGAGTGATCACAGATCAACGTCCTTTTTGCGCTAGGACCGATATTTCGCGAGAAAAACGCGAAAAACTGTTTGCATCATTTCTCGGAGTCTGCATATAGTTTATATTATGTATTTTTGGTCGCTGAAAAGGAATATAACATTATTTTAGTGATAGAACACGCAGAATTCATAATAACCGTGAAAAACCGGCACCGAGGATCTTAATTTTTCTCGTTTTCCGATAAACTCAGCAATTCTCCGATATCTTCCTGAGAAATCATTATTTTTACACGCGCCCAAGTTTTTTCAATGCCCTGTGCTCCGCTGATTACGAATATGCACATGGTTTTACGAAAAACTCATCAGGAGACTAGAAATCCGCCTGGGATGTGAGTGATCACAGATCAACGTCCTTTTTGCGCTAGGACCGATATTTTGCGAGAAAAACGCGAAAAACTGTTTGCATCATTTCTCGGAGTCTGCATATAGTTTATATCATGTATTTTTGGTCGCTGAAAAGGAATATAACATTATTTCAGTGATAGAACACGCAGAATTCATAATAACCGTGAAAAACCGGCACCGAGGATCTTAATTTTTCTCGTTTTCCGATAAACTCAGCAATTCTCCGATATCTTTCTGAGAAATCATTATTTTTACACGCGCCCAAGTTTTTTCAATGCCCTGTGCTCCGCTGATTACGAATATGCACATGGTTTTACGAAAAACTCATCAGGAGACTAGAAATCCGCCTGAGAAGTAAGTGATCACAGATCAACGTCCTTTTTGCGCTAGGACCGATATTTCGCGAGAAAAACGCGAAAAACTGTTTGCATCATTTCTCGGAGTCTGAATATAGTTTATATTATGTATTTTTGGTCGCTGAAAAGGAATATAACATTATTTCAGTGATAGAACACGCAGAATTCATAATAACCGTGAAAAACCGGCACCGAGGATCTTAATTTTTCTCGTTTTCCGATAAACTCAGCAATTCTCCGATATCTTTCTGAGAAATCATTATTTTTACACGCGCCCAAGTTTTTTCAATGCCCTGTGCTCCGCTGATTACGAATATGCACATGGTTTTACGAAAAACTCATCAGGAGACTAGAAATCCGCCTGGGATGTGAGTGATCACAGATCAACGTCCTTTTGGCGCTAGGACCGATATTTCGCGAGAAAAACGCGAAAAACTGTTTGCATCATTTCTCGGAGTCTGCATATAGTTTATATTATGTATTTTTGGTCGCTGAAAAGGAATATAACATTATTTTAGTGATAGAACACGCAGAATTCATAATAACCGTGAAAAACCGGCACCGAGGATCTTAATTTTTCTCGTTTTCCGATAAACTCAGCAATTCTCCGATATCTTTCTGAGAAATCATTATTTTTACACGCGCCCAAGTTTTTTCAATGCCCTGTGCTCCGCTGATTACGAATATGCACATGGTTTTACGAAAAACTCATCAGGAGACTAGAAATCCGCCTGCGATGTGAGTGATCACAGATCAACGTCCTTTTTGCGCTAGGACCGATATTTCGCGAGAAAAACGCGAAAAACTGTTTGCATCATTTCTCGGAGTCTGCATATAGTTTATATTATGTATTTTTGGTCGCTGAAAAGGAATATAACATTATTTTAGTGATAGAACACGCAGGATTCATAATAACCGTGAAAAACCGGCACCGAGGATCTTCATTTTTCTCGTTTTCCGATAAACTCAGCAATTCTCCGATATCTTTCTGAGAAATCATTATTTTTGCACGCGCCCAAGTTTTTTCAATGCCCTGTGCTCCGCTGATTACGAATATGCACATGGTTTTACGAAAAACTCATCAGGAGACTAGAAATCCGCCTGCGATGTGAGTGATCACAGATCAACGTCCTTTTTGCGCTAGGACCGATATTTCGCGAGAAAAACGCGAAAAACTGTTTGCATCATTTCTCGGAGTCTGCATATAGTTTATATTATGTATTTTTGGTCGCTGAAAAGGAATATAACATTATTTTAGTGATAGAACACGCAGGATTCATAATAACCGTGAAAAACCGGCACCGAGGATCTTCATTTTTCTCGTTTTCCGATAAACTCAGCAATTCTCCGATATCTTTCTGAGAAATCATTATTTTTACACGCGCCCAAGTTTTTTCAATGCCCTGTGCTCCGCTGATTACGAATATGCACATCGTTTTACGAAAAACTCATCAGGAGACTAGAAATCCGCCTGCGATGTGAGTGATCACAGATCAACGTCCTTTTTGCGCTAGGACCGATATTTCGCGAGAAAAACGCGAAAAACTGTTTGCATCATTACTCGGAGTCTGCATATAGTTTAGAGTATGTATTTTTGGTCACTGAAAAGGAATATAACATTATTTCAGTGATAGAACACGCAGAATTAATAATAACCGTGAAAAACCGGCACCGAGGATCTTCATTTTTCTCGTTTTCCGATAAACTCAGCAATTCTCCGATATCTTTCTGAGAAATCATTATTTTTACACGCGCCCAAGTTTTTTCAATGCCCTGTGCTCCGCTGATTACGAATATGCACATGGTTTTACGAAAAACTCATCAGGAGACTAGAAATCCGCCTGAGAAGTGAGTGATCACAGATCAACGTCCTTTTTGCGCTAGGACCGATATTTCGCGAGAAAAACGCGAAAAACTGTTTGCATCATTTCTCGGAGTCTGCATATAGTTTATATTATGTATTTTTGGTCGCTGAAAAGGAATATAACATTATTTTAGTGATAGAACACGCAGAATTCATAATAACCGTGAAAAACCGGCACCGAGGATCTTCATTTTTCTCGTTTTCCGATAAACTCAGCAATTCTCCGATATCTTTCTGAGAAATCATTATTTTTACACGCGCCCAAGTTTTTTCAATGCCCTGTGCTCCGCTGATTACGGATATGCACATGGTTTTACGAAAAACTCATCAGGAGACTAGAAATCCGCCTGAGATGTGAGTGATCACAGATCAACGTCCTTTTTGCGCTAGGACCGATATTTCGCGAGAAAAACGCGAAAAACTGTTTGCATCATTTCTCGGAGTCTGAATATAGTTTATATTATGTATTTTTGGTCGCTGAAAAGGAATATAACATTATTCTAGTGATAGAACACGCAGAATTCATAATAACCGTGAAAAACCGGCACCGAGGATCTTCATTTTTCTCGTTTTCCGATAAACTCAGCAATTCTCCGATATCTTTCTGAGAAATCATTATTTTTACACGCGCCCAAGTTTTTTCAATGCCCTGTGCTCCGCTGATTACGAATATGCACATGGTTTTACGAAAAACTCATCAGGAGACTAGAAATCCGCCTGAGAAGTGAGTGATCACAGATCAACGTCCTTTTTGCGCTAGGACCGATATTTCGCGAGAAAAATGCGAAAAACTGTTTGCATCATTTCTCGGAGTCTGCATATAGTTTATATTATGTATTTTTGGTCGCTGAAAAGGAATATAACATTATTTTAGTGATAGAACACGCAGAATTCATAATAACCGTGAAAAACCGGCACCGAGGATCTTCATTTTTCTCGTTTTCCGATAAACTCAGCAATTCTCCGATATCTTTCTGAGAAATCATTATTTTTACACGCGCCCAAGTTTTTTCAATGCCCTGTGCTCCGCTGATTACGAATATGCACATGGTTTTACGAAAAACTCATCAGGAGACTAGAAATCCGCCTGGGATGTGAGTGATCACAGATCAACGTCCTTTTGGCGCTAGGACCGATATTTCGCGAGAAAAACGCGAAAAACTGTTTGCATCATTTCTCGGAGTCTGCATATAGTTTATATTATGTATTTTTGGTCGCTGAAAAGGAATATAACATTATTTTAGTGATAGAACACGCAGAATTCATAATAACCGTGAAAAACCGGCACCGAGGATCTTCATTTTTCTCGTTTTCCGATAAACTCAGCAATTCTCCGATATCTTTCTGAGAAATCATTATTTTTACACGCGCCCAAGTTTTTTCAATGCCCTGTGCTCCGCTGATTACGAATATGCACATGGTTTTACGAAAAACTCATCAGGAGACTAGAAATCCGCCTGAGATGTGAGTGATCACAGATCAACGTCCTTTTTGCGCTAGGACCGATATTTCGCGAGAAAAACGCGAAAAACTGTTTGCATCATTTCTCGGAGTCTGAATATAGTTTATATTATGTATTTTTGGTCGCTGAAAAGGAATATAACATTATTTTAGTGATAGAACACGCAGAATTCATAATAACCGTGAAAAACCGGCACCGAGGATCTTCATTTTTCTCGTTTTCCGATAAACTCAGCAATTCTCCGATATCTTTCTGAGAAATCATTATTTTTACACGCGCCCAAGTTTTTTCAATGCCCTGTGCTCCGCTGATTACGAATATGCACATGGTTTTACGAAAAACTCATCAGGAGACTAGAAATCCGCCTGAGATGTAAGTGATCACAGATCAACGTCCTTTTTGCGCTAGGACCGATATTTCGCGAGAAAAACGCGAAAAACTGTTTGCATCATTTCTCGGAGTCTGAATATAGTTTATATTATGTATTTTTGGTTGCTGAAAAGGAATATAACATTATTTTAGTGATAGAACACGCAGAATTCATAATAACCGTGAAAAACCGGCACCGAGGATCTTCATTTTTCTCGTTTTCCGATAAACTCAGCAATTCTCCGATATCTTTCTGAGAAATCATTATTTTTACACGCGCCCAAGTTTTTTCAATGCCCTGTGCTCCGCTGATTACGAATATGCACATGGTTTTACGAAAAACTCATCAGGAGACTAGAAATCCGCCTGGGATGTGAGTGATCACAGATCAACGTCCTTTTTGCGCTAGGACCGATATTTCGCGAGAAAAACGCGAAAAACTGTTTGCATCATTTCTCGGAGTCTGCATATAGTTTATATTATGTATTTTTGGTCGCTGAAAAGGAATATAACATTATTTTAGTGGTAGAACACGCAGAATTCATAATAACCGTGAAAAACCGGCACCGAGGATCTTCATTTTTCTCGTTTTCCGATAAACTCAGCAATTCTCCGATATCTTTCTGAGAAATCATTATTTTTACACGCGCCCAAGTTTTTTCAATGCCCTGTGCTCCGCTGATTACGAATATGCACATGGTTTTACGAAAAACTCATCAGGAGACTAGAAATCCGCCTGCGATGTGAGTGATCACAGATCAACGTCCTTTTTGCGCTAGGACCGATATTTCGCGAGAAAAACGCGAAAAACTGTTTGCATCATTTCTCGGAGTCTGCATATAGTTTATATCATGTATTTTTGGTCGCTGAAAAGGAATATAACATTATTTCAGTGATAGAACACGCAGAATTCATAATAACCGTGAAAAACCGGCACCGAGGATCTTCATTTTTCTCGTTTTCCGATAAACTCAGCAATTCTCCGATATCTTTCTGAGAAATCATTGTTTTTACACGCGCCCAAGTTTTTTCAATGCCCTGTGCTCCGCTGATTACGAATATGCACATGGTTTTACGAAAAACTCATCAGGAGACTAGAAATCCGCCTGAGATGTGAGTGATCACAGATCAACGTCCTTTTTGCGCTAGGACCGATATTTCGCGAGAAAAACGCGAAAAACTGTTTGCATCATTTCTCGGAGTCTGAATATAGTTTATATTATGTATTTTTGGTCGCTGAAAAGGAATATAACATTATTTTAGTGATAGAACACGCAGAATTCATAATAACCGTGAAAAACCGGCACCGAGGATCTTCATTTTTCTCGTTTTCCGATAAACTCAGCAATTCTCCGATATCTTTCTGAGAAATCATTATTTTTACACGCGCCCAAGTTTTTTCAATGCCCTGTGCTCCGCTGATTACGAATATGCACATGGTTTTACGAAAAACTCATCAGGAGACTAGAAATCCGCCTGGGATGTGAGTGATCACAGATCAAAGTCCTTTTGGCGCTAGGACCGATATTTCGCGAGAAAAACGCGAAAAACTGTTTGCATCATTTCTCGGAGTCTGCATATAGTTTATATTATGTATTTTTGGTCGCTGAAGAGGAATATAACATTATTTTAGTGATAGAACACGCAGAATTAATAATAACCGTGAAAAACCGGCACCGAGGATCTTCATTTTTCTCGTTTTCCGATAAACTCAGCAATTCTCCGATATCTTTCTGAGAAATCATTATTTTTACACGCGCCCAAGTTTTTTCAATGCCCTGTGCTCCGCTGATTACGAATATGCACATGGTTTTACGTAAAACTCATCAGGAGACTAGAAATCCGCCTGGGATGTGAGTGATCACAGATCAACGTCCTTTTGGCGCTAGGACCGATATTTCGCGAGAAAAACGCGAAAAACTGTTTGCATCATTTCTCGGAGTCTGCATATAGTTTATATTATGTATTTTTGGTCGCTGAAAAGGAATATAACATTATTTTAGTGATAGAACACGCAGAATTCATAATAACCGTGAAAAACCGGCACCGAGGATCTTCATTTTTCTCGTTTTCCGATAAACTCAGCAATTCTCCGATAGCTTTCTGAGAAATCATTATTTTTACACGCGCCCAAGTTTTTTCAATGCCCTGTGCTCCGCTGATTACGAATATGCACATGGTTTTACGAAAAACTCATCAGGAGACTAGAAATCCGCCTGAGAAGTGAGTGATCACAGATCAACGTCCTTTTTGCGCTAGGACCGATATTTCGCGAGAAAAACGCGAAAAACTGTTTGCATCATTTCTCGGAGTCTGCATATAGTTTATATCATGTATTTTTGGTCGCTGAAAAGGAATATAACATTATTTCAGTGATAGAACAGGCAGAATTCATAATAACCGTGAAAAACCGGCACCGAGGATCTTCATTTTTCTCGTTTTCCGATAAACTCAGCAATTCTCCGATATCTTTCTGAGAAATCATTATTTTTACACGCGCCCAAGTTTTTTCAATGCCCTGTGCTCCGCTGATTACGAATATGCACATGGTTTTACGAAAAACTCATCAGGAGACTAGAAATCTGCCTGGGATGTGAGTGATCACAGATCAACGTCCTTTTGGCGCTAGGACCGATATTTCGCGAGAAAAACGCGAAAAACTGTTTGCATCATTTCTCGGAGTCTGCATATAGTTTATATTATGTATTTTTGGTCGCTGAAAAGGAATATAACATTATTTTAGTGATAGAACACGCAGAATTCATAATAACCGTGAAAAACCGGCACCGAGGATCTTCATTTTTCTCGTTTTCCGATAAACTCAGCAATTCTCCGATATCTTTCTGAGAAATCATTATTTTTACACGCGCCCAAGTTTTTTCAATGCCCTGTGCTCCGCTGATTACGAATATGCACATGGTTTTACGAAAAACTCATCAGGAGACTAGAAATCCGCCTGAGAAGTAAGTGATCACAGATCAACGTCCTTTTTGCGCTAGGACCGATATTTCGCGAGGAAAACGCGAAAAACTGTTTGCATCATTTCTCGGAGTCTGCATATAGTTTATAGTATGTATTTTTGGTCGCTGAAAAGGAATATAACAATATTTTAGTGATAGAACACGCAGAATGAATAATAACCGTGAAAAACCGGCACCGAGGATCTTCATTTTTCTCGTTTTCCGATAAACTCAGCAATTCTCCGATATCTTTCTGAGAAATCATTATTTTTACACGCGCCCAAGTTTTTTCAATGCCCTGTGCTCCGCTGATTACGAATATGCACATGGTTTTACGAAAAACTCATCAGGAGACTAGAAATCCGCCTGGGATGTGAGTGATCACAGATCAACGTCCTTTTGGCGCTAGGACCGATATTTCGCGAGAAAAACGCGAAAAACTGTTTGCATCATTTCTCGGAGTCTGCATATAGTTTATATTATGTATTTTTGGTCGCTGAAAAGGAATATAACATTATTTTAGTGATAGAACACGCAGAATTCATAATAACCGTGAAAAACCGGCACCGAGGATCTTCATTTTTCTCGTTTTCCGATAAACTCAGCAATTCTCCGATATCTTTCTGAGAAATCATTATTTTTACACGCGCCCAAGTTTTTTGAATGCCCTGTGCTCCGCTGATTACGAATATGCACATGGTTTTACGAAAAACACATCAGGAGACTAGAAATCCGCCTGGGATGTGAGTGATCACAGATCAACGTCCTTTTGGCGCTAGGACCGATATTTCGCGAGAAAAACGCGAAAAACTGTTTGCATCATTTCTCGGAGTCTGCATATAGTTTATATTATGTATTTTTGGTCGCTGAAAAGGAATATAACATTATTTTAGTGATAGAACACGCAGAATTCATAATAACCGTGAAAAACCGGCACCGAGGATCTTAATTTTTCTCGTTTTCCGATAAACTCAGCAATTCTCCGATATCTTTCTGAGAAATCATTATTTTTGCACGCGCCCAAGTTTTTTCAATGCCCTGTGCTCCGCTGATTACGAATATGCACATGGTTTTACGAAAAACTCATCAGGAGACTAGAAATCCGCCTGAGATGTGAGTGATCACAGATCAACGTCCTTTTTGCGCTAGGACCGATATTTCGCGAGAAAAACGCGAAAAACTGTTTGCATCATTTCTCGGAGTCTGAATATAGTTTATATTATGTATTTTTGGTCGCTGAAAAGGAATATAACATTATTTCAGTGATAGAACACGCAGAATTCATAATAACCGTGAAAAACCGGCACCGAGGATCTTCATTTTTCTCGTTTTCCGATAAACTCAGCAATTCTCCGATATCTTTCTGAGAAATCATTATTTTTACACGCGCCCAAGTTTTTTCAATGCCCTGTGCTCCGCTGATTACGAATATGCACATGGTTTTACGAAAAACTCATCAGGAGACTAGAAATCCGCCTGGGATGTGAGTGATCACAGATCAACGTCCTTTTGGCGCTAGGACCGATATTTCGCGAGAAAAACGCGAAAAACTGTTTTCATCATTTCTCGGAGTCTGCATATAGTTTATATTATGTATTTTTGGTCGCTGAAAAGGAATATAACATTATTTTAGTGATAGAACACGCAGAATTCATAATAACCGTGAAAAACCGGCACCGAGGATCTTCATTTTTCTCGTTTTCCGATAAAATCAGCAATTCTCCGATATCTTTCTGAGAAATCATTATTTTTACACGCGCCCAAGTTTTTTCAATGCCCTGTGCTCCGCTGATTACGAATATGCACATGGTTTTACGAAAAACTCATCAGGAGACTAGAAATCCGCCTGAGATGTGAGTGATCACAGATCAACGTCCTTTTTGCGCTAGGACCGATATTTCGCGAGAAAAACGCGAAAAACTGTTTGCATCATTTCTCGGAGTCTGAATATAGTTTATATTATGTATTTTTGGTCGCTGAAAAGGAATATAACATTATTTCAGTGATAGAACACGCAGAATTCATAATAACCGTGAAAAACCGGCACCGAGGATCTTCATTTTTCTCGTTTTCCGATAAACTCAGCAATTCTCCGATATCTTTCTGAGAAATCATTATTTTTACACGCGCCCAAGTTTTTTCAATGCCCTGTGCTCCGCTGATTACGAATATGCACATGGTTTCACGAAAAACTCATCAGGAGACTAGAAATCCGCCTGGGATGTGAGTGATCACAGATCAACGTCCTTTTTGCGCTAGGACCGATATTTTGCGAGAAAAACGCGAAAAACTGTTTGCATCATTTCTCGGAGTCTGCATATAGTTTAGAGTATGTATTTTTGGTCGCTGAAAAGGAATATAACATTATTTTAGTGATAGAACACGCAGAATTCATAATAACCGTGAAAAACCGGCACCGAGGATCTTCATTTTTCTCGTTTTCCGATAAACTCAGCAATTCTCCGATATCTTTCTGAGAAATCATTATTTTTACACGCGCCCAAGTTTTTTCAATGCCCTGTGCTCCGCTGATTAAGAATATGCACATGGTTTTACGAAAAACTCATCAGGAGTCTAGAAATCTGCCTGGGATGTGAGTGATCACAGATCAACGTCCTTTTTGCGCTAGGACCGATATTTCGCGAGAAAAACGCGAAAAACTGTTTGCATTATTTCTCGGGGTCTGCATATAGTTTATATTATGTATTTTTGGTCGCTGAAAAGGAATATAACATTATTTTAGTGATAGAACACGCAGAATTCGAAATAACCGTGAAAAACCGGCACCGAGGATCTTCATTTTTCTCGTTTTCCGATAAACTCAGCAATTCTCCGATATCTTTCTGAGAAATCATTATTTTTACACGCGCCCAAGTTTTTTCAATGCCCTGTGCTCCGCTGATTACGAATATGCACATGGTTTTACGAAAAACTCATCAGGAGACTAGAAATCCGCCTGAGATGTGAGTGATCACAGATCAACGTCCTTTTTGCGCTAGGACCGATATTTCGCGAGAAAAACGCGAAAAACTGTTTGCATCATTTCTCGGAGTCTGAATATAGTTTAGAGTATGTATTTTTGGTCGCTGAAAAGGAATATAACATTATTTCAGTGATAGAACACGCAGAATTCATAATAACCGTGAAAAACCGGCACCGAGGATCTTAATTTTTCTCGTTTTCCGATAAACTCAGCAATTCTCCGATATCTTTCTGAGAAATCATTATTTTTACACGCGCCCAAGTTTTTTCAATGCCCTGTGCTCCGCTGATTACGAATATGCACATGGTTTTACGAAAAACTCATCAGGAGACTAGAAATCCGCCTGGGATGTGAGTGATCACAGATCAACGTCCTTTTGGCGCTAGGACCGATATTTCGCGAGAAAAACGCGAAAAACTGTTTGCATCATTTCTCGGAGTCTGCATATAGTTTATATTATGTATTTTTGGTCGCTGAAAAGGAATATAACATTATTTTAGTGATAGAACACGCAGAATTCATAATAACCGTGAAAAACCGGCACCGAGGATCTTAATTTTTCTCGTTTTCCGATAAACTCAGCAATTCTCCGATATCTTTCTGAGAAATCATTATTTTTACACGCGCCCAAGTTTTTTCAATGCCCTGTGCTCCGCTGATTACGAATATGCACATGGTTTTACGAAAAACTCATCAGGAGACTAGAAATCCGCCTGGGATGTGAGTGATCACAGATCAACGTCCTTTTGGCGCTAGGACCGATATTTCGCGAGAAAAACGCGAAAAACTGTTTGCATCATTTCTCGGAGTCTGCATATAGTTTATATCATGTATTTTTGGTCGCTGAAAAGGAATATAACATTATTTTAGTGATAGAACACGCAAAATTCATAATAACCGTGAAAAACTGGCACCGAGGATCTTAATTTTTCTCGTTTTCCGATAAACTCAGCAAATCTCCGATATCTTTCTGAGAAATCATTATTTTTGCACGCGCCCAAGTTTTTTCAATGCCCTGTGCTCCGCTGATTACGAATATGCACATGGTTTTACGAAAAACTCATCAGGAGACTAGAAATCCGCCTGCGATGTGAGTGATCACAGATCAACGTCCTTTTTGCGCTAGGACCGATATTTCGCGAGAAAAACGCGAAAAACTGTTTGCATCATTTCTCGGAGTCTGCATATAGTTTATATTAGGTATTTTTGGTCGCTGAAAAGGAATATAACATTATTTTAGTGATAGAACACGCAGGATTCATAATAACCGTGAAAAACCGGCACCGAGGATCTTCATTTTTCTCGTTTTCCGATAACCTCAGCAATTCTCCGATATCTTTCTGAGAAATCATTATTTTTACACGCGCCCAAGTTTTTTCAATGCCCTGTGCTCCGCTGATTACGAATATGCACATCGTTTTACGAAAAACTCATCAGGAGACTAGAAATCCGCCTGCGATGTGAGTGATCACAGATCAACGTCCTTTTTGCGCTAGGACCGATATTTCGCGAGAAAAACGCGAAAAACTGTTTGCATCATTTCTCGGAGTCTGCATATAGTTTAGAGTATGTATTTTTGGTCGCTGAAAAGGAATATAACATTATTTCAGTGATAGAACACGCAGAATTCATAATAACCGTGAAAAACCGGCACCGAGGATCTTAATTTTTCTCGTTTTCCGATAAACTCAGCAATTCTCCGATATCTTTCTGAGAAATCATTATTTTTACACGCGCCCAAGTTTTTTCAATGCCCTGTGCTCCGCTGATTACGAATATGCACATGGTTTTACGAAAAACTCATCAGGAGACTAGAAATCCGCCTGGGATGTGAGTGATCACAGATCAACGTCCTTTTGGCGCTAGGACCGATATTTCGCGAGAAAAACGCGAAAAACTGTTCGCATCATTTCTCGGAGTCTGCATATAGTTTATATTATGTATTTTTGGTCGCTGAAAAGGAATATAACATTATTTTAGTGATAGAACACGCAGAATTCATAATAACCGTGAAAAACCGGCACCGAGGATCTTAATTTTTCTCGTTTTCCGATAAACTCAGCAATTCTCCGATATCTTTCTGAGAAATCATTATTTTTACACGCGCCCAAGTTTTTTCAATGCCCTGTGCTCCGCTGATTACGAATATGCACATGGTTTTACGAAAAACTCATCAGGAGACTAGAAATCCGCCTGGGATGTGAGTGATCACAGATCAACGTCCTTTTGGCGCTAGGACCGATATTTCGCGAGAAAAACGCGAAAAACTGTTTGCATCATTTCTCGGAGTCTGCATATAGTTTATATTATGTATTTTTGGTCGCTGAAAAGGAATATAACATTATTTTAGTGATAGAACACGCAGAATTCATAATAACCGTGAAAAACCGGCACCGAGGATCTTAATTTTTCTCGTTTTCCGATAAACTCAGCAATTCTCCGATATCTTTCTGAGAAATCATTATTTTTGCACGCGCCCAAGTTTTTTCAATGCCCTGTGCTCCGCTGATTACGAATATGCACATGGTTTTACGAAAAACTCATCAGGAGACTAGAAATCCGCCTGCGATGTGAGTGATCACAGATCAACGTCCTTTTTGCGCTAGGACCGATATTTCGCGAGAAAAACGCGAAAAACTGTTTGCATCATTTCTCGGAGTCTGCATATAGTTTATATTAGGTATTTTTGGTCGCTGAAGAGGAATATAACATTATTTTAGTGATAGAACACGCAGGATTCATAATAACCGTGAAAAACCGGCACCGAGGATCTTCATTTTTCTCGTTTTCCGATAAACTCAGCAATTCTCCGATATCTTTCTGAGAAATCATTATTTTTACACGCGCCCAAGTTTTTTCAATGCCCTGTGCTCCGCTGATTACGAATATGCACATCGTTTTACGAAAAACTTATCAGGAGACTAGAAATCCGCCTGCGATGTGAGTGATCACAGATCAACGTCCTTTTTGCGCTAGGACCGATATTTCGCGAGAAAAACGCGAAAAACTGTTTGCATCATTTCTCGGAGTCTGCATATAGTTTAGAGTATGTATTTTTGGTCGCTGAAAAGGAATATAACATTATTTCAGTGATAGAACACGCAGAATTCATAATAACCGTGAAAAACCGGCACCGAGGATCTTAATTTTTCTCGTTTTCCGATAAACTCAGCAATTCTCCGATATCTTTCTGAGAAATCATTATTTTTACACGCGCCCAAGTTTTTTCAATGCCCTGTGCTCCGCTGATAACGAATATGCACATGGTTTTACGAAAAACTCATCAGGAGACTAGAAATCCGCCTGGGATGTGAGTGATCACAGATCAACGTCCTTTTTGCGCTAGGACCGATATTTCGCGAGAAAAACGCGAAAAACTGTTTGCATCATTTCTCGGAGTCTGAATATAGTTTATATTATGTATTTTCGGTCGCTGAAAAGGAATATAACATTATTTCAGTGATAGAACACGCAGAATTCATAATAACCGTGAAAAACCGGCACCGAGGATCTTAATTTTTCTCGTTTTCCGATAAACTCAGCAATTCTCCGATATCTTCCTGAGAAATCATTATTTTTACACGCGCCCAAGTTTTTTCAATGCCCTGTGCTCCGCTGATTACGAATATGCACATGGTTTTACGAAAAACTCATCAGGAGACTAGAAATCCGCCTGGGATGTGAGTGATCACAGATCAACGTCCTTTTTGCGCTAGGACCGATATTTCGCGAGAAAAACGCGAAAAACTGTTTGCATCATTTCTCGGAGTCTGCATATAGTTTATATTATGTATTTTTGGTCGCTGAAAAGGAATATAACATTATTTCAGTGATAGGACACGCAGAATTCATAATAACCGTGAAAAACCGGCACCGAGGATCTTAATTTTTCTCGTTTTCCGATAAACTCAGCAATTCTCCGATATCTTTCTGAGAAATCATTATTTTTACACGCGCCCAAGTTTTTTCAATGCCCTGTGCTCCGCTGATTACGAATATGCACATGGTTTTACGAAAAACTCATCAGGAGACTAGAAATCCGCCTGAGAAGTAAGTGATCACAGATCAACGTCCTTTTTGCGCTAGGACCGATATTTCGCGAGAAAAACGCGAAAAACTGTTTGCATCATTTCTCGGAGTCTGAATATAGTTTATATTATGTATTTTTGGTCGCTGAAAAGGAATATAACATTATTTCAGTGATAGAACACGCAGAATTCATAATAACCGTGAAAAACCGGCACCGAGGATCTTAATTTTTCTCGTTTTCCGATAAACTCAGCAATTCTCCGATATCTTTCTGAGAAATCATTATTTTTACACGCGCCCAAGTTTTTTCAATGCCCTGTGCTCCGCTGATTACGAATATGCACATGGTTTTACGAAAAACTCATCAGGAGACTAGAAATCCGCCTGGGATGTGAGTGATCACAGATCAACGTCCTTTTGGCGCTAGGACCGATATTTCGCGAGAAAAACGCGAAAAACTGTTTGCATCATTTCTCGGAGTCTGCATATAGTTTATATTATGTATTTTTGGTCGCTGAAAAGGAATATAACCCTTTGAAGCATACATTTTTCCTGACATAAGATCTACTTTAAATTTGGGGTCCGGGGGTTTTTTGGGTCGCTGATTACGAATCCGAGCTCAAAATCCGGAAATTCAATATGGCGGATCCAATATGGCGGACCAAAATGAACAAAGTAGCTTGATGAAGATGAAACTCGGTATGCAGGGGTTTTTTGGGTCGCTGACTACGAATCTGAGCTCAAAATCCAGAAATTCAATATGGCGGATCCAATATGGCGGACCCAAATGCACAAAGCAGCTTGATGAAGCTGGAACTCGGTATGCAGGGGTTTTCGGGGTCGCTGATTACGAATCCGAGCTCAAAATTCAGAAATTCAAAATGGCGGATCCAATATGGCGGACCAACATGCTCAAAGTAGCTTGATAAAGATGAAACTCGGTATTCGGGGGGTTTATTGCGTCGCTGAATACGAATCTGAGCTCAAAATTCAAAAATTCAAAATGGCGGATCCATTATGGCGGACCAAAATGAACAAAGTGGCTTGATGAAGATGAAACTCGGTATGCAGGGGCTTTTTGAGTCGTTGAAAACGAATCTCAGTTTAAAATTGAACAATAAAAATGGCAGTTCCAATATAGGATAATGGCTTGGTCACTGATACTGATCTGAGCTTATAATTTGAAAATAACGAATGCCAGATTCAATTCGGTGGACTGAAACATAAAATTGTCTTGATGTAGAGGAAACTCGGTGCTTCAGGGTTATTGAAGTCGCTAATTTTGAAGCCAGTCAAAACATATAAATTAAAAACGTTCTAGTATGGCGTCCCAACGTGCAAGAAGTTACTTGACTTGAACAAAAGTCATTACTTCGAGCGATTAGACGTCACACATTACAAAACTGAATTCGAGATACAGTCATTAGAAGTATTGAACCAAAATAAAGGTAGTATTATGATTTGAATGTAACTCAGTACTCTGGATTTTTTGTGATAGCTGATTAGGTTGCATGCAGTTTAGCCGAATAACCATTTACATCGCGTAGTGGCTATCGTATTATCAGATACTTACGGCAACGTAGTTTATTCTGTTTTCATGCTTGCGCAGTGTAAAACGCCAACGGGTCAAAAAATTGCACAGTTGAAAACATATTGAGCATCTCCGATGTTCTAGTAATTCCAGTAAAATCTCCGGTTTTCGTTTGTCATATTGCATCCGCCATTTCTTATTTCTGGATTTTTAGTTCAGATTCGTAATCAGCGACCCAAAAGACCCCCGCATACTGAGTTTCATCTTTATCAAGCTACTTTGAGCATTTTGGTCCGCCATATTGAATCCGCCATTTTGAATTTTTGGATTTTGAGCTTGAATTCGTAATCAGCGACCGAAAAAACATCTCTGAACTCATTTTTTGTTCATTGTTTACCTGGCGGATTAACTATAATTACATTTATTATCTAAAAAACGTGTTTTTTTGTACTATAGTAATTATTAACATCCACTTAGTGAAACATAAACCCTTAATAGTCATATTGTAGTAGCAATTGGTCTTCTAACATCCTAAATATACATTTACATTCGTCGTTATACGCTAAAAAAAATTTTTATTGAAGAAAAACAGAGTTGAAGTAGGTGACATACCAGTATGTCACTATGCTTCAAAGGGATAACATTATTTTAGTGATAGAACACGCAGAATTCATAATAACCGTGAAAAACCGGCACCGAGGATCTTCATTTTTCTCGTTTTCCGATAAACTCAGCAATTCTCCGATATCTTTCTGAGAAATCATTATTTTTACACGCGCCCAAGTTTTTTCAATGCCCTGTGCTCCGCTGATTACGAATATGCACATGGTTTTACGAAAAACTCATCAGGAGACTAGAAATCCGCCTGAGATGTGAGTGATCACAGATCAACGTCCTTTTTGCGCTAGGACCGATATTTCGCGAGAAAAACGCGAAAAACTGTTTGCATCATTTCTCGGAGTCTGAATATAGTTTAGAGTATGTATTTCTGGTCGCTGAAAAGGAATATAACATTATTTCAGTGATAGAACACGCAGAATTCATAATAACCGTGAAAAACCGGCACCGAGGATCTTAATTTTTCTCGTTTTCCGATAAACTCAGCAATTCTCCGATATCTTTCTGAGAAATCATTATTTTTACACGCGCCCAAGTTTTTTCAATGCCCTGTGCTCCGCTGATTACGAATATGCACATGGTTTTACGAAAAACTGATCAGGAGACTAGAAATCCGCCTGGGATGTGAGTGATCACAGATCAACGTCCTTTTGGCGCTAGGACCGATATTTCGCGAGAAAAACGCGAAAAACTGTTTGCATCATTTCTCGGAGTCTGCATATAGTTTATATTATGTATTTTTGGTCGCTGAAAAGGAATATAACATTATTTTAGTGATAGAACACGCAGAATTCATAATAACCGTGAAAAACCGGCACCGAGGATCTTAATTTTTCTCGTTTTCCGATAAACTCAGCAATTCTCCGATATCTTTCTGAGAAATCATTATTTTTACACGCGCCCAAGTTTTTTCAATGCCCTGTGCTCCGCTGATTACGAATATGCACATGGTTTTACGAAAAACTCATCAGGAGACTAGAAATCCGCCTGGGATGTGAGTGATCACAGATCAACGTCCTTTTGGCGCTAGGACCGATATTTCGCGAGAAAAACGCGAAAAACTGTTTGCATCATTTCTCGGAGTCTGCATATAGTTTAGAGTATGTATTTTTGGTCGCTGAAAAGGAATATAACATTATTTCAGTGATAGAACACGCAGAATTCATAATAACCGTGAAAAACCGGCACCGAGGATCTTAATTTTTCTCGTTTTCCGATAAACTCAGCAATTCTCCGATATCTTTCTGAGAAATCATTATTTTTACACGCGCCCAAGTTTTTTCAATGCCCTGTGCTCCGCTGATTACGAATATGCACATGGTTTTACGAAAAACTCATCAGGAGACTAGAAATCCGCCTGAGATGTGAGTGATCACAGATCAACGTCCTTTTTGCGCTAGGACCGATATTTCGCGAGAAAAACGCGAAAAACTGTTTGCATCATTTCTCGGAGTCTGAATATAGTTTATATTATGTATTTTCGGTCGCTGAAAAGGAATATAACATTATTTCAGTGATAGAACACGCAGAATTCATAATAACCGTGAAAAACCGGCACCGAGGATCTTAATTTTTCTCGTTTTCCGATAAACTCAGCAATTCTCCGATATCTTCCTGAGAAATCATTATTTTTACACGCGCCCAAGTTTTTTCAATGCCCTGTGCTCCGCTGATTACGAATATGCACATGGTTTTACGAAAAACTCATCAGGAGACTAGAAATCCGCCTGGGATGTGAGTGATCACAGATCAACGTCCTTTTTGCGCTAGGACCGATATTTTGCGAGAAAAACGCGAAAAACTGTTTGCATCATTTCTCGGAGTCTGCATATAGTTTATATTATGTATTTTTGGTCGCTGAAAAGGAATATAACATTATTTTAGTGATAGAACACGCAGAATTCATAATAACCGTGAAAAACCGGCACCGAGGATCTTCATTTTTCTCGTTTTCCGATAAACTCAGCAATTCTCCGATATCTTTCTGAGAAATCATTATTTTTACACGCGCCCAAGTTTTTTCAATGCCCTGTGCTCCGCTGATTACGAATATGCACATGGTTTTACGAAAAACTCATCAGGAGACTAGAAATCCGCCTGCGATGTGAGTGATCACAGATCAACGTCCTTTTTGCGCTAGGACCGATATTTCGCGAGAAAAACGCGAAAAACTGTTTGCATCATTTCTCGGAGTCTGCATATAGTTTATATTATGTATTTTTGGTCGCTGAAAAGGAATATAACATTATTTTAGTGATAGAACACGCAGAATTCATAATAACCGTGAAAAACCGGCACCGAGGATCTTCATTTTTCTCGTTTTCCGATAAAATCAGCAATTCTCCGATATCTTTATGAGAAATCATTATTTTTACACGCGCCCAAGTTTTTTCAATGCCCTGTGCTCCGCTGATTACGAATATGCACATGGTTTTACGAAAAACTCATCAGGAGACTAGAAATCCGCCTGCGATGTGAGTGATCACAGATCAACGTCCTTTTTGCGCTAGGACCGATATTTCGCGAGAAAAACGCGAAAAACTGTTTGCATCATTTCTCGGAGTCTGCATATAGTTTATATTATGTATTTTTGGTCGCTGAAAAGGAATATAACATTATTTTAGTGATAGAACACGCAGAATTCATAATAACCGTGAAAAACCAGCACCGAGGATCTTCATTTTTCTCGTTTTCCGATAAACTCAGCAATTCTCCGATATCTTTCTGAGAAATCATTATTTTTGCACGCGCCCAAGTTTTTTCAATGCCCTGTGCTCCGCTGATTACGAATATGCACATGGTTTTACGAAAAACTCATCAGGAGACTAGAAATCCGCCTGCGATGTGAGTGATCACAGATCAACGTCCTTTTTGCGCTAGGACCGATATTTCGCGAGAAAAACGCGAAAAACTGTTTGCATCATTTCTCGGAGTCTGAATATAGTTTATATTATGTATTTTTGGTCGCTGAAAAGGAATATAACATTATTTCAGTGATAGAACACGCAGAATTCATAATAACCGTGAAAAACCGGCACCGAGGATCTTAATTTTTCTCGTTTTCCGATAAACTCAGCAATTCTCCGATATCTTTCTGAGAAATCATTATTTTTACACGCGCCCAAGTTTTTTCAATGCCCTGTGCTCCGCTGATTACGAATATGCACATGGTTTTACGAAAAACTCATCAGGAGACTAGAAATCCGCCTGGGATGTGAGTGATCACAGATCAACGTCCTTTTGGCGCTAGGACCGATATTTCGCGAGAAAAACGCGAAAAACTGTTTGCATCATTTCTCGGAGTCTGCATATAGTTTATATTATGTATTTTTGGTCGCTGAAAAGGAATATAACATTATTTTAGTGATAGAACACGCAGAATTCATAATAACCGTGAAAAACCGGCACCGAGGATCTTAATTTTTCTCGTTTTCCGATAAACTCAGCAATTCTCCGATATCTTTCTGAGAAATCATTATTTTTACACGCGCCCAAGTTTTTTCAATGCCCTGTGCTCCGCTGATTACGAATATGCACATGGTTTTACGAAAAACTCATCAGGAGACTAGAAATCCGCCTGCGATGTGAGTGATCACAGATCAACGTCCTTTTTGCGCTAGGACCGATATTTCGCGAGAAAAACGCGAAAAACTGTTTGCATCATTTCTCGGAGTCTGCATATAGTTTATATTATGTATTTTTGGTCGCTGAAAAGGAATATAACATTATTTTAGTGATAGAACACGCAGGATTCATAATAACCGTGAAAAACCGGCACCGAGGATCTTCATTTTTCTCGTTTTCCGATAAACTCAGCAATTCTCCGATATCTTTCTGAGAAATCATTATTTTTGCACGCGCCCAAGTTTTTTCAATGCCCTGTGCTCCGCTGATTACGAATATGCACATGGTTTTACGAAAAACTCATCAGGAGACTAGAAATCCGCCTGCGATGTGAGTGATCACAGATCAACGTCCTTTTTGCGCTAGGACCGATTTTTCGCGAGAAAAACGCGAAAAACTGTTTGCATCATTTCTCGGAGTCTGCATATAGTTTATATTATGTATTTTTGGTCGCTGAAAAGGAATATAACATTATTTTAGTGATAGAACACGCAGGATTCATAATAACCGTGAAAAACCGGCACCGAGGATCTTCATTTTTCTCGTTTTCCGATAAACTCAGCAATTCTCCGATATCTTTCTGAGAAATCATTATTTTTACACGCGCCCAAGTTTTTTCAATGCCCTGTGCTCCGCTGATTACGAATATGCACATCGTTTTACGAAAAACTCATCAGGAGACTAGAAATCCGCCTGCGATGTGAGTGATCACAGATCAACGTCCTTTTTGCGCTAGGACCGATATTTCGCGAGAAAAACGCGAAAAACTGTTTGCATCATTACTCGGAGTCTGCATATAGTTTAGAGTATGTATTTTTGGTCACTGAAAAGGAATATAACATTATTTCAGTGATAGAACACGCAGAATTCATAATAACCGTGAAAAACCGGCACCGAGGATCTTAATTTTTCTCGTTTTCCGATAAACTCAGCAATTCTCCGATATCTTTCTGAGAAATCATTATTTTTACACGCGCCCAAGTTTTTTCAATGCCCTGTGCTCCGCTGATTACGAATATGCACATGGTTTTACGAAAAACTCATCAGGAGACTAGAAATCCGCCTGAGATGTGAGTGATCACAGATCAACGTCCTTTTTGCGCTAGGACCGATATTTCGCGAGAAAAACGCGAAAAACTGTTTGCATCATTTCTCGGAGTCTGAATATAGTTTATATTATGTATTTTCGGTCGCTGAAAAGGAATATAACATTATTTCAGTGATAGAACACGCAGAATTCATAATAACCGTGAAAAACCGGCACCGAGGATCTTAATTTTTCTCGTTTTCCGATAAACTCAGCAATTCTCCGATATCTTCCTGAGAAATCATTATTTTTACACGCGCCCAAGTTTTTTCAATGCCCTGTGCTCCGCTGATTACGAATATGCACATGGTTTTACGAAAAACTCATCAGGAGACTAGAAATCCGCCTGGGATGTGAGTGATCACAGATCAACGTCCTTTTTGCGCTAGGACCGATATTTTGCGAGAAAAACGCGAAAAACTGTTTGCATCATTTCTCGGAGTCTGCATATAGTTTAGAGTATGTATTTTTGGTCGCTGAAAAGGAATATAACATTATTTCAGTGATAGAACACGCAGAATTCATAATAACCGTGAAAAACCGGCACCGAGGATCTTAATTTTTCTCGTTTTCCGATAAACTCAGCAATTCTCCGATATCTTTCTGAGAAATCATTATTTTTACACGCGCCCAAGTTTTTTCAATGCCCTGTGCTCCGCTGATTACGAATATGCACATGGTTTTACAAAAAACTCATCAGGAGACTAGAAATCCGCCTGAGAAGTAAGTGATCACAGATCAACGTCCTTTTTGCGCTAGGACCGATATTTCGCGAGAAAAACGCGAAAAACTGTTTGCATCATTTCTCGGAGTCTGCATATAGTTTATATTATGTATTTTTGGTCGCTGAAAAGGAATATAACATTATTTTAGTGATAGAACACGCAGAATTCATAATAACCGTGAAAAACCGGCACCGAGGATCTTCATTTTTCTCGTTTTCCGATAAACTCAGCAATTCTCCGATATCTTTCTGAGAAATCATTATTTTTACACGCGCCCAAGTTTTTTCAATGCCCTGTGCTCCGCTGATTACGAATATGCACATGGTTTTACGAAAAACTCATCAGGAGACTAGAAATCCGCCTGCGATGTGAGTGATCACAGATCAACGTCCTTTTTGCGCTAGGACCGATATTTCGCGAGAAAAACGCGAAAAACTGTTTGCATCATTTCTCGGAGTCTGCATATAGTTTATATTATGTATTTTTGGTCGCTGAAAAGGAATATAACATTATTTTAGTGATAGAACACGCAGAATTCATAATAACCGTGAAAAACCGGCACCGAGGATCTTCATTTTTCTCGTTTTCCGATAAAATCAGCAATTCTCCGATATCTTTATGAGAAATCATTATTTTTACACGCGCCCAAGTTTTTTCAATGCCCTGTGCTCCGCTGATTACGAATATGCACATGGTTTTACGAAAAACTCATCAGGAGACTAGAAATCCGCCTGCGATGTGAGTGATCACAGATCAACGTCCTTTTTGCGCTAGGACCGATATTTCGCGAGAAAAACGCGAAAAACTGTTTGCATCATTTCTCGGAGTCTGCATATAGTTTATATTATGTATTTTTGGTCGCTGAAAAGGAATATAACATTATTTTAGTGATAGAACACGCAGAATTCATAATAACCGTGAAAAACCAGCACCGAGGATCTTCATTTTTCTCGTTTTCCGATAAACTCAGCAATTCTCCGATATCTTTCTGAGAAATCATTATTTTTGCACGCGCCCAAGTTTTTTCAATGCCCTGTGCTCCGCTGATTACGAATATGCACATGGTTTTACGAAAAACTCATCAGGAGACTAGAAATCCGCCTGCGATGTGAGTGATCACAGATCAACGTCCTTTTTGCGCTAGGACCGATATTTCGCGAGAAAAACGCGAAAAACTGTTTGCATCATTTCTCGGAGTCTGAATATAGTTTATATTATGTATTTTTGGTCGCTGAAAAGGAATATAACATTATTTCAGTGATAGAACACGCAGAATTCATAATAACCGTGAAAAACCGGCACCGAGGATCTTAATTTTTCTCGTTTTCCGATAAACTCAGCAATTCTCCGATATCTTTCTGAGAAATCATTATTTTTACACGCGCCCAAGTTTTTTCAATGCCCTGTGCTCCGCTGATTACGAATATGCACATGGTTTTACGAAAAACTCATCAGGAGACTAGAAATCCGCCTGGGATGTGAGTGATCACAGATCAACGTCCTTTTGGCGCTAGGACCGATATTTCGCGAGAAAAACGCGAAAAACTGTTTGCATCATTTCTCGGAGTCTGCATATAGTTTATATTATGTATTTTTGGTCGCTGAAAAGGAATATAACATTATTTTAGTGATAGAACACGCAGAATTCATAATAACCGTGAAAAACCGGCACCGAGGATCTTAATTTTTCTCGTTTTCCGATAAACTCAGCAATTCTCCGATATCTTTCTGAGAAATCATTATTTTTACACGCGCCCAAGTTTTTTCAATGCCCTGTGCTCCGCTGATTACGAATATGCACATGGTTTTACGAAAAACTCATCAGGAGACTAGAAATCCGCCTGCGATGTGAGTGATCACAGATCAACGTCCTTTTTGCGCTAGGACCGATATTTCGCGAGAAAAACGCGAAAAACTGTTTGCATCATTTCTCGGAGTCTGCATATAGTTTATATTATGTATTTTTGGTCGCTGAAAAGGAATATAACATTATTTTAGTGATAGAACACGCAGGATTCATAATAACCGTGAAAAACCGGCACCGAGGATCTTCATTTTTCTCGTTTTCCGATAAACTCAGCAATTCTCCGATATCTTTCTGAGAAATCATTATTTTTGCACGCGCCCAAGTTTTTTCAATGCCCTGTGCTCCGCTGATTACGAATATGCACATGGTTTTACGAAAAACTCATCAGGAGACTAGAAATCCGCCTGCGATGTGAGTGATCACAGATCAACGTCCTTTTTGCGCTAGGACCGATATTTCGCGAGAAAAACGCGAAAAACTGTTTGCATCATTTCTCGGAGTCTGCATATAGTTTATATTATGTATTTTTGGTCGCTGAAAAGGAATATAACATTATTTTAGTGATAGAACACGCAGGATTCATAATAACCGTGAAAAACCGGCACCGAGGATCTTCATTTTTCTCGTTTTCCGATAAACTCAGCAATTCTCCGATATCTTTCTGAGTAATCATTATTTTTACACGCGCCCAAGTTTTTTCAATGCCCTGTGCTCCGCTGATTACGAATATGCACATCGTTTTACGAAAAACTCATCAGGAGACTAGAAATCCGCCTGCGATGTGAGTGATCACAGATCAACGTCCTTTTGGCGCTAGGACCGATATTTCGCGAGAAAAACGCGAAAAACTGTTTGCATCATTTCTCGGAGTCTGCATATAGTTTATATTATGTATTTTTGGTCACTGAAAAGGAATATAACATTATTTCAGTGATAGAACACGCAGAATTCATAATAACCGTGAAAAACCGGCACCGAGGATCTTAATTTTTCTCGTTTTCCGATAAACTCAGCAATTCTCCGATATCTTTCTGAGAAATCATTATTTTTACACGCGCCCAAGTTTTTTCAATGCCCTGTGCTCCGCTGATTACGAATATGCACATGGTTTTACGAAAAACTCATCAGGAGACTAGAAATCCGCCTGCGATGTGAGTGATCACAGATCAACGTCCTTTTTGCGCTAGGACCGATATTTCGCGAGAAAAACGCGAAAAACTGTTTGCATCATTTCTCGGAGTCTGCATATAGTTTATATTATGTATTTTTGGTCGCTGAAAAGGAATATAACATTATTTTAGTGATAGAACACGCAGGATTCATAATAACCGTGAAAAACCGGCACCGAGGATCTTCATTTTTCTCGTTTTCCGATAAACTCAGCAATTCTCCGATATCTTTCTGAGAAATCATTATTTTTGCACGCGCCCAAGTTTTTTCAATGCCCTGTGCTCCGCTGATTACGAATATGCACATGGTTTTACGAAAAACTCATCAGGAGACTAGAAATCCGCCTGCGATGTGAGTGATCACAGATCAACGTCCTTTTTGCGCTAGGACCGATATTTCGCGAGAAAAACGCGAAAAACTGTTTGCATCATTTCTCGGAGTCTGCATATAGTTTATATTATGTATTTTTGGTCGCTGAAAAGGAATATAACATTATTTTAGTGATAGAACACGCAGGATTCATAATAACCGTGAAAAACCGGCACCGAGGATCTTCATTTTTCTCGTTTTCCGATAAACTCAGCAATTCTCCGATATCTTTCTGAGTAATCATTATTTTTACACGCGCCCAAGTTTTTTCAATGCCCTGTGCTCCGCTGATTACGAATATGCACATCGTTTTACGAAAAACTCATCAGGAGACTAGAAATCCGCCTGCGATGTGAGTGATCACAGATCAACGTCCTTTTTGCGCTAGGACCGATATTTCGCGAGAAAAACGCGAAAAACTGTTTGCATCATTACTCGGAGTCTGCATATAGTTTAGAGTATGTATTTTTGGTCACTGAAAAGGAATATAACATTATTTCAGTGATAGAACACGCAGAATTCATAATAACCGTGAAAAACCGGCACCGAGGATCTTAATTTTTCTCGTTTTCCGATAAACTCAGCAATTCTCCGATATCTTTCTGAGAAATCATTATTTTTACACGCGCCCAAGTTTTTTCAATGCCCTGTGCTCCGCTGATTACGAATATGCACATCGTTTTACGAAAAACTTATCAGGAGACTAGAAATCCGCCTGCGATGTGAGTGATCACAGATCAACGTCCTTTTTGCGCTAGGACCGATATTTCGCGAGAAAAACGCGAAAAACTGTTTGCATCATTACTCGGAGTCTGCATATAGTTTAGAGTATGTATTTTTGGTCACTGAAAAGGAATATAACATTATTTCAGTGATAGAACACGCAGAATTCATAATAACCGTGAAAAACCGGCACCGAGGATCTTAATTTTTCTCGTTTTCCGATAAACTCAGCAATTCTCCGATATCTTTCTGAGAAATCATTATTTTTACACGCGCCCAAGTTTTTTCAATGCCCTGTGCTCCGCTGATTACGAATATGCACATGGTTTTACGAAAAACTCATCAGGAGACTAGAAATCCGCCTGAGAAGTGAGTGATCACCGATCAACGTCCTTTTTGCGCTAGGACCGATATTTCGCGAGAAAAACGCGAAAAACTGTTTGCATCATTTCTCGGAGTCTGCATATAGTTTATATCATGTATTTTTGGTCGCTGAAAAGGAATATAACATTATTTCAGTGATAGAACACGCAGAATTCATAATAACCGTGAAAAACCGGCACCGAGGATCTTAATTTTTCTCGTTTTCCGATAAACTCAGCAATTCTCCGATATCTTTCTGAGAAATCATTATTTTTACACGCGCCCAAGTTTTTTCAATGCCCTGTGCTCCGCTGATTACGAATATGCACATGGTTTTACGAAAAACTCATCAGGAGACTAGAAATCCGCCTGAGAAGTGAGTGATCACAGATCAACGTCCTTTTTGCGCTAGGACCGATATTTCGCGAGAAAAACGCGAAAAACTGTTTGCATCATTTCTCGGAGTCTGCATATAGTTTATATCATGTATTTTTGGTCGCTGAAAAGGAATATAACATTATTCCAGTGATAGAACACGCAGAATTCATAATAACCGTGAAAAACCGGCACCGAGGATCTTCATTTTTCTCGTTTTCCGATAAACTCAGCAATTCTCCGATATCTTTCTGAGAAATCATTATTTTTACACGCGCCCAAGTTTTTTCAATGCCCTGTGCTCCGCTGATTACGAATATGCACATGGTTTTACGAAAAACTCATCAGGAGACTAGAAATCCGCCTGAGAAGTAAGTGATCACAGATCAACGTCCTTTTTGCGCTAGGACCGATATTTCGCGAGAAAAACGCGAAAAACTGTTTGCATCATTTCTCGGAGTCTGCATATAGTTTATATCATGTATTTTTGGTCGCTGAAAAGGAATATAACATTATTTCAGTGATAGAACACGCAGAATTCATAATAACCGTGAAAAACCGGCACCGAGGATCTTAATTTTTCTCGTTTTCCGATAAACTCAGCAATTCTCCGATATCTTTCTGAGAAATCATTATTTTTACACGCGCCCAAGTTTTTTCAATGCCCTGTGCTCCGCTGATTACGAATATGCACATGGTTTTACGAAAAACTCATCAGGAGACTAGAAATCCGCCTGAGAAGTGAGTGATCACAGATCAACGTCCTTTTTGCGCTAGGACCGATATTTCGCGAGAAAAACGCGAAAAACTGTTTGCATCATTTCTCGGAGTCTGCATATAGTTTATATCATGTATTTTTGGTCGCTGAAAAGGAATATAACATTATTCCAGTGATAGAACACGCAGAATTCATAATAACCGTGAAAAACCGGCACCGAGGATCTTCATTTTTCTCGTTTTCCGATAAACTCAGCAATTCTCCGATATCTTTCTGAGAAATCATTATTTTTACACGCGCCCAAGTTTTTTCAATGCCCTGTGCTCCGCTGATTACGAATATGCACATGGTTTTACGAAAAACTCATCAGGAGACTAGAAATCCGCCTGAGAAGTAAGTGATCACAGATCAACGTCCTTTTTGCGCTAGGACCGATATTTCGCGAGAAAAACGCGAAAAACTGTTTGCATCATTTCTCGGAGTCTCAATATAGTTTATATTATGTATTTTTGGTCGCTGAAAAGGAATATAACATTATTTCAGTGATAGAACACGCAGAATTCATAATAACCGTGAAAAACCGGCACCGAGGATCTTAATTTTTCTCGTTTTCCGATAAACTCAGCAATTCTCCGATATCTTTCTGAGAAATCATTATTTTTACACGCGCCCAAGTTTTTTCAATGCCCTGTGCTCCGCTGATTACGAATATGCACATGGTTTTACAAAAAACTCATCAGGAGACTAGAAATCCGCCTGCGATGTGAGTGATCACAGATCAACGTCCTTTTTGCGCTAGGACCGATATTTCGCGAGAAAAACGCGAAAAACTGTTTGCATCATTTCTCGGAGTCTGCATATAGTTTATATTATGTATTTTTGGTCGCTGAAAAGGAATATAACATTATTTTAGTGATAGAACACGCAGAATTCATAATAACCGTGAAAAACCGGCACCGAGGATCTTCATTTTTCTCGTTTTCCGATAAACTCAGCAATTCTCCGATATCTTTCTGAGAAATCATTATTTTTGCACGCGCCCAAGTTTTTTCAATGCCCTGTGCTCCGCTGATTACGAATATGCACATGGTTTTACGAAAAACTCATCAGGAGACTAGAAATCCGCCTGCGATGTGAGTGATCACAGATCAACGTCCTTTTTGCGCTAGGACCGATATTTCGCGAGAAAAACGCGAAAAACTGTTTGCATTATTTCTCGGGGTCTGCATATAGTTTATATGATGTATTTTCGGTCGCTGAAAAGGAATATAACATTATTTTAGTGATAGAACACGCAGAATTCATAATAACCGTGAAAAACCGGCACCGAGGATCTTCATTTTTCTCGTTTTCCGATAAACTCAGCAATTCTCCGATATCTTTCTGAGAAATCATTATTTTTACACGCGCCCAAGTTTTTTCAATGCCCTGTGCTCCGCTGATTACGAATATGCACATGGTTTTACGAAAAACTCATCAGGAGACTAGAAATCCGCCTGAGAAGTGAGTGATCACAGATCAACGTCCTTTTTGCGCTAGGACCGATATTTCGCGAGAAAAACGCGAAAAACTGTTTGCATCATTTCTCGGAGTCTGCATATAGTTTATATTATGTATTTTCGGTCGCTGAAAAGGAATATAACATTATTTTAGTGATAGAACACGCAGAATTCATAATAACCGTGAAAAACCGGCACCGAGGATCTTCATTTTTCTCGTTTTCCGATAAACTCAGCAATTCTCCGATATCTTTCTGAGAAATCATTATTTTTACACGCGCCCAAGTTTTTTCAATGCCCTGTGCTCCGCTGATTACGAATATGCACATGGTTTTACGAAAAACTCATCAGGAGACTAGAAATCCGCCTGGGATGTGAGTGATCACAGATCAACGTCCTTTTGGCGCTAGGACCGATATTTCGCGAGAAAAACGCGAAAAACTGTTTGCATCATTTCTCGGAGTCTGCATATAGTTTATATTATGTATTTTTGGTCGCTGAAAAGGAATATAACATTATTTTAGTGATAGAACACGCAGAATTCATAATAACCGTGAAAAACCGGCACCGAGGATCTTCATTTTTCTCGTTTTCCGATAAACTCAGCAATTCTCCGATATCTTTCTGAGAAATCATTATTTTTGCACGCGCCCAAGTTTTTTCAATGCCCTGTGCTCCGCTGATTACGAATATGCACATGGTTTTACGAAAAACTCATCAGGAGACTAGAAATCCGCCTGAGATGTGAGTGATCACAGATCAACGTCCTTTTTGCGCTAGGACCGATATTTCGCGAGAAAAACGCGAAAAACTGTTTGCATTATTTCTCGGGGTCTGCATATAGTTTATATTATGTATTTTTGGTCGCTGAAAAGGAATATAACATTATTTTAGTGATAGAACACGCAGAATTCGAAATAACCGTGAAAAACCGGCACCGAGGATCTTCATTTTTCTCGTTTTCCGATAAACTCAGCAATTCTCCGATATCTTCCTGAGAAATCATTATTTTTACACGCGCCCAAGTTTTTTCAATGCCCTGTGCTCCGCTGATTACGAATATGCACATGGTTTTACGAAAAACTCATCAGGAGACTAGAAATCCGCCTGCGATGTGAGTGATCACAGATCAACGTCCTTTTTGCGCTAGGACCGATATTTCGCGAGAAAAACGCGAAAAACTGTTTGCATCATTTCTCGGAGTCTGCATATAGTTTATATTATGTATTTTTGGTCGCTGAAAAGGAATATAACATTATTTTAGTGATAGAACACGCAGAATTCATAATAACCGTGAAAAACCGGCACCGAGGATCTTCATTTTTCTCGTTTTCCGATAAACTCAGCAATTCTCCGATATCTTTCTGAGAAATCATTATTTTTACACGCGCCCAAGTTTTTTCAATGCCCTGTGCTCCGCTGATTACGAATATGCACATGGTTTTACGAAAAACTCATCAGGAGACTAGAAATCCGCCTGAGATGTGAGTGATCACAGATCAACGTCCTTTTTGCGCTAGGACCGATATTTCGCGAGAAAAACGCGAAAAACTGTTTGCATTATTTCTCGGGGTCTGCATATAGTTTATATTATGTATTTTTGGTCGCTGAAAAGGAATATAACATTATTTTAGTGATAGAACACGCAGAATTCGAAATAACCGTGAAAAACCGGCACCGAGGATCTTCATTTTTCTCGTTTTCCGATAAACTCAGCATATCTCCGATATCTTTCTGAGAAATCATTATTTTTACACGCGCCCAAGTTTTTTCAATGCCCTGTGCTCCGCTGATTACGAATATGCACATGGTTTTACGAAAAACTCATCAGGAGACTAGAAATCCGCCTGAGAAGTGAGTGATCACAGATCAACGTCCTTTTTGCGCTAGGACCGATATTTCGCGAGAAAAACGCGAAAAACTGTTTGCATCATTTCTCGGAGTCTGCATATAGTTTATATTATGTATTTTCGGTCGCTGAAAAGGAATATAACATTATTTTAGTGATAGAACACGCAGAATTCATAATAACCGTGAAAAACCGGCACCGAGGATCTTCATTTTTCTCGTTTTCCGATAAACTCAGCAATTCTCCCATATCTTTCTGAGAAATCATTATTTTTACACGCGCCCAAGTTTTTTCAATGCCCTGTGCTCCGCTGATTACGAATATGCACATGGTTTTACGAAAAACTCATCAGGAGACTAGAAATCCGCCTGGGATGTGAGTGATAACAGATCAACGTCCTTTTTGCGCTAGGACCGATATTTCGCGAGAAAAACGCGAAAAACTGTTTGCATCATTTCTCGGAGTCTGCATATAGTTTATATGATGTATTTTCGGTCGCTGAAAAGGAATATAACATTATTTTAGTGATAGAACACGCAGAATTCATAATAACCGTGAAAAACCGGCACCGAGGATCTTCATTTTTCTCGTTTTCCGATAAACTCAGCAATTCTCCGATATCTTTCTGAGAAATCATTATTTTTACACGCGCCCAAGTTTTTTCAATGCCCTGTGCTCCGCTGATTACGAATATGCACATGGTTTTACGAAAAACTCATCAGGAGACTAGAAATCCGCCTGAGATGTGAGTGATCACAGATCAACGTCCTTTTTGCGCTAGGACCGATATTTCGCGAGAAAAACGCGAAAAACTGTTTGCATCATTTCTCGGAGTCTGCATATAGTTTATATTATGTATTTTCGGTCGCTGAAAAGGAATATAACATTATTTTAGTGATAGAACACGCAGAATTCATAATAACCGTGAAAAACCGGCACCGAGGATCTTCATTTTTCTCGTTTTCCGATAAACTCAGCAATTCTCCCATATCTTTCTGAGAAATCATTATTTTTACACGCGCCCAAGTTTTTTCAATGCCCTGTGCTCCGCTGATTACGAATATGCACATGGTTTTACGAAAAACTCATCAGGAGACTAGAAATCCGCCTGGGATGTGAGTGATCACATATCAACGTCCTTTTGGCGCTAGGACCGATATTTCGCGAGAAAAATGCGAAAAACTGTTTGCATCATTTCTCGGAGTCTGCATATAGTTTATATTATGTATTTTTGGTCGCTGAAAAGGAATATAACATTATTTTAGTGATAGAACACGCAGAATTCATAATAACCGTGAAAAACCGGCACCGAGGATCTTCATTTTTCTCGTTTTCCGATAAACTCAGCAATTCTCCGATATCTTTCTGAGAAATCATTATTTTTACATGCGCCCAAGTTTTTTCAATGCCCTGTGCTCCGCTGATTACGAATATGCACATGGTTTTACGAAAAACTCATCAGGAGACTAGAAATCCGCCTGAGAAGTGAGTGATCACAGATCAACGTCCTTTTTGCGCTAGGACCGATATTTCGCGAGAAAAACGCGAAAAACTGTTTGCATTATTTCTCGGAGTCTGCATATAGTTTATATGATGTATTTTCGGTCGCTGAAAAGGAATATAACATTATTTTAGTGATAGAACACGCAGAATTCATAATAACCGTGAAAAACCGGCACCGAGGATCTTCATTTTTCTCGTTTTCCGATAAACTCAGCAATTCTCCGATATCTTCCTGAGAAATCATTATTTTTACACGCGCCCAAGTTTTTTCAATGCCCTGTGCTCCGCTGATTACGAATATGCACATGGTTTTACGAAAAACTCATCAGGAGACTAGAAATCCGCCTGAGATGTGAGTGATCACAGATCAACGTCCTTTTTGCGCTAGGACCGATATTTCGCGAGAAAAACGCGAAAAACTGTTTGCATTATTTCTCGGGGTCTGCATATAGTTTATATTATGTATTTTTGGTCGCTGAAAAGGAATATAGCATTATTTCAGTGATAGAACACGCAGAATTCATAATAACCGTGAAAAACCGGCACCGAGGATCTTCATTTTTCTCGTTTTCCGATAAACTCAGCAATTCTCCGATATCTTCCTAAGAAATCATTATTTTTACACGCGCCCAAGTTTTCCCAATGCCCTGTGCTCCGCTGATTACGAATATGCACATGGTTTTACGAAAAACTCATCAGGAGACTAGAAATCCGCCTGCGATGTGAGTGATCACAGATCAACGTCCTTTTTGCGCTAGGACCGATATTTCGCGAGAAAAACGCGAAAAACTGTTTGCATCATTTCTCGGAGTCTGCATATAGTTTATATTATGTATTTTTGGTCGCTGAAAAGGAATATAACATTATTTTAGTGATAGAACACGCAGAATTCATAATAACCGTGAAAAACCGGCACCGAGGATCTTCATTTTTCTCGTTTTCCGATAAACTCAGCAATTCTCCGATATCTTTCTGAGAAATCATTATTTTTACACGCGCCCAAGTTTTTTCAATGCCCTGTGCTCCGCTGATTACGAATATGCACATGGTTTTACGAAAAACTCATCAGGAGACTAGAAATCCGCCTGAGATGTGAGTGATCACAGATCAACGTCCTTTTTGCGCTAGGACCGATATTTCGCGAGAAAAACGCGAAAAACTGTTTGCATTATTTCTCGGGGTCTGCATATAGTTTATATTATGTATTTTTGGTCGCTGAAAAGGAATATAACATTATTTTAGTGATAGAACACGCAGAATTCGAAATAACCGTGAAAAACCGGCACCGAGGATCTTCATTTTTCTCGTTTTCCGATAAACTCAGCAATTCTCCGATATCTTTCTGAGAAATCATTATTTTTACACGCGCCCAAGTTTTTTCAATGCCCTGTGCTCCGCTGATTACGAATATGCACATGGTTTTACGAAAAACTCATCAGGAGACTAGAAATCCGCCTGGGATGTGAGTGATCACAGATCAACGTCCTTTTGGCGCTAGGACCGATATTTCGCGAGAAAAACGCGAAAAACTGTTTGCATCATTTCTCGGAGTCTGCATATAGTTTATATCATGTATTTTTGGTCGCTGAAAAGGAATATAACATTATTTTAGTGATAGAACACGCAAAATTCATAATAACCGTGAAAAACTGGCACCGAGGATCTTAATTTTTCTCGTTTTCCGATAAACTCAGCAAATCTCCGATATCTTTCTGAGAAATCATTATTTTTGCACGCGCCCAAGTTTTTTCAATGCCCTGTGCTCCGCTGATTACGAATATGCACATGGTTTTACGAAAAACTCATCAGGAGACTAGAAATCCGCCTGCGATGTGAGTGATCACAGATCAACGTCCTTTTTGCGCTAGGACCGATATTTCGCGAGAAAAACGCGAAAAACTGTTTGCATCATTTCTCGGAGTCTGCATATAGTTTATATTAGGTATTTTTGGTCGCTGAAAAGGAATATAACATTATTTTAGTGATAGAACACGCAGGATTCATAATAACCGTGAAAAACCGGCACCGAGGATCTTCATTTTTCTCGTTTTCCGATAAACTCAGCAATTCTCCGATATCTTTCTGAGAAATCATTATTTTTACACGCGCCCAAGTTTTTTCAATGCCCTGTGCTCCGCTGATTACGAATATGCACATCGTTTTACGAAAAACTCATCAGGAGACTAGAAATCCGCCTGCGATGTGAGTGATCACAGATCAACGTCCTTTTTGCGCTAGGACCGATATTTCGCGAGAAAAACGCGAAAAACTGTTTGCATCATTTCTCGGAGTCTGCATATAGTTTAGAGTATGTATTTTTGGTCGCTGAAAAGGAATATAACATTATTTCAGTGATAGAACACGCAGAATTCATAATAACCGTGAAAAACCGGCACCGAGGATCTTAATTTTTCTCGTTTTCCGATAAACTCAGCAATTCTCCGATATCTTTCTGAGAAATCATTATTTTTACACGCGCCCAAGTTTTTTCAATGCCCTGTGCTCCGCTGATTACGAATATGCACATGGTTTTACGAAAAACTCATCAGGAGACTAGAAATCCGCCTGGGA
Source organism: Tromatobia lineatoria (assembly GCA_949699805.1). Classification (NCBI taxonomy): domain Eukaryota; kingdom Metazoa; phylum Arthropoda; class Insecta; order Hymenoptera; family Ichneumonidae; genus Tromatobia; species Tromatobia lineatoria. The sequence continues at coordinate 2,235,252 of OX453052.1, forward strand.
TGTGAGTGATCACAGATCAACGTCCTTTTGGCGCTAGGACCGATATTTCGCGAGAAAAACGCGAAAAACTGTTCGCATCATTTCTCGGAGTCTGCATATAGTTTATATTATGTATTTTTGGTCGCTGAAAAGGAATATAACATTATTTTAGTGATAGAACACGCAGAATTCATAATAACCGTGAAAAACCGGCACCGAGGATCTTAATTTTTCTCGTTTTCCGATAAACTCAGCAATTCTCCGATATCTTTCTGAGAAATCATTATTTTTACACGCGCCCAAGTTTTTTCAATGCCCTGTGCTCCGCTGATTACGAATATGCACATGGTTTTACGAAAAACTCATCAGGAGACTAGAAATCCGCCTGGGATGTGAGTGATCACAGATCAACGTCCTTTTGGCGCTAGGACCGATATTTCGCGAGAAAAACGCGAAAAACTGTTTGCATCATTTCTCGGAGTCTGCATATAGTTTATATTATGTATTTTTGGTCGCTGAAAAGGAATATAACATTATTTTAGTGATAGAACACGCAGAATTCATAATAACCGTGAAAAACCGGCACCGAGGATCTTAATTTTTCTCGTTTTCCGATAAACTCAGCAATTCTCCGATATCTTTCTGAGAAATCATTATTTTTGCACGCGCCCAAGTTTTTTCAATGCCCTGTGCTCCGCTGATTACGAATATGCACATGGTTTTACGAAAAACTCATCAGGAGACTAGAAATCCGCCTGCGATGTGAGTGATCACAGATCAACGTCCTTTTTGCGCTAGGACCGATATTTCGCGAGAAAAACGCGAAAAACTGTTTGCATCATTTCTCGGAGTCTGCATATAGTTTATATTAGGTATTTTTGGTCGCTGAAGAGGAATATAACATTATTTTAGTGATAGAACACGCAGGATTCATAATAACCGTGAAAAACCGGCACCGAGGATCTTCATTTTTCTCGTTTTCCGATAAACTCAGCAATTCTCCGATATCTTTCTGAGAAATCATTATTTTTACACGCGCCCAAGTTTTTTCAATGCCCTGTGCTCCGCTGATTACGAATATGCACATCGTTTTACGAAAAACTTATCAGGAGACTAGAAATCCGCCTGCGATGTGAGTGATCACAGATCAACGTCCTTTTTGCGCTAGGACCGATATTTCGCGAGAAAAACGCGAAAAACTGTTTGCATCATTTCTCGGAGTCTGCATATAGTTTAGAGTATGTATTTTTGGTCGCTGAAAAGGAATATAACATTATTTCAGTGATAGAACACGCAGAATTCATAATAACCGTGAAAAACCGGCACCGAGGATCTTAATTTTTCTCGTTTTCCGATAAACTCAGCAATTCTCCGATATCTTTCTGAGAAATCATTATTTTTACACGCGCCCAAGTTTTTTCAATGCCCTGTGCTCCGCTGATAACGAATATGCACATGGTTTTACGAAAAACTCATCAGGAGACTAGAAATCCGCCTGGGATGTGAGTGATCACAGATCAACGTCCTTTTTGCGCTAGGACCGATATTTCGCGAGAAAAACGCGAAAAACTGTTTGCATCATTTCTCGGAGTCTGAATATAGTTTATATTATGTATTTTCGGTCGCTGAAAAGGAATATAACATTATTTCAGTGATAGAACACGCAGAATTCATAATAACCGTGAAAAACCGGCACCGAGGATCTTAATTTTTCTCGTTTTCCGATAAACTCAGCAATTCTCCGATATCTTCCTGAGAAATCATTATTTTTACACGCGCCCAAGTTTTTTCAATGCCCTGTGCTCCGCTGATTACGAATATGCACATGGTTTTACGAAAAACTCATCAGGAGACTAGAAATCCGCCTGGGATGTGAGTGATCACAGATCAACGTCCTTTTTGCGCTAGGACCGATATTTCGCGAGAAAAACGCGAAAAACTGTTTGCATCATTTCTCGGAGTCTGCATATAGTTTATATTATGTATTTTTGGTCGCTGAAAAGGAATATAACATTATTTCAGTGATAGAACACGCAGAATTCATAATAACCGTGAAAAACCGGCACCGAGGATCTTAATTTTTCTCGTTTTCCGATAAACTCAGCAATTCTCCGATATCTTTCTGAGAAATCATTATTTTTACACGCGCCCAAGTTTTTTCAATGCCCTGTGCTCCGCTGATTACGAATATGCACATGGTTTTACGAAAAACTCATCAGGAGACTAGAAATCCGCCTGAGAAGTAAGTGATCACAGATCAACGTCCTTTTTGCGCTAGGACCGATATTTCGCGAGAAAAACGCGAAAAACTGTTTGCATCATTTCTCGGAGTCTGAATATAGTTTATATTATGTATTTTTGGTCGCTGAAAAGGAATATAACATTATTTCAGTGATAGAACACGCAGAATTCATAATAACCGTGAAAAACCGGCACCGAGGATCTTAATTTTTCTCGTTTTCCGATAAACTCAGCAATTCTCCGATATCTTTCTGAGAAATCATTATTTTTACACGCGCCCAAGTTTTTTCAATGCCCTGTGCTCCGCTGATTACGAATATGCACATGGTTTTACGAAAAACTCATCAGGAGACTAGAAATCCGCCTGGGATGTGAGTGATCACAGATCAACGTCCTTTTGGCGCTAGGACCGATATTTCGCGAGAAAAACGCGAAAAACTGTTTGCATCATTTCTCGGAGTCTGCATATAGTTTATATTATGTATTTTTGGTCGCTGAAAAGGAATATAACCCTTTGAAGCATACATTTTTCCTGACATAAGATCTACTTTAAATTTGGGGTCCGGGGGTTTTTTGGGTCGCTGATTACGAATCCGAGCTCAAAATCCGGAAATTCAATATGGCGGATCCAATATGGCGGACCAAAATGAACAAAGTAGCTTGATGAAGATGAAACTCGGTATGCAGGGGTTTTTTGGGTCGCTGACTACGAATCTGAGCTCAAAATCCAGAAATTCAATATGGCGGATCCAATATGGCGGACCCAAATGCACAAAGCAGCTTGATGAAGCTGGAACTCGGTATGCAGGGGTTTTCGGGGTCGCTGATTACGAATCCGAGCTCAAAATTCAGAAATTCAAAATGGCGGATCCAATATGGCGGACCAACATGCTCAAAGTAGCTTGATAAAGATGAAACTCGGTATTCGGGGGGTTTATTGCGTCGCTGAATACGAATCTGAGCTCAAAATTCAAAAATTCAAAATGGCGGATCCATTATGGCGGACCAAAATGAACAAAGTGGCTTGATGAAGATGAAACTCGGTATGCAGGGGCTTTTTGAGTCGTTGAAAACGAATCTCAGTTTAAAATTGAACAATAAAAATGGCAGTTCCAATATAGGATAATGGCTTGGTCACTGATACTGATCTGAGCTTATAATTTGAAAATAACGAATGCCAGATTCAATTCGGTGGACTGAAACATAAAATTGTCTTGATGTAGAGGAAACTCGGTGCTTCAGGGTTATTGAAGTCGCTAATTTTGAAGCCAGTCAAAACATATAAATTAAAAACGTTCTAGTATGGCGTCCCAACGTGCAAGAAGTTACTTGACTTGAACAAAAGTCATTACTTCGAGCGATTAGACGTCACACATTACAAAACTGAATTCGAGATACAGTCATTAGAAGTATTGAACCAAAATAAAGGTAGTATTATGATTTGAATGTAACTCAGTACTCTGGATTTTTTGTGATAGCTGATTAGGTTGCATGCAGTTTAGCCGAATAACCATTTACATCGCGTAGTGGCTATCGTATTATCAGATACTTACGGCAACGTAGTTTATTCTGTTTTCATGCTTGCGCAGTGTAAAACGCCAACGGGTCAAAAAATTGCACAGTTGAAAACATATTGAGCATCTCCGATGTTCTAGTAATTCCAGTAAAATCTCCGGTTTTCGTTTGTCATATTGCATCCGCCATTTCTTATTTCTGGATTTTTAGTTCAGATTCGTAATCAGCGACCCAAAAGACCCCCGCATACTGAGTTTCATCTTTATCAAGCTACTTTGAGCATTTTGGTCCGCCATATTGAATCCGCCATTTTGAATTTTTGGATTTTGAGCTTGAATTCGTAATCAGCGACCGAAAAAACATCTCTGAACTCATTTTTTGTTCATTGTTTACCTGGCGGATTAACTATAATTACATTTATTATCTAAAAAACGTGTTTTTTTGTACTATAGTAATTATTAACATCCACTTAGTGAAACATAAACCCTTAATAGTCATATTGTAGTAGCAATTGGTCTTCTAACATCCTAAATATACATTTACATTCGTCGTTATACGCTAAAAAAAATTTTTATTGAAGAAAAACAGAGTTGAAGTAGGTGACATACCAGTATGTCACTATGCTTCAAAGGGATAACATTATTTTAGTGATAGAACACGCAGAATTCATAATAACCGTGAAAAACCGGCACCGAGGATCTTCATTTTTCTCGTTTTCCGATAAACTCAGCAATTCTCCGATATCTTTCTGAGAAATCATTATTTTTACACGCGCCCAAGTTTTTTCAATGCCCTGTGCTCCGCTGATTACGAATATGCACATGGTTTTACGAAAAACTCATCAGGAGACTAGAAATCCGCCTGAGATGTGAGTGATCACAGATCAACGTCCTTTTTGCGCTAGGACCGATATTTCGCGAGAAAAACGCGAAAAACTGTTTGCATCATTTCTCGGAGTCTGAATATAGTTTAGAGTATGTATTTCTGGTCGCTGAAAAGGAATATAACATTATTTCAGTGATAGAACACGCAGAATTCATAATAACCGTGAAAAACCGGCACCGAGGATCTTAATTTTTCTCGTTTTCCGATAAACTCAGCAATTCTCCGATATCTTTCTGAGAAATCATTATTTTTACACGCGCCCAAGTTTTTTCAATGCCCTGTGCTCCGCTGATTACGAATATGCACATGGTTTTACGAAAAACTCATCAGGAGACTAGAAATCCGCCTGGGATGTGAGTGATCACAGATCAACGTCCTTTTGGCGCTAGGACCGATATTTCGCGAGAAAAACGCGAAAAACTGTTTGCATCATTTCTCGGAGTCTGCATATAGTTTATATTATGTATTTTTGGTCGCTGAAAAGGAATATAACATTATTTTAGTGATAGAACACGCAGAATTCATAATAACCGTGAAAAACCGGCACCGAGGATCTTAATTTTTCTCGTTTTCCGATAAACTCAGCAATTCTCCGATATCTTTCTGAGAAATCATTATTTTTACACGCGCCCAAGTTTTTTCAATGCCCTGTGCTCCGCTGATTACGAATATGCACATGGTTTTACGAAAAACTCATCAGGAGACTAGAAATCCGCCTGGGATGTGAGTGATCACAGATCAACGTCCTTTTGGCGCTAGGACCGATATTTCGCGAGAAAAACGCGAAAAACTGTTTGCATCATTTCTCGGAGTCTGCATATAGTTTATATTATGTATTTTTGGTCGCTGAAAAGGAATATAACATTATTTTAGTGATAGAACACGCAGAATTCATAATAACCGTGAAAAACCGGCACCGAGGATCTTAATTTTTCTCGTTTTCCGATAAACTCAGCAATTCTCCGATATCTTTCTGAGAAATCATTATTTTTGCACGCGCCCAAGTTTTTTCAATGCCCTGTGCTCCGCTGATTACGAATATGCACATGGTTTTACGAAAAACTCATCAGGAGACTAGAAATCCGCCTGCGATGTGAGTGATCACAGATCAACGTCCTTTTTGCGCTAGGACCGATATTTCGCGAGAAAAACGCGAAAAACTGTTTGCATCATTTCTCGGAGTCTGCATATAGTTTATATTAGGTATTTTTGGTCGCTGAAAAGGAATATAACATTATTTTAGTGATAGAACACGCAGGATTCATAATAACCGTGAAAAACCGGCACCGAGGATCTTCATTTTTCTCGTTTTCCGATAAACTCAGCAATTCTCCGATATCTTTCTGAGAAATCATTATTTTTACACGCGCCCAAGTTTTTTCAATGCCCTGTGCTCCGCTGATTACGAATATGCACATCGTTTTACGAAAAACTCATCAGGAGACTAGAAATCCGCCTGCGATGTGAGTGATCACAGATCAACGTCCTTTTTGCGCTAGGACCGATATTTCGCGAGAAAAACGCGAAAAACTGTTTGCATCATTTCTCGGAGTCTGCATATAGTTTAGAGTATGTATTTTTGGTCGCTGAAAAGGAATATAACATTATTTCAGTGATAGAACACGCAGAATTCATAATAACCGTGAAAAACCGGCACCGAGGATCTTAATTTTTCTCGTTTTCCGATAAACTCAGCAATTCTCCGATATCTTTCTGAGAAATCATTATTTTTACACGCGCCCAAGTTTTTTCAATGCCCTGTGCTCCGCTGATTACGAATATGCACATGGTTTTACGAAAAACTCATCAGGAGACTAGAAATCCGCCTGAGATGTGAGTGATCACAGATCAACGTCCTTTTTGCGCTAGGACCGATATTTCGCGAGAAAAACGCGAAAAACTGTTTGCATCATTTCTCGGAGTCTGAATATAGTTTATATTATGTATTTTCGGTCGCTGAAAAGGAATATAACATTATTTCAGTGATAGAACACGCAGAATTCATAATAACCGTGAAAAACCGGCACCGAGGATCTTAATTTTTCTCGTTTTCCGATAAACTCAGCAATTCTCCGATATCTTCCTGAGAAATCATTATTTTTACACGCGCCCAAGTTTTTTCAATGCCCTGTGCTCCGCTGATTACGAATATGCACATGGTTTTACGAAAAACTCATCAGGAGACTAGAAATCCGCCTGGGATGTGAGTGATCACAGATCAACGTCCTTTTTGCGCTAGGACCGATATTTTGCGAGAAAAACGCGAAAAACTGTTTGCATCATTTCTCGGAGTCTGCATATAGTTTATATTATGTATTTTTGGTCGCTGAAAAGGAATATAACATTATTTTAGTGATAGAACACGCAGAATTCATAATAACCGTGAAAAACCGGCACCGAGGATCTTCATTTTTCTCGTTTTCCGATAAACTCAGCAATTCTCCGATATCTTTCTGAGAAATCATTATTTTTACACGCGCCCAAGTTTTTTCAATGCCCTGTGCTCCGCTGATTACGAATATGCACATGGTTTTACGAAAAACTCATCAGGAGACTAGAAATCCGCCTGCGATGTGAGTGATCACAGATCAACGTCCTTTTTGCGCTAGGACCGATATTTCGCGAGAAAAACGCGAAAAACTGTTTGCATCATTTCTCGGAGTCTGCATATAGTTTATATTATGTATTTTTGGTCGCTGAAAAGGAATATAACATTATTTTAGTGATAGAACACGCAGAATTCATAATAACCGTGAAAAACCGGCACCGAGGATCTTCATTTTTCTCGTTTTCCGATAAAATCAGCAATTCTCCGATATCTTTATGAGAAATCATTATTTTTACACGCGCCCAAGTTTTTTCAATGCCCTGTGCTCCGCTGATTACGAATATGCACATGGTTTTACGAAAAACTCATCAGGAGACTAGAAATCCGCCTGCGATGTGAGTGATCACAGATCAACGTCCTTTTTGCGCTAGGACCGATATTTCGCGAGAAAAACGCGAAAAACTGTTTGCATCATTTCTCGGAGTCTGCATATAGTTTATATTATGTATTTTTGGTCGCTGAAAAGGAATATAACATTATTTTAGTGATAGAACACGCAGAATTCATAATAACCGTGAAAAACCAGCACCGAGGATCTTCATTTTTCTCGTTTTCCGATAAACTCAGCAATTCTCCGATATCTTTCTGAGAAATCATTATTTTTGCACGCGCCCAAGTTTTTTCAATGCCCTGTGCTCCGCTGATTACGAATATGCACATGGTTTTACGAAAAACTCATCAGGAGACTAGAAATCCGCCTGCGATGTGAGTGATCACAGATCAACGTCCTTTTTGCGCTAGGACCGATATTTCGCGAGAAAAACGCGAAAAACTGTTTGCATCATTTCTCGGAGTCTGAATATAGTTTATATTATGTATTTTTGGTCGCTGAAAAGGAATATAACATTATTTCAGTGATAGAACACGCAGAATTCATAATAACCGTGAAAAACCGGCACCGAGGATCTTAATTTTTCTCGTTTTCCGATAAACTCAGCAATTCTCCGATATCTTTCTGAGAAATCATTATTTTTACACGCGCCCAAGTTTTTTCAATGCCCTGTGCTCCGCTGATTACGAATATGCACATGGTTTTACGAAAAACTCATCAGGAGACTAGAAATCCGCCTGGGATGTGAGTGATCACAGATCAACGTCCTTTTGGCGCTAGGACCGATATTTCGCGAGAAAAACGCGAAAAACTGTTTGCATCATTTCTCGGAGTCTGCATATAGTTTATATTATGTATTTTTGGTCGCTGAAAAGGAATATAACATTATTTTAGTGATAGAACACGCAGAATTCATAATAACCGTGAAAAACCGGCACCGAGGATCTTAATTTTTCTCGTTTTCCGATAAACTCAGCAATTCTCCGATATCTTTCTGAGAAATCATTATTTTTACACGCGCCCAAGTTTTTTCAATGCCCTGTGCTCCGCTGATTACGAATATGCACATGGTTTTACGAAAAACTCATCAGGAGACTAGAAATCCGCCTGCGATGTGAGTGATCACAGATCAACGTCCTTTTTGCGCTAGGACCGATATTTCGCGAGAAAAACGCGAAAAACTGTTTGCATCATTTCTCGGAGTCTGCATATAGTTTATATTATGTATTTTTGGTCGCTGAAAAGGAATATAACATTATTTTAGTGATAGAACACGCAGGATTCATAATAACCGTGAAAAACCGGCACCGAGGATCTTCATTTTTCTCGTTTTCCGATAAACTCAGCAATTCTCCGATATCTTTCTGAGAAATCATTATTTTTGCACGCGCCCAAGTTTTTTCAATGCCCTGTGCTCCGCTGATTACGAATATGCACATGGTTTTACGAAAAACTCATCAGGAGACTAGAAATCCGCCTGCGATGTGAGTGATCACAGATTAACGTCCTTTTTGCGCTAGGACCGATTTTTCGCGAGAAAAACGCGAAAAACTGTTTGCATCATTTCTCGGAGTCTGCATATAGTTTATATTATGTATTTTTGGTCGCTGAAAAGGAATATAACATTATTTTAGTGATAGAACACGCAGGATTCATAATAACCGTGAAAAACCGGCACCGAGGATCTTCATTTTTCTCGTTTTCCGATAAACTCAGCAATTCTCCGATATCTTTCTGAGAAATCATTATTTTTACACGCGCCCAAGTTTTTTCAATGCCCTGTGCTCCGCTGATTACGAATATGCACATCGTTTTACGAAAAACTCATCAGGAGACTAGAAATCCGCCTGCGATGTGAGTGATCACAGATCAACGTCCTTTTTGCGCTAGGACCGATATTTCGCGAGAAAAACGCGAAAAACTGTTTGCATCATTACTCGGAGTCTGCATATAGTTTAGAGTATGTATTTTTGGTCACTGAAAAGGAATATAACATTATTTCAGTGATAGAACACGCAGAATTCATAATAACCGTGAAAAACCGGCACCGAGGATCTTAATTTTTCTCGTTTTCCGATAAACTCAGCAATTCTCCGATATCTTTCTGAGAAATCATTATTTTTACACGCGCCCAAGTTTTTTCAATGCCCTGTGCTCCGCTGATTACGAATATGCACATGGTTTTACGAAAAACTCATCAGGAGACTAGAAATCCGCCTGAGATGTGAGTGATCACAGATCAACGTCCTTTTTGCGCTAGGACCGATATTTCGCGAGAAAAACGCGAAAAACTGTTTGCATCATTTCTCGGAGTCTGAATATAGTTTATATTATGTATTTTCGGTCGCTGAAAAGGAATATAACATTATTTCAGTGATAGAACACGCAGAATTCATAATAACCGTGAAAAACCGGCACCGAGGATCTTAATTTTTCTCGTTTTCCGATAAACTCAGCAATTCTCCGATATCTTCCTGAGAAATCATTATTTTTACACGCGCCCAAGTTTTTTCAATGCCCTGTGCTCCGCTGATTACGAATATGCACATGGTTTTACGAAAAACTCATCAGGAGACTAGAAATCCGCCTGGGATGTGAGTGATCACAGATCAACGTCCTTTTTGCGCTAGGACCGATATTTTGCGAGAAAAACGCGAAAAACTGTTTGCATCATTTCTCGGAGTCTGCATATAGTTTAGAGTATGTATTTTTGGTCGCTGAAAAGGAATATAACATTATTTCAGTGATAGAACACGCAGAATTCATAATAACCGTGAAAAACCGGCACCGAGGATCTTAATTTTTCTCGTTTTCCGATAAACTCAGCAATTCTCCGATATCTTTCTGAGAAATCATTATTTTTACACGCGCCCAAGTTTTTTCAATGCCCTGTGCTCCGCTGATTACGAATATGCACATGGTTTTACAAAAAACTCATCAGGAGACTAGAAATCCGCCTGAGAAGTAAGTGATCACAGATCAACGTCCTTTTTGCGCTAGGACCGATATTTCGCGAGAAAAACGCGAAAAACTGTTTGCATCATTTCTCGGAGTCTGCATATAGTTTATATTATGTATTTTTGGTCGCTGAAAAGGAATATAACATTATTTTAGTGATAGAACACGCAGAATTCATAATAACCGTGAAAAACCGGCACCGAGGATCTTCATTTTTCTCGTTTTCCGATAAACTCAGCAATTCTCCGATATCTTTCTGAGAAATCATTATTTTTACACGCGCCCAAGTTTTTTCAATGCCCTGTGCTCCGCTGATTACGAATATGCACATGGTTTTACGAAAAACTCATCAGGAGACTAGAAATCCGCCTGCGATGTGAGTGATCACAGATCAACGTCCTTTTTGCGCTAGGACCGATATTTCGCGAGAAAAACGCGAAAAACTGTTTGCATCATTTCTCGGAGTCTGCATATAGTTTATATTATGTATTTTTGGTCGCTGAAAAGGAATATAACATTATTTTAGTGATAGAACACGCAGAATTCATAATAACCGTGAAAAACCGGCACCGAGGATCTTCATTTTTCTCGTTTTCCGATAAAATCAGCAATTCTCCGATATCTTTATGAGAAATCATTATTTTTACACGCGCCCAAGTTTTTTCAATGCCCTGTGCTCCGCTGATTACGAATATGCACATGGTTTTACGAAAAACTCATCAGGAGACTAGAAATCCGCCTGCGATGTGAGTGATCACAGATCAACGTCCTTTTTGCGCTAGGACCGATATTTCGCGAGAAAAACGCGAAAAACTGTTTGCATCATTACTCGGAGTCTGCATATAGTTTAGAGTATGTATTTTTGGTCACTGAAAAGGAATATAACATTATTTCAGTGATAGAACACGCAGAATTCATAATAACCGTGAAAAACCGGCACCGAGGATCTTAATTTTTCTCGTTTTCCGATAAACTCAGCAATTCTCCGATATCTTTCTGAGAAATCATTATTTTTACACGCGCCCAAGTTTTTTCAATGCCCTGTGCTCCGCTGATTACGAATATGCACATGGTTTTACGAAAAACTCATCAGGAGACTAGAAATCCGCCTGAGAAGTGAGTGATCACCGATCAACGTCCTTTTTGCGCTAGGACCGATATTTCGCGAGAAAAACGCGAAAAACTGTTTGCATCATTTCTCGGAGTCTGCATATAGTTTATATCATGTATTTTTGGTCGCTGAAAAGGAATATAACATTATTTCAGTGATAGAACACGCAGAATTCATAATAACCGTGAAAAACCGGCACCGAGGATCTTAATTTTTCTCGTTTTCCGATAAACTCAGCAATTCTCCGATATCTTTCTGAGAAATCATTATTTTTACACGCGCCCAAGTTTTTTCAATGCCCTGTGCTCCGCTGATTACGAATATGCACATGGTTTTACGAAAAACTCATCAGGAGACTAGAAATCCGCCTGAGAAGTGAGTGATCACAGATCAACGTCCTTTTTGCGCTAGGACCGATATTTCGCGAGAAAAACGCGAAAAACTGTTTGCATCATTTCTCGGAGTCTGCATATAGTTTATATCATGTATTTTTGGTCGCTGAAAAGGAATATAACAGTATTCCAGTGATAGAACACGCAGAATTCATAATAACCGTGAAAAACCGGCACCGAGGATCTTCATTTTTCTCGTTTTCCGATAAACTCAGCAATTCTCCGATATCTTTCTGAGAAATCATTATTTTTACACGCGCCCAAGTTTTTTCAATGCCCTGTGCTCCGCTGATTACGAATATGCACATGGTTTTACGAAAAACTCATCAGGAGACTAGAAATCCGCCTGAGAAGTAAGTGATCACAGATCAACGTCCTTTTTGCGCTAGGACCGATATTTCGCGAGAAAAACGCGAAAAACTGTTTGCATCATTTCTCGGAGTCTCAATATAGTTTATATTATGTATTTTTGGTCGCTGAAAAGGAATATAACATTATTTCAGTGATAGAACACGCAGAATTCATAATAACCGTGAAAAACCGGCACCGAGGATCTTAATTTTTCTCGTTTTCCGATAAACTCAGCAATTCTCCGATATCTTTCTGAGAAATCATTATTTTTACACGCGCCCAAGTTTTTTCAATGCCCTGTGCTCCGCTGATTACGAATATGCACATGGTTTTACAAAAAACTCATCAGGAGACTAGAAATCCGCCTGCGATGTGAGTGATCACAGATCAACGTCCTTTTTGCGCTAGGACCGATATTTCGCGAGAAAAACGCGAAAAACTGTTTGCATCATTTCTCGGAGTCTGCATATAGTTTATATTATGTATTTTTGGTCGCTGAAAAGGAATATAACATTATTTTAGTGATAGAACACGCAGAATTCATAATAACCGTGAAAAACCGGCACCGAGGATCTTCATTTTTCTCGTTTTCCGATAAACTCAGCAATTCTCCGATATCTTTCTGAGAAATCATTATTTTTGCACGCGCCCAAGTTTTTTCAATGCCCTGTGCTCCGCTGATTACGAATATGCACATGGTTTTACGAAAAACTCATCAGGAGACTAGAAATCCGCCTGCGATGTGAGTGATCACAGATCAACGTCCTTTTTGCGCTAGGACCGATATTTCGCGAGAAAAACGCGAAAAACTGTTTGCATTATTTCTCGGGGTCTGCATATAGTTTATATGATGTATTTTCGGTCGCTGAAAAGGAATATAACATTATTTTAGTGATAGAACACGCAGAATTCATAATAACCGTGAAAAACCGGCACCGAGGATCTTCATTTTTCTCGTTTTCCGATAAACTCAGCAATTCTCCGATATCTTTCTGAGAAATCATTATTTTTACACGCGCCCAAGTTTTTTCAATGCCCTGTGCTCCGCTGATTACGAATATGCACATGGTTTTACGAAAAACTCATCAGGAGACTAGAAATCCGCCTGAGAAGTGAGTGATCACAGATCAACGTCCTTTTTGCGCTAGGACCGATATTTCGCGAGAAAAACGCGAAAAACTGTTTGCATCATTTCTCGGAGTCTGCATATAGTTTATATTATGTATTTTCGGTCGCTGAAAAGGAATATAACATTATTTTAGTGATAGAACACGCAGAATTCATAATAACCGTGAAAAACCGGCACCGAGGATCTTCATTTTTCTCGTTTTCCGATAAACTCAGCAATTCTCCCATATCTTTCTGAGAAATCATTATTTTTACACGCGCCCAAGTTTTTTCAATGCCCTGTGCTCCGCTGATTACGAATATGCACATGGTTTTACGAAAAACTCATCAGGAGACTAGAAATCCGCCTGGGATGTGAGTGATCACAGATCAACGTCCTTTTGGCGCTAGGACCGATATTTCGCGAGAAAAACGCGAAAAACTGTTTGCATCATTTCTCGGAGTCTGCATATAGTTTATATTATGTATTTTTGGTCGCTGAAAAGGAATATAACATTATTTTAGTGATAGAACACGCAGAATTCATAATAACCGTGAAAAACCGGCACCGAGGATCTTCATTTTTCTCGTTTTCCGATAAACTCAGCAATTCTCCGATATCTTTCTGAGAAATCATTATTTTTGCACGCGCCCAAGTTTTTTCAATGCCCTGTGCTCCGCTGATTACGAATATGCACATGGTTTTACGAAAAACTCATCAGGAGACTAGAAATCCGCCTGAGATGTGAGTGATCACAGATCAACGTCCTTTTTGCGCTAGGACCGATATTTCGCGAGAAAAACGCGAAAAACTGTTTGCATTATTTCTCGGGGTCTGCATATAGTTTATATTATGTATTTTTGGTCGCTGAAAAGGAATATAACATTATTTTAGTGATAGAACACGCAGAATTCGAAATAACCGTGAAAAACCGGCACCGAGGATCTTCATTTTTCTCGTTTTCCGATAAACTCAGCAATTCTCCGATATCTTCCTGAGAAATCATTATTTTTACACGCGCCCAAGTTTTTTCAATGCCCTGTGCTCCGCTGATTACGAATATGCACATGGTTTTACGAAAAACTCATCAGGAGACTAGAAATCCGCCTGCGATGTGAGTGATCACAGATCAACGTCCTTTTTGCGCTAGGACCGATATTTCGCGAGAAAAACGCGAAAAACTGTTTGCATCATTTCTCGGAGTCTGCATATAGTTTATATTATGTATTTTTGGTCGCTGAAAAGGAATATAACATTATTTTAGTGATAGAACACGCAGAATTCATAATAACCGTGAAAAACCGGCACCGAGGATCTTCATTTTTCTCGTTTTCCGATAAACTCAGCAATTCTCCGATATCTTTCTGAGAAATCATTATTTTTACACGCGCCCAAGTTTTTTCAATGCCCTGTGCTCCGCTGATTACGAATATGCACATGGTTTTACGAAAAACTCATCAGGAGACTAGAAATCCGCCTGAGATGTGAGTGATCACAGATCAACGTCCTTTTTGCGCTAGGACCGATATTTCGCGAGAAAAACGCGAAAAACTGTTTGCATTATTTCTCGGGGTCTGCATATAGTTTATATTATGTATTTTTGGTCGCTGAAAAGGAATATAACATTATTTTAGTGATAGAACACGCAGAATTCGAAATAACCGTGAAAAACCGGCACCGAGGATCTTCATTTTTCTCGTTTTCCGATAAACTCAGCATATCTCCGATATCTTTCTGAGAAATCATTATTTTTACACGCGCCCAAGTTTTTTCAATGCCCTGTGCTCCGCTGATTACGAATATGCACATGGTTTTACGAAAAACTCATCAGGAGACTAGAAATCCGCCTGAGAAGTGAGTGATCACAGATCAACGTCCTTTTTGCGCTAGGACCGATATTTCGCGAGAAAAACGCGAAAAACTGTTTGCATCATTTCTCGGAGTCTGCATATAGTTTATATTATGTATTTTCGGTCGCTGAAAAGGAATATAACATTATTTTAGTGATAGAACACGCAGAATTCATAATAACCGTGAAAAACCGGCACCGAGGATCTTCATTTTTCTCGTTTTCCGATAAACTCAGCAATTCTCCCATATCTTTCTGAGAAATCATTATTTTTACACGCGCCCAAGTTTTTTCAATGCCCTGTGCTCCGCTGATTACGAATATGCACATGGTTTTACGAAAAACTCATCAGGAGACTAGAAATCCGCCTGGGATGTGAGTGATAACAGATCAACGTCCTTTTTGCGCTAGGACCGATATTTCGCGAGAAAAACGCGAAAAACTGTTTGCATCATTTCTCGGAGTCTGCATATAGTTTATATGATGTATTTTCGGTCGCTGAAAAGGAATATAACATTATTTTAGTGATAGAACACGCAGAATTCATAATAACCGTGAAAAACCGGCACCGAGGATCTTCATTTTTCTCGTTTTCCGATAAACTCAGCAATTCTCCGATATCTTTCTGAGAAATCATTATTTTTACACGCGCCCAAGTTTTTTCAATGCCCTGTGCTCCGCTGATTACGAATATGCACATGGTTTTACGAAAAACTCATCAGGAGACTAGAAATCCGCCTGAGATGTGAGTGATCACAGATCAACGTCCTTTTTGCGCTAGGACCGATATTTCGCGAGAAAAACGCGAAAAACTGTTTGCATCATTTCTCGGAGTCTGCATATAGTTTATATTATGTATTTTCGGTCGCTGAAAAGGAATATAACATTATTTTAGTGATAGAACACGCAGAATTCATAATAACCGTGAAAAACCGGCACCGAGGATCTTCATTTTTCTCGTTTTCCGATAAACTCAGCAATTCTCCCATATCTTTCTGAGAAATCATTATTTTTACACGCGCCCAAGTTTTTTCAATGCCCTGTGCTCCGCTGATTACGAATATGCACATGGTTTTACGAAAAACTCATCAGGAGACTAGAAATCCGCCTGGGATGTGAGTGATCACATATCAACGTCCTTTTGGCGCTAGGACCGATATTTCGCGAGAAAAATGCGAAAAACTGTTTGCATCATTTCTCGGAGTCTGCATATAGTTTATATTATGTATTTTTGGTCGCTGAAAAGGAATATAACATTATTTTAGTGATAGAACACGCAGAATTCATAATAACCGTGAAAAACCGGCACCGAGGATCTTCATTTTTCTCGTTTTCCGATAAACTCAGCAATTCTCCGATATCTTTCTGAGAAATCATTATTTTTACATGCGCCCAAGTTTTTTCAATGCCCTGTGCTCCGCTGATTACGAATATGCACATGGTTTTACGAAAAACTCATCAGGAGACTAGAAATCCGCCTGAGAAGTGAGTGATCACAGATCAACGTCCTTTTTGCGCTAGGACCGATATTTCGCGAGAAAAACGCGAAAAACTGTTTGCATTATTTCTCGGAGTCTGCATATAGTTTATATGATGTATTTTCGGTCGCTGAAAAGGAATATAACATTATTTTAGTGATAGAACACGCAGAATTCATAATAACCGTGAAAAACCGGCACCGAGGATCTTCATTTTTCTCGTTTTCCGATAAACTCAGCAATTCTCCGATATCTTCCTGAGAAATCATTATTTTTACACGCGCCCAAGTTTTTTCAATGCCCTGTGCTCCGCTGATTACGAATATGCACATGGTTTTACGAAAAACTCATCAGGAGACTAGAAATCCGCCTGAGATGTGAGTGATCACAGATCAACGTCCTTTTTGCGCTAGGACCGATATTTCGCGAGAAAAACGCGAAAAACTGTTTGCATTATTTCTCGGGGTCTGCATATAGTTTATATTATGTATTTTTGGTCGCTGAAAAGGAATATAGCATTATTTCAGTGATAGAACACGCAGAATTCATAATAACCGTGAAAAACCGGCACCGAGGATCTTCATTTTTCTCGTTTTCCGATAAACTCAGCAATTCTCCGATATCTTCCTAAGAAATCATTATTTTTACACGCGCCCAAGTTTTCCCAATGCCCTGTGCTCCGCTGATTACGAATATGCACATGGTTTTACGAAAAACTCATCAGGAGACTAGAAATCCGCCTGCGATGTGAGTGATCACAGATCAACGTCCTTTTTGCGCTAGGACCGATATTTCGCGAGAAAAACGCGAAAAACTGTTTGCATCATTTCTCGGAGTCTGCATATAGTTTATATTATGTATTTTTGGTCGCTGAAAAGGAATATAACATTATTTTAGTGATAGAACACGCAGAATTCATAATAACCGTGAAAAACCGGCACCGAGGATCTTCATTTTTCTCGTTTTCCGATAAACTCAGCAATTCTCCGATATCTTTCTGAGAAATCATTATTTTTACACGCGCCCAAGTTTTTTCAATGCCCTGTGCTCCGCTGATTACGAATATGCACATGGTTTTACGAAAAACTCATCAGGAGACTAGAAATCCGCCTGAGATGTGAGTGATCACAGATCAACGTCCTTTTTGCGCTAGGACCGATATTTCGCGAGAAAAACGCGAAAAACTGTTTGCATTATTTCTCGGGGTCTGCATATAGTTTATATTATGTATTTTTGGTCGCTGAAAAGGAATATAACATTATTTTAGTGATAGAACACGCAGAATTCGAAATAACCGTGAAAAACCGGCACCGAGGATCTTCATTTTTCTCGTTTTCCGATAAACTCAGCAATTCTCCGATATCTTTCTGAGAAATCATTATTTTTACACGCGCCCAAGTTTTTTCAATGCCCTGTGCTCCGCTGATTACGAATATGCACATGGTTTTACGAAAAACTCATCAGGAGACTAGAAATCCGCCTGGGATGTGAGTGATCACAGATCAACGTCCTTTTGGCGCTAGGACCGATATTTCGCGAGAAAAACGCGAAAAACTGTTTGCATCATTTCTCGGAGTCTGCATATAGTTTATATCATGTATTTTTGGTCGCTGAAAAGGAATATAACATTATTTTAGTGATAGAACACGCAAAATTCATAATAACCGTGAAAAACTGGCACCGAGGATCTTAATTTTTCTCGTTTTCCGATAAACTCAGCAAATCTCCGATATCTTTCTGAGAAATCATTATTTTTGCACGCGCCCAAGTTTTTTCAATGCCCTGTGCTCCGCTGATTACGAATATGCACATGGTTTTACGAAAAACTCATCAGGAGACTAGAAATCCGCCTGCGATGTGAGTGATCACAGATCAACGTCCTTTTTGCGCTAGGACCGATATTTCGCGAGAAAAACGCGAAAAACTGTTTGCATCATTTCTCGGAGTCTGCATATAGTTTATATTAGGTATTTTTGGTCGCTGAAAAGGAATATAACATTATTTTAGTGATAGAACACGCAGGATTCATAATAACCGTGAAAAACCGGCACCGAGGATCTTCATTTTTCTCGTTTTCCGATAAACTCAGCAATTCTCCGATATCTTTCTGAGAAATCATTATTTTTACACGCGCCCAAGTTTTTTCAATGCCCTGTGCTCCGCTGATTACGAATATGCACATCGTTTTACGAAAAACTCATCAGGAGACTAGAAATCCGCCTGCGATGTGAGTGATCACAGATCAACGTCCTTTTTGCGCTAGGACCGATATTTCGCGAGAAAAACGCGAAAAACTGTTTGCATCATTTCTCGGAGTCTGCATATAGTTTATATTAGGTATTTTTGGTCGCTGAAGAGGAATATAACATTATTTTAGTGATAGAACACGCAGGATTCATAATAACCGTGAAAAACCGGCACCGAGGATCTTCATTTTTCTCGTTTTCCGATAAACTCAGCAATTCTCCGATATCTTTCTGAGAAATCATTATTTTTACACGCGCCCAAGTTTTTTCAATGCCCTGTGCTCCGCTGATTACGAATATGCACATCGTTTTACGAAAAACTTATCAGGAGACTAGAAATCCGCCTGCGATGTGAGTGATCACAGATCAACGTCCTTTTTGCGCTAGGACCGATATTTCGCGAGAAAAACGCGAAAAACTGTTTGCATCATTTCTCGGAGTCTGCATATAGTTTAGAGTATGTATTTTTGGTCGCTGAAAAGGAATATAACATTATTTCAGTGATAGAACACGCAGAATTCATAATAACCGTGAAAAACCGGCACCGAGGATCTTAATTTTTCTCGTTTTCCGATAAACTCAGCAATTCTCCGATATCTTTCTGAGAAATCATTATTTTTACACGCGCCCAAGTTTTTTCAATGCCCTGTGCTCCGCTGATAACGAATATGCACATGGTTTTACGAAAAACTCATCAGGAGACTAGAAATCCGCCTGGGATGTGAGTGATCACAGATCAACGTCCTTTTTGCGCTAGGACCGATATTTCGCGAGAAAAACGCGAAAAACTGTTTGCATCATTTCTCGGAGTCTGAATATAGTTTATATTATGTATTTTCGGTCGCTGAAAAGGAATATAACATTATTTCAGTGATAGAACACGCAGAATTCATAATAACCGTGAAAAACCGGCACCGAGGATCTTAATTTTTCTCGTTTTCCGATAAACTCAGCAATTCTCCGATATCTTCCTGAGAAATCATTATTTTTACACGCGCCCAAGTTTTTTCAATGCCCTGTGCTCCGCTGATTACGAATATGCACATGGTTTTACGAAAAACTCATCAGGAGACTAGAAATCCGCCTGGGATGTGAGTGATCACAGATCAACGTCCTTTTTGCGCTAGGACCGATATTTCGCGAGAAAAACGCGAAAAACTGTTTGCATCATTTCTCGGAGTCTGCATATAGTTTATATTATGTATTTTTGGTCGCTGAAAAGGAATATAACATTATTTCAGTGATAGAACACGCAGAATTCATAATAACCGTGAAAAACCGGCACCGAGGATCTTAATTTTTCTCGTTTTCCGATAAACTCAGCAATTCTCCGATATCTTTCTGAGAAATCATTATTTTTACACGCGCCCAAGTTTTTTCAATGCCCTGTGCTCCGCTGATTACGAATATGCACATGGTTTTACGAAAAACTCATCAGGAGACTAGAAATCCGCCTGAGAAGTAAGTGATCACAGATCAACGTCCTTTTTGCGCTAGGACCGATATTTCGCGAGAAAAACGCGAAAAACTGTTTGCATCATTTCTCGGAGTCTGAATATAGTTTATATTATGTATTTTTGGTCGCTGAAAAGGAATATAACATTATTTCAGTGATAGAACACGCAGAATTCATAATAACCGTGAAAAACCGGCACCGAGGATCTTAATTTTTCTCGTTTTCCGATAAACTCAGCAATTCTCCGATATCTTTCTGAGAAATCATTATTTTTACACGCGCCCAAGTTTTTTCAATGCCCTGTGCTCCGCTGATTACGAATATGCACATGGTTTTACGAAAAACTCATCAGGAGACTAGAAATCCGCCTGGGATGTGAGTGATCACAGATCAACGTCCTTTTGGCGCTAGGACCGATATTTCGCGAGAAAAACGCGAAAAACTGTTTGCATCATTTCTCGGAGTCTGCATATAGTTTATATTATGTATTTTTGGTCGCTGAAAAGGAATATAACCCTTTGAAGCATACATTTTTCCTGACATAAGATCTACTTTAAATTTGGGGTCCGGGGGTTTTTTGGGTCGCTGATTACGAATCCGAGCTCAAAATCCGGAAATTCAATATGGCGGATCCAATATGGCGGACCAAAATGAACAAAGTAGCTTGATGAAGATGAAACTCGGTATGCAGGGGTTTTTTGGGTCGCTGACTACGAATCTGAGCTCAAAATCCAGAAATTCAATATGGCGGATCCAATATGGCGGACCCAAATGCACAAAGCAGCTTGATGAAGCTGGAACTCGGTATGCAGGGGTTTTCGGGGTCGCTGATTACGAATCCGAGCTCAAAATTCAGAAATTCAAAATGGCGGATCCAATATGGCGGACCAACATGCTCAAAGTAGCTTGATAAAGATGAAACTCGGTATTCGGGGGGTTTATTGCGTCGCTGAATACGAATCTGAGCTCAAAATTCAAAAATTCAAAATGGCGGATCCATTATGGCGGACCAAAATGAACAAAGTGGCTTGATGAAGATGAAACTCGGTATGCAGGGGCTTTTTGAGTCGTTGAAAACGAATCTCAGTTTAAAATTGAACAATAAAAATGGCAGTTCCAATATAGGATAATGGCTTGGTCACTGATACTGATCTGAGCTTATAATTTGAAAATAACGAATGCCAGATTCAATTCGGTGGACTGAAACATAAAATTGTCTTGATGTAGAGGAAACTCGGTGCTTCAGGGTTATTGAAGTCGCTAATTTTGAAGCCAGTCAAAACATATAAATTAAAAACGTTCTAGTATGGCGTCCCAACGTGCAAGAAGTTACTTGACTTGAACAAAAGTCATTACTTCGAGCGATTAGACGTCACACATTACAAAACTGAATTCGAGATACAGTCATTAGAAGTATTGAACCAAAATAAAGGTAGTATTATGATTTGAATGTAACTCAGTACTCTGGATTTTTTGTGATAGCTGATTAGGTTGCATGCAGTTTAGCCGAATAACCATTTACATCGCGTAGTGGCTATCGTATTATCAGATACTTACGGCAACGTAGTTTATTCTGTTTTCATGCTTGCGCAGTGTAAAACGCCAACGGGTCAAAAAATTGCACAGTTGAAAACATATTGAGCATCTCCGATGTTCTAGTAATTCCAGTAAAATCTCCGGTTTTCGTTTGTCATATTGCATCCGCCATTTCTTATTTCTGGATTTTTAGTTCAGATTCGTAATCAGCGACCCAAAAGACCCCCGCATACTGAGTTTCATCTTTATCAAGCTACTTTGAGCATTTTGGTCCGCCATATTGAATCCGCCATTTTGAATTTTTGGATTTTGAGCTTGAATTCGTAATCAGCGACCGAAAAAACATCTCTGAACTCATTTTTTGTTCATTGTTTACCTGGCGGATTAACTATAATTACATTTATTATCTAAAAAACGTGTTTTTTTGTACTATAGTAATTATTAACATCCACTTAGTGAAACATAAACCCTTAATAGTCATATTGTAGTAGCAATTGGTCTTCTAACATCCTAAATATACATTTACATTCGTCGTTATACGCTAAAAAAAATTTTTATTGAAGAAAAACAGAGTTGAAGTAGGTGACATACCAGTATGTCACTATGCTTCAAAGGGATAACATTATTTTAGTGATAGAACACGCAGAATTCATAATAACCGTGAAAAACCGGCACCGAGGATCTTCATTTTTCTCGTTTTCCGATAAACTCAGCAATTCTCCGATATCTTTCTGAGAAATCATTATTTTTACACGCGCCCAAGTTTTTTCAATGCCCTGTGCTCCGCTGATTACGAATATGCACATGGTTTTACGAAAAACTCATCAGGAGACTAGAAATCCGCCTGAGATGTGAGTGATCACAGATCAACGTCCTTTTTGCGCTAGGACCGATATTTCGCGAGAAAAACGCGAAAAACTGTTTGCATCATTTCTCGGAGTCTGAATATAGTTTAGAGTATGTATTTCTGGTCGCTGAAAAGGAATATAACATTATTTCAGTGATAGAACACGCAGAATTCATAATAACCGTGAAAAACCGGCACCGAGGATCTTAATTTTTCTCGTTTTCCGATAAACTCAGCAATTCTCCGATATCTTTCTGAGAAATCATTATTTTTACACGCGCCCAAGTTTTTTCAATGCCCTGTGCTCCGCTGATTACGAATATGCACATGGTTTTACGAAAAACTCATCAGGAGACTAGAAATCCGCCTGGGATGTGAGTGATCACAGATCAACGTCCTTTTGGCGCTAGGACCGATATTTCGCGAGAAAAACGCGAAAAACTGTTTGCATCATTTCTCGGAGTCTGCATATAGTTTATATTATGTATTTTTGGTCGCTGAAAAGGAATATAACATTATTTTAGTGATAGAACACGCAGAATTCATAATAACCGTGAAAAACCGGCACCGAGGATCTTAATTTTTCTCGTTTTCCGATAAACTCAGCAATTCTCCGATATCTTTCTGAGAAATCATTATTTTTACACGCGCCCAAGTTTTTTCAATGCCCTGTGCTCCGCTGATTACGAATATGCACATGGTTTTACGAAAAACTCATCAGGAGACTAGAAATCCGCCTGGGATGTGAGTGATCACAGATCAACGTCCTTTTGGCGCTAGGACCGATATTTCGCGAGAAAAACGCGAAAAACTGTTTGCATCATTTCTCGGAGTCTGCATATAGTTTATATTATGTATTTTTGGTCGCTGAAAAGGAATATAACATTATTTTAGTGATAGAACACGCAGAATTCATAATAACCGTGAAAAACCGGCACCGAGGATCTTAATTTTTCTCGTTTTCCGATAAACTCAGCAATTCTCCGATATCTTTCTGAGAAATCATTATTTTTGCACGCGCCCAAGTTTTTTCAATGCCCTGTGCTCCGCTGATTACGAATATGCACATGGTTTTACGAAAAACTCATCAGGAGACTAGAAATCCGCCTGCGATGTGAGTGATCACAGATCAACGTCCTTTTTGCGCTAGGACCGATATTTCGCGAGAAAAACGCGAAAAACTGTTTGCATCATTTCTCGGAGTCTGCATATAGTTTATATTAGGTATTTTTGGTCGCTGAAAAGGAATATAACATTATTTTAGTGATAGAACACGCAGGATTCATAATAACCGTGAAAAACCGGCACCGAGGATCTTCATTTTTCTCGTTTTCCGATAAACTCAGCAATTCTCCGATATCTTTCTGAGAAATCATTATTTTTACACGCGCCCAAGTTTTTTCAATGCCCTGTGCTCCGCTGATTACGAATATGCACATCGTTTTACGAAAAACTCATCAGGAGACTAGAAATCCGCCTGCGATGTGAGTGATCACAGATCAACGTCCTTTTTGCGCTAGGACCGATATTTCGCGAGAAAAACGCGAAAAACTGTTTGCATCATTTCTCGGAGTCTGCATATAGTTTAGAGTATGTATTTTTGGTCGCTGAAAAGGAATATAACATTATTTCAGTGATAGAACACGCAGAATTCATAATAACCGTGAAAAACCGGCACCGAGGATCTTAATTTTTCTCGTTTTCCGATAAACTCAGCAATTCTCCGATATCTTTCTGAGAAATCATTATTTTTACACGCGCCCAAGTTTTTTCAATGCCCTGTGCTCCGCTGATTACGAATATGCACATGGTTTTACGAAAAACTCATCAGGAGACTAGAAATCCGCCTGAGATGTGAGTGATCACAGATCAACGTCCTTTTTGCGCTAGGACCGATATTTCGCGAGAAAAACGCGAAAAACTGTTTGCATCATTTCTCGGAGTCTGAATATAGTTTATATTATGTATTTTCGGTCGCTGAAAAGGAATATAACATTATTTCAGTGATAGAACACGCAGAATTCATAATAACCGTGAAAAACCGGCACCGAGGATCTTAATTTTTCTCGTTTTCCGATAAACTCAGCAATTCTCCGATATCTTCCTGAGAAATCATTATTTTTACACGCGCCCAAGTTTTTTCAATGCCCTGTGCTCCGCTGATTACGAATATGCACATGGTTTTACGAAAAACTCATCAGGAGACTAGAAATCCGCCTGGGATGTGAGTGATCACAGATCAACGTCCTTTTTGCGCTAGGACCGATATTTTGCGAGAAAAACGCGAAAAACTGTTTGCATCATTTCTCGGAGTCTGCATATAGTTTATATTATGTATTTTTGGTCGCTGAAAAGGAATATAACATTATTTTAGTGATAGAACACGCAGAATTCATAATAACCGTGAAAAACCGGCACCGAGGATCTTCATTTTTCTCGTTTTCCGATAAACTCAGCAATTCTCCGATATCTTTCTGAGAAATCATTATTTTTACACGCGCCCAAGTTTTTTCAATGCCCTGTGCTCCGCTGATTACGAATATGCACATGGTTTTACGAAAAACTCATCAGGAGACTAGAAATCCGCCTGCGATGTGAGTGATCACAGATCAACGTCCTTTTTGCGCTAGGACCGATATTTCGCGAGAAAAACGCGAAAAACTGTTTGCATCATTTCTCGGAGTCTGCATATAGTTTATATTATGTATTTTTGGTCGCTGAAAAGGAATATAACATTATTTTAGTGATAGAACACGCAGAATTCATAATAACCGTGAAAAACCGGCACCGAGGATCTTCATTTTTCTCGTTTTCCGATAAAATCAGCAATTCTCCGATATCTTTATGAGAAATCATTATTTTTACACGCGCCCAAGTTTTTTCAATGCCCTGTGCTCCGCTGATTACGAATATGCACATGGTTTTACGAAAAACTCATCAGGAGACTAGAAATCCGCCTGCGATGTGAGTGATCACAGATCAACGTCCTTTTTGCGCTAGGACCGATATTTCGCGAGAAAAACGCGAAAAACTGTTTGCATCATTTCTCGGAGTCTGCATATAGTTTATATTATGTATTTTTGGTCGCTGAAAAGGAATATAACATTATTTTAGTGATAGAACACGCAGAATTCATAATAACCGTGAAAAACCAGCACCGAGGATCTTCATTTTTCTCGTTTTCCGATAAACTCAGCAATTCTCCGATATCTTTCTGAGAAATCATTATTTTTGCACGCGCCCAAGTTTTTTCAATGCCCTGTGCTCCGCTGATTACGAATATGCACATGGTTTTACGAAAAACTCATCAGGAGACTAGAAATCCGCCTGCGATGTGAGTGATCACAGATCAACGTCCTTTTTGCGCTAGGACCGATATTTCGCGAGAAAAACGCGAAAAACTGTTTGCATCATTTCTCGGAGTCTGAATATAGTTTATATTATGTATTTTTGGTCGCTGAAAAGGAATATAACATTATTTCAGTGATAGAACACGCAGAATTCATAATAACCGTGAAAAACCGGCACCGAGGATCTTAATTTTTCTCGTTTTCCGATAAACTCAGCAATTCTCCGATATCTTTCTGAGAAATCATTATTTTTACACGCGCCCAAGTTTTTTCAATGCCCTGTGCTCCGCTGATTACGAATATGCACATGGTTTTACGAAAAACTCATCAGGAGACTAGAAATCCGCCTGGGATGTGAGTGATCACAGATCAACGTCCTTTTGGCGCTAGGACCGATATTTCGCGAGAAAAACGCGAAAAACTGTTTGCATCATTTCTCGGAGTCTGCATATAGTTTATATTATGTATTTTTGGTCGCTGAAAAGGAATATAACATTATTTTAGTGATAGAACACGCAGAATTCATAATAACCGTGAAAAACCGGCACCGAGGATCTTAATTTTTCTCGTTTTCCGATAAACTCAGCAATTCTCCGATATCTTTCTGAGAAATCATTATTTTTACACGCGCCCAAGTTTTTTCAATGCCCTGTGCTCCGCTGATTACGAATATGCACATGGTTTTACGAAAAACTCATCAGGAGACTAGAAATCCGCCTGCGATGTGAGTGATCACAGATCAACGTCCTTTTTGCGCTAGGACCGATATTTCGCGAGAAAAACGCGAAAAACTGTTTGCATCATTTCTCGGAGTCTGCATATAGTTTATATTATGTATTTTTGGTCGCTGAAAAGGAATATAACATTATTTTAGTGATAGAACACGCAGGATTCATAATAACCGTGAAAAACCGGCACCGAGGATCTTCATTTTTCTCGTTTTCCGATAAACTCAGCAATTCTCCGATATCTTTCTGAGAAATCATTATTTTTGCACGCGCCCAAGTTTTTTCAATGCCCTGTGCTCCGCTGATTACGAATATGCACATGGTTTTACGAAAAACTCATCAGGAGACTAGAAATCCGCCTGCGATGTGAGTGATCACAGATCAACGTCCTTTTTGCGCTAGGACCGATTTTTCGCGAGAAAAACGCGAAAAACTGTTTGCATCATTTCTCGGAGTCTGCATATAGTTTATATTATGTATTTTTGGTCGCTGAAAAGGAATATAACATTATTTTAGTGATAGAACACGCAGGATTCATAATAACCGTGAAAAACCGGCACCGAGGATCTTAATTTTTCTCGTTTTCCGATAAACTCAGCAATTCTCCGATATCTTTCTGAGAAATCATTATTTTTACACGCGCCCAAGTTTTTTCAATGCCCTGTGCTCCGCTGATTACGAATATGCACATGGTTTTACGAAAAACTCATCAGGAGACTAGAAATCCGCCTGGGATGTGAGTGATCACAGATCAACGTCCTTTTTGCGCTAGGACCGATATTTTGCGAGAAAAACGCGAAAAACTGTTTGCATCATTTCTCGGAGTCTGCATATAGTTTATATTATGTATTTTTGGTCGCTGAAAAGGAATATAACATTATTTTAGTGATAGAACACGCAGAATTCATAATAACCGTGAAAAACCGGCACCGAGGATCTTCATTTTTCTCGTTTTCCGATAAACTCAGCAATTCTCCGATATCTTTCTGAGAAATCATTATTTTTACACGCGCCCAAGTTTTTTCAATGCCCTGTGCTCCGCTGATTACGAATATGCACATGGTTTTACGAAAAACTCATCAGGAGACTAGAAATCCGCCTGCGATGTGAGTGATCACAGATCAACGTCCTTTTTGCGCTAGGACCGATATTTCGCGAGAAAAACGCGAAAAACTGTTTGCATCATTTCTCGGAGTCTGCATATAGTTTATATTATGTATTTTTGGTCGCTGAAAAGGAATATAACATTATTTTAGTGATAGAACACGCAGAATTCATAATAACCGTGAAAAACCGGCACCGAGGATCTTCATTTTTCTCGTTTTCCGATAAAATCAGCAATTCTCCGATATCTTTATGAGAAATCATTATTTTTACACGCGCCCAAGTTTTTTCAATGCCCTGTGCTCCGCTGATTACGAATATGCACATGGTTTTACGAAAAACTCATCAGGAGACTAGAAATCCGCCTGCGATGTGAGTGATCACAGATCAACGTCCTTTTTGCGCTAGGACCGATATTTCGCGAGAAAAACGCGAAAAACTGTTTGCATCATTTCTCGGAGTCTGCATATAGTTTATATTATGTATTTTTGGTCGCTGAAAAGGAATATAACATTATTTTAGTGATAGAACACGCAGAATTCATAATAACCGTGAAAAACCAGCACCGAGGATCTTCATTTTTCTCGTTTTCCGATAAACTCAGCAATTCTCCGATATCTTTCTGAGAAATCATTATTTTTGCACGCGCCCAAGTTTTTTCAATGCCCTGTGCTCCGCTGATTACGAATATGCACATGGTTTTACGAAAAACTCATCAGGAGACTAGAAATCCGCCTGCGATGTGAGTGATCACAGATCAACGTCCTTTTTGCGCTAGGACCGATATTTCGCGAGAAAAACGCGAAAAACTGTTTGCATCATTTCTCGGAGTCTGAATATAGTTTATATTATGTATTTTTGGTCGCTGAAAAGGAATATAACATTATTTCAGTGATAGAACACGCAGAATTCATAATAACCGTGAAAAACCGGCACCGAGGATCTTAATTTTTCTCGTTTTCCGATAAACTCAGCAATTCTCCGATATCTTTCTGAGAAATCATTATTTTTACACGCGCCCAAGTTTTTTCAATGCCCTGTGCTCCGCTGATTACGAATATGCACATGGTTTTACGAAAAACTCATCAGGAGACTAGAAATCCGCCTGGGATGTGAGTGATCACAGATCAACGTCCTTTTGGCGCTAGGACCGATATTTCGCGAGAAAAACGCGAAAAACTGTTTGCATCATTTCTCGGAGTCTGCATATAGTTTATATTATGTATTTTTGGTCGCTGAAAAGGAATATAACATTATTTTAGTGATAGAACACGCAGAATTCATAATAACCGTGAAAAACCGGCACCGAGGATCTTAATTTTTCTCGTTTTCCGATAAACTCAGCAATTCTCCGATATCTTTCTGAGAAATCATTATTTTTACACGCGCCCAAGTTTTTTCAATGCCCTGTGCTCCGCTGATTACGAATATGCACATGGTTTTACGAAAAACTCATCAGGAGACTAGAAATCCGCCTGCGATGTGAGTGATCACAGATCAACGTCCTTTTTGCGCTAGGACCGATATTTCGCGAGAAAAACGCGAAAAACTGTTTGCATCATTTCTCGGAGTCTGCATATAGTTTATATTATGTATTTTTGGTCGCTGAAAAGGAATATAACATTATTTTAGTGATAGAACACGCAGGATTCATAATAACCGTGAAAAACCGGCACCGAGGATCTTCATTTTTCTCGTTTTCCGATAAACTCAGCAATTCTCCGATATCTTTCTGAGAAATCATTATTTTTGCACGCGCCCAAGTTTTTTCAATGCCCTGTGCTCCGCTGATTACGAATATGCACATGGTTTTACGAAAAACTCATCAGGAGACTAGAAATCCGCCTGCGATGTGAGTGATCACAGATCAACGTCCTTTTTGCGCTAGGACCGATTTTTCGCGAGAAAAACGCGAAAAACTGTTTGCATCATTTCTCGGAGTCTGCATATAGTTTATATTATGTATTTTTGGTCGCTGAAAAGGAATATAACATTATTTTAGTGATAGAACACGCAGGATTCATAATAACCGTGAAAAACCGGCACCGAGGATCTTCATTTTTCTCGTTTTCCGATAAACTCAGCAATTCTCCGATATCTTTCTGAGAAATCATTATTTTTACACGCGCCCAAGTTTTTTCAATGCCCTGTGCTCCGCTGATTACGAATATGCACATCGTTTTACGAAAAACTCATCAGGAGACTAGAAATCCGCCTGCGATGTGAGTGATCACAGATCAACGTCCTTTTTGCGCTAGGACCGATATTTCGCGAGAAAAACGCGAAAAACTGTTTGCATCATTACTCGGAGTCTGCATATAGTTTAGAGTATGTATTTTTGGTCACTGAAAAGGAATATAACATTATTTCAGTGATAGAACACGCAGAATTCATAATAACCGTGAAAAACCGGCACCGAGGATCTTAATTTTTCTCGTTTTCCGATAAACTCAGCAATTCTCCGATATCTTTCTGAGAAATCATTATTTTTACACGCGCCCAAGTTTTTTCAATGCCCTGTGCTCCGCTGATTACGAATATGCACATGGTTTTACGAAAAACTCATCAGGAGACTAGAAATCCGCCTGAGATGTGAGTGATCACAGATCAACGTCCTTTTTGCGCTAGGACCGATATTTCGCGAGAAAAACGCGAAAAACTGTTTGCATCATTTCTCGGAGTCTGAATATAGTTTATATTATGTATTTTCGGTCGCTGAAAAGGAATATAACATTATTTCAGTGATAGAACACGCAGAATTCATAATAACCGTGAAAAACCGGCACCGAGGATCTTAATTTTTCTCGTTTTCCGATAAACTCAGCAATTCTCCGATATCTTCCTGAGAAATCATTATTTTTACACGCGCCCAAGTTTTTTCAATGCCCTGTGCTCCGCTGATTACGAATATGCACATGGTTTTACGAAAAACTCATCAGGAGACTAGAAATCCGCCTGGGATGTGAGTGATCACAGATCAACGTCCTTTTTGCGCTAGGACCGATATTTTGCGAGAAAAACGCGAAAAACTGTTTGCATCATTTCTCGGAGTCTGCATATAGTTTAGAGTATGTATTTTTGGTCGCTGAAAAGGAATATAACATTATTTCAGTGATAGAACACGCAGAATTCATAATAACCGTGAAAAACCGGCACCGAGGATCTTAATTTTTCTCGTTTTCCGATAAACTCAGCAATTCTCCGATATCTTTCTGAGAAATCATTATTTTTACACGCGCCCAAGTTTTTTCAATGCCCTGTGCTCCGCTGATTACGAATATGCACATGGTTTTACAAAAAACTCATCAGGAGACTAGAAATCCGCCTGAGAAGTAAGTGATCACAGATCAACGTCCTTTTTGCGCTAGGACCGATATTTCGCGAGAAAAACGCGAAAAACTGTTTGCATCATTTCTCGGAGTCTGCATATAGTTTATATTATGTATTTTTGGTCGCTGAAAAGGAATATAACATTATTTTAGTGATAGAACACGCAGAATTCATAATAACCGTGAAAAACCGGCACCGAGGATCTTCATTTTTCTCGTTTTCCGATAAACTCAGCAATTCTCCGATATCTTTCTGAGAAATCATTATTTTTACACGCGCCCAAGTTTTTTCAATGCCCTGTGCTCCGCTGATTACGAATATGCACATGGTTTTACGAAAAACTCATCAGGAGACTAGAAATCCGCCTGCGATGTGAGTGATCACAGATCAACGTCCTTTTTGCGCTAGGACCGATATTTCGCGAGAAAAACGCGAAAAACTGTTTGCATCATTTCTCGGAGTCTGCATATAGTTTATATTATGTATTTTTGGTCGCTGAAAAGGAATATAACATTATTTTAGTGATAGAACACGCAGAATTCATAATAACCGTGAAAAACCGGCACCGAGGATCTTCATTTTTCTCGTTTTCCGATAAAATCAGCAATTCTCCGATATCTTTATGAGAAATCATTATTTTTACACGCGCCCAAGTTTTTTCAATGCCCTGTGCTCCGCTGATTACGAATATGCACATGGTTTTACGAAAAACTCATCAGGAGACTAGAAATCCGCCTGCGATGTGAGTGATCACAGATCAACGTCCTTTTTGCGCTAGGACCGATATTTCGCGAGAAAAACGCGAAAAACTGTTTGCATCATTTCTCGGAGTCTGCATATAGTTTATATTATGTATTTTTGGTCGCTGAAAAGGAATATAACATTATTTTAGTGATAGAACACGCAGAATTCATAATAACCGTGAAAAACCAGCACCGAGGATCTTCATTTTTCTCGTTTTCCGATAAACTCAGCAATTCTCCGATATCTTTCTGAGAAATCATTATTTTTGCACGCGCCCAAGTTTTTTCAATGCCCTGTGCTCCGCTGATTACGAATATGCACATGGTTTTACGAAAAACTCATCAGGAGACTAGAAATCCGCCTGCGATGTGAGTGATCACAGATCAACGTCCTTTTTGCGCTAGGACCGATATTTCGCGAGAAAAACGCGAAAAACTGTTTGCATCATTTCTCGGAGTCTGAATATAGTTTATATTATGTATTTTTGGTCGCTGAAAAGGAATATAACATTATTTCAGTGATAGAACACGCAGAATTCATAATAACCGTGAAAAACCGGCACCGAGGATCTTAATTTTTCTCGTTTTCCGATAAACTCAGCAATTCTCCGATATCTTTCTGAGAAATCATTATTTTTACACGCGCCCAAGTTTTTTCAATGCCCTGTGCTCCGCTGATTACGAATATGCACATGGTTTTACGAAAAACTCATCAGGAGACTAGAAATCCGCCTGGGATGTGAGTGATCACAGATCAACGTCCTTTTGGCGCTAGGACCGATATTTCGCGAGAAAAACGCGAAAAACTGTTTGCATCATTTCTCGGAGTCTGCATATAGTTTATATTATGTATTTTTGGTCGCTGAAAAGGAATATAACATTATTTTAGTGATAGAACACGCAGAATTCATAATAACCGTGAAAAACCGGCACCGAGGATCTTAATTTTTCTCGTTTTCCGATAAACTCAGCAATTCTCCGATATCTTTCTGAGAAATCATTATTTTTACACGCGCCCAAGTTTTTTCAATGCCCTGTGCTCCGCTGATTACGAATATGCACATGGTTTTACGAAAAACTCATCAGGAGACTAGAAATCCGCCTGCGATGTGAGTGATCACAGATCAACGTCCTTTTTGCGCTAGGACCGATATTTCGCGAGAAAAACGCGAAAAACTGTTTGCATCATTTCTCGGAGTCTGCATATAGTTTATATTATGTATTTTTGGTCGCTGAAAAGGAATATAACATTATTTTAGTGATAGAACACGCAGGATTCATAATAACCGTGAAAAACCGGCACCGAGGATCTTCATTTTTCTCGTTTTCCGATAAACTCAGCAATTCTCCGATATCTTTCTGAGAAATCATTATTTTTGCACGCGCCCAAGTTTTTTCAATGCCCTGTGCTCCGCTGATTACGAATATGCACATGGTTTTACGAAAAACTCATCAGGAGACTAGAAATCCGCCTGCGATGTGAGTGATCACAGATCAACGTCCTTTTTGCGCTAGGACCGATATTTCGCGAGAAAAACGCGAAAAACTGTTTGCATCATTTCTCGGAGTCTGCATATAGTTTATATTATGTATTTTTGGTCGCTGAAAAGGAATATAACATTATTTTAGTGATAGAACACGCAGGATTCATAATAACCGTGAAAAACCGGCACCGAGGATCTTCATTTTTCTCGTTTTCCGATAAACTCAGCAATTCTCCGATATCTTTCTGAGTAATCATTATTTTTACACGCGCCCAAGTTTTTTCAATGCCCTGTGCTCCGCTGATTACGAATATGCACATCGTTTTACGAAAAACTCATCAGGAGACTAGAAATCCGCCTGCGATGTGAGTGATCACAGATCAACGTCCTTTTTGCGCTAGGACCGATATTTCGCGAGAAAAACGCGAAAAACTGTTTGCATCATTACTCGGAGTCTGCATATAGTTTAGAGTATGTATTTTTGGTCACTGAAAAGGAATATAACATTATTTCAGTGATAGAACACGCAGAATTCATAATAACCGTGAAAAACCGGCACCGAGGATCTTAATTTTTCTCGTTTTCCGATAAACTCAGCAATTCTCCGATATCTTTCTGAGAAATCATTATTTTTACACGCGCCCAAGTTTTTTCAATGCCCTGTGCTCCGCTGATTACGAATATGCACATCGTTTTACGAAAAACTCATCAGGAGACTAGAAATCCGCCTGCGATGTGAGTGATCACAGATCAACGTCCTTTTTGCGCTAGGACCGATATTTCGCGAGAAAAACGCGAAAAACTGTTTGCATCATTACTCGGAGTCTGCATATAGTTTAGAGTATGTATTTTTGGTCACTGAAAAGGAATATAACATTATTTCAGTGATAGAACACGCAGAATTCATAATAACCGTGAAAAACCGGCACCGAGGATCTTAATTTTTCTCGTTTTCCGATAAACTCAGCAATTCTCCGATATCTTTCTGAGAAATCATTATTTTTACACGCGCCCAAGTTTTTTCAATGCCCTGTGCTCCGCTGATTACGAATATGCACATGGTTTTACGAAAAACTCATCAGGAGACTAGAAATCCGCCTGAGAAGTGAGTGATCACCGATCAACGTCCTTTTTGCGCTAGGACCGATATTTCGCGAGAAAAACGCGAAAAACTGTTTGCATCATTTCTCGGAGTCTGCATATAGTTTATATCATGTATTTTTGGTCGCTGAAAAGGAATATAACATTATTTCAGTGATAGAACACGCAGAATTCATAATAACCGTGAAAAACCGGCACCGAGGATCTTAATTTTTCTCGTTTTCCGATAAACTCAGCAATTCTCCGATATCTTTCTGAGAAATCATTATTTTTACACGCGCCCAAGTTTTTTCAATGCCCTGTGCTCCGCTGATTACGAATATGCACATGGTTTTACGAAAAACTCATCAGGAGACTAGAAATCCGCCTGAGAAGTGAGTGATCACAGATCAACGTCCTTTTTGCGCTAGGACCGATATTTCGCGAGAAAAACGCGAAAAACTGTTTGCATCATTTCTCGGAGTCTCAATATAGTTTATATTATGTATTTTTGGTCGCTGAAAAGGAATATAACATTATTTCAGTGATAGAACACGCAGAATTCATAATAACCGTGAAAAACCGGCACCGAGGATCTTAATTTTTCTCGTTTTCCGATAAACTCAGCAATTCTCCGATATCTTTCTGAGAAATCATTATTTTTACACGCGCCCAAGTTTTTTCAATGCCCTGTGCTCCGCTGATTACGAATATGCACATGGTTTTACAAAAAACTCATCAGGAGACTAGAAATCCGCCTGCGATGTGAGTGATCACAGATCAACGTCCTTTTTGCGCTAGGACCGATATTTCGCGAGAAAAACGCGAAAAACTGTTTGCATCATTTCTCGGAGTCTGCATATAGTTTATATTATGTATTTTTGGTCGCTGAAAAGGAATATAACATTATTTTAGTGATAGAACACGCAGAATTCATAATAACCGTGAAAAACCGGCACCGAGGATCTTCATTTTTCTCGTTTTCCGATAAACTCAGCAATTCTCCGATATCTTTCTGAGAAATCATTATTTTTGCACGCGCCCAAGTTTTTTCAATGCCCTGTGCTCCGCTGATTACGAATATGCACATGGTTTTACGAAAAACTCATCAGGAGACTAGAAATCCGCCTGCGATGTGAGTGATCACAGATCAACGTCCTTTTTGCGCTAGGACCGATATTTCGCGAGAAAAACGCGAAAAACTGTTTGCATTATTTCTCGGGGTCTGCATATAGTTTATATGATGTATTTTCGGTCGCTGAAAAGGAATATAACATTATTTTAGTGATAGAACACGCAGAATTCATAATAACCGTGAAAAACCGGCACCGAGGATCTTCATTTTTCTCGTTTTCCGATAAACTCAGCAATTCTCCGATATCTTTCTGAGAAATCATTATTTTTACACGCGCCCAAGTTTTTTCAATGCCCTGTGCTCCGCTGATTACGAATATGCACATGGTTTTACGAAAAACTCATCAGGAGACTAGAAATCCGCCTGAGAAGTGAGTGATCACAGATCAACGTCCTTTTTGCGCTAGGACCGATATTTCGCGAGAAAAACGCGAAAAACTGTTTGCATCATTTCTCGGAGTCTGCATATAGTTTATATTATGTATTTTCGGTCGCTGAAAAGGAATATAACATTATTTTAGTGATAGAACACGCAGAATTCATAATAACCGTGAAAAACCGGCACCGAGGATCTTCATTTTTCTCGTTTTCCGATAAACTCAGCAATTCTCCCATATCTTTCTGAGAAATCATTATTTTTACACGCGCCCAAGTTTTTTCAATGCCCTGTGCTCCGCTGATTACGAATATGCACATGGTTTTACGAAAAACTCATCAGGAGACTAGAAATCCGCCTGGGATGTGAGTGATCACAGATCAACGTCCTTTTGGCGCTAGGACCGATATTTCGCGAGAAAAACGCGAAAAACTGTTTGCATCATTTCTCGGAGTCTGCATATAGTTTATATTATGTATTTTTGGTCGCTGAAAAGGAATATAACATTATTTTAGTGATAGAACACGCAGAATTCATAATAACCGTGAAAAACCGGCACCGAGGATCTTCATTTTTCTCGTTTTCCGATAAACTCAGCAATTCTCCGATATCTTTCTGAGAAATCATTATTTTTGCACGCGCCCAAGTTTTTTCAATGCCCTGTGCTCCGCTGATTACGAATATGCACATGGTTTTACGAAAAACTCATCAGGAGACTAGAAATCCGCCTGAGATGTGAGTGATCACAGATCAACGTCCTTTTTGCGCTAGGACCGATATTTCGCGAGAAAAACGCGAAAAACTGTTTGCATTATTTCTCGGGGTCTGCATATAGTTTATATTATGTATTTTTGGTCGCTGAAAAGGAATATAACATTATTTTAGTGATAGAACACGCAGAATTCGAAATAACCGTGAAAAACCGGCACCGAGGATCTTCATTTTTCTCGTTTTCCGATAAACTCAGCAATTCTCCGATATCTTCCTGAGAAATCATTATTTTTACACGCGCCCAAGTTTTTTCAATGCCCTGTGCTCCGCTGATTACGAATATGCACATGGTTTTACGAAAAACTCATCAGGAGACTAGAAATCCGCCTGCGATGTGAGTGATCACAGATCAACGTCCTTTTTGCGCTAGGACCGATATTTCGCGAGAAAAACGCGAAAAACTGTTTGCATCATTTCTCGGAGTCTGCATATAGTTTATATTATGTATTTTTGGTCGCTGAAAAGGAATATAACATTATTTTAGTGATAGAACACGCAGAATTCATAATAACCGTGAAAAACCGGCACCGAGGATCTTCATTTTTCTCGTTTTCCGATAAACTCAGCAATTCTCCGATATCTTTCTGAGAAATCATTATTTTTACACGCGCCCAAGTTTTTTCAATGCCCTGTGCTCCGCTGATTACGAATATGCACATGGTTTTACGAAAAACTCATCAGGAGACTAGAAATCCGCCTGAGATGTGAGTGATCACAGATCAACGTCCTTTTTGCGCTAGGACCGATATTTCGCGAGAAAAACGCGAAAAACTGTTTGCATTATTTCTCGGGGTCTGCATATAGTTTATATTATGTATTTTTGGTCGCTGAAAAGGAATATAACATTATTTTAGTGATAGAACACGCAGAATTCGAAATAACCGTGAAAAACCGGCACCGAGGATCTTCATTTTTCTCGTTTTCCGATAAACTCAGCATATCTCCGATATCTTTCTGAGAAATCATTATTTTTACACGCGCCCAAGTTTTTTCAATGCCCTGTGCTCCGCTGATTACGAATATGCACATGGTTTTACGAAAAACTCATCAGGAGACTAGAAATCCGCCTGAGAAGTGAGTGATCACAGATCAACGTCCTTTTTGCGCTAGGACCGATATTTCGCGAGAAAAACGCGAAAAACTGTTTGCATCATTTCTCGGAGTCTGCATATAGTTTATATTATGTATTTTCGGTCGCTGAAAAGGAATATAACATTATTTTAGTGATAGAACACGCAGAATTCATAATAACCGTGAAAAACCGGCACCGAGGATCTTCATTTTTCTCGTTTTCCGATAAACTCAGCAATTCTCCCATATCTTTCTGAGAAATCATTATTTTTACACGCGCCCAAGTTTTTTCAATGCCCTGTGCTCCGCTGATTACGAATATGCACATGGTTTTACGAAAAACTCATCAGGAGACTAGAAATCCGCCTGGGATGTGAGTGATAACAGATCAACGTCCTTTTTGCGCTAGGACCGATATTTCGCGAGAAAAACGCGAAAAACTGTTTGCATCATTTCTCGGAGTCTGCATATAGTTTATATGATGTATTTTCGGTCGCTGAAAAGGAATATAACATTATTTTAGTGATAGAACACGCAGAATTCATAATAACCGTGAAAAACCGGCACCGAGGATCTTCATTTTTCTCGTTTTCCGATAAACTCAGCAATTCTCCGATATCTTTCTGAGAAATCATTATTTTTACACGCGCCCAAGTTTTTTCAATGCCCTGTGCTCCGCTGATTACGAATATGCACATGGTTTTACGAAAAACTCATCAGGAGACTAGAAATCCGCCTGAGATGTGAGTGATCACAGATCAACGTCCTTTTTGCGCTAGGACCGATATTTCGCGAGAAAAACGCGAAAAACTGTTTGCATCATTTCTCGGAGTCTGCATATAGTTTATATTATGTATTTTCGGTCGCTGAAAAGGAATATAACATTATTTTAGTGATAGAACACGCAGAATTCATAATAACCGTGAAAAACCGGCACCGAGGATCTTCATTTTTCTCGTTTTCCGATAAACTCAGCAATTCTCCCATATCTTTCTGAGAAATCATTATTTTTACACGCGCCCAAGTTTTTTCAATGCCCTGTGCTCCGCTGATTACGAATATGCACATGGTTTTACGAAAAACTCATCAGGAGACTAGAAATCCGCCTGGGATGTGAGTGATCACATATCAACGTCCTTTTGGCGCTAGGACCGATATTTCGCGAGAAAAATGCGAAAAACTGTTTGCATCATTTCTCGGAGTCTGCATATAGTTTATATTATGTATTTTTGGTCGCTGAAAAGGAATATAACATTATTTTAGTGATAGAACACGCAGAATTCATAATAACCGTGAAAAACCGGCACCGAGGATCTTCATTTTTCTCGTTTTCCGATAAACTCAGCAATTCTCCGATATCTTTCTGAGAAATCATTATTTTTACATGCGCCCAAGTTTTTTCAATGCCCTGTGCTCCGCTGATTACGAATATGCACATGGTTTTACGAAAAACTCATCAGGAGACTAGAAATCCGCCTGAGAAGTGAGTGATCACAGATCAACGTCCTTTTTGCGCTAGGACCGATATTTCGCGAGAAAAACGCGAAAAACTGTTTGCATTATTTCTCGGAGTCTGCATATAGTTTATATGATGTATTTTCGGTCGCTGAAAAGGAATATAACATTATTTTAGTGATAGAACACGCAGAATTCATAATAACCGTGAAAAACCGGCACCGAGGATCTTCATTTTTCTCGTTTTCCGATAAACTCAGCAATTCTCCGATATCTTCCTGAGAAATCATTATTTTTACACGCGCCCAAGTTTTTTCAATGCCCTGTGCTCCGCTGATTACGAATATGCACATGGTTTTACGAAAAACTCATCAGGAGACTAGAAATCCGCCTGAGATGTGAGTGATCACAGATCAACGTCCTTTTTGCGCTAGGACCGATATTTCGCGAGAAAAACGCGAAAAACTGTTTGCATTATTTCTCGGGGTCTGCATATAGTTTATATTATGTATTTTTGGTCGCTGAAAAGGAATATAGCATTATTTCAGTGATAGAACACGCAGAATTCATAATAACCGTGAAAAACCGGCACCGAGGATCTTCATTTTTCTCGTTTTCCGATAAACTCAGCAATTCTCCGATATCTTCCTAAGAAATCATTATTTTTACACGCGCCCAAGTTTTCCCAATGCCCTGTGCTCCGCTGATTACGAATATGCACATGGTTTTACGAAAAACTCATCAGGAGACTAGAAATCCGCCTGCGATGTGAGTGATCACAGATCAACGTCCTTTTTGCGCTAGGACCGATATTTCGCGAGAAAAACGCGAAAAACTGTTTGCATCATTTCTCGGAGTCTGCATATAGTTTATATTATGTATTTTTGGTCGCTGAAAAGGAATATAACATTATTTTAGTGATAGAACACGCAGAATTCATAATAACCGTGAAAAACCGGCACCGAGGATCTTCATTTTTCTCGTTTTCCGATAAACTCAGCAATTCTCCGATATCTTTCTGAGAAATCATTATTTTTACACGCGCCCAAGTTTTTTCAATGCCCTGTGCTCCGCTGATTACGAATATGCACATGGTTTTACGAAAAACTCATCAGGAGACTAGAAATCCGCCTGAGATGTGAGTGATCACAGATCAACGTCCTTTTTGCGCTAGGACCGATATTTCGCGAGAAAAACGCGAAAAACTGTTTGCATTATTTCTCGGGGTCTGCATATAGTTTATATTATGTATTTTTGGTCGCTGAAAAGGAATATAACATTATTTTAGTGATAGAACACGCAGAATTCGAAATAACCGTGAAAAACCGGCACCGAGGATCTTCATTTTTCTCGTTTTCCGATAAACTCAGCAATTCTCCGATATCTTTCTGAGAAATCATTATTTTTACACGCGCCCAAGTTTTTTCAATGCCCTGTGCTCCGCTGATTACGAATATGCACATGGTTTTACGAAAAACTCATCAGGAGACTAGAAATCCGCCTGAGAAGTGAGTGATCACAGATCAACGTCCTTTTTGCGCTAGGACCGATATTTCGCGAGAAAAACGCGAAAAACTGTTTGCATCATTTCTCGGAGTCTGCATATAGTTTATATTATGTATTTTCGGTCGCTGAAAAGGAATATAACATTATTTTAGTGATAGAACACGCAGAATTCATAATAACCGTGAAAAACCGGCACCGAGGATCTTCATTTTTCTCGTTTTCCGATAAACTCAGCAATTCTCCCATATCTTTCTGAGAAATCATTATTTTTACACGCGCCCAAGTTTTTTCAATGCCCTGTGCTCCGCTGATTACGAATATGCACATGGTTTTACGAAAAACTCATCAGGAGACTAGAAATCCGCCTGAGATGTGAGTGATAACAGATCAACGTCCTTTTTGCGCTAGGACCGATATTTCGCGAGAAAAACGCGAAAAACTGTTTGCATCATTTCTCGGAGTCTGCATATAGTTTATATGATGTATTTTCGGTCGCTGAAAAGGAATATAACATTATTTTAGTGATAGAACACGCAGAATTCATAATAACCGTGAAAAACCGGCACCGAGGATCTTCATTTTTCTCGTTTTCCGATAAACTCAGCAATTCTCCGATATCTTTCTGAGAAATCATTATTTTTACACGCGCCCAAGTTTTTTCAATGCCCTGTGCTCCGCTGATTACGAATATGCACATGGTTTTACGAAAAACTCATCAGGAGACTAGAAATCCGCCTGAGATGTGAGTGATCACAGATCAACGTCCTTTTTGCGCTAGGACCGATATTTCGCGAGAAAAACGCGAAAAACTGTTTGCATCATTTCTCGGAGTCTGCATATAGTTTATATTATGTATTTTCGGTCGCTGAAAAGGAATATAACATTATTGTAGTGATAGAACACGCAGAATTCATAATAACCGTGAAAAACCGGCACCGAGGATCTTCATTTTTCTCGTTTTCCGATAAACTCAGCAATTCTCCCATATCTTTC
The DNA here is from genome assembly GCA_949699805.1 of Tromatobia lineatoria. NCBI lineage: Eukaryota > Metazoa > Arthropoda > Insecta > Hymenoptera > Ichneumonidae > Tromatobia > Tromatobia lineatoria. The sequence goes on from OX453052.1 coordinate 2,277,268, forward strand.
TGAGAAATCATTATTTTTACACGCGCCCAAGTTTTTTCAATGCCCTGTGCTCCGCTGATTACGAATATGCACATGGTTTTACGAAAAACTCATCAGGAGACTAGAAATCCGCCTGGGATGTGAGTGATCACATATCAACGTCCTTTTGGCGCTAGGACCGATATTTCGCGAGAAAAATGCGAAAAACTGTTTGCATCATTTCTCGGAGTCTGCATATAGTTTATATTATGTATTTTTGGTCGCTGAAAAGGAATATAACATTATTTTAGTGATAGAACACGCAGAATTCATAATAACCGTGAAAAACCGGCACCGAGGATCTTCATTTTTCTCGTTTTCCGATAAACTCAGCAATTCTCCGATATCTTTCTGAGAAATCATTATTTTTACATGCGCCCAAGTTTTTTCAATGCCCTGTGCTCCGCTGATTACGAATATGCACATGGTTTTACGAAAAACTCATCAGGAGACTAGAAATCCGCCTGAGAAGTGAGTGATCACAGATCAACGTCCTTTTTGCGCTAGGACCGATATTTCGCGAGAAAAACGCGAAAAACTGTTTGCATCATTTCTCGGAGTCTGCATATAGTTTATATTATGTATTTTTGGTCGCTGAAAAGGAATATAACATTATTTTAGTGATAGAACACGCAGAATTCATAATAACCGTGAAAAACCAGCACCGAGGATCTTCATTTTTCTCGTTTTCCGATAAACTCAGCAATTCTCCGATATCTTCCTGAGAAATCATTATTTTTACACGCGCCCAAGTTTTTTCAATGCCCTGTGCTCCGCTGATTACGAATATGCACATGGTTTTACGAAAAACTCATCAGGAGACTAGAAATCCGCCTGAGATGTGAGTGATCACAGATCAACGTCCTTTTTGCGCTAGGACCGATATTTCGCGAGAAAAACGCGAAAAACTGTTTGCATCATTCCTCGGAGTCTGCATATAGTTTATATTATGTATTTCTGGTCGCTGAAAAGGAATATAGCATTATTTCAGTGATAGAACACGCAGAATTCATAATAACCGTGAAAAACCGGCACCGAGGATCTTCATTTTTCTCGTTTTCCGATAAACTCAGCAATTCTCCGATATCTTCCTAAGAAATCATTATTTTTACACGCGCCCAAGTTTTCCCAATGCCCTGTGCTCCGCTGATTACGAATATGCACATGGTTTTACGAAAAACTCATCAGGAGACTAGAAATCCGCCTGAGAAGTAAGTGATCACAGATCAACGTCCTTTTTGCGCTAGGACCGATATTTCGCGAGAAAAACGCGAAAAACTGTTTGCATCATTTCTCGGAGTCTGCATATAGTTTATATTATGTATTTTTGGTCGCTGAACAGGAATATAACATTATTCTTGTGATAGAACGCGCAGAATTTATAATAACCGTGAAACTATCGTCATATTTGTAATCAGCGCACGGAAATGCTTCGAGAAAATCTAGGCCGATGCCAAAATTATCATTTCTCGCAAAGATATGGCAGAAATCGTGAGTTGATTGAAATCGTATTAAAAATGGGATTCTTAGAATCGGTTTCTTGCAATTTTTAGAACTGCTTTTGCTCCGATCGCTGAAATAATGTTCTTTTCGTTTTCAGTGGCCGAAATTACATTAAATAGACTAAGAGTCGAGTCCGAGAAATGATGCGAAATAGTTTTTTATGTTTTTCTCGCAAAATATTGACCCTAGAGCGAAACGGACGTTATTTCGTGATCACCAACTTCCCATGAGGATAACTCGGCCCCTATTGGGTTTATCGCTAATCTATCGTCATATTCGTAATCAGCGCACGGAAATGCTTCGAGAAAATTTAGGCCGATGCCAAAATTATCATTTCTCGCAAAGATATGGCAGAAATCGTGAGTTTATTGAAAACGTATTAAAAAATAGATTCTTAGAATTGGTTTCTCGCAATTTTCAGAACCGCTTTTGCTCCGATCGCTGAAATAATGTTTCATTTATTTATCATTTCGAAAGAGAGAGAGAGAGAGAGAGAGAGAGAGAAATAGGACGGACGCCTAAGATAATAGGGTCGGACGTGAGTACGCGTGAGCCAAGGATAATTATGCTTTCCCGCCCTCGATGCGTGACTCTCTTCCGCCATAGTCTCCGCACCATATAATGTATCTCCGGGATATATATAACTTGGCATCTTTAGGGGAAGAATCGGACCGAGGAAGGGTGAAAATCGTGAAGGTACGTGAATGCATACTACAGCAATTTATATGCATATATATATATGAACTATTAGGGTCGTTGGTATTTTGGCTCCAAAGGAATTTTGAGATAACGCCTCTCACATCGTTTGCTAAGAAATAAATAAAAATGCTTTAAAAAAAAATTCTCATTTCAATATTTAATATTTTCACTCGAAGCTTTAATTATTTATAATACATGGGATTTTGTCAAATTTCCATTCAATTTTTAGACGGGCCCATAAGTATTTGGCAAACAATCCGCAACTTGGGGATATCAATGACATATATTCGAGGAAGTAAATAAAAAATTCTGAATCTCCTACGAAATGATTAACCCATTGTAGCGTATCCAATTCTAATATCAATTCTACCAATTCTAACTCGAAATATTCGTTCAGCATGCCTCTTCATTTTGTTTCAAATTTCAATTCGTAATAAAATTAAGTAAACGTAAAATGTGTGCAGTTGTTGTTGATATTCTGTTGTGTACAGTATTTTGCTTGCCAGGTTTCCTGAATAATTCACAAAAAGGTAGGACTAATCTAAATTACTGAAAACCAACAAAATTAAATGAATCAGAATAACTCACTCTAAATAACTTAAAACTAACCTACAATAGCAAATAGCACATAGCCAGGCAATCAGACAACCACAACAACACCAAAAATTCATCAACAAAAATAATGAAAACTACATAATATATTAAATTACCGAAGAGGACCCAAATCTGGGCCAAAACGTTTTAAGAAAACTGTTGAGTTCATTCTTCAGTCGCCATTAGCCGATTAACCCACACCACGGTAAAATTTGTGTTCGAGGACATTTTTGGTTCGGGATATTTTCGAGGGGATCAAAAGTCAAGAGGCTCACTTTTTTTTCTACAGAGTGACATATATGGCACTTATATCCGAAAGTTACAGAATTTTTGTCGAATATGGCCAGGCAAAAAATAGAATGAAGCTTTTTAGTAAAAATCCATGTATGTTAAATGGCATATTCAAGACTTCTATTAGTTAAGTATTAAAAATCAAAATATAATTTTCTGAAAGGGTCCTTATTAATTTATTCGCAATCGACGTGAGGAGTAAATCTCAAAATTCGTTCAGACCCCAAATTACGATCCCCCTAATGTATTATATTATCGTACATTACAATGAAACCACTAAAAGGGTTAATGGTTCCCAGATGACAAAGTGTAAATCAAACGCAAAATGAAATATTAGCCTTAAAAGTCCCGAGGATATATAAAATGAAAGTCACACTGATGATATCGATAAATTACTATCGAAGCTCCGAGAATCGAGATGGATGCATTGAATCACGGAACGAGTGAATCAATGCGACGTTTCGGCAGGGGCATCCAACTTAGTTCAGGAATTCGAAGGATGCGAGTCGATCAGAGGGGCGCGCAACGTCCGAGGCTCCTGACGTCTTATTCCGCAGTAGATTTATCCACTGTACCGCTGTATACACTCTGATGGGTTACAACCTATCACTCTACTATCCTGCTGTGCGATACCAACGATCGTTCACTTAGTTGTTGATGTACGGTAAGCGATATAGTCGTTGGCCATTTTATGAGCGATATAACTTATCTCTGAAATGATATTGACAAATCGAAAAATGTTTCCTGGTGAACTTTTACGACATTACGTTTTCTGGACCATTTGAATTCCAAAAATTCTGCTTACTTTATACATACATTCTTACCTCAAAGTTTTGTTGGATTCGAATTTAAGTGCTTTAGTTTTATTTTAATTGCAAAAGAAATTTTTTCTGGAAAATGGATCTGATGAATTTTTTTTTTCTGAATTTTTTTCATGATACATGATTTTTTAAATAATTTTCAAACATTTTCTTAAGCCTCAGTTACGATATTTCAAGGCTGTTTTCGGAAAAATTCCTTGATTAATCATTGTATTCATTATATTCATTCTCATGCATTGTAACTCATATGCTATTCCCATTATATTTAATTCTATCAATCAGACCTAATTTCTCAAAAAACCCTAAACCAGAGATTGTCCACTTAAATGTTCAATTATCTTATCTCAACTTATCCACCTTCGAAAATTCCAAAATCTCCGTACACTCTTAAAAAAGATTGGAAGTTTTTATGCATAAACTCGTAATCGAAATTTAATAAATAATTGTAGTACAAAATTCATGTACTTTCTCAGTAAAATTAAACAAAATTATTAAAATTCATATACTTTTACTGTAAAATTGAAGTAAATTATTGAATATTATTTACCATACAATTTTACATCGTGCACTTGTATACTAAATTTCGTATAGTTTATGAATAAAAACCAATAAAAGTACACTAAATTTCAAGCCGATTTTTTATTTACAGTGTATATTACACCGAACCATCAAACCCATGGCGATTAAAAATTCCCATTAAATTCTCAAATAAAAAATATTCCAAATAACTGCCAATCCCATCATCCCCTCCGAAATCCAAAATCCGCCACTATCCACCATCGACAATAATCAATCAGCAATTCCAAAAACCTTTCCACAGGCGCATGTTCTCGCCTTATATCTCAGTCTTGCTAATGCATCTGTACCTGATGGCAGAGCCTAGAAAAAAAAAAAAAAACGTAAAAAAAACGTAAAAAAGCAAAAGAAAAAAGAAAACCGCTGCCGTCACGTCTCAACCCTCCGGTGAACCTCTCGAGAAAGCATAGAGGTAGCGCATATGAGAAACGTAGGCAGTAACTGCTGGTCAGCAAGGACGTGGCGAGTGGTAGAGAGGTATGAAGAGCTTGCTCTCCCCTTCTCTCTCCCTCTCTCTCTCAGCGGTGGTTGCGCGAAGGCGGTATAGTACGGCAAGGAAGCAAAGCAGAGAGTCGAGTCGAGCTCGGAAGCAGGAGCCGCCGGGTCCAACGGTGAGGTAGAGCTGAGAGAGACGAGGAGAGAGAGCGAGAGAGAGAGAGAGAAAGCGAGAAGGAAGCACGAGAGAAGCAGAGGCTACTTTGTATGTACGCATGCTGACATCTTACCCACCACCCGGGCCACCCTTCCGACCCCATGGACCTAGGGGGTGACGAGGGTGGGCCGCGAGATCAATACTCGCACCCCCTGGACCAGAGCCACCCCCTCCTCTCTCCCTGCCTCACTTCATCACCGAGCTATGTGCTGCTCCTGCTGCTTCTGGCGTCTCCCCACTTATATATATATATATATATATATATATATATATATATATATATATATATATATATATATATATATATATATATATATATATATACATATAAGTATATGTATATATATACATACACATACTTATATATATATACATGGCCATACTACCACCTCCTTCCTGGCGTCCCGTTAGTCCTCTGTGTGCTGCCACCCACGTGTGTGAGCGCGCCGGACCTCTTAGAATCACCGGCGACCCCCAAAAACCAACCCAACCCCCCAGCGAGTCGACGGTACTGCTCTGCTAGTGCCTACAGCTCGCACGGCGTGTGCTACACGGAACGGCCAAGCCACCCCTCTGGCTATCCAGCACTCTCGCTCACACCCACCCTCCTTTATACTCCTCCACATGGACTCCCAGGTCTTTGGGCTTTCCTCCTCCTCCTCCCTCCGCCTTCCCCCTCTGCTTTAAAGCGATGTGCTCGTATTAGAGGGTCGAGTTGCCCCCGTGCCTATCTTAGGGTAGGGTGGGGGTAAAAATAGCAAATGACCAAAGTATTGAATGGATGAAATAGCGAATTTAGAAATTAGGAACGGCTGGATTTAGAATGGTCATTATTATGAAGTTCGCTTTTTCAGCCATTCGCTATTTTGACCATTTACTATTTTTACCGCCATCTTATTAAAATGCATTCAAAATAGCGAATGGCTGAAAAACCGAATTTCAGAATTACGGACATTCTACATTTAAATGTTCCTTATTTTTAAATCCGCTATTTTAGCCATTCGCTATTTCAATCATTCGCTATTTTGGGTGGTGGTAAAAATAGCGAATGACCAAAATATTGAATGGTTAAAATAGAGATTTTTGAAATTAGGAACGGCTGAATCTAGAATGGTCATTATTATGAAATTCGCTATTTTAGCCATTCGCTATTTTGAGCATTTGCTATTTTGACCGCTATTTTTCCGCAATGACCACGGAAGGAAAACGGCCGCGGCATCTCGGCGCTTTTCTCCACTCTCCTCGGGAGACTCTCCACAAGCTTTTTTATGGAGGGGTGTGTACACCCCAAAAACCACCACCAACTGCAACGACGCGACTCTATTTTCTTCAGGCAATAAATATTCAAAGCCGTACTTGGCTCCCCAGCGGAAACGGTTTTTGAATGCACGTTTTGGTAGAGGGGGGCGGGAAGGGGGGTTGCTTGATTTGGATGCATGGTCAAGGTCTATGGGGCTTGGGATTGAAACGATAAAAATCCGCATTTCGTAACTCAGGAAATGAGCATTAGTGAGAAAACTCATTTTGGATAATAATTTTATGGAGAAGGAATTAATGAAAAGTTTTTTTTTTGTAGGGAATCAATTTCTCTATTTTTTGAGGAAATATGGTGTTTTTTTCTCGTTAAATTAACATTAGCCCGAAGCTAATGTTAATTTTTTTGTATCTCTTTAATTTTTTGATATATGATTTATGTGACAATTTTTTTATACAATTTTGTAGAAATGTTCTATATTTCAAATAAGGAGCAGGATTTTTTAACAAACATTTGTTCAACAATCCTGTCACATCTTGTAAAATTTTATATCTCTATATCTCTCTTACTAACATTATCTCAGAAAAAACGTTCCCCATGGAATACACGACAAATTTTTTTGTCCAACATAAACCATTTTCGTAAATACATCGTCGTAAGCTATGCTTACTATGCTATTTTTAACTGTCTAGTCCCACAGTGACCCTTAAGCTATTTTTCAATGAGGATCCTCGAACGTGTCTCAAGCGACGAATCTCTTAACCAAAGCTACTGTAGTACCCATTGTTTAACCGTTCTTATCCCAAGGAGAAAAATCGTTGGGTTGATAAAAAAAATCTGGCCAACGAAATAAAAGCCTCCGTGGTTTCGTCTCCGAAGATGACAACTACATGCGAATCATTTTGCATGTACATGTGTGTTTGATGAGGAGACGGACCTTTGGCCGTTGGTCTTCGACATGTCACGTTCTTTGCCATCCAATGGGGTTTTCGTTGGCCATCAAGAACTTCAGCATTACAATTAATCCGAGAGCTTAATGGCCCTGATCCCTTGACGCTGGCCACCTGGTCTTCGCATCGGATGTCCTGTAGGACAATGCCCAGCACTTGGTTCTCATAATGATGATGACGATGATGATCGGCGGTGTCGTGGACGTCGGGTCCCATCTTTGAGGGGGGAAAGCGTGAGATGACCTGCATCACACGACTGCTTAGTTGCCCGCGGACTGGTCCACGGACCTCCAGCATCCCTACTTATCTCGGCTCTTGCATTATCCCCAGTGTCGAAAGGGTTAGAATTTTTCTATCAGACCCTGAGAATTCTCGTTTGGGTCACGTACGCTTCGTGGACCACAGTTTTGTTTCTCTCATCTCCCTTCGGACTTTTATCTCCTTGCGTTACATTCGAGGGTTGAATTCTCATCGGGATGGACCAAAACGTTCCCAGAGTCGAGCCCGGGCCGAAAAAATGGTCATTAAATTAGTGCAACGCATGAGTTGATGTTTTTGGCTCTGAAGAAGGCACTCGGCGAGTAATGTTTTACTTGTAACTTGTTTTCTACTGGGCAAATTGTTTGGGTGGTCGGATTAGATAATAGAAAGGGTTTACGGATTGGGAGTGTAAGAAAATGTAGGAAAATTCGAATAAAATTTATAAGAGGAGTTTGAGAAATATAATTAACGTGATTGTTAAAGAAAAAAATGGAAATAATTTTTGTTGGTAAAGTTCCAATGGTAAAATAAAGTAGCGTTATACAGAATAGTCAGTTTTGGAAAAAGTTCGATAAAAACATACCTGCATTTTTTTTTTTTTTTGGGTAAACAAAATAAGTTTCGGAAAAAAGATTCTAAATTAATGCTTGCACATTTTTTTTTGTGCAGTAGAGTTTGTACATAAGATATTTCGAATGGCATATTTTCTGTCAGTGCAGCCACTTTTTTCCAGACCTCTTCGGGAATTTCGAACGACGAGGTTTTCTGTTTGCAAAATACTTTCCTCGATTTTTGTAAGATTTTTTTTTAAATCTGTGCACATTCATGCAAATTGTATACAATTTTGAATCAAGTATGCATGTCTAAACAGGCAACAAAAATCAAGTATTTCGTTCAAGTAAACACACAATTCCATCACAAAAGACCACTTTTTTCACCTCGTATGTTTGGCTTTCAAAATGAATATACATATATATTTTTTTAAATCGTTGAAAAATTCCTGTAAAGATGAAACCTTTCCATTGATATTCATCAAATTTCATATCTAACAGTAATTAATCAGTTTGCCGCTCTAGAAAATTTGAGCTGACCTCTTCGAAATTGACGTTTATCAGAGCGATAATGTGAAAGTGGATATTAGACGTATCTCAAATCGTTTACCTTTCCCGTGAGCAAAGGAACAAAAAAAAACACGTAATTCGCATTTTGGTACCGATGTCGTCGAGCGAAATTAAAATAGTATGTTGACGAGTAACAAACGCCTCACGTCGTCACTGCGGTTCGCCGGTCAAGCCCCCTTGACCTCCAAGCCGGTCACCACGATTACATGCCCGTCGAACTTAATGACAGTATAATGATCCCTAGGGTTATGGTATATAGCTGTCTCTTGGTATATACATGAGGAGTGATGTATACCGGGCTGACCAACAGGACCAGCAACATCAGCACCTCACGCGGTTGGTCGTCCGTGGTCGGCTTTATGACTGATGGGCATCACGCGCCTACGGACACGCACGACCAGCCTAGTAAAGTGGACGGACGCTGGACATCACGATACACATATGGCACGTTGCCGTCGGTCGGATCTTTGCCTAATCCTGATTAATCGAGGAATGCACAGGTCACTCGATTCCAAGTGCGAGAACAACCGAAACCGGAAGCCCCGTCACTCGTGTTCCTAGTGTGTATACTAACATCCACGATAAATTGGCGAAGTTACGGTGAATGCACGCGCGCATATTCGAGTTGTGGTTCTTCAGGGTCCGTCACCGTTGACCCTTTTGATGACCCGTCATTATTACGCCATTATAACAGGCCACATCACTTCAACGGTGTTCGATCTTTCAGGTGAATTATCATTTTATTAATTTCATCGGAATTAATCGGAATCGAAAAGTGTTCGTGACGAAAACCAGTCGGGAACGAAAAGGTCATTGGTATCGTCATTGCTGCAACATAGAAGGTAAACATTTTTTTTAGGCAAATATGAATATGCTGCAGATATAGTTTGTCATGTTTAACTTTTGGCGGATGAAAAAAGGAATGAAGTGTTAATTTATTAATCGTTTAATATTATGACATATTTGTGTGATAAATTTTTTTTTAATTTTGCGACTGCTTCGAATGTCAACAATCCGTGAATGAATAGAATTGGGTAGACGTATCGCTTTCGGCCACCAAACAAATAAAACAAATATTTAATTGAATAAAATAAAAACATCAAGTAGATCGTTGGATCGTAATGAAAATGATATGTTAATTTATTCAAATGCATACGAATTTTTTCAGATTTTTTTCTTTATTTTGATTTTGATTTTTTTTATTCTCAAAAATATGCGCGAAATAACGAATTTTAGATGTGTTCGGCATAAAACCATCTACTACACTCAAGATTTTTTTGCACACCGCATATCCAAAATTTGTTATATTCTGCGCAATTTTCAAAAAAAAATAAATAAAAATCAAAATAAAGAAAAAAATCTGAAAAAATTCGTATGCATTTAAATGAAGTAACATATCATTTTCATTAGAAAAAAAGTTAGGTTGACTGATTATTTGTTGAACAATTTTTTTTTCACTAATTTGTTAATAACATTTTGGGATTATTATTATGCGAAATCAAATTTTTCAGCACATTTTGTATGCATTATTTTTTTCCGATTTTTATCCCACCGGGAAGTGATCGAAATTGTCTCTGAAACTCATTTTTGGCGGGACTGTACGTGTCATACATCCTTAATCTGATTATATGAATTTGTTCGAAAATTTAGCATACGATTATAATAAAAAATTATTTGATAACTATCATAATAATAAAAATGGCCACTAACGGCGCATGGACTCTAATTATTACTTTGTATTAAGGAGGTTATTATACCTCCTTATTTAAATTTAATATTTAGACATAATTATACCTTTATTTAGATTTTATATTTAGACATGATTATACCTTTATTTAGATTTTATATTTAGACATAATTATACCTTTATTTAGATTTAATATTTAGACATAATTATACTTTTATTTAGATTTAATTCTTAGACGTAATTATACCTTTAAATACTTGGTACACTTGGTTGATATGATTGTTTATTAATTATTATTTCAAGTTATGCGAGGAATGTATACGTGGATCCTTTCGTGGAAGTGCGATTCTCAAAAATTACCAAGGCTTTTCTCCTGTGGCATGATTTACCGTATCGATCCACTGGACCACACGATCGAGCACGAAACCGAACTCGTATTCCTCGCAGTCCTTCTATCAATTACCATATATATACATATAAGTAAATAATGTGTCGAAAGACATGAGTGAGCACCGCGCAGACGAAATTCTTGACTTTTAATTAACCGAAAAAGCCGTGATATATATTAAATCGGATAGTAGAAAAAATTATATGAATCAAGGATCGAATTCGTCATGAGTGTCTGCCTTCTTTAGATCTGTGGGAATTTAGGCGGTGTGCTCGATGAATCGTTTGAAAATTCCATGTGAATCACGATGTGATACACTCACTAAACGCGAGGACACAAAAAACGTTCACTAACTTGGTGAGCGTTCAGAAAAATATTATTGGTACGATAAATTCTTCCAAGCCTCAATTTTATTATTCAAAATGCCGTAATTATTTAAAGAAGCATCACCAATTTTTAATAAAAAATTTGATTCATCTTCGATCATCTTTTGAACCTATCAACTAATTCGTTCGAAAGAAAACATTCAATGAAGAATCCAATAGACAATTTTTTTTCTTATCGAATTAAATGTTGGATTTTCAATTACATTTGAAAATTTTTTTTTTTTGCATTTTCTTTGTAGGGAACGATGGAAACATCTCATATTTCGATTACGACTTTGTAGAAAGTTCAGGATCATTAAGTAAACAGTTTCATAAATAAGTCTGAGCAAATTCTGATAAATAAAAATTGAAATATTCTATAAAAAAATCCTATGTTTTCGGAGGAGCCATCAATTTAATTCATATGAGAAAAAGAAATTCCGTAGATTTGTGAAACAATTTTCAAACCAGTTCAATGATAATTTTTCGGCATTAGTATTATTCATTTTGGATTTTCAATAATGTTATTTTAAAATACATTCTTATTCATAAAGTATCTCAATTATAAATATATCAAACGTTCAGTCCGAAATATATATATGCAAGTCACTTTTGATAATTCGTAATAACTAATTAGTAGTGAGCCTAACTCTGTAATAGTTGCATAGACCACCAATTAAAAGTTGTCACTAATATTTGCTAGGATTACCAAAATTTCTCCTCGTGTACCGAATCACAGAAACTCGAACGAAAACCCGAGACGCGTGTTGAGCGGTCAAAGGCCACGGAGTTAAGACCCGAGAGAAAAAAAAACTGCTGGTCGTCCACAGCGACGCCAATTGGACACGAAGGTACTAGCCAACGTCCTGGCCGAACGTTACAAGGAGTGGAATTAAATTCTCGACTACCCCTTCCACATTTTAGTACGAGAAAAGTGGTGTTGCTGTTGGCGAGATGATAGACCAGGGGTCACGTATGGGCGTTGCCGAGTCCTATCCGATTTCACTGGGCAGGTCGGACACACACTCTATCCAAACCATGACCGGCCTTCTGGTCTTCCGACAAACACTTCCTTTCTTCCTTCTGATTTTTTTATGGCATTGTTTGCAGGTAATACGCCAGTTCGTTACGTTAGCCATTGATTACAAGGAGAACGTAGGCCTGGTACACGAAAAAAGACTTGAAAACATCTTCCATCCAGTTTGTAGTAAAAAGTTAATGAATGCTATAAATTGTGCTGAAATTTATAATCCTAATGATACCAGTTTTTCTGTAATGATACATCGATTTTCCTGGGCATTTATAATTCTGTATTCATTTTTATCTCTCTATGTTTAATATCGACAGATTATACACATTCTCAAGTCTGACTCACGTTTCAAAACTCTCTTCATCAACTTTTGTTTTACAGTATTATACAATCTCACTGGGCAGGATGGACATACAACGCTATCCAAACCATGACCGGTTTTCTGGTCCTCTGACAAACACTTCCTTTCTTCCTTCTGATTTTTTTATGGCATTGTTTGCAGGTAATACGCCAGTTCGTTACGTTAGCCATTGATTACAAGGAGAACGTAGGCTTGGTACACGAAGAAAGACCTGAAAACTTCTTCCATCCAGTTTGTAATAAAGTAGGATGGACATGGAAAAAAGACAAAGTGAATGAATGCTATTAATTGTGCTGAAATTTATAATCCTAATGATACCAGTTTTTCTGTAATGATACATCAATTTTCCTGGGCATTTATAATTGCTTCAATTTTTTTCAGACTGTCTCTACTGTTAGGCTTCTTCCCCTTTTTTATGATTGATAGTCACGTACTTAACTTTAAACAAGCCACTGATGCAATTGTATTCATTTTTATCTTCCTATGTTTATTATCGACAGATTATACACATTCCCAAGTCTGCCACACGTTTCAAAACTCTCTTCATCAACTTTTGTTTTACTCTTTGTTAGTTTTCAGGGGTTACGTATGGGCGGTGCCGAGTATTATCCAATCTCACTGGGCAGGACGGACACACACGCTATCCAAACCATGACCGGCCTTCTGGTTCTCCGACAAACACTTCCTTCCTTCCTCCTGATTTTTTTATGGCATTGTTTGCAGGTAATACGCCAGTTCGTTATGTGAGCCATTGATTACAAAAAGAACGTAGGCCGGGTGCACGAAAAAAGACCTGGAGAGCACCGTCCATCTAGTTTGTAATAAATAAAGTAGGATGGAGATGGAAAGAAGGAGAGGTGGAGAAAAAAAATGTAGGCTTTCGCAGTCCGCACGTGCGTACTGACCTGTGAGCCTCGATGGCCTCTGTCACCGAAGTACGTTACAACCTTTTGTAAATTGTGGCGGATTCGTGGGCACCTTCGTAGTGGACGTAGACGATCAAGAGAAGTGGAGAATAAGAAGCACAACGATTGGTTGTTCAAAAGACGAAAAATTCTAGCCTGCAGAAAGACATGTAACGACAAAGGAACGAATGTGACCAAAAAGAGAGGGAAGGCTTGGTTGACATTTAGGTGAACAATAATTGTACTCTTCGGTCTGGAAATTATTTAAAATGGGCCTCAAGACTGGCTGAAGAAGAGTGGGGGATGAAGGACAGGGTAAATGGACGAATCAGATTATGGAGATGGACAGAAGTATCGTGTAACGGATATGCTAATTGGTACGCCCTGAATTCTGGTCAGGTTTTTGTGTGAGTGTCCTTTGAGGTTCATGTAAACCAAGTAAGCAGTTTTCTGCCAGGTAGAACTTTTCATTGTAGCTGGTTTCGATCATCCTCGAAATAACGTCGTTTTTTCTGGTGTTCTAACATTTCTCCATTATATTTATCTTAGTGATTATGTCAGATTGATTGCCATTTATTTATGAAGTGAGGTAAAAAAAAATTTGTGACTTTAGATTTTGCATAATGCTTAATCATTTTTCAACTTTCTTAGTGCTATGAGCCTGAATTTGACTTTCTCATAGAGAAAGCTTTTCGAAAGGTGATGAGTAAGAAAGAAATGAGCAAGACTGGACATTCCATTTTTTATTTTTTTTATTTGAAGTTCTGTATAATTTAACCGATTTAATTGTGTTTTCTTTTTACTAACATTGTATGTGCGAAAACAGAAGTGATTTTATATTCTAAAATTCAAATGGGTAGAAAATCTGAACTCCTTCATCGATCTTCACTAAATTTGATATCTAGCAATATTCAATATTAGTTCCCGCCTGTGGAAAATTTAAGCTGCACTCTTTGAAATTATCGTGGATCACAGCGACAATATTCATTTCGAAAAATAAATTTTTATTATTTTGAGTCCGAATTAGATTACAGATTTACCTGAAATATGATAAATTTAAAAAAAATTACATTATTTGAAATTAAGTATTAAGTTGATCGCTTAAAACCTCGGGAGAATATAAGCCTTTATCAAAATATTCAAAGTCGTACAAAACTCATAAAACCGTTCTCAAAATATACAGGCCTTTACCTTAGAAATTTTTTCACCTACACACAAACACCCACACACATATATCCAGACATTTTGTCTTCCATTAGTCCATTTTATCTGTGCGTATGAAATCTGCAAACTCCTTTTTACGAAATAAAAAATTTCCCCATGACAGAGAAATTTTTTCTTTCCAAAATTATGTTAATCTTGCACTTTGCCAAATACATAAGATGACCATTATTACCTAGGTCCCAATTTATCATTTCTCTTCCACTTTCATTTGCAGCATGACTAAAACATTATCAGGAGATCATATTTTATTTTTCCAAACTTCATCTAAAGTTGTAACCATTACAAGCGTGGTTAAGATAAATCAAAACATCGTTCAAATTTTTTTTATTTTTCGTAACTTTGTCAATTTAAGTGAATTCGCAATATCTATTCTTAACGATGCTGCGGTCCTGGAGATGCGCAGGTGCAGCATCTCTATGTCACCCCTCGTAGAAACTGTCATGTGTAGTATTATGTATCATATGATGCTGCGTCGTATGACTGGACACACGTGCGGAACGTGCCGATGGTCAACCGTATCCACTCGAGTCTGAAGACTTTTTTTTTCCATCCCATTTTCCCTTTCTCGAGAGACCCTAACACTGCACCATTTTCGTTCCGCCATTATGCGTAATTTCACGATTTCCATTTTATTTAACATATTAAAAGAATTAGGGATTCCCCTGCTGAGGGAGATTTTGTAGAGCACCCTTCGTATCATTCTGCTATAAAAAAAAGAGCATATTGCTGAAGACACATGTGTCATTTTGGTCCCGGGACATCATCCCCTTTGCTGGAGACACTTCAATGCATGTCTGGACATGGTCCAGTGCATAATGGCGTTGAGAAACCGAGCCTAAAGTATTATAACAGCATCAGCTACTATGGAGCACGTGCCTTTTGACTTATTGACCAGCGTGAAGACGACCGGTTTCTTTCCTTTATTCTCTGGTCAATGAGCGACGTCGTTCATTCGAAGACTTCCCGTTTATAGTCAGTGGCAGGACAGAACGAGTAATATCGTTGACTGGCACGCGCGTCTTTCTTTTATCTTGTTATATAGAGTCGCTCATCACTCGAGGATGAGCTCCGATGGCACGAAGTTGCTTAATCCGAAGATTCGCGACCGTGACACGCGTCCCAAGAAACTCTTTCGTCAGTTTTCGCTTTACTTTTTGTCGGTTCGCCGGTTGACCGTGGTCAGTTCATAGTCCAGTCAGAAATTCGCGTTTGGATCACGTAGCTGGCTGCAAAAAAAAGTATTAAAAGAGTATTTGAACAGTACTTAAAAATGAGTATTAAGAGTCTCGGGTATTGAACTTTTTAATACTCAGTTTAATACTTTTTTTCGAGACTTGAGTATTAAGAAAAGTATTAAATGGTATTAAGTATCAAACTGCTATTGCTACTGCTGTATCATTTTTATTCCTTCAGGTTCGTTATGAACAGATTATACAGATTTAGAAATATGACACGTGCCTCGAAACCGTAGAGAATGTTTTTTTTTACTCGTCGTTAGTTTAATGGTTGTGTATGGCCAGTTCATAGTCAAACTGCCAGAAATTTGCGTTGGTATCACGTAACTCTACAATTACGTGGTAAAATGATAATTAACTAAAATCAAACGCTGCATTTTTTAGAGGTATTACCTTTAAAGACCGGAACTTACATATTGAACAACTTACCCGCCAAAAGTGAGTTTCAGAGACAATTTCGATCACTTCCCAATGGGACAAAAATCGGAACAAAAATAATGCATATAAAATGTGCTGAAAAGATTAATTTTACATAATAATAATCTCAAAATGTTATTAAAAAATTGGTGAAAAAAACCAATTGTTCAACAAACAATCAGTCAACCTAACTTTTTATCTAATAAAAATGATATGTCAATTTTTTTAATTCATACGAATATTTTCAGATTTTTTTCTTTATTTTGATTTTGATTTTAATTTTTTTCTGAAGGACTCCGGTCGATGGCCTATTGGCAATGCGTTTGCGGTTAATTGGCATGGTTAAAAATATTGGTTAAAGAAAAATTGATTGTTAAAAAAAAATTGTATCGCAAGGAAGGAAAAAAAACTGTGCAATGTATTAATCAAACTCTTTTACTAGTACTAATACTAAAAACTAGTCACGATTAAAATTTTTTTTTTTCTCATACTAAGATTAGTTCATGCAACAAAGTATATCTTTCACGTATATAATGTTAATTGTGCTCAAATACTTTCCTAATAACTACAACTTCAGTGATATATTCTCGTGACTCATCGATCGTGCCTCACAATTATAATTCCTCCACTTTTTCTTTCATCCTCAGCTATTACACGTTTTTTTCTTCTGATCTTTCTGACCCTTCCTCACCTCCCCTTCGCTTGGGCTAATAGTCACGCGTTGCTACTGCTGTACAAGCTATTGCTGCTAGTACTGTGCTCATTTTTTTTTTCCCCGAGCTCGTTATCGCGAGATATTGTGTATTACGATTATGACCGTCGTTAATAATCTTATCTCTTAATTACAGTCCAGCACGTGAATGGAATTGATGCTCACCGTAACTATGACGTTACTCTTCTCGCTCCTCGTTTCGTTGAGAGTTTCGTTAATCGCTCAATTCTTTTTTATTTACACTTGTACTTTGTTCGCTGACGATCACATTAATCACACATGTGAAAATTACAACCTACGTAACACATGTTAAATCAATCAAACATACATCAACATAGTTTATAATGACGACTTTTTCAGGTACTTTTCAGCTACCTGAAAAAAACCATGATTTTACCAATGCGTTTCAACTTTCACCTACTTTAAAACCTAATCCAACTGTGTATCATATAAAGTAGTATTGCGATGCACAATGCAAATTTCCGTTGCAGAACCTTTGAAAATCTGTAACGAGATCTCATTTATATGCCTCCCAAGTTTCCACAAGCGGTTCGCAAAAAGAAATAAGCCTCGCAAAGGTCTTAGGTTGAGGCAACCCTTAATATATGCCAGGTATTGGTACAGAGCCGAGTGACGCTTGAATATAGCCGGTGCATTGATAGGAAGCTTTCACGACAATACGATCGATAATCCGTCTAACGATCGCCAACCATACATCAAAACTCTACACGGAGAAAACGGTTTTGCTATGCCAGCAAATCTTTTGTTAAAATAGTGATAACATTACGTTATCTGCTCGGTTAAGAATTTTTTTATGCTCTGTTAACATTTTTTTTAGGATGCCTTAAGGACGTCTTTTGAAGCGTGCTCTACGGACGTCTTTTTTCAAATACTTAAGAACGTCTGTTATCTGACGTCCTAAGGACATCTTTTTTGGATGCCCTAAGGACGTCTGTTTTCTGACGTCCTAAGGACATATTTTTTGGATGCCCCAAGGACGTCTGTTTTCTGACGTCCTAAGGACATATTTTTTGGATGCCCTAAGGACGTCTGTTTTCTGACATCCTAAGGAAATCTTTTTTAGATGCCCTAAGGACGTCTTCAGATACGTCTTTAGGTCACAGAAAACCGGACATAGAACATACTAAAAATGTCTTAAGATAATCCTCACAATGACTCAGGGATATTGACAGCAAAAGTCCTAAATCTTAGGAAATATGTCCTAGGACAAATTAAGACGTTTTCAGAACGTCTTTAGGATATTATGCTGCCCATTGGGTTCTATTTTGTCGATAGGGAGTTTTCGCGACGTTGAGATCAACAATTTGCTCAACTATTATTAACAATACATCAAAACTCAATAAGCTTGCAAATTCTTTTCAATTTTCACCTTTTTCAAAACCTCCCCTGAACTTTTCATCATATAAATTCTTAATTCGACGTACAATGCAAATTTCCGTTGCAGATCCTTTATAAATTCCGAACGATATCTCATTTACAGGCTTGCCAACTTAATCGAAGAAAGAAATCACGACCGCGAAGGTTTCGCGTTGAGACGAGCCTTAATGTATGCCACGATATGATTGAGAGTATTGGTATAAAGCAGAGTCGCTTATATGTAGCCGGTGCATCGATAGGAAGCTTTCGCGACGATGAGATCGATAATCCGCCCAACGAGAATCTCACGTTGGTATCAAGGCATATAAACTCCGGTATGTACATAAGGATGGTATATGTACAGTACGAAATTTCCAAGCGGTGAAGCGATCTCGTTTAACGGTTTTGCATTGATTCCAGGTCACGGCATAACATTTCCTTAGAAATTCATCTCCTCTTCTATAAATCGGTACGTTATATTCGTTGTCGCAAAAGGGGAGGACAGATCGAGTGAAAAACGAAGCGAGAATGTGATATATCGGCTCGAGTAGGAGAGAGATGGAAAGAATTATAATGTTAAAGGGATGCCCATCTAGTGGTGGTGCAGCGGACCTTTGAAAAGCCGTCGCAAAAGGGGAGAAATTAAAATGTAAAAGGGATGATGTGCGTGGAAAACCGTAGCCCATTCCGCTCTTCTTCTTCTTCTTCCTCTTCTCCCTCTACCGAAGACTCTTACACTCGGTTTTGCCTCTTTCTTCACAAAGGCGGGATTTTGCTAGGAAATTAAAATTAACAGCGGTGGGGAGAAGAAGAGCAGCCGCAGTGACAGCAGGTCGAAGGGGCGCTCTTCTATAGCAACCGAGCGAGGATATGAGTGTGTGTATGTGTGGTTACTAAACGAAAAGAAAAGCTGTGCTTCGAGGACGCCTCACTTTTCCCATGGTTATGGAAAATTGAAAAAGACATATTGCGGAGGAAAAAATTATTCTGGAAAATTGAAGTCTCTGTGATGGAAAAACTTGTTTTGTTAAGTTGTCCATTTTTCGTTGTTATACTATTCAATTATTCTGTTCGAATCATTATTTTTTAAAAAGTTCAATGTCATATTAAGCTCTCATCGTGAATCTTCCGCTGATTACAAGGATCATAGTATTTTTATAAATAATCACAATGAATGAAAAGAAAGCTGTGCTTCGAGGACGCCTCACTTTTCCCATGGTTATGGGAAATTGAAAAAGACATATTGCGGGGGAAAAAATTATTCTGGGAAATTGAGGTGTCTGCGAGTAGAAAAACTTGTTCTTTTAAGTTGTCCATTTTTCGTTTTTGTACTATTCAATTATTCTGTACGAATAATCATTTTTCAAAAAGTTTAATGTCATATTAAGGTCTCATCGTGAGTCCTCTCGAAAGAAAAAGAACATCCTGAATAATTTTTCACAAGTGCCATTTTCCGCGAGAATTTCTTTTTCACCGAAAACACATTTTATATTGGATAAGATTAATATATATCCAATGCAAACAATCTTACAAAGTCCCAGAAATCACGCATTATTTTTAATACAATTTCTTCTGGTATCCAAAAATACCAAATAAAATCCCTCACCAATTAACAGAATCTGTTCTAACGCAAGCCATTTAATATCAGAAGATTCCCTAAAATCAATATATATATAAGCCCTATAACATATCATACATAGGATAAGTAGTGCGAGTTTGGTGCGAGGATGGCATTCTCGCTTACGTCGAAGTGGCTCAACTCAGTGATCCGAATCTATATCTGGACCAGATGATACGGATAGCTCGTTCGGTGGTCCATGGATGAAGGCTTCGAAGGGTATATATATATACATATATACCTCGCATATATATGCGAGTGGCTATACAGGGGATGTTCCTCCAGTGGATACAGGTGATCTTCTCACCGTGAGAACATTCCCACAGCATCCCTCCAGCGAGTCACCCCTTCGCATCCTTTTCGGCATCGTTTGCTCCCCGTTTTACTCTTCCGTCCCGAAACGCCAACCCCTGCTGCTTCGCTATCTGCCTTCATCCCCACGCCTCACTCTTTCTCATCACTATAGTGTTCTGGTCCTCGGCTCTGTCTATAAGGTGCGCTATAGTAACATCCCTGAATGTTAACCCCCTTCCAAGCCAAATAATTTCAACCCCTATAGAAGGCGATCAGCTTCACTGTATAATGGGAAACGGTTAAGGGCATATTTCTTCCGGGTTCCAAAGCGGGAAGATCCCCGCAGAGGCATCCTTATATATATGTATATACAGATATATATTTATATATAGAAGAGAAAATCCCGCACTCTAGTACAACACGAAACGCACCATTGTCCTAGATACGGAAACTGACAACGAGAGTGGCTTCCGGGTTGCGATGCTCCTACGACTGTATCCTTTTCTACGCTCGAGAAGAGAACCCTCAACGTTCTCCAAGTTTGCGGTGAGAAGCTGTATATTGTATCGCACAACAACAAAGACAGAGTTGAGTGCGCAAGAAAAGTCTTTGGGAACTTCGTAACGACCAAATCTTCACCAACTAACATCATTTTAACCTTGTCGCTTCCACAATGGCCCTTCCTGACGCTTAATCATACAAATCGTACGAATTGTTGTTATATTGTACGCGCAAATATGATGTTTGTGGACTATTCATTATGTTGTGTTGTAGGAACTGAATAATTATATTTAATTAGTTGTGAGATATGGATTCAAAAAATTGATGGACTTGCAACCCATTTTTGACTAACAATTTTTTCAGAAATGCATCCTATATTACTGATCCCCGAGTAAAAATTGTAGTGAACAGAAAAAATAAAATTACTAAATTCATTAGCGTACTTATAAAATGTTTCCAAGACTTTGTTTTCTAATGTAAATTTAACTGTTAAAAATGTTGTGAGTTGTACAATACTTTGAAGATCAGTAGATATATGAAATTTTCAAACCAAATATAGTAAATAACTATTCATACTCATTGTACAATAAAATTAATCAACGTGATCAATTTTAATATACCATGTTGAATTTGATATACCTGAGCCTAAGTTTTGAAATACCGTTGGAGAATTTTTTTCATATGCGTAAAGTAATAATACGATATTGCAATATTAATTATGAGTTACTGTCGAAGGCTTCTGATATACTACTTCAATAAGTGTAAGAATGTCAATAAGAAAAAAAATCTTCGATAAGAATATCGGAATACGTTTTGTAAATTTAATGGGCGGTTTCTTTAAAAAATGAAAAATCCTATGTATATGAATACGACGCAGATGTTTAAAAACTTCCGTAAACTACGTTTATAGCATTCTAAAGATATGAGTCATTCCTACCGTGTGAATATGAGGGTAATCCCATTCCATTGACTAATAACTATAGTATCTCTGAAATCTTCGAAATCGATCACCTGTAAGATCCTATAAACACAGTCACCAGTAGAATGCACAAGTGACCGTAAGTTCGGTGAAATTGACTCATCACCAGTTGTCCTAATTATAGTCTAAAGATATATAAGAACCCGACGCGTGCACTCACCGATTATATCATATGTAATGTTAATAAGATAACTATTGTCAGCTTGGGAAATTGTGTATTGAAGAAAAAGCAGTGTTATTTTATAATCGTTCATTGTTATAAAATAATATTGGTTCATGAGACAAAACTGCAAATGAAAACTATGGATATTGAATCTTAATAATTTTTTAGACTTTTTACAAATCCGCACCCATAAGGAAGTTTATTTTTTTAATTTTTAATTCTTCGTAAAAAATCTTCCACGTGTCTAATACAGATTTTTTCAACAGCATTCTATTAAAATAATACAGTATTAACATTCACAACATTTCAATGATGTGAGTCATGTAGCTAATCCCATTCCATTGACTATTAACTATATTATCTCTGAAATCTTCGAAATCGATCACCTGTAAGATCCTACAAACACAGTGACCAGTAGAATGCACCAGTGACCGGAAGTTCGGTGAAATTGACTCATGACCAGCCGTTCTGGTTACAGCCGGAATATATACGAGGGCCCGGCGCATGCATTCACGCCTATTGACTCACTCGCTGACCCGTGGAGCGTTTCACCGATGTCCGGTTCTCATCCGCTGGACCTCTGCCCGGAGAACAGGTCCAGGATGTAACGGCGGGTGCATACACCGGCTCAACGTGGCGCCACCCCATTATAATATCGTTTTACGGCTACGGTACCCCTGAAAAAGGGGGCGGGCAACGAACGGCCGCGATGCGGTTACTCCAAAGCGGCAGAGGGTGGAGAGCGACGGAAACAGGAATATGTGGTGCAGTGTGCGAAGAACACGAGAGGAGGAGCGAGATAAAAGATGAAAGAAGGACAACCCCTTTCGACTCTGCCTCTGCGCTTCCACGACCGCGGGACCGTACGTTTAAATAAAGAAAGAATATGCGCCCTCGGTTTTACGAGCAACTAAGCTCCTGTTATACGCATGTAAATCCGCCGGTGAAAAATTCCGGAAAGATTCGGTTGGCAAACGGCTAAGCTGCTCAGAGATAAAAAAAAATAAAAATAAAACATCGTATTCCGAGCACGAAAAACCGGAAATTTAATGCGGCGTTCAGGATATCCGTGTTGGGACTGTACCTCCAGATTATGCTTTATTTCAATGAACCGCGAATTTTTTTTTAAGCGACATCAACAAAGTGAATATGAATTTGTAATATCCAAAATAATTTTATTTTACTCACTGTCCAAATAGTGAATTTAATTGTAAGTATATTTACTTTACTTAGTGATTTAATTCGTGATTAAATTTGGGCTAATTATTTCACTGAATTATCAGAATGTGTTAGGGTTTTAATAAAAATTCTATACGAATTCATTGTCATGAGAATGTAAGAAAAAAATAAAAAACACTAAGTGTTGAAGGTTTTGGGGCATGAAATGGATACATGATATTTTTTCATATATGTTATGTTATAGGTCGGTACAACAATTGTTTTAAAATATATAAAAATGAAGGGTTACCAAAAAAAAATCACATTCCCCACATTATAAAAGTATAATAAAAAATATTTCCCTACTGTCTCTAACAAAAGAGGGGGATAGGTGATGAAATTAGGGGTGCCTTAATTAAATAAAGGCCATTGTTGAGTTCATTTAAGCACCCCTTAAATTTGAGCGTCAGACACATTTTTTAACCGTGGACAATTGTACTCGAGGTCACGGGACATTTCTTTTACATTTTATTTTTAGAAAAAGCTGGATGACTATCAAGTCATATATTTGACATGCATTCTTAATCAATTCAGCAGCTATAACGTTTCAAAAACTGAGCGCAATGCGATAATGTGATGTCAATATTTACTATTTTTTCCACATTTTTCCTTTTTTTTTATGACGCACTTTGATATTCAATTTTTTAAATCAGGATAACTTTCTTAAATATCAATGGATCTCATCGAATATATGACAATTTTTTTTTTCATGGTCATATCGACCCGGATAAAAACTAATGATTCGGTCCAATAATTTTTACTATTTATTTCATCTGAATAGATCATGCTTAAAATATTAAAATTTTTATACCTTTTTAAATATTAAAATTTTATACTTTTTTAAATATTAAAATTTTATACTTTTTAAATATTAAAATTTTTATACTTTATAAAATACTTTCCTTTTTGCGAGGGAATAAATTTCCGTGCCCAATAAATTTCCGTAGGACAAGTGAAAACATCTTTAGAGCCAAAGCATTTTCCTGCGGCTAATTTATTTAAAAATCAAGCGATTGTTTCATGAGCATCACTTCAGTCGTCACTACCGAAGATCTTCAAATCCTTTTTCGAATTCCACCCGCTTTAACATCGGGGTCGCCGGCTGTGAAGAAATCCCGTGGCCCTATGCAAATAGCGGGCTCGCGGCGTTCTACAGCTTGTGGTATATCCGGGAGTAACATACACCTCTGGGAAAATTTACGGAGTGAGGTTTCATCAAATCCCGATTGCGGGCAAGCGTTCCCCATAGCCCATGTCGAGCGATGTTCCTTCTGCGCCCCGCACTGGGATCTTCCATGGATATATTGTCACTGGTTCTCGTTGTCAAGTTGTTCACGGAACCTTTTATGACTGTAAGAAAACGGATGAGGTGAGCTGTCAGAACTGAAGAACCATGAATACCTCGTCAAACAAGAAAACTTATCATATTTAACCTCTGAATTTTACCCAGTTACACCATTGGATCCGGAAATTGCCCGGAAGTCATTATCACGACGGCCCATCGAAATTTACCAAACCTTAAGCTGGATAATCCTACATATTCCTAAATGGAATCAGATAAAAATCGCGTATCGCACGATCTGTATGTAAACGCCCATGATACATGGACAAGATATGATATAGTCATAACCGAAACTAGTGAACAAGTTCCTGGTCAGTAGGGTCAACGATGGGTCGTCGGCCCAGGGTCACAAGCCGGTGGACCTGTTACAGGGTTCAATCAAGTAAAATCCAGACGTTACGCTTTTCAAGGATCGTAACTGTATTCGTCTATTGGAGATCACTGAGTGATTAGAATTCATTTATGCTGAAGAAATGAGTGAGTTGATTATGTTATCATTGATTTGAGCGAAATATTTGGTTGATTTTAAAGAAATAGTGCGCTTGAATCTTAAAGAGAATATTTTATTGCCTGAAAAGAAACATTTACTTAATGAGCATGTAATAAAGAGACAGTTTGATTGTTTGAATAAAAGTTTTCATTTACTTAATGCTACAAATGCTACAAAGTCCCTGATAAAAATCAAGTACGATCTGTATGTAAACGTTTATGGCATATAGACAAGATACGATATAGCCATAACCGAAACTAGTGCACAAGTTCATGGTCCTTAGGGTCAACGATGGGTCGTCGTCTAGGGTCACAACCCAGCGAACCTGTCACAGAGTTCAATTAAGTAAAATCTGGACGTTGAGCTCGACAAAAACCCGAACAGTAACCTCTATTCCAGTAGAATCTGAGCCAATGAAATGTTTCAAAAAAAAAATTCAAGAGTCGATTTTTTTTGGATTGCTATTCGTTTTCTTTTTACATAAATCGCATGTGATGAGAAAAAACGTAACTGAACGTAACGAGATGAAAAGATGAATGCTTATTCGAACACATCTACTACAATATTTTTTCATCCGTAACTGGATTAAAACATCGAATCCGGAAGCTGACGAGGCAAACTTTACACTGCCCATAATGCTACTAATTCCTGAATGGAATCAGATAAAAATCCGGTATTGTACAAATTTTATACAACGCTCATGCGAACAAGTCTCTGGTCAGTAGGGTCAGCAATGGGTCATCGCCCGAGGGTCATAATCCGGTGGACCTGTCACAGGGTTCAATTAGGTAAAATACAGACGTAAGGCTCTACAAGAACCTGAAGAGTAACCGTCTATACAAGTAGGAACTGAGCCAATAGAATGATTCTGAAAAAAAGGTACCAAGATCAGAAAACTACCTGCATATCATACTTTTCATCCGGATTCAGATTGAAATATCATAAGAAGGCTGCTCGTATTTGTATCTTGTGCTGGAAGAAATATCGCATACAATGCTACAAATTCCTGGATGGAATCCGATAAAAATCCGGTATTGCACAAACTTAATGTAAACGCCCATGTGAACAACCCTCTGGTCACTAGGGTCAGTGATGGGTCATAGGGTCACAAGCCGGTGGACCTGTCACAAGGTTCAATTGCGAAAAATCCGAACGTTAGGCTTTACAAAGACCCTTAGCGTGTTAACCTATTCTAGCAGGAACTAAGCCAGTCAAATGATCCTGAAAAAAATGACGGAACGTAACGAGAAGTTCTAGTTTGCCGGGTAACTACAAGGGGTCGTAGTCGTGGGTTCGCGAGGTCATCAGGAGTCGCGCGCTTCGTTGCGTCCTCAGTCAAGGGCCATCGTGTTCCGATGAATATCCAGAAACTAGTTGTTAGATGAACTGGTATCCGAGTTTCGGATCACGTTGAACGAGAATGAAATGAAGGAGGAGGAATGGATACAAATACAAGCAGCTCATAGATATCGTATAGAGTAGGTACAAACCGAAAGGTCGACCTCGCCTCGCTCTTTCACTGGGTGCAACGCATATGTATATTACGTTCCACTATAACGTCGTTAGCACGCGTTGGCGAGTCTGTCCAGTTTTCCAGGTACCTGCTGAAGAGCCAAAAGGAGAACGACCGTAATACGAACACTTGGAGAATTTGCCATTTCCAGTTTACGAGGGTTTCACCTCGTTGAGACGGAGCATATCACTCGTACACGTTTGGAACACATTTCATTATGCCACTGTGCTATTCCACCCCGTCCTGTATGCTTTCCAGGTGAAATTTAAACGTCCGTTGACACTGTCATTCACAGTGACCGTTAATTTCCCCGGACCGGCAAATTTTAGACATTTGGATTCAAGGAGGGTCAACAAAAGATTATAACCTGACTCGCTAATACCGTGTTAGAGCGTTTGGTCTCAGATGAAAATATCGCGGGTCTGTAAACATTTTTTGTTTTCTTTTTCTTCTTTGTGACCGGCCATAATGCTTGTGACGAAGTTTTAGAACGCTCGGAAGTTCAGTAGGGATAATCCAGGATGGAGTCTGGACATTCGAAATCGTTAATAGAGTCAGATCAAGTCCCATTTCCCATCCTGCACTCATTTTTTCTACATCCGATTTGGGATGCAGAATCGTATCACGGACTGAACAATGAATCATGTTGGTAGACCATATTCGTTTCTCTATGCATTACATTTCCTTTAGTCGAGGCTAAATTCCAGATTTAATATTTTTATTTCGAATCGAACCTAGGTTAATTTTCACTTCGCCAGTAAATGAAGGTCTAAAATTTTGACTCCAACTAAGACCCAGAACTCGCCGCTACGGAACGTAAGCCTTCTTGAAGTCAAAATATACTTTATTCTAACAGAGTGAGCTATAATTACGACCAAAGCGTCCGTAAATCAACGACCCCATCCATTTGCAGTAAACAGAGATAACTCCGGCATTAATTCTCACAGTTGAGCCTCTTATATGCCTCTGCAGCGTTGAATGCACATTTTGGATCACGTTTTTATCACTCTGATTCAACGACCGAAGTTTGAAGTGTCCCCACTTAAGTTCTGAAAGTAAACGAAGGTTTTAAATTTCATCTTCAGCTACTACAGAACCGTCCGCTGTTGCAAAGTCGTTTCGCGAGTTTCCGGGTTCGCGTACACCTTGGGTTGGTCATCGTCACGAGCCGAACGGGTCACGAACGTTGACCGTAGGCTCTGGTATCTTCATCGCACTTGGTCCTTTATTGTCCGGTGTAATATACACGAGTCTCGTTGAACCGGTCGATCAGTTTGTCGGGCTGGATGACGATGACGGGCTAGATGGTCAGCGTTTCGTTCCTTTGGTACTATGTAATGCCCTGATATGAACCAGGAGGCAAAATCACAGAGGCACGCTCCGTCAGGTTATGTGCAGACCGGTAAGGGCCCAGAGGTCTTGCCTCTGGACAGCTAAGCGTCGTGGCCTGATAGAGAGACTCAGAGAAGCCGGACTCGTTGCCGGTGAAAAAGTTTCGGTTGCCATCGGGGTCATATGGCCGGACGACGGATTATAGGGTGAAGAGTGCAGCTAATGGGCGACGGGCGCACGACAAAGATGGGCTACAGATCTTGACCCCGCGGCGGTGAGAGACACGAGCGTGTAATGCCAGCACGCGGACTTCGAGTTTTCTGCATCCTGCTTCCTCGCTTCGGTGTAACTCGTAATTTTAAGGGTTGGTCCGACGACGATGGGGTTGTCCAGTCATAACGATTCGCCCTCAGGAAATTTACAAGCCGTGGCTGTTAAAGTGAATATGTGACTGCAAATAAGACATACATTAACGCCTCGTTTGGGAATGGTACCAACTATGTTGTCATGGATGAGGATTTTATTGCTGTTTGTTTAGAATTAAACCCTCGTTAAAATATCGTCGAATGGACATTTCCTGTTTGGTGGATAGGGATTTGCTGTTTGGCGTGTGGACAACATCAAGTGGAGATGACTTATTTAATTTGACGAATGATCAATTTATTATAGGATTGTTGTTAAATGTTAATGAAGGGCTGAAGGACTCCGGTCGATGGCCTATTGGCAATGCGTTCGTGGTTAATTGGCATTAATTGGTAAAACAAAAATGTATCACAAGGAAGGAAAAAAAAACTGTGAGGCTTATTCTTGTGAAAAGTTTTTACTACAACTACTATTAATGAATATTTAGGGTGGGGGTCAAAATAGCGAGTGACCAAAATAGCGAATGGCTAAATTGGCGAATTTTAAAACAAGGAGCGTCTGAATGTAGAATGGCCATAATTATGGAATTTTGACCATTCGCTTTTTCGACCTCCATCTTATTAAAATGCAATTAAAATATCGAATAGCTTGAATAGCGAATTCCATAATGATGATCATTCTAGCTTCAGACGTTCCTAATTTCGAAATTCTATTTTAACCATTCACTGTTTTGGTCATTCGCTATTTTGAACGCCACTTAATATTCCTTTATATTAATATACGTGAAAGTGGATATATCTACGAATGCGACATATATTAACGCTTTGTTTCAGAATGGCGCGAACTGTAATGTCATCAAGAATGGTTTTATTGCTTTTTTTTCGTAATTAAGATTTCGTTCAATTTTGTCGGATTGAATATTTTTTTTCCTTGGTGAATGAAGATTGGGTCTTAGGTTTCTGGCTGGCATAAAATAAAGATGAATGCACGGTTTGATTTTTTTGCTTTGTATGCCCCATGGCTGTTATTGAGTTGGTAATATCCGATGCTCTTACTCTTCATTCCTGAACTTTGGAATTACCGTCCAGAGGTATCGATATCGCAGAATGGAAATTCCACGGATTCTCTTAATTAATTAATGAAGAACTTGCTCTCCGCTCCGTTCTGCGAATCCACTAATTAATCGAAGTTTATGCGGTTTCAAGTGCATAGATGTAAAAAAGCGAAGGAGTCCGCCCAAGTTTTTTCTCGCCTAGCGTAAAATTCGTTGAAAGTTACTAATTAATTTTTCTCAGCCAAGTCCTCTTAGTCTTTCATTTCCAATATTTTTTCAAGTCTAAAAAAATGCATTCCATAAATCAATAATAAGAATTATAACTCAGAAACACCAAGATCTATTTATTTACTTTGCGTAATATTCTACAAAGTAAGCAAAAACTTTATAATTCACTTGTTTTATTTTATTTCACTCACTTAACGAAAAAGCAAAAAATTTACCATTTTTTAAAGATAATAGGATGAATTTGGTTGCTAGGTTAATTTTATAAATTAAGTTAATTAAGATATCAAATTGTCAAGTAAGTAATAAACCCACATGTCACATTTTCTTACTGCCAAATTGATGAACAAATAATAAACCCAAATGTACAATCCTTTCCAATCGATCCCCTTCCTTAAAGCGCCATTAAATCGTTTTTACTAAATAAACAGAAAAATAGTGGAATCTCTAGAAAAACGTAAGTTCTGATGAATTTGTTTTCATAGCCCTTTCGCCCAGTTATCGTCTGAAGGGTGCAGCAGATGAGTGACGATGATGCGTTGAACAGGATCGTGTCTCTTAGAGAAAAAAGGCGTTTATACTTGAGAGCTACATGGCACCTAGCAGCTATTTTCTGTTAGCAATAAAGATAGGGATGAGGAAGGAAGAAAGAGAGAGAGAGTGAGGAGAAAGGAAGGAAGGGAAAGCAGCTGTGCTTGAAGGGGTGGAATGAAGCTCAATTTCTCTCTTCCTATCCTTTGCCTCCGCTTCTCGAGTCTCTTTGGGTGCAAGGGTGGGAAACGAAACTCGAACGAGACGGAGCTCATCGTTCCTTTCGAAAAGCCGTCGAGTTTCGATGATGCTTCTGGCTGCACAGGCACTGCTCCTCATAACCAGGAGACTCCTGATCTTTTTCCCGTGACGTAATCGCCTCGATGCTTGCTCGCTCTTCTGGAGGCAGCTGTGTTCTGGCTTCTGACCGAGTCGCCCCAAGATTGATTGCAAGATTAGTCTAAGTACCACAGCCACCAGCTCAGATTCACCGCGAAGGGAGTTCACTCCGTTCATTCTGCTTCGTGTACGTTCTCCGGACTGAATCCGCCTCGATGAACGCCCCGAACGACGCTAGAGGAGCTTTACATCACATTTATACGTTCAATACAATCGCGAGACGAACCGAGCCCCAAATGGTGTTTTGAAAAAGTCGACTTGTCTTCCATACTGTATCTTTCTTGGATTAGATTTATGTGTGTTTTGAAAAGACAATCACTTGTTGGGGGTTCGGAGGCACGACTTTCTTTTTTTTTCATCCCTTTCTAAGGTCACGTACAGTTGATCTATGGAGATATAGATCTTTCGTAGGAGATATGTTTAATCAAATTGGACGTCTTCTAACTTGTTTCTCAATTTATTCAAGTTGAGAAGAAGAACATTGTGTGATTTTTTAATATTTTTTTTTCATCCCTTTCAACGTCACGTACTACGGTGGATGTTTAGAGATATAGATCGTTCATAGAAAAATGTTTCAGCAACGGGAAACAAATCGCAAATTGTTTACAGTGTAAATTGGGAGAAATATGGTTATGGTAGATTTTTTAATTTCCAGTGCCTCAACTAAAAATCCTAATTACGTATAATTCAAAATGGTATGAATATATTCTACTCTTATTTCAAAGCTTGATTCTTCAATACAGTATCTTTTTCAGATTAGATTTATGAGTGTTTTGACGAGACAATGACTTGTTGGGTGTTTAGAGGCACGACTTCCTTTTTTTTTCATCCCTTTTTAAGGTCACGTACAGTTAATCTCCGAAGATATAGATCTTTCTTAGGATATATTTGATCAACTTCAACGTCTTCTAGTTTATTTCCCAGTTTATTCATGTTGAGAATTGAAAAAAGATTGTGCGATATTGACATATTAATATAAAAATTGGGCAATTTTTAAATAGATCTTTCATAGAAGACCTGTTCTACCAATTGGGTTCTACCAATTCATGGTAAAAAAAAATATGCTAAAATTTTCAACTTGCAATGTGTGAACTCAAGAAATTTGTAAAAACTTCGAAGTTCAATGCATCAAAATTACCAATAACTGAAAATATGGAGAATATATCCTACTGCAGATTTCAGCTTGATTAAATAAATTGAATATATAAAATAAGAAAATAAAAATATTCATACATTTTTTTGACATACATTTTCATTCCTTTTCAGCTGTACGGGCGCAGGAGCAATTATCAGCAAGAGACAAGGAAAAAAAAAGAAAATAAGGATAAAGGGAGGAAAATGGAGGTAAGCCCAGAACAAGCTCTAAGCATCGAAGACGAAGGACTTACCGAGGATTATTGGCCCAAGAAAATTATCGCGGATGGGTCGAGTTATCGACAGTGACAGGTACAATAATAATAAGTGTAGGCCTTTGGCCAGCTACGGTTCGCCTGAAACAACAAACGCAAGTGGTCGCGTCTGAACGAAGCCCTTGAACGTGTTCGGATTCTGTGATCTTTGAGCGAGCGTGACAGCCAAGCTGGGAAATTGTTAAATAAACAATTCAATGGTTGGTATTCATTAACGAATAATCCTTAAACATACTTCGAGACCCTGGGAAGCCCAAAATTTAATTTTGCCATGTCGTTTACAAAACTATTTCATAATAACAATTTTTTATTTACTTGAATTCAATTAGACATTATAATTTTTATTGACATGACAGCATAAAACTTCGAATGGATAAAAAAAATGTATTAACTACTTCTTCTGAAATATACCGCTATTGAACAAACGGTCAATAAATATCGGTATTACCTTTTTTTAAGCTACAATTGAATGTTGATAATTATTCCAAGATCATCGAGATTTATATGTAATTATTTTTGTTGAAACGTACGTTCAATGCATTTAAAAAAATACCCATGTATTTCTGTAAAAATCAAAATCAAAATAAAGAAAAAAATCTGATAATATTCGTATGCATTCAAATAAATAAACATATCATTTTTATTAGAAAAAAAGTTAGGCTGACTGATTGTTTCTTGAGCAATTGTTTTTTTCACCAATTTGTTAATAACATTTCGGGATTATTATTATGCCTAATCAATCTTTTCAGCACGTTTTACATGCTTAATTTTTTTCCGATTTTTATCCCATGGGAAAATGATTGAAATTGTTTCCGAAACTCACTTTTGACGGGACTGTACGTATCATACATCCTTAAGAATGTGTCTCAATATATTAAAAAAGTGTTGTGAGTTAATTTTTTTTCAATACTACTCCCATTTTGTTCAAGACTTCATATTGTAGTTGGAACTATAGAACGTAAAAATTAAGCTCCTTAATTCTTAAGAAATACTGTTCGTTACAACTCTACATACAAAGACCTCTTCAAAAAAAGTTCACCATTACTCATAAAGGCCACATACATAAAAACAGTACTGCATATCTCTGAAAATCCACATTGACCGTTGAAAGGCATTTTTAAATTTCATCTAATTGAATATTTCTGATATGATTTGTCAAGTTACTTCGATACCAGTACACAAAAGAGAGTCATAAGCCGACCCTCAAGCTGTCAAATAAAAATGTCTCTTCAAGGATGATCAAATTCCGGGTTATTGTATCATCTTTTAACGAGAGTACTTTTATCTCGTAACGGGGCGATTTTCGCGTGTCTGGAGAGCCATTCAAGTCGTTATATACAGTGGGAGGGATATATGGTTGTAAAGGCCAAAGCTGAAGGGTGTGTCTCGAGATATCGCGGCGAAGAAACGATACGACCACACGCGAGAGTTGAGCGCGATTTTCTCAAGATTCTTTAGCAGAGTGTCTGGCTGATAAATGGCCCGAAAGCTTCTCGACATCAAGGAGCGATGCGTTTCTTCGGAGATTTTCGCGGCTGGACGACAGCGCAACGCCATTTCTTCTCGTGGTGCACAACCGGCGCTTTGGAGAAATGAACCTGTTGCGGAAGTTTATGAGCGACATTAACATACTTTGTTGGGCTATGTGTGTGTGAGAGAGGCTGCGACGTTTCGGTCCCGACAAAGCGTCCAAGTTCAGCAAGATTGAACCTTCCCAGTTCAGCCCTTTACTGTGCCTCCCTCGACGCTCAATTTCACCACTAGCGCTTGAGTCGATGTCGTTAAATAAAGAAAAAATATATATATATACTCTATACGTATTGCACTTGTTGCGCTTGCCTCTGGAGCAGCATGTGCACATATACGACCGGGCGGAATATGTAGTCACGTAATACACCAGCATATGGTGTAATATCATATAGGGAGAAAGGCTCGCCCTAAAGGATAATGCATATGTTATGGCAACGCAGCGCTCGAAGTATGATTGATATTATTTAAAAGTGTCTCACAAGCCTTTGACTTTCACGGCATTAAAAAATAGCCATATAGTTTAGAAGGACACGGGCGCCATTTTTTTTTACCCATTCGAAGACCCTTAGAAAGTATTTCATGGACAAGTCATCTTATACAGGGGCTCATTTCATAAGATGTTAAGTTTTCATATGATGCACACTTATTGAAACTTCGCTTGAATGTTAAAACACAGATTTCGGAAAACAAATCTTCAAAAAATGAATTATCTTCAGTTGAAAATTAGAATATGATTTTTTTATACGGGAACCCTCCCGCATAAAAAAGACGTGGCGTCACAGGATGAAATCCAGGACAGAATCCAGGATGGAGTCCGGTTAGTCCAGAATGGAGAATGGGATTTAAAAAAAAGAGAACATTTCATTGCCTTAAAAGAAACATTTGCTTGAGGAGCGTAATCGAAGAGACGTTTTCATTGATTCAAGGAAACGGTGTCTTTGATTTAAAGAAACGATTTCAATCTTATACAGAAGATGCAAAAATGTGGCAGGTGATGACTCTGCTAACTCAAAATATAATTTTGATACCTTTGGAACCGTAATAGTTTGGATTTATTATGCGAATTCATAAACCTGACATTCTGGAACCTGCCAATTAAATTAAGCTGTGTGCATGCTTATAGTATCCCAGATCTTTTTTCTTATTTTATACCCAATTGAGACCGATGTAAATTTTTCATTAGTTGATATCTTATCCCTATAGTTGATGATCCTGAACTACTCGTATATCCATAAAACCATACCAATCATCATGTACAACCTCTCGATTCCATTATTTTTTCGAACATTAAATTTTTTCAATCCACACAGCTGCGACAGTTCGAGACCAGTCGAGATTATTTGCTAGGAGGGCTGATAGAATGAATAGATCCGAAGGAGAGCCAAGCTGTGAAAATAATTACATCTCGAAAGACAGTGCAGAAGGACCAACAGCGAAGAGAAGCAACGTGAAAGCGAGAAAGAGATAAAGGAAGACAAAGATAAGACAAGGATAAGAAGAAAAAAAACGGTTCCCAGGATTCGAATAGCTTCGTATGTCTCCTATAAAGGGAAGAGATTGTTCTGCTGGCTAGGGATGAGAGGGAATGGATGGAAGTACAAGAATGAAGGGCTCTGCCAAACTCTAGACGCGCTCCTCGCTTTGCTGGGCCACTACTGGGTTGCGCGATGGTTGCGAGCCTAGGGGATGCCATGCAGCATCTGTCCCTTCGCTGTAATGATATCTGCTGGCGCTCAGAAATAAAAACCCTATTGAAGGCGACACTCGGCCATCAATTTACCTCGTAAATGGCATTTCGTTCTTCTTCGGAACGGAATCACCGCACTCTCACTTTCTTTATCGCGATAAATTTCGTACCTTCCATTTCATATACCGGAAGTGACTGTTATACGACTGTACAATTCGATAGTGAGTGGCGAAATATCGATGACACTGCTAATGGAGAACATTCTATGTCTTTACGATCAAGGGAAGGTACATTGATCATTTTTGTGACAACATTTAAGGTTCATGCTTCGTTTGCATTTTCCTGTGTGTCTCCATACATAATGAAAGGGATTCTTTTAATTCAGATATGTTATTGCATAAAGTGGTATTTTTAACGTATTCCGATGTTGATTCCATGATCCTAAGTAAAGATCATGAAGCTTTTTACTAATTTTTGATTTTATAAATTTGTCGTTATTCGATGTTGGAATATAATCATTTTTTTCAGAAAGGTCCAAAGCAATACAGTTTCTTGTATGATGTCATTAGCATCGAATTGCATGTTAGATCTCATTCCATTTTTTTTGGGCCGTAAATGAGATTTCGTTCTTCTTCCGAAAGGAATCGACGCATTCTTACTTTTTTGATCGCGATAAATTTCGTACCTTTCATTTCGTATACCAGAAGAGACTGTTTTACGACTGTACAGTTCGATATTGGGCTGTGAAATATCGATGACACTGCTAATAAAGGACATTCGATGCCTTACGATCGAAGGAAAGTACTTATAAATCATTTTGGTGAGAGCATTCAAGGTTTACGCTTCGTTTGCATTTTTCTATGTACATACCTACCTATTTAATAATCAAAGGGCTTCTTAGGGTGTAGATATATGTTTGCATATTTGAACATATTGTGATGCTGATTCGATCATCATAAGCATACATCATTATGAAGTTTATTACATGTCGTCGTTATCCGACGTTGGAATTGAAGCATCATTTTCAAAAAGGTCTAAAGGAATATAGTTATTTGTATTAAGTAATAAGAATCGCACTCTGTATTAAATCTCATTACAGTTTCATTACCATTAACAATTTATCTCGTTAATGACATTTCGTTATACTTTACACAGAAAAACGACTTCGTTACGGTAACAAAAAATCAAGACCAGTATAAAATCTGGGAATTATTGAAATACCATGAATATTTTAGAACAATGCAATTAAAATGACAAAAAATGTGCCAATTCATTACTGCCACAGTTTATCCATTTTTTAAACACACATAAATTGTTTGTATAACATTTGTTCGTAATTATCTTCAGTTATATTAATATCTCTAGTATTTGAAAATGAATTCAGAAATGTTAGATTATTGATTCGTTCAACATTTACGACATAATGGAGATCGACGATGATAATGAGCAGCTTGTGAAGAAGTATAAGATTTCAGAAGATTTTTCTTTACGCGATAACGATGAAAACATGCTTCGGCTCCGTTCGACCGATTAATCTTCATCCGCAACCACTTTTCGGACTTTCCTTAGTTCGCTTCTGCGCTCAAGTATCCTTCGTGTTGCGTCCGCGTTGACACGATGAAGTTCGACGTCCCTTCGTTGCTCATTGGGGGAGCAAACGAGCTGTGCACTCCGGAGTCCCCACGAAAAATCGGCATCGCTGGACGGAAAACTAGCAACGCTGGCTGTGTGGAACAAACCTAACGCGCAGTTAGTTCGAGAAAGACGGAGAAGCGCGACGGATGGAAAGCGAGAAGGGGCGGTAGCATTTCGAAGAAAAAGAATTTTTCGGGTTTCAAGCCGAAGCGGCACGACGAGCTCCGGGGAGAAGAGGGGGAGGACGAAAGATTCCTCAAAGCGGTTCTCATGCCAACAATGTTCATTTTTATTTATTTATTTTTTTAAAAATATTTCGTCTATTTAGCTTTATTCTCATAAAATCTACAACAATAAATCTAGAATTCAGAACATATCAATGATATTTGAAACATTATTATTCCGATTTAAAAAAACCCGCTTTAATAAATTTTGAACATAAATATTTCCTTGCGAAAAATCACAAATGTTTTTTTTAAATTGTAGTGGAGAAAATGATTTTTTCAAATCGAAATTTAATTATTTATTTTGATATTTCCACCGTCAAAATATTTCATCCAGTTTCATTCTCATAAAATCTTGAAAATGAAATATATCTGGAACTTAAAGCATTCTTACGATATTTTTTAAATTATCGGTACGATAAAAAAAGACCTGCTTGTGATTAAATTATTCTTAAACATAGGTATACTTTCTTAAAGAAAAAAAAGAGAGTACGATACAAATTTTTACTTAATCAAAATGCGATGTGAGGTTGTTTTCACGGTGTTACTTAGCTGTACACAATATGGATAATTAAACAGAAAAAAAAGATGCAAAGTAGAACTTTGCACATTGCTTCCTCATATAAAATTTGAAGACGGCTGTAAAGAGGCTATATTAAAATTTCAATTTTTAACAAATTAACCTCTATGAGGAAGACATTCATAATTTATTTTGGCTTCCTCATAGACTTAGATTTTTTGAGTATGTTAACATGAAAATCTCGAAAAAAAATATCCACGAAAACAAAGCTTTCTCTATGAGGAAGCAAAAAACGTCAAAAGTCTGTTATCCATTCCCGCAGAATTCTAACAACGTTTCCGTGACTATGTTTCCATTTTATATGACAAAATGAAAACCATTTTAAAAAAAATAAAAACATCGAAACAAGAGTATACAATTTGCATAAAATGTCTGTTACTTGTTCCAAGTTGCAGAAATAATAGAGAGCCGAAAAATACCTTTTCCGCATTTTCTTGAAAGGTGGAGAACCACTGACGCATCGGGGGTGGTTTCTGAGCAGTTTCTACGTTGATGCACCCTGCAATTATGCGTCGCTCGGCGGAAGACTAGAGAAGGCCATTTTTCGTTTTTGTTTCTAGGCTCTTCATGGTTGATGTCGTTGTGCACACAGACACGAAAATCCACAGGTTGGATTTTGTATAACTGCGCACCAACATTGCCTTCGACTGGCCGTGAGTTTCCTTTGAAAAGCTGCGACTGGCGTCTACGCGTAGTACAATCGAAAAGAGATATCTGATGATGGGTGCTCTTCAAGCTGAGCGTCTCGTGTCCTCATCACCTATTTCTCGACCAGGAACTCGAGCGTAGCGTCGAGATTGGCAGTTAAATGCCTTCTCTCTTACACGTATGAGCTAGAAACTTGCTATATACATACGTACCATCGTCTCGCGTTTCAAACGTCTTGTAGAAGTAGAAGCACTGAAAACCTGCTATGTGTACAAATTGTACACCGAATCCCTTTCTGCCCAATTTTATAGTGAACTAGTAGAACCGTTCGATATTCGATACTCACTCGAAACAACGGTAAACTCATAAATGAAGGTTGCTCGACGAAGGGACAGAAGATACCGACGTCTTGTTGAAAATTAATTTACTCTCTATCATTAAATTGTCAATGGTGAACCATTCAATTTGACAATTATTTTTCGTCATATCGTTTATTTATAATGCACATTATTTTTTCAAACTAAAGTTACGGATTGAGCTTTGGTCGACTTTCGGAACCAAAATTCTGGAGGATTTGTTCTTTTGGATTTTTTCGTTTCGGGTGAATGTAGTTTTATTTTTTTGGAATGAAAAGAAAAGGGCATTTATCATGGATTCTGATTATACTTTTTTTTGAAGATTTTCAGGATTGGAATAAAAATTGATGTGCTGGAATACATATTTGAATTTAAAAAATTAAAAAAGTGAAATGAAATATATATTTCTCCTACCAATTATCTGTCTATTGTAATCAATTCACTTTTTAATTTACTTACCTGTGTATTACTGTATTATTTATTCGGCTACGGCTAAAAAAAAACAAAAATTTATGTTGGCTGTACTATTTAGCAGTGGGGATAAATATAATTTCCTTAACATCCGGCTGTGAATGACAATCTGACACAAGATATCTAAGAATGGACCTTTTTGTGAAAAATTTTATACGGCTTCTCCGTTTGCCCCATGATTTACACCTCCATTCGAAGTGCTACGATCCGCTACTCACCTGTTTATTTTTATTTTCTTATTTTATCAGCTTGTAACCCCTCAGCATTTCCAGTGATAATATTGGATTATTATCTCACAAATGATTATTATAAACTGACTGTTAAAAAAAAATCTTTGTTTCGGTCGCTTTCTGAACTAAAATATACCAAAAAGCATTAAAACAAATATCATCATGTAAAAATAATTCCCAAAATCAAAGTAGAATTAAATTCGCATTTCACATTTCTTACCAAGTGACCAACACTTTCCAGTTTTGTATTAATTTCATTATTTATTCAGCACTAAGTATTTTGTATAAAAACAGTATCTTCTTATCTCCCAATCAATTATTACAGTCTCTTCAAAAATAGAAAGAATAAATTCGTCTTCCTACACAATATCATTTTTGACAGCGACTGTTAGAAACTAACGACAGAAAAGATTGATGGTCATTTGAAGACCAATCGATTCACCGCAAGAATTATTTCGCACGCGATGATCGGTTCTTTTTTACTTGTATTTTTTTTCAATCGCTAACAATATGCGTATGAAAAAAAAACAGTCGTCACGAATGGTCATTTCACGTGTGTTCCTCTTCATCGTTTCCCGTAAAATTCTCAGACATGTGTGGAAGGTATCAGGGTAACGCGAGACTCGGATACCCCGTATTTTGGTCTCATTTTACTAAAAGCCGATCGTATTTCATTCACTATTCCCATTCGTCGTGACAATGCAGCGGTGCGCCTTTTTTTGCCAGCTTCTCGATCCATCCCTCCAAAACGCACTGTATCCTTAGCTTGGGGTCTTTACGCGCTCGGGATTGTAACCTGACTTTTGATGCGCTTGGATCGCCGCATTCTTTCTCACTTTTTCTAGCGCCTTTAGCACAGGGTGATTTTTTTTGCGACTCTTGTTCGCTTATGTCAAGACGTGGATTGTATAGAGATGCGGTCATTTGTCCGCAATTTGACCATAAATGGAGCGAAGGACACTGTATTTACTGTTGGGGATCCGTCAGCCATTTTTTTACCACCCTTATATGGATTTTTTTGTTTTTTTTTTTCGAGACCATTCTATGAGTTTTTTTATATTTTTGATTCTTGAAGAACATTGCTCTTGTGTTGGCATCGGGCGACGAAATATTGCCTTGGGATCGTATGTCGCGACCCGCGACGAGGAGCGTGGAAATTCGGAATTCTGGAGCATTCGTAACGGATTCGGTGTATTAAGGGGCCGAGGGGAGGTTATGAAATAAGCAGGGAAGATTGAAACGCTGTAGTGCAGCGTGTAAGTATCGGGAGAAAGGCAAACTCCTGTTTGCCTTTCTCATTTCTGCCTCATATGGACCTTAGGATACATATGAGGGTTGCACCCCCAATCGTAGATGAGTTGGTATTTATTTTATGCCTGTGAGACAAATTATTATTTATCACA
This sequence comes from Tromatobia lineatoria, assembly GCA_949699805.1. Classification (NCBI taxonomy): domain Eukaryota; kingdom Metazoa; phylum Arthropoda; class Insecta; order Hymenoptera; family Ichneumonidae; genus Tromatobia; species Tromatobia lineatoria. The sequence goes on from OX453052.1 coordinate 2,317,905, forward strand.
GCTTTTCATTACTTTCTCACGTCACAGATTAGTCTTGAGTATTTGTGGTATCTGTCACTTAATAAGAATAATATGATCATATCTCTACTGGATCACTATGACGTTAATTATGTAATTAAATTTCTCTGTATGACTTGAGGATTTTTTTACACATGGTAACTCAAATTCGCATAAAAATAATTCAAAAAAAAAATAATTAGACCAAAATCTTAATTAGGAATCAATAATCGTGAAATTGCTGGATATCTCAGAATTTCATGAGTTGTAGTATTTGCAGACATTTTTGAAAAAATTAAAATTGTAATAAAATCAGAACGGCTTTACAGATTCTCGCAAAATTAGGTACACATTATGGTACATGGGTAGTCCATTTATGTACGAAATTTCAGCTCAGTGCCTCTTTAATTGCGAAAGGTATAGCGTGAAAACGATTTTTTCAAAATTGTAAAAAAGCGTCCTCTATGAGGAAGCAAAAAGATATGTTTGAAGATTTTTCAAAGAATATTTTTCTATTTTTATCTTCTGGGTGAAAAAAAAATTACCGAAAAGTTCTGATTTCGGATGTTGTTTTTTCAAATGGCTTATATGATATTATTTTGATTATGATATTATATGACGTATTTTTGGGATAATTAGTACGGGAATTTTATTTAAATATCCTTAAGACATTTTCGAAAGTGGAATTCATAGATATAAAAGAGTATAGTTGCAGAAACAAAACCATACATTTTCTGCGCTCAAGTTCTTCATTCATACCATCGAAACAATCGTCCGAACATATCCAAGGTGTAACTCAAAAATTCCGTCTGGCCCTAGTCCAAAAGTTCGTTAGGAATATCGGCTGTTTGCAGTGACACCATTGAAGGGGATGTAAAACAGTCGTTGAGCAGTCACGACCAAGATTAGCCATCGTCCAAGGAGTTGCATACCTGGACGATCGCATAAGCCGCGAATAATCAGGTCAGCAGTATGCAAGCCCAAATTCCCAGTCGGTTGCAAGGATTGAAACCTACGATATCCAATGAAATCCGTTAGTGCTTGCCATCAAACGTGGCCAGGAGCGAAAAAAATCGTTTCACGCACGATAAACGAGAGGCATACTGAAATAGCCGTTGAGATATGAGGCTCACAGAAGCCACGAAAAGTTTGGAGGGGCAAAGGATCCGCAAATCATCAGGCAGAATTCGCGTGGACATCCTCGAGCGCAGGTACATCGTCGTCGAGAGGACAGTGGCCAGGTTTTCTGGCCCAGGCAACAATGGGACGTTGCAGACCGCGGGGCGCGTGTTACACGCCGTTAGAACGATCCTCGGCTTCGCAGGCAAGGAGAAGAAAAAGGAAAACGAAGAAGAAGGAGGCAAAAGCGTACACAGGATGTCCGTTGGAAGATTGGACGACGGCTAGCGCCGGGTGTCCAACTCATTGGGCCACCGCGTCATCAGGACACAGCATACAGAATGATCCACATCCATAGCATAGTAGTAAGCGCTTGTAGTGTATACATATGCAACGGGCACGGTTGATACAGATTTGAATATTAATTCGGGGTCGTCAGGACGAAAGGACCAGGACAGGGATAACGCTCGAGGGTTACCCAAGAGTCCGAGGGCCGAGATCACACCGCACGCGGCAAGAGTGACCCCGATCATGCTCTGTCACCCGTTGTCGTCTGTTAATAACGATTTCGGATGGTTCCCTTGTACCACTCCAGCGGGATATGCTTTACCAGTTGCTTGTAGCCTTGAAATGTGGAAGTTGATGACCGGTGGCTTAACTTCAGCCTTTCGGAGCATTGGATTCAGATTTCAAGTCTCTTTCCCGTTCTAGTAAAACAAATTAACTCAAGACAGCTTTTCGCAGATCCGTTGAATCCCTAATTTCCGCTAAAACAAATACGAAGCTGTATTCCAGCATGTGCCAATCGTTAATCTTGTTTCGGACAATTGTGGATAATTCTCTCGTAGCATTTCAGCAAAATATACTTTACACGATGCTCAAAGCCTCCTATCGTGGAAGTGAACAGCGTTTCAACATTTGCCCTCCAGCGCATTGAATTTCTACTGATTGGTCTGTACTGAAAATGCGAATTACTACAATTTGGGTCCACTTATCGCAGATCCCGTGAATCCATGATTTATCCCAGGCCAAGTTATAATTCGAAATCAACCAGAACTGGTGGATAGTGGAAGATCAAAATCGATCGTCGTTGCCCAACTGAATTCGTAGAATGAGCATTTATAGTATAGGTATTTTATGTTCGGACCAGTGATTGTCATATCTTTGTCCTCTTTCATCCAACATTCTTCACATGCCATTCACTGAGGGCTAAACCGATGTTTCCGTTATCCCTACCATGTCCTTCCACTACCACATTGAAAAAGACGTTGTTAGCTCGTTTTTTGAGATCGTCCGCGGTGAACGACAAAGGAGAGATCGACGAGACCACCAGTCGACGAGAAAGTAATATTCCCGCGATCGTCTATGGCTCGCCGATCGTTTAGGTCACCGCCGGCGATATTTAGGCAATGCGCGACGGTTCGTGGATTCGGCAATAATTCAATTAACCGTAGAATTTAGTAACGTGGACACCATTATTCAAGCGTGATGTACGCTCGCCGCCTCTTGTATATATTAAATCCCTTCCTTTTTCTCATGCATTTGGAATAAATTTCAAGAACAATGCCGTGTGCCAAGACCTTTCACTCAGAATACACTTTTATGCCATTGAATTCTTAGTGTATAACGCAGACATGCGGTGCAGATATGCGTGTACAATAAATATGGAAGGCGAAAACAGTGGGGGTAGTTCACCATGATGAAGTGGACGAGACGATTCGAGGACGAAGGACAAGGGTGCACTGGACGAACTCGAGGGATGAAGGACTTCGATGATGCACGTTGTAGTCTTGCCCAACTTGCCCGCCATGACTGAACGTTGCGAATTCATATATCTGATCTATGAAATATGCGATATGACCACGGCCCGCGGCGTCGTGGCCTCCCAGACAATTAGAAGGGTCCAACAGTGGACACGGTACAGTCCTACGACGCACAGCAGTTGCTCGACCCAAAGAGGGTTTCGTGTTTCAATTTACAGAACCAACCGTTATATTGCAATGTCTCGGAGAATTAAAAAAACCTCGGACTGATTCTAACGTCCAGACCCAGCGAAGCAAAAGGGTTTGTTGCGAAAGTATGTCGTTAGGTCAACAAAGAGGACAAATACGTTACGGGAGAAATTATTGAAATTTTTTTGTATATGAAAAACGAAAGTTCCCATTTTTTGACATTGGCGAAAAAAATGATAGTTTTGCTAAAAGGTCTTTAATCCTGATAAAACATGGAGTTTGATAAAAGATAAATGGATTTGGATACAAAATTGAGTAACATCAAAAAAATCCATTGAACAATATTTGAAAGGTCAACGGGATCAAAATTTCCCTTTTGTTGAAAATTATCCAATTTCTTGTCAATAACTTACAAACTCCGTATCTGAAATGTTGAAAAACAAACTTCTTATTTTTTTCACTAGATTTTTTTCAGCTATCACCCAAAATATTGCATTTTGACCCCAGCGAAAAATATTCCAATCATTTCTTAAACCACGAGCCAAAAAAAAAATAAAAGCGTTGTCGAAGAAAAAATGAAATTCCAAAACCAAAACAACTCAATTGTCACTAATCGGATCCGGTGTTGGGCCGCAAATAAAGTACGGAGAAAAAAGGGCCGCGCCGCTTGCGACGACCACCCGAACGATTCGGTGTGTCGTCAAGTGCACCGGAAATGCGTATGGCCAGGAGGTAAAAATCCAGAACCGGTGAGGCCCGTGCCCGATGCTCCGGATTTTACGGTCAACTCGTAGCCAGACCGGTCGTTCCCTTAAGGGTGTAATCCACGGGCTATACGCGACGAGCGGAGTGCGCGCAGTGACCGGGTCAGTCCAAGGGTCAGTGATGTCCGACCGATGACCCCGCCCGCCCCCCGAATACAATTATAAAAGCATTAAACTCACCCCTTTACAAGATAATATTTAAATCGAGGCGATATTTAAATCGGCCTGACGAGTGTGCCTCGAAACGTCGGGAAAACGGCGCCCGACCAGTGTCCAGTTCTCGAGGTACCTTTGCACCAAAAAATCCAAGGTATTGTCCCTTGCGTGGCTACCAAAGGGCGACGTCCGTACGTAACTAACTCACTGAACGCAATATGGGTGCGCCAACTTTATTGCGTGTATTTTCCCTTATAAATTCTCGATGAGACAACCCTTTTTGACAGTAAGCACATGGGGAACTGGGTGAAGAACGATCAGGACATGTTCCTAGGGAAAAAACGACCGTGCTCGTGCTCCGGTCATTTCTTAGCTTATTCCCAATGGTCGTGACCCTTCGAAACAGTCTAAGAAGTGTAGGTACTGACTGGATGTGTGCTCGCAAGAAAGGGAAAGAAAAATATATAATGAATGATGAGGGACACGAGAGATACCTATGAAATCGGACAATAAGAAATTAGATACATGTTGCGAGGAGCTGGAAACTTTAGTACGTGCAAACCACGGTTGTATACGTATGGATACGCTATCCGTATTTTTTTCTGAGATATTCTCGGTCGCTGTTGGCTGTCTTTCTTTCATTTTGCATTTCCGACCTGGACATGTGCTGGGACCTCGCAAATTCGTTGCCATTATTGGAAGAGTGGGGACCAACTGTACGGCTAAGTTGTCGAGTTCGAGGCTCGTTACTTTTGTACGTTGAGCAGTATTTGTTTGTAACAACAAATTTCTTGGTTATTATGGAGTTTGGGCACTAAGTATCGGTCGTGAATATCAGTGACGACAATCAGCCATTTCCGTTGGAAGGGGATATCATTTCGATTTATTAACATTTTTAGTCATGATTTTCGTAGGGATTGATCTTGAGAATTTTTATTCTGATGACTGATAGTATAGGGAAAAGATTTCGGTAATCACGAGTTAAAAAAATACTGAAATGGATATTAATTCTTTGTGGAATCGTATTTATTCAGAAAATCAATAAGTTATTTTTTTAATGCAGTTATTCGGAATAAATGTGCTCTATATCCTCATTAACATTGGTTTTTTAAATTTCAAGTCTTTCATATGATTTTTGTAGTTTTTTGGTTGGTTGTAAAATGGGAATTACAAGAAATATATTCGAAATATGTAATTTTTCACCGATGTCTGAAGATATTTGGTCAAATATTAAAATTTTTGATAAAATCATATGAATTGAAAAATATTCGCACTTTTATTTAGATACAAAGCAAACTTTTCCAGCAGATTGTCAGACCATTCATCTGTTTAGCTATGTAATAATAACTTTCTGGAACCATTGCCATTTCATATGAATGCATTTAATATCTTCAATGACATCGACCGATGAAAAAAAATCTCCAACAATCAATTACAAATCTACAGTAACGAATACAATTAGATTACCATAAACCAACTAAAAAAATATTTCAAATACAAGAAGCCACTTATGATGATTTCGACCAAAACCCTCTTCTCAGAAAACATCTAAAATATGATAATATAATCATAAGCGATTGCAAGAATGTATAAAATTTCATTTTCATCGCCAATATCGCCATTGAAAACAGTCTCAAAAATGTTTTTCAGTCACAGTGTCAAAAATCAACAGTGGATTTCAACGTTTTGTACACGACGAGCAGTTGGCCACACACGCAAGCGATCGAGATCGAGATCCCAGTGTCTGTGGATCCCTAGAGGCCGGCCAAGGAAAATGGTAGCAAACCGGCGCCCCGTCACAAAGGGTCGGCCAATGAGGCCTACACTCTTCCGTCGAAGCAGAGTCGAGCGTCCAAAAGCGCGCACGCGTGTTTTCTCTTCCGGGTTGCGAAAAAAAAAAGAAAAAAGAAAAAAGAAAAAGCCCCTCCGGGATGTCTATAATTCTACGAAGAATTCGCCAGCAGAGACGCCCCTTTTAAAATTCAAATCGAAAGCTAGTCGAGAAACTCCATCGCTCGACCGTTCGCTTCGTCGCTGACCGAACTTTCAACTTACAGCTCTTTCACTCTGCCTCTCTCTCTCTCTCTCTCTCCCTCTCTTTTTATCTCTTTCGCTCACCTTTCTCACTCCTTCTCGCTTTCGTTACACGATAATTTAGTTCAGTTGCCTGGAAGGCGCTCGAAGGGCTACTACGATTTTTTTTTTATCATCCTCTCACGCTGGCTATACGTCCTTCTCTATCCAGCGGGGTTCGGTGTAGTATCCTCGACAAACGGGGCATCCGCGTGGACGAGAGAATCAAAGCCGTAAGGACGAGGCTCTGCGCCTCGGTTGACCGAGTTTGAGAAGGGTCCCTCAGCTTCGCTCTTCCCTCTTCCTATCTTTCTCTCGTACTCTGTACTGTAGCTTGCGTCGCCTGCCCTCCTTCTCACCTCGTCTCATCTTCTCTCCGTCCGCGTTACCACCAACCAACTAAGCTCTTTACCCGCGCGACAGCATCCCGCCTCCGTTTCAACCGAGCCACAGAGATACCGAAAGGGCGAACCCTCCGATACACGCAATTAGCTATCAAAATCGTGTACTGGTGCAGCCTCTATCCATGGTTAGCGAACCGGCTACCATTTTGCTCTATTAAGGTAATTATGGTATCTTGGTTTCAGAGTTCAAGCGTACAACGTCTAACCGTTAATACGCTACACCGTATTACCCGCGTTAATATTTCGATACATAGTCAACGTGATACTCTGACACATCTGCGTGTATGAAAAAAATAAATGCTCATTAAAGATGAGCGTAAGTATGATACGTACAGTCCGGCCAAAGTGAGTTTCAGAGACAATTTCGATCACTTCCCGATGGGATAAAAATCGGAAAAAAATAATGCATATAAAACGTGCTAAAAATATTGATTTCGGTCAATCAATATTTGCATAGGATTATTAATCCTAAAATGTTATTAACAAATTGGTGAAATTAACAATTGTTCAACAAATAAACAGTCAACCTAACTTTTTAAAAAATGAAAATGATATGTTAATTTTTTTGAATGTGTATGAATTTTTTCAGATTTTTTTCTTTATTTTAATTTTGATTTTTTAATTTTGAAAAAATGCGCAGAATATAAGAAATTTTGGATATGCGTTTTGCAAAAAAATCTTGAGTGTAGGAGATGGTTTTATGCCGAACACGTATCTGAAATTCGTTATTTCGCACACATTTTTGATTATAAAAAAATCAAAATCAAAATAATAGGTTATGAAAGACTTTATATCGGTTATGTATTTATAAAAACGAACTTTACATTTAAAAAAGCGTATGTTTCTCCAAACTGTATCCGGTGAGTGCTGAGTTATATTGATAATTTTTGTTTTATATTTATTTTGCACTTTGTTTTAGATATTTCGGAACAATTTCAATGAGATAACTTAATATTTTTAACAGATCGTATCTGTCAAATTTTGCTGAACCAACTGATCTTTATAATACGAAGGATTGGAGCTGATGTACTTCAATGGCATATTATATGGTATAATAATGAATATTTCAAAATTTCTAAATTCATGAATGTTCTGATACTTGGTATTCCAAGGTTGTTTATATCTTACTTTTATCCGAAATAAAAACTGCTTGTTCAACAAAACTCGGCACTCCAACAAATAAATGGCCAAGCAAAGCATTAACATTTTTTTCACTTACTCTGCGACAAATGCATTTATTTGGCCAACAAGATCACCACATTTTTTATTTCTTCGGAGTCATTCTGAATAAAAATTTATTTTACAGCCTGTACCCGACAGATTCTTTTCAACTAAACCATTATTTCATTCTGATGTTCTCAAGGTGGTGTAATCCCTTGATGCACCGTTGTTATTACTTAATATGTTTACAAGTTTTTCGAAAAATTAATCGTTCAAAGAATAAACATGAATTAAACATCACTAGGAGATTTGGGGCAATTTCAAAAGATTGGAACGAACGGACGGAAGTATAGTATCTATGTAAAGGGTGTTTCAGTGTGCAGATTGAAGGTGGTGCAGCAAAATCCCTGTATTCGAGGCCAGCGCGAGAATTATAGGTATTATAAACCATAATCGTTTGGCAATTTATTCGCTAACGCCTTCATGCCTGATTCATAAACGATCGACCTAAATCCTTTGTGATACCTGTTTGCGAACCGAGACTTATAGCCAAATTCTTTTGAACACCGAAGTATAGCTCTCAAGTTTTTTTCTTATTTTTACCTCAACCACAGATTTCCCCAAGGTTTTCTCCAATCGGAAATATGTATTTTCAATTTACGACGCAATTGAAAATTTTAGTTATCTTCTAAAACATTGATTATCACAACTCTGTAAATTTGTCGGAAACGCAATAATAATAAAGTTGAAATAAACGCCTTAATTTAAATCAATATACAGAACAATTCATGAATGTGGTGAAAATCATCAAATGATCAAACTATGTAAAAATTTAAATCTTCAACATTCTTATTGGATTCGAGAACATAGTAGCTTGCGCCATCTTACGGTGGCGGCATCAACATCTTGTTAATTTAGGTTCCTATATTACCAACAGCATATTGACCGACTTATGATAGAGAGGATATAATATTGTATTACCATCAGTAATAGATACCGACAGCGGAAAGTTTGTTGTCCCTCGGTCGATAAAGTAGAAACACAGCAAGAACACCAGCTCACACGATAAGTCTTACATCGTTTGACAAAAGCACACGTTTTTTTGGACCGAATAGTATACCATTCAAGTCGAGACATTTGCCTGTCGATAATTTAGACCTGTTAGGGCAGTTTGCAACTTTTATAGTTATAGCGTAATATGAAGACTGGAAAAATTCACATATAAATTCGATAATCTACTAAATTTATGTAAATGTGATATTAGGGCATTTGGGAAAAAATTACGTTCATGTGAAAAAAATTGTAATATTTATTGTCGATTTGTCTTTGCAAATATGAACGATAAGCGGAAAAGTCCTTACACTTATTTATTGAGACCCTCGAACTCATTATGAATATTAAATTATGCATTTGGATATCGATTAATCATGCAAGTCAAAAGTGATTAATGTTTTTTCTGCGTTGTTTTCTCATAAAAATATTCCTCTTAACCCTACAACAATACATTAAGAATTGTGTAAACGCTAGAGTTATAAATAACAACTTAGGCAATCAGCAATACTTGTAATGTTTTTGCGCGTGACGTGATCACAAATATCATAAATCATCGTGACTTGAAGAAAATTCTCGTCACACTAGTCGAACTAATATGACTACTAATTAGAATAGCTTGTTAATTCGAAAAAATCTCATATCCTCTCATAATAAAGACAGCAATTCATGCGCAGAAAAAGAAAAATCAGTTGATTTAACTAAATGCGTTTTTGTTCATTGGAGATCTTAGCAAGTCAACAAACGTTTGTTTGTTTTAAATGAATTTCAGTTGAGTCAACAAGGTGAACAATGTTGACTTTCAGTTCATTTTATTTGGACTTCAATTTAGTAAGGACAACTAAACCTACTTTCTCGAAAGTGCTCAATTCTGCGAATCAATCTTCCATCATTGTTATTCAATTTAAATATTCTAAATCAGTAAGTACAGTCGGTCGCAGTAGCGTTTTCAAGAATTTAGGTATAAAGGTCGTAGGTTCGACCATTTTGGTCTACACAATTGGCAACAATTTTTGCGATGCCACTTTTCGAAGTCCTTTTCGAAAAAAAAAAAAAAATTTCCTTAAATTTTTAGTAAAATATAGTCTGGAATTACACAATTAATTCTGAATTAATTATTTTCTTGTGGGCCATAAAAAGCATATTTTCGTTTTTTTGAAGATGTCGATACGATTAATCGTTCCCGAGATATTAAAGGTTAAATGAAAAATGAAAAATATGGCATATTTCACCACAAAAACTTTTTAAAAAAATCAAATTTGGTGTATCTATTATAACCACTGAACCTGATTTTTTAACACTTTTTCGAATATTTTTTTTTGGGTGGCTGAAGTCATGTGGAATGCCTCATATATCAGTGAACATTTAATCAATGTCCTTGTATCCGCTGGTAACAGGTAAATCGTCCATTCTCCATCGCTGCACCATATATTTTGCAAGTGTGGTATTAGTTCGAAATAAGGAGTTATCGATGGCATAAAGTAGTGTATTTACAGTCCTTACGACGAGAGCTATTGAGTCTCCAGTTTCCGCCTCCGGATACGTGGTGAAGTTCTCGTCACGAACGTCAATTTTGAAGACATTGATGCCTCCTGTTGCACTTTATCTGAAGGTGTTTTTCTTTCGTCGAGCAAAAGTACAGTTAAATTCTGGAATTGAAAAACGAATGTCAGGATAACAAAGAAAAAAGTATTCCTCACTGTCGTTTGATGGACGTCAATGCTGCAAGTCACATTTAGACACACATACTCAATCACTTTTATATTTCTGTTCGGTATTTCGAATAACACCAGCTGACAATGCAGATTTTTTTCTACTTTCTGGACTTGATGAAAATAGATTGTTTTAAAAAATGAATCATATCTTTTTTTAAACAATGATAATTTATGGGTTGAAATTTACAATAATTGTCGATTCCATATTTTTAAATTTGAAAGTTTCAGGGATTTTTGTAGAATCAACATATAAATATCAGCAAAATGCTAATTTTACAATTTATCTTTCTCTCTATTAGTCAGATAACAATATGCTATTTCGAATATGTTGGAAAATGTTGCTAACTGCTTCCAAATTTGAAATACACATTATTAATTTTTCGATATATTTTATTTACAATTATGATAATTCTACATAAAGTGCGGTATACAATGTAACTACTGAAAAAGAAAATATGACAAAATTCATAGTACGGTCGTCAAGCAAGTGTAATAATTTCTATATAAAATACATTCTTTAATCAAAAATAAATTTTATATTTTACCCGTCAAAATGATCTTTTTATATCGTACATCACATCTATTCGAAAAATACTGCCTCGATCAAACATGAAGAATAGTGAAAACATTAAAAATAACGGCGTTAAGTTGGCCGATATATTTCTATTTGCACGAAAAAAAAAACATGTTGGCCATCTTAACACCATTATTTTAGGAGACTTTTTGATTCTATGTCTGATCAGCCCGTTTGATATTGAAATATTTGACTATACCCAATACTTGAATCAATACGATCGTGTTCATTTTTCTATCCATACATTAGTACTTTTTTATACAGCAAGTTTTGTTTTGGAAAAATCTTTTTTTTCGACTTATTCTTTTTACTATACCTAAAACCTCCTGAAACGTCGTCAAAAGTAGTTTAGAAAAAGTGTCTGAATGTATGTCTGTGATTTAGAAACTAAAATCAAACTGCCATTTTTGTTTCGCCATGATAAGTAATCATATCTATCTTGTATTATTTATACCTTTCACCGTTAATAATTACTTATCTTCATCAAGACAAATGAAACAGTATTTCTCTGAAACATTGACAACTTATAGTCAACAAAGTTATTGTCGCAACATTATGCAGACCAATCAGAAAAAAAAATAGTTCAATGACAGCACAAAAATTAAGTCCGTTTACTGCAGGTCGCTTTTGCGCAGTGATTCGCGCCTTGCGGAAGCGCAAAAACATCATGTGGCGGACAATTCATCTCTCGAGTGGAAAAGTAGGAATGAGTCTGTACTTGACAAATGTTATAAATACAGGCTGATTTTGCGTGCGGCGCGTTACTTCGTCTCGAATGATCGTTCATATCTCAGATACGTATCGCGGAGATCGAAATCGAAAATAGTGACTGTAATTCGGTCGCACCGAATTCGGTTCGGGCAAAAATCATGGCACTTGTGACTGGTTATTGGGGCCTCGATGGCATGATCCTGATGATCATCGCCGTCGTCGGGTTCTACATGTACATGACACGGAAATTTCTCTACTGGAAGAAACGCGGAGTCGTGGAAATACCGCCGACAGCATTTACCGGAAATTTTGCAGATTGTCTGTTCATGAAGAAATCACCCGGTGATTTTGTCAAGGCGCTTTACGATCAAACTGCGAATCTGCCCTACATGGGATTCTACATTTTTGACAAGCCCTTTTTTATGGCCCGCGACCCGGAATTAATAAAAAATGTCCTTGTGCGAGACTTCAATTATTTCTCGGACAGATTCGCGGCTGCAAGTCCTACCGATGTCCTTGGCAACGCGAATCTCTTCATCCTGAAGAATCCTGCGTGGAAATTACTCAGGACTAAATTGACGCCGATATTCACTTCGGGAAAGCTGAAAAAAATGTTTGAATTGATGCTTGAAGTTGGCGAAGATTTGATGACTCACCTCGATTCACTTGATTTGAAAGGTAATCGGAGTTTTTTTAAATATTAAGTAGAATAAAAATATGAAGTAATCTAGGAGCTTTGAAATTATTTTTCACTTCTCGGAAAATTGTTGTGAAAACATGACTATACAATTTTTGTTGCAAATATGAATTTTGATATGAAGTAATAACTGAAGTTAATTCTTCTTCAGTTAATAACTGAAGAATGACTGATGTAATTGGATTTAAAGGAAAATCAAATTTGTTTTGCATTTAAATTTTTAAAAAATTCGCAATTAATAATAAACTTTTGAACGTTGAATTTATTATTAAAGATAAGCAATAATACTACAATAAGAATGTAACCGACAAAAACTATTCACTGAACTGATCATTTTTTTAAATGTCACTCTATCAAGCACTCAAAATGAATAATCTATACATATTATAAAATGAAGTGGCCATAAACGTTTGTGTGTCTGTATGTTCCAAATTCGAATATTTTTTAGCATTTGTAAGATTTCCAAAATTTTTAAAATTTCGTAATTTTGGTCCCGAAAAAATGTATCACGAGGTACAATAAGCTATACCTTTTTTTCATCAATGACATGTAAGAAAAACATGAAAAGAAAATTCTAAATGTTAAATCCATGATTGAATCAAATAATAAGTATGTAAATAAAATTGTTTTAATTTTAAAGGTGAAGGACGTGTCGTTGAGCTTAAAGATTTGTGCGCAAAGTATACAACGGATCTCATCGGCACAACGGCTTATGGTCTCAAAGTAAATTCGCTAAACAATCCGGACGCTGAATTCCGACAGCATGGACGTGAAATTTTCGAGTTCAATTTTTGGCGCAGTTTGGAGATGACGTCGCTCTTCTTCGCACCTCAGATCGTTCAACCCATGGGCTTTAAATTCTTCACGGAAAAAAGCTCCAACTTCTTGCGTCACGTTTTTTGGAACACGATTGTCGGACGTGAAAAATCAGGAATGAGGCGGAATGATTTTATCGACCTTCTGGTGGACCTCAGGAAAAATCAAGCTGGAAGTTCAGATCAAAAAGTTTTTGGTACGGTACGATAAATTTCAGACGAATTGCAATCGCTCAATACACTTTTCTAATTCTCATTTATAAACTGAGCGACAATCAAAAACGCTGCGCATAGATTTTCTTCGTAATTATGTAACTTTTTGCAATATGGTCCGCCATATTAAAAGCGCCATCTGAAATTTCAGATTTTGAAATAAAAAAATTCGTAATGAGTAATTTTACAAACGAAATGCTGAATTTTATCCAAATCATTCTTCATTATACTTGGCCAGCCATTTTGAGTCTGTGATTTTTAATTTCGGTTGTCTTTATCGGGAAATTATAAAAACTAAGACGAAACTAAGTTTTGAGCAAATTTTGAATCTAACGTCGTAGAGACCACATAATTTCAAAATACACTCATTTTGACAGTCACACAGAATTTATGTCTCATCAAGAACATTTTTTACTTTGTTATTTTGCCCAGATCTTGCAAAAAAGATGAAGAATTACTTAAGTAAATCATGTCCACTTGAACCCAGTGAACAAACAGCAGTCATTGCTCATTTTTATTCACCAGTAAAGATTTAAATCTTCACTTGATTACAGAATTCGATGGCGATAATTTGGTTGCCCAGGCTGCAATTTTCTTCACCGGTGGTTTTGAAACCTCGTCCACTGTCTTAAGTTTTGCGATGTACGAGCTCGCGCTAGCGCCTAAAATACAAACGAAGTTAAGGGAGGAGATTATCGCAGCGACGAAGGAAAGTGGTGGCAAGTTAACCTATGATATGGTGAGTCAACTAGACCGCGCGATAAGACTAGAAGTTTGCAGAGAGAACTGCTTATCATACCGACGATAAATCTACATTGAGATAATTTTTTTTATTTTTTTATCTTACTAACCGAACTTATTTCGAAGTAACGTTGTTTTCTGGAAGATAAATTCGATTATTAGCTGCATTTAAAAAAAATTCTGTCAGTGTATATAACTGCTTATCCTACAGGCAATGAATCTTCCCTACATGGACATGGTTGTGTCGGAGACCCTTCGAAAATATCCACCTCTGCCCTTTTTGGATCGTGTCGTGACTCAAGATTACAAAGTACCCGATTCGAATCTGGTTCTGGAAAAAGGCACACCTGTGTATATTCCTATGCTTGGATTGCACTTTGATCCTGAATACTTTCCGGACCCGGAAGTCTTCGATCCGGAACGATTTACCGAAGAAAATAAAAGGGACCGAAAACCCTTTACCTATATGCCTTTTGGAGATGGACCACACGTTTGCATTGGTATGCATATCGATTTATATAAAGGATTGATAGAATATTTAAACAAAAATCAAAAAACTCCCGACTAAAAAATAAGCTTAATTAATAAACAATTGTGGTAAATAAAAAATGGTGGTGTTGAAGAGAAGATATTTCAAAAACTAAAAGTTACTAAAAAAAAAATGTCTTTACATAAAAGTTGTCGTTTTCTGTTAGCTTTCGAGCGGAATATATGAAATGATCTTCACGATCCACCGAGTATGATTTTTTACCGAAAACGGAGGAATTATTTTTTTAGTCGAAAATGGATATTCTTTCCGGTCTGAAAAAATTACAGAGTATTCTTGCATAATTGCTGATATCTCAAAAAAAATCTCCAGAGTAGCATCGCCAGGTTTACCAGCATAAAAAAATTATTTGTGTGAAATGTAAACGCATTTTTTTTAGAAACTTTAAGTATTCGAAATATTTGCACGGAAATAAAAATCGGTATTTTCTGAAACAATGTTTTTAAAAATCTGAAAGAATTTACATAGTGCGCTTTTTATTAGTGCTTCGAAATGTCCAATTACGGAGCAGTTTAGAGGTGGTCGGAAAAAAAAGGCTGAATTGACGAAGAATGCTTCATATATGAAGTTTTATTAAGAAAAATTTTGGCTAAGCAGATGTAGATTGAATATCTATCCATAAACATATTTAGTTTTTATAAATCAGGACATTTTGTTTATAGGTATGCGATTGGGTTTGTTGCAAACGAAACTCGGACTTATCCACACTTTATCGGAATACCAATTGTCACCGTGCAAGGAAACCCAAATACCGATGAAGCAAAATCCGAAAGCATTGCTCACACAATCCGATGGAGGCTTGTACCTGAATATTAAAAAATTGACCACAGTCGCTGGTTGACATTGATTTTAAAAAAAATGAAGAATCATGAAATATCTCACAACTTTGTGAATGTGTCTGTTGTGAGGTTTACCTGTGAATGCACCAAATACGTACAGAATAAAATGTGGCGATCGGAATAAGTTACTAATTTTTTAAATTGACACAAAAAGGCAAGAGACGTTGTTCGTAATAAATATATACAATAACTTTGATGTTTTCGTTTTTCTTTGATCATGTGTATTAACCAGGATCTTTTTTTTTCTACCGACGCAAAGTAAACTATTTAAAATAAGATATTGTGCGTTTTAAATTCTGGATTTTCCAAACCATTATGAGGAAAGTATTATAAATTATTATGACATTTAAATTAATAATTTCTATCCAGAATGGTCAACGAAATTCGAGAAACTATTTTCAGAAATTTAATACCTAGACAATTACGAACATTTTAAATAATCACATTTTATATATTTGGCCGCGAACGAGAAATTTTTCCACGAATGCCTTGTAAAAATTCATAGTTTCATTGAATAACTGAATCAATTTCTTTTACCAACAAAATATCGACCACTCCATTTTTTATATGACATTTTTGGGGATATTTCCGGATTCGACATAAAACAATTCAAGACGCGCAAATCCAGCCATTTAATATTTTTATTAGACAGATAACGACATATTGAATTTTACGTTCAGTGGAAGGACTTAACAAAAAAAAATTCACTAGACGACTACAAGGACGAATCTTTCTATATTAAATTATGATGTGAGAATGATATTTGTTACGACATGAATCACGTCGTGCTTCTAACTAACTGATGTATTAAACGTAACCACACAGACAGAGAAAAATAAACAAAAGAGAATCATAAAATTGCAATTCCAACACGACATTTTTTTGAGTATGCAAAAATCTTGTTGACTGCTTGAATTTTCGAGATACACGTCATTAATTTTTTTATGAATTCTATTCATAGTGCTATAAATTATATATAACGTACAGTTAAAGTCGTATCTCCTGAATAATTTAAAAAACTCATGGAATTCACAGATAGTGCTGTCATGTAGTTCCAATAACTAGCTGATTATGAGAACTGACAGAAAATGCCTGACTTATAATTTATGTGGAGAATACATTAAATTAAATCTAAAATTAATCTCATATTCTATGCGTTAGCATAATACATATCCTTGCATATCTAAGTTGATTCCAATTTCTTTGAGCATTTTTAGTAACGGGAAGTGGACTTGTTCGATGAAAGGGAAACTCATTATTGGAAGATTCTTAATCCCCTGGATTGAGTCAATATTTTTTTACAGCATTAGTAGTTCAAAAGATGCAGTCGTTTAATTATCCTATCATAATTCGACAAAGAACATGAAAATAACTGTAACTTTTAAACAACTTTTACATAAATGTATATAAGGGGTGAAAAAATAAAAGCTGTTTTCGGATTACGTATAATTGTTGTATAATGTTATACAAAATTTGGATGGCCAATCAATTGAAAATCTTCTAATAATTATAATGGGATATTACTCATCACATACTTTTGCTATCTGAATGTGTGATTTTTTATTTCTAAGCCCTGCAATTTTTTTTTCTTAATTTTAGTCAGAAAATGCAATGATTGTAATTTGAACGAACTGTATCAAATTAATTCTAAGACACAATTTATTTTTTTCTGGAATTCAATATTACTAAGTAACGAAATAGAGATTCGAGCAATGCGCGCTTATAAATACTGAAAAAATTACGTAATTACGTACCACATGTACAATTCTCACACGCAATTATGAGATGGCTGTTTTCTTTTATCGACTTTCATTGAACTCCAGATTCTCAAATCCATTATTAGGCCCCATCAAATCGTCTGAGGCAATAACCGATGATACCAAGAGATTGTTGATAAGGAAATTTTCTGTATTCAGTACCATTGCAATTTCTGAGTGTAGTCCATTTCCGACAAATTTGTAAAATCGTGTAAGTGTCCCTATTAAGAATAATAGCTAATGAAAAAAATTTGTAAGATTGGGTAAATATCCTTAAAAATTATAAAGATTCTTCTGAAAAAATTCTGCAGTGAACACTCTTCTCAAATATCGTATGAACGTTTCTGGAAAATTTGTAAGGTGAAAAATAAGGTGAATACAATAAAAGGTTTAGATATAAGAAATCTAGGTGGTCGAGATTACGTCTTATTATATTTTATAAGTTGTGCATTTTTCATATGCTACTAATATACACAAAAATATACTTTACGTATATTAGCAAGATACATGTATGGATATCCAAATAAATATATTTTTCGTATATTTGCCAGATGTACTAACGATTGTATAAAAATTGTACTTAACGTATATTCGCCAAATGTACGTTTGGACGAAATATTGGATATTGTCAAGTATGTAAAAAGTATATTAGAAAAATACCACGTACATTATTTATACTTTGTTAGCATACTTTTTTCCATGGAGGTGTCCTCATATGATAATTCGAAGTGTATACGTCTACTGTACCACATGCTTAACTTGTAAGAGAGAATACGAAGCGAATTCGAACGATAAAAAAAATTTCCTTTTCAAGAATCGGACTCCGTACTTATTCGGCCATAATCGCCACTTGTTGGCCTCCAGTATCTCGCCGATTCTCGAAGCGACGCCGTCTATCTAATAATGCATTGCCCTACATTCATCAGTAAGACACTAGAACGCATCATGATCACAACATACGTGTTTTTAAAAAATCCAATATTTGAAAATCAATCTCTCAGCCTTTTAAAGTCGCAAAGTTCCTCTATATAATCACATGACCCCGTCAAATTATAGATTAACGGGGTCGTAGCTGATAATAATGATAAGCATGTCGATAAGAAGACTTTCATTGTATATATACAATAAGCCCAATTATCAAGCTCAGTTCATTTCGCCTCAAGTGGTCGAACGTAGCAAGACTCAACAATACGTGAAATTAATTTTGGAATTGGAGACTTAATTTTTTAGTGACACAAGTTCGCAATAATCATGGGCCTCATAACTTTGTACTGGAGTCTCGACTTCGTGCTCTTCATCATGACCGTCATAATCGGAGTCTACTTTTACATGACAAGGAATTTTTCATACTGGAAGAAACGTGGCGTTATGCAAATACCACCGAGTCCATTCACTGGCAATTTCGCTGACCATCTGATGTTGAAAAAATCTCCAGGCGAACTGCTCAAGGATTTGTATGATCAGTCTGCGAATTTACCTTACATGGGATTTTATGTACTGGACAGGCCGATATTATTAGTGCGCGATCCTGAGCTAATAAAATGCATAACTACGCGTGATTTCAATTATTTCTCCGATAGATTTGCGACAGCTCATGATTCTGTAAGTGCTGCGCAAATGTTTTTCTTAAAAAATCCGGGGTGGAAATTACTCAGAACAAAAATTTCATCGGCTTTCACCTCTGGCAAGCTCAAGAAAATGTTTGAATCGATGCTCGGAGTTGGAAAAAATCTTAAGACTTATCTGAACTCGCTCGATTTAAAAGGTACGCTTTTTGTCTGATTGAACGACTTCAAAGGTGACTTAAAGAAAACGTGGATCGATTTGGAATTCTCATAGAGAAAGCTTCGTGGATTATGAAATAACACTGAGAGAAAAATATAGTATATATAGAATGACCAAAATAGCGAATTTAAAAATAAGAAATGTCTAAATGTAGGATATCCATAATTATGTAATTCGATTATTTCGATGAATGCATTTCAATAAGATGAAGGTCCAAATAGCGAATGGTCAAAATTGCGAATCGCTTAAATAGCGAATTCCATAATGATGACCATTCTAGATTCAGACGTTCTTAATTTTGTAATTCACTATTTTAGCCATTCATTGTTTTGGTCATTCGATATTTTCACCCCCAGCTATTTTCACCACTATTAGACTCGGAAGCATATCGTATTTACGATTGCATAAAAACTTCATGGAAAGGAAATCGCAATCACAGGAAAATCCGGCCGATAGTTTAAATACCTCAAACATCTCAAATACTTCAATATTCTTCAAAATTATATATTATATTTGTGATATTTTGTCGATGTGATTTTACTGTGTGATGAAACGTCCGTTATATTTTAACGTGTTACCAATAATCGTATTACACTGCAATTATTTCGTGTAGTATACGCGTTTATCTTCCGTGACTTTTGACCTCGTCTCTATATCTCATATTCTGAAAAATATTAAAATAGGTCACATATTCAGTGCCGATTACGCGGTTTTGTAATATATGGTATAACCTACAAAAATGTCACAAACTAGTCAGTGTCACAAACTTTCCGACAAGACACTGGACACGTTTATTGCAAAATTTATTTATTTCCCGATGTATAACTACTCCGAAGTTTATGTGATACAGAGTGAGCTAATTTAAAAATAAATACGTATATACTGCGATTATACGCAACACAGAGAAATATATTATAAGGTGTTTAGATGCAAAAATTTTTCGACCAGACAAATATTTCTTCACGGGAAATCGGTAAATCAGAATAACTTTGCTTGCGAACATTTTTCGACCAGACAAATATTCCTTCACGGAAAATCGGTAAATCAGAATAACTTTGCTTGCGAAAATTTTTCGACCAGACAAATATTCCTTCACGGAAAATCGGTAAATCAGAATAACTTTGCTTGCGAAAATTTTTCGACCAGACAAATATTTCTTCACGGGAAATCGGTAAATCAGAGTAACTTTACTTGCGAAAATTTTTAAACGACACAAATATTTCTTCACGGGAAATCGGTAAATCAGAATAACTTTGCTTGCGAAAATTTTTCGACCAGACAAATACTTCTTCACAGGAAATCGGTAAATCAAAGTAACTTTGCTTGCAAAAATTTTTCGACCAGACAAATATTCCTTCATGGGAAATCAGTAAATCAGAATAATTTTTTTTATGTGTATTTATTAACAGATGCTCACTCCATAGACATCAAAGAATTTACCTCCAGGTATATGACCGATATTATCGGCGTAACCGCCTTAGGCATCAACGCCAATTGTTTAAACAATCCGGACGCGGAATTTCGAAAGGCCGGCAGCGAATTGTTCAAGTTCAATTTTCGGCGCGGCATAGAAGTAACAATATTGTTCTTCGCTCCTCAACTTATATCACTGATGGGCTGCAGATTCTTCACGAAATCATACTCGGAGCTTATAAGGCGAGTTTTTTGGGAAACGCTTGAGGAGCGAGAGCGATCAGAGGATACGCGAGTCGATCTGTTACAGCGATTGGTAGAACTGAAAAAGAGCGAAGCCGATAGTCCAAATAAAAACATTTTCGGTGCGCTTACCACGTATTGCTAACTAATTATTTGTGTATGATTTGTTTTTCATCTCTTATACAAGAAATAATTGAAATATTCGATTTCTTCTAGAATTTGACGGTGACAATTTAGTTGCCCAAGTGGGAGTGTTTTTCGCAGCTGGTTTTGAAACGGTTTCCAGTAATGTGAGTTTTACGCTGTATGAACTCGCACTTGCACCGCATTTACAGAAGAAATTACGAGATGAAATCAATAATGCACTCGAAAGTAACGATGGGGTGGTAACTTATGAATTGGTAGGTTTATTTAGGTAAAAGTACTGATTTTAAGCGCTTCCGAAACGTTCATATCTCTAGTTATTCTTCTGCACGAGCATTTAATGATAATATTTCAAAACTGTGTGCATTTTTAGGCTCTTCAGGTACGGAGATTATAAAGTTTTTAGAAATTTCTATCGTAGTCACAAGCCTTTTGGAATAACAAAATATTAAACACCCAGAGAAATGAGTTTGATGACTTTATTTGAATCAATTATGGGGCATATTTGGAATGAATAAAATTTATTTTAATCGAATAGATTCTATTTCGATTGGATGAAATTTTATGTATACCAAATAAGGTCTATTCCGGTTAAATAAAATTCTATTAGGCCGACCATCAAATAAATTATTTATTTAATGGCCAGCCTAATAGGATTTTATTTGATTGAAATCGATTCTGTTTAATCTGAATAAAATTTTACCTGCTCGAAATAGATTTCTATTTGATATAAATAAAATTTCATTTATTTCAGATAAACCAATGGGTTTATCTGAAATTGCAAGCTGTTTTATGATTGTTTTGTTCAGGATTTGTGTTTCGAAGCTCCGCAATAATATTTCTATTTTTAACAGATATTCAGAGTGCGTACTAATATGTCGAGAAGAGCGTTATTTTTTAATATATGTTCACCCGAAGAAATCGGTCTGAAGAGTTTATTTGAATCAATTATGGGGTGTATTTGGAATAAATAAAATTTTATTGCGATCAAACGTAGCCTATTTCGATCGGATGAAATGTTATTTAGATCAAATAAATTCTATTTAGATTAAATAAGATCCTGTTAGGTCAGTTATTAAATGAATAATATATTTGCTTGGCGCTTTACCAATATTAGACATAATTCCTTCGTGGATATATTTCTAGATCATGAGCCTTTCCTATCTAGACATGGTCATATCCGAGATACTTCGAAAATACCCATCGTTGCCATTTTTGGATCGCGTGACAAATGCCGATTACAAAGTACCAAATTCGGATCTCATCCTAGAAAAAGGCACACCTGTGTTTATTCCCATGCTCGGATTACACTACGATCCTGAATATTTTCCGGACCCTGAAGTCTTCGATCCCGAGAGATTCAATGAAGAGAACAAACGAAATCGTAAATCTGGTGTTTACATGCCTTTTGGAGAAGGACCTCGAGGTTGCATCGGTATGCAACTATGAATTATTTATTATAAGGCGAATCAAACTCTTTGAAAAATCGGTAAAATAAATGTAATATACTAGGAGTATTAACTTACAAACTAGTTACGTAAATTTAATTTACAATAATGACGTATAACTGTTGCCCTTTTATAGTGAAATTAAGATAAATCCATGTAATTGAAACACTTTTACATTCGAACGACTATAAATAATTTAAATTTAAGTATACTCAACGGTCTTACGATACTTTAATACATTAATTTCAAATTATTTCTACTAAATTTAATATACAAATTCGTGCATAACATTTTTCAGTATAAAGTACATTTTTTACCGAAAAATAGTATAAACACGATTATTGTTCTTTTTATTAACACATTAATAAATTTGCAGGCATGCGTTTTGGGCTTTTAGAAACGAAACTTGCCCTTATTCACATATTATCGGAGTACGAAGTGTCACCGTCTGAAAAAACTTTGATCCCTATGAGGCTAAACCCAAAAGCACTGATTACGGCACCTGACGGTAACTTGTATTTAAACATGCGAAAAATCGATAATACATAATATTAATGAATGAATGACCAATACTACCTAATCGTTATATTATGTAACCCGACGGTGTTATTTCATAATAAAAGATACAATAAAATAACAGTGATGTTTTTATTAAAGATAATAAGACGTTTATTACACTGTTAAAGTTTTAGTGTGATCCTGAATGGAGTGTAATACCGGTTTTCCCATCAAGATCGATATTCACGTCCTTTATCTTGCATTCCGATCCATTGCTGTGTTATCTTAACCCTCCGTGTGTAAACTATATTTTTCGATACACGGTCTATAAACTGGGTCTTTTAGGGAACAGTCGAATTTTCAAAATTTTCTTAGTTTTCAAAAAATCTGAAAAAATTCAAGGATACTTCTCGAAGTTTTCACTGAACGGCTCGGAAGTTTCCGAAGTCAAAGTTTATAACTATTGTTGATAAAAATTGAATTGTAGTCGAAAATGGGGAAAATATGGGTTTCTGTTAAGAAATTAATAACTTCACATTAAATAAATATGAACAAAACGATTACAGGGTTTTGTAGCTTAGACTAAGAGCTTAAAAAAAGGGTCATTACGGTGGGCTTTGAAAAAATGAATTATTTCAGCACCTGAATGTGGAAAATATTTTACGAAGTCAGGCATGTTATAACTACACTGAACGGCAATTGTCCAGCGCAAAATGAATATTCATTATAAAAAATACAAAAATGGTATTATTTTATTAATAACACAAGACAAAATAACTGCGTTTTTGCCGTTACCTTCGTCAGACGCTAGAATAATGTAATACAAATTTATTTTCAATAAAAATATTGGATGAACATCGCGGAAGAAAAAACCAAAAATACAAAATATCTTGTTGTTCAACATAAAAAATTAGAATAAAAATGGTCAAAAAAAATAATAGAATTACAAAAATCATGTATGTTAGTCATGAACAGACAAAAAAATTAAGAAAAAACCAACAAAAAAAAACTGCATCCACTTAACTATCAAAACACTGACGCCATCTGTACATTGACCCTTTGACGAAATTTCTGACGGTGTATCTGCCTCTTGAGATGAGTCTTCATGGAATCCCGTCTAAACCGGAATTTATTGCAGTCAAGAAATACATTAAAAAGACTAAGAATAATGAAATTTCTGGTTCAGATCAAATTACGAATTTTCTTTTAAAAAATCTTCCAGACTTTGACCTTTTAGGCGGCTTTTAAGATGCAGTTATACATAAGAGAATATGATATGAGTCTTTGCCAAACACATCTAAAAAATTTGATCACTTTTGAAAATCCTGTAGATTCGAGATCCTGTGAAAAGACACGTAAAAACGTTGGTAATACTTTATATACTCTATGTACCGGTCAAATTTTAGATTTTTAAATAATACACGTTATCACTTTGATAAAACTTCGAAACTGCGCTATTGTGATTGTGTTTATAGAGAAACTCGAATATCAATATTTCAATCATACTTGAAAGCTGTGTAGATTCGAGATATTAGATATGATTAATAATACACGTTTACATATCGATAATACTCCGAAGCTTTACTAATGTTTGTGGTCTTAGAGATAATTAAAACTCAATATTTTTATCATACTTGACCCCAGATAGATTTGAGATATTAGATATGGTTGATAAGATACGTTAATGCTCAGTAACACCTGGTATATTCTGTGGATAAATGAGATTATAGATTCTCCAGTGATAATGGTAACCTCGATAATAGATCAAAGTTCTGATAGTTTCCGGTTTTCCGAAACGTGTTTCTTAAAAGTACGATCATATCTTTAAGCCCTGCAAATTCGAGATCTTAAGGGTGAATAATAATAAGACACGTCAATACCTCGTCTAAAATTCCGAATATTACTCACCTACATTTTTGACAAAATTCGCTAGAAAAATTTTCGTCAAAAATGTAGGTGAGATATTAATTTTCGTAATTTTAGACCTTCGTGTATTTACCATTCGAAACTTTAAGGAGGTTCGTCAGAAAAATTAAAAATGCACAGAAAAATCTAAAATAATTACCGCGTTTTTAATAATTCATAACAAACTCACATGAATTTTTCGGGAATTTTCGTCTACATCGTTTACACAAAATTAACTTTTTTATGCATACATTTTATCATGGGCTCTTATGGCATGTTTTGTTTTGAACATCAATTTTTGAACAAACAAGATTGAACATCAATCTTGAGGAAGCTCAAGAAGATGTTCGAACTGATGCTTGGAGTTAAAGAAAATCTTATCTAAACTTGCTTGATTCAATAGTTAATATTTTTGGTGTTCATACTTAACTGAAAATGATCGCCACTTGGTGACCTTCAGTATCTCAGCATTTTTTAAAGTGGCGTGGGCTACTCAGTTGCTCCAGATTCATCACAAATACACTGAGAGAAAATAATTTATTGACGGCAAAGAAATGGGTGATTTGATTCTTTTTTCATTGATTTCAACTAAATATCTATTTGATTTCAATGAGATAGTGCACTTAAATTTTAAAGAGAACATTTCGTTGCCTGTAAAGAAACATTTCATTGTTTAAAAAAAAACTTTTCATTGATTTAATGAAAACATATACTTGATAGCAGCAAGTGCTGAGAATTTCGTCGTCCAATGTTAACCGCCTATAGGGCTGTCTCTCTTGCACCTAACCTCACTTTTTGTTTTTCGGTTCTCCCGAACGAAAGGCTTCGAATTTCAAGGAGCCAGTAGTTTAGCCAATTCCTGCCGCACTTCTACACGTCCTCTCAAAATGTAATCTTTATTTGCCGAGTAGTTTAGGAAAAAAACGGTTTTAAAATTTTGAGCTGTGGTGGGGAAAGTGGGGGAAAAGAACATAGACGATTCCTTAGTTTAAAGAAATGTTTCTTTGAATAAATATCACTTTTGTTCATTGAGTTTGAGTCGTTCAATGAAAAGATAGTATTGAAACTCGACTATTTCTTTGCATTGGCGCAGATTGCCGTTCATCTATGAAATATTTACTCTCTGTGTACCAGTGTCAGTGATGATGATAAAAAATATTCCGATAGATAAGACCATCTTTGTCTTATTAGATATCGACTATAAGTAGTACATACGTCCAATTATCAAGCTCAGTTCAATTTCGTCGTGTGGTTGAACTCAGCAAAGCAATACAACCCTCGCAATTAATTTCGGAATTGGTGATTTAGATTTTTAGTGAAAAAAATTCGCACTAACCATGGCACTCGTTACTTTTCACTGGAGTGTCGACTTCGTGCTCTTCATCATCACTGTCATCATCGGAGCTTACTTTTACATGACAAGGCATTTTTCGTACTGGACGAAACGTGGCGTTATGCAAATACCACCAACGCCATTCACAGGCAATTTCACCGATCATCTGATGTTGAAAAAATCTCCAGGCGAACTGATCAAGGAGCTTTATGATCAGTCTGCGAATCTACCTTACATGGGTTTCTATGTACTAGATAGACCGTTTTTTTTAGTGCGCGATCCGGAGCTCATAAAATGCATAGTTACGCGTGACTTCAATAATTTCACCAACAGATATGTAACCACTCATGATCCTCTGAGTGGTGCGCAAATGTTTCTCTTGAAAAACCCGGGGTGGAAATTACTCAGAACAAAACTCTCATCGACATTCACCTCTGGCAAGCTCAAGACCATGTTCGATGAAATGCTCGGAGTTGGGAGAAATCTTACGACTTATATGAACTCGCTTGACTTAAAAGGTATACTTTTTGCCTGGTTTAATAACGTCGAAGGTGTCTAAAAGAAAATGTTCTAGATTACAACCACTTTAAAGTAGATCCTTACTCATTGCTTTCTCTTTACTAGTCAAAAATGAAATGTCGATCCATTTGTAATCCGCATAGAGAAAGCTTTGTAAATTTAAAAATAACCATTTTACTGTTAAAAAAAATTTATGTTAAATTACTACACAGTGTAGAAAGTTCGTTCACAGAGACGAATATAAAAAATTTACTACTTGGGTATATAACGTAAAATCTATTTTCAATAGAGTGGGCCAAAAAATATCACCCAAGATATCGTAGAATACGTCTTAGTAAAGATTCTGTCAAAAGCGGAGCTCATAATTTTTATTCTTAGAGGTCTATCATCGCGTTTGAAGTATTCCCATTTAAATAACACAGAAAAGTGATTTTTTTCCATTCTTTCTCCCTGCAACCTAAGAAGAAATGTTTTTTTTTCTTAAAATCAATTTCGAACAAAACATCTTGTTGAGTCGAATTTCTATCTTCAATATTTAATTTATTACAGAGCCTTGACATTTTTAATGTTGTAAATCAAATCAAAATCAAATTTCATTAGAGGGTAACCAGCACTACATTTGCCTCACCAAATTTTAATCAGATACTTCAATTGGTTCTCGAATTGTCAGAAATCTTTTTTACACCGCTTTCACCACCACTTCCGATTTTTTAATATATTGACATAAAATATCATGAACATTTTTTGAGAAAACAAATTTTCTCCATGAGAAATCGGAATAACTTTTTTATGTGTATTTTTCAAAGCATTGACATAAAAAGTCATGAACATTTTTTGACAATACAAATTTTCTCCATGAGAAATCGGAATAACTTTTTTATGTGTATTTTTCAAAGCATTGGCATAAAAAGTCATGAACATTTTTTGACAAAACAAATTTTCTCCATGAGAAATCGAAGTAACTTTTTTATGTGTATCTTTTAAAGCATTGACATAAAAAATCACGAACATTTTTTGACAAAACAAATTTTCTCCATGAGAAATCGAAATAACTTTTTTACGTGTATCTTTTAAACAGATGCTCGCGTCATGGAGGTTAAAGACATCGCCTCCAGATTCACAACCGATATTATCGGCGTAACAGCCTTAGGAATTGACGCCAATTGTTTGAACCATCCAGACGCCGAATTTCGAAGACTCGGCACCGAACTATTCGAGTTCAGTTATTGGCGCTGTTTAGAAATGTCATCAATGTTTTTCGCGCCTCAATTTGTCTCACTGCTCGGTTGCCGATTCTTCACAAAAGCATACGCGAAGTTTATCAGGCGAGTTTTCTGGGAAATGGTTGATGAACGAGAGCGATCAGGACTTACACGAGTCGATATGTTACAGCGATTGATAGACTTGAAGAAGAGTGAGGCCGATAGCCCGGATAAAAATACTTTCGGTGAATTGCGTTTATCATATATTGCTGAATCATTATTCGTGTATGATTACATATTCATTTCTTATATAAGAGATAATTGACATATTCGATATCTTCTAGCATTTGACGGTGATAATTTGGTTGCGCAAATAGGCGTGTTTTTCGCAGCCGGCTTTGAAACGGTTTCCAGTAATGTGAGCTTTACATTGTATGAGCTCGCACTCGCACCGCATATACAGACAAAAGTACGGCAAGAAATCAATAAGGCGATTGAAAATAACAATGGCGTGATAACTTATGACTTGGTAGGTTCCGATAAGTTCATACCTCTAATTATTATTCTCCACTGAAAAAAAAAACGGCTTCGTTGAACCGACTAACTATTTATTAGTTAAGTAAAAATTTAATCAGTAATCATTAACATTTATTAGTCAAAATTAGTGGTTGTCAAATCGGTACTAAACTTTGAGAAGCGTTTCTACAAGTTTTTGAGGTCCAATTGACGGTTATATGAACTCTTAATATATTTATATAAATAATATATAAATAAGTGAGCAACAACGATTTGAAAAGAAAAAACACTATGATATATGCAAATATTCAATAAGATGTTTCTGTCATCCAGTTGTATATCAGAAAAAATCATAATGTTAGTCCGATTATGACGAACTTGCTCAGCTTGTTCATTGAAAATTGCTCTGATGAATGAATGAATGAAAGAACACACATTGGTGCTCAAATTGATTTTTCAAACCGTCAATTAAACTTAAATTTCCCCATAAAGTTTTCTCATAAATATTAACTTTAATGACTTCGTGGATACATTTCTAGGTCATGAACCTTCCTTATCTGGACATGGTCATATCCGAGACCCTTCGAAAATACCCATCGTTGCCATTTTTGGATCGCGCGACAAATGCCGATTACAAAGTACCAAATTCTGATGTCGTTCTGGAAAAAGGTACACCTGTGATTATTCCCATGCTCGGATTGCACTACGATCCTGAATATTTTCCGAACCCTGAAGTCTTCGATCCCGAGAGATTCAACGAAGAGAACAAACGAAATCGAAAACCTGGTGTTTACATGCCTTTTGGAGAAGGACCTCGAATTTGCATCGGTATGAAAAATATGAATTAATTATCATAAGGCAAATCACACTGTTTGAATAATCGGTAAATTTGATGTATGCACAAACTAGTGAACTAAATTTAATCTACAATCAGTAATTATAATAATTATTATAAGCCGAATCACATTGTTTAAAAAATCGGTAAATTTGATGTTTGCACAAACAAGTGAATTAAATTTGATCTACAATGGTAACGTATTACTGTTGACGTTTTATAGTGAAATCAAAATACTTTACAATGGAACGACGGTAAATCAATCATTGTAAAATGGTAAATATACTTCAATTGTAAAGTATACTTACCGTTTTGCTATACTTTAACATGTTAATTTTGCATTATGTGTACTAACTCAAGTACACTAATTCGTGCATAACACTTTCTAATATTGAGTACATTTTTTTACCAAAAAATAGTATAAACACAATTATTGGTCTATTTATTTATATATTAATACATTTTTAGGCATGCGCTTTGGAACGTTGGAAACGAAACTTGCCCTCATTCACATGCTATCGGAATATGAGGTGTCACCGTGTGAAAAAACTTTGATTCCTATGAGGATAAACCCAAAAGCACTGCTTACGGCACCTGTCGGTGGAATGTATCTCAACATGCGAAAAATCGATACCTCCAAACATTGATGAATTAATAACCAATATTATCTTATCGTGATGTTATGAAAAATTACATTATTAAAAAAGAACAATGAAACGACTTTAATTTTTTTATTACAAATAATAAAACGTTTGTAATAAAATTAATAATCAAACTGTACTCATCAACTTTACTTTTATCCTGAATGGAGTGTCAAAACAAACAGTTCCATACACAATTAGCAACCATTTTTTCGATGCCATTTTCCGAAGTCCTTATCGCAAAAAAAAAATTCATTAATTTTGTAATAAAATATAGTCTGAAATTAAACAATTAATTCTGAATTTATTATTTCGTTGTGGGCCATAAAAAAATGCACATTTTCGATTTTTTAAGATGTCGATACGATTAATCGTTCCCGAGATATCATAGTTTAAATGAAAAATAAAAAATATGACATATTTCGCCAGAAAAAATTCAAAAAAAAATTAATTAATTAACCACTGAACCTGATTTTTGGAAATTTTTTCGAATTTTTTTTTTGGGTGCCTAAAGTCATGTGGAATGCCTCTTATATTGTTGACTCGAATATATTTTGTAAATATCCCAAAATATATCTCAATTATAGTATTTCTCGGAGAAAATACATGTCATATATTTGAGATATATTTTTCAGTTTATTTTGGTTGTACTTTATTATTTCCCTGCGGGAACTTTTGAGCAACCAATACGATATAAAATTTAGATGGTCAATCAATTAACGATCTTCTTATAATCAAAATGCGATATCGCCTTTTTTAATTGGATTATAATTAGGATTCTTCATTTTTTTAAACCGCACGAGAAATTATGACACCGGACATTTGCAGATATCAATTCAAGCGATAACTTGTAAGTTATCGACTCAACGTCTGGCGATAGAAGTGATCTTTTCCTGATAAGCCTTTCTTCGTATCGTTCATGACTTGCAAAAAATAAGCTCATCTAATCTAATCTCAACATATGTGAAGACCCGACTTTATTGCGCACACCATAACATTGGCACTATAATTAATAAAAAAAGACCTCGTCATCGAATTACCAGATTAAAATATAAGGAAATTACATTTTGAGCCACAGCGACAAAAGGGAAAAAATTAAAGCAATATGCATTGGCTTTTCCTTCGAGTTGTGTGATACGATTCCAAACTAAGTTGATTATCTACAATGACCCGAACGCGATATTGACAAAAAAAAATTACCAACATCAAAGATTACGATGGTAACTGCATTTGATGGAAACTCCATTTTACATTAAAGTTGTGCTATAATGCAGCGCAATTCAGTTTGAGACTAGAACTCGAGCATTGCACAGCTTTAATGACGTGCCATTTATTTTGGATATCGTAGAATTATATTCAAGTGATCCAATCGGTGATAACGATGACGCTAGTAACTTTTTACTGCAGTTTCAACTTCATGATCTTTATACTTGCCGTGATAATCTTGGTACACTTACACATGACACGGAAATTTCTGTACTGGAAAAAACGCGGAGTTATGCAAATTTCACCGACACCATTTATTGGCAATTTCTACGACGTTTTGTCATTGAAAATATCGCCAGGTAAATGGGCGAAAAATCTGTACGATAAGTCCGCGGGTTTGCCTTACATGGGATTCTACATATTCGATAAACCATTTTTATTACTGCGTGATCCTGATCTCATAAAAAATGTACTATCACGTGACTTCAGTAACTTCACCGACAGATATTCGTATGATCCTGATAAGCTCAGTGGCGCGCAACTGTTTTTCCTGAGAAATCCCGCGTGGAAATTGCTCAGGGCGAAGTTGACACCAACATTTACTTCGGGAAAGCTCAAGAAAATGTTCCACTTGATGATCGGAGTTAGCGACAATCTGATGAATCATCTGGATTCGCTCAATCTCAAAGGTTAAAAAAATGGGCGAAAATATTCTTCAGCAACTACTTTTCACAGTTTTCTAGATATTCTTCAAACAAGACGAGTGCAAATAAAGGGTGAGGGTTAAAATAGCGAATGACCAAAGTGGTGAATGGCTAAAATAGCGAATTTGAAAATAAGGAACGTCTGAATCTAAAATGGCCACATTATGAAATTCGCTATCTCGGCCATTTGTTATTTCGATCACTTGTCATTTTGATCTCCATCTTATTAAAATGCAATCGAAATAGCGAATAGTAAAAATAGCGAAGAGCTGAAATAGGAAATTTCATAGTTATGGCCATTCCATATTTACACGTTTCTTATTTTTAAGTTTGCTATTTTAGCTATTCACTATTTTGGTCATTAGCTATTTTGACCTCCACCCCAAATAAAACGTTAAAAACAACAATTCATTAATAATATTTTCCACTTCCCGATGGGATAAAAATCGGAAAAAAATATTGCATTTAAAACGTGCTGAAAAGATTGATTTCGCGTAATAATATTTCCAAAATGTTATTAACAAATCGGTGAAAAAAAAAATTCATCAACAAACAATCAGTCAACCTAACTTTTTTTCTAATGGAAATGAGATGTTAATTTATTTGAATGCACACGAATTTTTTCAGATTTTTTTCTTTACTATGATTTTTATTTTTTTCATTTTGAAAAATGCGCAGAATATAACAAATTTTGGATATGTGTTTTGCAAAAAAATCTTGATCGTAGTAGATGATTTTATGCCGAACACATATCCAAAATTCGTTATCTCGCGCACATTGTTTAAAATAATAAAAAATCAAAATCAAAATCAAGAAAAAAATCTGAAAAAATTCGTATGCATTCAAATAAATCAACATATCATTTTCATTAGAAAAAAAGTGAGTTTGACTGATTGTTTGTTGAACAATTGTTTTTTTCACCAATTTGTTAATAACATTTTGGGATTATTAGTATGCGAAGTCAATCTTTTCAGCACGTTTTACATGCATTCTTTTTTTCCGATTTTTATTCCATCGGGAAGGCATCGAAATTGTCTCTGAATCTCACTTTTGGCGGGACTGTACGTATCATACATCCTTAAATTAGATTAAATTTTTAAAAATTACATCCCTGTTATGCAAGCGGCATTTTTTTGCAGATGGTCGAGCCATGGACGTTAAGGCCCTTCTCACTAATTACGCGACCGACAGTATCGCAGTTACTGCCTTTGGTCTTAACACCAATTGCTTCAAGAATCCAAACTCCGAATTTCGAAATCAAATTAGCCAAGTATTTTTCTACAATTTTCGGCGTGGAATCGAGTGGATGTCACTTTTCTTCGTGCCCCAATTCTCTAAGCTAATGGGCTTCAGTTTTTTTTCGAAGAAATTCGGAAATTTTATGAGACAAGTTTTTTGGGATGTGGCTTCTGAACGAGAGCGAACAGGACATAGGCTGGATGATTTTGTTGACCGGTTGATTGACCTGAAAAAAAGTGAAGCCGTCAGCCTAGATAACAAGATTTTTGGTAAATTAGACCCAACAAATTTTGCTACATATTGCGTAATGATAATTCATTATTGTTAATGATCAATAATTAATATTAAAAAATGATTCTTGTTACAGAATTCGACGGTGACAATTTAGTTGCTCAAGCATGTGCATTTTTCGGTGCTGGTTATGAGACCGTGTCCAATAGTATAAGTTTTGCACTGTACGAACTCGCACTTTCATCCGATATACAGACGAAATTGCGAAAAGAAATCAAGGATGCAATTGAAAATAATAATGGCCAGTTAACTTACGATTTGGTAAGTGACCCAGTGGAAAAATTATTGTCTGAACGTTTTTGTAAATAACAAACTTTGTTTTTTTTTTTTTTAGTGTTTGATATTAATTTCATATATGAGGATAAGAATTTGTGAATCCAGTGAATGTAAAAATATTTCTTATAAAAGATCAGACACGGCAGAAGTAATTTGTAAAATTTATACTATTATGTGTTAAATTGGAAGTCCGAAGTAGGAAATATTTCGTAAAAAACACAAAATTTGTATAAATTATGTTTGTAAATTTTCTGTAAAATTTCGTTGAAAAGTCCAGAAATTTTAATTTCATTTTCAATGTGAATTTCACGATGGCGTACGGTCAGAAAAATGGGTCTGATGAATTTATTTGAATCGATTATGAGGTGTATATGGAAACAATGAAATCTCATTTCAATCAAATAGAGTCTATTTCGATCAGATGAAATTTTATTTCAATTAAATTGAGTCTGCTTCGGTTGAATAAAATACTATTAGGCCGGCCATTGAATAAATTGTTTATTTAATGGCCCGTCTAATAGGATATTATTTTATCGAAATGAAACTTTATTTCATGTATATAAAATTTCTTCTGATCGAAATAAACTCTACTTGATCTGAATAGATTTTTATTCATTTTAAATACACCCTATGATCGATTCAAATAAACTCTTCGGACCCATTTCTCTGGGTGTATATTAAATAATTCTTCAGGTCATGGGCCTTCCATATCTGGACATGGTTTTATCGGAGTCACTTCGAAAATATCCAGCGTTGGCCTTTTTGGAACGCGTGGCAATTGCCGATTACAAAGTACCGAATTCGAACCTCGTTGTGGAAAAAGGTACACCCGTGTATATCCCTGTGCTTGGATTACATTATGATCCGCAATATTTCCCGGATCCTGAAGTATTCGATCCCGAAAGATTCACCGCAAAAAACAAGGAAACACGAAAAGCTCAAGCCTATTTGCCTTTTGGAGATGGACCTCGAAACTGCATCGGTACACGACTATCAATTTATTACACTGAGAAAAGCATTAAGATATGTTTACAAATCAGCATTTACCAACGCTTCTTTCAATTTTTCCTCATGAAACTAAAAAATTATTTTTATAACAATTTGCATCGGTTTGTCAAAATATGTTACAAGTATCCAATATTTTCCGTTGTATTGAAACAATACTCAGTGTTTTTTTAAACTCAGCCATGCATAAAATTATCGTTCATATTAATAACTTGTGGAATTTATTTACAGGAATGCGTTTTGCACTTTTGGAAACAAAAATCGCTCTTGCTCACATTTTACTGGATTACGAGTTGTCACCTTGCGAGAAAACCGTGATCCCTTTAAAATTTACTCCTGCACTTCTTACGGCAGCAGAAGGAGGCGTGCATTTGAAAATGCGTAAAATTAACACCGAGAATGATGAAAAGACATATTAACAAGTCGCGATATTTATATTTATTCATAATTCCTGTCCGTTTCCGTACCTTTTTTTTCAATGTTTATACAAAGCTTTCCTTAACCCAGACTGAAAAGTTACGTATCTAGTGTTACTCTAATACGCAATAAAGATGAAGAGTTAATATTATTATTAGTATTCGGATTTTGTAGGAATTCGATTCCTAGTTAATTATTTATTGCCCACTAAAATTTTTTCAGAAATCAGATTTTTATTTATTTATTTCAAACAAGGATATAGAGTAGGAAATGCACATTGCTTTCTCACTATGTTTTGCTTTTTACAAAGTTTATACAATGGGAAATAAAAAAATCGATAGTGTTAATATTTACCTGAAAATTTCCCTCGCCAATTTGGTTTAGTATTTTTCGTAGGAATATTTTGTATTCGAAGGATTCAGGGATAAAAAGATTATGACATAATTTTTTCACGTTCATGTATACGTTTATTTTATTCACTTACTTTCATTTACAAAAAAACTAATATTTGACCGTGGCTTTTGTGTATTTTTTTGTTTGTTTTCGAGATACATTTTGACTATGAATTATAATTATAATTACATGTAGTTTCCTACGATATAGTAGTACGACACCTTGGAATCGAACGGAATGATTAGATACCAAAGCAATCGACCGTACGTATCTCTCGTTCGCATACGCATTTAATATGCGATTAGCGGCGTTCAGTGTTGTTAACGCTTAATAATTTATCGGAAACATATATACCAAACGTGTCGTCATTTCAATAATCCGCAGATTTTTTTCCGACGTTTTTAATCCTCGGACAAATCTACCAAACTAATTTATTCTTCACGAAACTTAATTGTCTGCCAAAAAATTTGACCCGTTATCATTAATATTTCAATTGGCCAAAATCGTCTCACACCACTGAACGCTAAACAATTCGGTATCTTCCCTTCGGCGTTGATTTCCTCACAGACTCCTTACAATTAATCTACGATCAACATCGATCATCGCTCGCCAGCGAGCGTTCTCATTGCCAAATTACTTTTAATATCAGGTAAAAGTTTCATTTTCATCTGTTTATGTATAGTTTGGATTTTTTTTTGTTTGTTCTTCATCTCAACAGAAACGATTTATGCCACCATTTTGTGGATACATTCGATTCTCGGGTTACCTTAAATTATGTACATTCACACAGAATTGTCCTAACACTAAAATTATGGAAGTCGCTGCAGTGACATTAGCGCTTGAGGCTTTCTCGTGATTTAACCATATTTTTGGTCAATATCTGAGAAAATACATTTCCTCCGAACTTTTATTTTTCGTCTTGTGATCCTAAAGCGCGAATGAAATTGCGAAGCGCGTTATCCTTCATCGACTTATCACGACTAAACGTATTATCAGTGACTAAACGTAGTGTGCGATTGGAAGGGGCACGGAAGAGGTGACGAGGAAGGACGGGAGAGTTTAGTACAAATCGCAAAAGTGCTTCGACGTTATGTTTTCCTTTCTTTTTTTTCTTCGTGTATTATCATACAATTTTCACGAAGTCGATCGTTCTCCGCGGTTATATCGTAAGAGTCTCATTAATTGACCGACGTGGAATAACAATATTAAGCGCGAATAAATAAAGAATTGACGATAGTACAGTGCTGGGCCATTGGCCGCTTCGCTTCGTCAGGCCCAACGACTTTCGACCATTAGGCCGTTATTTCCTGAGCTACTTTTTCGAAACTTGACATTCAGGATAAATTCCTACAGAAATGTTCAATAGAGAAACGAATTAACATCTTTTTCTACGGATAAAAATCGGTATTTCAATAATTAAAGCAAACAAAGGTGACAGACTCAGTTATTATATTTTTTGGAGGCCGATTCACTTTCCCAGGGAACAGTTTCGGTTTATCGAAATTTTCACATTTTCATACAAGACAAAAATAGGAAGTTAAAATGTTAACGACATTGGAGTTAGTGAAAACAATTATCGATTTTTAATAATGATGCCAATAAAGTAATTGTATTATAAAATAACTGGTTGACATATTTGATTAAAATTTTTATCGTTCTTATATCAAATTCCCTAAAATTTGACAATCTGATGTGTTTTGAAGAAATTTCTAAGATGGCGGTAATAATTACTGTTTTTTTTGCTGAAACATTCAGGCGTATTTCTAAATTTTGGGATCAGTATACAGTTTAATAAATGGGTGCCTTAAAAAATCTCGAGAATACGAATTACAAAAAAATACTAAAACATTGAAGAAGAATAACATACATAAAATTTGCCATATGATGAAAAAATTCTGTTTAATTTATTAAATAAATTCATTTCCGCATTAACTGAAAATTTATTGAGGATCAGTATTATAGAAAATCGAAGTTATTGTTTTCAATCACACTAATTGGCTCATTTTATTTTTCGTGTCGCGAAATACAGCAATAAATTATCCAAATTGCCAGTAATCTCAAGACGAAATCAGATGGTGCGTATAACAAAGTAACAAATAATAATTTTTTGAAAAATCCACAATCGTCAAATTTCGAAAAAGCAAGACTCTGGTGTTCGATATATCGGATTAGTTAAAGTGAAAGTGACAAATGAATAATGACAAAGATCAGGCACAGGTAGTGTTTAATAATTATAGACTCCCGTAACTTGCTCGTTTAAGATCGACGAGTGGAATTTTATTCGGTATCTAAACCGGAAATTATAAGTTTTGGTATACGTAGGTAGTAGAGTAGTAGTACTGTTTGTGTGAGTGCATGTTCATTTTTTAAATATTCTCGTTCATCGCCACACAAGTATCGGGCAGTTTTTACAACGACTTAATCGACACTGTAACGACGCAAAAAGTGAAAAACTCCGAAGACTCTATGAGATTGGTCACGAGATTAGCCAAATAATCTCGAATGCAAAAATATCACCCGGAATATTAAATTCGTAATGAAACTGATCGAAACTTTTGAGTATCGAAATTGATTCTACAACGTGACTGAAGTGTTTTTTAGAATAATTTTTCCTTTGCAATTCGTATGAACAGTCAGGACACATCGTTGGAACAATTTTCGTATTTGTGATAACAGAACGTCGAGTCTGATAAAAGAAAACAATAAAATGCCCAATACGTATTGGGATGAAAGTCATAACGTAAGACTAGAGTTCAACAATACATGCGGTTTAATCGCCGTATAGACACACTGATGAAGTATAAAAATATAAACATCTAAAAATGAAAGCGTAGTATCATAGAGAACTAATCGTAAGAGTCGCTTTTTCAATGATTGCTGAACGATCGCTGTTTATCGTTATCGGAGACATAGGCTGCATGTTCATATATATATATCTATATATATGGGGTATTCCACGTTAAATTAGCAGGTCATGACCGTCATCCTCATCGATTCTGTTCATTTTTTAATATGATGTTTTTATTTTATCACCAGTAACATTGTTAAATCCTCGAAAAAAACCAATTTCAAAAACGCCGTTTTTAAAAACCTGAAAAAAAATTCACACTGATTCTATGATTTAAAATATGATTTTTGAGTGCCATGCGATAATGTGATCTCAATATTTACTATTTGTTTAACTTTTTTTTTTCTTGTCGCACGGCGTTCAAAAATCATATTTTAAATCATAGAATTAGTGTGAATTTTTCCAGATTTAAAAAAACGGTTTTGTTGAAATTCGTTTTTTTTTTTCGAGGATTTAAAAATGTTACTGGTGATCAAAAAATCTGGAAAAAATTCCGAGGCCTTTATGGGTCGTTAATAACATCATTTTGCAAAATGAACAAAATCGATGAGGGTGAGGGTCATGGCCTGCTGATTTGACGTGGAATGTCCCATATATACATATATATATATTTTTTAAATCTTTGCTCCCTATCGATGGTCACAAAAGATGTCATGATTATTCATATATTCTAGTGATTTCTTTTTCTTTTCGCAACATTCAAAACAATTACTCTTTTTGGATTTTAACATATGGCAGCTATATTATATACATCTATATATAGATATATGTATATATATACATATATAGACATACATTTATCTATTTTTTCGTCTGCCTTGTCTACGCTTATCGATTTATATAGTCATAGATGTTTTTTGTTTATATACCATACGTATATATATTTATATATATATTTTTATACATATATTTATATGTATAACGAACAACATTAATGATTAGTCGTTAGGCTACTCTTTAATTGGACAATAAATAAAACAATCTACATACCTAACACTTACGACTGTCTCGTTCGGACAGAGCCACCTGAATTCATCGAAAGAGATACATCTCCGATTATTTCTACAATGATTATATCTTCACTGAAGACAGTGAGATCGTCCTCGGAAATCACGAAATTCACCACTGACAAATTTTCCATCTTGTAAATTCATTTTTTGATTCATTATTATTATTCTTATAATTATTAACTACGCGATGGATTTATCTTTCAACGAAACAATCGACCCAATCGCGAATTAGAGATCAGGTCAATCGATTAACCACGTATCGCATGCATTTTATTTCTCTCTTCGTCACTTAATCCAAAATAAACGAACACTTGGACAATTAAAATGTCTGGGAATCTTGATAAAATGCCGGTAGATTCTTCAATTAATACACATTTGGTCTCCGTGCCGAAACACCGTTAAGATGAGGAGGGAAGATAACGTGAGGGAAGAAATAGCGTCGCGAGCCAATCACACGCAAACGATAGCTATGCCTAACGCGACATCTACATGTCAACGACGGTAAATCTTTCGCAACGTGCTTACGAACCCGGCTTGTCG
The DNA here is from genome assembly GCA_949699805.1 of Tromatobia lineatoria. NCBI lineage: Eukaryota > Metazoa > Arthropoda > Insecta > Hymenoptera > Ichneumonidae > Tromatobia > Tromatobia lineatoria. The sequence continues at coordinate 2,357,601 of OX453052.1, forward strand.
CTCCAGAGCTTCTAGTGGTTCGAAAAAAAGTAGTAACTTTCTAAGCATTACGACGTCTCCAATTTGATGAAGATCCAATTTAGCCTACAATTTTATCAGAATGAATTTATTAACTTTGGACTTTGCAAATTTACAGCGAATTTCTGCAAAAATATAATTGATGTGTTGCATAATGTTTGTTATAAAATTGAATGGAGTTTTTAAAAATTCGATACTCGAGCTACTGAGTTTCACAATACTTCATTTTTTACTATGATTTAACAATATTTTATGGAAAATTTGACGTATTCATTAAGAGCAGTTAAGAAGAACCACTTTCAAACCTTCTCTGTTTCTTTATTCTCTTACGAAATTCATATTAACAATACACAAAAATTACCATATGGACATAAAATTAATAACTATTGGATTAAACAAAAGAATAAAAAAAATCGCTGAGAATTGCTATAAAAAATGTAAGTATTTGGCTTTTCATTAGCCGAGTAATCGAATCTAAAAAATTGCATTCAACCTCAAATTCTCCGATATTTTAATTAAAAAATAAGTTTAACGTTTATTCATGAGTGTGAACTCAGTAGCTATCTCAATTTCCCAACAGTTACAATCGTTATTTTACCGATAAAAAATCATTCTCCAATTCTTCAACTTTTCGTTCGTCAGACTGTTTAAAAAATTACCAATTCAATTCGTAATCCACGAAGCGACAAGTTTAGCTCTCGTTCGACAAGCCGGTGCAGCAAGACGATCGATGTGCCCACCAGTCGCTGAGTTCGGCGAATCTTCCGCTCTTGGTCTTTACGGAGACCACGACGTATCACTTGACCCCTTCATGACCGGGTGAGTGAAGCGCGTGAGGTGCGGAAGTCTGCAATTCTCCAGTTTGACGTTTAGGTCGAAAACTCGCGGTCAAAGAGGATATCCAACCGGTTTGCTGTTGCTGAGGCGTTTGATCATGAAGAGAACCGCTATTGCTGGAGCTTCTTGTGCCATCGATGCTCATTCCGGACTTGAAGCGGGAAAAAAGTCCGGGCGACGATTTTTTCGAGCTGTACGGCGACGGAAATCCAAAAGGTTTCTTCACTGTCTTGGCAGATTCCTTATAGAGCATCGAATCGAGACTTCCGGTGTGTTGAAGTTCATCCGTCTTTTTGTCCTCCAAAGTCCCCAACAAAATGCCTTCATTTTGTTTAGTGATTTTCGATATGTCTTCCATACTCGCGGAACTTCGTCTTATCTCGACCTTTCCGATATCATCATCATCAACGATGTTGGAACTTCCGGGATGAACGATAATGTCGGGTTTTTTGTTCGTTCGCACGTCAATCTCCTTGAAGTCATTGAAATTCAGTCGTTTATCGTCTTTGACTTCCTTCAAGCTAAGCGCTTTCGTGACGCTCATTTTGCCTTCGGGATTCGAGAGATTGCGTCTGTGTTTAACAGCAGTGGTTTCGTCATCGTGAGCTGGAAGCGTTTCCAGCGAAGCCGACGGCCTTTTTTCCTTGACAAACACCATTTTCCAACTTTTGTTTTTGCCATCCTGGGACTTTCTCGCTTTTGGCAGAGTCATTGATCGTTTATCCATGCTGGAAATTTCTAAAACCGTTGTGGGCACAGACTCTTTGCTATCCTTGCAAAACTTCATCAAATTACATCGTTTGCACAACAATCCGGAAATACTGCGTTTGGGTGACATGGCTGAAGCGCTGCTGGTTACAGATTCGCTCTTCATCAACGTTCTTGCTGCATGATGCTTCGGAGGTTTCGTTAGCGGTGATTCTTTCGAATCAAAGCTTATGCTAAGACGATCGGTAAAGTTTCTCAAGCGTGAGAGTAAAGATTTGTGATTATTCGAAGCTGTCTTATCGTCGCAACAGCAACGAAGATTGTTGTCGTTTTGTGCGGAACTTTTGCGACCGACTCTAACGTCTTCGTCGTCGTCATCGTCGTTGTCATTTTGCGCAACGCTCGGTCGTTTTTTCGCTCGAATTCTCTCGCCGGAAACGCTTTCAATAGCTATAACATTACCGTTCCCTTCAGACCGTTCTTCTCTGATTCTCGACTCGACGAACGACTCGTCGTCCTTCTCGAATTCCTCCAGAATCCGTCCGTCGTCTCCAGACCTCACGCTCACCGGAGAACTCATGTCGCTGCTAAGATTTTCGCCTCTGCTTCGTCGTCGTTCACGATCGTGATCTCTAACCGCCTTCGCGAGATCGTGATTGTGATAGTCCAGTGATGATTTTTCTCTGCTTCCTTTTCGACTGCCTGGATAGCTCTTTCGACCGGTACCGGATGGCGTTGTCACACTGCCCTCTGTAGAAATTTTAAATTTTAACGTCTTCTCACTTATCTCGACTTCTGTCGCGGTTTCCGGATCGGAACTCTCGAGATTGTCGACCTCTTCGATCGTTGGATTTTCCGGATCCTCGTCGGTCGATCTCGAGCGCGAACGGATCGTACCACCTGAACGCTTTGAACGCATGCTATGAGACGACATTGATTTAGTAACCGACGATGAACCGGTACCCGCCGATGCTAATATCGCCGATTCCCCGAGGTCTATCACGCTCTTACGATGATGGCGCTCGTCCTTTGCCGCTTCGTTCAGTCGCCTGTAGTATTCCAGAGCGAAACGCACGGGCTGGATTATGAATTCCTGGAAAAGGGGAAAATCGGTTCGGTTTATTATTGACTCGGGATAACTCTATGAGATGTTAAGGTGATGCGAAACTGCTCGGTCGGTATCGGAAAATGTAATCCGATTTTCTCCGTCATCGTTGATCTTTTAGGTAAAAGATGAGAACGTTGCCCTCCGTCCGAGAATTCGGCAGGGCCACGTTCTCGGCTTTTATACAAAAGATCAACGGTGATGAAGAAATTCAGAATCCCAAGATTAGTTCTATCTCTCTAGCACTCATTGAACTTTCACATCACCTTAAGGTGATGCTGGAGTAGATTTTTCTACCGACTTTGGTCGGTAAAAAAATGCCACCTCCATTTTAAAGTCCCAAATTTTGGGCAGTCTTACTTTGTGTCATGTAAGAAGTATTTCCAAAAGACTTCATAAAAGTCTTTAATACAATTATCAAGGATTACAATGCACTGTTAAAATTCCAAGTAAATTTCATATACAAAACGATATGTTATTGACGAATCAGATATACAAATTCCATATTAATATACTTTTATCACATATTAATATACCAATATAGTGTTTGTCGGTGTCGATTGTATCTAAAAATTAATTTACGTTATATGAAGTTCGGGAAAAAAAACACATTTACAGTGTGTTTTCTCGAATTACCAATTTTCTTTCCAAAATCGCTTACATTTTGAGCAAAAGTAAGCAAGGAAACGCGTCGAAATTGAATTTTCTATCGTCTAAAAAATAAAGGAATTCTCGGTTGTGTCGGACATCGCCTTACAGTGCAGTTAGTCAAATATACGGTTGCGAATAAGTTTGAAATTCGAAATTCTGTACGCACCTGCAGCTCTGGTAAGAGTTCGCCCAGGGACTCGAATAGGGGTAGCAGTACCAAGCCGATGAAGCTGCACTGAGAAGATGGCTTGGTAACCTTGTCACGGTCCATGAAAGGGGTCACGGGAAGTCCCTCGAGTTTTTCCGCGTCACTCTGCTTGAAGAATTCCTGAAGAAGCCTGTCCAACCAAGGCTCTGCTACATCCATCGGCCGAGCCTCGTTACTTATATCTGCCACTTTGATCAGGATCATCGACAGCTACAACGAGGCAGTAAAACGACGTCGATTCAAAGATATGTTATTCTTTCCCTACCTTTTTGTCAGTCAAACAAATCGCTAAGTATATTGTATCAAAATTTATAGCTTTTTCAACGTGTTCTGACTTTCAATTGGTAACAGTGAAACTGTGAGCGAGAGAAATTATTGGTTTTACTAATCATCAGTACAAAATTTTACAACGGATTTGCAGAAGTAACTTTGATACAAATTTTACACAATTATTAATAATCATAAAGTGTCAATTTCTGAGTTTTGGGATTATAAACGAAAGGGAACTCATAGAGTACGTTTCTGATGCCAACTTTTTTTTCAATGTTTAGTTTCTTGTTAATTCCGAATAATCTAGACTCTGTTGATAATTTATATTTTTTCGTTGTAAAAACTGACCACGTTGATGTGCGTTTTAGTTTGGTAATCGAATTCCGGAAGTATGTCAGTGAACTGACTGATAAAATGCATTGTCGTTCCTCATTTTTATTCAATGTCTGAAAATTACGAATCATCTACTCTGCCAATAATTTATGTAATTTTTTTGTAGAAAACCGGAGAGCTTAATGTGCGATTCAAATGTCTGTATATCTCATAAATTCCGAAGAATCTTCTCAGTTAATGATACATATTATTTTTTGTGGAAACTGACCAGATTAATGTGCGTTTTATTTTGGTAATCGAATTCCGGCACGGTGTCAGTGAACTGGCTGAGAATCTCGTTGTGCCTCGCCATATCGGTGGCAAGAATGCATCTGATGATTCCCTCGCGTACGGTCCTGAAGGTCGCAGCATCCAGAGAGGCGAGGATGTTGCACTCGGGCGCTTCGAGGACGCGAAACGCCACAGAGCAATGATGATTCTCCAATGGTGAGATGTCGTTGTAGCGCAATGCAAGTTCAGTTCGGGCATTTATTTGATAAATATTGTTGTAACCAGGATGATCGAGATCATGACATATGCAGGATACGATAAGAACGAACACCTCGAGATGCCCGATTCTCATTGGTAGATTTACGGCCCAGGCGATCGCGTACATCTGCACATAGAAAACAATATATCAGCAAAATTCCTCTCTTCTAGCACCGCGAGGAGAATCTGGTAAAAATCATGAATCTGATAAAACTCAGAGCTAGAAGAGAAGAATCTCTCTCTTCTAGCTCAGAATCTCTGAATCTGATAAAACTTCATATCACTACAAAAACGATTTTTTTTTACTGCTTATTTATTTCTAGGTCGTAGCTTCTTCTCCTTATGCCACAAACCTTGAGATTTTCTTGAATTTCTCAAATTTCATAAGCTTTACAATATTCTTTAATTTCATTAATTCCATACATTTTGTCAATTTCATAGATTTCATACATCTTGTCAATTTTATAGATTTCATACATTTTGCCAATTTTATAGATTTCATACATTTCGTCAATTTCATAGATTTCATACAATTTATGAATTTAATTAATTTCATGAGAATTGTAAATTTCGTAAATTTTATTGTTTCCATAAATTACGTAAATTTTATAAATCCCGTAAACTTTAGAGATTTTATAAATTTCGTATTTAAAAAAAATTACATTAATTTAATAAATTCAGTATAGATTGCATTATGAACTAACCATCTGAGCCACGCAGAAGCAGTGCCTGAAGTTATGAAAGGGCACCTCGTTATAATTGTTGTAAACTTCGAAGAGAAAATTTCTCAGTGTCGATAGTGAAATGTCGAATTTTTGTGGTAACTCGAGCTCGACAAACATGGTTTGTAGCATGAGGAGTAATTCCTCGTCCTCCCACTGTCGGGCGTCAAAAGCCGGTGAACGCAGCCACTCCCGTACACTCGACGACACAGCCACGTCACTGAAAAATGATATGAATAAATGTCAATTAACGTGATTATAATAAGCCACACGTGAGCGCAAAGTTTACAAAGAATATACGCAAGCCTTATTTCACGTTTATTTTAATATCCCAGCCAGTGAATATTAAATTGTTCTCCACCGAAGCCTGATAATACGTCAACGCCAACGCAAATATACTTTTCCGAGGCTAATATAATTACTATTTAACTAGGATAAGAAAAAATAAAAATTAAACCGGGGAACCCTGAATTTTTCCAACAGATGTTGTGGAGTTTTTTGTGAATGTTCACTCACCAAGATAGAAATTAAGGATCTATGATACGTACAGTCCCGCCAAAAGTGAGTTTCAGTGACAATTTTGATCACTTCCCGATGGGATCAAAATCGGAAAAAAATAATGCATATAAAACGTGCTGAAAAGATTGATTTCGCATAATAGTAATTCCAAAATGTTATTAACAAATCGGTGAAAAAAAAAATTCATCAACAAACAATCAGTCGACCTAACTTATTTTGTAATGAAAATAATATGTTAATTTATTTGAATGCACAGGAATTTTTTCAGGTTTTTCTTTATTTTGATTTTGATTTTTTTTACATACAAAAATGTGCGCGAAATAACGAATTTTGGAAGTGTGTTCGGCATAAAACCATCTACAACACTAGAGATTTTTTTGCAAAACGCATATCCAAAATTTGTTATATTCTGCGCATTTTTCCAAAAAAATAATCAAAATAAAGAACAAAATCTAACAAAATTCGTATGCATTTAACCAAATTAACATATCATTTTGATTAGAAAAAAAGTTAGGTTGACTGATTGTTTCTTGAACAATTGTTTTTTTCACCAATTTGTTAATAACATTTGGAATTATCATTATACGAAATCAATCTTTTCAGCACGTTGTATATGCATTGTTTTTTCCCGTTTTTTTTTCCCATTGGGAAGTAATCGAAATTGTCTCTGAAACTCACTTTTGGCGGGACTGTACCATACATCCTTAACTCCGAGAGCGTAGAAATAGATATTTACTGTGGGCATCATGTTCAGAGAAATATAAGGCAACGCTAATGCTTCAGAACGTTAATACTTCATACCGTAAGACGCGAGGCTCTCAGAGCCGCACCCGAATGCTATATTTCCCTCGAGTGATTTCAAGGTCGAGCTGCATATGTATATGTGCGCGTATGTCCCATGCAACGTGAGGGAATCAGCCCTCAGAATGAGCCACCTATACACGAGCGTCCGACGATCCTGCGTGCAATTACCGCGCGCGTTCGTAATCACGTAATTGGCAGTCCGCGCGCACTGTGCGCCAATCCCGAGAAATTGCAAGACTCCTCGGGTGTATTTTTGCTTTTTCTCGCGCCCGCGAACCTTCGACGCACGGAAAAAAATAAGTACTTGGGAGAACCATCTCCGGCATATATGCTGTACCGTAAATTAGTTGCAGCAACTAACACGATCTGTGAACTGATGTATTCGTGATTGGATATGGAAAAATAGTACGTAAGAGCAACGAGTTCTTGGCGCACGGAAAAGGACGGTTTTTCTGGCTCAACAATTTTTTTTCTTGCATAGTTATAGCATTGTTTTATAGAACCGAGCAAAAAATTTTTTTTACCTGCTAGACAAATGTGGCAGTTGAGCCATTACAACTTGTATATGAGAAATGCTGATCTGTGAACTGATGTATTCGCGATAAATACGGATACGGAAAAATAGTACGTAAGAGCAAAGCTGGTGCACGGAAAAAAAACGGTTTTCCTGGCTTAACAATTTTTTTACTTACTGGTTATAGCATTGTTTCATATTCTAGCCGAGTAAGAAAACTTTTTTTGCCTGCTAGGCAAATGTGACAACTCGCACGAGAAATGCGTCTCGCGTATTCACTCTCTAAAATCTACTTCAATTGATTTTTGCTTCTCTAGGATTCAAATCACTGCTAAGCGAAATAATGAACTAATTAGGCATTTCACTTTGTCAATGCTGAGACTTTTTAACCCTTAAAAAATATTCTTAATTTTAATTTCAATACTGGATAAACTGGCAAGGATCGTTTATCGAACCATATTATCATCACTTGAACTATAAAAAATTGCAAGCCTTCCTATATGTTTTTCATCATGTGAAAGCGTTGAAACAACGATATCCTTTTCTCTCAGTGAATTATGTATTTGAAAAGAACATTTAGATTCATAATCTTTGAAAGCGAATTATAAAAAAAATTTTTTTTGCATTTTACATCTCCACTGTTACGTGTTTAAGTACAATTATTTTGTTTTTGCAATTTAATTAGTGATGAATTGGTAATCATATCCACTACTTGCAGCTGCAATGTATTGACGATGGTTGACGAGTACAAAAAACCGTAAATTGTTATCGCAGTTAATATCCGGAATGATATTATGAACCAAAGTAGCCGTACATTAAAAGTAAAATCATCTCGTATCTCCGGCGCAGATAACTGTTCTCCACCCACCGTACGATTTTATGTAATCGAAACTGGAGAGTCGCAAAACAATTATTCGAGTGTAAACGGTTGATAAGTTAAACAAGCATGAGCGCTGAAACGTTTCGACGTTATGATTTATTGTGCTCACTGAGGACGTTGCAGTGCGTCGATAGTTTGATTTTCCCAACAAAATATACACAAAGCTCAAAGGCGCGTAAAATCGTATGTGAAAGTTTGTCAAGGACGGTACAAATCGGATTTTCGCGCTTCGCTAGCCGTTTTACAGATCCGATCGATATTTGACGCTGTGAGAGCGAAGGTTACGACCACATGAGTGACGTGCACGAATTCCATCACCCACACATACAGAATTTTGTTGGTTCAACGGTAGTGCCGTAATTTCCATGATTCTTACAAATGGACTTGACACATATATACATATGCATCTCCTCTATTTTCGGACTATCGTTTTGCACGTGAATGCGTTGGCCAATCTTGTCGTTGCGGTGCTAATGCTCTGTACGTGATTCGGAACTTCCGAACATTTCCCCCGAGATAATAACTTCCCATCGATTTTGTGCCCGCGACAGTGAATTACGTGCCCAGACTCTCACTCGATTGGTTACTCATTTCGGGTCCATATGCGTACTTTGTTCGGTAGAACTTTGGGCAACTTCGTGGAGGTCATCTTATGCATTTATAAGAGAGTTGTCAATTATTACGATGAATTATGATCGATATTACTATTGTAGCAGTAAAATTTATCATTTCTTCACTTATGAACAGATTAATAAGATTTGGGACGCGTTGGTGATTGAATTAATTTTTCAATGAATCGACTCGAAGCTAGTTTATGTATTTTTATGCAGTGCAAGCTAATTTGCACAATTCTGATAGTTCAGTTTGACGTTTTTTTATTTCTATCATTTTTTTTGCGTTTTACTTATGAACTGATTTTTTTTTGTATTGTTTTTCATGTAGTTACTAACTAAGGAGTTATAATAAAGTTGGTCGGTAATTTATGACTTTTCGACATAATTGCACTAACTTTTTTTCACTATTATATCTCATTGGTAGATATAGAAATAATGTGAGTCATTAGTGCAAATGTAAAAATGTGTTATTTTGCAAAGCTTATCGATCAAAATGAAGCTTTTGAAAATAAGGACGGAATGAATCGAATTTGAGAAAATCATGTGAATATGATGCTATTCATGTGAAGCTTTTTACATTTTTGTAAAATGAAAGGAACGTGAAGAAATTAATGTAATCTCCCCAATCACTAGCAAAATCTATATGTTTACATTGCTTGTAATAACTCACGTAGGCAAAAATCAGACAAACATGAAGAACCTTTTTGATGAGTAAGCAAAAACAAATTCAACAAACACGGTTTTATCGGAAGTGAAAACGCTATCTCTATCTTCTCTCTAATAAATTGCTAAAAAAATGCGGATTATCATTCTCGTTTCCATAATTAATTTCGTCTGCCTGTTACCAATGTTATTCTGAATGTCCTCATTAACAAATTTCCCACATATTCAATTAACCCCAAATACTAAAAATGTTTTGATGTGGAATGACAATTGAACTAAACATGATTTGAAGCGTTGGTGTGATAATAAATATCAAAGGGTTACCAGAAATTCTACCAATTCAAATTTGACAGCTGGTAGGTTCAATCACTAAATGCACAAAAACCTGCTACGTTGCGCATGTACACGCCAATGTTATTCGACTGCGGATATCGATAAAAGAAACGAAATGACGCAACGCTGCAGTAAATCACGGCAGGCACAGTGATTCAATTATCTCGTATACTATGTGTAACAAATCAAAAGCTTTACGATCCAAAGGCTCGTATGCGACCATCCGAAATTTTCATGTTGAAAGCTAATGAGCTGGAAAAAAGCGACCAACGCTTTACAAAAACAAAAAACAAATATGTAAAGTTTGATTAGCTTATAAAATGTATGACATAAGTAGACGTTACGACGAAAAACGGGGAATATAATAACCACGCACCACATTTTATAAATTCCATACATTTTATAAATTTTATAAATTTTATGAATTTCATAAATTTCATAAATTTTATAAATTTTATAAATTTTATAAATTTTATAAATTTTATAAATTTTATAAATTTTATAAATTTTATAAATTTTATAAATTTTATAAATTTTATAAATTTTATAAATTTTATAAATTTTATAAATTTTATAAATTTTATAAATTTCATAAATTTCATAAATTTCATAAATTTTATAAATTTTATAAATTTCATAAATTTTATAAATTCCATAAATTTTATAAATTCTATAAATTTTATAAATTCTATAAATTTCATAAATTTTATAAATTTCATAAATTTTATAAATTTCATAAATTTCATAAATTTCATAAATTTTATAAATTTCATAAATTTTATAAATTTCATAAATTTCATAAATTTTATAAATTTCACAAATTTCATAAATTTCATAAATTTCATAATTTTTATAAATTTTATAAATTTCACAAATTTCATAAATTTTATAAATTTCACAAATTTCATAAATTTTATAAATTTTATAAATTTCACAAATTTCACAAATTTCTTAAATTCCATAATTGTTGTGGGTTTCATAACAATTGAAGCGTTTTATGACCAAAAGAATTGCGCGCACCCATGCAAAATTTTCTCGTCAAAAGCGAATGGGTCGAAGCAGAGCCAACATCTCGGAAAAAAAAAAATAATTACGTCGATTGATTAGTGCATAGTTAACGTGGATAGATGTATTGCCAGTAAACGTATAAAACATACAAGGCGTCATAATGATCTGCCAGACGCACATATGGACGGTGACTAATTGGTGTTAATCCCCATATTGGATATACACACACGCCCACAACGAAATCTCTTTCCCTTCGACCCTGTAGCAGACCTCGTTAAGTTGCGGTAAGGGATAATACGTGTTTTGTGGCGTAGATGCGGGTCGAAGGGCTTACTGCTCTAGAGATAACCGTGGCTTAATGGCATCTCTACAGGTAACGCGCACAAGCTTCAGAGGATCTGGCCTATTCAACTGTGGACAAGAAGTCCTCGGTCAGACGTCCATCGCTCGGTTTGAGTTAGCCCGCTGGATGGCCACTATATAGCTATATACTGGCATGTGGCCGCAGGATACTAAGTAGGTATTTGCCAAGCCAACACAAATACATATACTGATGCTATATGTACATTATGGAGCATGAGAGTTCACATATATTTGGTATATGTAGCATCATGCATATCACAGATACAGACGTTGCAGTGCATTAATGGTGAAACGCATTACTTCAATAAACCATCTAGGTTAGGCACATTGATCAACGGATTTCCCATTAACAGTGATCGAGCTTTTGGTCCAATTTAGGTTTGAGTTTGGCGCGCGATAGCGAATTTTGAAGCGACTGCATATTAAATATTATATACTTTGCGAATGATTATTGATATTATAATTTTAATAAATTTTGTGGAGTCAATCGCTTGATATCATGTCGTGTTTTGCAGAAAATTCTAACAACGTTTTCAATTTCTAGTTAATTTTTTTTTTTTTTTTTGCTATTTCCGAACAATTGCTAATCTCGAGTCTGTTAATTTAAACTTTTTTCGATATTATTAAAGCATTGAGGTTGTTTGATTAACGGGTAATGTTCAGAAATATTTTCATAATTATTAGTAATTTTTTTACCTGCAATAATATTTCCAAACGTTCAGTTGATAACATTGTAATTTAATATTTGTGAATAATTGACAGGATGCTTATGAAAATATGCCTGTTAATGAATTATTGGAAATATGCCTGCAATATTGTGTGTTATGTGGGTAATGACTGACAAGCAATAGACGAACTCTATGCCGCTCGATTACCGCAGAAACCTGATCGAGGTTTTCAATATCTGGATACTAATAGCGATAATACATTGTATTACTCGGTTCAACATGAATACCTAGCCAAGTGTCCTTTGTCCTGCGGTCGAGTTCCATATATTATAGCGTGAAATTGGTAATGCCACTCAAAATATCTTTATATTGCAATTGCGACTAAACTATATGGATATTAATAATGAAATAATGCTTTGTTTAAAAATTACTATCTATAACACTCTGGATCACTACCATTGCCATCTACAGATTATACATAATGTCCACCGTTTATTTTCTACGGTGATTGTTCTAGTTAATATCTGTGCATATTCGGATGTGCCAAAAAAAGCGATTTTTTTTTGCGCTCCGCCCAAAATAGCATACAATACGTCTTGGTAATGATCCTGTCAAAAGCGGAGCTCATAATTTCAATTCTTGGACGTCCATAATCGCATTTGAAATTTTCCCATTTGAATAACACAGGAAAGTGATTTTTTCCATTCTTTCTTTCTGTACCCTAAGAAGAATTTTTTTTCCATAAAATCAATGACTACATCTTATGAATCATTTAATTTCGAACAAAAAATCTTATTGAGTCGAATTTCTATCCTCAATATTTGATTAATTACAGAGCCTTTTGACAGGATCTTTACTAAGACGTATTCTACGATATTTTGGGTGGAGAGCGAAGAAAAAAAAAACGCTTTTTTTGGCACACCCTATATAATCAAATATTTGTATATAATCAAAGGTATTCACACTTTTAGAAAAGATTGCAAGTCTTTGTTCATAAACTCGTCATCGAAACTTAATAAACAATTGTGATATAAAATTCATGTATAATCTCAGTAAAATTAAAGAAAATTATTGAAATTCAAATACTTTCACTGTAAAATTGAAGTGAACTATTGAATATGATATACCATACATAAATTTTGCATCACACTTATATACCAAATTTCATATACTAGTTTATGAATAAAAACTTCCAATAAAAGTACACTAAATTTCAAGCAGATTTTTTTTACAGTTTCGATAGTAATAACGTACTGAAAGTTTTATATAATATCATGTTTTTATCCAAAAATATCTGCGATTGTAGGGACTATTCTGTATAAAGTGAGCTTTAGTATTTCACTCTCTGCTATAATTATGAGCAGTGGTGGTAAAAATATCATAGTGCAAATATACGACTGTTCTTAATATATAATGTAGTATCTATACAGCAATAATTGCAGTTTATATTTACATTATCTGAGATATTGAAAGATCTTACAATTTATTGTTTGCAGTGTATTGTTGTTGTTTTTTTTTATACACAGTCTAGCCATCGCGAATCATGTAGGATTTTGCCCTGGTGAATTATGGTAAGCTTGGACCCCTTGCAAATGCTTCGTGCCAAATGGGTACACGGGCAATGTACCGAGAAATTTGTCGATTCAACGAGACTATCTAATGGCCCGATTTACCGGTAATCCATATCGTCCTGGTACGCGTGTTTCGCGGAAACAGCTCGTTATTGCATACATGCAATATATATTTACTTATCCTGCAGACTATGTAACGGACGTCCACAAAATACATGGTAATCCATGATGTGTCGTTATACATTCCCATCCGGATGCTGAATACATGTAAAAGTAAAGCTCTGTTTGAGAGTCGCAGTCGTAATAGCTCTCCGACGCAACCATTAGCAGTCACTACGAATAGAAATGTTATTTTTGTGAAATATAAAAGTGGGATTATATTTATGATCCGCTGATGCCGGAATTATCGGAGCTGTGCCATTGCAACGATTTATAACAAGTCAATAAAGAAAAGCAAGCGGTTCTTTTAAGAGTATATTGAACGTACATTCTTGACAAAAAGTTTCGTTGGATTTAGGTTTAAGCATTCTGCGACGGTTAAAAGATACGAAAGAAAAACAAAGTCATTGATCAATCTTGTTTTAATTCTACTTTTTGCTTCCTCTTAGAAGGAAGTTTTGTTCTCATGGAAAAAATTATTTTCGAGATTTTTGTGTCAGGACATTCGAAATGGTTCGGAACGTTGAAAAAAGTGATATAGGAAAAATGTCCATATGTATGTGTGTGTGTATCCAATTTCGAAAATTCATACGCTGATAACTCAAGAATCATTTTACTAAATTTGTTGAGTGAATGGATACAAAAATGTCGATTTCATGACTTTAAAAAATAAAATAAAATAAAAAAGAAAGTAAAATAAAAATATTAGCCTCATCATATGGTGTGCGTCCATAACTTTCTTAAGGGCTGCGAATAATTTTCACCCGTGTCCCATCTACGCGTTATATATGCGTTTAAAGTTTTCTCTTATTACAACTCAATGCTTTTTACGTTGAAGAAACAACTCTCGACAGAGTTTGTATTGCAGGAAGAAAATGAGTCCTAACTGCAAACGAGCAAACTTCTGTGTTTCCAGCAATAACGAAATGTGTATGAACTTTACTCATGGCCTCGGTATATACGAAGTACTCCACGAGAAACAAAAGTGTTCAGAAGGTATCTTAAAATATGGTAGAGAATATTGCAGTAAGATTAAACGTGATGTGACTTTTTTTTTTTAGAAAAAAAAGTCTTCCAATGCTATGCAATATTTGACATCAACTGTCTGCAGTTCAAGTAGTCGAGAGGTTTCTGATTTTTTAAACTATGGCATTGCATTATATTTTAACATCTCGAATGCATTTCGGAAACAAAACAAAAAATCGGAATTCATTAAACTTCTTTCAAGTTTAACTACTGTATAATATTTTCATCTTTTTCAACCTCATCGAAGGCATATTTCATAGTCATACGTACTTTGCGATCTTGTGATGTGTAAGAACTGCGAAAAATCCTAGCGGTATATTTCTACTGGTAATACCAGTTATTCGATATATTCGTTATACTTGACATGCGGGAAATGAAGTTCTCAAGATTGCCTCGAAATTCAAGGGGCTTCCACTGTACCACATATGAAAATACCACAGCACAGACTGAACTGGGAATTTTGCGATTTCTGCGGATGTCAGAATAGCAACTCTCATATTATCTGACAGATTCGATTTACCGAGAAACAAGAACCAAAATCTCTCGCCCTTCTGTAGAATATCCAAATCAAATTTGTTCGGTATCCGAATGTTCATTACTGCGTCACTGAAACTATACACAGTTGAAAGTTATCTGTATAATCAAGTACGAAAAGGTGTTTTAAAAAGTATGATACCTACAGTTCCGCCAAAAGTGAGTTTCAGGGACAATTTCGATCACTTCCCGATGGGATATAAGTCGGAAAAAAATAACGCATATAAAACGTGCTAAAAAGTTTAATTTCGCATAATCATAATCCCAAAATGTTATTAACAAATTGGTGAAAAAATCAATTGTTCAAAAAACAACCAGTCAACCTAACTTTTTTTATAATGAAAATGATATATTAATTTATTTGAACGCATACGAATTTTTTCAGATTTTTTTCTTTATTTTGATTTTAATTTTTTTCTATTTTGAAAAATGCGCAGAATATAAAAAAATTTTGACATGCGTTTTGCAAAAAAATCTTGAGTTTAGTAGATGGTTTTATGCTGAACACATATACAAAATTCGTTATTTCGCTCACATTTTTGAAAATAAAAAAAATCAAAATAGGCTTGTCAATCATCGTAGTGACCACGAATAATTTACATTTCGAAGAAGCTAATATAATCACTAACAATATGAATCCTTAATTCATGGTCGATGCTTGGAAAGTCGTACTTTGCATAACGTGAGTACTTGAATTTAATATATTTTTAACCTAAAATTTGATATACAAGCCTCAGCGTTAAAATCCAGTCGAAGAATTTTCTTCATGCGTAATGTAATATTATCAAATTTGTATATTACGAGTCTCAGTATAAAAAAGCATTTGGAAAACTTTCTTAAAATTAACCATTTATCCTATACTACTATTTTTGGTCAAGTTCTAAGGATGGAATTCTGCTGAGCACACAAGTTTTTTAATATACCACACTTATGGAGAATAAAAATACGTATCGGAAATTTCATGTGCGGTATTTGTAAGAAATTACCTAAGCATGTATTTCAATTCAAGGAAGTTTTTCTTGACAATACAGACTTGTCCACCTGTTATATTTCAATACAATAAATATAACTGCTAATTGAATATAATAGAACTTGATATATACCGATGTGATTCCAATGAAGAGTATTATTGCAACTAATTGGCTTCTGATCCAAATCGGCTTAAGTATTATTGAACTTCAATCATGTACTGTTCGAGGTTTAATTCTGCAGCCCTGGAGAGTTTTCAGTTCACAAGATCGGCACTTAGAACATAACTTATAGAAAATTACACCCGCAAAAGGATAGTTTTCGACCGACAATTAATCCATCGTAGCCCTTTCGTTGTCAACCCAATATGAGAAAGATTAAATACGTCTAAATCTATCTCGTAGTAGCGGTAATTACAATTTTATGCGGTTTTTCATATTTACTCTTCCACTTAATCAATATTGATCTGAATATTCACATTATAATTTCTGAGTAAGTAAATTGTGACAAAAATTCAAATATCGACATTTGCAACGACATTTGGATGACAATTTATTCATTCTAAATTCCAGCCATAAATTAGGAATAAGATAACAAAATGATATAAAGGGTGAGAAAATTACAAAAAATGAAAAAAAAGATTTTGGAAATTTTCAAAGTTCTTAAGTGACCTCTAAATAATGTTTGCAAAGTGTCATTTTTCGCAAAAATTGGTTTTCATCAAAAGCATCTTTCTTATTGTTGAGTGAGACTGAATATAAAAAAATATTGCTCGAATTTGAGTCAACTTACTATTTATACTATTAATCGATTGGTGAATTTCTTTTCAAAATCTCAATCCTCATAATATAACCATTGCGAATCTGTAAAAAAAGCAGCAAAGTAACTTTTAGCATGGTAAGCAAGTTAATTATTCTTTATAACAAAGCATCCATTGCTGAATAAAAAAGACTAAGTAACTCCGTGAGCAATGAATAATCAACGACAAAAAAAAACGTAACAGAGCATTATGAATCACCCTGTATATTAGACCCTCCGTAACAGGCTGAAGCGACGATATATTCTATTTAAAGATGTTGAAGCGCGTCTGCATTTCGTCGGAGAGGATATTGCACAGCATGCCATAGAATCTGCAGCGACGATAGGCAGGAAGAAGAGAAGAGAGAATCCGCCGAACCGGAAATCTTGCGTCACACTTGAGATCCTGGAATGTGTGCTCTAGATTTCTACGTCCGTGCTTCGATTCCGGAAGAGCTTCAGCGAGTTACGAACTCGTTCGATTATAACGATGGTCAGAAAGCCACGCTTTGATTGCGCAAGGTATTATCATTGCAGTCAAGGGTAAATCGCTCCAGGTGGTGTCTCAGCTGTAAACCTCGTAGTGTTTATCCAAATTAATCGTGATGTGCTATACACATTGTGGAATGTGGAAACTATTCTACAAAGGGCTCCATGCACTGCATTTGCTGAAGCATTTCCAAGGGGTTGAATAGATGTTTGAGGCGTTAGGGGCTGATGCACAGGTGAAACAATGGAATCTATTGAGCAGATAGGTGCTGACAGCTTCACCATTACAAGATTCACTTGGACAGACAACAACAATATTATTGTGGTGAGTAGCTTACATACAAGTTATGGTTATTACCAAACATTTGCCAATAAAGTGAACAACAAGAAAGAAAATATTTGAGTTTAATTACAGCAAGGAAATTGTTGATTTTTTTGGCAAATTTAAGGGCAAGTTTAAATGAGCAATACGAAAATATCTGCTAATCAGTCTTGCCGGAATTAATTTAAGCAAGCATTTGTTTGTTAATGTATATTAGAATATTTTATATTGTAAACAACATCTTAACCACACGGAAAAAATATTTTAGTTATTCTTGCAAAGTGAGTTTTGATGATAGTTGGTTCATGTGTAAGGCAAAACTATTGGTGCTACAGCAAGTCTTCATTTAAAAACAAAATACTTCGGTACTTTGATAGTTTATTATTGTCGTTTGATGTATTACGGGAGAAAAAATTATTGCTGTATCAAGAAAATCATTTTTTTCGCGTTATTGGCTCTTAATAAATTTTTCTACTGGCATTGGAAATGATTTTGTATTTCATATTTTCATGTTGCTTCACGTTTAATTTTCGATGCCGGTGAGAAATGATGAATACAAATTTTGATGCTCTTTTATCGGAGGCATAAAGATTATCCTTAGCAGGAAAAAAATGAATTTTCTTCCAGATGTTCCTCTTTATCCCATTCCCACATAAAGTTAAGAAAGGTGATGAATATCAAATGATGACGGTGGCGGGTTAGGATTCGTCGGGGTCGAAAGAAACATTAATCAGTCAGCTTAACGATGGTATTCATCAATAAATTCTCGAATTCTCGTCTGGCCAGGAAAACTTCTGCGTAGCATGCAGATCGATAACGTGAATGTTAACGTAGAAAGCGATGAATCTTCAGCTCTTCGAGGAAGAACCAGCGTAGGAGAGTTTATCGTGAAATTCTAATGCGATTCCCACGATTCGACGGCTGAGATTTCTCTTCGGTCTCTTGCGCAGTCCTCTTGACTGCGCCCGTCTTTACTACTATGGAGAACTTCTAACTGCATTTGGAATTTTGCTTCGACGTCGTTCCGAGCAGCAGTTCCGAAGGATATAACTGTGTATTTGTCATGAGCTTGCAGCACAAGAACCAAGATCTACGGTAAATTGATATGCAAAAATAGATTTTTTTTTAGACAGGGAAAAAGGTTTAAATACGATTTACTACGTCAATGGTAACGTTAATGTATTGAATTATTATTATCAACGATGTTTGGATGAAAAATGTGCTCGTTTCACCGAAATGAACATTGCTTAAGTGTTTTGCTCAGTTTCCAACATAATTTTCAATCTGGATACCAATGATCATCGCTTTTATTGTAAGAATTTATATAATAATACATCTGAATTTAAAAAAAAAATTGAACGGGACCAAGACTCGACTATTCGATATGTGATATTTTTTCGGATAAAAATTAATCTTAGGTCCTCCACATTTTCACGATCCAACGAAAATCAAGCTCTTCCGGTTTTAATTATCATGCCACAAAAATCAATATGCAAATTCTTTTTTGCATATTGATTTTTCACGAGTATGATTTTTCGAAAATCGTTTTAGTTTATTTAATCGAACACAAATATGCCTGTGCAAAATCGTGGAAGGAACAAAAAAGTATTGTTGTTCATGATTAACAATTGCACAATTGCATTCTCTAAATATTTTTTTCAACTAGTTGGACCTTCTATCGATTTTGTTTCGATCAAAAAAAAATAATAAAAAGTTCAAATAGACCAAGAATATCCAAAATGACGTTAAAAAATTGTCACCCTAAATCATTCCCTAAAAATGTACATTGTAAATAAAAATAATAATAAAAAAGCCGTAGTGTTCTTCGCTGCAGATAATAAATTGTCGCTGTTGGCCAGAATGGCCGCGTTCATTAGCAAGGTGTAAATGTGTAAATTCTACTGGAATGATCGTGTAAAACGTGTTAATCCCTCATGCATACTTTCATGTACACGCTCACAAAAACTCCGGTGCCATATAACTAATGTGAATGCATTAATTCAAAAATAAAAGTTCCATTGTTTTTATCCCGGTTGGTGCAAAAAGAGGGATTCCATTAAAATATACTGAAAATTTCTTAAATTAGTTCTATTCCCACTTGAAAAATTATAACGTTTTTTTCAATCGCTGCTTTCAAAACCCTAAAATAAGAAGTACTTTTCTGAGAATTTCGACTGTATGCACTTATATGCAAAAATTAGAGTAAACAAACTTTCCGTCGGAGCAAGATTCCTGCATTGATAATAATTCGACTAAAATACGGAGCAAGGCCAACCGGTCGAGGGACCATCTTTTGGATCCTCTCGCAGTAAAGAGAATATATATTTACCCCTAACACGTGGAGCTACTACTACGTTTGGTTATAGAGTCGAGTCTGAGAATAATACGCACTGCTCGAGAACTCGGCTTATTATATTGAGCAGCTTCAGCGCAACGAAAGGTCCAAATGTGAAATACCTACATATATATATATGGAGCATTCCACGTCAAATCAGCGGGCCATGATCCTCACCCTCCTCGATTTTGTTCATTTTTTTATATGATGTTATTACCGACCCATAGAGGCCTCGGAATTTTTTCCAGATTTTATCACCACGATTAACATTTTTGAATCCTCGAAAATAACCAATTTCGAAAACGCGTTTTTAAAAACCTGAAAAAATATCCTGATTCTATGACCTGAAATATGATTTTTGAGTGCCATGCGATAATAGGATCTCAAAATTTACCATTTTTTCCACATTTTTTTTTTTTTTTCTTCATGTCGCAATTTGATTTTTTTCTTTTTCAAATCAGGATAACTTTTGTGAATATCGATAGATCTCAATTTCTCTGAAATCACAATTTGAGTCGCAATTTGATTTTTAGTTTTTTAAATCAGGATAACTTTCTTAAATATCAATGTTTTGTATTCTGGTAATTCTACCATCTTCAGAGAAATTGATATCCATTGATATTTGAAAAAGTTATCCTGATTCAAAAAATAAGAAATCAAATTGCGACATGAAAAAAAAGAAAAAGTGGAAAAAATAGTAAATATTGAGATGACATTATCGCATGGCGCTCAAAAATCATATTTTAAATCGTAGAATCGGTGTGAATTTTTTAAGATTTTAAAAAACAGCGTTTTTGAAATTGATCATTATCGACGATTTGAAAATGTTACTGGTGGTAAAAAAAAAAACTGAAAAGAATCCGAGGCCTTTATGGGTCGGTAATAACATCGTATTAAAAAATGAACAAAATCGATGAGGGTGAGGGTCATGGCCTGCTGATTTGTCGTGGAACGCCCCATATATATATATACGACATTAGAATGAAGCGTAGCTCGGATGCGTACGCGAGTTGAATAATTCATTCCGCCCCCTCGGCCATCCGGAAGGATTTCGGAATAACCTAGTTCGCCGCATCAGGAGTTACCGTGAGCTCGTGACAGGTCAAACATTTTTTTTCTCGTCTCGCGTTGGCAGGACTGACCTGAGTCCCGCATAAAGCTCAACTATTTCACCGCGCACGAAAATTCGATAGACCTTTTGGAGCACAGTCTCGTCTCGTGTGGTTTCCGCTTGAGAAAATCGGCCTCGCGCGATTCTTTTCAGCCTCATCTTTTTTTCGTCTGTCTTTATTATATCTTTTTCCACCACGAGATGGCCGAGCACTTAACCGACAGCCCCAAGGGGATTCTTCTCTGATGCGCTCCAAATAACGACGTGAGTCGAAAAATGATTTTTCCCCTGCATCTTAGTTCGGACCGCAGTCGCGAGAAGACTTAACAATGAGATACCCACCCGGAAAATAAAAAATACTAAAGCACAGACCTAAGCTGGATGAGGTACAGTAGAAACCTCCATAAGATCAGAAATCATATCCACTACGTATCTCAATTAAAAAGAAGAAAAATATCAACTAAACGAAATTTATAATTAAATATTTAGTAGAAATATTCCTATATATTTTTGTGCAAATATGAAGTAAGCAAGCAAAATAATGATTTCACTCAAACTTCGAAAACGCTCCGCTATACTTAAATATATCTTGATACTATGAAAACAGAAGATTGTGGGAAAGCCTCTTCGAATATCAGCCGGCAAGAGTAGAATATCTCGACGTCAAGCCGAAAAGGGTGGTTAGTGGACAGGATGAAAGCGTAGCGAGACGAAGTACCTTTTTTTGCACGTGGCGAGACGAAGGTCCTCGATACAGAAGGTCATTTCGGTCAAGTTTATTCTCCAAATATTTTGACATGAAGGCCAATGTATAGATCATTGTTATCGCAACAGAAAGGCATTTTTTTGTGCCGTCTATTTTTCAGTAAAGCTTTCATATCGATAATGTATAAAAACTATATAATGTAGGAAAAAACTGGTTGAACCAGTTTAATAGGTAGAAAGGATTGAGCTATAAATGGCAATCGCAAAAATAGAAGATTACTACTCTTGCACGAAGGACCTTGCAGCAATTCATCGAACCTGACCACCGACAATGTCGCTGAAACGAGATCCCCTTAATGGACTCGGTGGCTGTGCGGATGTGGTCCATTCGCATCGCGACTGGCGGGTGGATCAATCAAGTGTTACGATCCATCGGTCTTCCATAGAAATATCGACGTGCTCGTCGTACCTCGGATCACTTAATCACGTGGGTAACGTTGCGTGTTCTGCTAAGGATGGAACGTCGTAGGATGTCGTAGACACATGGTTACTATGTGTTTGTTGACTGTGACTGGCAAGCGAGATCGAGGGTTGCATCTGGGAATAATAGAGGACTCGATAATACGATAGAGAACCTAGAGGTTCGCATACGAGATCAACGCCAATCTTGCAACTGCTTAAAACAACAATTCATGGCTCTTATCTTGAAACCAGAATAGCATAAGCTTAATGTGTCTGTAGAAGATTAATCTGCTACAATTTAGATTCATGTGCATCGATTATTTTGGTTTGAATTAATCTTGCTGATTTATGGAAAATTGAAAAATATTGTTGAGGAATCTATGCAATAGTCGTCCCAACAATATTGTATCCAGAATTAAATCTCCCACCCATACAATATGAGAACTACTAGCAGTTTTGAGTACACTTCCCAGTAAACACAAAAATCGGTTTCGTTGCTGCTCTATTACAATTTCTTAGTCAGCAATGTAATTGTTATGTAACGAAAGAGTTATGTAACAGTTACATTGCTGAGTAGGAAATTGTAATAGAGCAGCAACAAAACCGATTTTTTCGTTTATTGGGTTTAATATGTAAAATAAAACCAATCACGGGCTGAAAGACTCCGGTCGATGGCTCATTGGACGAAGAACGCGTTAGTTTTAAGTGAAAAAAAAAAAAGACAAAACAAAAATGTACATGAAAACACTGTAAAAATTCTGTCCAATAAATGTCGTGTATTACTACTACTGTTAAGGAAATTGTTATCAAGATTTACGTTCAAGCGAAAAATATAGTTAAGGAAGAATTTCTAAGGTATGTATAGTGAGAATATACGCTAACTCGGCATTTTTGTATTTTTTCTTCACTTGCACGAAGCAGGAACATGATTTCTTTAATTGGTAAGAGATTGACCATTTTCTAAAAATCTAGATTCCAATATTTTGGCTTAGAGCCTTATGATCCTTGGATGCAGGACTTTGCGCCTTGGATATGCTGGTTCAGTGACTTCTAGACTGAGAAATTTTAACCCAGGGGCTCTTAGCTTGGAATCTTTTAGCCTAAGAACTTTTAGCCTGAGTGCGTTCGATGCAAGGATATAAACGTGTAAGCTTTTGATCCTGGAACTTTTAGCTTGAGCGCTTTCAACCCTGAACCCTGTTAGCTTGAGAGTTTTCAACTCAGTGACTTTGGCCGAAGGGCTTTTGGCCCTTCGACGCTTACTTCCGAATTTTTTCGTCTACGGGCTTTTTTTACCTCAAGATCTTGCGGAGTTGGTACTTTTAGTTTGAAATCTTTTAGATGAGGCGCTTGTAGCCTAAAATCTTTTGGCCCATAGACTTTTAGCCTAAAATCTTTTGGCCCATAGACTTTTACCCTAAAATCTTTTGGCCCATAGACTTAAAAGACTAAAGCCTACACCGATAAAAAGAATTTCGTAATACCAACCGAATCTGCGGTTACGAGTAGCGTAACAAATATTTGGTTGCCTGGAAAAAATATTCGTTCCAATCAACAAAATATTCTTTCTGAAAGCGTGGCGAAAGAAATCTTTGGTTCATTGGAACAAATATTTCCAATCAACCAAATATTTCCGCCACCCGTAACCGCAGATTCGGTTGATATTACCAATTCTTTGTATCCGTATAAAATCTCTTTGCCCAGAATCTTTTAACCCGGAAACTCTCACCCTAGAATCATTTGGCCCGGACTTTTTAGCCCAAGATATTTTGTTTTGAGGGCTTCCAGCTTTGGGTGTTTTGTCTGAGAACGAGATCTTGGTAAAATATAACCGTATGGTTTTCTATCGTTAGACATGATACGTGCATAATCGCTTTGTAAGGAGAGCTCGCGTAGTCAACGAGTCTCCGATATCAAGGACGAAGCGAAGTACCTGCTTGCATAGTAGGATATAATCCGCCTGAAAATAGCCCTGATGGACGGAACTCCCAGTGGAGCTCGGTAGCCGCGGTCCCATCGTTAGAGCGGAACGAGCCATCGACGATCCACTCAAATGTATATAGTGCTTCTATACCCACTGCAGGATATAGTATATAGTATATCGTGCACGTCGTGACCGCACAGACCAGCTGTACTATCAGGCAGTATCGACCGAAGCTTTGAAGCTACCGGGCGACCGAAGCTTTTACCAGGGGTACAATTCTCCTGCTGCTACCGCTTTTGCTGCTTCTGCTACCTACTATTCCTACTGTAGTGGCTTTTGCTATGGCTGCTGCTAGCCTCGCTCGCAAACGAACAATAAATTCACGAAAACGGAACTCCGCACTACACCACAACTCCCCACGGATTTCTACCCCGTGTTTCGCAAGAGTAACATGAATTCCAATTCTACATGTAGATGTAGAACGCACCGGAACATCCACATGCATATATATAGTCTGAACTTGGACTTCACAGAGTCTCGCATTATCTATGATATATTTATTCTATGGTACATTTATATAGTGAATCACAATACACAATATAGTGAATCTTAGATATGATTAGTTTTTGATTGCTCATATCAATTTTCATTATTTTTTTTGTTTTTTGAATTGCCAAGATTCAATGCAAAGTGTATTTGCGATATTTGCGATTATTTATCTGGCAATTCGTTTATTATCGGTTTTCTAATGGTAGATTTTTTCGAGATATACAACTGCAACTTTTGAGTACATGTCAGGTTCTCAAAACACATTTTTTTAAATTCACGTTGATGTGAAGAATTACAAGTAAAACGATATACGCTGTATCCTTTTTATATCACATCTTATCTTATTTTCTGTAGCATCTGCACGGTGACCATGATTAACCTTTTTTGTCATTTTTTTTTTGGCATTATATTGTGTGAAATATGAAGAGTTTTCATTGATGTAGCAGACATAAGTATTGTTTGGGCAATTTGTTTTTTACAGATTTTATGAATTTGCTTGGAAAAATGTGTTTTAAGGACTGAATACAAAAAAAAAAATATCCGGTTGTATATCGTGTTGATTTGACGTTGAGTTTATTTTATTCTTTGTAATCAATTAGTTATAGGAAGAATAAAGTTAAAGTGTGTAGTTGTCTTCGTTGGTAGTGAAAGGATATTTTCGGATGCGAGTACTCACCAAATGTTGAGGAACTTTTCACGAACGCGACGCTTCACGCTATCGCTTTTTCGTCTATACTGCAATCTTCTACAAGCCTCCGAAGATACAGGCTCTGGTAGCTGCTTGTAGAAACCTAAAAATGGAATTGAGGAATTAGATAAATGCAAATCCCCTTGGAATAAAATCTGGCATACATCACTTAAAAGATTCCTAATTTTTTATGTTTTGACTTCGCCAAAATATTCCATCTTTCAAATTATGGATCCCATACAATTTTATGAGAATCGGCCCAAGTGACGAAATACCATTCAATTAGGATCGTTATCAAAATAGAACCATGTAAATTTGTTCCCGACAATTTTAAGCCTATTGCAAAGGGAAAATCGATGGTTAAACTCTCTTAAAGTGCTTGCTGAATGAATGCTGAAAAGAAACAATTTTCACCATTCTGCTTTGCAGCATACGATAAAAATGACTAAAAATTGCAAAACTACATTTCATTCAGATAAAAAATAACAAAATGCCCTGCAGCCTTTTTCCTAATGCCGGGTTTACCAAGACATCCAGCAATCTGTCCATTATCAACTAATCTGTCTGTGAATCGTTGGCCTCTCATTTGACAGCAGATTGCACAAAATTTCCAATGGAGCCAAGACATTTACGCGACATAGTTTAATCGCCTCGTTTCATTATGGACCATTCGTGAAAATTCTTTAGGCTTTCCAACCTCCAGTGACAAGACTCACTTAGCCTCATCGTGCTCACCAGTCCAATGGCTAATTCCTAGGCTTTCTGCTAGTTCGATTGGAGGCAGCGTTGGGCAAAGCTTCAGGATATGAATAGAGTGGCGACGGTAAGCGGACCCGTACGCGGCAATGGCAAATATTTATTCAGAGGCACACGAGAATTCTGGCAGCGAGGGTGTTTATCCGCTCGTATATCCGTCATTCATTTCGGATCTGCGCGTCGTTCGTGGACGATTGAGAGAAATCCTATGGTCATGTATGGAAAGCGCGTGGGTAGACATTGGCAAGATGACTCGACAAGAGTTAGCGCAGCTTTAGAAATTTCTCCGACCGGAAATGGAAAAGTTTTAACTCACCGAGCCAGCTAAGGTGCTCGGTCGTTTCGAGCTTGCTCTTGAATGCATCCATCTGTCGTTTGAGATCCCGAAGTACGATTGACGGCTCCGAGGAAGCCGCTTCTTGGTGATCCCGTAACTCACGCTCCAAAGCAGCCACGCGCCTCTCCAAAGCGCGCAGCAAGTCCGCCTCTATCATCCCCGAAGAGGCCGGATGAGCTCCGACGACCTTTACATGGAAAGAAAAATCAATCTGATCAAATATCTCGGATATAGGAGGTAGATATGGTCCAATTTTATTTCGGCACTTCGGGTAATTGGGTTTATGGTTATTTGTATGTGAGGACGCAAATTGAGATTTGGCTTATCAAAAAATAACATCAATGATTGATAGATAGATAGGTTTTGTATATATGTAGTAAAAATTATCCACGGATACAAGAGTGCTCACATTTTGATTTTGCTTCTGTTTGTTTTTTTATAAATGTATATGGTTTTTTAAAGATTGTTTGTTTATAGTGCAGAAACTCTATGACGAGTTTATTCGCACTGTCGTTTACAATTGGTTATTACATCTCTTGTGTTTATACTATTTGTACATTGTTATAATTTTAAATTGCACTTAATAAGAAATTTGTGTATAATATTGACGGCGTTTAAGTCAGTTGTCGTTAAAAATTGTGATGTGATATAGGGTGCTTGGTATTTACGTACTTTCAGTTCTTCGATTATTTGTGTTTAATTTATATGGTTAGTAACCGTGTTTTTTTTCTCATTTAACAAAGTAAATACATAATTCTTGCCTTTATCCCATTTCATTCCCTTATCCATTTAAAAGATTAATAATAATAATAATCGCTTTAATTAGCTGAGTAGTAAGATAGACACGCGCAATTTAAGTCTGCCATAAAATAAAATAAGTTGTCGAGCTCAACACGTTACTTTAGACTCTTAATACTTTTTTAATACGTTTTCAATACTCTTTTAATATTTTTTTTGCGTGGGATCCCTTAAAACAGTAAGATCATATCTTATATCAATTGTCAGAACAGCAAACATAATGTATTGAATTCGCGATTGGCACGTGTTGAAAACTACATCTGCTCATGAAGACGATTGAACTCGAGGGAGATATTCACACGAGAGGAGATATGCAGTTGCGAATAAAACGTTTTGCCGTTATTGGCGGTACTAAAGTGCATCGCAACGTGACTGGAATATGACCTCCTATCAGTAGTGGCACGTTGTACATTTTTTATTTTATGACGAAATCAACCATTTGCAGGGTTCCACGTAGATATTGCAATAAAATGGAAATGGGCCAGTTATCCGAAGAGAAATCAATATAAACTTTCTTATGGTCACGAATGGTAAATGGGTTGGACCATTGCAAGTTTACTAAGATGGCAGAGAACCCATAACATCTCCAAATTGCATAAATAATTTGCAGACTATCAGATTATGAGGGATTACCTGAAGCACGTAGGGTGAGTCCGGAGTGTTTGCCGGAAGTTGTGGTGAAATGTTCAGGAGTTTATCCCCCTTGCGAAGTTTCACGATGTCCAGAGGGCCAGCCTCTGCCGCGCTTCTAAAGAGTTCTGCAACAAACAAGATCAAGTTCATCGTTAGTTCACTGTATAGCAATAATGTCGATTTAAGCACAGATTTAAATATCTCGATTAGTAAATTTGGGTTGTGAACTTTTTCGACCCTTTAACAGTTAAGCATATTTCCTGTCGAAATAAATATTTAAATACCGGACACTTTTTGAAATGGAGAAGAATAGCAGTATTTACAAATTGACTTTTTGAATATTTCAGATTGCATTTTTTTTTCTGAGAAACTGAAATAGTTTTTGAATTTCCTGAAACCGAATTCTATTACTTATAAAGTTCTTGTAGGATTTGTATTATAAAATTAAAAAATATGTTTTAAAAAATGTTCATAAGATATTTCTTAAATTGTGTTTTATTTTAGAGGAATTTTGTGCTATTTTGAGGCGAAGAATGTGTTATTTCTTTTGACATAATATTTCGTGTGATTTTTAGACTATTGTCGAACGTTTTCCTTGTGATAAACTTATTCACATTAATTCAACAATAATTATTGTAAAATCTATCAATTTATTAAATTCCAGTATCTTTGTAATTAATCAGAAAAATTCGTAGAATGGATCGAATTTCTGTCAAATTCTTTGTGCACTCCGATTACACAAATACATTACTTAGTGTGTAATGTCTAAGAAGTTTATCTGTGATGCCATTGGCCCCCAAATCCGTAGAATGGTTCGAATTCTATCAAATTTTCTTTGCACTCCGATTTCACAAATACATTACTCAGTGTGTAATGTCGAAAATTACTAGGTAATCAGTTGAAGGATTGAGTGTAAATTCAACTCAGATTACAAAACGTAAAATTGTTCAAATAACACCGTCAAGATAATTTCTTACCTAAGAAGTTTACCCGTGATGCCATTGCCCTAAGTCTGAACAATCAAAGCCAAATGGTAATCGCATAATACCTTTTGCACAAATTGCACTCCCGCAATTCACTGACATTACACGTATTTCCGAGCTTCCATCACGTGTACAATTAAGCGAAAAAGGTATTTTAAACGGAGGCCGCCCGTCCTGCCGTTTAAATGGTTCAAATGAGTTTTCCATTTAGATGTTAAACCAAAGGAAAAGCGAGACAGTGACAATTCGCGAGACGGTTGAAAGCGCTTGTCCGTCGAGAAAAGCTGGTGGCATAAATCCTCGGAGAAAGAATCCTCGCGTCAGTTATCCTGACGCCTTTGGCCTTTGGCAAGGAGCTTCGGAGAGAGAGGAAAAAGGGAGATGAAAGGTGTATGAAAGCGTTGGAAAATAGTCGAATAAGCGAGGAGAACGGCAAAAGCGCGCAACGTCAGAGAGAAAAGCTCTGATGCTCGAGGTTCTGACCTGAGAACGCGACGCTTGTACACTGATGCTGCGCTCACTGCTTCTCTGCAGAGGCGGAAAATTTTATCTTGTGTTTTCATCCTCTCGGCGCGAATGAGGACGAAGGAGAATAAAAATACGAATGAAAATGGCAATAGCTCTCGAAAAGCACAGGTTTTCTTCCTCGTTGCATCTACCGTGACTGCAAGCTTTCATATTCTCCGAATTTCAGATCCAGGTGATTAAGGGGTCGAGTCTCCCAAAAATCGCCATTCTCACCCGCATGAAAATAAATACAACCAACATATACTGAAAAATATATCTCAAATATATGACATATATTTTGTCCAAAAAATACTATAATTGAGATATACTTTGTGATGTATATCCCAAAATATATTCCATATCTGGGATACATAAAAAATAAATGAAAAATATATTTTTGTTATATTATCGTCCGAAAAGTTGTATTTGTCACATATATTTTTGTATATATTTATTTTCCATGGGGACATGCATCAATATTTTTTATGTAACTTTTAATGATAAATACAATGAAAATATATAAGCTGAGAACTTTTTTTAAGAATATTTCTGTCAGTGTAAAACTAATTTTAGAAATTCGTTTTAGCGAAAGCCGAGTTTCAGTTTTTTTTTTAGTCTTCGCGTAGTTCAGAACAAACTATTCAGCAGAATGCAGTTTACGTGGTCACAATTTTTTTATATTGACATATATCTACATATATCTTACGGTATAAGCAGAGTACATTTTTTAAAAAGGTCTAAATTGATTGATGTGCCTATGAGACATATTTTTTTAGCATAAAATTTAATTTTCATATTCAGTTATCTGTTGTAATTATTGTTTACCCAAAACACAAATGTTCTACGCTCATACCGTATGTCAATATGAAGAAATTGAGCCAACGTAAACTGCATTCTACTGCGTTGTTCATTTTAAACTAGGCGCAGACTCAAAAAAACTGAAATTTGGCTTTCCAACCAATTCCTAAAATTATTTTTACACTGACAGAAATATTCTTCAGTGAAATATTCTTCTTTAACTGATATATTGTTATTTTATTTATCAGTTGAAGCTGTATAAAAAATACTGATCGATAAAAATCGTGATTTCTAACTAACTCCATCTGCGACATATTCCAGAACAAATTGTCTCCGTGGTTAGATGGGGTAAAAGAAGAAAGTTATAGCAAGAACTCTTGAAGATAACTGCAAACTTCAGAATTCATCCAAGGGTAAGATATGTATGGTCATTCGATGATGTATACAGCAAATCAGCTCCGTAGTCTGAGCATGGTCGATTGAACACCGATATTGGTTCCCAAACTACGATTCGAACACGCAACAGCTTTGATGTATGACAAGCATGTATCCGGTGCGCCACCTGTCGGATTTTTTTTTTGCAGCACGCCGAGACAATAATATCGTAGGAAAATTATTTCATTTCATTTTTGAGGGCTAAAAAGATGTATAATTCGTTTAGAGCAGATTAAAAAAGTGAATTTATAAAATTTCGCGACATTTAAATGCATGGAAATATGCATTTGATGCATCGAAAAATAAATAGACAATGATAGTTATTCATTTAATTTAATCGCAAAATTAGTATCCATTCAAATTTTTCTTTTATAGGAATTTACATCCAAAATAAAAATGTGCTGATAGTCATTCAAAGGTAATTGGTACAAAATATATGCTGTAATTAACACTGATGAGATACTAAGGTTGTTTTAACATAAATTTTTAGCTTATTACAAAAATACGTTTTACATAAATCTTCGTAAATCGTAATAGAAATTCGATAAGAGTATTTTCATGCAATTTTAATGTGGTTTTTGATTTAAAAAATCGAGTTTTCCTAAAAAAAATTTTGACTCTAGGCAAAATAAAAAATTATATAGCTGGTTGATAATTCCGAATTGTCATGATCCTCACTTTTCAAGGGGTCGGAAAATTCACTTTACAAAGCTGTTGTTCTTCATCAGGGACGAAAAAATTCGAAGTACAGAAAAATAAAAAGAATTTTAAAAACCGTTTTTTCCTAATCGTTCTGAATTATTTGTTCCCCTTTCCGCAATGAAATTTGTTTTACGGTTCAAAATAAACTGACTTTACGATGATAAAACCTACAAACCGACTTTACAGCTACAGAAGGACGTAAAATGGTGTTGTTAGTTTAATGGTAGGATCCTTCTAGTTCGCTGAAATAAGGTTAAAGCGTGAAGTTATATTACCAAATAATTCATTAAACTGTTTTACTCCGGAAGTTGATTCCTTATTGTGAATCGAGAACACGAAGTACGGTCGATGTGTACGATAGGAACGAGGAAGTGATGTAGGAAGGGAATGAGGAAAAAGTGCTGGGGAGTTTCAAATGGCCCGAAGGGATTCCTTTCCAATCTTCAAGCCGAAGGCGTTCCGCTTTCAAATCGACCCTTGATACCTAGAAGACTGATTTCCGGCAGAACTTGGCAAAGATCCCTTACGTAACAAGCATAGGAAGTTCTTTTGATCAACGGTCCAGAAATTGCCAGTATTTTCGTATGCCTCGAAGTTTTGCGTACATCACTTGGTATCTACTATTCACTGTGCAAACTTGACCTTATAATTGTTCCCTAACCAAAATCTGTCTTGATGGTTGACCAATCGTGAAACACGTCACGATTTCGCTACCATTGCGAAATCTTTATGTAGCTCCTGAAACTAGAATCATGAAATTTAGGATAAAAGATTTAGAACAAAAAAAAAACTTTTTTACTAACTTTTTACCCCCTTAAGTACACTTAAACAAAAGAACAATTTCAGATGAGTTTTCGAACACCAAAAGACCTACTTCAGACTGGTTCCAAAGACTAATTTCCGTAAAATACAAAAGACCAATTTCAGACTGGTTCCGAAAACTAATTTCCACAAAATACAAAAGACCAATTTCAGACTAGTTCCAAAGACTAATTTCCACAAATTACCAAAGACCAATTTCAGACTAGTTCCAAAGACTTATTTCTACAAAATACAAAAGACCAATTAAAGACTATTTCCGAAAACTAATTTCCACAAAATACAAAAGACCAATTTCAGACCAATTTTCAACAAAAGACCAATTTCAGACCAATTTTCAACAAAAGACCACTTTTCCAAACACAAAATAAAATGCAAAGTTTTTCTATAATGGCTTTGTCGACACCCTATTCATATCCTTATTTTGGGTCTTATCTTTTTAAATAAAATGGCCCAGGAAATTTTTGCACGGCCAAAGCCTGTTCCACTATTCGTGAAATTCTCCATAGGCATACTAACCTTGAAAGGTAGTTGAAATAGGGTTCAAAATATCATAAAAAGTAGTGGGTACATTTAGTGAGCACACATGAAACTTCGCACTCGCTGGTTCGCGCGAGCGCGTCCGTATATACGTGTATCCATGCGCACATTAAGCAGCTCCACCCACGCGAATCCATTCGAACGGGAATCGCTAATTAAACTGGAATTGTAGAAGCCCGGCAAACAATATTTACAATGTATGCATCAGCAATCGGGAGAACGTGTGCGGGTCATGAAATTCTATACATGTCATGTAGCGAGTCAATTGGAGCGTTATTGTCGGTTCAGCGGAAAAGTGCACGCTCGATATGCAGCCATATACGATTGACACGAGTCGAGAGTTACGTCTCCGCTCTTCCGGCACCAAACAGTTAACCTCAATTTCACACATTAAAAAAATACTCGGTGACGGACAGTTTTTTGGCTTGTGGAAATCACTGGAACAATAGTGGATCACCGTGTGTAGCCTGAATCAGTAGTACGAATGTCGAGTAGTCAGACAGTAGAAAATCACTTTTTATAGCAGACAAAACTGTGATGAACATTTTTATTGATTGCAATTGTGGGTCAGTCAGCAGTTTTGAATCGCTCGTCAAGGATGCTTCATAAAATATCCTTAATTAGAGTCTAATTGGGTTGACCTTGGAGTATTTTTTTTTTTTAAATAGAAAGCGTGTGGTTATTGAGTATTTTTTCATTTTTTTTATTGATTTGAATATACATAGGAAAGTAATGATTAAATGAATCGAAAAAGAATCTTCAACATCGTTTTAATAACCAATTTTTTTTATATAGTAAACTTGTGCTGCTCCACAAAAAAAAAGCAAAAAAAACTCTGAATGTTGAAATTATTGAGCACTTAAAAAAAAAGTTTTCTATAATAATTCGATAAATAATTTAAAAACTTACAGTTTTTTTTGCAAACAAAACTATATAGACAGATCTAAAATACATAGCTTTTTGAACATTTGAAAATTCCAAATGAAATTTATAACCATCGAAAAATTCGTTATGAAAATCGATGCATTAAAAAAATCTGTACATTTGGTTTCTGAAGAAAAAAAACTCCAAACTTTGAGAAACTTAAAAAACTTAATTATGAAAATCATTAAAAATTGGTTAATTTCCAATAAAATCGAACCTTCGACTAAAAAGGGGTAAAAAAAAATTTCTCACTAACCATTTTGTGGAAACCATCGAAAACGATTTCCGGTTTGTATTAACCACATTGTCATTTTCGTTTCTGCAGTGCAAATGGAGCATTCCCGAGCTAGACGGTCAAGGAATAGGCCTTTGATAACCTTCGTAAAGCTGCCGTTCGTCGTGCCAACGGAGCCTTTGGACTTTGACCTTACTTTGACTGCGATAGTAGTGATATGCCAATAAACGGTCCATTGAGAAGGAAGGGACGAGAGTGTGTAAGCGACAGCGAATGGAAGCAGGAAATAGATTTTCCGATCAAAGAAGCAAACTGAGGAAAAGCTGTTGGACACAGCAAGTATGCAAGCAAGTACACACACGGAGTGAGCGTTGGAAGTTCACGAACGGCGAGCGTGTAACGTCGAGTATAACGACGAGTTACGATGAAGCAGGCTGTTCAGAATTACGACTCTTCCTCTGGCCGTAATACCACGCAAGTAATGCAGACTGCGGCTGCATAAATGCTGGTCGAAAGCGGCAAGTTAGAAAGACGGCGTGTGTGGGCGGAAAAGGCACCGTCGGATCATCGGCAAAAGGGAGAAACGTGTTGAGGAAACGGTTATAGGAGAAAGAGAGGAAGAAAAATCGTTCAATTATACCGCAGCTGGGGTCGAGGCTATTTTTGCTCGCAAGGGGGTGAAATATATCAGCAAACGATACAAGGAGGATGATAAAAAAGCCCGTTCTTTTATACAACGCTGTGTTGTAAGCGTCAGCGCCAAGCCATAATGTTGAAGAAATAATGGTCGATGAATTGTAAGGAAGGAACTAAGCCATTTTTCACTAGGGATACGCTATTGTATATGAAGAAAAATGGATAAATATATGTATATTGATATCCCAAAGATTTTTGGAGATTCAAATGAAGCCGTTCACTGAATATTCCAAAGTTCGTTTGTTGATTATTTTCTGAAGTAATAATTGAGACGTGATTAGAGGGATCTAGCGTAATCGGTGGATTGAGGCAACTTACATTTTGGTTACATCACCTGATTCTTATTTTTTGTGTGTAATGTAAAAATTGGCTTTAATGTGGGAATAATGAATACATGAAAAACGACCAAGCTTTTTGTGTACAGTCATACGACATTATATCTGTCATTACATAAATCAATTGGCCTAATCGAAAAGTTGGATGTCCCAAGGGATAAGTTTATAAGCACAATAAATGAATTGGTCGACCATCAAGTAAGTTGATTGACAGACGAATAAGTTGGTTAGTCTAACGAATAAGTTGGTTAGTCTAACGAATAAGTTGGTTAGTCTAACGAATAAGTTGGTTAGTCTAACGCATAAGTTTGTTAGTCTAACGAATAGGTTGAATAACAAAGAATAAACTGGTAGATCCAAAGAATAAAATGTTTAACCCGGCGAATTAATTCTATCTTCCACAGAATTAATTCGATTATCCACAGAATAATCCCCTTTTTCCAAACAACAAAGTGATTCACCTAACAAAAAACTCCTTCACTCAATTGGTCTTCTCGAAGTTGGCTTTGATAACTCCCTATTTTTTCTCTTTAAAAACATCCCAATCACTTCATGACCTCAATGACATCGTCTGTTAACCTACTTTACAACGGCACGTTACACAATCGGCTTATTTACGTCTCCAAAGATAAATAAGTCGGAACAAAACATGCGAAACAAAAATCAATATCAGGCACTGCCAACCGAAGTCTATCTCAAAGGATCGTGTTGATGTTTCGTCCTTAATTTCGAGACTTCGGTAAACTTTAGATTCCCGATACGCTGAAGACTCTTGCTGGAGTTTCACGGTCGTCTACGTTTCACGAGCCAGAGGCGATTAATCTTGTCGTGGGACACCGGATATGGTACAATATATATATATATATATATATATATACACATGTTGTTGAATCAAAAAGACCACGTCTTCCTACTTCAGAATATATATATACACGAAGACGGACTCCTCGGGTTCGAAAGTTCGACCGAATCAATTTAGACGGTGGCTGTTCGCTTCTTCGTCCTACAGGAAAACGTTTTGGGTTCTCCTGCAAGCCCACGAATTATTTACATGAACCCAGCAGCGGGCAAGAGAAGATCCTGTTAGTGGTAATCCTGATAATACCACAAAGAGGCGGAGGACCGGCAGGGAACCATAAATTATTTACATCGACACGGGGAATGGAGGGGAAGAACGTTGGAAATGGTTCAGGGGCAGTTAAGCCGAAGAAAACGGAGCATAACGCAAATGTCGAGCGATGTTGTGTACAGAAAAAAAGTTTGGTTGTCACAACTACACTCTGAGAAAATTATTTTCGGAAGAAATATAAACCGTTTCACTTAAGAAGAAATACTTCTTATCTAAGGCCTAAGAAGAATTCCTTTTATGGTTGGAATAATAGACTCTTGAAGTAGATCTGCTTGATCCAAGAAGATTATTTAATTTGCTTCAAACGCAAAAGCTACTTCGAAGTTACTGACAAAATTGTTCTTGAAAGGAATAGAAACCGTTTTACATAAAAAGAAATACTCCGTACCTCAGGCCTAAGAACACAGTACTTATAATAGACATTATAATTTTAAACAAACGTTCTTTTCGTCTTGGAGAAAAAGGCCGCGGAATCTTAGCGGTAAATTATGTAGTTTGCAGTATTGAGTAAATTTTCGGATAAATGGATTAATGAATCCGTTTTTGCTGTAGTACGATGTTTTCGGAGAGAGTAGGTCTGCAATTTACTGTATCGCCGTTCTACAAAATTAGATGCCCCAATCATACCGAGTAGGACTCTCAACTATTCACGATTGGTACTTGCAAAGTTAGCCAGCTTAACTAATCAAAAAGTTGAGTCTTCCACTTGAATGGTTGGGACTACCATTAGAATTGTTGGCTCTATTATTCGAATCATTGGCACCACTATTCGTATCGTTGGCGCTACCATTTGAGTTGCAAGAAAAATAGAATGATCGATTGGTTGGATCAAGTCATTTCTTGGTTATGGCAGCTAATCTTTTCTTTCCGTGTACTAAGAAATATAATGGCAATCGGTACATTTCTGTGACCACAGATTCAAATATATGTTTCTGTCTGCTCGACTATATTTCTTATATGTTATATCCGAATTTCCAGCCATTACTAAGAAATATAATGGCAATCGGTACATTTCTGTGACCACAGATTCAAATATATGTTTCTGTCTGCTCGACTATATTTCTTATATGTTATATCCGAATTCCCAGCCATTTCAATCCCACGTGACCGGTTGAAGCTTGAAGATTCGCCAACTTGTCCTCGATACAAGAATCCGATCCCACGCAACGTGGATTCCACCGAAAATGATATTTGCTCCATTTTCTCTTGTTTGCCGATGGTTCGTGAGGAATCTCCGATCGCCCGGTCGTCATGGGCATCAAACACTCCGCAAGTTCGAAGCGAAAAAAGAGAACCTCGAGGATATGTGCTGGGGCTCTTATAAAGGATCGAATGGGGGATGGAAAAATCTAATATTTCGATCAGTTCTCACAGATTGCAATCGCGATTTCATCGCCTGATGCAATCTGTCTGTTGCGAGTTTTCGATCGTAATTTTGAAAGCACACGATTTGTTTATTCTAGCTACACTGTTAGAAAAGATTGTAAGTTTTTATGCATCAACTCGTCATTGAAATAAAATAAACATTTGTGGTATAAAATTCATGTACTTTCCTAGTAAAATTGAAGAAAAGTATTAAAATTCAAATACTTTTACTGTAAAATCGAAGTAAATTGTTAAATATGATGTACCATACATAAATTTTACATTACACTTGTATACTAAATTTCATATAGTAGTTTATTAATAAAAACTTCCAATAAAAGTACACTAAATTTCGAGCAGTTTTTTTTTACAGTGCACAAACAATTTCATATCAACTATTATTCAAAATATCCTACTATTTTTATACACAATGTAATAAAAATAAAGATGATGCACATCACTTTTTTCAATAATTCGATCTTTGTTACACTTGAAAGTGATTGTTTTTCAGTAATATTTTTATTAATTTTTTTCCCAATGTTAAAAAACGTCAACAAAATTTCGAAAGCGTTCAATTCAATGAGATGATCGAAAAATAACACACGGAAAAAAAATTTAGCTGCGTATGCGTTTGTCAGGTCATCAGAAAAAATATTCGCTTGATGTAACAAAAATGTCGTCAGCTTCAGCAATGTAATTAATTGCAAAAATAAATATTTTTCGATCGAATTAATTCGCACTGTTACCACTTCAATAATTTTAAGCTAGGCAATTTTATTTCTGCAGTATAATCAGCGTACGTTAAAAATATCCGAAACACGGTGAAATTTGTTTATCGCAAAATTGACAATAATTTTGATTTATGTATGAGTAGGGTTCTGAGAATCCAGGGACTTTAACTGCGAATTCACATGAAAACGCCAATTCACTATGTCGACAAATGAATTTGCTAGAGACATCGTAGAAGCAAAAGTAAATTCAAACTCGCCAGTGAGTGGTTCGCTAAATTCCGAGGATGCCGGCGACCCGAGAATATCTCTCGCCGGTTCAAGCTATATGTCGGGCTGGTGGATATAAGCTGGCTACTGCAATCCCAGCTGCAGACGCGCTCTCGTCTGCACTTGAACGGCATACACACGACGAACATCGTCGCTACGCTCGTACGCGCTCTTTAAACGGCAATTTATATGCGAGCTAATTCGGCATATATATGGGATCACGGATGCGTCCCCGTCACGGCTAGACTTCCCAACAGATTAGAATTGTTGAGCCGGAAAAGTGTGGAATTATTGTGTGGACCTTCTAAGGGAAATAACCTCGTAAAATATTCTTGACAAATGACACACTATCATTCCGGCCTTCAACGCAGTCCTTTGATTGACGACCCTCATATATCTTGGGACAAGACTTGGATTTTATCAAAAAAAGAGATAACTTTAATCAATAAAAACAGTTTTAAAAAAACATTACAAATCCATGTGGTGAAGTAAATAGATGTTATGATGCTTCGACAATGCCAGCCTGTGATATTTTTATTTTGATGGAAGTTTGGCAAATCTTAACTCGGGGTCTGATTCTAACGATGCCGGCTTCTTCCTTCCAACAAAGATAACCCATCGTTAGTAAAATCATAAAAACCAGATGCAATCACTACTGATCGAGCAAGTTCTATGATAAAATATCGCTGATACATACCTAGCCGAAGATCATGTTGGCGTTTAAATTGATCACCTAAGTCTTCACATTTTGATTCAGCCAAGAGCAAAAAGATCCGTTCCTGTTGCGGCAAACAAGTGGATAGACAGTCGCGTACAAATGTGTATGAACCGTCGACACAAGAGCGAACGTCGATAGGACGATCTCTCTAAAGAGCATAAGACACAAGTGGTCGACGATATCGCGTAACAAGCGCGCATGTTCCGTTTGTCACGAGTCAACTCCGAGAGCTATGGCTCTAATTGATTCCACAGGGCATAAAACAGAGAAGAAGAGGAGGAGTGGTCGGCGGTCGCCACCAGCGATAGATCCATATACATGTATATATACATGTATACAATACATATGTATTCAGAAACAGTAAAAGCAAAGGCAACGATGAGCCACACACGCAGCAGAAATCATGAGTCTAAAGCACCGGTCATATTTATGAGGTCCTTATAGACCTCGCACTGTCGTACCACACGATTGGACTACGATATCGAGTGAAATTGCCGCAATTAACCGTGAGTAACATCGCTTCGAGACAGAGGCTCCTACCTACATATATACATGACAATATAGGCGAGTGCGGGGCAAAGTGGGCCACCTAAGAAAAAAATTACTTTATCACGAAACTAGGAGTGTATTGTTGGTGCTTTTGACCCAGAAACTCGATTCCAATAGTCGATTTTTAGCGTCGGTAAAAAAAAATAATTTGTGGGGCAAATAAGGCATTTCCCCAAATTCGGAAATGTACGATGTAATGTAATCAAGAGACGCGGAAGCGTCGCGACGTCAAGTATTAAAAAGAACAAACAAAAAGATATTATAGTACCCACTTACAATTTTAGATTGCTTCGAAAATGAAAAATTTTCAAAAGTTGTTTTTGTAAATGTTCATTTCAAATGTTAGGTAAGATTTGTTAAGGTTGATTTAGTCTTCGTCAAGTTCGTATCGTGGTTATGGTCTTGCCGTTGCATATGTAGAGGCTCTGGCAGCCGGCGAACCGAGCACCGCGCGTTCACTCCGTTCTACCGGCAAAGACTGTTGTCCTGCACTTTTTGTCGCTGGTTTACGCGCGAGATCATCGTTCACGTGACCTGTCGGGGAACTGGACAGGAGGAGGCAAGGGAAAACGGTACACATAGGCTGAAGTATTTGTTCAGAAGACGAAGAGAGACGGCGGAAGATGGCGAAGAAAGAAACGGTGCGACGCAGACGGAAAAGAGTTGACCGCGCACGCCACCAGGGGACCTCGTGTTCCCAGCTGGAAGGGGACCCAAGCAACGGGCGCTATCTCCTACTCCGTTCATTGGTTCTAATAGGATAATGAAACGTGAATCATGGATGTACGGCGGACGATTATATTTTTATTGTGGCCCGGTCAATTTATTCATTATTTTGTTGAGGCCAATATCATTGGAACGAGGTGTACGCTTGCTTGCCAGACGAATAGTTTGCCACGGGTTGTAATCAGGGTTCAAAATTGGAAGTTCGGTTTATTTCAGCTATTCGGAATTGAAATGGGAATTTTCATACATGGTTTTGATAAATGTTTTCAGCAAAACCATGTATGAAAATTCCCAACTTTAAAAATTCCATTTTTAAGGGTGGGGTCAAAATGGCGAATGTCCAAAATATCGAATGGCTAAAATAGCGAATTTGAAAATAAGGAACGTCCAAATGTAGAATGTCTATAATTGTGGAACTCGCTTTTTCAGCCATTCGCATTTTTATCATTCGCTATTTTGAATGCATTTAAAAAAGATGGAGGTCAAAATAGCGAATGGTCAAAATAGCGACTAGTTGAAATAGCGAATCTCATAATGATGACCATTCCAGATTTAGACGTTCCTCATTTCGAAATTGGCTATTTCCACTATTCACTATTTTAGTAATTCGCTATTTTTACCCCCACCCGTCCGGGTCATGTGACATTTTGTTAACTTTTTTTAAACTTATTTTTTATGAAGGAACGTTTTCCATATAGTATTAAAATACATAATTATTCGTTTTAATGTGAAATAATTTATTCCACAGTTTATCCCGAAAATCAATGATTTTAAATTGGGAAATGTGTGAATTCAATTAATTTTCTATATGTTGTATAATTGGTACCATATTGATAAAAAAAAATTGCTTAGTCGACTACATTTTCACTGATTATTGATATTCCGTTATTTACAACATTAATTACTAAAGGTTCAAGCATGCACCAAAATCATCACAAATAAATATTTAAACAAAAAATAAATCAGTTCGGCAGCGGAAATTTTTGGTTGCTATTTATATTTTATCCTCTCACGACAGTGCACAAAATTTCAAAATCTACAATGAATTAATCTACAGAAAACATATTTTGTAAATTCAGGTAATTTCTTGAACTGAAACTAAAAAATTCATTATTTCATTCTCATATAAACGAGAAGATAACCCTTAGGGTCAGAATTGTAAAACTGATCCGCTTTTAAACGTAAATAACATTAGTGGTGAACTTTTGTGGCATTATATTCAGTTGAATGCAACAGAGTTTTCCAATGGATATTGTGCGCTGTGCCAACTATGTATTACCAACTTTACGGGCCGTTGAAACGCATTTCTCATTACAATACTCCAATGCTCAGAGTGCAAGCTCGTTCAGCACTGGCATAAAATCGATACCATTGTTCTCCGCTGGAACTACGAGTTACATATTGGCAGTAAACGTATATTATACACATTGCAATTTTCATTTGTTTTGTCGAGACTACCACAATCACTATACCATTCAGAGATTATCCACGCTTTACATATTCATTTGTTTTTAATAACTGGGAGTTGCGGCTTCATTAGGTAATGGCTGCTATTGCATTCATCATATTGATGATGCATGAAACCTGCTTAATTACCCCTTAAAATCATGTCCGCCATGAAGATCAACAATTATATATATTCGAGTGTTCGTTTAACAGGATCTCATAGAATTTCTACCGTAGCACCACATATATCGTTTCAAAATAAATAAAAACAAATACTGACATTTTTGGCAAGAGGATTGAACTTTTCCACTTGAAGTTCGCAGTCAATATTTTATTGTGGAACTCATTCGTGTTAAAAAAATCTGGAATTTATACAAATAACTTATTAAACATATTACTGTGCGGAAAAAAAATCCAACTCGAAGTCGTTGAATTAAAAAAAATTAAAGAAATTAAAAAAAATTAAAGAAATTAAAAAAAAATAAAGAAATTAAAAAAAATTAAATACGGTAACGGTAAAATTACAGCAAATTGTTGAAATGACTATACGAAAAATAAATTTGACATCGCACTAGTCGAGTAA